>CM070714.1:1924292-3237250 GCA_036346275.1 Otatea glauca
CCCAGCGGTAACCCTCTCGACCGAGTGCTCGGCCCCTCGCCCCGCGCTGCCGATTTGCTAAGTAGCACTTCGCGGAAGAAGGAAGTACCTGAGCGGAGTGACCTTTGGCCGGTCGGGAAGACTCCTCCCCCACGCAAACTAGACTAACTCACGCGCTCATGCAGGTCGGTGACCCGACCGGTCACGAGGTCCATCCCGAGCGGTAACCCTCTCGACCGAGTGCTCTGACCTCGCCCGGTACTACGGTTGCAAGTAGCACTTAGCGGAAGAAGGAAGTGCCCGAGTGGAGCGATCTTTGGCCGGTCGGGAACACTCCTATCCCTCACAAGTGCGTGTAACTGCTGCGTGGCCAAAAGTTCCTATCCTCTCCGCCCCTCCCGAAGCGACCTGACCTACGCATAAGTGACCCCGGTGGTCCTTACGGCTATGGCCGGTCGAGCACCCACCATGACATAAAAGAGGGCAGGAGGCATATGGGAACTTGCTAAGTTTAAGATTATTTACGAACAATAGTCTTTACAATAAAGGAGTACGAATCTAACTTCTGCTTATTCTTCTTGGAGGGCACTCTGCGGCGAGATGTGGCTGGTGATCTCCCGAGCGTGCGGCTCAACTTGGAGCTCGAACCTGTCGATCTCGTCGTCGGATCGGATCCCAGCGACGTCGCTGCTCACCATCGCAAGGTCGATGCCGTCGTAGTGGGAGACGGTATTGACCAGCGCCGAGGAAGCTCCAAGTACGACACTAACGGTCAGCGCTCTCTCAACGCGCCCTAGCACTCGGGCCAGCATGGGAGCGAGAGAGCTCGAGCCCGCCACGGTTCCAAGGACCCGATCGTAGACATGCTGGCCGGCCATGCGAAGGGCCTCCAGTTCCGCGGCCAGCTCGGCCCGACCACCTTCGGCTACCTTCAGCACCGCCTGCGCCACGTCCCGCGCCGTGACCGCCTCGTCACGAGCCTTCAGGGCATCCTTCCGCACCTTTATAGCGACGTTCAAATTCTTCTGCAGCTCTACGGATCACAACATCTCCAGATGAGCACGCCTTATAAGTCGCGCTGGCAGAATTGACCAAGGAGTTGAGACACTTACCGGCTGCAGAACTCGCCAAGTTGCTGGTTTCTTCCCCGACTCCCTCGTGAGGTCCTCAAGGAAGCTAGCTCCTTCGAAGCGGTCTCCGCTCGAAACGCACTCGGTCGGCGTCTTTTGGGCTGGTCCCGCTCGCAGCAGACGGTCGGTCGCTGCGCTAAGCGTGGCCCCCTCTGCGATGTGGCGGCATCCTTGGCGGCGGCGACCTCCGCCGGGAGGAACTCGAGTTCCGCCGCCCTCGTCCTCGAGACTTGGCCCCAGTGCGCTCTTGAAGAGGACCGTGGCTTGATCCGGCTCTTGGCGGGCCTCGCCGTTTCCTCCCGCCGGATGGTGAGCCTCTGAGCGAGCGTAGCTTCGAGCGCGCGCGATTGCATTCCTCCACGACAGCCACCCGCTAGCTGTCCAAGCGCTGTAGGAGCTCGACCTTGCCCTCGGAGCGGGCCCGCAGATGCTATAAAATGCAAACACTCCGTCGGGCCGCCGCAAATTCGCCGGAAGGCGAGAGGCCGGGCTCCGATCAACTTACCATGCTAGCCGTAGGACTCCCCGCGATCGCGTCAACACCGCCGGAGGATTCGAGAGCGAGAGCAGACCCTTTGATCGATCCATCTAAACCGGCGTCTGGCGCCTTTGGCCGGAGGGCGCCCACTCGCTCTCCTCCCTCGCCTAAGGTCCCCGACCTACGGGCCATACCCGCAACAGACCTCGTCGCTGTTCGGATGGAACGCCGCCCGACCGCCACCCCGGGCAAGGTGGTGAGATGGGCCTCGGGAATCCCCTCGGCTGCGCTGTGGGGCCGGCCAAATACCTCCCCTTGAGGCACGGGTCGGGCGTCTCAAAGACGGCAAGACCTCTGCAAAGCAAGCTCGCGGGTAGCGTCGTCGATTCCCTCCGTAACGACGATCGCGCCACCCGGCGGCCCGTCGCGGAGGCGGCGGAGCTCACCGACCTCGGCCTCGAGTGAGGCCCGTCCCTCCGATGGCGGAAGCGCCCTCGATGCGCCCCAGCTCGGCCGCCTGCGCCACGACCACCGCCAACCCAGTTGGCGTCTCCGTCACCGACTGCAGCGCCCCGCCGCCGTGCGACTCCTCTAGCGGTGGGAACGGCGCCGCCCCTTGCGGAGCCACCATAGGGCGCGCCGCAGCAGCGGCCACGGTCACACCCGTGTAGGCGCTGCACATCGCAAGCACTTAGAAGCTGTTCGGGCAGCTTTGTGGCAACAATGTTCAAACAAGGGAAAAGGGTACTTACTGAGCCGAGCGGGTGCGCGGCAAGTGTGCCCTCTTTTGCCGGTCCCCCTCCAAGGGGCAGATCCACCGGCCGCTTCCCCGAAACCGCCTCCACAAGGGGCGCCTCCACTGGAGGCACGACGACAATGTCGACCGCACGGTCGCCCTCCGCTTAGGGCCCCCCGGCCGCGGTGCCTACGCAGTCGCCCTCCGTCGGGCCCCCGCTCGGGCCACCTCCATTCGACGAGTTAGAAAAGAACCCACGGTATGGGTAACCAGGGCTGCCCCCGCTGCTGTCGGTGGAGGTCGCCCCTGCAGCGGTGGTCTCAGACACGTCCTCACCACGCACGGCCCTCGCCGCGCGCTCCTTCTTCTTCTTCTTCCTCTCCTCCTCCTTCAGCTTCTTGCGGAGGAGTCAAGCTATCTTGACCTCTCCGCGGGCCGCTGCCCTCGACGCCTTCTCCCCCGGGAGCAACGCCCGGGAGACCATTCCCGAGAGCCCCTAGAAGATGCGAAAACACCAGTCAGACTGGGCACCAAAGGCAAAGGGAAGAGAGAGGCGAGGAGAAGTCCGCCCGACCTACCAGATTTGGGGGGTGGGCCGTCGAGAATGGCTCCGGGTGGCCGCCCGCAGCCTTAGTAGCGCTTCCGCCCGTAACGGCAGCCACCCGGGCTTCGACCTCGGTTGCGGCCAGCTCGGGCTCCGCCATCCTCATCTTGTCGGTCGCCCCCTCATACCGGAACAGGGGGCGCGGCCTGTGCATGAGCGGTTGCACGCGCATCCCCATGAAGGCACGCACGACGGCGTTCCCGGTGAGCCTCCGCTCCCTTAGGGCCCTGACCTGCTCCACGATCAGGGCCACCTTCTTCTTCTCCTTCTTATCAGCGCCCCAGGTCCATTCTTCCCCCGCCACAGGAAGCTTGCCGGTGAACGACGGGGCGCTGTCTCCGACATTCCGGACGTAAAACCACTCAGAACGCCATCCCTTGTTGGACGACGGTAGCTTGACGTCGAGGTAATCCGAGCTCCAGCCGGCCCGAAGCTGGAGGGCCAGGCCACCGAGGGGCGCCGTAGCATCCGCTGGCTTGACCTTCCAGAGCCTTGCTTGGAAAAAATCGTCCTGGCCGCCGGCGGCTCGATCCCCAAGAAGGCCTCACAAAGCGTGATGAAAATGGCGATGTGGAGGACCCCGTTGGGGTTGAGATGGTGTACCTCTACCTTGTAATGGAAGAGCAGCCCTCAAACGAACGGGTGCAGCAACAGGCCGAAGCCGCGCTCGAAGAACGAGGTAGGCACTATGACCTCGTCGTCCCCGGTGAAGGGGCGGCGGCCCCCGTCGGCACCCTCCAGTGGGAAAGATCCTGCGCAAGGAGGAAGCCTTTCTTCTGCAGGCGTGCACGGCTGGCTGAAGCAGAAACACTCCGCCACGACATCCTCGCGAAAAGATGGCGGAAAGGTGAGGAAGGGAGAAAGCTCTTTTTTACTTTTTCTTATCTTAGGCAAAGGGCTGGAAGATGAGGAAGGCAAGAGCGTGTAACTGCCCGAGAACGTCCCAGCGACGTATTTATAGAAGACGAGCGGGCGCTAACCGAACAAGCACCCCCTCGAGCGAAGCGTCGCGTACACCCTCGTCTGCCGCGCCAAGCGCCTGGTAACTCCCGGTTTCCAATTCCACTCTGCATTTAATCCTGATAAGACAGTAGAGCCGTAAAGACACCGCCTCATGCCACGAGTCCTGAGACCTCTCGGTCTCCGCCTTTAGGCCAGGACGATTGCCCCGGGGAGCGTGCGAGAGGCCCGCTGGGCCGTTGCGGCCCCAAAACGGCGAGACCTCAATGGCTCGCGCCGGGGGCCCAGCCGAAAACTGTGGGTTCTAAAGGCCTATCCCACCAGATGGACGTAAGGCCGCCCCAGCAAAAACCGAGAAAAGGACGGAGTGCAGGCGAGTCCCGGTTATCCCCGTTGGGTGGTGACGACCCAATCGCCTCTACTCGTGTCCGAGACCATACTTCACAATCTCCCGGGAGCTCATCGATGGGTGATACCAATGTGCCTCTGGTCGTGCGGACGACCAGTGGTCCGTCTGAGGATCGAGTAAAGAAAGGTTTCTTATGGGTCGCCCCACGGCAGGGCCAGGACACCCTACTCTGGGACCATCCGCTCGGAAGGGTCCCCCTTGGGCGGGACCTCCCAGGACCCACTCGGACTACCTGTTATTAGCTCCACGAGCACGGCGTTCGAACCAACGCGGGTAAACGCGCATCGCTCACCCCCTCCAGGTCCCACACCTGCGGACGGGGTACACGTGTGGGATAGACGGCGGCCACTCCTCTCGCAGCTACCCTCGTCGGACGAAGACTCAGGATGGATGCCCCACGTCCAGCTACGACGTAAAACGAGCCGCGTCCAGCTACGACGTAAAACGAGCCACGTCCAGCTACGACGTTAAACGAGCGCTCGGACACGAACCTCACGAAGAGGCATCCGGCCGCCCCAGGCCAAGGGCGCGGTATAGCTACGACGTTAAGCGAGCGCTCGGACACCCGAACCTCACGAAGAGCCATCCGGTCGTCCCTACCGACCAAGACACGATCGAGCTCGACGTTAAGCGAGCACTGGACACCGAACCTCACGAAGAGGCATCCGGTCGTCCTGCCGATCAAGGCGCGGTCCCGCTCTGACGTTAAATGAGCACTCGGACACGAACCTCACGAAGAGGCATCCGGTCGTCCCACGGTCTAGCTACGACGTTAAGCGAGCTCGGACACCGAACCTCACGAAGAGGCATCCGGTGCGTCCCTGCCACCAAGGCACCGTCCAGCTATAACGTAAAATGAGCCGCGTCCGGCCACGGCGTAAAGCGAGCCGCGTCCGGCTACGGACGTAAAATGAGCCGCGTCACGACTACGACGTAAAGCGAGCGCGTCCGGCACGACGTTAAGCGGCGCCGAACACACGAACCTCACGAAGAGGCATCCGGTCGTCCTGCCGACCAAGGCACGGTCTAGCTACGACGTTAAGCGAGTACTCGGACACCGAACCTCACGAAGAGGCATCCGGTCGTCCTGCCAGGCCAAGGCACGGTCCGGCCACGACGTTAAGCGAGCACTTTCGGACACGAACCTCACGAAGAGGCATCCGGTCGCCCCACGGTCTAGCTACGACGTTAAGCGAGCACTCGGACACCGAACCTCACGAAGAGGCATCCGGTCGTCCGTGCCGACCAAGGCACGGTCTAGCTACGACGTTAAACGAGCCCTCGGACGCCCGAACCTCACGAAGAGGAATCCGGTCATCCCTGCCGACCAAGGCACGGTCTAGCTACGACTTTAAACGAGCCCTTGGACACCCGAACCTCACGAAGAGGCATCCGGTCATCCCTGCCGACCAAGGCACGGTCTAGCTACGACGTTAAACGAGCACTCGGACACCCGAACCTCACGAAGAGGCATCCGGTCGTCCCTGCCTTCCAAGGCACGGTCTAGCTACAACGTTAAATGAGCACTCGGACACCCGAACCTCACGAAGAGGCATCCGGTCGTCCCTTCGCATGCCCGACTGCTCGCACCCAGAAAGAAGCAATCACCTGCCGATTACCGATTCTCGAGTGCCAAGTTGGGAAATAATCGAAACAAGCTCATTGCAAAGACAGTCATAAGGAAAAAGGAGATTTCATTATAGGCCAACAGGCTCAAAGTTTACACCATGTTACATGAGATGCCCGGCAGACTCAAATACTACGCAAGGCTACAAGATATGGCGGAGCTATTTCTGCACCAAGTATCATATCTTGAGCATCAATGCTGCATCAGTGCAGTCGCGCTGACGGCTACAAATTCCGGGGTCCGTCGGCGCCGCCTCCGCCGCACCAACAGCGACCAGCGCGTAAATCCCGCCAGTGCCACCGCACTGACGGCTACCCGCGGCGCACCTGCGCCATCGCCTCCAGGAGGGCCGCCCTCACCTCGAAGAGCTTCGGGACGACCCCAAGCAACGCGTCGACGGCGGCAGTGTCGCGGGCCACGGCCTCCTCTTCCTCCGTGAGCTCGGCCATCGCCTGGTCGTGCTCAGCCCAGAGCTCGGCCAGAGGATCTTTTTCCTCTAGCTCGACATCATCGCCAAAGCTAAAGATTAGCGGGTGCCTCGAAGCCATTTCAAGGATTGAAAAAGAGAATTATGGCTTAGGGTTCAATCAATCCAACGAGCGGAAGCGCCCTTATATACCCAAACGAAGGGAGATCGAACGTCTCCCAAATAAATGCAAGCGCCGGAAAATGAAGCGCCCTTCACCAAAACCCGAAGCAGTCAAGAAGACAAGCGGGCAAGGTGCACCAAGCCATGCGCGACGCGCGCAACGAAGCGATTAAAAGGCCCCGACGGTTCGAATGCCCCCGGCCGAGTTCCAGGGCAGCCGTCGAATGCGTCGGGGTACGCCTGGCAGAAACCGGTTGGCCTAGTCGGTCGGACCGACCAATCAGGCCCAGTCGCCATTCACATTCAAGCTCAACCCCCAACCTAATCTGCCGAACTCGCTCGGAGGTTGGGGCTCCATCGCGAATACTTGGCGAGGGTACCCCAGCGGCCGGCGTGGACGGCGGCTGCCCCAAGCATAACCCGAGCCTAACAGGCGCTCGAGCCCGCTTCTGATCAAAGAACTGCGGGGCCACACAGGCGCCCATTATCGAGCCGTCGGGATAGGCATCCCGACCAGCGAGGGCTCCCGACCTCCGCGCAGGTCGGATCCCGACTCCTATCAAACCAAGGCAACCTCCACCGAGGGCCGCGTGTCAAAGCCTCCATCGGCCCACAGCCACGTGCCCCACGGACGGGGTCAATCGAAGTGACTATACGAGCGGTGGCCCCTTCCCAAGATGGTTTAATGATTCTTTGAAGTCAAGCTTCCACCCCATCGACGATCACGTCGACACGTAAAGCACGCCCTCCCGAGGCGGCACCAGCGTTATACACAAAGAACGTCAACACTCGTCGAGCTCACGTAAGCGGTGCGCCATTTCCCAACGAGGCAGCTAACCGCTCCGCCCAACAAGACTACCAACCCAGCGTGAGCAAGACGAGCGGTGACCAGTCGACAGAACGAAGGACCGAAGCTCTTAGCATAGGTCACCTCGCCCTTCCCCAACTCTCGATGTAACCTGCCCCTTCCTACTGTATAAAAGAAGGCAGGAACCCCCGGGGAAGGAGAGGAGAAGACACACACGCACAAGCAATCAGCTTTCTTGCGCTAAGGCTCTTGGCTCGCGCTTGTAAACATTGTGTAGCCATCCGCACTAAAGGCAATACAATACCACCGCACGAACTGGAGTAGGGACTTTCGGCCCGAACCAGTATACACCTTGGGCTTCTGAGTCTAACCATTCAGGGAGAGAGAACGCGCGGCCCCTTAGACTTACAAATTTACTTGCCGGTGCTCGAAACTCCGACAACGGCCTTCAGGCAGTGGTTGATACCTGCCACGATGAACTAGCGGACAGGAGATTCTACCGGTGCCCCTTGGCCGAGGATGAATGGTGCGGCTACTTCAATGGGTGGACCGGAGGCGTACCACCCACATCTCAAACTTCCGTATGGGATAGCGGGAGCAACCCTCCCCGTGGTGCTACTACCGCCCGAAAAGCGGACCACGAGTGCGCCTACGGTGTTATTCAGCGGCCAGCGGGCATCGCTTTGATCGCAGGCACGCCAGGTTGTACAACGATAAGCCCAACACACACCTCCTGCACCATACAGTGGAGTGCGAGCCCAAACAGAGCAGGCGTCTCGGCAAGTGTCCGCCAACGGCCAACACACCAGAGGTGCAAGAGGGTACCTCCTCTCGAAGAGGAAGGGACAAGGGGAAGCAGCCGGACGAGGTCCGCACCACGCAACAAATCCTTGACGCGTTACGCAGACCATCCGGGAACCCACGTGGTAATAATATAAGGGACGCCGGGAATTGGGATGACATGCCCATGTGGGAGGCAGAAATCCACATAAAAAAGACCAAAAATTTTGGTCTTACACACCCGAGATGTACGGCATAGGCCACCCATTCGGCGACACCTGGGAGCACTGCGGATCCCCATGGAGTTCTTTCATAGTGGGGATTGAGCGGTGTCCAAGGACAAATCTTCAAATTTACACGGGTCAGGTAATATGCAGAAAATGTGGGACATCATTCTGACTGTACCCAGATAGGCGGAATGATCATTTGTTCCACCATGACAACCAGTGCTTTCGTTAGTTAGTTCGGCAAGCAATTTTGTCACTGTTGTAATGCCCTTGCAATATAATCTATCTATTGCTTATTTTATCATCTGAACTTTCGATGTATGTGCCCTTATATATATGTTCAACAAATAATTTAAGTGCTTCATTAGGAACTATTTATAACATGCGTTGTTGTCGACTATAATACTTAGGGTTGTTGCACTAGTGGAAATTAGATGCAAAGCAAAGTGTAAATTAAATATTTTCCCAGAATATGGTAGTGCACATATCAAAGAGCAACTGGTCTACTCTTTCTAAAAATTACATTTAAACATTAAATTTTACGGGTTTGAAAAGGCTAAAAATCATTCTCCCGATCTCGATTCGCACTCTTTTGATCTCCCTCTCGTAAAACATCACAACAACTAATCTGACTTTTTATTAACTACACTACAGACTCATAATTTATATACATTGCAATTCGAATAAAAAATGGGCTAAACCTCTCTGTCGCCATTTGAAGCGGCAAGCAGAGAGTCCTTCGCTATTTCAAATGGCGACACAAAGTCTGTGCTTTTTCAATCGGCGACAGACTATTTGTCGCCATTTGAAATAACAACAATCTGTCCCTATCCAAACGGCGACAGTCATGCGCCGCCATTTCAAATGGCGCACTACTCTGGCTGGGCATCACAACCGACCTATTAGAAGCGGTTTGAGTGCGAACCGTGTGATCTTCGCACGAAGCGGTTCGTTGGCAACGGTCGGAGAGGGCTTCGAGCGGTTGGAACACGAACCGCCACGAGAGGTTGCGTTCTAGAAGCGGTTCTTTTCTCAAACCACTTACGATTTTGAAGCGGTTTGAGAAAAGAACCGCTTCTAGAACGCAACCTTCGATTCGTGTCTCCAACCGCTCGAAGCCCCGCAGCGCATTTAAACCCTTCTTCCTCCATGCGCCGTGAGATGCGAATACGATCGAGCAGAGAAGGCCGACCAAGCTGTTCTTGGGGAGGTGCTGTCCAAATTTTTAATTGGAGGTGATTAGCTCTAAATTAAGTGTTTCAAAGTTAGTAACATCATGTGAACATCCTTCTCACCTAGATATTGCTATTTTTCAATGGATGTGGAGAAATCTTGAACTTTTAAGCATTATCGAAAATTTGTTTTCCGTGCCTTGTTTTATTGTTGTATGAAGATGTAGATGGAGATCTAGTTCAAAATATGACATTACAAGGTAAAGGTGATTGGAAGCTTTAGATCTATGTGGTTGTTAGCTTTAGAATCTTAAATATCACAATATTGGGAGAGATCTAGGTACAACATTGCAAGGAAGTAATTATTGGTGTATGAAATAAAATAGAAAAACATGTAGAAGGATAAAAATAATTACAAAGGTAGGAAGGGATACAAAATAATTAGAAAGGTAGGTCTTTAATTGGATGACGGTGTAGGTGGAGTTTTTTTGTTGGGTTTAAATGTTACTGAAATTTAAGTTAGGTTATAATTTTTCTAACGAATTTGTTATAATTTTTAATGAAATTATAACTTGGTATAGATGAATCGGCAATGGATGTACAATGTGGACCGTCGCTCGAGAGAGTTCATTGATGGCGTGCAGTGCTTTTCTCGATCACGGCCGTTGCATTCTTGCCTCGAGCGACTTCATATGTTGTCCGTGTGTAGATTGCAAGAGCGAGAAGGAGCACTCCAGCGATGGCAAGTTATGAACCACTTGATCATGAGAGGTTTCATGCCAAACTATACTGTTGGAGCAACCATGGCGAAGTTGAGGTGATTAGCCGGAAGGCGATGAAGAAGGCGAGGAAGAGGAAGATGGATTCAACAAGATCCCGGACGACACGCAATCTTGTTTCGTGGAAGAAACACTTGGTGACTTTGGTGATGATGAGCTAGACCGGATCTTTGCGTGGCGGAGAGGGAGACTACGGATGAAAGGCAGTTCGAGAAGTTCCAGCGCATGTTAGAGGACCACAGAACTCCTTTGTACCCCAAGCGTAGGCGGGGCCACAAAAGCTGCGTACCACACTGGAACTCATGCAATGGAAGGCTAGAAATGGTGTGTCGGATAAGGGATTCGATGAGGTGTTATCACTCGTAAAGTTGCTTCGAAGATAACACTGCCCGAATCTACATATGAAGCCAAGCAAGTCGTCATCCTTTGGGATTGGAAGTACGAAGATACACGCATGTCCTAATGATTGTATCTGTATCGTAATGAGTATGCCGATTTGGATGTTTGTCCGATTGTACGAGAATCACGGTATAAGGTGAAGCGTGGCGATCCGGGTGAAATAGATGGGGAGCGTAAGAAGAAAAGACCTCCGGCTAAAGTGTTGTGGTATTTCCACGTGATCCCCGATTGAAGCGTATGTTTGCTAACAAAGCACATGCCGGATGATGCGTTGGCACAAAGAAGAGCGTAAGGGCGGCGGGATGCTTAGACACCTGCGGATGGCTCACGGTGGAGGAAAGTCGGCCGGACGTGCGGACTTCGCGGATGAGGTGAGAAACATAAGGTTTGGGTTGAGTACCGATGGGATGAATCCTTTCGGAGAATTGAGCGACCATAGCACTGCCCGTTACATTATGTATCTATAACATTCCTCCATGGTCGTGCATGAAGCGAAAGTATATCATGATGCCGTTGTTGATCCAAGGCCCCAAGCAACTCGGAAATGACATCGATGTCTACGAAACCATTGGTTGAACATCTTGTGACGTTGTGGGACGATGGTGCAAGGGTATGGGATGAGTACAAAGGGAGTATTTCACCCTCGTGCATTGTTTTTGTAACAATCAGCGGCGCTCGCTGCTCTCGGTAACCTATCGGCCTAACTATCAAAGGATATAGAGCACGCATCCGGTGCTTAGATGAAACGGACAGCACGTGCACGAAAAACTCGGAAGGTTGTGTACATGGGTCACCGTAGGTTTCTTCTTACGAGTCACCCGTTGCGGAAGGAAGGCAGGAAATTTAACGGGCAACCAGACCTTCGTGCAAGGCCTCAGCATCGTAGTGGGCCACATGTGTTTGCTATGGTAAAGGATTTGAAAGTAGTAGGGTCCTAGAAGCAAACATGTGCAGAATGAGGATGGTCATGCACCCATGTGGAAGAAGTCAATATTTTGGGACTTGCCTTATTGGGAAGTTATGGAGGTTCATCACTCACTTGACTTCATGCACATCACGAAGAATGTCTGCTTGAACCTGCTAGGCTATATAGATATGTACGGAAAATCGAAAGATACACCGCAAGCTCGAAAGGACCTTAAACTCTTGGGCGAGGGCGACCTACATCCGAAAAGGAGAGAAAGGATAACATTACCTACATCCTGCGAGCTACACTCTAAGCAAAGAAGAGAAAAAGCGTGATAGAGTTCTGAGCAGTGTGAAGGTCCCTTAGGATACTCCTCGAATGTAAAGAGACTCGTAAACACGAAAGAGAATAAAATCGTACACATGAAATCCCATGGTATCTTGTGTTAATGACACAGTTGCTCGATGGTTGTGAGAGGCATCTTGCCAGAGTGGAGTACGAGGACAATCACAAAGCTGTGTTCTTTTTCAACGCGATTTCACGAAGGTCATCGACCCGGATAAACTAAGTAAGCTGCGGGATGACGTGGTACAAAGTTTGGTTAGTCTTGAGATGATCTTTCCTCTTGCATTCTTTGATATTATGGTTCATCTCACTGTTCACCTTGTCAAAGAGATAGGTATCCTTGGACCGTGTATCTACACAACATGTTCCCTTCGAGAGGTACATGAGTGTGCTAAAGAAGTATGTTCAGTAACCGTTCTCGTCAGGAAGGATGCATTGCCGAGGGTTATGGGACAGAGGAGGTGATTGAGTTTTGTGTAGATTACATTAATGATCTAAACCCGATCGGCGTCCTATATCACGCCATGAGGGGAGGCTACGGGAAAAGGGACACTAGGAAGGAAAGCAATTGCATGTAATGATCTTCTTACATTTAAGCAAGCACATTTCACGGTTTTGAAACAATCAACTATAGTGGCCCGTATGTCCTTGAGCACAAGAGTATTCTACACGCGATTTCCGGGAGGAGTCGAGGATTGGATAACACTGAAGCACATGGATTCTTTGGCGCTTGGTTACAAAAGTACATCCTTTTGAAAGGGTCGGACAATGAGCAGTTGTAACGCTTGGCTCGGGACCATCTAGTGAAATCGTGACATTCAAAGTGCGAGATAAATGGTTACACATTTTACACGGATCGCAGGATAACAAGAGCACCAACCAAAATAGCGGTGTCAGTATAGGCGCGAAGACAACAAAGGCAAGGTGGATACATATTATGGTTTCATAGAAGAGATATGGGAGCTTGACTATGGACCTTTGAAGGTCCCTCTATTTAAGTGCCAATGGGTCAAAGCGACTTCAAGCGGTGTGAAGGTAGACAAACACGGTATGACAATCGTGGACCTCACGCAAGTCGGCTATAAGCGCGAACCGTTCGTCCTCGCGAACGATGTGAGACAGTCTTCTACGTAATGGACATGTCAAGCAAACCTAAGAAGCATAAGGACAAGCGGAAAGATTGTAGTACTAAGCCAAGCGACATGTGGTTCTACAAGGCAAGCGAAGGATTGTTGGAGTTGAGGGCGTCACAGAGGCGAGGAAGAGTATAGTCGATTCGGCGAGATCCCTCCTTTATTTGTGGATGTCGACATAAGCCTCTTCAATGACACAGACGTGGATACTCCTTTCATACGTCGCGATCATAATGAAGGAACACTTGTAAAGACAAAATGCGTTACTACTTAAGATGTACCCCTACTGTATGAACTATGTATATGTAAGTCTTTTACAGTATGAAGTGTTTATTTGGAATGAATGTAAAGTGCCAAAATTCTGGAATGAAACTAAAGTGATCAAAGCATTTTGTGAAAATTATGGAATGAAAGTAAAGTTCTAAAAGCTTTTTAAAAATTCGAAATGGCGAAGTGCTAAAAGTTTTTCAAAAATATAGAATGAAACTAAATTGCTAAAAGCATTTTTAAAAATTACGAAATGGCTGAAGTGCTAAAAGCATTTTTTAAAAATTCTGAAATGAAACTGAAGTGCTAAAAGTTTTTTCAAAAAATATAGAATGAAACTAAATTGCTAAAAGCATTTTTTAAAAATTCTTAAATGAAACTGAAGTGCTAAAAGTTTTTTCCAAAAATATAGAATGAAACTAAATTGCTAAAAGCATTTTTAAAAATTATGAAATGAAAGCTGTAAAAGAAAAGCACTCTTTAAAAATTATGAAATTAAAGTGGCGGTTTGAAAAGAACCGCTTCTAGAGCATAACATTCGAAGCGGTTAGTAGTAAGAACCGCTTCTAGAGCGCAACATTCGAAGCGTTTTAGAAAAGAACCGCTTCTAGAGTGGACTATTCGTAAGCGGTTAGTAACACTAACCGCTTGTAAATTCATCCTCTACAAGCGGGTTGATCTAAATCCGCTTGTAGAGATATTCTAGCGGTTCGTTCTCTGAACCGCTTGTAGAAGTCATCCTCTACAAGCGGTTGGTTCTAAAACCGCTTGTAGAGATTTGCTACAAGCGGTTGGTTATTAGAACCGTTTGTAGAAGTGCTCCTGTATAAATTTGAAACGCCCGCCCTTTTCTCACACCGAAATTTTCTAAGTCGGTCGACCCCAGGCGCAGCTGCGCTCGATCTCTCCGGCCGCCGCGCGCCGTCGCCTCCGTCCGGACCGCGTCACCCGACGCCGTCGGCCTCCTCCGCCACCTCTCCGACTCCTACTCACCACCTCGCCGGCGCTGATCCACCCGTCGTCGCATTGCCCTCGTCGCGCCGTCACTCCACCCCGCCGCGAAGCCTTCTCTACCACCCCGCCGACGCCTACTCCGCCACCAAAGCGCCGCCACACCGCCGTCCACCCAGGAGGACCGAGGTATTTGAGTACACGCGTCGTCCTCCCTCTCTAGTTCGGCTGCCCACCACATGTTTGGTGAAATGCCCACAAGTGCTCTGCTTGCTTGAAATTTTAATTCTAAATTAAACCAAAATGTTACCCCCGATTATAGTTTTATACAACACAAGGATCAAACACGGTCAATGTTGCACATTTACTTTTGACACATAGTCCCTGTGTGTATGTTCTTGGTGTATTTCTTGTTCTTGTGTCCACGAGTTCGTGTTTGATCCTTGGGCTAGTTCCAACACGCCGTAGTACTTAATGCTTGCTGTAGAAATTTATGTAATAATATGCTTGTGTTGTAATCTGTAATATGGTTGTTTCAAAGTAATATGATATTTATGTCAACATTTTTGCGGAATTAGTAGAGATGGCGCAACCAGGACGTGGTGACCCTACTTTCGATGAGGGAGAACAGTTCCTGTTGGACTCCATCGCGCTGGGTACCATCGAAGGTGATGGTAACGCTGCTACCGCTGGGGCTAATGGTGGTTCCGGTGAGGCCGTTGAGGCCGCAATCGATGAAGCCATTGGCGCTGGCAGCCACGAGTCCGATAACACCGTTCGGCCAAGATGAGGTGAGCGGAAGAATATAATCCCCGTAGACATGTTAATTAATCGCAATTCATTAATATAATACACTCTGACACGTTTGTACATATGTTTATGTATTTCAAGCCCCGTGCATCGAGCAACCAATCCAAGCATCGGGACCTAACAAGAAGCGCCCACGAAGCATGTGTTTACCGATGTTAACAACGAAGGGATGCGGTTGCCCCTCTTTTAGCGATTGGGCGTACAACAAGCGCTTGCGATTACCATGTGAGGATCACGTCCCAATTAGCATCGAGAAAATGGGCGAAGTTCCTCAAGCTACCAAGGACTGCTCTGGCAAGATATTAAGGAAAATTTCACATTTCCTCAAGGGTAGAAGACAAGGCCAAGAAATTTACTTTGAAGAAGATGGCAACAATGTTTCAGGCTTGGAAGGCGTCTCTCCGCATGAAATGCGTGCGAGAAGGAGAAAGACCCGACTTCAACCAATTTCCTAAGTTGGCGGATCAGCGGGAAGCATTCGAGGAGTTCAAGGCTGTTGGTGAGGCGAGCCGCGAGTCAGAAGAACAAGGCCAATTCACAGATGAAGAAATACCACCACCATCTTGGCACCGGTGGTTACATCAAGGCTGTACCAAAATGGGAGAAGCGGGAAGAAGAATTAATGGCGAAGGGCGTCACATCGGTACCGCTCAGGAACAGCGCCTGCGCAATTGGTTCATGGGTCATGGGGGGAGCCTTTCAGATGACAGCAGTTTGGTGATGGCACCAGGAGTACAAGAGGCTGGCCAAAGGATTGTACAAGCTGTTGAGCAGTTTCAGGAAGGTACATTGGTGCCAGACAGGGAGAATGACGAGCTAACACATGCCCTTGAAAACCCTGAGCACCCAGGACGGACACGAGGTATGGGCAAGCTGACGCCGTGGAAGTATGGTTTCGCTAAGGACGCACATACATACAGGAGCCGGCATAGAAGCAAATCAAGAGAATCACGTAAAGTGTACCAATTGAAACAAGAGCTCAGAGCAACCCAGGCTAGCATCGGCGACATAGTTGCGCAACAAGTACAAATTGCCCTCAGCAAGCTTCAAGGACTAGGTCTGAGCAATCAGCCGGACGTCGTGATCAGCCCCTCCGTGCGGCGAAGTAGCTGCGCGTCCACCGGGGCCCTTGAAGCGGACACCTTGCTATCCCGTTATCCTGTGGATGACATAAGGGTTCGCCACCAATGTGAGCTGCACGTTGATGCGCGTAACCTCTCCATCAAGGTGGCTTACGGCATGGCATATCCGGTGGAGTGGGCGGATGTTCCCCGCAACGAGATACCCGGGTTACTCAAAGGTCGCGGTGGAGGAGGTCTTGGCGGTTGAAGAACTTCACCTCGATATTCTTTGGAGGCGGCAGCGTGACCAAGCTTGGACAGGCCCTCCACAATATCATCCTTTGGCATAAGCGGTACATCATATTTCCACCTGCTATGGGCGCGTCATCTCCACCACAACAACCCACGCCTCCTCCAAGCGTCACCGCCACGCAATGCCTCGCCAATAAAAGCAGGCGAAGCCCTACTCCACCACCAGCAGCTCCTGTGTCTCCACCCGCTCCACGCAAGCTCTACTCCACCACCAAAGCATCTCAAACAAAAAGAACCCTCTAGGAAAACCACGCCTCCACCATCTCCTCCAGGAAGAAGCTCGATAATGAATGAAGGCTCCCCCACCTGCTCCCAAGAAGGCGGAGTCCAGCCGATCGGCCAAGGTAAAGGAACCTCCAAAGAGGGCATATGATATGAATAAGGAGGAGAGTGACGCGGTCACTAAAGCAGAAGTGGCTGCACACTTCGCAAAAAAGAAGGTAGAGCCAAAGGTACCAACTGATCCAAAAGCGGCAGAACACTTCGCGACATGCCGTGCAAAGCATTTGCTGTCTGTCTAACTATGAGCGGACAATAATTAAGGCTACACAGAAGAATAAACGTGGTCAGGCGGCGGCGGCAAAGAAGAAGAAGAGAGACCAAGATCAGGAGAACCTCGAGAGGTTTATGAAGGAGGCAGGACTCAGTTCCACAGCTGCAGCTCTTGGATTAGCAGATGATATCCCAATGGCAACAAAGGTCAGATGGCAATTTGGTTGGTAGGAGTGATTGACCCAAATGAGATAAAGGATCGCCAACCAAGATGCGGCAATTTCACGAATGGTACATGATGAGTCCGCTCAAGGAAGAACGATGTTCCTCCGTTTCAAAGAAGATGATTTTTATCGCGGGACAACACCATATGGCTCGAATTTGACGACTTATACAATATTTACCATGCCGACTCCATCAACGTGTCTCTCATGAGCTCTTTGGTGCTGTAAGTGTCAAGCTCATACCTTTACTGTGTGCTTCCTCGTACAATAAAATTGCAACTCTTAAACTTATACCTTTCTATGTAGAATGGAGATACAACGATGTAGAAAGAGAATATCTTCAACGTGGGCTTCATCGACCCGAGATTGTTAACGAGTTCGTCTTTGGATACAACCAGAAAGGATGTTGAAGATTACATTCTCGATGCATTCTTGGGACAGCACTACAAACCGTACATACTTCTACCCTTCAACTTCGAGTAAGTATATATACAACCTCTCATTCTTATATTTTCCAAGCATTTATAATACTACTAGCTAGTTACATATATGTTGCAATACATGAATAGGTTTCACTGGATCCTTCTTGTCATCAAGCTTGATAGCGGCGGATCATTGTTCAAGACTCAAAAGGACTCGGTGAAAAATATCAATTTATCATTGACACCCTAAGCGGTATATAGCACATATATATACGATAGTTTTCCTTATTATATATATTGAAATACCTTGCTAATTCCAACTCGATAATTACCATTCATACTAACGCATCACACAGGGCATTCGCACGGTTTGAAAGAAGCAACAAAGAGATTTGAGAACGAATTTGATGTACAATTAAGCACTCGAGTGCGTATTAAAGAATATTAATATGCCGTAATGTTTTTCATCCCAATAATCGTGTTCTTTTCAAATTTCATCGCGAGTTCTACTACAGACGGTAGAAACAACTTATGTGGCTATTATGTGTGCCACTATATGCAAAGTATTACCCACGGTGATGTGCCGACAACCAACGCCGAGGTAGTGTGCACATGTCAATTTCTTAGTACTTACACTTTAATAATTACATGTCCGAGATTTATTTACCTCCGCTTTGTCATTAGCGTCGATGTGCAAGGTGTGATCCATTGCCGGGTTGCGACAATCCAAGAACAACTCATCGGCTTTATTGTCGGCGAGATTGTATCCACCAAAGCGAGTTCCACGCAAATGGTTGGAGAGATTGTCTGAAATAAGGACAGGTGAAGCGACATCGGCGTCGACCAAAGGCACAAAGAAGACGACGCAAGAAATGAGCTCAAGATTCGCCCTTTTATTCTTTGAAACTTGTGTAAAAGTGGCTTATTATTTCATGTGTTCATCAACTTGTTCATTTTTTAGTCTGTAATTATCTGAATGAATACTCATGACTAATATATATATATATTTAATTATGTCAAAAAAACTAATGAAGTTCTATTTATTTTAATTGTCAAAATCTATATCAAAAACCCCTCTGAAAACATATTCTATATTGAATATAATAAAAACGCTATGCTGTCAGACTCTTCACAAGCGATTGGTAACTCCAACCGCTTGTGGAGAAAGCTTCTCCACAAGCGGTTGGTAACACCAACCGCTTGTGGAAATGTCGAACCATAAGTGGTTCGGGGAACCGCTTGTGATACCCGACGGGGTATCACTCGCGGTTGCTTACAAGCGGTTCTAAAACCGCTTCTGAAAGCGGTTTCGAACCGCTTGTGCATGCCCGATCCGCAGTAGTGAGACTCTCTGTCGCGTTTTGAAATGGCGACAGGTGGGTAGTTTTGTAAAGAAAAAATTCGGCATATTATTTTTGTAAAATAGAATAAAAATAGTATTATTTAAAAAAAATCCTTCTCTGTTTGTACAGAGTAGAATAGTGTAAACAGTATCAGCGAGGCTACAAGTGCCTGAGCCAACAGGTTTCGAACTCCAGACCATTGCAACAAGCGCAGGGACCAAACCAACTGAGCAACAGGCGACTTTGTGAAATTAGGCGAGTAAAAGTTATATGCCGATATTCTGATTTTACTGTAGCAACGGACTCGTGGCTGGACGCGGCGGAGTCGGCCGTACATCCCTAAGAACTATAAGTTTTATATGATTACTCCCAGAACTAAATCCTGTCTCAGTCTGTCAGTCCATGCAAATCTACAGGCTGCATGCAATTCCTGCACCCATGCAATCTTCAGATGGACCGACAGGGCTCGCCTAATCTAGTAGTACGATTACAAACAATTCCGAGCTTGTACCAAACCAAAACTCCCAAGAACGTACAGAGAAAATAAGAACATGGCCTAAACTAGCATCAGAATCAGATTCCAACGTTTTCCTCGTAATAATGAATTCAAACACTTGAGATCAACGAACATGTGTGCAGATGGAGTGGACTATCGCAGCTCGGGGTACTTGAGGGAATCGGAGAAGGAGTCGTCCTGCATGAGGTTGTCCATGATCATGTCGTGCGACCTCATCGTCCCCGACCTCGCGCCCGCCGGGGAGAAGGAGAAGGGGAACGGCCTCTCCGACGCCGGAGGCCTCTCCAGCGCAATCGCCTCCTGGATCTCCTTCACAACCTCCGACATGCACGGCCGCTTCCTCGCCTCCGCGTCGATGCACCTCACCGCGGTCTCCGCGATCTTCCATATCGAGTGCACGTCGTAGTACTCCCCCAGGATCGAAGGATCGATAATCGCCTCGATGTCTCCACTCTCGTAGTAAAACTTGGCCTGCATTGCATTCCATACCATACCATACCATCTAGCTCAATGTCAACCTCAAGATTTCATCAAGATGAAGTAGAGGTGACTACAAACCCATGGTCCAATGTTCCGGAAGTGCTCCCCAAAAGTCGTGGTGGATATCGGTGGCCGGCCTGAGATCAGCTCCAGGAGGATGATCCCAAAACTGTAAGTGTCACTCTTCTCCGTCAGCTGCTGAGAGATGTAGTACCTGCATGCCAATGCAAATATGCATCAGTATTTAACGTGTCAATGCATATGTAAACACTGAAGCTGATCAACTAACACTTGAATTAAATTGATGCCACTTCACTCACTGTGGGTCCAGGTACCCCAGTGTCCCTCGAACATTGGTTGAGGCATGAGACTCCTCTGCTGCGAATTTCGAAAGCCCAAAGTCGGACACCTTGGCTCTCATCTGCTTGTCCAGAAGAATGTTGCTCGTCTTGATGTCTCTGTGGATAATAGATGGCGTGCATCCAGTATGAAGATACTCAATTCCTGCGGCATGATTTATACAAGTTTTTACTACATGAAACTACATTCTAGTGGTCCGAGATGCAATATAAATCTTAATATTAGTAACATAATCTGAACCTTTTGATGAATCCTCAGCAATCTCAAGACGTTTGATCCAACTAATGTGCCTGTCGCGTCCTGACAATGATCATATCTGTTAAAATACATTCCATTTTTTTTAAAAAAAAAGTGATAGACACACAAAGCAAGAGAATCAAATTACCATGAAGATGCTCTTTGAGAGTACCATTCTGCATGAACTCATAAACCAGGATGTTCTTCCCATCTTGATGGCAGTATCCTAGAAAGGCAACCAGATTCCTATGGTGTATTCTTGAAAGCAAGGACACCTGGACACATGCAATTGGTGGTAAGAGAACACATTTCTTCGATGTTCTAGTATATGCAAATGAGCAAAAAATAACATCCTACCTCATTTGTAAACTGCTTCTTCCCTTGGTATGAATCGTTTGTAGGCACTTTCACTGCAATCTCCTTCCCATCTGTCATCTTCCCATAATACACTATCCCAAAACCTCCAGAGCCGATCCTGTTTGCAAAGTTGTTGGTCGCCACTTCAAGGTCAGATAATTTGTAGGGATGAGCTGTCTCAGTGGCAATTTCGCTGGACTGTGCGCTTGACTTCTGTAACTTCTGTGGAGGCAGGACCTTCGTAAGATCATCTGGACCAAAGGAAGGTTACAAAGAGTTCAGAACACAAAAAAGACACTACATGAAAATATGATAAGACAAGAGGAGGCTTCTTTCTTTGACCTTCTGCGGAGTATTTCTTAACGGTTTTGCGTGTTAGCATGTAGCAACAGATGGCAGCTGCAAGTAAGAAGGATATTCCAAGCAGCGCAGACATAATGATTATCACGTGACGCTTCCCTGGCTTCCCTATTCCAAGATACATGTTCCCTGAGTAGCTGAAAATTTACAAAGGGGCTTAGGTTAGCTGGTAGCAAACTATTTAGATAGATACCCTTGGACCTTGTAGAAATCACACGTTACCAGGATTACTGATGAAACAAATAGAACAATATAAGGTTGCAAACATCAAGGTTTCAGGACTAACTAGTACAGTTTCAGCAGTTGCTATTATACAGTAAGAACCAATAAATGAGCAGCCAAAATGAATTTTGCAAAACCTAGCTAGCCAAGAACATTCCAAGGAAGAAATGACATGATCAAATCCATAAGTAATGTTTTATATCTAGGAAAGAATACGCACTTGAAAATAATGCTTCTACTTAACAGAGCCGTGGGAACGACTCCAGATAGCTTGTTATTCTGAAGATACCTGCATTGGTGAAACATTGGAGTTTACCTTCTAGGTAAGTTGTAAGAACAATGAACTGCGTACTGCTAATTTTGACTCTATAAACAGTGGCTTCTGATATCACAGGGTTCAAGTATCAAAGCAAGGAATCATGCCATATCCAACTAAGTGATTCAACAGACACGTGAAGATAACCCCAGAAAAAAAAAGTCTACCTTAATGATCTACTTTAAACTTACTGACCAGTCTGCAAAATATATAAGAATGCGATGATAATTATCCAAGTGGTTTTCAAAGTATGTACATGCAAATCTTATATTTCTCATTTGTGTGATCAAATTTTCTCTATTATGCCACAGAACTGCAACGAAAATGTAACCAGCACTATAATGAAAAACTCACAGTTCACTCAGCTTCGGTAAACTGCTCAGATATGAAGGTACACTTCCAGTCAGTTGATTGTTGTCGAAGTGACTGCATTTTTGTAATGAGAAAAATATTCCTGAGAATATACACGAAGACACAAATGTTGGGTTAAAACAGAAATCAGCCAGTAAGCTGATGTAGTTCCTCACATGATTGACAGGTTTGAAGAGCCACTGAGGTCTGGAATTGGACCTGTCAACATGTTATTATCGAGTCGGCTGCAAGGAAGTTTGACACGTTAACCAGCACTTCAATGGAAGGAAAACATATATTCATGTACTAATCTCCATTCTCAGAACAGAAAGGCAATGCTGGAAATTCTTACATCTCTGCTAAGCATGACAAACCCGCAAGTTCTGGTGGTATGTTCCCTGTCAAGTTTTTACCTGAAAGATTTCTGTTCACAACTAAGGTTGTCAGTATAAAGTTTAAATGCAGATACTTCATGAAGAAAGGAAGCATTCAATGACAGATTGTAAATACCATACGGAACTACAGAATTCAGAAGATCATCAATATACAGAGGTTTACAGTTGAGGTGGAGTTAATTACATAGAAATTACTCTCGGTTGTGATTCTGAACTGCATTTCACCCAAGACCACGGTGAAGGCAGACACGGATCGCCACCTTCCCGTGCCCAAACAGCAAACAGGTATCGTGACGCTAGGCTTGCCATGACAGGTGCTGCACCATTGCCAGAGGATAATCGTATCAATTAAACAGGCCACACCAGACCAAAAAAAAGAAGCAGCATCAAGAAAGACGAGAGTATACCATCTGGGGAGCCAAGATCTATGTGGATGTATTTGTATATCTCAAAAGCATTCAGAATAGGACCCTTGGATGAATCATTGGTCTTCCGAAATGCAAATGGGAGGACAAATGGCAGCGATATGTTGAAGAACCCAGGCTCATATAACCGGTATTTTCCTGGGGCGTTTTCAGTAATATCTACTGTTGGTTTACTGACATCGGGCAAACCAGGGATGAACAACTTAAATTTCCGTGTCTCGGGAAGGACAAATTCTTGGACTTCTGCAAAGTAGGAGAATGCCCATCCATTTCCAGGGAAACCATTCAGGTTTAGCCGATACGTGAGCTCACCGAGAGAACCCACAACTGCAGTCTGCATGACCTTCTGAGGCGGCCTCTCGTTGGAATTAACAAAGACGGGCTTATCAGTCGACACATTGATTGTCCCAGGAGCAACATCAACCAAATAGTTGGCCCTTCTGACCATGTCAGACTCCCATATCCTGTCATACGGATCGTCTGGGTATCTGAATCATGGTTAAATCGGTCGTCAATCGAAAGTAAGAAGATACATTTCCAAAGGAATTAGAGAATCAACAGAAACAAATGAGCAGTAGCTAGACCATCATACGGCTGGCTTATATATATAGTACCTAACAGGATCGGTTGTAGGAGCTCCAAAATTAATCCTTGCGGACAAGCTGAGGAAGGAATCGGCTTCATACGCGGTGTAGTAGAGTGAGCCGTTCAACTGGCGGAGCTCGAGCGTGGAGATGAATGGCTGACCTGTGGTGGCGTTGGAGAGACAGACGCTGATGGTGGGAGACAGAGCCAGCATGACCATCTCCTTGGTGACAACCTTGGTCTCGTCGTAGATGACGATGGTGGACCAATGGGAAGCCCCCACGTAGATGTCGAACTCCGGGAAGACGTTGCTGCTGTCGAAGTTGCCGTAGAGGAAGGTTGCCCTGACGAGGTAGCGAGTCCTGGTGCTGACGTTGAGCGTGTAGCAGTACTTGCTGCTGTCCGCGGGGAAGTATCTCAGCGTGGAGTACTGCGGCCGCTTCTCCTCCGACGGAACTGATACGTTGGCCGTTGCACCGAAAGGAAATCCGGCGTCGGCCGTCCACAGGAGCCCAAGCTCGTCGGTGTAATTTGCGGAGCCGCCGCAGTCTATACTCAGAAAACCTGCCAGCCATGCCAATCCATTAACTGAATCATTGTGAAATTGGTGCACAAGCAGAGAGATAATCGATCGATGAATCCTGTGGTGACTGTCAACAAATGTAACTGGGGACTTTTTAACATCCTTACCTCCCAAGGATGGTAGGTATTGTTGAAACTGCTAGGAAATTTTATTAGTCTACATAACTACTCAGTCTTTTCTGATTTTTCATTGCTATTTATATTAGAGATTACAAGCTAACTTGGATAGTAATCTGAACTTATAATGATAACACACTCAAACAAATTTGCAGAGTTTTAGCCTTATCTCTTCAACTAATGCATATCAAGATTATCTCTAACAGGCATTACTACTGTTCTAGTACTTGTACCGTGTACGAGAAGGGAGGGGCCATGGTGTCTGCAATTGAGTGGAAATGAGTTTCACCGAGGTATGCGCTACACCAGCGGAAATAGCAAGGCTGGGATTGTCATGTATCACCGCCATTTCATTCAGTAAAATCCGCTTTAATTTGACAAGAAAGAGAGGCCGATGCAGGGAGTAACAGAATCACAAACAAGATGGGTTTGCGCGCGCGCGGGCTTGGCAATTTTTGTTTTGGCCCAGTGCTGCACGGAGGAGGAGGAGGAGGAGGAGGAAACATGGAGTAGGATGCACGCGGGTCGGGTCGAGAAGATGGTGTGTGAGCATTGCGGGAGCAGGTGCAAGAAGAGCTAGCTAACGGCCGGGGAAAAGCAACCTGTACGATGTATAAATTGAGGCAATTAAGAAGTTACCAGGCATCTGAGCGACCGAGACGGAGAAGAAGAAGAAGAAGAAGAAGAGGAGCAGCGGCAGCAACGACGAGAGAGGCAGCATATTGAGTGTAGTAGAAGTGGCCGCCGCCATGTCCTGTTTTCTTTTCTTTTCTTGGCACGAACGGACGAGGGAGGGGGAGGAACTGCAACCTGCTCTAAATCTTGCTTACCTGCTAACCATGTGCATCATGTAGTTGGGTTGGGATCCCCCAAATTAACAAACTAGTACTGGTCGTTAGAAAAAGTAAGAAAGGCAGGCAACAGTAGGCTCGCTCATCGCTTCAGTGATGGTAACTGAGAGCGAAAGCGAACAAGTAGAGATCCAACAAGAGCGATGTGAGAACGCCACTCGCTGCTAGAGAGTAGAGACTAGAGACTGACCAAAGCGAGGGCAAAGCAAAGCGAAAAGAAGGAAAGGTTATTACGTGGGTGCAAATGTAAACTAGTAAAGTTGATGGTCGATGGGTACGTTGTGCGTGGGGCCCACCGGTGCCGGTGCCAGTGCCTGGTGGGCCCCCGCAGGATCTCAGATGCTCCATCGCTAGTAACCCCAGCATGTGGCCGCAATAGTCGGGCTGTCCCTCGCTGTATCCTTCCTCGCCCGCCGGAAGTAATTCTATATTTCTTTATTTTTCTTTCTCTCTTTTCCTATATCAATTTATTCTTTTTTTTTCCTATGAGTTCTCTGCTCTATTTCTGTTCGACTCACTCCGATAACAACGGAGATGCTTAAACATTAGTGGCGATCTTTGGCAATATACTTTCAGCTGTCGTGATTATAGTCAATCATAATGCTGTTATAAGATACGGAAAGTCACTAGCAAGGAAGATAAAAAAGTTCGGTATGTTCACCGTGTTGGTAACACATTATTCATATAGAATATTCAATCTAAAAGTTAGTAATTATGTGCCTTATCGGTGTGTTAGCTAGTAAAGAAAATAAAAAGCCACTATGTTCGTTCTCAAAGGTTAGAAATGATCGCCTTAATCAGAGTAAAAAAAGAAAGATATACACCATTGATTGCGATGGATCTAGATTATAACAATGTAGATTTGTCGTATATGTACAAGGGTTGTTACACTTGTACGAGGTATACAAACTATATTTCTAGGAAATTTTTGAATACAGTACAAAATACTGTCGGAAATTAGAGAATGATACAACATGTTTGCGTATTTACGAAAAACCCTACCATACCCGGAATCAAAATCCGTTAACCATACCCAGACGGCGCGAACCGGTTAAGCCATGCGGATTTTGAAATTCGGGTATGGGGCCCCTTCATACCGAATTTCAAAACGGGTATGGGGTGGTTCCCATACCCGGTTTTCAAAATCCGGTTAAGCCTAGCATGCGAGTATTAGCACAAAGTCACATGCATTCATGCTTGATTAGACACAAAGTGACATGCATGCATCTTGATTGGTCTCGAAAGGCCAAGATTCCATGCATGCATGCATGCTGATTAGGCAAAAGTGCATGCGGATGATTAGTGCAAAGTACATGTTGATTAGTAAAAATTATAATTAGTAAAATAATTAGTAGAAAGTATGATCAGTAAAAGTACAATTAGTAAAATGATTAGTGAAAAGTATAATTAGTGAAAGACGGGGCTAGCCTCGATTGGTTGGCAGGGCTCATGATTATTGGTATTTTGGCAACGGATGCATGCGTCTAGCACCAAAGCAAAGACAGTCAGTCGATGTCCCTCATTAGCACTTTTCTCGATATAAATCGGAGGAACGCAGAGAGCGGCAATGCATTCACAAGATAGTAGTAGAGAGCAAAGCGAACCGAGAGCGCAAGACGGAGATTAGTTCGTCGGTGTTTAGTTTGTTAAAATTTTAAGTAAAGTCTAAAAATTTTCAAGTACTTCATTTGGGATTTGTATTTTGCGGTATTTTTAGGAATATTTATTGGTACATTGCTCGTGCTTTATTGATCTTTGGTACAACTTTCGAAGGTTAGTTACAAATCTTCACGAGTAATAGTATATTATGGACGGTGTAGTGTATTATGGACAAATCTTCATGCTTGAATAACTACCCGTACATAAAATAAAGAACATAGCATAAGTAATGGCAGAATTATCGGTGTTAATATTTTGTAGGAATTTATTTCGAGCTATCTTCATTCTATGAATTAACTAATTGGGTTCCCATTTCACAGTACGTTCGGGAAGGTGATTTTGCAAGTTGGCGAGGTTTTCGATCTTAGTTCTGACTTCACACAGGTTAGTTTTTAATATTTAGGAATATTCTTTGTGATATTGTTATAATACAACTATGATAAGTAGAATATTAGTACAACTAGTATCACATACAACTAGTATGCCCAAATGGTAGGAGGACTCATTGCTACACCATAATTGAGATCTTGATTTAATCCTAAGTGTAGTGGAAATGACTCAAAATCATACCTTGAAATCATGCTAGTTGCATTTAGAACAAAGTTTTAAATGTTCTGCTTTTTACCTAAGTTTTCACGGACTACTTGTCTTATGTTAAAAATCGGTCTGCGTTGAACCAAGTTTTTGATTCAATTTGGAAAAATTGAAAGCATTTTCATGCTATGAAAAATTTATGGGAGTATCATAAGATATGTAGGATAATACATAAAATTTATGAAAAATTTTAACATCATTTGTTATGTTTTAAAAATCAAAATCGAAAGCAGAATAAAAATCGATTCATGCGGACCACTTGGAAGTGGTCGGCATACTTCCGTTCACGCCGGACCACTTGGAAGTAGTCCGGCGTGAGCAGCTTTTTGCGGACTACTTCAAGTGGTCCGGCGTGAACGGAAACTTACTTGGACCACTTCCAAGTGGTCCGTGAACCGATTTTTATTTGCATTTCGATTTTGATTTTTAAAACATAACAAATGATGTTAAAATTTTCATAAATTTTATGTATTATCCTACATATCTTATGATACTCCCATAAATTTTTCATAGTCCTTATTTCACAGTGCGCTAATGGAAGGTGATTTTGCGGTTGGTATAGGTTTCCGATCTTCATTCTGACTTCACATATGCTAGTTTTTAATATTTAGGAATATTATTCATGCAAATGAATTTGGTTGCATGCGGGGTGATTAGTTTTAGCCATTAAAATTTTCAAGTTTGTCTATATATACCGTCTAAATGTACTTGTTTGTTCGAGCCATTTGTTTGAGCAAAGACGTGATGGCGGCCATTGCGCCTTCGAGCTTCTTCGTGAGTCGATCGATGCCCCACATCGTGCGAGGGCAATTCTGCAGAACTATGGTCCGACGCATTACTATATTACTGTCATCATCTTGCTTTTGAAGACGATAACCACTTTGTCGTTAACGTTTGATTGCCCCTCTCGCAAGCCGATCACCGCACAAGATAAAAAAGTGGACTATCGATTTCATATTCCACTAGCTCGTGCGGGTCTACTACCGCTTGCGCTCCTCATGGATGGAGCTCATTTCGCGGGAGGCTTGACCACACCTATGCTCGCCATTGATCGTGCACTTCTCCGGTCTCGTCGATCGATGGCGCCAGGAGACACACACCTTTCACCTACCATTCGGTGAGATGTCCATCACTTTGAAGGACGTGGCCATGCTAACCGGCACGCCCATCGAAGCGGCCGTTGGTTCTTCCTCGCCCGCCGGACAACGATGGCGAGCACTACATCGCGGAGAGGTATTACATGATATAATGTTATTTCATATTTGTAATGTGCACGATATTATCGACTCTCTTAATCCGGTAGCGTACCTGTGAAATAAGGACTATGAAAAATTTATGGGAGTATCATAAGATATGTAGGATAATACATAAAATTTATGAAAAATTTTAACATCATTTGTTATGTTTTAAAAATCAAAATCAGAAGCAGAATAAAAATCGAGTTCACGCGGACCACTTGGAAGTGGTCCCGTATAGTCCGTTCACGCGGACCACTTGAAGTAGTCCGCGCAAAGCTCGTTCATGCCGGACTACTTCAAGTGGTCGGCGTGAACAAACTTTAGGCGGACCACTTCCAAGTGGTCCGCGTGAACCGATTTTTATTCTGTTTTCGATTTTGATTTTTAAAACATAACAAATGATGTTAAAATTTTCATAAATTTTATGTATTATCTACATATCTTATGATACTCCCATAAATTTTCATAACATAAAATTTCTCAATTTTTCAAATTGAATGAAAAACTTCGGTTCAACGCAGACCGATTTTTAACATAAGACAAGTAGTCGTGAAAACTTAGGTAAAAAGCAGAACATTTAAAACTTTGTTCTAAATGCAACTAGCATGATTTCAAGGTATGATTTTGAGTCATTTCCACTACACTTAGGATTAAATCAAGATCTCAATTATGGTGTAGCGGTGAGTCCTCGGCCATTTGGGCATACTAGTTGTATGTGATACTAGTTGTACTAATATTCTACTTATCATAGTTGTATTATAACAATATCACAGTAATATTCCTAAATATTAAAAACTAACTTTGTGTGAAGGTATATGAAGATCGAAAACCTCGCCAACTTGCAAAATCACCTTCTGGAGCGCACTGTGAAATGGGAACCGAATTAGTTAATTCATAGAATGAAGATAGCTCAGAATAAATTCCTACAAAATATTAACACTGATAATTCTGCCATTACTTATGCTATATTCTGTTATTTTATGTACGGGTAGTTATTCAAGCATGAAGATTTGTCCATAATACACTACACTGTCCATAATATACTATTACTCGTGAAGATTTGTAACTAACCTTCTGAAAGTTGTACCAAAGATCAATAAAGCACGAGCAATGTACCAATAAATATTCCTAAAAATACTGCAAAATACAAATCCCAAATGAAGTACTTGAAAATTTTTAGACTTTACGAAAATTTTAACAAACTAAACAAACGAACTAATCTCCGTCTTGCTCTCGGTTCGCTTTGCTCTCTACTACTATCTTGTGAATGCATTGCCGCTCTCTGCGTTCCTCCGATTTATATCGAGAAAAAGTGCTAATGAGGACATCGACTCGACTGTCTTTGCTCTCGGTGCTAGACGCATGCATCCGTCGCCAAAATACCAATAATCATGAGCCACGCCAACCAATCGAGGCTAGCCCGTCTTTCACTAATTATACTTTTCACTAATCATTTTACTAATTGTACTTTTCTTGATCATACTTTCTACTAATTATTTTACTAATTATAATTTTTACTAATCAGCATGTACTTTGCACTAATCATCGCATGCACTTTTGCCTAATCAAGATGCATGCATGCATGGAATCTTGGCCTTCGAGACCAATCAAGATGCATGCATGTCACTTTGTGTCTAATCGGCATGAATGCATGTGACTTTGTGCTAATACTGCATGCTAGGTTTAACCGGATTTTGAAAAACCGGGTATGGGGCCACCCCATACCCGGTTTTGAAATTCGGTATGAGTGAGAACCCCATACCCGGAATTTCAAAATCCGGGTATGGCTTAACCGGGTTCTGGCGTCTCGGGTATGGTTAACGGATTTTCAGATTCCGGGTATGGTAGGGTTTTTCGTAAATACGCAAACATGTTGTATCATTCTCTAATTTCCGACAGTATTTTGTACTGTATTCAAAAATTTCCTATATTTCTACGATAAGCATTAGTCATGTAACACGTATATTTCTATGTTTTGATATAAACGAGTATAGTTTATTGTTTAACTGTGAAATTGCGTGAAAAATTCGGTTAACTAGGGTAGACAAGAGGATCTTTGTAGAAACAAATTCGTGTGGGTTCTACCCTGGAGCAGCCCTTTTACCGAGTGCATCTGAGAGACGGCAATATATCGAGTGAAAATTCCGTAAAACCATATGTACAATTTTTTTAAAATTCTCAAAAAATCTTACGTAGGGGAGGTGAGGTTCTACAATTCTACAAAATTTGAAAATCAAACTCAATCGCATTTGAAATATATGGAAAAAGGAAATTCAGCTGGAATAGCGATTTTTTTACTGTTCAGCACTATTTATCTCGCTGTTTGTCTTTTTCATATCCTTCAAATGCAATTGAGTTTGGTTTTGAAATTTTGCAGGATTGTAGAAACTCACCTCCCCTACATATGATAATTTTTTAAGAATTTTTGATAACTTGTATATATGGATTTCACAGAATTTTTAGGATAAAAGAGGTTTCACTGGATATGTTGCCCTAGAGACATCGTAGCTTTGCCTTAAATTTTGTATACGAATTGGATCCTGAGTATCTCGGAAATTTTTGAATACAGTACAAAATACTGTCGGAAATTAGAGAATGATACAACATGTTTGCGTATTTACGAAAAACCCTACCATACCCGGAATCTGAAAATCCGTTAACCATACCCGAGACGCCAGAACCGGTTAAGCCATACGGATTTTGAAATTCGGGTATGAAACCCACTCATACCGAATTTCAAAACCGGGTATGGGGTGGGCCCCATACCCGGTTTTCAAAATCCGGTTAAGCCTAGCATGCGGTATTAGCACAAAGTCACATGCATTCTGGCGATTAGACACAAAGTGACATGCATGCATCGATTGGTCTCGAAGGCCAAGATTCCATGCATGCATGCATCTTGATTAGGCAAAAGTGCATGCGGATGATTAGTGCAAAGTACATCTTGATTAGTAAAAATTATAATTAGTAAAATAATTAGTAGAAAGTATGATCGATAAAAGTACAATTAGTAAAATGATTAGTGAAAAGTATAATTAGTGAAAGACGGGCTAGCCTCGATTGGTTGGCGTGGCTCATGATTATTGGTATTTTGGCGACGGATGCATGCGTCTAGCACCGAAAGCAAAGACAGTCGAGTCGATGTCCCCTCATTAGCACTTTTTCTCGATATAAATCGGAGGAACGCAGAGCGGCAATGCATTCACAAGATAGTAGTAGAGAGCAAAGCGTAACCGAGAGCGCCAAGACGGAGATTAGTTCGGTGTTTAGTTTGTTAAAATTTTCGTAAAGTCTAAAAATTTTCAAGTACTTCATTTGGGATTTGTATTTTGCGGTATTTTTAGGAATATTTATTGGTACATTGCTCGTGCTTTATTGATCTTTGGTACAACTTTGGAAGGTTAGTTACAAATCTTCACGAGTAATAGTATATTATGGGCGAGTGTAGTGTATTATGGACAAATCTTCATGCTTGAATAACTACCCGTACATAAAATAATGAATATAGCATAAGTAAGGCGAATTATCGGTGTTAATATTTTGTAGGAATTTATTACGAGCTATCTTCATTCTATGAATTAACTAATTCGGGTTCCCATTTCACAGTGCGTTCCAGAAGGTGATTTTGCAAGTTGGCGAGGTTTTACGATCTTAGTTCTGACTTCACACAAAGTTAGTTTTAATATTTAGGAATATAAGCGTGATATTGTTATAATACAACTATGATAAGTAGAATATTAGTACAACTAGTATCACATACAACTAGTATGCCCAAATGGCGGAGGACTCATTGCTACACCATAATTGAGATCTTGATTTAATCCTAAGTGTAGTGGAAATGACTCAAAATCATACCTTGAAATCATGCTAGTTGCATTTAGAACAAAGTTTTAAATGTTCTGCTTTTTACCTAAGTTTTCATGGACTACTTGTCTTATGTTAAAAATCGGTCTGCGTTGAACAGAAGTTTTGATTCAATTTGGAAAAATTGAGAAAGCATTTTCATGCTATGAAAAATTTATGGGAGTATCATAAGATATGTAGGATAATACATAAAATTTATGAAAATTTTAACATCATTTGTTATGTTTTAAAAATCAAAATCGAAGCAGAATAAAAATCAGTTCACGCAGGACCACTTGGAAGTGGTCCACAATACTTCCGTTCACGCGGACCACTTCCAAGTGGTCGGCGTGAACCGATTTTTATTCATTTTCGATTTTGATTTTTAAAACATAAAAATGATGTTAAAATTTTCATAAATTTTATGTATTATCCTACATATCTTATGATACTCCCATAAATTTTTCATAGTCCTTATTTCACAGTGTACTCTTTGGAAGGTGATTTTGCCGGTTGGTATAGGTTTCCGATCTTCATTCTGACTTCACATATGCTAGTTTTTAATATTTAGGAATATTATTCATACAATAATTTGGTTGCATGCGGGGTGATTAGTTTTAGCCATTAAAATTTTCAAGTTTGTCTATATATACGTATCTAAATGTACTTGTTTGTTACGAGCCATTTGTTTGAGCAAAGACGTGATGGCGGCCATTGCGTTCGAGCTTCTTCGTGAGTCGATCGATGCCCCACATCGTGCGAGGGCAATTCTGCGGGAACTATGGTCCGACGCATTACTATATTACTGTCATCACTTGTTTTGAAGGCGCATAACCACTTTGTCGTTAACGTTTGATTGCCCCCTCTCGCAAGCCGATCAACGCACAAGATAAAAAGTGGACTATCGATTTCATATTCCACTAGCTCGTGCAGGTCTACTACCGTTTGCGCTCCTCATGGATGGAGCTCAGCTCGCAGGAGGCTTGACCACACCTATGCCTGCCATTGATCGTGCACTTCTCACTGGTCTCGTCGACCGATGGCGACCGGAGACACACACCTTTCACCTACCATTCGGTGAGATGTCCATCACTTTGAAGGGCGTGGCCATGCTAACCGGCCGCCGCCCATCGAAGCGACCGTTGGTTCTTCCTCGCCCGGCGGACAACGATGGCGCACTACATCGCGGAGAGGTATTACATGATATAATGTTATTTCATATTTGTAATGTGCACGATATTATCGACTCTCTTAATCCGGAGTTCATGCAGGTTCGGTGTCCCATACGTACAGAAAGAAAATGGTGTCTCTATGACTTGGCTCACTGAGGATTACAGAATACAATCCATGCCCACGATGCCGACGGTTACTCTTGTGGGGCGCCACTACGAAGTGTACCTCTACTACTTCTTTGGGTGGTGTCATGTTCACGGCGATCGCGGAGACGTCATCTTCCGCACATCGTGTGGATTGCTAGGCGATTGTCCGCCAACCTTGATGACATCGACCCTACGGTGACCGGGATCTGCGATCTAGCGGACACCTACCGTGGTTTGTGCGATGCATGCCAGCGCGAGACTTACGAGGGCACTATTCTGGATGCCCGCAACTCCTTGGATGTGGAGTTGGGAGTACCTTCGGCCTCTCTCACGGAGGTGCGTCACGAGGTACTACTGTTGTCGTAGATGATGACACGCCGCAGGCCACTCGCCCTACAATGGGGCACCGTTGGATGCACGCCCGGCCACGATGGTCGCCGACGGGTGACCACGCGAGCTACACGCGTGTTATCGCCGGCGTGGACTTGCCGACCGCAGATCATGTCAATGGGATCCATGGACCGTGCAGCGAGCGAAGAGCTTGCGATGGCGGCCGTATCTCTTCGTGTTGCCGCGCCGACCACGGCTTTGTGGATGACTACGTGCTTCCTCTTGTACATGAGCGTGGTCGAGGTCTACTCGCCGAACGGATCGAGGCGATTCGGGTGGCGGCCGATCCTGTTCGACATCGCGGGGCCGGGAGCTCTCATGGGTATGCATTTAATTTTTTCAATATTTTCCTGTATATGAAAATTTTAGAATCTTACGTCCTTGCAATTGTAGGAGAAGCCACGAAGGCGGTGCGGCGCATCGCGGACCGGACCGTCATCACGCCGCACATTACGATGGATGGAGCAGCAGCCAGAGGTTGTCCATCCCTCGGGCCATATGACCCGAGGAATATGACAACTACCTTAGATGGTACCGGGCCGCACGCGTCCCACTTTCTTGAGTGAGGAGGTCGACGAACCGGTCATGGACTATCGGAGGACCGATCTCGACAAGTCCATATTTTGGTACTCCCAAAACCGTACTAATGCCTTAGTAAATTTATTTACCTAAGTTCTAATACCCGTTACCGCCATGCGACGCAGGAGGCATCGGAGCTATATACCCAAGCGGATCAAATTGCGGCCCAAAGCTGCGGCGCTTCTAGCTCCTCGTCACGACCGTCGGATGAGGCGGTACCTCGCGTCGGGGTCCCGATTCCTCTCGGCGATCCGTCGTCTTGGAGGACCTTCCGTCCTTCCGCGTAGCTACGAAGATGCTCCCATAGATCCTGCTCGTAGCTCACGAGCAAAGCGGTCATGCACCGGCCGTCCCTCGGTCTTGATCGCCGACGACGCCGGACGTCGTGCATCCACGTCCCATGCACCGAGCCATTCCTCGCGACGTCGTTCTGTCCCCCCCATTGAAGTACCAGGTGAGGCCTTCGCACAACATGACGAAGGACTCGGTCCTTCGGCATCACGGAGGTACCCATTTATCGCACTCCTTGGGACGGGCGTCGAGTCACACACGAGGATCGAGGCGAGGCGGAGATTTCGAGTTTGACTTCATGTCGCCCCTACCTTCCTCTTGGGCTACTTGGTGTGCGGCCACATGGACCTCCTCCCTACGAGATGCGGGGACCTCACAGGCAGCGGCCGACGTACTGCGTACGGCTCCCCTAGGGACGGAGGATGCAAGTGCGTGGTACAACCAGATCCACGCGAGCGGAAGGCAATACACATTCCAGCCGGGCTTCCTTCCCCAAGACGAGCATTTCGACGTACCGGCCGGCAGCAGCAGAGAGGCATGGGCCATCACAGGCCGCGGGACAGAGGCAGACACATGCCCCAGAGATGTACACCCCAGAGGACTTGATCAGAAGACAGGGTGGACGACGCCGAGGGAGGCACTGATGATTTTTTTATAGCTGTGTGAGCTGTACTGATTACTTTAACCTAGGTATCGTGTAAATTAACTATTGTATGGTCGATTTGAAATCTGATGTTGCCCTTTCGCATTCAAATGTTCATATCTTTTGCTAGGATGGTCGAAATAAAGTGAAATTAGTTTCTAAATTTAAGTTTTGAAATGATGAATTTGAATCTGAAATAAAAAGTTTTATGTTGCGTGCAGAAAAATATTTTTATTGCAGTTTGAATTGTAGGCTCTAAATGTGAGTTGCGAATGAAGTATACTCTCTGTTGATCCTTAAATCTTGAAATAAATACCATAGTATCTTGCAACCATATGTACTTCTTTTCTGTAAAAATATTTAAATTTGAAAGCATTTTGAATCGATTATGGATAGTTGAAACTATAATGAGTAAGCCTTTTAGTCAATCAGAAAAATATCTCGCCCTAATGCAAAAGTAAAAGAGAAAATATCAGAGTTTAGTGTATATACTACCATATTATGTATAATTATTTTAATTAAAACTTGATTTGCATCTGAATCGTACTTAAGCAAAACCCTAATCGACAACGTCGTTGAAATCTCTTGTATGGAGTTTTCATGAGTTTGTGTCGTGTGTAAGAAATAAAATAATTTGAAGTTTACGTTTAAGCAGATATAATGATTGTTTGTAAGCTATTAGTGACTATTTCCCTTTGCACAGGTATTTCACGGGATCTGAAAGGCTTATATTACCATGAAAAAGATGCCACGAGTAGTGAATTATGCAGAAGAAGCTCAGAGCGATGGTAGCTAATTGACTTACAATCTACTTCACTAGAATAGCTACCGATTACAACAAGGATAGCCACGCACACAATCTTCTCCAACCATTTCACATTATCTAAAAGGCGGTCCATCTTGAACATCGGCATGTTCGGCCCGCTTTCGAGAATAGGGTCCATCCTCTCCATAGTAGGATGCATCCTGCGTGGTCTTGTGGTTGTTGCACGCTCCACCGAGGTGTGCAATGTGTGTCATGCTGGAAATATTGGCACCTGCAGCCTACGTGATGAGGTTAACATGCTTTTAGGCCGTGCAAACAAATGAGATCTCCGCAAGGAACTACACAACTCCAACCGGAAAAAGGAGCAAGCGAACTTCTAACTACGGAGAAAAATGGGCATTTGTAGAACAACCGGCCGTTATTTGCCTCGGTCTTTGGAGTAGAACACATTAGCTTGCACATGGCAATTAGGACAATCGACTTGCCTTGCGTGGCAAGCGCCACAGGCCCTCCGATTTCTGAGCTCGCCGTTTGAGACATGGTCTTTGGAGGCAAGGAATGGGATGAGGATGAGGATATGTGAATGGGTTGAGGAGGAGGATATGTGCAAGCGGAGTGGTACGAAGACCTACTTATAGGCGGTGCACACTTGTCGTCGTAAAGCGCGACCGATGTTTTGGATTCGGTTTGGATAAAATATCGTTCATGCGGAAAGCGAAATTTGTGAAATCGGTAATTTCGGACAAATCTCGTCCGAAATTCAAATCAAATTTTGAATCCGGTTTTTCTCTGGAAATGCGAATTTGGCGAGAATTGGCGAGATCTCGCGAGAAATGGCGAAATTTCGCCGATTGACCAATTTTATACCGCCCGACGCGCTAACGCTCCCACGCCGCCACTTGTTTGGACTGCGCCCCCCCCCCTGGGCCCCAGCGCGCTGCGCCCGGCTCGCTGCCACCACGCCGCGCTGGCCCCCTACGCCGCGCCGAATTGGGACGGGGAATCTCACGGCGATTATTGGTACATGCCAAATCACCCATGTGAGAGCATCTAGGCCCCTATTCTTTTTATTGTACTTATTTACGGTTGAGGCGCTCAAAGATCCTAAGTTGTAAATTTCAACCGGCGTACATCATGTCTATTTGGACCGCTATTTTCGATGCAGTCTTTGAGAATTATCCTTACCGGCGCACACCATGTACAGCGGACCAACTTTTCGATGCAGTCTTTGAGATTTCTTTTCAATCACATTTAACAAGTGTTCATCGGACAAATATAAATTATTTCTTCTATTTTAGTCCGACATAAGTTATTTTCACTTCAAATATAATTCGGTCTATATTAAAGCGTCTTTACAAAGTGCGCTCGCTATTTTCTCTGCGTGTCATGCGATCGACCAATTTCAAGCCCGGCCCGGCGTGCCCAAGCTCCCGAGGGCCGCCACGTGTCGGACTGCGCCCCACCCCCACCGGCGACCGTGTAATTTTTTCCTCGCTTTCCAGCGGTCGGCGACCACGTAATTTTTTTCCGGCGGCATGGCTGCTATTTCTTAATCGGCGCGCTTGTGCGCGGGAAGCGGGGCGGGCATTCCGGCCTGAGCGGCGCCGCGTGGCTGCATGACTGCCTTTTCAGTCCGACTAGACTACACACTACGGTGTTGTTTTGCAATCTGTCTGTAAGCTTACTTTCCAACACTTAGTCCATACACCACTCCTTCGAGTCTATAAAAGGCAAAACTGCAGGCATATATCCACAGCTCCCACTCACACTTATTCACCATGGCAGGATCCTCTAGCAGAGCATTTTTGTGGACACCTGATATGAGCAACGTAGCTCTCCATCACACGTTGAAGGTTACGCGTGGTGGGAAGGATGATCCATTCAAGGAGGAGAACCTAAGTAAAGTGGTGTCCAAATTGCAAGAGTGGCGCCCGAGCATTGCGGAGGCAAACCTTGACAACATCGCTTTGAACCTTGTGACCGTCGGCGACCGAAGACGCACTTGCAATGGTGGTGTCAAAGGTATTTCAGGGTGTGCGAACTAGCCGAGCACCCTTCTTCTCTGAGTTTCTCTACAAGATATTACAAAGTCTTGATGCTACCCGATCGGTATGCAAAGCATATTAAGGTTAGTTATTTCACATTTGTTCACCTTACTAATCTTTTGTGCATTATACATAAGTTCACTACTTCACATGTTCGTCTTACGTGTTAGTCATTCCCGGAGGATGAAGAGTTCTTTGAACAAAGCAATCCACGAATTCTTAGCGATGCATATGCTCTTGGCGGGGTATGATGCCGGATGGCACGAGAAGACGCAAAAGCGGATCTAACGGGAGGGGTAGAGATCGACGCGATCGCTGCATCGGCAAGTTCAAGAGGGCGTGCAACCACCACCGAGGAGGGCATGCTCGTAACTATGCAAATGGCGATGATGATGATGATGACGATTTCGTTTCACCTCCACCTTGGCGTTCAAGCAATATCGGAAGAGGCCGTTCAAGCACCACGAGGGGAGCATGCTCCTAACTATGGAAATGAGCGATGATGATGGCGATTTCATTTCACGTCGCCTTGGCGTTCAAGCACCACCGGAGGGCTTGCTCCTAAATATGCAAATGGCGATGATGATGATGATGATGATTTCGTTTCACCTCCACCTTGGCGTTCAAACACTATCGAAAGAGGCCGTTGAAATATGAATGTATCTAAGTTTGTATCTCGGTTTAATAATTAGAGTTGAAAAATCGATCGAAATACTTCCTCAAAAATTAAATTTCCTCCCAAAAATAAATTTGAATTTTTTTATCGTTCTAGCAGTGCGTATAATTTTCCTCGCGATTAGTTAATTGCGAAAAAATATAAGCAACGAGGCCAAAAGGTCAAAGTTTCCTGCCCATTGCGCTCTGGCTCGCCACCGCCACGTTGCCCGGTCCCCAGCGCGTAGCTGCTGACTGGCGACGAGTGAATCTCATGGCGATCATGAAAATGTTGTGATTTGCATATAAAACTCGCTAGCAAAATAACCCTAAAAACAAACGCACGACGTGTCACCCTCTGTCCAAAGTCGCACGACCTTTCACCCTCAGCCGAAAGTTGTGGCGTCGTCGTCTAATCGTCCACTCGAGAAAGCATGCGGATGGACAACACAAGGGTGATTTGACATGACTGTGAGGTACAATAAAAAATTTCGACAGCTTAAGAGAAACTGGCGTCACTGTATTACGAAGATGACAACACATGAGTGATTTGACAAGACTAGTAGATAAAATAAATTAGGAAAAACAACTTAAGAGAAAGCTGGCATCGATTTATTTCAAATTTGGCAACAAAAGAGTGATTAAACATGATACATTGGGGGACAGAGAACATTTCACACATAATCAAAGCCAAATGACTACATCTTTGGGTGGATTGGGGCACCTCCTACGGTCGTGTCCGGGTTGTTTACATAACTTGCATTTTCGCAAACCGTCCACCGCATCAGCCGCGTCCATGTCACCTTGCAATCTGGTGCCCCGTGGCCTCCCATGTTGTGTGCGTCTAGTCGCGGGATATGGTTTCCAGGTTGGGCCTTCCATAATCTTGTAGTTCGCTCCGATTGTGAACGAACTCATCTTTGGACGCCATGTGTTCTTCAAAGCATGCGCGGTGTAGTAAGGCGAGATGAACTGCGATGCATCGTTCCCACCCATGTCGCGACATGCGGCGGCGAGATGGGAGCACGGAATGTGTTGAAGCTTGGCTTGTTGCACGCGGCAGTCACTTGCTCGCCCCTAGCCGACCTTTGTTACGGTGTCCCCGCGAATACCGGATGCATGTCTGCGCTTGCACATGACCTCAAATTTATTCGTTCCCAAGTCATAAATCCTTGTGCGGTGGAAGTGCGCCTTCTTCCTTCTCTCCGTGAGCATCTTCTCCACTGGGTGCGTGCGTGGTGATGCGCCTCGGCGCATCACCGCGATCTCGAAGTAATCAGCCGCCCGATAGAATGTGAGCTCAATGATTGAACACAGCGGAAGAGCGCGCACACCCTTGAGGACGTTGTTGAATGCCTCCGCTATGTTCGTTGTCATCACGTTGTACCTATGATGGTGTATGTCAGCTTGTATGGAAGTGAATACAAGGAGGTGAAATGATTTGCGTTAAGTTATGGTTCATCCATACCTCGCTCCGTTAGGTGTCGTGGAGTAGCACCCACCGCTCTGCTGGCTTCCCGCGATCCTTTGGTGAAGGTGGGCGAGTTCGAGAAACCACGGTGCGCCTTCCACCATTTGCGAACGGAGTTCTTTGCTCCGGGATTGGTCGTCTTCCATCATCTTCCGTGTGGTCTCGTGCGGTGCGTCCATATCGCGTTGAACTTGTGTGCTTGGTTCTGCGGGCACATAGCTTTGAATCTCTTGACGGGGCCTTGTTCTTGTACCTTGTGTGCGAGTTCGCACCAAGGTGGCGCATGCACCATCTTCTCTCAACATCGGGCCGGCTAGTGTCCGAGGGCGTCTTTGTCGTGCATGACATCCAGCGCGTGGAGGAGGCCTTTGTTCCTATCCGAGACAACGATACGCGCTCCGGTACCGACGACCCGGCTCTTGAGTAGAGTTAGGAACCACAACCGGTGTCATTGTTCTCGCTCGACGAGCGAACGCCATGGGAGGATTTGGTTATTTGCATCGAGTGCCGAGTGCGTCGGCGTCCGTGGAACTTCCCACTTAGGAATGTCCGTCCACGCATATGACCGGTCTACAATACAGAATGCTTGATGCATTGACCGAATGACCGAATATCCTAATTAGGTACCGTCCGCCGGTGACGGACCCATCTTCTAGTATAGCGGGCTCATCGGCCATCGCGGCCCGAGTGCCCGGGTTCGTCATGGCGATCTTTCAGAGCGACCTAGGGGCATAGTTGAAAGACTCCTCGAATCCCCAAAAGCATCTTCAATGCCTTCGCTTTCTCTCAAGCCGTATGGTGCGTGATGACCATCCCGGTTTTAGCTGGACCTCCTTCATAATTTTTCGGGAGTCATCCTATGTCGCTTCAACGATGGACACGAGGATCCGGGCTACAAACCTCGCATCCACAAGTTGGTTCATGTTCCTTACGGACTCCTCCGCACGTATGAGGCCTATTTCTACTTATGACGAAGTAGTCTTCATGCTTGGGTGCGTGAACCCGTACAAAGAAGGGACAATCTGGGTACCGTGCACCTAACCTCGTCTGACGAGGAGGGCTCCGACCAGGAGGCGAGTGTGCTCCGTCTTGTCATGGCGGCATAGTTGCTAAGAAAGTGAATTGCCTCCGACTTGTTATGGAACCGTTGTCCGGTTTGGACATCGTTAGGAGTACCCCACGCGGATAAGTTATTATGTCGTGAGGTACAATCCGGTGACCGATGGCCCTCAAGTAATGTATAGCCGGTGTTGGGTCATCATTGTCCGCCGCTTCTTCATCCCGCTTCCGCCGTCTTCATCATCCATGCATTCCCCATCCACCTCCGCCGCCTCATCTTCTTCTTCACCTCCCCGATGCCCCCTCCTCTACAATTCTTTGGTTGGGTGGTGCATGTAATATGTCATGTTCTCTTGCTCGGAGGTAGAGGCCTCCTCTACGGGTGGTGCCGTGGCAATATCTCCACATATACTCCTATCTCAAAATTCTCTTCACCCGCTTTGTGGACATACAAAGCCCACGCTTTCATTAGTAGCGGGAAGAGCGTGTACACAACCATCGGGCTGTTGGGGACAAACCGTGGGCGAACCCCATCGAAGCGAACTCGTGCGTCTCAAGATTCACCTTGATGAGAGCGATGACATGTGATTTGAGTGCGAGTTCGTTCGGGTGGCTATTGTGCTATCTATGTGTAGACGATTATCAATGCTCACCACTCTCCGTGCAAGACTACGGGCGTTCTCGAAATAAATTTTAAGCGGCATGTCCATACGTAGCAAATATCGCACTATTAAAAGACATTTAGACGGTATAAATAGACAAACTTGAAAATTTTATTCCTAAATACATGTTATTAGTAGCGATTTGAATTTTAAACCGAAATTTGATTTTTTTGGCGGATCGACGGGATTATATCAATAAGTTCTCGAAGTGATCTTCAATGATGATGTTTGAAAAGGTTTATTTTTGGACTTCTTGGCATTTAGTGAAACACTCTCAATTTGAAAAAATTGAGAATGCATTTTCATGCTATGAAAAATTTATGGGAGTATCATAAGATATGTAGGATAATACATAAAATTTATGAAAAATTTTAACATCATTTGTTATGTTTTAAAAATAAAAATCGAAGCAGAATAAAAATCGGTTCACGCCGGACCACTTGGAAGTGGTCAAGTATGCTTCCGTTCACGCCGGACCACTTGGAAGTAGTCGGCGTGAGCAGCTTTTGCGCGGACTACTTCAAGTGGTCCGGCGTGAACAAACTGGCGCCGGACCACTTCCAAGTGGTCGCGTGAACCGATTTTTACATTTTCGATTTTGATTTTTAAAACATAACAAATGATGTTAAAATTTTTCATAAATTTTATGTATTATCCTACATATCTTATGATACTCCCATAAATTTTTCATAGCATGAAAATTTCTCAATTTTTCCAAATTGAACTGAAAAACCGGTTCAACGCAGACCGATTTTTAACATAAGACAAGTAGTCGTGAAAACTTAGGTAAAAAACAGAACATTTAAAACTTTGTTCTAAATGCAACTAGCATGATTTCAAGGTATGATTTTGAGTCATTTCCACTACACTTAGGATTAAATCAAGATCTCAATTATGGTGTAGCAGCGAGTCCTCCGGCCATTTGGGCATACTAGTTGTATGTGATACTAGTTGTACTAATATTCTACTTATCATAGTTGTATTATAACAATATCACAATAATATTCCTAAATATTAAAAACTAACTTTGTGAAGTCATGTGAAGATCGAGAAAACCTCTGCCAACTTGCAAAATCACCTTCCTGGAACGTACCTGTGAAATGGGGAACCCGAATTAGTTAATTCATAGAATGAAGATAGCTCAGAATAAATTCCTACAAAATATTAACACTGATAATTCTGCCATTACTTATGCTATGTTCTGTTATTTTATGTACGGGTAGTTATTCAAGCATGAAGATTTGTCCATAATACACTACACATCCATAATATACTATTACTCGTGAAGATTTGTAACTAACCTTCGAAAGTTGTACCAAAGATCAATAAAGCACGAGCAATGTACCAATAAATATTCCTAAAAATACACGCAAAATACAAATCCCAAATGAAGTACTTGAAAATTTTTAGACTTTACGAAAATTTTAACAAACTAAACAAACGAACTAATCTCCGTCTTGGCGCTCTCGGTTCGCTTTGCTCTCTACTACTATCTTGTGAATGCATTGCCGCTCTCTGCGTTCCCTCCGATTTATATCGAGAAAAAGTGCTAATGAGGGGACATCGACTCGACCTGTCTTTGCTTTCGGTGCTAGACGCATGCATCTGGCTGCCAAAATACCAATAATCATGAGCCCTGCCAACCAATCGAGGCTAGCCCCGTCTTTCACTAATTATACTTTTCACTAATCATTTTACTAATTGTACTTTTACTGATCATACTTTCTACTAATTATTTTACTAATTATAATTTTTACTAATCAGCATGTACTTTGCACTAATCATCCGCATGCACTTTTGCCTAATCAGCATGCATGCATGCATGGAATCTTGGCCTTTCGAGACCAATCAGCATGCATGCATGTCACTTTGTGTCTAATCAGCATGAATGCATGTGACTTTGTGCTAATACCTGCATGCTAGGCTTAACCGGATTTTGAAAAACCGGGTATGGGGCCACCCCATACCCGGTTTTGAAATTCCGGTATGAAGTAGAACCCCATACCCGAATTTCAAAATCCGCATGGCTTAACCGGTTCTGGCGTCTCGGGTATGGTTAGCGGATTTTGATTCGGGTATGGTAGGGTTTTTCGTAAATACGCAAACATGTTGTATCATTCTCTAATTTCCGACAGTATTTTGTACTGTATTCAAAAATTTCCCTAACTGGCAGGTAAAAGTTGGATGCAGCAGTTGAGTGCGGTTCAGCTGGTGCTAGAGACTGGCATGCATGCTAGGCATTAATAGAATTGATTACTTTCGAGTTTTTTATCTTGTTTTTTTATAAATTAAGTTCTTCTACGAATATATTTACAGATTTAACTCTCTCCCTTATGATAGAAAGTGTGGTAGACGCTCTAGAGTGCGAGAGCTAGCAAGCGCAGTAGTAGGCGGATGAGCTCGAGAGTAGGCTCTACTGTGGCCGGCGAGCACGGGAGGTGTGCTAACGTAGCCACAGAGCGCAGGAGGCATGCTGCCGTGGTGCCGAAATTTTTGATGACCTTCCATGGTAGGGGAGTACGGAAGGTGACATGTGTCACTTTCCAGCACTTGCGCGTTTGGGAACAGGGTTATATTTATAATTCCATTCAAAAGATAGCTAAATTTGAAGAAAAAAAATAAAAAGGCTAAAAAAATGTGATCAACTAGCATTCTCATAGCTGCTCCCTTTAGGGAAGTGAAATGGGATGATGGCCACTTCATGCATGGGTGAGGCAGAATTAAGCAAGCTGTATAGCAGCAATGCAAACAAAAGCTAGAGTAGGGGAAAAAAGTGTAAAATCATGGCTTAAAATTTTGCTCAATGCCTAATCTACTTATGGGATGGACCCCGTATGTATAGCACCGTGCTTACACTTTTGTCTTCGATTCGTGTAAAAGTATTAACCCAGAGGTGCTATGTTTGGACCCCCAACATGTATTATATACTACACATAAATCCATCTCTCAGTACATGTCTATGCGTCTAGTGCCAACGCATATGCCATACCACGTGGCCACTCCGGATCGACATGTGCCATCTATCATATGCATGAGCCTCTATCCCACACACACATGTACAATGAAGGGGATGCTCTGATACCATATGTAACATATTGGCCTAAAATTTTGATCAATGTCCAGTCCACCTATGGGGCGGACTAGCGTATGTATAGCACACAACTTGCAATTTCGTCATCACCTCGTGTAAAAAGATTAACCCAGAGGTGCTACGTTTAGACCCAACTAGCAATATCTCTACTACTTCTAATTAGGAGTTGGTAGCGGTCCGTTCTCCTCCAGAGCACCTGATCTGTTGAATCTGCTGAGATGAAATGAGATTGTTACATAGTTTGCAGTTTATCTGACCAACAAAATTTCAAATTTTTGAATCGGTTTAGTTTAAAACGTTAGCCGCATCGATCTCGACTTGACGTTAGAAAAGAAACTAACAGAATCAATTAGGATGTACGAACATTTTACCTTGTCGAACTGCTTGAGTTGCTAGAGCTCATCCTCGCTCTTATTCTTGAGCTTGGCGCGATATTGGCAGAAGCTCTGGAACAGATACACGAACTCGTCGATGATGTTCCAGAGCCACTAGTTGGGAAGCTGCGTATTGACGACGCTGTGGAGGATGACGCTGAAGACGTCGCAGTAGTTGTTCGACGACTCGATCAGTGCGGTGGCTGGCAGTTAGCAGGGATAAGCGCGCGTAGGCGTGGCGGTACCAGAGCTCATGGCAGAGGAGGAGAAAGACATGGTCACCATCGCAGTAGAGAGCGACGGCCTCGGCGAAGGGCCAGGGTGCATCGCGGAAGAGGCGATCGGAGAGGCGCTGCAAGCCGCCCTCGTGCATCTGGTGGATCTCGTAGACGTTCTTGTCATGGATGTGCCGGTATAGGTGCATGACGAACATCTTCACCGAGTCCAGCATGTAGCTGGGAACATACGCGCCAGCCCCGCCGTGCAACGGCGGGCGTCATCCTCTCGGTCGTAGGGCGACGCTATGGTGAGCAGGGGATTGCTTAGGGTTCGGGGGTTGCAGCAGTGACGTGTGGGTCGGAAGCTGGAAGCATTGCGTTTAGAGTGGTGTTTTTGCGGGCTGGTGCCTGCGGCCTCGCGGACCTGGGAAAGAGCGGGATGACTATTGGCAGGGCTCTATGGGTCGTGAGATTTCGCGTTTTTGGTTGGCTCGTCCAGTGTCGTTTCGGCACGTACCAAACAAACCCGTGTATTTACCCCACATGGGAAAAACGCTAGAGCCAGATTGAGTAGCGTCACCATCTGATTAGAAGCACGCGGACGGTGGCGACTCACCAATGCGCAGAATTTTTTATGATTTGATGAATTGATTTAAACATTCAACCATTGCACATTCAGAGTGAAAAGTATCATTCAGACAGAATTAGTGCTCTTTGCAAATAATTTTTTGGTCGTAAATTGAGTTTTCGTTGCAACGCATGAGCACATGACTAGTATACTATTATATCTCACTTTATACGAGTAATGTAAGACTAATTCTATCGCAGCTCCCATGAACTTTCGTATTAACGGACAAGGATATTAAAAAAAGGCAGTTCGCACCACGGAAAGAAAGCTACGAGTCCAAGCAGGATACATACTAGCTAGAGCACATGCATGACATGATCGATGGATGGATGTGGGCACTGCACGCAGAAAAGTTAAGCAGCAGCTAGCAAAAGTAAGCATGCACATCGATTGATCCTAATCTTTACAAAGACCTGTCCACACAAGCATGGTCGATCGATGGATGTGGGCAAGGGCGAATCCACCGGAAGGGGTTTTATCAGGTTCGAGTCTATCCTTTACATTGGTACCGATACTCCCACATCTCTAGTGGCCTTAGCTGCTCGGCTACAGGCTACCTCCATAGACATTGGTGTGGTGTCGGGAGTCGAGATCTAAGGCAGCCATGAAATGATAGCGTGGCTATTTACACTAGAATTTAGCAGGGCATGATCAATTTGTCAGGCTAATGATAAGAAATATATTTGGCCGATATCGGTTAAGAAAGGATAAGTTAAAATTGCATATAGAGTTATGGCCGATGTTGGTTCACTACTACAAAAGGATTCATATTAGACCCCTCGTCACTGACGGTTTTCAAAAACCGTCTGTGATGGTTTATCATCAGTGACGGTTTTTTACAAAAATAGTCAGTGATGAGTTCCATGCTCATCATAGACGGTTTTAGTCTAAAATCGTTTACAACCGTTTGTGGTGTCCTCATCATAGACCTGTTCCTTGTCACAGACTGTCTGTGATATCATTAGTACTTCTCACACATCGTTCTCCACCTCCACACCTTCAAATCTCCTCCCTGCTGCCCGCACGCATCGCACGCTTGCGTCCTTCGCTTCCTCTGTGACATCGACCGGAGTATTCCCCTCTCTCCAGATCTCCTCCCCGCCGCGCCTCCTCCCCCATCACGGCCGCCTTCCCCTCTCCCCGCACCGCACCGCCTAGTCGCCTGGCCATGCGCCTCAGCATCCCCACCGCTTGTCGTTCCTCCTGTCACGCCACCCCCGCTGTGTGCCGTCGCCTCTGCCAATGGATTCTGTGAGGACTCCCTCGCTGAGCTCGACCTTCTTACACGCCGCCGCTGCTCCACCAACCTCTACATCTTCTCCTCTCGACCTCGGCTCCTTCGCACACGGTCGCCCTCGCTGCTCCGCTTCACCCTGGCCTCACTCGCAGCGCTACGGAGACACTCCAGACGTAGTCGGGCCGGCTACTGCAGTTCTCCCAAGAGCTTAAGGGTGAGTCCATGGCCCGCGTGCCACCTCCCTCCTACTGGTCTCCACTGCCCCTTCCCTTCCCCAAGGCGCCCCTCTCCACACAGGCGGAGCTGCTCGCCGCCTCTCCATCCCGGCCTCCTGCGAGCCAAGGAACGGTTCTTGTGGCTGCAATGTAACACCCCGGCACAACACATGCCCTGATTGTCACAACAACAACAACAATTACTAACAAATGCTCCTTTTACATGCTAATTTCAGCAATATCAACATCACATAACAAGGCCAAAGATTACGCTCAACAAATATCACAGTTTAATCATCAAGACCAAATAGATCACAACCAAATGTTAAATATTGATCCATGATTGTACTCTCTAAATTATTCATTAAGGTGAAATTACTCCAAAGCTATATATCATGGAAGGGCATAAATATGAGTGACGAGGTGAAGCTAAGTCCCCTCCCCGCATGACATGTTAGTGTTATGCCCTTGAGGCAATCATTTAGATGATTGTAACATGACTATGTTTATGAATAATAATATGATTATTGGTCCAATGAATGTATATCATTGTATTGATCAACAAGTATGTGACTTGATTATGAAGCTCTTTACTTAATGATGTAATTCGATAAATATCTCTCATCGGATATCATCGTATAGGACTACGATGAATAGATCAGCACATGTAGTGATCGATGATCATGCTTCATAGATCATGGGATATGGAGATATCATCTCTACATTGTGGACCATGTTGAAGAACATGGGTTAGATAGACCCGCTATGGGACAACTGCGAGAATGTTTCATTCTTATGTGTCATCGATGTATCTCATACCTAGAAGATGTATGATCCTTAGACACTGAGATTGTCATATTCCCTACATGTGTAATAGTTTTCCTTGGGGCTATCAAACACTACTTCCTAACCGGATAGTTATAAAGGTAGCTTTCATGTTTACTATGAAGCGTGCAGAGGAAGTGGCGATCAAGATGGAATTTGCCACTCCAATGAAACGGAGATATATGACAAGGCCACTCGTGTGATATGATTAAGAAAGTGCATGGCCATGCCGTGATTGAGAGTCAATCACAACTTATTAATATATCACGGATACGAGAGATGGATTGAATCATCAAAGGATGACATGCTTCTCGCCTTGAGATCAATCTTCATATACTTGGCAAAGGGATTATTACATGAGTTCTTTTGATAGGTTACATTCGATTTGATCACAGTATGTTTGGGAGTTGGCATACTTTGCAAGAAGCCGCTACCAACTATTGGATTGAAAAGGAGTTTTCGAATCCATGTCCAAGCGTATGTGAACTGCGCAGGTCACACACTTAATGGGTGGGACGCATTAATTTGGATTGGATCCGTAATTAATGAACCTCGTGGGCTTAGCATCTTTGGTGGGCCTGGTTTAGGGTTTCATCTCGTGGCTATATAAGGAGGGAGGAGGGAGGCGCGAGTGTGCTTTCCACGGTTTAGGTTTGATTCACTTGAAACCCTAGCCTCCTCCTCTCGCTGCCCGCCGAGCGACTAGGTGCTTGCACACGACGCACGGCGTTCCATCTCTGGGCGTGTGGACTCTGCGGTGACGCTGCTGCGATGCGGCGTGGGAGGGCGATCCACGGCGAGGCGAGGACGATCCACTACATCGACGCAACGATCGCGGCGAGGACGAACCACTACATCGACGCGAAGGATTCCGGCTGCGCGTCTAGTGGTAATCTTATCTATGATCCTCTTCTTGCGAGTAGCTTTACGGTTTCTTGTAGTTTTTTTTGTGCTAGCGTAGCATACCGCGTTCCCTTGATGGTATCGAGCCATCTCGTATAGTTTTGTGATCCGGATGTTGCACATATGATGTGTGAGGTTAGTAGATTGGATCTATTACATGTTCGGCCAGTTCATGTGATGAATTGGTGGCGGCGACCATCGATGAGATCGATCGATTTAGGGTTTGAGGAAAGTGCAAACCGACTCAATCTTGATTTGGGTGAGTCCGTTCATGATGCGGCGTTACCCTTACCGGTCGGGTTACCGCCATCGGGGTTTCAAACGTATCCATATGGGACCAAGCCAATCGGATCGAGTTGGATTGGGTCAATCTGGTTGATCCATGGTAGCGCAAGCAGATTCAATATTGATTTGGGTGAGTCCGTTCATGACGACGCGTTGCCCTTACGGTCAGTTACCGCCATCGTGGTTTCAAACGTATCCATATGGGACCAAGCCAATTATATTAGATCGGATTGGGTCAATCTGGTTGATCCGTGGAAATTTTGAGGTGTTTTCCCATGGCGGAAGACATGCCCTTGGACCCTCGCAGGCGCCCTCGAACCCCGCCACGACCGGCCCGGATCACGCGTGGGCGCCGCCCCTTGGACCCTTGGGCGCCGCCTCGGACCGGAGTGGTAGGGTTGCTTTTGTTTAACTTCGTTTTGTAGGGAATTATGTGAAATAGTATGGCCTATGTGTATGTGATGCATGTAATTTCCACATGGCTGCGTCGTGTTAAGCCATAAGGCTATTTAAATTGTATAACGACTGCGTGTCGACTTGTGATGCTTCAAACCCTCATATAAAATTCATTATCAAAAGTTGTAAGGAGTTGCATCCATAATGATGAAGACGATGGCTAGGTGAACAAATCAAGCAAGGTGGCTAGGTGAACAACCAAGCATGATGATGGAGATCTTAATGCTAAGGGCCATGCTATTTCACGACTTATTTTGATTTTACGTGGATGTGTGTTTTATCCTTGCTATTTTCTTTATGCTCATTGCATGTGATGCTATGTTCATAGTAATCTTTGTTCATCCTTATAGTTAAAAATCTTAAATCAAATTGTCCATCCAATTGTTGCACCTATCAAGAATTTAGATCGTTATTGATATGATTGCCAAAGTAGTATATCAATGGCTATCTCAATAGATGATAGGGATGTGTTGGACACATCACGCATAACAATGGCGATTTAAACGAGCTATCAAAGCGGTTTTGGGCTTGAGGACATAAGTGGTTGGGATTTGATTTGATAATGAAGGAACCTATACAAGACAATTGGTGTCTAGGAAAACACACATGAGGCAGGTTTCTTAATTGGCACCCGAATACGGAAGTGCTCCCTCCTCATGTGAGCCCTTGGGGCGAGTTGACTGGCCATGAGTCAAGTTGATGGAGGCATTCATTACTTGTTTTCATACTCAACAAACAAGAGTTACATATGATGTAATTAGCAAAGGTGTTGCTTACCTATGTCATTAAATTTCTAGCAGTGATGCCAAAGCTCACTAGTGTTTAATGAATATGGATCTTGAATACTCACTATGTGTCTATAAAAGGACATAAAATAGGAGTGTCTTTAATTAAAAGTTTAATAAAAGTTTTACATAAACATAGTGCTTAGAATCTTTGCATATTTTTGTTGTAGTTCAATGGCACCTTCTCCTACTCCTGCTACACTGGTTTTGCTTTGAGATCGGTTTTGGAAAGGAAAAACTGAATGGAACTAATTTTGTTGATTGGTATCGCAACTTTGAGAATTGTTCTCAAGCATGAAAAGAAGGACTATGTTCTAGAGAATCCAATTCTGATGAACCGGTAGAAAATCTTGCCGCAATTTGAGGGTTGAATATGAAAAGCATGTTAATGCTTACATGAGAGTCATTGTCTCATGCTAGTCACAATGGACTCGAGCTCCAAAAGCAATATGAGGACCAGGATGCTTACAATATGATTGTGGGCTTGAAGGGCATGTTTGGGAATCAAGCAAGAGCTGAGAGGTATGGTATCTCAAAGCTTTTATTTGCTTGTAAGTTGGTGAAGGCGATCCGGTCGATCCTCATGTGATCAAGATGATTGGTTACATTGGGAGATTGGAAAAACTTGAGTTTCCCTTAGCCTCGGTTTGGCCACAAATGTTATTCTCAGTCTACGCCTCAGAGCTTTGAGCCATTCATTATGAATTTTCATATGAATAGCATGGAGAAGAGCCTAACCAGAGCTACATGGGATGCTCAAGGCTGAGAGAAAGCATTAAGAAAAACCCAATCATGTGATGATGGTTGAAAACAACCGCTTTCAAAAAGAGAAAGGCTAAGGTGGGGAACGGAAAGAGCAAGGGCAAGGGCAAGGGCAAGGGCAAGGCTCAAGATGAGATCGCGAGCCTCAAAACTAAGCTTCGAAGCTTAAAGTTGGCCCTCAACACGATACCCAATGCTTCTATTGCAAGAAATCGGGGCATTGGAAGCGGAATCGAAAAGTACAGCGGATAAGAAGAATGGAAATGTGGTTTCCACTTGGTATTAATGTTATAGAAATTAATCTTGCTACTTCTTCACTCAGCTCATGGGTATATGATACGGTTCGGTTGCTCACATTTGCAATTCGTTGCGGTGATAAAGTAGAGACTTGGCAAAAGGAGAAGTGGATCTTGGCGTGGGGAATAAAGCAAGAGTTCTTTGGTCTTGCTGTTGGCACATACCCATTGCATTTGCCTTGAGATTAGTTTTAGAACTCAATAATTGTTATTTTGTTCCATCTTTGAGTAGAAACATTATTTCATCTTCTTGTTTGGAACATGAAGGTTATGATTTGAGAATAAAGAACTTTGTTTGTTCAATATTTTTGAATGATATGTATTATGGTCGTTGCCCCATGGTGGATGGGTTGTACGTCCTTGAACTCGAAGAAAAACACATCTATAATATTAATGTAAAAGGCACCGGCCTAATGATTTGAACCCTACCTTTTGTGGCATTGTCGCTTAGGTCATATAAATGAGAAGCGCATGAAGAAGCTCCATGGTGATGGACTTCTAACCTCATTTGATTTTGAATCATTTGAAACATGTGAATCTTGTTTACTTGGCAAGATGACAAAAGCCCCTTTCACGAGTTTTAGTGAGAGAGCAAGTGAATTATTGGCCCTAGTACATACGGATGTATGTGGACCAATGAGCTCATTGCTAGGGGTGGGTTTGATGCTTTGTAACTTTTACCGATGACTTGGTAGATATGGATATATCTATTTAATGAGGCATAAATCTGAAACTTTTGAAAGGTTCAAAGAGTTTGAGCGAAGTACAAAATCAACTTGGCAAAACAATAAAACACTTACGATCCGATCGTGGTGGCGAATACTTGAGCCAAGAGTTTGGTGATCATTTAAAGCAATGTGGAATCGTTCGCAACTTACTCCGCCAGAGCGCCTCAATGGAATGGTGTGTCCGAACAGCGTAACGGACTTTATTAGATATGGTTCGGTCAATGATCATTAAGCAGATCTGCCATTATCCTTTTGGGGTTTCGCTCTAGAGGCAATTGCGTTCACTTTGAATAGGGTCCCATCAAAATCCGTTGAGAAGGCGCCATATGAGATATGGTAGGAGAAGACCCATGTTGTCATTTCTCAAGATATGGGGATGTGAGGCTTATGTAAAACGTTTACAATCAGATAAACTCGCACCTAAATCAGAAAAATGCTTTTTTGTGGGGTATCCTAAAGAAACAAAAGGATATTACTTTTATAAAAGAAACGAGAACAAAGTTTTTGTTGCTCGAAATGGTGTCTTTTTGGAGAAAGAGTTTCTTTCAAAAGAAATCAGTAGGAGTGATGTGTATCTTGATGAAGTTCGAGAATCACATGAATATGTTCAAGCTACCACTGAACCTTCACAAGATGTACAAAGTGTTGTACAACCTGTGGAAGAGACTCCAGCCCCACGTAGGTCGGGAGGCCACGTCATGTACCTATTAGATATGGGAATGACATATTATTGTTGGACAATGATGAGCCCACGACTTATGAAGAAGCAATGATGGACCCAAACTCGAAAAATGGCTTGAAGCCATGAGATCGAAATTCAATCCATGCATGACAATCAAGTTTGGAACTTGGTCGATTCACTGATGGTGTAAAAACCATTGAGTGCAAATGGATTTTCAAGAAAAGATAGACGTAGATGGAAATGTTCAGATCTATAAGGCACGGTTGGTGGCAAAGGGTTTCAAACAAGTTCAAGGAGTTGACTATGATGAAACTTTCTCACGGTAGCCATGCTCAAGTCTGTCAGGATCATTTTAGCTATTATGCATATTTTGATTATGAAATATGGCGGATGGATGTCAAAACAGCCTTCCTTAATTGGAATCTTTCGAGGATGTATACATGATACAACTTTGAAGGCTTTGTTGATCCTAAATATGCTAAAAGGGTATGCAAGCTTCAAAGATCCATTTATGGGTTAAAGCAAGCATCTAGGAGTTGGAACATTCGTTTTGATGAAGTAGTCAAAGGTTTTGACTTTATCAAAAATGAAGAAGAGCCTTGTGTTTACAAGAAGGCTAGTGGGAGCGCACTTGTATTTACGATTTTGTATGTGGATGACATATTATTAATCGGGAATGACATTCCTATGCTTGAAGATGTTAAGACTTCATTGAAAGGAGTTTCTCAATGAAGGACTTGGGAGAAGCATGCTATATCTTGGGCATAAAATCTATAGAGATAGATCAAAAGGTTAATTGGATTAAGTCAGAAGCGTACATTGACAAGATATTGAAAGGTTCAATATGCATGAATCCAAGAGAGGTTTCATGCCAATGTCACATGGCATCGATCTCTGCAAGAATCGGTGTCCTTCGACATCGATGGCGAGACAGATGAGCAAGATTCCATATGCTTCAGCTATTGGGTCTATTATGTATGCCATGATCCGTACACGCCCGGATGTCTCATATGCTCTAAGTGTCACGGCGGATACCAAGCGGATCTGGTGATGGTCATTGGATAGCCGTAAAAATATCTGAAGTACTTGAGAAGAACTAAGGGTATGTTCCTTGTTTTTGGAGGTGAGGAAGATCTGGTTGCAAAGGGTTACACGATGCAAGCTTCCAAACCGACAAAGATGATTTTCGATCGCAATCCGGGTTTGTGTTTACACTTAATGGAGGAGCGATGGTGGAAGAGTTCTAAGCAAAACACGGTGGCGACTCTCACGACGAGCGGAGTACATTGCGGCCGGAGGCCGCAAAGGAGGCTGTGTGGATTAAGAAGTTTATCACGAGCTTAGTGTGGTCGCTAGTGTCTCTAGTCAATGGACATCTATTGTGATAATAGTGGTGCCATTGCACAAGCAAAAGAGCCTAGATCACATCAAAAGTCTAAACACATACTCCGTCGCTTTCACCTTATTCGCGAGATTGTGGATAGAGGTGGCGTCGAATATGCAAAGTACATACGGAAGCCAATGTGGCGATCCGTTGACAAAGCCCTTGCCATGACCTAAGCATGAGGCGCACACAAGGTCTATTGGTATTAGATACTTAATTGATTGACTCAAGTGCAAGTGGGAGATTGTTAGTGTTATGCCCTTGAGGCAATCATTTAGATGATTGTAACATGACTATGTTTATGAATAATAATATGATTATTGGTCCAATGAATGTATATCATTGTATTGATCAACAAGTATGTGACTTGATTATGAAGCTCTTTACTTAATGATGTAATTCGATAAATATCTCGATCGGATATCATCGTATAGGACTACGATGAATAGATCGGCACATGTAGTGATCGATGATCATGCTTCATAGATCATGGGATATGGAGATATCATCTCTACATTGTGGACCATGTTGAAGAACATGGGTTAGATAGACCCGCTATGGGACAACTGCGAGAATGTTTCATTCTTATGTGTCATCAGTGTATCTCATACCTAGAAGATGTATGATCCTTAGACACGAGATTGTCATATTCCCTACATGTGTAATAGTTTTCCTTGGGGCTATCAAACACTACTTCCTAACAGGATAGTTATAAAGGTAGCTTTCATGTTTACTATGAAGCGTGCGAGAGGAAGTGGCGATCAAGATGGAATTTGCCACTCCAATGAAAGCGGAGATATATGACAAGGCCACTCGTGTGATATGATTAAGAAAGTGCATGGCCATGCCGTGATTGAGAGTCAATCACAACTTATTAATATATCACGGATACGAGAGATGGATTGAATCATCAAAGGATGACATGCTTCTCGCCTTGAGATCAATCTTCATATACTTGGCAAAGGATTATTACATGAGTTCTTTTGATAGGTTACATTCGATTTGATCACAGTATGTTTGGGAGTTGGCATACTTTGCAAGAAGCCGCTACCAACTATTGGATTGAAAAGGAGTTTTCGAATCCATGTCCAAGCGTATGTGAACCTGCAGGTCACACACTTAATGGGTGGGGCGCATTAATTTGGATTGGATCCGTAATTAATGAACCTCGTGGGCTTAGCATCTTTGGTGGGCCTGGTTTGGGTTTCATCTCGTGGCTATATAAGGAGGGAGGAGGAGGCGCGAGTGTGCTTTCCACGGTTTAGGTTTGATTCACTTGAAACCCTAGCCTCCTCCTCTCTTGCCCTGCCGAGCGACTAGGTGCTTGCACACGACGCACGGCGTTCCATCTCGGGCGTGTGGACTCTGCGGTGGCGGCTGCTGCGGCTGCGGCGTGGGAGGGCGATCCACGGCGGCGAGGCGATCCACTACATCGGCGTAACGATCGCGGCGAGGACGAACCACTACATCGACGCGAAGGATTCCATGGCTGCGCGTCTAGTGGTAATCTTATCTATGATCCTCTTCTTGCGAGTAGCTTTCTGGTTGCGCGGTAGTTTTTTTTTTTTGTGCTAGCGTAGCATACCGCGTTTCCCTTCATGACATCCTCAAAGTACCTAAAACAGTGAATAAACAAGCGTGAGTCTAAAACTCAGTAAAGTATATCATACATTGATGAAAGACACGAATTTTTCCAACAGCAAGATACAACATGATTCAATATCCGTACAATTATTATCATGTGCAATGCATCATGCTTTCATGCTCAAAAATGCATCTTTCATAGCCTATACTGGTATAGCTTGAGTGCACACCCGTCGGTGTCGCACCCTTTCTTTCCCTACCATCCTAGTGGAGGGACCTACAAGTAGGTTTCGCTCCTATCCATCCCCGTGGATGGGACTACTTGGCAGGTCTTGAAATAGATTACTCCGGATTAGTCATATGTCCTCATATGACTTTCTCACTGATCTGGCTTGAATTCTTTTTGTGTCATGAATGCAAATGATGCAACATAATATCGCAGTTTTACATTCACCATGCAACCATACTAACTAATAACCATAAACAACATGTTCTCACCATCATATAAGCATTTCGATCATAATAAAACAGCAACCACATATCTCGTAAATAAATTCAACAAGATAGCAAATCATTCATTTAACACAAAGTTCAATTCAACCAACTTTGGTCGTACGATATACTTGCCTCTTTACCACGTGAAGAGGAGGGGCGTGAGCTTGAAACCATTCCCAGAGTCACACCATCTACAGCAAACACACCCCCTCAAAAACATGCCACAATAGAACATACACCAAAAATAACAATAACGCAACTACGCACCATCCCCGGGATAAACTACCCTTCTTGACAACCAAATACCCTCTTGCTGTCCTAACAATCAGAACGCCATAAATTTTAACCCAAAACCCCAAAATGAAAATTCATAGACTTTAAATAAGCTACACAAAAATACATGCAACCTTCTAGTTGTCCATCTTATTTAATAACTTCATCTAATCCTTCGAATTCAAATCAGAAAACCGATCTGACAACAGACTAGACAGCAGACTTCACAATTTCGTAACTATACACAAAAATACATACAACCTTCTAGTTGTCCATCTTATTTAATGACTTCATCTAATCCTTCGAATTCAAATCAGAAAACCGATCTCACAACAGACTGGACAGTAGACTTCACAATTTCGTAACTATTTTTATACAATTTCAAATTAAGCAAACGATAACATTTTTGAAATCTAAATAAATTTTCTAGCTATCTCTAGTTATTAAAATAATTTAATTCGGCTTCTAATTAGCTCTAATCTATAAATTACCGCAGCTACTTCTAATAGGCATAAATTTTGGACAGCAGTGCTTCAAAAGGCCATAACTCTTAAACCACTTAACGAAAATTCTTTATCTTGATCTAGTTAAACTTAAGACAATGATCTACAACTTTCGCAACAGCCAAACCCTCTGACATTGAACCTAGAGTCCGCGAATATCAAGCCTAAAATTAAGGCCTGCACTGCCCGAACCCATAATTCACCACCAACTAGAAATTCCCCAACCAAACCAAGACACAACACTAGATCACAGGGATTACTAGCGAAACAAGACCCATAGATACCTAACCAAATCCACTATCAATGATTTATGAACAACATACCTTCTCTCGAACTTGGATCGCGCAATCTACGCTCCTACCCTTGCAGGAACAGCACCACCCGGGTAGCAAGGGTAGGGGTTCCTCGGTAGGTGGAGAACCACGAGAGGGCACACCAAGGAGGAAACCACCAGGAGAGGGGAGGTGCCCATGGAAGGAGAAGCCAGAAGGGGCACCCAAGGTAGGAGAACTAGGGGTGGCGGCTGGAAGACTAGAAGGCGCAAGGGAGGCTACTGTGCGACAGGGAGGAGGGGTGGCTGGGGCTGTGTGCTTCTGGAAAAAGGGTGGGAGGGGGTGGGCTAGGGTTTAGGGAACTTCCTCCTCCCACAACTAGGCCCAAAACTATCCATCGGAAGCCCAGAATTAGCACAAAGAGGCCTAAAATAGCACACACACCCCACTATAGCCCATAAGGGTTCAAACTTATTTAGGGTATTACATGCAGCGTCAGCAACAGGAGCCGTAGCCCAAGCATTCGATGAAACGCCTCAGAGATCCCGGGCTCCGGCAAGTACATCGCGATGGGCTACCTTGTCATATGATGAGAAGTAAGGTGCTCAACTTAGCTATAGTCTGGACTAAATGGAGCTTTGCTCTGGGTTATTCATTTTATGTGCATCTGATTGTCTTAGATCTTGTTGCATACATTTTGCCTTTAGATTCTGTGCTGGTGTAAATTATCGCCATCCTTAGTCAGTCTACCCTAGATACTTTTTGTAAACTAGATACTTAGAACTCACCAGCTTATTATTATGTGTTTCTTTTACTGTAGACAACTAATTATAGGTTAGTGGTAGAGTTACTCATGTTGTAACCTCTACATCCCCCATGCATCACTTTTCAGAAGTTCCCATCTTGTCAATTTTGGTAGGAATATCCTTGTCGTTTTCTCTATGTTTATTGTGTAGTGTTGATTGCTGAACTGCTTTTTGTTACTTCTGCAGTTCTTCTCTAGCCAATGAGGCTCAGTTTTCCAATGTCGAGATTGAAAGTTTGTTTTGCACTTGTTTAGCCCAATGTGAAAATTCTATATTAGAAACTTTGTTTTGCACTTGTTTAACCCAATGTGAAAATTCTACATTAGCCATCAGGCTCTCACACATATGAAACTTAGTTTGGCTCAAATTTAACTACTGTGCGCTGCTTATAGTGGAATGCTTGTCCAATTCAATTATTTAGCCCATCATGTATATTCTTTATTTTGGCTTTCTGTTGGTAGATTGCTTAGAGTAACATGTCCTTCTTTGTCTTGTAATTTCAGGATTTGGTTTTGATACACAAGTTCATATTTTTTAAGTCTCAAATCGATTGTTGCTACATGATTTGTCTGTTGTTTTGTTTATTGAACATCTTACATTATGAATTGTCAGCTAATGATCGGGCGACCATCCTGGAGAAAATGGATGTCGACAACCAGATTGTGAAGCTATCTCGCAGTCAAGACTATGAAATTGGTGGAGCTGTGTCAAAGATATAGAGCCTTTGGTGCAAACCTGCATGACTACTCTGTCCTCAAAGATGTAGGTGATATGATATTATGTTTAATCATTCAACTTTTTTATTGGAATCCTGTATTAGAAATGAGTTATAAGAACTGGGTTCCACATATTTCAAGATGCTATCAGAGGAACATATGTACAATTTTCTCTGTTTTTTTTTCAAGAACACAACATATGGACAATTTTCACTTTTATGCTGTTCATGTCATTTTGTAGTTTATAATCCTTGGCATTTAGCAGTATTCTGTACTTTAGATTGTGCTATATGTATGTTGTTGCCAAAGTTTTTTGTGCAAATGATTTGTGCATGTTTTGATCACATCTAGGAAGGAATAAGGCTTGTGCAAAGTCCAAAAAATGACACTTACCATGTGCTATGGCTAAAAAGCACAATTTAATTCGTTAGAAGGAACTTAACTTTGGTTCAAATTTAAACTACTTGTTGAGTTTTGACATGAGAAGTTATTGTGTGACTAGGAACTGTGAGATACTATGAATTATCCTTCGTAACTAACATGAAATAGATTATTAGACTACTATTCATCTAGTATTTTACTTGCTGTGATGTGTAGTCATCACATACTGTTCTTGTTTAGAACCGTAGCAATTTTTATTCTCAAGATTCATGCAAATGCAAATGTAGTTTTTTTTACCGTATTAAACTTTGTTCGAATTGCAACTTTTGTCACTCGGCATATTTAATCTGAAACATGTAGAATTTTTGGTGTTAGGCATGAACTTGTAAATTGCAATTATTTACTGTCAATCAAGATTCAAAAATGAATTCAGCTTGCTTTTGATAACTGGAACTAGAAGTGTCGATGATGAGCACTCATCACAGACGGTTCTAGTTTAGAACCGTTTGTGATGTATCTTTTTACATACAGTTTTTGAACGTTTGTGATGTGCACTTATATAACTGACACATGGTTACAAACGGTTCGGAAAACCATCTGTGATGATGATTTTGAACCTCTGTGATGTTATAATGTGTAGTAGTGGTTCAAGTATGGGAATCTTGTCCATATAAAGGCCGATATGGATCATGGTTGACAACACGTTGGAGAAGGATACGATCGACTGATGCACTATAAAAGATTGCTAAGGGTGAGCAGAAATAACAACACAATCAACCAAACAAACTTGCATTTTACTCTTTTATTTTTCTATCAACTAGGAGTAGTTGTAATTTAGAATATTTCTTGTAATCCGATCTTGATCAATAAAGTTGTGCATCACCGATTATTGATCACCTTCGATTACGCCAATCAGGTTTGGTTTTCTCCGATCTTGTTGCATATCGCCTTCTTTGGGAAAGTCTACCTTTATCTGCCATTTACTCAATTCTAATCGATTGTTTAGACTTACCATTACCCCTTGATTTAATCGGCTTCTTAGCCTTTTAGATCTCTACCGATTATTATACTAGATCGGTTTTGAGCATATTTTTCCATCTATCTTACCAATTGTACGATCAAATCGGTTGGCAGGCCCTGAACTCTCTGTACCCGGTGTTCTTTGTGTGTTGAAGCCGACAAATCCTTCATCAGATCATTTGGCACCAACATACTTTTGGCATGCTCGGTGGGACACGATGTCTTCTTCAGGGAAATCGATTTTGCCGTTTGATATCAAGTCTGATGCTATAATTGTCCTTACATTGGATGATTTTACACCAGAACAATGTAAAGGTATTGAAGATTGGACAGTCTCGCTTGAAGAGATGATGCTAAGCTGTTATAAAAAAACTCGACGCGATGTCACGCAGAAGACTGCATTGCCGATGGTCAATGCCCTCGGTGATGCAGGGGTTACCAACACATTGGTAAGTCAATACATGCTTGCACAAGCTGAATTATCTGCTATGATTAATCAATCTGTGCACCATGCTTTGATTAACCAATCACTGGCTCTAGTTACAACTCTTAAGCCGATGATAGCTAATAGTGCAAAGACAATAGCTCAAGAATTGGCTTGGGCTGGAAGCTGCTCAATCCAATGCAAACCCTACCGAACTACCCTGTTTATTCGGTAGCACAAAATACCCAAAGCCTTGTAGCCGATCCTAAACCATCGGCTATGACTTCATCCCTGAATACGATGCCAACCCAGTCTACTGTCGTGAGATCCTCGTGCAAGTGGGGTTGTGCATTATCAGGCATATATCGATGCTACTAAGTTGGATGTAGCAGCCAACTTACCACCATTGGCTCTATTCTACGCTTTTCACCAATCGGTTCCACAGCTGATTGAACCTCCTAGGTACCAACAATATCCTAAGCCGATTCCACAGAGGTATATAGCTCCATAAAAAGTTGTAACGTACTCGGAACCCTTCGTTCCATTACCAGAGCCGATTGCTAGAAAAAATAACATAGGATATGAGTAGTCTGGTCAATTCCCATCGGCTCAACCAACCTATCAACCCGAGCTTATGCTTGAGAGGCAGAATGCCGATTACGAGCGTAATTGACAAGCCCCTAACACTGCATCGACTAACACAGCAAATTGGGCCGATTAGATATATGTCGTATTGCGAGATCAATTCGGCATACAGCCCAAAGGGAAGGTTGTCGGTTATCAGAAGCCATACCCAGATTGCATTGACTGAATGCCCTACCCAAATAACTTCAAGGTTCCTGATTTTGTGAAATTCTCTAGGGATGACTCTGTCACTACTGTAGAGCATGTCGGGCAATTTATCGTGCGATGTGGTGAAGTTGCTCAGTTTGATGGGTTAAAAATTAGGTTATTCCCGCTATCTTTGTCAGGAGCTGCTTTTACATGGTTCACAAGCTTACCTCTGAATTCGGTTCATTTCTAGACCAATTTGGAAAGTCAATTCCATGAATACTTTTCCTCTAGCAGTCTGGAACTTAGAATTTCTGACATGAGTTCTATTCACCTGAAATTTGGGGAATCGGTAATAGCTTATGTTAAAAGATTTAAAGAAGTGAGAAATCGATGTTTTAGTGTTACATTACCTGATAACCAGTTGGTCAATTTAGTCTTCCAGGGATTAATTTCCCAGCAGAGGGAGAAATTCGGTGGACAAGAGTTCACCGATTTAAGTCGCCTGTTGCATAGGGTATCAGCTCAAGAAAGCCGTTTTACTGATAACAGAGACTTTAGAGATAAATTGAAGAATTACAACAATAAAGATAAAGGAAAAGCTAAGGTCAACCTCGTGGAGTACTGTTCAAGTGAATCCTCTAAAGACGATGAGGCTGAGATAAATATATAGCCGGGTGGGTTAAAGGATCTAAGAAATCCCTAGTATGTTCTTGGCTTAAGCCGACTAAGAATAAGTCAAAAATAAAATACGCTTTTGATGTCTCCATGTGTGACCGTATTTTTGACTTACTTCTGCAAGAAAAGATTATACGGTTACCCGAAGGGCAGGTTATATAGTCGACTGACAAAATTAAGAAACGAAGGTATTGCAAATGGCATCATTATTTTTCTCATAATACTAATGATTGCAATATTTTTCGGCAGCAAATACAATCAGCTATAGAGAATGGACGACTCAAGTTTGCAGAAGAGACAACGATTTAGGTCGATGCTAATCCTTTTTTGATTAATATGGTTCAATGTTCTAGAAAAGGAAAAGAGCCGATGCAGGATACATGGTCAAAAGTTGCACATAATGTTGACGTTCAGCCGAATTCCAACAGCAAAGAAACTCTACAAATTACAGTCGGCTCACTGCAAATAGAAACTGACCGAGAAGGGAAAAGTTCAAGGACTGTCAAGTCGAAGGGGGACTTACAGGATGGGAAATGGTATAAGGCTAAGAGAGCATAGCCACCGCACAAGTCGATTCACAAGCCAAAGCCAACCTTCTCCCAGTTGCTGGAAAAGTATGAAAGGAGAAATAACAGGTCGCGTTATCTTGTGTGTCAGCCAGATGATCTTTATTGACCCGATAACTTAGAAAAGGCTCACCAATGATGCCCCTTTTAGCAATTCTGTTGGGAGAGGGGGTTAGCTTTGCCGTCATTGTATACATGTTCGATGGAACATTATCCTCATCAAGGTGAATAGCAAAGGCGATCGGCTAAAGATAGAATATCTAAGCCGATACAAGACCGTTCTGATGAAAATCATAGGAGATCAGTTCATCAAAGTATTTCTATGCCAAACCAAATGCGAGCACAAGCGGGAGAGGGGTCAAACTCTATGGCTTAGGTTAATCTGGCGGGAAAGGTACGTAAGCCGATTGAACCTAACCCCAGGTGGTGTCCTCCAGGGCTTAGCCAATCACAACGCAGGCAACTTTAAAGGCTGAGGACCCAAGACATGAGAGAGGCAGAATAGGAAAAACAAAGAGACCAAGCTTTTCATGAACATCGACCGATTAAGACTGCTAAAAAGGAGTGAAGGAGAAAAGAACTTATTCAAGAAGAGTTTGATTCAGTCGATGATCTGGATTCACCTGTGATTTTGGATGATACTCCACCTTCGATGGACGTCAACATGGTGTTCACATTTCCAGCCGAGTTCAAACTAAGGATTGTATCTTTCAAAGAGACGTTTGCTCAGTTGTGCTTGGGGGCTCAAGACACAATTTTTGAGAAGCCTTAAGATGATCATCGGCATCTGATGCCATTATACTTAAAAGGACACATCAATGGCAAGCTGATATGAAGGATGCTTGTCAATGGAGGATCAACCGTCAATCTAATGCCATACACCACTTGCAAGAAGATAGGTAAGTCCGATGAGGATCTTATTAAAACTAACATGGTTTTAAATGATTTCACAGACAATCCCACTAAGGCAAGAGGGGTCATGGTGACTGAGTTGATAGTAGGGTAGGAAGACATTGCCGACTGCCTCTTTCGTGGTTGATGCTAAGGGTAATTACAACGTTCTTCTTGGGCGAGATTGGATTCACGCCAATTAATGTGTACCGTCAACTATGCATCAAATGCTTATCCAATGGAACGGGGACGAGGTTGAAGTCATTCAAGCTAATACATCGGCTCATATTGCCATGGCAAGTTTAGATGCAAATTGGCAACATTAAGAAGCCGAGTGTATATCGAGTAAAGCTCTAGATGTTGCAATTTTATTTGCATCAACAAAAAAAACGCTTATTCCGTTCAACATGAAGCCAAGCACACTCTATCAGACAATGAGATTTTGCACCGATGGAGTCTAAATCAACAGTAAAGTCTTTACAAGAAAAAATACGAAGCTATCGGTAAATAATGAATAGATATAAGGCCATTGAAGATTTCCAAGAAATCAAAAAGTTAGGCCAAGGTTTCACGTAGACTAGTTTGCTAGAGGAAGTCGATATAGGTGATGGTGATAGGAAAAGACCAACATTTATTAGTTCAAAGTTAGCCGTAGATTATAAGGAAAAGTTGGTCAAGATTTTAAGAAATTATAAAGATTGTTTTGCTTGGGATTATCATTAGATGCCTGGTTTAAACCGACAACTTGTTGAACATTGGCTACCTATAAAGCCAGCTTATCGGCCATTTAAACAGTCTCCTAGACGATTTAATTTGGGTTTGTATAATATTATAAAAGAAGAAATTTAGTGATTGTTGGAGGCTAAGTTATCAAGCCTTGCTGATATGCTGAATGGGTCTCTAATATCGTTCCTGTCATGAAGAAAAATGGCAAACTCAAGGTATGCGTTGATTTTAGAGATTTAAATAAAGCCACGCAAAAAGATGAATACCCAATGCCAATAGCCAATATGCTTATCGACGCTGCATCGGGGAATAAGATCATCAGTTTTCTTGACGGTAATATCGGATATAATCAGATATTCATGGTAGAAGTGTCGGGATCGGATTTCCAAATCTGAACCCTCTGTGTATAACATGTGCTAGTCCAGAAAAAGCTAGCACACACACATAGTGGAAACAGTGATAACACATCCATATCACAAATCAAATAATATTAATTAAGCAAAAATGTAACAGCCTTATGGCCAACCATTACAAATAAGCAGTCTCATGGCTTGAGTTTAATAAAGTAGCTGCAGAAACGAAATAAAGTAGCATGATAAGCCCATCTATTTGCCCAAGAGGCAATCGATTGGGGTACGCGTCCTAGCAATCCGGATCGCCTTCGTCATAACAACAAGCAAAGAACTCATAGTCACCTTCAGCTTTTGCACACTCCTCTGTGTAAAGTTGGGATGTTGCAAGGGTGAGTAAAAAATATACTCCTCAAGTCTTGGAGACATAATGCATGATAACTATATGCATGGCCAAACAATTGAAGGCATAATATGGCACTTTTAGCATAAAGCAATGTTTAACTTTAAATATGAAAAGTAATTTCGCAAAGCATCATTTGACTAAAATGCAATTGAATAATAATTGAATTTAATATAGCAACTAAATAGGTTCCAACCACCTGATTGGATCCAACCGCCAAACCATAACCTGAGAGTTCCATCCAATCACGGATTCCCAACCATAATTTTCATTTAAAAAACCATAAAATCTACAATGTGCAAGCATACCTCACCTGCTCTTGATCGTGGGCATGGCTACTCAAGTAGTTTTAACTCTGTAGAGTGTGTATAATTTTACCCACAAGACATGATCATCTCTTATTGCCATGCAATTAACACACTTCCTTTGGTGTGTCGGCAGAGAGATCATGACAAGGCCTTTACAATGCACAACCTCGGTATTAACCTTGCCTGCTAAGGTTTCATCGTTGATGGATTCCATCAACCCAATCAGAAGCCCCCTCTTGCGCCATATGGGGAAAACTTGTCTCCTTTCGACACCCACATTCCACCGACTGGCGAAGCCAATAAAAAGATGCACAAATTAATTAGCCAGGTCATACTCATATAGACTTGTGGTTGTACGGTAGTGCTTGGTCCATGACAACATACACTTCGGTCCTTAATTGACTAGGGCGGAATATTCACATTTAAGGTCTCGTGCTTCCTACACCTACCAAACATCCATCCGCCCCGGTCTAAACCATATTTTGTGATTTATTTTATTTAAATAACAGCAACAATACCACTTGCCGCAACTTCACAAATGAGTTTAAACAATGTTTGAAATGATTTCCATAATGGCATATTACTGAAACGCTTAAACTGGACTAAGTAATTCTACCATCCCATGCTACTCTACTGGTTATAACCAAATAAAATAGCTAGTATCATCTAGTGTGACAAAGATTCGGCATGATCAATGCCAATTAGGGTATAACAAATTCTAGTATTTAACTAGACTTTAAGACAGAATTTAAAGTAAATTGCATAAAAGTAGGAATGCATAATTTAAAACAATATAAGTGTTTCGTAAATTTGGGATCAACATGTTCAAGGAAGACTTGCCTTCACTGCCTCCTGCTAGTTCTACCTCCGACTATTGATTCGACTGAGCTTCGACTGCGTCGTCTACACGCGAAACAAGAATAAATAAATAAAATCTTAAAAAATTCAAAAATTGAAAAGATTGGATGGTAGATCTTGAATTTAGACGAATTTAGAAATTTGAATCACTGGAATCGGAGCTCGAACGAAAGAGAACGGGCTCCTGTAAGTTTCTCATATCAGAAAATCAGAGAAAACAGAAAGAAGAGAGAGAGAACAGTGTTTGACCCGTTGCACCCTCTGATTGGCTGGAATTTTTAGGTTTTACGGAAAATAAGAAAAATGGTTTGGAAATTCACCGACACGTGGGGCCCACATGTCAACGAGTCGGCTCACGGTGGACCACGTCCAACGAGGAGGCCAAGAGCGATGTGGCGGCCATGCTGACTTGGACGCCATGTGGCGGGTTAGGGTAGACGTGGTAGCCAATGCGGTTGCCACGAAGCGGGTGACGCGGCGCGGGTGCTGGAGTCGAGGCGGCGTTGACGCGGCGGAAGGCGAGGCGACGCAACGCTGAGGTGGCACGGACTCAATTGACGCGTGGCGCGAACGCGGCACTAGTGTGGCACAGGCGACGTGGGGCAGTGCCAGCGTGGCGGTGGCACGACATGCCGGAGGTGAGGAAGAAGGCTTCGGCCAGGCGCAAAATCGCAACAAAACGACTAAGGATTGGGGCAAAATGATGAGGGCACCGCGAGGAACTCGATGGAACCCACGGGGGTGGCGGAAGCTCACCGTCAGTGGAGAACAGCGGTGAAAAAGCTCACAGCCACGGCGTCGAAAAACCGACAACTAGGGTTTGGATTTTGGCGACACACGGGCGGCAAAACTCAGAAAAAACGAAGAGGGGAGGGTGGCGGCCTTTATAGGCACGGAAGCCGAGGGTTACCGAACCAGATACAGCGCGATCGGCGAGAAATATGCGGCGGCAGCTTCGCAAGTTTGGCGCAACGGCGGAGGCGATGCGGAGATGAAGGCCCTACTGTGACCGGCGGGCCCCGCACTTTAGTGGGCGCAAGGCAGACTGGGCGAAAATGGTGTGGAAAGGGCCAGGCCGAGATGAAAAAGCCGGGCCATAGAAGAAAAAGGATGTGGGCTGAAGGAAATATGGCCCACGTGGAATTTGGAGAAATTTAAATGGTTTTTATTTTTAGAAAATTGCAAAAAATGCAAAAAGACCAAAATAAATAGAAAATAAATTTTGAAAAATCATAGAAAATTCTCAAAAATAGTTTTAAACATTCGAAACCCAAATAAATTGTTTTGAACACAATTAGACTTTGAGTTTTATTTAAATTGGTTGCTTTCAATTGAGAGCTCATTTTAAATTAACCAAAAATTTTAAAACTTAGGGAAAATTTTAAATGGCTAAAATTTGGAATGTTACAAGAAGCCGATATACCTAAAACAACCTTTATGTACCTTGGTGACCTAGGTTTGTTTGAATGGGCAGTTATGACGTTCGGCTTTAAGAACGCTGGTGCAACATATTAGCGTGCCATGAATTTGATTTTTCACGACTTAATCGGCCATATTGTGGAGATGTATGTCGATGATGTTGTTAAATCAAAGAAAGATTTGTAACATTTTGCCGATTTGGAAACAGTGTTTAAAATCACAAGGGCATATGGCTTAAAGATGAATCCATACAAGTGTGCTTTTAGTGTGTCGGTTGGATAGCTTTTGGGATTCATGGTTCACGAATGAGGGATTGAAGTCAATTAAGAAAGATTCAAAGCCATAGCCAAAACCAAGCCGCCAGCCTACAAGATGGATTTACAGAAATTGATCAGCAAGATTAACTATTTACGACAATTTATTTCAAATTTATCTAGCAGTATTAGTTAGTTCACCCCACTATTGAAGTTAAAAGATAATCAAGAGTTCATCTGAGGAGCCGATCAGCAGAAAGCCTTTGAGAGTATAAAGGATTATTTGACCAATCCTCTAGTTTTAGCTGCACCTCAAAAAGGTATACCACTCAAGTTATATATATCAGCTGAAGAGGTGACTATTGGACCTGTTTTGGCCCAAGATATTGATGGAAAAGAGCGAATTACTTCCTAATTAAGTCGACGATTAATTGATATGGAGACGAGGTATCCTTTTGTAGAAAAACTTTGCTTATCATTTTATTTTGCTTGCACAAAGTTAAGCCATTATATTTTAGCATCAGCTTGTATGGTTATTTGTAAAACCGATGTTATAAGATATACGTTGTCAGCTACAATTTTGTGAGGTTGACTTGGTAAATGGGCCTATACGCTCATCGAGTTCGACTTAACATATGAATCGGCTAAAGCAGTTAAGGGTCAAGTAATTGCCGATTTTATAATAGGGCATGAAACTAATTTGAATGTTGATCTAATATCTTTCATCCCTTGGAAACTATTTTTCGATTGATCGGTGTGTCGAGAGGGTAATGGTATCGGAGTAGTTTTGATTTCATCAAAAGGGTATAGTTTTGAGTTCGCATTCAAGCTAAATTGCAGATGTTCTTATAATCAAGCCGAGTATGAAGCATTGCTTAAAGGCCTGTAGCTACTCGATAATATCGGAGTTGATTTTATTGAGGCCTATGGTGATTCTTTGTTAGTGGTCCAACAGATTAAGGGAGAGTATAACTGCTACGATGAAATTCTGATAAAATATTTGGAGCAGTGTCTCACTGTGATTGACTCATTCACCTCTTTTTCTATTAGTCATATTTCTTCGGAGATGAATGATAAGGCTAACTTGCTAGCCCAACAAGCATAAGGCTATAAAGATGATCATGTGTGTTACAACTAATGATTGGAGGGCGAAAATAATGGAATATTTGACCGATCCCTCAAAACCTACTGATCGGAGAATTAAGCAACAAGCTTTGAAGTATGTTGTCCTTAATACTGTGCTATATTATCGGACTTTAGAGGGTTTGTTGCTAAGATGTCTTGAAGCCGAAGAAGCTAAAGTAGCTATGGGAGAAGTGCATGAAGGTATTTGTGGATCCCATCAATCAGCTCATAAGATGAAGTGGTTGTTAAGGCGTACTGGGTATTTTTGGTCGACAATACTGGAAGATTGTTTCAAATATTACAAAGGGTGCCAAACTTGTCAAAAATTTGGCAGCATGTAATTGGCTCCAGCATCGGCTTTGCATCCAATTATCAAGCCTTGGCCATTTAGAAGATGGGGAATATACGTAATCGGATAAGTATTTTCTGCATCAAACAAAGGCCATAATTTCATATTTGCCACAATCGGTTATTTTTCTAAGTGGGTCGAGGCAATACCGCTTAAAAAGATTACAAGTGTTGAAGCTATCGGATTTGTTACAGAACATATTATCCATTGGTTTGGAATACTACCACAAACTATTACGACCGATCAAGGCACTGTGTTTATGTTTGATGAGTTTAAGGTTTTGCCAAAAGTTTGGGCATTAAGTATTAAATTCATCGCCTTATTATGCTCAGGCTAATGGTCAAGCTGAGTCGTCCAATAAAAAATTGATAAAGTTAATCAAGAGGAAAATCGAAGAAAAACCAAGGAATTTGCATGTAACGTTATCGGAGTCATTATGGGCTTATCGGCTTGCATACCATGGTGCAACCAAATTATCACCTTACCAATTGGTATATGGACAGGAGGTTGTTTTGCGTGTGAAAATCAATATTGACTCCGTACGAACAGCCAGACAAAATGGTTTGTCGGCTCAAGATTATAAGTAATTGATGATGGATAATTTGGATGACTTGGCAGAGTTATGTCTGCATACACTAGATCGGCTTAAGAAGAATAAGGCAAGAGTTGCGAAGGCTTATAACAAAAAGCTTACAACAAAGAGTTGCGAGGAAAATTTGGAAGAATATCTTGCCTGTCGGTTCTAGAGATAACCAGTTTGGCAAATGGTCTCCAACATGGGAAGGACCATATAGAGTTCATCGGCTTTTAGATGGTAATTCCTATATTTTGGAGACGCTGGAGAGTGTGATGTTTTCTAAGGCAATTAATGGTAAGTATCTAAAGAAATATCACCCAAGTATTTAGGTTGGATCATAATCGCTAGAGATGACTATCGGTTGTGAGAGGCTAAATTAATTCGTTGTAGTTAATTCTGGCTAGACTAGAAATAAACTAAAAGCTGATTACACACATTATATTAGTAGAAAAGGGATTGATACATAAATAAATAATCGGTTAAATAGCCGATTATAAAAGTTACAAGAATATTCATAGTATTGTTTCAAGACAAGCCTCACATTGCAAATACTTGAAATACAGTTTTAGCATAAGCCGATTAGGTCCCATGGTTATTTAGTTTGGACCCCAAAGTTGATAACGTAGTAGCGACCTTGGCAATAATTGCTTCCACGTCCTCAAGGATTTGGTCGTCGTCTTCCTGAGAGCTCGGGACGGGAGTGACCTTCGCCGACTGCTTCTTGACCGATGCAACCTCCATGCCCAAACCAACCTTTTGGCTTTTCAAGGTCGATGCTGCTGCTGCCATCTGCTCTTACAATTCGGCCAATGACGCATTCACTTTGGCCAACTCTTCCTCCAAAGACTTATTGGCCGATTCTAACTTAAGTACCATCTCCTTGGTGGCCTTGAAATCTTTGGATTCATCATCAAACTTGGACTTCTGGGCTCTAGTGTCAACTACAAGTTTATCGAGCAGCTTTTGATCTTCTTGTTGTGGTACCCAACGAGTGATCCTGGTCTTCGTCGCTTCCACCTCATCCTTCTTCGCATCAAGTTGGTATACTTCAAGTAGGGCAGCCCTGACCTCTTCTAGTAGGTCGGCTTGCACCGTCACCATTGCGTCCCATAGAGGCTAGGAGTTCTCAAGAAGTTTGGCTGACTGGGAGCAGATCAGGTTGAAAAAATGATTTAGCCTTTCTGTCATACCCGGGGCCGATGTCACCATAGCCGATGAATTTGTTGAAATAGCCAGAATCTTCATGATTCCCTCTAGGAAGCTTTCCATACCCAAGTCGACATCATCCTCGATGTTGGACCAATCGAACCCGAGCATGTTTGTAACACCCTAAAATTTGCTCTAATTTAAAATTTGGAGTATTTTTGGTTTTTGAGAATTTCTGAGAAATTAATAGAATTTAATTTTGATTTACTCATTTCTGACCTTTCTTGAATTCAATTAAATTCATGCAAAATTTTATGCAAAGTTTTATTAAAAATATTTTATTTGAGTTCCAACTATCTCAAAGTATTTTCGAATTTTTCGGAATTTTTACGATATTTTACTATTTTCTTTGGCCAAAACTATTTTCTCGAATTATTTTAATGAAAAAGGTTTTAAAAACGGCTATGAACAGTATTGGGCCGAGCCCGTTACTGTGCGCACTGTTGGCCCAGCCCAATGAAACCCTAATCGCCGTCGGCAGGTGACCGTTCGATCGGGATCGGATGGACCGGATGAAGCCGCGTTGCGTGAATTTTCGGTTCATCGATCTGTTGCCACGTGGATGGCTGGGATTGCACCACGTCGCTTCGCCGTGCGTTTCCGAAAACGCCGCCGCCGCGCGTTACGGCCAGAGATTTTGCGCGCGATTAACGCCAGCGTGTTTATTCTTCCTCTTTTTAAGCTAATGCACCGTGTAGAGCATTTCCTTCCGCACATTTTGCCCCATCTCTCCCTCACCGAGACTCACCGTAGCAGTCGCACGAGCTCGCCGTAGTTCCGAGACGTTTCGGCCGTCTTTGCGCTACCGCCGTTCCCTCTCCGCTGTCGTTGAGGCCACTGGAGTAATCCTTGCGCCGGCCGAATCTACCCATCTACTTCGTGTCACCGGAAAAGCCCCACAGCGCCGTCGCAGCGATCGTCTTCTTCCTCTTCGGCGAGATCTGTGCCGCCGCGACATCACTGCCAGTCAGCTTCGTCGACCGTCCGATCATCGTCAAATGCTCCAGATTCGTCCACATCGCCATTTAAACAGTAATCCTCATCTTCACCCTTCAGCCGTTGGATCTAATCAACGGTTTAGATTGCTCTGTCTAGATTCATGTCAGTTTAATCTCAGCCGTTAGATCTAGATCGTAGGGTGTATATTTTGCCGCGTCGCGTAGGTACCGTAGCCGTCGGATGCGCGCCGGTCGTCTTGGATCGTGCCGCGTGTCGCGCCTGCAGTAAGCCAGAGTCGAAACCTGGGCTCATCTCGGTCGTTCGTTTTAAATCGGATGGACGAGATCGCACCGCGCATCGGGCCAGTTCCGTGTGGACGCATGTCGTGCAAAAATCGAGGAGCCAGCGCCGCCGTTTCTGTCGAGGTCGCCCGATTAATCGTAGCCGTCCGATCGGGATCCAATGGCCACGGTGAAGCCACATGTTGGTTCTGTTGGATCTGAGTCGAAATGTCGTGTCAATCTCAGCCGTTCGTTTTAAAATCGGATGGATGAGATTGAATCGAGTTTCGATTGTCAGTTTAACGCCGCGTGTCGATCGGTGATTGGCCGGATATGCATCGAGTGACACCATACATCGTCGCCAGGTGCATGTGCGATAATGGCGATCCACCGTAGACCAAGATTGTTTCATAGACCCGGTCCATAGACCGAGGCGACGTGGCAGCACCAGGAGCTGCCACGTGTCATGCTGACGTCATAATTTTTTTTGTATATAAAAATATTTTGGCCAAAATTCTTTTCTGTGCTGACGTCATCATGACGCGATGGTGACATCATAAATGCGATTTTTCAGTATAGAAATAATTCGGAAAAATCGGATTTTCTAATTTTTGTATTTTTAGATTTTATTCAAACTTCAAATGGCTATAACTTTTGCATTTTAACTCGGATTTGGGTGATTCAAATTTCTAAAAATTCATAAAATTGTGATCTCTTTAATGGTAAATTTTATTTGAATTTTTGAGGTAATTTAGCCCTCTGTTTTAGTTATTTATTTCATATATTGTTTGTACGTGTAGACGCAAATTTGCCGGAATGTTTCGAGGAAGAGTTCGTCGCTCAAGACCAAGCTTCGGGACACGACCAGCAACTCTTTGAAGGCAAGTGATGCTTTGATCCTTTGATCATTTTGATCCCAGATTTTAAAATGTAATTTATGCTTTGAAATTATGCATGCTTATTTATTAAAAATGAATTTAAATTAATTTGGGATAATGTAGTTAATCAACCCATTTTGTCATGCCACCTTGAAATTATTAATTGTATGCCCTAAATCATTGTCACCATAAGTTTGATTATATTAGTTGGATGTTAATATTGTGCCAACACGGGAGGCTAGACCGTGAGTAGATGCTTAGCCTTGCAACGAATCATGAGTGATCTTTCGGAAAAATGCTACAATACTGATTAAAGAAATATTGAATGTAGTTTTGAAAGTGGTGTGATGATGCCACATGATGAGATTGAGGTACAGAGACCTGTGTGGTTTCGTACTGATGTTGAGTTATTGCTGGCTTGTGTTGCACAATAATCAACTGGGTGGGAAATGATTTAGACTAGGGCAAGTGGCAAGAGGCTGTGTGCCAGGTGGGCCTGTGTGGCAATGGGTTCATGAGTGATGTGAGTCTGTGTACCACATTGGGCTGTGTGCCAATGTTGAGTGCTGGAAGTCTTGCCTTGGTCAGTTAAGGACTTCACCTTGCAAGCCTTTGATCTGAGTCACCCGTACAACCACATGTCTGGTGTGGGACAGACCTAGTTGATTAGGGTTCTGATATCTTTCCTCTGATACCTCGGGGTGGTAGTGCACGGGGTGTATGCATGCGGGAGCGTGCACGTACTACGGCTTGGTGCCCATCCAACGGTGATTGACTGTCCTATACTTGGCTCTGTGTGAGGGAAGTGATAGTGAGGGTATCTGGGAGAGGTTCTTTAGTTAAGCTAGAGGTTCTGAAAAGCTTTGTTGCGGACAATCACCTTTGTGGTGGCGGTCAGTATCTTGTGGGTAAAGTGTACAACCTCTGCGAGAATGTCAAAACTATTGAATAGCCGTGCTCATGTAATGAGCATTGCTCGGGATTCTGATCAAGGGTTAGATCTTCAAAAACAAAATGTGGAAAGGGTGGTTGTGTGCGGTGTTAAAATGGCTATTAAAGGCGTGTGCCGAGAATCTTCAAAGAAAAACCATTTGAAGAAATTAGTATTAAGTATAACTGTTTCACTGCTTTAATCTAAATAAGATACTGGTTTAAAAATGTTGTTCGATGCAAAATAACCAATTAAGCCAATCCTTTGGAATAAGCTTTGCATATAGTAATAGCGCTTCATTCTATGCATTACTTGTTGAGTGCCTTGTGTACTCACCTCTCCTTGCTTATCAATCCCAACATCAGCGGAGGAGTCTACATCACCGTGGGAGGAGGAGTACAATGAGAATCCAGACAATTAGGGGGCAAGCCCAGTCGGTTGCCTGTGGCAAGATGAAGGCTTCCACGACATTTATTTTATTCCGCTGTGTAGGATCGATATATACTAAACTAGCAATCAGAGGGGGGTGAATGATTGTGCGGAAGTTAAAACAAAATTTTTGATCTACTAAAAATTCACCCCAATTCGGACTCAAATAATTGCTTTCGTATTCAACAAAACAGAGTAGATACGTTCGGTAAATCGTGAATTCCTGGAGATCCAACCGTCGGATTGACCTGTAATTTGTACTGTAGAAACTAGATTCCAATACGAATCTAACAAAAGAAGAATCAGCTCGATCGGACATACGGATAAAAGGTATTAAACTCGTAAGCATGCTGTGACAGATTATGACGAGAATTGATCAAACCCTAATTTCGTGATCAATCACAATCTACAAAAGATTAACCAACGAAACTTTGAGAAACACTAGATTAATGCCCTAGAAAGGTTTTGGATGGATCAAATCAAGATTAAACTTGTTGAATCAAGAGAGACACTGAATCAATCTACTAAACAAAAGCAGTAAAAATGTGGCAAACAAGCAGAACCGATTAAGGCGTATGAGCGATTACTCGGCGTGAGGAATGTAGCTTCCCAAAGTATTGTAGCTCATAGTTTACTGTAGCGCCGAGAAAGTTTTCGGATCAGATCGGATGAAGGAATTTTTGATCTTTTATTTCTTCTTGCTAGTTTGGTTACAGTACTCCCAACAAAAGAGTACAAACCCTAATACTCAGCTCTCTCATCGAAATAGGAGACATCCCTCTCCTATTTATAATGAGCAATAGTTCGCAAGCATATCCACCTGGCCCAACACGGCCCAATACATGCAAACTAGCCAAAATTCAGACATGCACGCGTACGACCCACCTGCTGCTCTCGCGTGACTAACCAGCCTCCATGTGCACCGTTCTCTAGCCCGAACGTCCCGCATGACATCCTTGACCACTAGGACCTCAGTTCCTCCTTGAACCTAGTCTCGAACCTCAGTTCCTCCATGAACCTAGTTCCGGTCCCGTCATCGACCACGTTCGCCCTCAAGCAACACCTGCACATGAATAAACACAAAACTGTGTACGAGCACAAGTCCACGACTTGACTCAAGATCAATCCATGCAACCACTCACACGAGCGCATTGCATAAAACAAAACTATTACCATGCTATCACAAGCATATCAAGTAAACATCTGAAACAGCACATGCCAAAACACCACAGCACAACCACTTTGCAATGCCAATTTCATTACTAAGCCAATTTTTCAGCACATGATTTCACAATCTCCCCCTTGATGAAAACATTGGCAACACCACTTAGAATTGAACATTGGCATTCATCTCACAAGAAAAGTTTTTGAAATCAAAAAGTTCTAAAATCAAAAGCCAAAGTGACAAACACAAAATCTCCCCCTTTGACAAATATGCAAAGTGAAAAACTCACCCTAGGTGAAAATAAGAAAAATCCCCCCCTAAGAAGAAAAAATGTGAGTGAATAAATGAATACCACTTATACAAGAACATGTGCGTGTGTAAAGCATGTATAAATTTCTCCAAAAATCTCCTCCAAAATTCTCCAAAGTGGCAAAATTCTCCCCCTTTGACAATGGATTCATCAAGAACACAAAAGAGAGAAAACAAAATCTTTTTGTTTTTTTTAAAGTTTGACAAATTTTTTTTATGTAATGAGCATTCTAAGTCATCCACAAATGTAGCAAATTCATCACCAAGCCATGCTATCAAAAATACTTGCACCCTTAAATCTATACAAAGACAATGTAGAGTAAGCATAATTAGAAATCAAGTATTATTAACAAGTTATTGCATGGCATGATCTCCCTTTCTCAACAATCTCAAAACCTGAAAACATTGAATTTTTGTGCACTTTATTTATACTTGAAAAACTGATTCATTGATTGACTGCAACAATAATAATTGCAAGGAATTATATGCACCATCAGCCTTACTTTTCAACCATGCCAAGCAATCACAAGCTTAAGGTTTCATGGTTTCGGTCATACACAACCTCTTCCAAGTTCATATCAAAGTGCAATGATAAGCAGTCTCGTAAAGAAGAAGTGCGATAGTACATAACCTTGATCTTGCATTTATCAACAATCACTCTTTGAGCTTTAGCACTTAATTTTGATAAATTTCATATTTAGCACTTTTTGAGCAGGATCAAGATAGCCAAGAAAGTTCAACCATGACAAGATTTAATTCAAGTTGTCATTCCAATTAAATAGTCATGACATAAACTGCACCGTATATGCATAAATATGAAGTTGCAAAGACCTTGTAGCATAAACATGGCTTCAAATGACATATATGTATGATGCTCATTACTTTTCATTGTTTTTCATTTACGAAACACACAAAATAAAAGTATGTTAACAAAAAATTACAAAGTTTTCACAAACTCCCCCTCAAAACAACATCTTAAAAACTTTCTTCAAAATTGTCACACAATGGTATTAATTTTATAAACAAAAGTCTAAAAGAACAATCTTCCCAATAGGCAAACGAAAGAAATTTTCACCAAAAGTCCATTAACTCCCCCTCAAACGAATAACCAATGAAATCAAAAGAGAGGTGATGATACACATTTGTTTGAGTTATCACGGTATGTTCAGTTAAGCATAAGTATGAATCATGATAAATAAATACTGAGCATGAAAAGGCATGATATAAGATATAACATAATGGAACATGCCAGGGGATACATATGAGCATATAAGCAAACATCTCATCTCATACCACAATTAGATATCTGTAAATGTAAAAAATATGAGTGTATAAAATAGCTCACAAAGTAGGTGAAGAATTATCGCACATGCCTCTTGAAGGACATTTCAAGGGTGAGAACCATCCAAGTCTTGATCACATCTTGCAAAAGACCAAGACCCACTAAGCTTCTGTTCTCCAACCCGCATCTGAAAAACCTACATAGCACTAGAAGATGTCGAGGCCTCGGTACTGGGGTTAGAAATAAAGCATTTAGGAATCCAGTACTGAGACACACGACACACATTAGTAGGCACAACACGAGTATTCTTATGCACAAAATCAGATTTGCCCTTTCCCGTGTTTCTAGCAACAAAAGATGTTTGCATCAACCTAGGCACATAACGAGGAGTAAAGCATGCCTGTCTGAAATTAGACCTAACTTTAGCCTTTTCTTTCTTTTGTTGTTTGGCTAGTCTAAAGCAAAAATCTACTAAGTGTCCATCTCTACCACAATGAGTGCAAGTGTACTTAACACGATATTTAGCTTTAGAAGTAGAAGCAACATTTGCATTCATTATAGTAGAAGATAAAACTCCAGCAGACTTAAAAACAGTTTTCTTAGGCTCATTGATAATTTCGAATTTTCCACTTTCAAGTGCCTTAACAACAGTGGGAGCATGTGATTTATGATGAGCAAAAAAATCAAAACCTAAACCTTTGTTATGAATGCTAACCCTTAATTGATCCAAAATCATGTTTAGGTTTTTCTTTCCTCTAGTGAAACATTCTAAAGATTTTTCCAAATAATCAACCTTTCGAGAAAGAGTTAAACAATTATTACAGGGAACGTCCACTTTTCCTTTTTGCTTGCGACAAGTTGAGCGTGAAAGAACCTCATGCGTGAGCAAATCATTTGTCACTTGAGAAACTTTAGTATTAGCATCATGCAACTTCAATTCAAGAATTGAACATTTAGAACAAGAAGTTGATTCATCCAAATCAGAAGTAGAGCAACTAGCATCTTTAATATGTTTGCAATTCAAAGCAACAAGTTTCTCATTCTTCTCAATTTCATCTCTAAGCTTATCAAGAGTTGAAGCATGAACATTTCTTAGTGAAGTAAGCTCAGAATAAATTAAGTCACATGTTTTGCAAGCATCATCATCAGGAATCAAAGATTTAAGTCTAGCAATTTCAGCATTCAAAGATTCAATCAAAACATCATGTTTCTTAATTTTCTTATTTCTTTTCTCTAAAAGTGTACCAAGACGAACAACAGCATCTGAAAGCTCATCGTAAGAAGGATTTACATCGTTTCCCTCACTGTCAAGTTCATCTTCGGTCGAGCTGTCCATACTTGCCATGAGACACAAGCTCGTCAAGTCTTGTCTCGTCTTACCTTTGGATATTGTATCTTCATCACTACTTTCAGAGTCTACATCACTCAAGTTGACTTGTTCAAGTGCTGAAAGAACTCGATGCACAACTTTGCTATTTAGGAAGCTCCTTTTCTTCTTGTCATTGAACGGACGCTTGTACTTTGTCTCTTTCTCCTCCTTCGATGATTTACCTGCAAGTTTAGGACAATTTGGACGAATGTGGTTGAGATCACCACACTGATAGCATCTTGGAGGGCCACCACCAACTCTCTTCCTCATTCTCACATTTTGCAAAGCTTTATAAAAACGAGAAGAGAGTGATGCCAAATCTTCTTCCGGAAATTCCTCAATCTGTTCATCGGTTAGTGAAGACAAGAAAGACAAGCAAAACTTGAAGAAACATTATTATGAGACATGCTAGATTGGGAGGTCAAAGCAATTGATTTGTGATTATTCTTCCTAGCAAGAACATCCAATTCATGAGTTTTTAATTTAGAGAAAAGAACATCTAAAGTAAGTGTACTCATGACAGTTGATTCTCTAATGGATGTAACTTTCATCTCCCAAATAGACATGTCTAATGCACCAAGCAATTGTCTAGCATTAACAAAGACATCGTCAGTAGCTAACTCCAACAAAGACGTAAATTGCTAAGAATCTTATTGAAACGTGCAAAGAAATCATCTAGCGACTCACCAGTTTTCATCTCAAATCGCATGTATTCTTTCTTATATATATCCTGACGAACCTCTTTGACAGTGTTAGAACCCTCATGATAATCACAAAGAGATTTCCATACCTCATATGCGGATCGAAGATGAACCACTCGATCGAAGTCGCTGCGCCCCAAGCCCTGGATGATCAAGTTGCGCGCCTTGCTGTTTGCTTCAACATGTGCGCGATTGACATCGTTGACGTTGTCGTTCTCAGGAACTTCGTACGGCTTGTAAACCTTCTCCCAAATTGTGAAGCCCTGTGCTTGGATGTACGCCTCCATCTTGGCTTTCCAAAACTGAAAACCAACACCATCGAACACACACGATTTGTCGAATAACGATCCATGATCTAATCACCGATTAAGATAAATTAGAAAAACCGTGCTCTGATACCACTTGTAGGATCGATATATACTAAACTAGCAATAAGAGGGGGGGTGAATGATTGTGCGGAAGCTAAAACAAAATTTTTGATCTACTAGAAATTCACCCCAATTCGGACTCAAATAATTGCTTTCGTATTCAACAAAACAGAGTAGATACGTTCGGTAAATCGTGAATTCCTGGAGATCCAACCGTCGGATTGACCTGTAATTTGTACTGTAGAAACTAGATTCCAATACGAATCTAACAAAAGGTATTAAACTCGTAAGCATGCTGTGACAGATTATGACGAGAATTGATCAAACCCTAATTTCGTGATTAATCACAATCTACAAAAGATTAACCAACGAAACTTTGAGAAACACTAGATTAATGCCCTAGAAAGGTTTTGGATGGATCAAATCAAGATTAAACTTGTTGAATCAAGAGAGACACTGAATCAATCTACTAAACAAAAAGAAAGCAGGCAAACAAGCGAGTAACTGATTAAGGCGCATTTAACAAGATTACTCCACGCGTGAACAGTAGCTTCCGGCATCAGAGCTCATAGTTTATCAGATCACCGAGAAAGTTTTTGGATCAGATCGGATGAAGGAATTTCTGATCTTTTATTTCTTCTTGCTAGTCTGGTTACAGTACTCCTAACAAAAGAATACAAACCCTAATACTCAGCTCTCTCATCTAAATAGGAGACATCCCTCTCCTATTTATAATGAGCAATAGTTCGCATGCATATCCACCTGGCCCAACACGGCCCAATACATGCAAACTAGCCAAAATTCACACATGCACGCGTACGGCCCACCTGCTGCTCTCGTGTGACTAACCAGCCTCCATGTGCACCGTTCTCTAGCCCGAACGTCCCTCATGACATCCTTGACCACTAGGACCTCAGTTCCTCCTTGAACCTAGTCCCGAACCTGTAACACCCTAATTTTTGCTCTAATTTAAATTTTGGAGTATTTTTTTATTTTTGTGAGTTTTTGGGAATTTATTTAAAATTTATTTGGAATTATTCAAATATAGCCTTCCTTGAAAACAATTAAATAATGGAAAAGTTTTTGCAAAGTTTTATTGCAAATATTTTAATTAAGTTCCAAATATCTCAAAGTATTTTCTGGAATTTTTCTAGAATTTTTCTGCTATTTTAAAAGCCCCAAATAATTTAATTGAATTTCTAGAATTATTTTTATTCGAAAAGGATTTAAAAATCCCGGAATAGTGTCTGGGCCGAATCGTTGGACCGCCCAAGATCTTGTCGAGGCCCACCGCGTCGCCCACGCATGACCACCCGCCAAACCCTAGCCGCCGCGCGTTTCGCCGCTGGATCAACATCGTGCGATCGAGGAATCATCACGTCACCCCGCCGTTTCGCCGTTGGATCGTTGCGCGTGGATGCCCGGATTTCGCCACGTCGTTTCTTCCTCGCGAGATCGCCGAGCAATGGCCGCCGCATGTCCGCCATTTCGCGAAGATTTCGCGACGCCGAGGCGCTATTTAGTGCGCCGCCACCCGCGTGACGCGCACTCCTAGACAGCGTCAGTAGCCTAGCGCACGCCTCTCGAACGCTCCGGTTGCTCACAAAAGCTCGCCGTAGTTGTTCTCGCGCCGCCACGGTTCTCCGACGCTTGCTTCGCGCCGGTCCACTCCTGCCGCCGAGGTCACCGAGCCTTGCCGGCGAGCAGCGCCGAACGCGCTAGATCTTCTCGCCGGGAGCCACCAAACGCCGTCGACTACATCATCTTCCTCATCTCGGCAAGCTTGCACCGCCGCGACGCCATCGTCGGACTCGAGCATCGTTGACCGTCGGATCGCAAGGAGGGTAAGGATCGTGCCACGTCGCCCTTCTCTCGCTACATTTATTTTGTATACGTGCGTTAGATGCGTTATGGACGGTGCGGATTAACCCCAAGGTTTACACGTTAGCTAAATCTTGATCGTTAGATCTAGAACGAACGGCTTGGATTAGATCTAATGTCTCGCGATATGTTTTAGTCTTAGCCGTTGGATCGTTAGTGAACGCGTAAGATTGAGCCACGTCGCACCATGAATAGTAAACAGCTCGTAACTCGAGCCGTTGGATCGGATCCAACGGTTGAGTTGGATCCGTTTTGTCTAGGATCCGCGCCGCTCAAATTTGAACGTGCGGCGGAGATGACGACGCACCCCATCGAATCCCCGTCGACGCTGGCGTGTGCGCGTTGGGGAGAGACCAGATCCAACCGTTGGTTTACGCGCACCGCTGGATGCGTGACGCGTGGGGCGTGGAGTACGGCGTCGCCGAACCGCGGGGTGAGATCCGACCGCTGGTTGAGCGAAGATGCTCGATCCGCCGCGTGTCGCGTCGGGATTGGCTGCGCGCCGTCGCTGACGCCAAGGGTTGCGTCACCCGGTGCACGCGCACAGTGCCTCCGGTCCACGGTGGACCAGAGCCAACCCGTAGACTCAGTCCATAGACCAGAGCGACGTGGCAGCCTCAGGCGTGCACGCGTCGTCGTCGACATCATCGCCGACGCCATAAATATTTTCATATATGAAAATATTTCGACGGAAATTATTTCGTGCTGACGTCATCACGAGGCATGCTGACGTCATAAATGTGAATTTCCAGTATAAAAATAATTCAGAAAAATCGGATTTTCTTAATTTCTGTATTTTCAGATTTTATTCAAACTTCAAATGACTATAACTTTTGCATTTTAACTCGGATTTGGGTGATTCAAATTTCTAAAAATTCATAAAATTGTGAGCTATTTATTGGTGAATTTTATTTGAATTTTTGAGGACATATAGTCTTCTGTATTGGCTATTTATTGTATACTTTGTTTGTACGCGTAGACGTAAATTTGCCGGGAAGTTTCGAGGAAGAATTCGTCGCTCAAGACCAAGCTTCGGAACACGACCAGCAACTCTTTGAAGGCAAGTGATGCTTTGATCATTTTGATCCCAGATTTTAAAATGTAATTTATGCTTTGAAACTATGCATGCTAATTATTTAAAATGAATTTAAATTAATTTGGGATAATGTAGTTAATCAACCCATTTTGTTATGCCACCTTGAATTATTAATTGTATGCCTAGATCATTGTCACCCTAAGTTTTGATTATATTAGTTGGATGTTAATATTGTGCCAACACGGAGGCTAGACCGTGAGTAGATGCTTAGCCTTGCAACGAATCATGAATGATCTTTCGGAAAAATGTTACAATATTGATTAAAGACATATTGAATGTATTTTGAAAAGTGGTGTGATGATGCCACATGTTGAGATTGAGGTACAAAGAACTTTGTGTGGTTCCGCATCGATATTGAGTTATTCTTGGCATGTGTTGCACAATAATCAACTGGGTGGAAAATGATTTAGCGGGGCAAGTGGCAAGAGGTCATGTGCGTGTGGGCCTGTGTGGCATTGGGTTGTTGAGTGATGTGAGTCTGTGTGCCACATTGGGCTGTGTGCCACTGTTGAATGTTGAAAGTCTTGCCTTGGTCAGTTAAGGACTTCACCTTGCAAGCCTTTGATCTGAGTCACCCGTACAACCACATGTCCGACATGGGATGCAGACCTAGTTGACTAGGGTTCGATATCTTTCCTCCGATACCTCGGGGTGACGAGACACGGGGTGTATCTGTATGGGGAGCGCACTGTGCTACGGCTTGGTGCCCATCCAACGGTGATTGGCCGGTCCTATACTTGGCTCTGTGAGGGAAGTGATAGTGAAGGCACACCGAGAGGTTCTTTGGTTAAGGTAGAAGTTCCCGAAAAGCTTTGTTGCGGACAATCACTGTGTGGTGAGCGGTCAGATCTTGTGGGTAAAGTGTACAACCTCCGCAGAGTGTCAAAACTATTCGAATAGCCGTGCTCACGGTATTGAGCATTGCTCGGGATTACTGATCAAGGGTAGTTTTTCATAAACAAAACATGGAAGGGTGGCTGTGTGCGGTGTTGGAAATGAACTAATAAGGTCAGTGCCGAGAATCTTCAAGAAAAACCATTTGAAATTAGTATTACTTATATCTGTTTCAACGCTTTAATCTAAACAAGATACTAGTTTAAAAATGTCGCTTGATGCAAAAAGGATCAATTAAGCCAATCCATTGGAATAAGCTTTGCATATAGTAATAGTGCCGCATTCTGCATTACTTGTTGAGTGCCTTGTGTACTCACCCCACCTTGCTTATCAACCCCAACATCGGTGGAGGAGACTACACCAAGATGGGAGGAGGAGTACGCCGAGGACACGAGCAACTAGGGGCCAAGCTCATCGGTTGCTGTGGCAAGATGGATGCTTACACGACTTTTTATGTTCCATTGCTATTTCTTTGTTTTGAATAATGTAAGCCTGCGTGGTCGATTTATCTGTAAGGAGACCATAAGGTTGTACAACTCGCTTTATATACATGTTTGCACTATTTATTCTTATATCCTTGTGAATGTCTGTGATGTGCAACCTCAGATGATCTGTGTGTGCTAGCGTGATCCTCGGATCGCATGTAATACACAGAGGGTCCGGATTTGCGATTCGGGTCCCGACAGAGGTGGTATCGAGCAGTCGATTGTAGGCCTTGACCTTAGTTTGGTTGTGCCTAGGAGGGTGAAAACTATTTTCTAAATACCTAATCAACTTGAGCAAGAATGTCAAAGAAATCTCGACTTATCTCTTCTCCCTTATTCATACCTATGCTGAATTTTTATTATTCTCTATTTAATTTAAACAAGGTTTGTTTTGGCAGATGAGGATGATCCATACCTATGGAGAGTGCACCGGAGGATACGCCGCGGAGTTATGGCGTATGATGCAGTTGCTTGGAGGTTTTGACCGACCACCGCATCGAGGGACTTGGTGGTGCAGGCAGACTTGACATCGCTCGACGCCAAGATCACGATGTATGCTCGGAGAGGACGAGGCGAGTCGTCCTATCTACATCACCGCCAGGAGGTCTTCTTTCGAGGCCGGATTCAGAGACGTCGCGTCAAAGCGATGCGGCAAATTGCCCGCACTTACTCCGCAGAGTTAGAGGGCACCGCCTTCCGCCACCATCCGCGTCGCGATAGTCGATACAACAGATGGAGCTCGTGGAGGAGGACGCTACGATCACCCACTGGCGAGATACGCCATCGCCAGAGGACGCCTTGGACGAGAGATCCAGAGCCGCAGAGGACCCGCGACGAGGTTATAGAGGCAAGAACCCAACACCGGAGAACTTAGCTCATGCCATACGTAAGATCCAGGAGTTGGAGATGGCTCTATATGGACCCGAGCCCGAACCATCCCCCGAGTTACATGATCCAGATCCGAGGAGCCGAGCAGAGGCGCCGATCAGCAGAGCAGCGGCCCTGGACCAGCAGAGTCGATGGGGTCTTTTGCACCCGCCGCAGAGGTCACCAGACGATTCGCCTCAATGCCGCAAAGACTACGGCACGCCCGGGAAGCCGGCCGGGTTGGCTCGATGAGTGATCGAGTGTAGTAGAGTGTAGTGTCGAGACTCGAATATCCGAGTCGCGTCTTTGCTTTGAGTCACCCTTAGGTGTGAGTTGTCATGGATTCCTATGTTTGCTTACTTACTTTTGGTTGTGAGTGTCACGTATGTGTTGCATTGCCCTTAGGCACTTGTGAGCAACCATACCGCTTTATATTATATCAATAAAGTGGCTAAATAATTTAAGTTACACTGCTTCCCCACATAAGTTCTTTTACTCGTCTATGCTTTCTTCTTTTCTTAACCATGGAAGCTTGCAGCAGATGGTGAGGACTCGTGGAAATGTTGGAGCCAGCGGAAGTGGAGCTAACTGACGGACAACCGTAATGAAGAGCCGATTCTCAACCACCGCAGTCGATATGCGTAACCCGAGCCTTTTTGACAGCCTGCACTCAACTCATGACCACGATGGTTCAAACCATGCAACAGATATCCAATCAAGCTGCCGCGAATGTTCAACCTGGGGCAACCATGGACCACACCCCTACTCACGGTTGTCGGAGTTTATGAGAACCCGCCCACCTACCTTCTCGAGCAACGCCAATCCACCGGAGGCGACGATTGGCTAAGGACAATTGAAAGGAAGTCGCACATTACCCAATGTGTAGGACATGAGAGGGTACTCTATGCCTCTCATCAACTCGAAGGGACCGCCGCAGAATGGTGGGAAAACTTCGCAGACTCATGAGGACCCGCAGAGTATCACATGGGAGGAATTCACCTCACCATCCGTCAGCATCATGTACCCGAGGGTATCATGGATCTTAAAAAGAGGAGTTCAAGCTCAAGCAAGGCGGCGATCCATGGCGATTACGAACAAGTTCACCTAACCGCACGCTACGCACTGCAGGACGTGGCTACGGATAAGGCCGCATAATCCCGCTTCATGAAGGGATTGAATGCAGGTTGCAGTGGACCGATCACCCACACATTCCCGACTTTCAAGAGTTAGTTAACAAAGCCCCGATCTTAGAGGACAAGCGCCGAGAGTTGGATGACAACAGAAGCGCAGAATGGCGCAACAAGGAGGTCGTGGGCCAGCAGAGGCGAGGACGGCACCCCAACAGCTCATTCGGTACCACCTAGAGGCAATGACAGAGCACCACCGCAGAATCGCCGATGGGTCAAAATGTTCAGACTCTACCAGAACTATGGCGCGATCGAGGAACCTCTCGTGCCGTGGGAAGACGTTGCTATCATTGCAATGAAATGGGGCATTTTGCCAACAATCGCCCTAAGAAGGAGGTGTCACCCGGTTCGCTTTAACACGGGAACACACCGCAAGGACTCCGCACTAATCATGAACCGCGGGGCATCAACAAGCAATGACTCCATCCCAAGGAACTGCACGAGGCGAGTCAACCACATCACAAAGCAGATGAAGTCCGAACGCCTCGGACGTTGTAATCGGGTAAGTTCCTAGTAAACTCAGCATCACCATCGCTTTATTTGATTCCGAGCTCAGCATTCTTTTATTTCCGAGATTTTGCTGTTCAAAATGATATGGAAATAGTGAATCTTAAATGTGTGCTCATAGTCCAATCTCGGATCGTAACTCCGATCTAAAGTAGGATGTTCGGGGTAGGAATAATAATTAATGGAGTTGAGTTCCTAGCGAACTTAATCGCCCTTAATACCCAAACCTTGGATGTTATCACGGGAATGGATTGGTTAACCGATCACAAGGCGAGATTGGATGCGGAAAAGAGTCATATCGGTCGAGAGCCCGGATGGAAAGAAAATTGAGTTTGAAGCGAAACCAAGACGAGATGGACAATTGATGGTCAACAAAGATGAAGATCGACAGAGGAAGTCTCCATAGTCAATGAATATCCGGATGTTTTCCCAGAAGATTTACCTGGAATGCCGCCAGATAGAGATATCGAGTTCGTGATAGAACTAGTTCCAGGGACAGCTCCAATAGCTAAGAGACCTTACAGGATGTCCACAGAGGAATTGGTGGAAATGAAGAAGCAAATTGAAGAACTGCTGGAAAAGGGATTTATAAGACCTAGTTCATCGCCATGGGGAGCACTGCCTTATTCGTTAAGAAGAAGGACGGAAGTTTCAGGATGTGTATAGACTATCGTGCACTCAATGATGTGACGATAAAGAATAAGTATCCGCTACCCAGGATCGATGATTTGTTTGACCAGTTGAGAGGAGCAGGAGTATTCTCCAAAATTGATCTTCGATCAGGATACCATCAGCAAGATCCGATCGAGGATATTCAAGAGCGCATTTTCGCCAAGATATGGACACTACGAGTTTCTGATGATGTCTTTTGGTCCGACAAATGCACCAAAGATATTTCATGAACTTAATGAATAAGGTTTTATGGAAAACTTGGATAAGTTCGTCGTCAGATTCATAGATGACATCCTTATCTATTCCAAGACGAGAGAAGAGCACGCCGAGCACTTGAGGCTAGTCCTTGAAAAGTTGAGGGAACAACAGTTGTTTGCGAAATTTAGCAAATGTGATTTCTGGAAAGATAAGGTGGAATTTCTTGGACACATAATGACAGCAGAAGGAGTTGTCAGAGATCCAAAGAAAGTGGAAACGGTTTTACATTGGGAGCAACCAAGACGGTAACCCAAACCGTAGTTTCCTTGGAATGGCGGGTATTACCGTCGATTCATTGAAGGATTCTCTACGATTGCGAGACCTCTTACGCAATTGTTGAAAAAAAGAAAAGAAATTTTTATGGACACCTGAGTGTGAGAAGAGTTTTCAGGAATTGAAAAGGAGGTTAACATCGGCACCTGTATTAGTTTTACCGACGCTCACCAAGACTTTGACATTTATTGTGATGCATCGCGTCAGGGATTGGGATGCGTGTTGATGCAAAATAGGAAGGTAATTGCCTATGCATCGAGGCAATTGAGACCACATGAGGAGAACTATCCGACTCATGATTTAGAATTAGCTGCCGTAGTGCATGCACTAAAAATATGGCGCCATCATCTCATCGGAAATAGATGTGAAGTATATCACGATCATAAAAGCCTTAAGTATATTTTCACACAAGTGACCTAAATATGAGGCAAAGAAGATGGTTAGAGTTAATCAAGGATTATAATGTGGGAATTCACTACCACCCGGGAAAGCCAACGTGGTGGCGACGCCTTGAGCGTAAAGAACCACGGTGTAAATATGTTGTTGGAAACAAGTCAGCAGAATGTGTAGGGATTTAAACTAGAATTGGAAATGGTACCAAAAGGATTCCTAGTAACCTTGAAGTAAGACCTACTCGAAGATCGATCGGGGAAGGGCGAAAGATGATGATAAGATCAAAAGAATTAAGGGCAAAATGGATGAAGGCAAAGCAAAAGATTTTAAAGCTGGATGAACAAGGTACTATGTGGTTTAAAGGGCGATTTGTGTTAGAACAAAAGGAGTTGAAGCGATTAATTGGAGAGGCCCATGACTCCAAGTACTCAATTCATCCAGAAGTGCGAAAATGTATCAAGATTTGAAGGAAAAATTTTGGTGGCCAAGCATGAAACGAGAAGTCGCGAACACGTTGCATTATGTGACATATGCCAAAGGGTCAAAGCTATGCACCAAAGGCACACAGGCTATTACAACCCTTAAAGATACCGAATGGAAATGGGAGGAAATTGGTATGGATTTTATAACCGGATTGCCCGTAACGCAAAGTGGATATGATTCCATATGGGTCATAGTAGATCGTTTAACTAAGGTGGCACATTTCATACCGGTAAAGACCACTTATTAGGAGACCGGTTAGCGTAACTTTATATGTCCGTAATTGTCTGCTTACATGGAGTGCCGAAAAGATAGTGTCGGACAGAGGTACCCAATTTACCTCAGTTAAGGGTAAGCTTCATGAAGCAATGGGGACTCGCTTGAACTTCAAGACAAAGATACCATCCGCAGATGATGGACAAACCGAGAGAGTCAATCGATATTGGAGGATATGTTGAGGGCATGTGCCTTAGCATATTCCACTTCATGGGACAAGTGTTTGCCTTATTTGAGTTTAGTTACAACAACAATTATCAAGCGAGCTTACAAATGTCTCCATTTGAAGCTCAGATGGTAGGTCTGTCGAACACCATTGAATTGGAATGAGACAAAGCGAACGACATGTTTTCGGACGGACATTCTTCGTGAAGCGGAAGCACAGATCACCCCAGTCGTGGAAAGATTGAAGATTGCACAATCCAGTAAAAGAGTTATGCCGACAACCGTCGCAGGAACTAAGCTTTGAACCCAAGATTTTGTGTATCTTAGAGTAACACCACTCAAAGGAGTCGAAGGTTCCATGCAAAGGGAAGCTCGCACCAGATATGTCGGACCATTCAAAATCTTGAGCCGTAGAGGTGAAGTTGCGTATCAATTGAGTTACCGCATCTTTGGCGGAGTGCATGACGATTCCATGTGTCTCAATCAAGAAGTGTCTTCGAGTCTTGGAAGAGCAAACACCTTTGGAGGCAATTGAGCCGCAAGAAGATCGACTTACAAAGAACATCCAATGAAGATTCGGACGAATGGACAGAGAGACAAGGAACAAGTCAACGCGTTTCGCAGAGTTCATGGAGCAACCATTCGGAAAGTGAAGCAACGTGGGAACGTGAAGAAGATCTCAAGAAGGAGTTCCCTAACCTGCTTCTATAGACGACCACTCAATCTCGGGACGAGATTCATTAAGGGGAGGTTTGTAACACCTAATTTTTGCTCTAATTTAAATTTTGGAGTATTTTTTATTTTTGTGAGTTTTGGGAATTTATTTAAAATTTATTTGGAATTATTCAAATATAGCCTTCCTTGAAAACAATTAAATAATGGAAAAGTTTTTGCAAAGTTTTATTGCAAATATTTTAATTAAGTTCCAAATATCTCAAAGTATTTTACGGAATTTTTCTAGAATTTTTCTCGCTATTTTAAAAGCCCCAAATAATTTAATTGAATTTCTAGAATTATTTTTATTGAAAAGGATTTAAAATCCGGAATAGTGTCTGGGCCGAATCGTTGGACCGCCCAAGATCGCGTCGAGGCCCATTTCGCGTCGCCGCCCACGCATGCCCACCCGCCAAACCCTAGCCGCCGCCGCGTTTGCGTTGGATCAACATCGTGCGATCAGGGAATCATCACGTCACCCCGCTGTTCTCGCCCGTTGGATCGCTGCGCGTGGATGCCCGGGATTTCGCCACGTCGTTTCTTCCTCGCGAGATCGCCGGAGCAATGGCCGCCTGCATGTCCGCCATTTCGCCGAAGATTTCGCGCATGTCGAGGCGCTATTTAGTGCGCCGCTGCCACCCGCGTGACGCGTACTCCTAGACGCGTCTGTAGCCCTAGCGCACGCCTCTCGAAACGCTTCGGCTGCTCACAAAGCTCGCCAGAAGTTGTTCCCCGCGCCGCCACGGTTCTCCGACGCTTGCTTCGCCGCGGTCCACTCCGCCGTCGCCGAGGTCACCGAAGCACCGCCGGCGAGCGCGTCGAATGCTCTAGATCTTCTCGCCGGGAGCCACCAAACGCCGTCGACTACATCATCTTCCTCATCTCGGCAAGCTTGCACCGCCGACGCCATCGTCGGACTCGAGCATCGTTGACCGTCGGATCGCAAGGAGGGTAAGGATCGTGCCACGCCGCCCTTCTCTCGCTTACATTTATTTTGTATACGTGCGTTAGATCTGTTATGGACGGTCTGGATTAACCCCAAGGTTTACACGTTAGCTAAATCTTGATCGTTAGATCTAGAACGAACGGCTTGGATTAGATCTAATGTCTGCGATATGTTTTAGTCTTAGCCGTTGGATCGTTAGTGAACGCGTAAGATTGAGCCACGCCGCACCATGAATAGTAAACAGCTCGTAACTCGAGCCGTTGGATCGGATCTCGAACGGTTGAGTTCGGATCCGTTTTGTCTAGGATCCGCGCCGCTCAAATTTGAACGCGGCGGAGATGACGCCGCACCCCCATCGAATCCCGTGCTGACGCGTGTGCGCGTTGACTGAGGGAGAGACCAGATCCAACCGTTGGTTTCTGGCGCACCGTTGGATGCGTGACGCGTGGGGGGCGTGGAGTACGAAGCGTCGCCGAACCGCGCGGGTGAGATCCGACCGCTGGTTGAGCGAAGCGATGCTCGATCCCGCCGCGTGTCGCGTCGGGATTGGGCGCTTGCCGCCGACGCCAAGGGTTGCGCCACCCGGCAGACGCCGCAAGTGCCTCCGGTCCACGGTGGACCAGAGCCAACCCGTAGACTCAGTCCATAGACCAGAGCGACGTGGCAGCCTCTGGGCGTGCCACGTGTCGTGCTGACGTCATCGCTGACGTCATAAATATTTTCATATATGAAAATATTTCGACGGAAATTCATTTCGGTGCTGACGTCATCATGAGGCATGCTGACGTCATAAATGTGAATTTCCAGTATAAAAATAATTCAGAAAAATCGGATTTTCTTAATTTCTGTATTTTCAGATTTTATTCAAACTTCAAATGACTATAACTTTTGCATTTTAACTCGGATTTGGGTGATTCAAATTTCTAAAAATTCATAAAATTGTGAGCTATTTATTGGTGAATTTTATTTGAATTTTGAGGACATATAGTCTTCTGTATTGGCTATTTATTGTATACTTTGTTTGTACGCGTAGACGTAAATTTGCTGGGAAGTTTCGAGGAAGAATTCGTCGCTCAAGACCAAGCTTCGGAACACGACCAGCAACTCTTTGAAGGCAAGTGATGCTTTGATCATTTTGATCCCAGATTTTAAAATGTAATTTATGCTTTGAAACTATGCATGCTAATTATTTAAAATGAATTTAAATTAATTTGGGATAATGTAGTTAATCAACCCATTTTGTTATGCCACCTTGAATTATTAATTGTATGCCTAGATCATTGTCACCCTAAGTTTTGATTATATTAGTTGGATGTTAATATTGTGCCAACACGGGAGGCTAGACCGTGAGTAGATGCTTAGCCTTGCAACGAATCATGAATGATCTTTGGAAAAATGTTACAATATTGATTAAAGACATATTGAATGTATTTTGAAAAGTGGTGTGATGATGCCACATGTTGAGATTGAGTACAAAGAACTGTGTGGTTCCGCATGATATTGAGTTATTGGCATGTGTTGCACAATAATCAAGCTGGGTGGAAAATGATTTAGGCGGGGCAAGTGGCAAGAGGTCAGTGTGCTGTGGGCCTGTGTGGCATTGGGTTGTTGAGTGATGTGAGTCTGTGCCACATTGGGGTGTGTGCCATTGTTGAGTGTTGAAAGTCTTGCCTTGGTGATTAAGGACTTCACCTTGCAAGCCTTTGATCCGAGTCACCCGCATAACCACATGTCCGACATGGGATGAGACCTAGTTGACTAGGGTTCGATATCTTTCCTCCGATACCTCGGGGTGACAAGACACGTGGGTGTATCTGTATGGGGAGCGCACTGCTACGGCTTGGTGCCCATCCAACGGTGATTGGCGGTCCTATACTTGGCTCTGTGAGGGAAGTGATAGTGAAGGCAACACCGAGAGGTTCTTTGGTTAAGGTAGAAGTTCTGAAAAGCTTTGTTGCGGACAATCACTGTGTGGTGAGCGGTCAGATCTTGTGGGTAAAGTGTACAACCTCCGCAGAGTGTCAAAACTATTGAATAGCCGTGCTCACGGTATTGAGCATTGCTCGGGATTACAATCAAGGGGTAGTTTTTCATAAACAAAACATGGAAGGGTGGTGTGTGCGGTGTTGGAAATGAACTAATAAGGTGTGTGCCGAGAATCTTCAAGAAAAACCATTTGAAATTAGTATTACTTATATCTGTTTAACGCTTTAATCTAAACAAGATACTAGTTTAAAAATGCCGCTTGATGCAAAAGGATCAATTAAGCCAATCCATTGGAATAAGCTTTGCATATAGTAATAGTGCCGCATTCATGCATTACTTGTTGAGTGCCTTGTGTACTCACCCCACCTTGCTTATCAACCCCAACATCGGTGGAGGAGACTACACCAAGATGGGAGGAGGAGTACATCGAGGACACGAGCAACTAGGGGCAAGCCCGATCGGTTGCTGTGGCAAGATGGATGCTTACACGACTTTTTATGTTCATTGCTATTTCTTTGTTTTGAATAATGTAAGCCTGCGTGGTCGACTTATCTGTAAGGAGACCATAAGGTTGTACAACTCTGCTTTATATACATGTTTGCACTATTTATTCTTATATCCTTGTGAATGTCTGTGATGTGCAACCTCTGTATGATGTGTGTGCTAAGCGTGATCTCGGATCGCATGTAATACACAGAGGGTCCGGATTTGCAGATTCGGGTCCCGACAGAACCTCAGTTCCTCCATGAACCTAGTTCCGGTCCCGTCATCGACCATGTTCGCCCTCAAGCAACACCTGCACATGAATAAACACAAAACTGTGTACGAGCACAAGTCCACGACTTGACTCAAGATCAATCCATGCAACCACTCACACGAGTGCATTGCGTAAAACAAAACTATTACCATGCTATCACAAGCATATCAAGTAAACATCTGAAACAGCACATGCCAAAACACCACAGCACAACCACTTTGCAATGCCAATTTCATCACTAAGCCAATTTTTCAGCACATGATTTCACACGCTGTTATTTCTTTTACTCTGAATAATGTAAGCCCTGCGTGGCTGATTTTATGTAAAGAGACCATAAGGTCGTACAACTCAGTTTATATAAATGTTTGCACTATTTATTCTTATATCGCTGTGAATGTCTGTGATGTGCAACCCTGTAAGACTGTGTGCTAGTGTGATCCTGGACTAGCACAGAATACACAGAGGGTCCGGATTTGCAGATTCGGGTTTCGACAATGTTGCTCACAGGGTCTGTAATATTCCAATTGTTGTTTTTATTCTGTGATGAAATATAGGGTTTTGTGGGCTATTTTGTCTTGTGGGCACGTTTTTGGGCTGCCAGAGTTTGGTTTCTTGGCCCATGTGGGGGGAGGTGTCGAATATCTAAACATGGGGTATGTGTCCAGAGAGGATACATGAAGGATATGTCCTAACGACATGCAGAGATTCCGGTATCACGGGCCCAATTCTAAGGGATAAGATATACGCGGAAAGAATAACTCCATATTAGGAAGGACTCAATCATGTTCCCGTTAAGAGGAAACCAACCGAGTACGCCTGATATTCAAGGAAGTTTGGATATGCTGCAAAGTTCACACGACGATGGACACCATATTGGTTACGATCTGGTACTCCAAACCGACTACAACTCGACTTGAGGCCGGGCTACCCCGACTAAATAAGGACGGGGGTAAGGGTCCTCAAAGGGAGAAGCCTTTTCAGATCAAAGACAGAGCAAGGAGTGATTCTCAAGCAATAGGAAGCAATTGGCCATCAAGCAAGAAGCCTTTCAAATAAGAGAGCCTAAGAGCCGACGAAGCCTATTTCATCATCCTCTAGCATAACATAGCCTTAGCCTAGGTGCAATCTATATTGAAACTAGGGCTAGACACATTGCTCTGTACTTTGTTCATCAACTCCATACTTCATCCATATAGGAGTAGGGTATTACTCCGCCAGGAGGCCTGAACCTGTCTACATCCGGCGTCCTTGATTTCATCCTTGACTCTGCTCACTCGAAGGTACCGAAGTATAAATTTTATTGTCAATCTCTAACCTTCGACAGTTGGCTCGCCAGGTAGGGGCCTTTAGCTGTTTTTTGCAGGATAAGCATGTCTTCATCGCGATCCCACAATTGGTCTTTCGGTGGCCATTTGGTCGCTGCCATCAACTAGGCAGCTCCAATTGGATCTGAGATTGCTTTTGGATCGATGCTTTATCAATGGGGGCTGAGCGAAAATCTGCTATTTGTTGGCTTCACCGAATCCTGCTCCTAGGATCCATGCCGAGAAGTGGGTTTCATCGACTTTGACCCGACAGAGCCTAGCATCTTGATGTGCTTCGACACAAAGAGCGAGACCGAAAGTGACGCTTGCAGCAATCAGGGCAGCAGTCAAATGGATCAATGCGTGTTCATGTTGGGAGCCAACCACGGGTTACTGCCGAGCGTTCTCAAGACAAGAACTCAGGAGCAAACACCGTGGGAGGCGAAGGACCCCAAAATCCTCTGCACAAGCTTCAGTCCGGGAGGATGCAAACACTGTGGAACCAAACACCACAGATCACCGACGTGATCTGACCGCTACAGCTGGAATTATTATCAATCTATTGAGACAGCTTGACCTTAGTGATCCAACTGTGCCCCACCTGTGGGCATCGAAATTTTAGGGGTCGCAAGTCCCACGACCTCACGGTCACAACAGAAGGTGCGGCTTCACTTCGACGGCAGCGTCCCACCAGAGTCGCAACAGTGACGTCTTCAGTACCCCTGAAGCCAACATCCAGTGCGCTCACATGCTGTTAAAATCTCTTCCACCATTGGATCCGCGTAACCTAATGACTCCGGTGTTCGACCAGATGAAGATGCTACTCGATGCACCGCAAGTACAAACCACCCGAGCCTCTAACTCGAGGCTAACGCATCCTAGCCAGTAGGGACCCAAAAGCCAGCGGTCAGGACCATCCTACCATCATTGAGTAACCAAATCGATGGTGGCTAGCTCTAAGCAGAGAGTTTCTAGAGCATTGCACTCCAACCTCCATCAGGGGCGTCCCGAAGATCTCCGAAATCGAATCCCTCACGATTGATGAGACTTGTGTGATGTTCTCCATGATCGATGGGAGGAGAGGACACGAGAAGACCGCGATTGACGAGTCTCCTTTGTCCAGGGGCTGATCTCCTGCGCGCTAGGCCCGGCGGGGCAACTCTCTGCTCTCGAAGGGCCGTTCCCCCACGCGTCGAAGGCACTCTCCTCGTCGAGGTCCACAGCATGCGACCCCCGAAGATGATGTCGAAGGTTGTAAAGCCTTTGCCCCCGAGCTTCGTGCTGTTAGGTGGCCTGACAAGTTCAAACCAGGCCCCATTGAGAAGTACTCTGGTGAGATCAATCCAGTCAAATGGTTACAGATCTATACCACGGTCATGAGGGTGGATCAAAAGCTGAGTGAGTCATTGCGTGACTTACATCGGGTGGTCCAGAAGCCGAGCGAGTCATTACGCGACTTCATTCGACGCTTCAGCGACAAGCGCAACTCGATTCCAAATGTCTCGGACGAAGCTGTAATCGTTGCCTTCGAGAACGGAGTTAGTGATAAGTAATTGAAGGGGAAGCTGGCTACTTGAAAAATCCGAACTCCCATGGAACTCTTTGAGTTGGCAGACAAATATGCCATACGTGTCAAAGCCCGTGACCGCATCGGCAACCCCAGGGTCAAGCGACAACAAACCTGAGTCGTCTAAGCAAGGGGCAAGAAGAAACAAGAACTGCAGGGAGAAGCGCAAGGGCGAATCCACTGTGGCCGCAGTCAAGCGTGGCAAGGCACATAATATGGGTGACAACAAGGGCCAGAATCATGGTGGGGGCAAGTACTGCCTGAGCCATCGAACAGACAAGCACGATTTCAATGAGTGCCAGGTGATCAGCAAGAAGATCCCGAAAAAGCTCAAGGCTGCACTCGTCGAGCGTGGAGTCGAGTAGGCCAAAGAGAAGTCCCAGGGCGACGTACCTGAATACCGCGGGACTGACCACAAGTTGGCACACATCTTCGGAGGATCTGCCATGTATGAGTCCAAGAGACAATGCAAGGCTATCGAAAGGGAGGTCAACCTGGCTACGCCAGCCCTCCCTAGATTCCTCAAGTGGTCAGAAGTACCGATTACCTTCGACCAATTGGATCACCCGGCTGTAGTCCCACATCTGGGTCGATACCCTGTAGTAGTCGAGCCTACCATTATCAATATTAAGGTCGCACGAACCTTGATTGATGGGAGTAGCTCACTGAACCTTGTCTTCTCCAAGACCCTGGATAACATGGGGATATCTTGAGTGGAAATTAGGGAAGGAGCAGAGCCATTCCACAACATAACCCAGCTATCATCTTCAATACCGCTTGGCCAGATCGAGCTACTAGTCACGTTCAGGAAGCCAGACAATTTCTGCACTAGGAGAATCCTCTTCGATGTGGCAGATTTTGAGACTGCCTACAACGTGATCTTAGGACGCCCCATGCTCGCTAAGTTCATGGTCGTGGTACACTATGCGTACCAGATCGTCAAGATCCCTGCGCCAAAAGGTGTTCTCACAATCAAGGGAGACCAGCGCGCTGCAGTCAGGTGCGACAAGAAAAGCCTGGAGATGGCTGAGCATCTATGTGGGTTGGCAGGCGGCACCGGCGATGAGGAAGCTAAGCGCCAAAAGTCCAATGGCATCAACGAGGCTTCTACATCCAACAGTGCCACCAAAGGCTTAGTCAATGATGGCAAGAAGGGCGAGCAAACCGACAGAGGCATGAAGATGGTGCCCATCAACCTGACAGAGCCCTCGAAGACGATCAAGGTAGACGCCAGCCTTGACCCCAAATAGGAACTCGAGCTCATCACCTTTCTTCGGGCAAACTGCGATGTGTTTACATGGCAACCGTCCGACATGCTCGAAGTCCCCAGAGAGGTGATCGAGCATCGAGTAGCTATGGAGCCTAGCGCCAAACCCGTGGTGCAGAAGCAGCGAAGATTTGCAGAAGACAGGAAGTAAGACATACAAGAGTAGGTCGGCAAACTCTTGAAGGCTAGCTCCATTCGAGAGGTCCACCACCCGACGTGGCTGGTGAACCCGGCCCTCATAAAGAAACCCAATGGCAAGTGAAGAATGTGCGTCGACTACACCGTCCTCAACAAGGCTTGTCCTGAGGACCCTTTTCCTCTCCCCCGCATCGACCAAATTGTAGATTCGACTGCGGGCTATGAACTGCTAAGTTTTCTAGATGCCTACTCGGGGTATCACCAAATTAGCATGTCAACAAAGGATGAGGAAAAAACTGCTTTTACTACTGCCTTCAGTATATTCTGTTGTATTAAGATGCTTTTTGGTTTGAAGTGTGCTGGTGCTACATATCAACGTTGTATCCAAAATTGTTTGAAGTTCCAAATTGGGTGCAATGTTGAAGTGTATGTGGACGATATCGTAGTCAAGTTGAAAACAGGAAGCACCTTCATCAGCGACCTCGAGGAGACGTTTGACAACCTCAGGAAGTATGGAATGATGCTTAACCCTGAAAAGTGCATGTTCGGCGTCCCGTTTGGCAAGCTTCACGGGTTCCTAGTGTCCAGTCGAGGTGTCGAGGCTAACCCGCACAAAATTGAGGCCGTCGATCAGATGCGTTCTCCACGGACGTTAAGGGAGGTGCAAAAGCTTACAGGCTGGATCGCTGCCCTAAGCCAATTCATCTCTCGGATGGGTAAACGAGGACTGCCTTTCTTCAAATTGCTCAAGAAGTAGGACAACTTTGAGTGGATGTAAGGACCCGAATCCACTGATTCGAACCCACTGTGTTTACCGCACTAGTCCCAGGATCAACGTTAGTCCACACAGCTTAACATTGGTACAAATCACATCATACGCAACGATAATAAAAATAATACTCCATTTATTGATATAGCTAAGTGTATGATCTTATGACAAACTTACATTATTATGCCACGCAGGGCAAGACTTGAAATATAAGCTAACAAGTAAGCAGCGGAAAGTAGAAGACGTAGATAGCTCATCAGTTCACCACAGGCAACTGACAAGGCTCGGACCCTAATGACTCGTGTCCTCCTGGAACTCCTCCTCCAACAAAGGTGTAGACTCTTCAACCGTTGATTATTGTTGTTGTGGGTTGAGTACAAAAAGCACTCAACAAGTTGTACACAGAATGCAATTCTATGTATCTATATGCAAGGCTTATTCTAAAGGAAAAGGCTAGTATGGCTATTTTTGCAATAAGCAGGATTTAAGAATAAATACAATAAATAGATTGTAAAGACTTCTAAAACAAATAACAATAATAAATAGATTCAGTATTTCTCAAGTAAACCAAGTTTCCAATCCTAAGTCAAGTTTCTAACAGTCCACATGGCATCCTGCCATCCCATCCAAGTTTTCCATTTAGTTAAACTAACCCATAACTGTAATTCCCGAGCATTGCGCAATTCTGTGAGCACGGCTATTTGAACTGTTTTACACTCTGCAGAGGTTATGCACTTTGCGCACACGATACGACCAAACACCACCAAGGCGAGTGACCATAAAAAAGCCTTTACAATACTCCATCTAGACCCAGTACTGCTCACTAAGGTTTCAACACTGGTGGGACTGGTTACCACATCCAGGGCCCCCCTCTTGCGCCATGTAAGTCTACCCCAAATATAGGAACTCAATAATCACCACGATAGTACCGAAATCTAGACATTACAAATTAATGAGCTAGGCTGTCCCATTCCATACATGTGGTTGCATGATTGACTCAGGTCAAAGGCTTACAAGGTTAAGTCCTTAGAGTGATCAGGGCAAGACATCTACATACGCTATGCCAAATCTGGCCCACCTTACCACACTACCCCTCGCCACATGCCCCAATCTAAATGATTACCACCCAAGTTGATTACCAAGCACCACGTGTCATCAACAAATCAACGTCGTTGCGTGACATGACTCGCCACTACAGCTCAATCTCGTTGTATGACTTCACATGACACACAAGTTCTCATCATTGTTCCATATTCCATTAGTCAAAATTAATCATTAACGATTCATGCACATATGATGATGTGGCACGGCTAAGCAAACTAAAACGGTCTAACCAGCCCATGTTGATTATCAGCATTTACCAACTATTAGTTAACCATCCTAGGGTGACAACTAGATCATGGCATACAAATGACAAAGTATGGTATATAGATCTAATGGGTAGATTAACTAGATCCCAATTTAAATTGAAACAATTGTATACTTAAAATACTATGCACTAAAGTAAAACATTATAGCATTTGTATAAACATGGGTTCAACATGATCAAAGCACAACTTGCCTTGGAATAGGTTCTGGTCTTGTTCTGGAACTTGATCTTGAGTTGACGAATCTTCCTCCGAAGCGTCGAACAATTCAACGTCTACGCGTACCAAAGAAGAAAATCAAATAAATACCAAAACAGAGAGAAAATGAACTCCAAAAATCAAATAAAATTCACCATTAAATAGATATCAATTTTACAAATTTTTAGAAATTTGAATCAATCAAATCCGAGTTAAAATGCAAAAGTTATAGCCTTTTGAAGTTTGAATAAATACTGAAAATACAGAAATTAGAAAATCAGAATTAACTGAATTATTTTTAGATTGGAAAACTGATTTATTTCATCAGCATGATGTCAGCCCAGACCCGAACCATCTAGACTGATTTATTTCATCAGCATGATGTCAGCCCAGACCCGAACCATCTAGACGCTACCACGTAGCCCTCGGACCATGGACTGCATCCACGAACATCCTCGGGTTCACGGTGCACCCGGTCCACGCGGGTCTGGACCACTGACGTGCGGGTCCCACGCCTCCGCTGACTCGGTGCCAGCACAGCGCCCACGAGGCACCACATAACGCGCCATCTCAGCGATTCCTCCCACGTAGCCGCCACACGTCAACGAGCATCTAGCCACGTCAGCACCACCAGCACGGGACCCTATGGTCACCGCCGGCGGCCGGCGAGGGCACCTACTTGAAGCTCTCGATGGCGTGGATCTGATGACATGGTCAGACCTTGAGTTCTGGTACTGGTTCGTCGACGGTGAGGCCTTCTTCTTTGGTGACGACGGCTCTGCGGTGATCTCTCCCCATGGCGGTGCTCTGGCAGAACGGACGCGCGCACGAGATGCCTCAGATGAAGGCGAAGCAGATGCGATCAGTCTCGGGCCTTGCGTCACTTAATAAATGATTTAATCGACGGCTTCTTTCTTTGTGGCGGCGCCGATTTAATCTTCCCGAATTCACGATTTAACGGCGGCACTCTCAAGAGGCTAGCTTAGGGCTTCGGTTTGCGGCAAGGAGGCGAACCGGGTGCCCCCTTTTATAGCCCTGCTACCCCTCTCTGGCGATGATTCGAACACGGAGTCCATGGCGGCCACGGCTCCGAGTCCTATGCAAAGACGATGACGCAGCACCGTTTGATGGCGATTCTACGGCCACGAAGATCTCCCAACGCGGCACGATCCTAATCACCCACGCGCTTTCCGCAACGGCCCAGATCCTGGGAGTCCCGAACCGGTACGCCTCAATCTCACCCGCTTGATCTAAATCCAATGGTCCACAGCGACTAGGGTTTCACTAACCGCATCCACCGATGGATCTAAATCCGACGGCTCAATACCAGATCTCCAGAAAGCGGGCCGATGGGCCTTATGCACAGGCCAGCTGCGAGGAATAGTAATGGGCCCGGCCCGTTACTGTTACTGGAATTTCCCACGAGTTTTTCATTTTAAATAATTACAGAAAATCATTTGATTTGTTTTAGGCAATAAAAGTATCAGGAAAAATCCAAGAAAATTTCCAAAAATACTTTGAGGCATTTTGAACTCAAATAAAATATTTTTGGCAAAACTTTATTTTAACTTTGTATAAATTTAAATAGTTTTCAACGAAAGACCAATATACTTAATTTAAAGTTAATTCAAATAAATCCAGAAAAATCCAATAAATTTTAGAAAATCATAAGATGCACAAATAACCAATAAAATAATATTGAAGCAAATTTTGGGATGTTACAAACCTCCCCCCTTAACAGAATCTCGACCCCGAGATTCAGGGTTAACTAACGAATAGGTTTGGGAATTCTGACTTCAAATCCTCTTCACGCTCCCAAGTTGCTTCACTTTCGGAATGATCGCTCCACTAAACTCTGGAAAAGCGAATAGACTTGCTCCTGGTCCTGCGTTCCATAACATCCAAAATTTTGACTGGCTGCTCGTTATAAGTGAAATCTTCCTACAGCTCTATTGCGTCCAACGGGGTTTGCTCTGTTAGCACCCTAAGATATTTCTTAAGTTGAGACACATGAAACACATCATGCACACCTGATAATGACTGCGGCAATTCCAACTGGTAGGTGACTTGCCCACGACGGCTCAAAATCTTAAATGGACCATCATATCTAGGGGCAAGTTTTCCTTTCACGTGAAACCTCTTAACACCTTTGAGAGGGGTAACTCTGAGATACACGAAATCATCTAGCTCGAAACTCAATTCTCGACGACGGTTATCAACGTAGCTCTTTTGCCTTGATTGTGCTACTTTCAACCTCTCTCTAATCATAGCAACTCGCTCTTCGGCTTCCTTGAGAATATCAGGTCCAAATACCATACGATCTCCTGTCTCATTCCAATTCAGCGGAGTACGACAAGCATGACCATATAAAACCTCAAATGGCGACATACGCAAACTAACCTGATAACTGTTGTTATAACTGAATTCTTCATATGGTAGACATGTAACATTCCAAAAATTGAAGTTTTGGAATGTTAGAAATCAAAGATGAACCATTTGCATTTCTGTGAATTAATTCCAGCTTAATTTGAATTTTCCATGAATAAAAGGATTTAATTTGACTAAACTATTCATCAAACTCAAGAATTTCAGTTTTAGTTGGGTTCATTGTGCTCCAAGGAATTTTTCTGTATTTTTGTAGATTTTTCTGAATTTATTTGCATTTATTTGAAATTCTGGATTTATCTTAAATCAGAAAATGATTTTTTTTTCAAAAGCCTCTCGGGCCGAATCTCCTCTCGGCCTAGCAGCCCGCCGCCTCGCCCAGCCGCTTCGCTCCTCCCCGGCCCGCTCACTCGGTCCACTCTCGCTGAAAGCGACCCGCCACCGCCGCCGGCCGGTGCCGATGCGCGACACGCGTGTGTGGCGCGATGCGCCACGTCGCCGCGCGCGAAACCCTAACCCTAGCCGCCGCCAGAGTCCGGCCACGCGACACCGCCGTTCGGACTCGGGTCGGGCACGCCTTCCGAGGGCTATAAAGCCGTGCGCGCGCCCCCGAGGATCCCCTCGCGCCGCTTCTTTTGCCCTTCTTCGCCGCTCGACGCCGCCGCCGTTGCTGCGAGCTCGCCGTCGCCGCGAAGCCTTTTCCGCCGCCTCGCCGCCCGGTGCGTCTTCGCCATCGCCGATTGCTCGCGCCGAGACCGCCGCGTCGCCCTCTGCCGGTCCGCTTTGTCTTCCGCCCTAACCGCCCTCCTCCGCCGCTGCCGGTCTTCTTCCTTCGTAAGCTCCGCACCACCGCCTCGCCGTCGACCTCCGGCCGACCGGCTCCGCCGTCCGATCTTCTACGGACGCTCATGATCACGCCGCGTCCCCGCCGCAAAGACGCTTCTGGCCGTCCGATCGGGCGAAGTTGCCGGATCGCGACGCGTGGCTCGCATACGTCGGCGCCACGCCCGAGCCGCGTGGTGCGCTGAGTCACGCCGCGTCGACCACCAGCGTCGGCGCTGCGTCGACCGTCAGGCGCGGTGCACGGTGAACCGAGCTCGTGCCGTGGACCGAGTCCACCGAGAGCCGGCTGACGTCAGCGATTGCGCAATAAATCCTTTTCCGTATAAAAATAAATCTAGAAATTCTAATTTTCTGATTTTCTGTATTTTCTCTGAATTTAATCTTTCGGAGTCCCGTTCTCGCTCATACGAACTCCGGTTGATGCGATTCAAGTTTCTAAATTTTTCTAAAATCAAGATCTATCTTCCAGAGCCATTTATTTTCAGTTTTGAGCTTGTTTGAGTCTCTATTTTGTATTTATTTGGTTTCGTTGCTTCTTTTCCGATAGATGCTAATTCCGAGGGAGCGAACGAAGACTTCGAAGACCAAGATTCAGCACTAGATCAGCAAGGCAAGTCATAACCTTTGATCATATTGATCACATGTTTGCAAAAGTAATTTACTTTTATACAATTGCATGCTACTTTGTGTATCAATGCTTATTTAATGGGAGTAGATGTATACCTAGTTGATATTATGCCACCTTGATTCGTTGTATGCCATGTATCCATTGTTAAACCTAGGTTGGGACATTACTAGTTGGACATAATCATTATACCAACATTGGGTTATCATAGCTATGCTTAGACGTGCTTACATATACGTTGGGATTCATGTCACATGTTGAATAATGTTAATCTTGACTTAATGAGATATTGAATCGTGGTCGTTAGCCACTGTTGTAAAATTTGTTGTACCATGGCGGGGTTTGCCATTGGTCTTGGTTGAACGAATTGTTTTCCCTCGGGCAAGTGATCGTGCGAGAAAGGGGTGCTTTCTAGCACATTGGGATGTGGATGTCTTGCTCGAGACAATTTAAGGACTTAATCTTGTGCGCCATTGAACGGGCCTAATCGTACTACCACATGTCCGGAATGGGACAGACCTAGTGATTAATTTGCAATGTCTAGTCTTGAGTACTGCCAATTGGTGGTGTGGGTTCCGGGATGGACGGGTAGATTCGCAAGGCGCAAGAGGGGGCCCTAATGGGCGAAACCTTAGCGGGCAGTACCGAGTCTAGACAGTGCATTGTAAAGACTCTATCATGATATCTCTGCGACACACCAAAGGAAGTGTGTTAGTAACGTTTGCATAAAGAGATGTTCATGTCTTGTGGGTAAAGTTGTACAACCTCTGCAGAGTGTAAAACTATTCGAATAGCCGCGTCCGCGGTCATGGACAAAGCCCGGGAATTTCACACGAGGTATAAAATGTTTTCATGAATTGTGGAATGTGGTATTGTTGGGATGTGAACGGGGAGTTCACTGTTGTTTTGTTGTCTATCATTGATCTATCAGTTATTTATTTATGTTTTCATAAATATGCTTTCAATCTATTTATTGTATTTCAATTCAAGTTATTGCTTTCTGCAAATGAAACATATAGCCATCCTTGTCAAGCCGTGCATGAATATATTGCATCAATTCCCTATGGCTTGCTAAGTACCTTTGTACTCACGGCTTTATGCCCTTGTTGATCAGTTGCTGAAGGAGATAATGAATATCATGAAGAGGAATTCTATGAAGACTACGTGGATTAGGAAGGCGTTCCCCAGACGATTGCCTGTGGCTTGTCGAATGGTTCAAGTTATCTTTTCCGCTGCAATAGTATTTGTTTCTTAAGCCCTTAAGGCATAATGGTGTAAACATTGACCATAAGGTCGTTTGCTTTATTTAATAATAAATTGCTTCTTCCTAGTTAATTCGTTGTATGGAATGGTATTTCATCTATGTTTCCACTGTGTGCACTAGCGTGATCCTGGACTAGTGCAGTATACACAGAGGGTTTCGGATTTGCAAATCCGGGTCCCGACAAGACACTTATCCCATGACGTAGTATAAACCAAAGCACAGGCTCTTAGCATATCTTCTAAGATCTCATTAACCCTTTCGGTCTGTCCATCTGTCTGCGGATGATACGCTGTACTAAAGTTCAACCGAGTCCCCATGGCTTCATGCAGTTTATCCCAAAACCTCGAGGTGAATTGAGTACCTCTATCCGAAACTATCTTCTTTGGCACACCATGGAAACACACAATCCTAGCCATGTACAGCTCTGCCAAACGTTCTCCCGAGTAAGTTGTCTTAACTGGTAAAAAGTGAGCTACCTTGGTCAATCGATCAACAATGACCCATATAGAGTCATACCCACTCTGAGTTTTAGGTAAACCGGTTATAAAATCTATACCGATTTCTTCCCATTTCCACTGAGGAACCTTTAGCGGCTGCAGCAAACTCATTGGCCTTTGGTGCATTGCCTTAACTCTCTAGCATACATCACACAACGCAACGTTCTCAGCCACTTCTCTTTTCATGTTAGGCCACCAAAATCTCTCCCTCAAGTCTTGGTACATTTTAGCACTTCCTGGATGAATCGAGTACTTAGAATCGTGAGCTTCCTCAAGAATCAATTGCTTCAGCTCCTTTTTATTCGGTACACAAATTCGACCGTTGAAGAACATGGTACCTTGCTCATCCAAAGTGAAATCCACGGTTAAGCCTTCATCTTTCTTGGACTTGATCTAAGTGATTTTCTCATCATCTTTCTGGCCTTCTCTGATCTGATCCTCAAGTGTTGGCTTTACTTCCAAGCAGCTACAACTCCTTGTGGGATAACTTCCAACTTTAACATCCGAAATTCTTTACATAGCTCCGGTTGATCATCCGTTGCTAGCGTATTTGCACTATGTCTCTTTTGACTCAGAGCATCAGCTACCACATTAGCTTTTCCAGGATGATAATGAATTCCCACATTATAATCCTTAATTAGCTCTAACCACCTTCGTTGCCTCATATTAAGGTATGCTTGAGTGAATATGTACTTCAGGCTCTTATGGTCCGTATATATCTCACATCTGTTCCCTATGAGATAATGACGCCATATTTTCAAGGCATGCACTACGGTAGCTAACTCCGAATCATGCGTCGGATAATTCTCCTCATGCGGCCTCAACTGCCTTGATGCATAAGCAACGGCCTTGCCATTTTGCATCAACATGCAACCAAGACCTTGTTTTGAAGCATAGCAATAAATATCGAAGCTATTCTGCACATCCAGCAATACTAACATGGGGGTTGTCGTTAGACGCTTCTTCAGTTCCATAAAACTCTTTTCGCACTCTGGCATCCATGCAAACTTATTTTCTTTCTTCAAAAACTGCGTAATGGGTTTAGCAATCGTTGAGAATCCTTCTATGAACCGACGGTAATATCCCGCCATTCCCAGAAAACTACGAATCTGAGTAACAGACTTCGGTTGCTCCCAATGCAACACTGCGTCCAATTTGCTTGGGTCAACTGCAACTCCTTTAGCAGTCATTAGATGTCCAAGAAATTCAAACTTCTCCTTCCAAAAATCACATTTGCTGAACTTAGCGTACAACTGTTGTTCTCGTAACTTTTCTAAAACCAACCTCAAATGTTCAGCATGCCCTTCCTCTGTCTTCAAGTAAACCAGGATATCGTCTATAAAGACAACAACGAACTTATCCAAATACTCCATGAAAACATTATTCATCATATTCATGAAATATGCAGGGGCATTAGTCAATCCAAATGACATGACTGTAAATTCATAGTGTCCATATCGTGTAGAAAATGCAGTCTTTGGAACATCCTCAGCTCGGATCTTCAACTGATGGTATCCTGAACGAAGATCTATTTTGGAGAAAACTCCAGCTCCCCTTAACTGATCAAATAAATCGTCGATCCTGGGCAATGGATACTTATTCTTGATCATTACTTCATTAAGCGCACGATAATCAATACACATCCTAAGACTTCCATCTTTCTTACAGACAAACAAAACCGGTGCTCCCCATGGTGATGAACTTGGTCTGATAAAACCTTTCTCTAGCAGTTCCTCAATCTGATTTTTCATTTCTACTAACTTATCGGTAGGCATCCGATAAGGTCTCTTTGATATCGGTGCTGTCCCTGGTGCTATCTCAATAACAAACTCAATATCACGGTCTGGCGGCATATACCTGGTATTCTTCTGGAAACACGTCCGGGTATTCTCTAACTACTCGCACACCTTCTATGCTGATGGCTTGCACACTATTGACCACTAACTGTCCATCACGAACTGCGGTCGCTTGAAATTCTACCTTCTTGCTATTAGGGCTTTCCAACGTACGATCCTTCGGCCACAATCCAAAACAGCTTTATGTTTGGATAGCCAATCCATTCCAAGGATAACATCTAGGGATTGCGTATCTAACAAGATAAGATTCGCTAGAAATTCTATCCCATCCATAAGCAACTTAACTCCCACGTACCCAAGGCTAGATCTAAGTTCAGATCCTGGGGCTTGGACTAGTAGCACACACTTAAGATTTACAACATTAAATCCATTCTTGGTTGCAAAACTTTGAGAAACGAATGAATGCGAAGCTCCAGAATCAAATAAAACTGTAGAAGGTACTGAGTTAACCAGAAACTTACCCAGTACGACATCCGTAGCCTCTTGAGCTCCATCTGCAGTGATGTGGTTGATCCTACCACGCGTTGTTGATTGAGGGGTTACTCCAGCTTGACCTGGCACACGATTTCCTCCTAACGCTGGTGCCTTGACAGGTGTTGATCCCAAGTTAAAATGAACTGGCGTGATACCTCCTTTATGTGGACACCTATTAGAGAAGTGCCCTAGCTCATTGCATTATAGCATCTTCTGACTGCAGACTGCTGACTCCCTCCTGGTGCATTACTGCCCTATGCTAGCGTCTGAAAATTTTGATTAGTAGGGCGAGATGCAGGGGTTGATGCCTTGTTCACAACTAATGGTTGGAATCTAGCAAACTGTTGTGGTGACATTCTCAAACGTAGGTGGTTGGGACGTCCAACCTGATTGGACATCAAGCGCTTACGGTTTTCACCTAGCTCCTTGCGCTTGTCCTCCAGGATCAATGCCTTATTAATCAACTCCTGGAAGTCCAAAAAATTATGGGTGATCAGCCCCACTTGCAGTCCTGAATTTAATCCCTTCATGAAGCGGGATTGCCTAGCTTTATCTGTCGCTACGTCTTCAGGAGCATAGCGAGCTAGCTGCGTAAACTTGTTTAGGTACTCAGCCACGGGCTGGCCTCCTTGCTTCAGAGCCCTAAATTCCTCCTTCTTGAGGTCCATCATGCCTTCAGGGACATGGTACTAACGAAAAGCGGTAGTAAACTCATCCCATGTGATCTCCTACGGGGCTTCAAGCACGACACAATAGTTCTCCCACCATTCTGCGACGGTTCCTTCCAATTGATGAGAAGCATAGAGTACCTTCTCATTGCCCTCAAATTGAGTGATATGTAGCTTCTTCTCAATGGTCCTAAGCCAGTCATCGGCTTCCAAGGGATTAACGTTTCCCAGAAAGGTTGGCGGCCGAGTCCTCATAAAATCTGACAGCTTGGAATAAGACTGTGGTCCACCATTGTTATTCTGGTTTACATGATTGTTGCTAGTTGCGGCCACGTTAGTCATTTGTTGCATCTGCTTCATCATGGTTTGCATCAGTTGAGTTTGTGCGGCAAGAAATGCTCCCAGATTCTGCATGTCAACTGGCGGTGGTGGTTGAGGATTGCCTCCATCATTGGGGTTGTCGTTTTGGCGCAGTCCACTTCCTGAAGCACCGTTGTTTCCATGAGTATTCACCATCTGCTGATTGCCCATTTGGGTTAGGAAAGGTAGATGTAGCATAGATAAGACGTAAGAATCTCTAAGGCGGGGGAAATAGGTTAAACCCAAACTAACATAATTCTTTATTTATTCTTGGTATGGTTGCTTACAAAAGCCTACAAGCTTTGCAACAAATACTGCACACTCAGCAGTACAAAGAAGCAAACTAAACATGAAACCTTAACGTCTACTAAAAGGTAAAGACTAACTTAAAGACGCGACTCAACACTCGAGTCTCAACACAACTCTAAGACTGACTCTCACTCATCCAGCCACCCTGGCTGAGACTGACCCGGCGCATACACCGATGGGCGGGCTGGCATAGGAGTGAACCTATCCTGGTGACCTACTGCTGGCTCCTCTACAACAACGGGAACTTCTCTCTCCTCTGGCTCCCACTCTCACTCCTCTGGATCCTCCTCAGACTCCACGACTGGCTCCTGAGCTCTCCGGGTCACACGCTCTAACTGGTCCTCAACCTCCTCTAGGGCCTCCCCTAGCTCAGTGATCACTCCGATAGCTGCGGCACGGGTCTCCTCAAGCTCCTGCTCCGTCACTCTAAGTGCCTCGTACACCGTCTCCAGCTCCTGCGTAGTCTCCCTCATATGATCCTCCTGGGCGATAGCGAACTCAGCAAGGTGTACTGCAGTAGCACACCATCCTCCACAATCCATCGGCATCGGCACGCTTGCACATCAGGGTGAAGTCGGAACACTGAGTCGTTAAGCTCGTCGGCATAGTCGCGGTAGACGCGATGAAGACCAAGTCGAGCAACCTCCTGAATCTCCACCTCGTACGAGAACCTCCTCACAGAAATGTTGATCGGCCTGCTAGCTTCCTAGTTCTCCAGGGCGTAGATAATCAACTTGCAAATAAATCCTCGGTGCACACCATTAACAGACCAACTGCCAGCTCGGTAAAGCGGACGATAGGACCCTCCAAGCGTCTGAAGAACTCTCCACAGCTCCATAGCATAGCCACCAGCTGACTCCTCAAAAGTCAGAACGATCGGCATTTGCTCCACAAAGAACTTTGAATAAGTTCTCCATCCGAAACAGCAATGAAAACGGTAAATTCAGTGAAGGCGAGAAATAGAGAATAGGAAGAGTCAAGAGTGTCTTATTAGTTAAATTTAGATTTTTCTTTAGAAAATAGTTTTGGACACACCCAGGACACCACCATGCTATCTAGGGCCAAGACCTACAGTCAGTATGCTCTGATACCACCTCTGTAAGGACCCGAATCCACTGATTCGAACCCACTGTGTTTACCGTACAAGTCCCATGATCAATGCTAGTGCACACAGCTCAACATTGGTACATATCACATCATGCACAACGATAATAAAAATAATACTCCATTTATTGATATAGCTAAGTGTATGATCTTATGACCAACTTAAATTATTAAGCCACGCAGGGCAAGACTTGAAATATAAGCTAAGAAATAAGGAGCGGAAAGTAGAAGACGTAAATAGCTCATCAGTTCACCACAGGCAACTAACAAGGCTCGGACCCTAATGACTTGTGTCCTACTGGAACTCCTCCTCCAACAAAGGTGTAGACTCTTCAACCGTTGATTATTGTTGTTGTGGGGTGAGTACATAAAGCACTCAACAAGTTGTACACAGAATGCAATTCTATGTATCTATATGCAAGGCTTATTCTAAAGGAAAAGGCTATTATGGCTATTTTTACAATAAGCAGGATTTAAGAATAAATACATTAAATAGATTGTAAAGACTTGTAAAACAAATAATAGTAATAAATAGATTCAGTATTTCTCAAGTAAACCAAGTTTCCAATCCTAAGTCAAGTTTTTAACAGTCCACATGGCATCCTGCCATCCCATCCAAGTTTTCCATTTAATTAAACTAACCCTTAACTGTAATTCCCAAGAATTGCTCAATTCCGTGAGCACGGCTATTCGAACAGTTTTACACACTGCAGAGGTTATGCACTTTACGCACACGATACGACCAAACACCACCAAGGCGAGTGACCATAACAAAGCCTTTACAATACTCCATCTAGACCCAGTACTGCTCGCTAAGGTTTCAACACTGGTGGGACAGGTTACCACATCTAGGGCCCCCTCTTGCGCCATGTGAGTCTACCGCAAATATAGGAACTCACTAATCACACGACAGTACCGAAATCTAGACTTTACAAATTAATGAGCTAGGCTATCCCATTCTGGACATGTGGTTGCATGATTGACTCAGGTCAAAGACTTACAAGGTTAAGTCCTTAGAGTGATCAGGGCAAGACATCCACATACACTCTGCCAAATCTGGCCCACCTTGGCACACTGCCCCTCGCCACATGCCTCAATCTAAATGATTACCACCCAAATTGATTACCAAGCACCACGTGTCATCAACAAATCAACGTTGTTGCGTGACATGACTCGCCACTACAACTCAATCTCATTGTGTGACTTCACATGACACACAAGTTCACTTCATTGTTCCATATTCCATTAGTCAAAATTAATCATTAACGATTCATGTACATATGATGACGTGGCACGGCTAAGCAAACTACAACGGTCTAACCAGCCCATGTTGATTATCAGTATTAACCAACTATTAGTTAACCATCCTAGGGTGACAATTAGATCATGGCATACAAATGACAAAGGAGGGTATATAGATCAAATGGGTAGATTAACTAGATCCCAATTTAAATTGAAACAATTGTATACTTAAAATACTATGCACTAAAGTAATACAATATAGCATTTGTATAAACATGGGTTCAACATGATCAAAGCACAACATGCTTTGGAATAGGTTCGGGTCTTGTTCTGGAACTTGATCTTGAGTTGACGGATCTTCCTCCGAAGCGTCGCACAATTCAACGTCTACGCGTACCGAAGAAGAAAATCAAATAAATACCAAAACAGAGAGAAAATGAACTCCAAAAATCAAATAAAATTCACCATTAAATAGATCTCAATTTTACATATTTTTAGAAATTTGAATCACTCAAATCCGAGTTAAAATGCAAAAGTTATAGCCTTTTGTAGTTTGAATAAATACTACAAATACAGAAATTAGAAAATCAGAATTAACTGAATTATTTTTAGATTGGAAAACCGATTTATTGCATCAGCATGACGTCAGCCCTGACCCGAACCAACCAGACGCTGCCACGTAGCCCTCGGTCCATGGACTGCATCCAAGAACATCCTCGGGTTCACGGTGCACCCGGTCCACACGGTCCGACCATCGACGCAGGGTCCCATGCCTCGACCGACTCGTGCCCGACAAATACCCCGCGCGGCACCACGCAACGCGCTATCTCAGTGATTTCGCCCACGTAGCCACCACACATTAGCGAAGCATCTAGCCACGTCACCACCACCGGCACGGGAACCTATGGTCACCGCCGTCGGCCGGCGATGGCACCTCCTTGAAGCTCTCAATGGTGCAGATCTGATGCCTCAAATGAAGGCGAAGCAGATGCGATCGGTCTCGGGCCTTGCGTTGGCTTAGCGGCGGCGAATCGACGGCTTCTTTGCTGTGGCGGTGCTCGACGAAGCTTCACGAATTCACGACGAACGGCGGTGTTCTCAAGAGGATAGCTTAGGGCTTCGATTTGCGGCAGGGAGGCAAACCGGGTGCCCCCTTTTATAGCCCTGCTACCCCTCTCTGGCGGTGATTCGGACATGGAGTTCACGGCGGCCACGGCTCCGAGTCCTGCGCGAAGACGATGACGCTGCACCGTTCGATGGTGATTCTACGGCCACGAAGATCTCCCAACGCGGCACGATCCTAACCACCCACGCGCTTTACGCAACGGCCCAAATCCGGGGAGTCCCGAACCGGTACGCCTCAATCTCACCCGCTTGATCTAAATCTAATGGTCCACAGCGACTAGGGTTTCTACTAACCGCATCCACCGATGGATCTAAATCCGACAGCTCAATACCAGATCTCCAGAAAGCGGGCCGATGGGCCTTGTGCACAGGCCAGCTCCGAGGAAGAGTAATGGCCCGGCCTGTTACTGTTACTGGAATTTCCCACGAGTTTTTCATTTTAAATAATTACAAAAAATCATTTGATTTGTTTTAGGCAATAAAAGTATTAGAAAAAATCAAAGAAAATTCCCAAAAATACTTTGAGGCATTTTGAAGTCAAATAAAATATTTTTGGCAAAACTTTATTTTAACTTTGCATAAATTTAAATAGTTTTCAACAAAAGACCAATATACTTAATTTAAAGTTAATTCAAATAAATCCAGAAAAATCCATTAAATTTTAGAAAATCATAAGATGCACAAATAACCAATAAAATAATATTGAAGCAAAATTTGGAATGTTAAGTGGACCAAGGAGGCAGAAGAGGTTTTTCGAGATCTGAAAAGGTACTTATCGTCTCCATCAGTTTTAACCTCACCTAATGAAAAAGAAGAGCTCTTTTTGTATATTGCAGCTACCCCTCAAGTAGTAAGCACGATTCTGGTGGTCGAACGGGATTGCCCCGATAAAAAGACTAAAATCCAGAAGCCTGTCTACTACGTAAGCGAAGTCTTGCACGACGCCAAGTTGCAATACCTGTAGATATAGAAGATGTTGTACGCCATCCTGCTGACTTCCCGAAAGTTGTGACATTACTTCCAAGTGCACAAAATTACGGTGATGAGAACATATCCGCTCAAGGAGGTGCTACGCAACTGAGAAGCAACAGGTCGAATTGTGCAATGGGCAGTCGAACTCAACGAGTTCGAGATCGACTTCGCACCAAGTACAAGCATCAAGTCAGGCACCTTGGCAGACTTCATCGCAGAATGGACACACATCGAAGAAAAGGAGCGCGAGGTGGTCGATGACCATTGGGCTATGTTCTTCGATGGGTCGCTCACATTTGAAGGCTCGGGGGCGGGCATCGTGCTCAAATCCCTGACAGGTGAGAATTTAAAATATGTTGCAGAATACGAGGGACATTAAACGGAATCCGCATAGCCGCGTCACTAGGCATCAGATGACTACTCGTGAAAGGGGACTCACAGCTAGTTGTAAACCAAGTGAAGAAGGAGTACCAGTGCTCAGATGACGACATGGCGACATATCTAAATGAGGTTCGCAAGCTGGAGCATGTAACATCCCAAAATTTGCCTTTATTATTGTTTTATTGTTATTTATGCATTTTGTGATTTTTTTTGGATTTATTGGAATATTCTGGTTTGTATTTGGAGTTATTTCAAGTTAAGTATATTGGCCATTTTACGAAAACTAATAATTTATAGATAAAGTTAATATAAAGTTTTGCCAGAAATATTTTATTTAAGTTCAAAATATCTCAAAGTATTTTTTAGAATTTTATTGGAGTTTTCCCGATAATTTTATTGCCTTAAACAAATTAATCTATTTTTGGGAATTAAATTAAATCGAAAAGCGTTCTAAAAATAGTGAGAAGTAATGGGCCGGGCCTATGTACTGTGCGCGCGCAACCAGTTTCAGGTGGCCCATCTTCTAGAGGTTGGCGGTAGCTGTTAGATCAGAATGAACGGTTGAGATTTGATAGTGAGTTTAGAAACCCAAATTAGCGTGAGTCGTTGGATCGTGATCGTGTGGCTCAAGAGTTATCGTAGCGCATCAGGACGTTTTGAGTTTCAGTCGTTGGATCAAGATCTGGCGGTGGATACTGCGTTGCATTGAATTTGGATAGAATAGATCGTATCCGTTTGATTTGGAAGGTGTGGATTTGATCATATCGCGATTGGAGTGAATTGTGGCCGCTCGTTTGTGATCGGACGGTGCTGCGTCGTCCTCCTCATAACAAACTCAGAGTCATGCCGCCGTATCAGCCATGGACTTCAAACTCTGGATCGGCTATGATGTGGACCTCCGGCACTATATAACACGAGCACCGGTTGCGCAAAGCTGCAAGGGACCAAAACCCTAAGGTTTTCGAGAGAGTTGCGTCGCTGTTTCTTTGGATTTTGCGAAGATCGCCGAGTGCTATCGAAAGCTTCACACCATCAATTCACCACCGTCAAGCCATCGCGAAGCCTGAGGTTGGTCGCATATGCTTCGCCGTTGTCCAGAGCACCTTTCACGCGCCGTTGTTCCGCCAAAGCACCGCCAGAGAGGAGGTTCACCTCGGAGACCATCGTCGCTGGAGAGGAAGGCCGGCCGCTATTGAACCATTACTCAAATCCCAGAACCAATCACGTTAGGAGGTAGGTGAGATGATGAGCTCACGGTAGGTGGTCTCGCCGGCCGCCGACGGTTACCCTAGGGCCGCACGCACCGCCAGATGATGTGGGTTGATGCTTCGTCGACCCGTGGCAAACACGCGAGCGAAGTCGGTGAGGTGGCACCTGTGTGGCGAGTTGCGTGTGCATCACTGTGGCGCTGAGTTAGAGTAGCGTGGGTCCCGCATGTCAGCGGTCCAGATCTGTGTGGACCAGGTCCACCGTGAACCCGATGAGGTTCATGGACTAAGTCCATGGACCGAGGGACTTGTGTCGCATCCTGGTTGGCTCAGGTCAGGGATGACGTCAGCATGACGTCATGCTGATGCAATAATATGGTTTTTCAATATAAATATAATTCAGAAAATTGTTTGATTTTCAATTTTCTGATTTTTTAGAATATTTGAATCTTCCACGAGCCCGTTCTCCCTCATACGAGTTCCGACTGAGGTGATTCAAATTCCTAAAAATTTGTAAAATTGAGATATATTTAATGGTAAATTTTATTTGATTTTTGGAGTTTATTTGCTCTCTGTTTTGAGTGTTTACTTGCTTTTTTCTTTCGATTCACGTAGGCGTTGAGTAGTGTGACGCATCGGAGGAGGATCCATCAACTCAAGATCAAGGTCTAGAACAAAAATAAGGGCTTTTATAAGGCAAGTTGTGCTTTGACCATGTTTAACCTAGTTTACAAAATTGCTATGTTGTTTTACTTTATGAATGTTATTCTATGTATATAACTGTTTCGAAATAGTTTGGGATCTAGGTAATGTACCTACTTGAACTATACCCTACCTTGTCACTTGTATGCCACGATCAATTGTCACCCTAGGATGGTTCGTTATTAGTTGATTAATAATAGCAATCAACATGGGTTGATTAGACCGTGATTAGTTTGCTTAGCCATGCCACGTATACCTCATGTCTTTTGAAATATCAAAAGTGAATCTTGACTAATGGAATATGGAACATGTTTATAAAAGGTGTGTCGAGTGCTGTCACACAATGATGTTGAGTTGTAGTGACGAATATCACGAAACGATGTTGACTTGTTGATGGCACGTGATGCATGGTAATCAACTGGGGTGGTAAATAATTTAGATTGGGGCAATTGGCAAGGGGCAGTGTGCCAAGGTGGGCCAGGAATGGCAGAGGGTCTGAGGAAGTCTTGCCTTGGTTATCTTAAGAACTTAACCTTTGCAAGCATCTGAACTGAGTCAATCATGCAACCACATGTTTTGGAATGGGACAGACCTAACTAAGTAGGATTACTAATATTTTGGCATTTGATACCTCAGGTGGATAATCACACAGAAGCGTGCATACATGGAAGTGTGGTTATAGCGGAGGATGTGGTGTACTGCGGTCACACATCAATCTAACGGTTCGTCGGTCCTAACCTTCACCTCCGTTGAGGGAAGGGATAGTGTATGGCTTACTGAGAGGGTCAATTTTAGGATAATGGTTTTTGAAAGGTTTGGTCATGATCACTCTGCTGACACACCAAAGGAAGTGTGCTAATTTCGTGGCAACAAGAGACGATCATGTCATGTGGGTAAAGTGCATAACCTCTACAGAGTGTATAATCTATTCGAATAGCCGTGCTCACGGTATTGAGCAATGCTCAGGGATTACAGTCAAGGGTTAGATTTTATAAAATGAAAACTTGGATGGGAATGTTGGATGATTAATGGAAAGTTTGGAATCTGACTTAAGGTTGATGCTTTGTTTACATGAGAAAGGCTGAAATTACTATTTATTGTCTTTACAATCTATTTATTGTACTTGTTTATAAATGCTACTTTATTGCAAAATAGCCATTTCCTTTGGAATAAGCCTTGCATATAGTTTTGTTGGAATTGCATTCTGTGCACATCTTGTTGAGTGCTTTATGTACTCACCCTTACCACCAACAAATCATCAGCTGAAGAGTCTACTCGAGCTTTGGAGGAGTATCTGGAAGAGACTAAAGTCTATGGTGCAAGCCTTGTCAATTGCTTGTTGTATACTGAGGGGTGTATCTACGTTTTCATTCTGCTACAGTTTAATTTGTTATTCAGCCTTGCAAGGCATAGTCATGTAAGTTGACCATAAGGTCATTCAACAGGTATTAATTATTATATGATGTCTTTCATAATGTTTCCGCTGTGTATGTTGTGATATTCATCTATGTTGAGCCTGTGTGCACTAGCGTGATCCTGGACTAGTGCAGTATACACATAGGGTCCAAATTTTCATATTCGGGTCCCGACAGAGCACAAGCTCGAAGGGCTCGAGGTAAGGCATATCAGGCGATGTGAAAATTCTGCAGTCGACGAACTTGCTAGGCTAGATTCATCTCGTTCGCCCACACCAACAGGAGTCTTCGTCGAGAAACTCCTTAAACCATCTATTTCCGTTGTACGGGAAGCAGATGCTGCCCAACTTGATCAGCAGCTTGGTTGAGTTAGCAAGGCAGAAACCGCAGACACGGAAGCTGCACTACTCGAACAAGAGCCGACTTGGATGACTCCATTCCAAGCCTATCTCGAAGGTCGAGAGCTCCCTAAAGATGATGCTGTAGCAAAGAAAATTGCACATAAGTCCATGCTATACGCATTGGTAGACAGCAAGCTCTACCAAAAGGGGAGTAACGGAATCTTGATGAAGTGCATCACTCAGGAAGAGGGCAATAAAATATTGTTCGACGTCCATGGAGGCATCTGTGGCAACCATGCGTCCTATCTCACCTTGGTCGGGAAAGTTTTTCGACAATGGTTCTATTGGCCGACTACCCTCCAGGATGCTTGCGAGTTGGTGAAAAAGTACGAGAGCTGCCAATTCTACAGCAAGCAAACCACCCGACCAGTCTAAGCACGTTCACTAAGTGGATCGAGACCGAACCCATCAGGAACATCACCTCAAAAGCAGCTAAGAAATTCATGAGGAGCATCGTTACTCGATTTGACATCCCTAATCGAGTAATCACAGACAATGGTAGCCAGTTCAAAAGCAATGCTCTCATAGTCTTTTGCAAAGAATTGGGTATCAAACTCTGCTTCGCCTCCATGGCTCATCCTCAAAGTAACGGTCAGGTCGAACGAGCCAATGGCTTAATCTTGCAGTGGATCAAGACCCGCGTGTTCGATAGGCTCAAGGCTTACTCGACCCGGTGGGCGAAGGAACTCCCCTCGGTGCTATGGGCTGTTCGTACTTTCACTAGTCGAGGCACTGGTGAAACACTATTTTTCTTAGTCTATGAAGCAGAAGCCGTGCTTATGACTATGTTAACGTTCAAGTCACCTCAAGTGGATAACTACTTGGAAGAGGAATAAGAGCATGTGCGAGCAGATGATGTAAACTTACTCGAAGAGTTTAAAGATCGATCATCCATTCGAGCAGCTAAGTATCAGCAAGCCTTACGTAGATATCATGGCCAAAAAATCCAAGATAGAGCGCTCGCCGCCAGAGACTTAGTACTATGAAAGGTGCAGAAGCAAGATAATCGCAATAAGCTATTGCCTAAGTGGGAAGGTCCCTATGTGGTGGTCAAAGTGACTCGACCAGGATTTGTACGGCTATCGACATCTGAAGGGGTGATACTTGAAAACCCATGGAATATCGACCAGTTGAGAAAATTTCATACGTGAATGAAGAAGACCTTGCATTGTGATAGGTATTCAGGTAAGTATAAGTTCCATTATATTAAGCTAACAAAAGTTTACATTATCACAAGGTGAGATAGGTAGACTGCTACTGCTCATCCTCGGACGCATCTCACTGCCTTTCCAGCGCCCTCGGGTAATCGAACAGTAGGGTCCCAGGGATAGGTCTGCGCCCTGAGTTCGGGCTGGAAGAGGCTGCAAAAACCCAGCTGCTTATCGACGGAGAAGGCAATTTCTTCGCCGACAAGGGCCTTCGAACGTCGTGATGGCTTGGAGGGCGAGTGTAACACCCTGAAATTTACTCTAATTTAAATTTTGTAGTATTTTTGATTTTTGAGAATTTATAAGAATTTAATTGGATTTATTCATTTGTGACCTTTCTTGCACTTAATTAAAATAATACAAAAGTTTATACAAAGTTTTGTTGGAAATATTTTATTTGAGTTCCAAATATCCCAAAGTATTTTCTAGAATTTTTCTGGATTTTTCCGGGTATTTTTGCTATTTATTTTGGCTTTGTTTAATTACCGGAATTATTTTAAATGAAAAAGGATTTAAAAACGGGAATGAATAGTATTGGCCCGAAGATTGTGCCCACCCACCAAATAGCCGAAACCCAAGCCGCCGCGTATCTGCACCGTCGGATCGGGATCCAATGGCTGCCGTTGCGCCGCGTCGCCCGCGCGCGTGCGCTTTCGGATCATCACCACACGGACGGTCAGGATTACGCCACGTCACTTCTTTCTCGTGGGATCATCGGAGAGACGTGGGCATTGATGGCCGTGAGTTTCGTCAGCGGGTTTCACGCACGTCGAGGCAGCTTTTAAGTATCCATTGAGTGCGTCGTGCAGAGCTTCTCTCGCCGCTCCTTTTGACTCCTCGCACGCACGCCGAGATGCCCCTAAGACTCCGCAGTAGCTCGCCGTAGTTGCCGCACCGCTCCGCCGTTGTTCTTGCCTCGTTTTGTTGCCGTCGATTCCTCTCCGCCGTTGCCAAGGTCACCGGAGTGATGCTCTCGCCAAGCCGCAGCGAACGAGCCAGTTCTTCACGCCGGAGAAGCCCCGTAGCGCCGTTGGCTGCGTCGTGTTCCCCAGCTCTGGCAACCTTCGCTTCCTCGCCGCCGTCGACTTCGTGAAGCATCGCCGACCGTCCGATCTGCATCGCGCGATCTGGTACTTCAACGTCGTTAATCTCCTCGTTTTCCTAGCGTTAATCTTGACCGTAGATGTGTAGATTGAACGCCGGTGATTAGATCTAGTTTCTGCGCTTTATTTTAGTCTCAACCGTTGGATCGATAGTGTACGCGTGAGATTACGCCGTGTGGTTTGATGAATAGTAAATAGCTCGAGTACCGTGGGCCATTGCATTAGATCTAAACGGTAGCTGTGGGTTGAACTATGGTGCGCGGATCCGTGCCGTTCAAATTTGAACGAGCGGCGGAGATGACGTCGCGCCCTCGCCGAATCGCGTATGGACGCGTGTGCAACTTTGACTGAGGACCGGACCAATCTCGGCAGTGGATTTCAAACGAGCCGTCGCGATCATGCCGCGTGTTGGAGCGTAGCCCGAGGCATCGCCGAGTTCGCACGTGGGATCCAGCCATTGGATTCAATCCAGCCGTTGGATGCTCGACACGTGTACCCGAGATGCGAACCATCGCCGAGCTCGCGCGCAGGAGATCTGACCGTTGATCTTTTGACGGCCGTGATTGCGCCACGTGGTTGAGATCTGGCCGTCGGTTGGGATCAACCGAGATATTGACGTGTGTCGTGCATGAATCTCGAGGCAATCGGCTACGTCAGTGCTGACGTCATCTGGTGGGGGCCAGGCGCACTGTTCTGTGGACCGAGTCCACGGTGGACCGACCCGAGCCGTGGACTGGGTTCATAGACCGAGGAGACGTGGCTGCACCAGAGTGCGCCACATGTCATCTGACATCATGCTGACGCAATAAATCGTTTTTTCTATTGAAAAATAATTATGTTAATTCAGTTTATTCTTTTTAATATATTTGCAAACTTTGAAAAGCCATAACTTTTGTATTTTAACTCCGATTGAGGTGATTCCAATTTCTAGAAATTTGTAAAATCAAGATATATTTATTGGTGAATTTTGTGGAATTTTTAGGGTTGAACTTGCTCTCTGTAAATTATATTTATTGTGTATTTATTTATTTCGAGTAGACGTTAATTTGCCGGAAAGCTTTGCTGGAGAATTTCCACCGCAAGACCATGCTCTAGATCAGGATGAGCAACTCTTTGAAGTCAAGTGATGCTTTGACCATTTTGATACCAGTTTCTTTTGAACATATATTTTGCTTTAAAACTATGCATGCTAAATTAATTAAAATATATTTAAATGAATTTGGGTAATTTAGCTAATCAACCCATACAGTTAGTGTCACCTTGAAATTACTATTTGTATGCCTTTAAATCATTGTCCACACTAAGGTTATTCATATCTGTTGGATGTTAATATGATGCCAACACGGGAGGCTAGACCGTGAATAGATGCTTATCCTTGCAACAAATCATTAATGATCTTCCGGAAATACTACAATATTGATTAATGAAATACTGAATGTATTTTGAAAGTGGTGTGATGATGCCACATGATGAGATTGAGGTTCAGAGACCTATGTGGTTCTGCACCGATGTTGAGTTATTGCTGGCATGTGTTGCACAATAATCAATGGGGTGGGAAATGATTTAGACTGGGGCAAGTGGCAAGAGGCTGTGTGCCAGGTGGGCCTGTGTGGCAATGGGTTGATGAGTGATGTGAGTCTGTGTGCCACATTGGGCTGTGTGCCACTGTTGAGTGTTGGAAGTCTTGCCTTGGTCAGTTAAGGATTTCACCTTGCAAGCCTTTGATCTGAGTCACCCGTACAACCACATGTCTGATATGGGACAGACCTAGTTGATTAGGGTTCTGATATCTTTCCTCTGATACCTCAGGGTGATAGTACACGGGGGTGTATCTGTGCAGGGGAGCGTTGTAACACCCCGGCATCTATCATGCCCGAATGCTACCAAACATAGAAATTACAACAATTAAATATCCCAAAACAAGCTAAATTCCAGCAAGGTTACCAATTGCTAATACCGAAAATTCAGCAGCATAACATCTGTTTTTATCATGAATTTAGTAACGTTAATATCCTGGCAAGTAATATCAATATATAAAGCATCTAAAGAAGCAATGAACATAAATGTAACATCCACAAAATCTCATACTAACAGTTCCAATCTCTCTACAAAAAAAAACGAACCCAACGAGGGATTTAACCACTCCAATTGACCCTTTAACAAGTTTCATGGCCTTTACTTATATCCAAGAATTCAAATCGTAACTTATAACATTGCCTAAAGTGAAATGCTACGTGAGGAGGTGTAGCTAATCCCTTATCCCGCATGCCGACTTTTTGGTACCTAAAAAAACAACATTAAACACAAGAGTGAGTTTAAAACTCGGCAAGCACAATGAAATGAGTGAAAGAATCATTTAGCAGCAACAACAACATATTCATCATTTTCATATTCATAATATCGTTCACAATTCGTACTCATCTCCTTGAATAAGATGCAATGCCATGCGATGCACATGTCCTCTCAAAGGCGTATACAGTATAGTGAGTGCACACCGTCGGTGTGCACCCTCTTCCCCTTCCATCCGTAGATGGAGGGTGCCTACTCCTCGCTTCCATTCGCCACGGTGAATGAAATCACGATGTAGGACTTACTCTATGGCTCTCCGGATTAGTCATAACTTTCACCGGCTTTACGGACTAGTTAGGACTTTCTCACCGCCATGGCGATTTCATGCCATGAATGCAACATGTACTAGTAACCCAAAACAACATGTACAACAATTTTATCTCATCTTGGCATAGCATTACTATGAATCAAGTCATCATATCCTGGTTAACATTAGACATAACAAATTAATCTATCGATTACTCGTTCATCACATAAGCATCAACATAACAAACCACTCATCAACTAGTCCATGGCACACACAACATCTCTAACAATTTCCTACCACACACTACCCATTCCAAAACACTTGCCTTAACCACGAGGAGCGGAGTGGCGCAAGGTTGAGGCCACTCCTGAAGTCACACCACCTGAAAATAAATTGCATACATCTCAACACAATGCAATCACAGCACATGCAACAAGTTTAGCGACATTGAACTTACGCCCTACTCCAATTTTATTCCTTTCGCCTCGTGAACAAAACCGCCCTTCTTTGTCCCGATGGTCTAAAGGTTATAAGTTCCACCCTTATAAACCAGACCTCAGGGACCAAGAACTTTATGAAACTACTAAAAATTACCCACTAAAAACATGTTAACCAATTCTCTCAAATAAAACATTTAGCCTTTCATCTTTAGCCCTGAAACCCAATCTGCTACCACACTGGACAGCAGACTTCAAAATAGCATAACTAATTTTATAAAATTCCAAATGAAGTAAAGGATAACATTTTTGAAATCTACAGGAAATTTCCTAACTTAAAAAATTTAATTCAACATCTAGATAGCCCTACTCTTCAGTTTTCCGCGACTGCTGCCAGAAGAGACAGATTCTGGACAATAGTCACTAAAACAGCCATAACTTTTGAACTACCCAACCAAATTTCATGATCTTGGTCTCTAAATAAACTTAAGACGATTATCTACAACTTTTCCAACAGCCAACCCCTCTGAAAACGACTAGAACTATTTTTAATCTCTGCCCTAAGATTCAGATCAGCACTGCTCGAACCCAGATCTCGCCCCACAATACAAATTCTCCCCAAACCAATCTAATCACTGCACAAAAACCTGAAATTCTATCAATTAAATCACCAAAACAGATCCACAAAATAACTCAAACCTGAATGGGGGACGCCAGGAGGGAGGAGGGGCGTCGGGAGGGAGCACTCGGAACGGGAGGGGTGCAAGAAGAGGAGGGGCGCAGGAAAGGGAGGCGCGAGGGAGGAGGAGCTGCTGGAAGGGAGGGGTGGCTGCAAGGGGAGGTAGGGTGGCTTGGGGGGTGAAAGGGGAGAGTAGGCTAGGGTTAGGGAAACCCCCTATGGGCAATGACGCTCCATCTACAGCCCAAAATCAGCCCAGACCAACCCAAATCTCTCTCGGAGGCCCAAAGATAGCCCTCAAGACCCACACTAACCCTAAAACAGCCCACCACCGCTCGAGTTAAATATTTTTTTTTTTAGATATTACATTCTTCCCCCCTTAACAGGATTCGACCCCGAATCTGGGCATGCCACTAAGCGACAAATAAAATAAGGGAATGAATCTCATCACATACCTGAAGTGAACAACTGAGGATACTTCTCACGCATGTGAGACTCCAACTCCTAAGTTGCTTCCCAATCATACAGAAGCGACCAAATCACTATAACATACTTTGACGCTTAATGCTTCAACACCGCTTTGACTCCCCCAAATTTCCACCCTAGGTAGGACTCAAAGGCAAGGTGCCTAGGGTCAGCAACCAACAACTCTACGAAAACCTCGCGATCGAGATTCTGCAAGATTTTTCTTAACAAAGAAACACATTGCATCCCACACAAGAATTTAGAATGATCCAAACGATGGGTCCCTTTCTCAAAATCATATGCCGACATGAACCTACAGGTTCCAAACTGGTACCCCCCGGAACCAAATCAAAGATTTCTGTCTCTCTCAATTTTTTAATCTTTTAACCAAAGGATCATTACCATCGAAAAGAAACTCCCACTATGGCACATTTTTTTTCCACCACAAATTCGCAATATAAAAATTTTACTCTATCTTTTTGTACGCCTACCATTCTCCGAAGGACAACTACCCAAGAAATAAAAATAAGATCACAACAGAACCATTCACTTTTGAATATTATAACAATAGCTACATCCAACATCACCAAATATTCTGACACACACTACCGAAATGGAAAATTAATTACACCCAGCTTCCTAGTGGTCAACTTTTAAAGCTTAAACAAGCTCCAAACTGAGACACGCGAAAACCCCCATTACTCACTACTCAAAAACCATCAAGGATCAACAAATAACAAAGGCTAGGATCTTGGGTTGTTAGCAACCCACGCTTGGCTTCTATTTCCATAAAGGTCTTGCCCCACATTCTTTCACTCAACGAACAAGGACAAAGAATACAATCCCTTACTGTACTTCAACAAAAATTTCATGATCATTCCGTTTCTTTTCCCATGCCAGAACGAAAATGAAATCTCGATTCTCTTTATCAATATAAACCACTTCATCACCTTAAAACCAAGGCGCTGAAATTCACATAGGGAAAAAAATCAATTTAAAAGAGAAACACTACATAAATCTTTTGTGGATGCATATCACTTTTACCAGAACAAATCATCTCTTTTACCAAAGCAAATCATTTCAAAAAGAGAAAGAAAACCGATCATGGAATCAAACCACTTCCACACAACCATCATATTTTCTCTCATGAGAAAGTGAAACACATTTTCCCAATAGAAAACCACTTCACCACGCATATTTTAAATAAATATAACTCTAGTTGAACTAGAGATACAAACATTTTCAATTAGAACTTTCAAACATTACATTGGTTCGGTTATTTGCTTTAACTGATAATACCAAAAATGGCTTAATTTGTACGCTAAAGAGCGCAATCTAGTCATACCACTTTAAAGATGAATTCCACAATCATATCTTAAGCTGGAGCTCTTAGCAAAGATAGATGAATGGCGTTGATCAATGAAATAAATCATTTCAAAAACCATCAACAGATCACTTCAGAATTATTCTCTATTTCATTCTCATTTTGAAACCTCAAAGTTAACTCTGCAGTTTGGCAACATTAACTCTAATCTGAGGAAGATCTAATGCACATAATATAGAATGCCTTAGCAAAAGACATTCATCCAAAAGACTATATGAACAATTTAATTCATACCTTTAAAAGAGGATTCACATCCAATCTTACCATCCCTAGTATTCTAATACGCTTACCCTTAAAGGTTTTAACATTCACAATTTACCCATTAAGAAACCCCATCAGGACTAAGCATAATTCACAAAATCAATTCTTCCTTTAATTACATTCTCTAGTAATTATAACTAAAATTTATGATGCATATCATAACACATCAAACCATGTCTACCTCATCATGATCATCAAAGAGAAAGATGTCAATATTTTTAGCACATTCAACCTGATAGTTAATTCAGCACAAGATAGTGCATCAACATTTTCTTTTGTTCTACAAACCACAACAAGTCATCAATCACACACCTTCCTATACCAATTTTAAGACATATCTTTTCAACAAAAGTTTCAACATAATCAACATAAAAATTTCATACAACCCATAAGTTGACATCTCAATAAAAGAAAAACTTATTCGATCAATTAATGACTCCAACAATTAAATATTATCTTTACGCAACATATATCATAAGAATGGATTTAATATAGTCATTCGCTAAGGGTAAAATCAAACGCTATGACAATCATTCTATGTTTCCTCATTCTTTGATGACAACATGGATTAATCATTCCATTGATACATTAAAAAAATTATCACTTAGCAACAAAGTCCAACAAACTCCAGTACTTTACACCATCACATTGTCCTAAAAACTTCATCAAATAGAAAATTCTATACATTTTCAATCGCGATTTGTATTAGCATCAAGGGAACATGATTTCATATTTCCAATTATTTTAATAATTCGCAACGACACATAAAATGACTCTAATCAATATTCACTTTATGGCCATCTACTAACACAATTAAATGTCTCTACCAACAGCTTATATTAGAATGTCTTTTAACAACTACCAAATTTACTTTAACAATAACAGTAGATTACATCATTTCAATGTTCTAACTACACATCAAAGTTTAAAGTTTTAAACATTCTCATTGGTCACCTACCCTAGAAATAACAGGGTGTGACTCCAATTTTTTTTTTAGTAAAGCAACGATTCTCAAGCATGGACAAGAACACATTTAATCATTACTCACTATAGCATAATCCATGATAGTAGAGGGTTATTTAGTTTTAAATGGAAGATAACAACTACAATTAATTGATTCAACTCACAAGTTAATAAAGAAAAACTTCATTCTATAAGTTGCACAAATACATTCTATATAACATGCCAAATAGTACTTCTTACTACTGACAAATTAGCTTAGTCACATGATTACTTACTTTATTTACATCTTTTTTTTCAGAAAACCCAACCATATTTCACACGGAACTCGACTATTAAATCACAAGATGACAAGACCAAACTTTGACATGCAAAAGCACTTCAAGACAAATCTCAAAATTTAAAACTTCCATGAAAGAAGATGGTTGCAAGGGTATTCTTTTTCACCAAAAGAAAAACCAAGCGATCATCTACTCCATTTTCTAATAAAGCGTAAAGCATAAACCCTTAGAACTTAAGTTCGCTAAAAAACAACAACTTCTTTTAAGCGCGGAAACCGATATGCACATACAAAAGGCAAAAATTCTTTTTTTTTGACGAAAAACAACCAACATTAACCAATAAAGCCAATTGCTAGAACGGTAGTAATAACAACCGATAAAGACTCATTCACCAAACACTTTCTCTTTGTCTCCGACCATTGAAGATATAATGAAAGCAACCTTCTCAACAAACTCTTCGATCTAAGACATACATAGACAACAACTCTCCCATACGAGGGGTTCCTAAACCTTAGGTGGTGGCTCTACCCAACCACACCCACAACTAAGGCCTCTACCACGACCATGCAGACAACCATGGCCTCTACCACGACCACGCAGACAACCACTGAAACCCTTCAGCACATCTAATTCACATAATCACATTCCTTCAAGCCACTCAATCATAATCATAGCAATATACATCATCATAACACCATCATGTTCAACACATATAAATCATCAAATCTCAAATAAGATATTAAAGCGTAATGCAATGATTACCCATACCCTTTCTACTGTGCATCAGAGTGTGTCAAGTTTTAAATTAGTTAACCAACCAATATCAAATTTTAAGATTAATATCCTATGGCCAAATTTTAAAGAATATATACCTAAGCCAAGTTTCTAATTTCTCAAATCAAAATTTTAGTTCACACTAGAGTAATTTTCCAATTTCACACCACGGACCTAAAGCCCGCTCTGATACCAACTGTAACACCACGGCATCTATCAGGCCCGAATGCTACCAAACATAGAAACTACAACAATTAAATATCCCAAAACAAGCTAAATTCCAGCAAGGTTACCAATTGCTAATACCGAAAATTCAGCAGCATAACATCTGTTTTTATCATGAATTTAGCAACGTTAATATCCTGGCAAGTAATATCAATATATAAAGCATCTAAAGAAGCAATGAACATAAATGTAACATCCACAAAATCTCATACTAACAGTTCCAATCTCTCTACAAAAAAAACGAACCCAACGAGAGATTTAAGCACTCCAATTGACCCTTTAACAAGTTTCATGGCCTTTACTTATATCCAAGAATTCAAATTGTAACTTATAACATTGCCTAAAGTGAAATGCTACGTGAGGAGGTGTAGCTAATCCCTTATCCCGTATGCCGACTTTTTGGTACCTAAAAAAAACAACATTAAACACAAGAGTGAGTTTAAAACTCGGCAAGCATAATGAAATGAGTGAAAGAATCATTTAGCAGCAACAACAACATATTCATCATTTTCATATTCATAATATCGTTAACAATTCGTACTCATCTCCTTGAATAAGACGCAATGCCATGCGATGCACATGTCCTCTCAAAGGCGTATACCGGTATAGCTGAGTGCACACCCGTCGGTGTGCACCCTCTTCCCCCTTCCATCCCGTAGATGGAGGGTGCCTACTCCTCGCTTCCATTCGCCACAGTGAATGAAATCACGATGTAGGACTTACTCTATGGCTCTCCGGATTAGTCATAACTTTCTCACCGGTTTTACCGGACTAGTTAGGACTTTCTCACCGCCCTGGCCAGATTTCATGCTATGAATGCAATATGTACTAGTAACCCAAAACAACATGTACAACAATTTTATCTCATCTTGGCATAGCATTACTATGAATCAAGTCATCATATCCTGGTTAACATTAGACATAGCAAATTAATCTATCAGTTACTCGTTCATCACATAAGCATCAACATAACAAACCACTCATCAACTAGTCCATGGCACACACAGCATCTCTAACAATTTCCAACCACACACTACCCATTCCAAAACACTTGCCTTAACCACGAGGAGCGGAGTGGCGCAAGGTTGAGGCCACTCCTGAAGTCACACCACCTGAAAATAAATTGCATACATCTCAACACAATGCAATCACAGCACATGCAACAAGTTTAGCGACATCGAACTTACGCCCTACTCCGATTTTATTCCTTTCTCGCTCAGCGAACAAAACTGCCCCTTTGCTGTCCCGATGGTCTAAAGGTTATAAGTTCCACCCTTATAAACCAAACCTCAGGGACCAAGAACTTTATGAAACTACTAAAAATTACCCACTAAAAACATGTTAACCAATTCTCTCAAATAAAACATTTAGCCTTTCATCTTTAGCCCTGAAACCCAATCTGCTACCACACTGGACAGCAGACTTCAAAATAGCATAACTAATTTTATACAATTCCAAATGAAGTAAAGGATAACATTTCTGAAATCTACAGGAAATTTCCTAACTTAATCTAGTCATTAAAAAATTTAATTCAACATCTAGATAGCCCTACTCTTCAGTTTTCCGCGACTGCTGCCAGAAGAGACAGATTCTGGACAATAGTCACTAAAACAGCCATAACTTTTTAACTACCCAACCAAATTTCATGATCTTGGTCTCTAAATAAACTTAAGACGATTATCTACAACTTTTACAACAGCCAACCCCTCTGAAAATGAATGGAACTATTTTTAATCTCTGCCCTAAGATTCAGATCAGCACTACTCGAACCCAGATCTCGCCCCACAATACAAATTCTCCCCAAACCAATCTAATCACTGCACAAAAACCTGAAATTCTATCAATTAAATCACCAAAACAGATCCACAAAATAACTCAAACATGAATGGGGGACGCCAGGAGGGAGGAGGGGCGTCGGGAGGGAGCACTCGGAAGGGGAGGGGTGCAAGAAGAGGAGGGGCGCAGGGAAAGGAGAGGCGCAGGGATGGGAGGGAGCTGCTGGAAGGGGAGGGGGTGGCTGCAAGGGGAGGTAGGGTGGCTTGGGGGGTGAAAGGGGAGAGTAGGCTAGGGTTAGGGAAACCCCCTATGGGCCATGACGCTCCACCTACAGCCCAGAATCAGCCCAGACCAACCCAAATCTCTCTCGGAGGCCCAAAGATTGCCCTCAAGACCCACACTAACCCTAAAACAGCCCACCACCGCTCGAGTTAAATTTTTTTTTTAGATATTACAAGCGTACCTGTGCTGCGGCTTGGTACCCATCCAACGGTGTTGTCCTGTCCTGTACTTCGGCTGGCACTGCGTGAGAGGAGTGATAGCGAGGGCAACACCGGAGAGGTTCATTGGTTAAGGTAGAGGTTCTTGAAAGGCTTTGTTACGGATGGTCACATGTGTGGTGAATGGCTGTATCTTGTGGGTAAAGTGTTCAACATCTGCAGAGTGTAAAATCTATTCGAATAGCAGAGTCGGCGGTATTGGACATTGCTCGGGGATTACAGTCAAGGGTTAGATCTTCAAAAATAAAAATGTGGATTGGGTGGCTGTGTGCCAATGCTAAAAATGAGATGTTTAAGTCTGTGTGCCGAAAATATTTGAAGAAAAACCATTTGAAGAACTTAGCATTATATATAGTTATTTCAATGCTTTTAATCTATGTAAGATATCAGTTTAAAATGCTGTTTGATGCAAAAGAACCAAGTAAGCCAATTCTTTGGAATAAGCCTTGCATATAGTAATAAGCACTCATTCTGTGCATTACTTGTTGAGTACGGTGTGTACTCACCCTTGCTTTCAAAACAACACCAGTGAAGGAACCAACGCCAGTATGGGAGGAGGAGTACGTCGAGGAACCAGAGATCTAGGGGGCAAGCCTAGTCAGTTGCCTGTGGCAAGATGGGGCTTCTAAGGATGATTATTTGTTTTCTGTTGTTATTTCTATTTACTCTGATAATGTAAGCCCTGCGTGGCTGATCTATGTAAGGAGACCATAAGGTCACACAACTCGTTTAAATACATGTTTGAAGTACTTTATTATTTTTCCGCTGTGTATGATTGTGGTACTTTAACCCTGTTTAGCCTGTGTGCACTAGCGCGATCCTTGACTAGTGCATAATACACAGAGGGTCCGGATTTGCAGATTCGGGTCCCGACAGTGAGCAAGGGCCAGGCTCCCACCGGATAGACCAATTGATGGGAAAGGAGATCTCTGAGCACCGCGATGGCTTGGAGGACGAGCAAGCGCTTGGCCGATGAAGCTGTTTCGAGCTTCACCACCTTCCCCAGCGTCGGCAGCTTCACCTTCTTCTCCTCACGTGTCAGCGGCAGCATCTTCTCTCGTGAAGGGAGAAGAAGTGGCAACACCTCTTTCGGCGACGACCGTCAGCTTGCTGGTAACTTCGTCCTCCTCTTTCGGCCAAACCTTCTTCTCAATAGTCTCCCAATCAATCTCGTCCTCCTCATCAGAGGAGATGATGATCCTTCCCGGAGAAACTCGGCTAGCAGCGTAGGGGGAGGGGGTTCGCCAAGGATGATCAAAGAGGGAGGAGACGATGGAGGAGAAGCCATGGATGCGGTGGAAGGACTAAGGAATTTTGAGCAAAGGACAAGAGAAAAAGATGAGTTGTGGTAGGTGACTACAGGACCCGTCTATTTATAGCTCAGGGAACAATTCGCACTGTAACCGCAATCCATCGAGATTCGCGTTGGTTCCAGTCCACGAGACATCGATCGCGCTTCCACACAAGTGTGCAAACCAAAGACACGCCACTTTATGGTGCGACGCGTGGAAGCTGAAAGACGTGAAAAACTGTAATAGAGTTCAATCACTGCAATGAAGTTATGATGTTCATCTACTTCATCCATTTGGATTCTATTTTGACAAATATGCTCGGGGGCTCATGCTTCTGTGCGTAAGGGTTGCAATTGTTGCTTGTGCTCTACCTTCTCCTCGATATAGCCATCAAGTGGAGGGTCGAGGGCTACATCATGCATTTTATCGACGCATATGCTCTATAGTTTGCTCGATGCATTCATCGAGTAGATGGTCGGGGGCTACATCGATCGATTTTTTTCTTTATCTGGTTCGACTCTCGAGTCGATGTATCTTCGAATAAGTGGTTTGGAGTCACAATAGGTATCGGTTATGCTAATACCTCACTCTTTTGGCTCGATCCAGCTATCGTGTAAAGAGTCGAGGGCTACATCAAGATATTGTGCTTGCGTCATTCTACTCCCTACCCAATGACGCATCATCAAGTAAGGAGTCGAGGGCTACAGGTAACCTTGTATCTTATTTGCTCTCTGCTTTCCGGTCGATACAATTATCGAGTAGGGCATAGTAGGCTCAATTTTTTCTTTATCTTTGGAACATGCGATTTTTTGCACACATTTACTCGATTGCGCACTTAACATATCAGTAAACAAAACCAAAGTGTGGCCATTTTTGAATCTGACAATGAGTAATTCTATCCTGCGTGCATACAATCATCAGATTGTTAGACATCTAACGCTTAGCTACCGGCGGGAGACGAGACCTGTAGTCAGTTCTACATGCGCTAATAGGCAAGTTCTTGTTTCCTGCAGAGTCTAAGACACATGGTCGATAAAGGCTTGCAAGCATCATGCAGTGTTCTACTCAATGTATATAGCGTTTCTGTTATGTATGGCCTCTCCGAGTGTATGCTCGCGGGCTAAGTCATTTAATGAAAATGTTTTCTAGCATTATGTGCAGATACAATTAGGCACGTGTTCAGCATGAAGCCGCTTACTGAGGGTCTATGAGTGCTAAAATCGGATTTCGATCCCCATCTACTTGTGCTACCCTGTTTCATCGACAAGGAAATAGTAGGCAAAGCACGACAAACAAGCAGATTAATTGGCACTATCATTAAAAACCGCGACAACAAGAAAAGTATCAATCTTTACATCAAACATGGTTTGGTCGAAGGACCTTGGTTGGTGTCATCATCACTAAGTGATAGCTACAATCCGTCCATGAACCTCTCAGCAAGGCCTACGAAGGACTCAATGTAACCAACAGCTTGGCTTGTCTCACACGTGAATCCTTCATCCAATCCTGAAAGGTCCAGGTCTGGATGGTGGCTCTTCACCATGCCAAGCATGTAAGAAGTCGCAAGACGGGCTGAAGTGGTCATATGTTCGAGTGTCTTCGACTGCAGAGTGGCGAGCATCACATCTACTACAGCCTTTTCGACCTCGACCGTTTTCTTGCTCGCCTCCGCCTTGTCTCGACTTGCCCTCGACTTAACCAGTGCAGCTTCTGTAGTAGCCTTCTCAGCCTTCAGATTATTCTCCCGTTTCTCAGCCTCAGCTTGGGTATCCTTCAGTTTGGCCCTGAGCGCATCTAGCTTGGCATTCTTCATTTTGAGTATTTGATCATGGGAAGCCATGAGCCGCTCGGTCTACTAGTGGGCTTGTTCGCAGAAGATTTTGGCCTCATGCAAGGTGTTGGCCACATGCTGCGATATGAAGCTAGAAGCATCAAAAACTGACCGAGGGGAAGAGTGGAAGGTAGGACAGGGGGTTTCATGTTCACATACCTCGATATAAGGTTTTAGAATGGACCAGAACACCCGAGGCACTGAAGAAGCTGGAGGATCTTGGATTGTCACCATCATAGAGCCACCGATACGGTCAGCGGGATCCTCCAGATGGGGAACTACGGTGGTGCCAGCCATGCCGAAGGACGACGATGTCGTCAGGGTACCTTTGTCAGCAGCACCGCTGGGCGCATCCTTCCTATAAAAAGGCTATTCACTTAAAACTTTAGAGGAACAAAAAGAAGTTCGTGACTGGAAAAGGAAAATAACTCACCTCACAATACGTATTTTCGCCTGCACATTTGTTCGATAGCGAGTGGGTATTATCAACAGAAGAAAGCTAACGAAGGCTTCGGCAAACACTGCTCAATAGCAATGATACCTGTTCGACCGGTTGGGTCGATGGAGCTCCCTCTCGAAGAGACGTCTGTGGAGTTATCGACCTCTACGTATCGACCCCCCAGGTGGCTCACTGATCATCCAGCATTTGTCGAATTATGTCAGGAGCGATCTCATAGCAACCAACTGCGTGATTGAAGGTCACCTGACTAGATGGTCTTGGTGACAAGGTGCGTGGACGCTTGGCTAGACGTTGGAATGCTGGAGACATTGACCTCATTGTTCAAGGAGACTCGGCCGCTTGTTGCTCGGGGGCTGCTCGACCGTCACACGGGATGATGGTAGGCATCAGATCGTTCGAAGGGGAGACAACACCAGCGGGGGCAAAGCCCGATGCTTGATCATCGTCTTGGATCGGCTCGTCGTCCTTTAGGTTGATGGATCCCGCAATCGGCCCGCCTTCATCATCGAACTCGGCTTCCTGAGGAAATGCTGGGTTAAAGTGGAAAATAGGTGTACGAACGATACATTGTGAACCACGAAACAGTACTCACCTCTGGCCGAGGATTGGTGAGCGAGTATGCTTCAATGCCACGAGCACCAGATTTTGAGCCTTGGAACATCTTGCTTAGCCTAGAGGAGTTGTCCGAGTCTGGCAGATCCGGCAAAAAGTAGGTCAATTCGCTACTCATCGGCTAAGGTGAGAAAAACAAAAGTATTGCAAGTGCTTACTTTCAGGATTGTCCCTGGCAGCATCATCGACCCTGGAGTATTCCCAAGCCATGTGGTCCTGGCACTTCAGTGGGCTCGATCGGTGAATGATGAAATCTCTAGCGACGTGCCATCTAGTTAGCCCGATCTCCCACAGCTCCTTGATCTTCTGGATATAATAAGCGTTGCGGGCGGTCGAAGGAGGGACTTTCGTCCAGAGATCAATCGAATGAAGCAAGAGTGGTCGATAAAGGTGGTCACGATGTCCGGAGAAGTGATGTGGGCAAAAATATAGGAGTTCGACACACTGTTGCGGAGGTGAAATTTGACACTCCAACAACTGTGTTTTTCATCGCCCTTTTCAGACTATAGAAGTGGCGGAACAGGTTGAGACTCAGGTTGATGCCCAGGAAAGCTTCATAAAGGTGGACAAACACGCTGAGCATTGTGATAGAATTGTGGCTCAGGTGAAAAAGCTGAATCTGATAGAGCTCAAGAATCGAGATCAAAAATAAAGAAAGAGGAAAGCTTAACCCACAGCGGAAGAAGGCCTCAAAAACGATGGTCTCATCCTCATTCGTGGGGGTGGGATAGAGTTCACCTTGAGACGGCCTCCAGTGGAAGAACTCCCGCGGAGGGACGAAGCCGTCATTCTCCAAGTCAGCAAGACGCTTCTCCGTCATGATCGACTTCTGCCACACCTTTTCGAGGGTCTCATCCTCGAAGGCTACCTCGGTTTTCTTCTTCGATGGCACGACAACTCCGACGCTGGTTGAAGGGGCAGAGGCCATTGAGAGAGATGTGGGGTGAATTCCCTAAAGGTGGCGAAGCTAGGGCTTCAGGAGCGCGACGGAGGATTAGAGAGTTAGGCTGGAAGCGAAAAAAGAAGGGGAATAGCTATAGTCCAAGTATGGTAATTTATAGACCAAAATCCTCTCTCCAGCGAACGGTTCATTCCCCCTGGCATGGCATCTCAATCGGCGCTAAAGGTGAAATGATGACGCTGTTGCACCCATCTTGTCGTTGCAGATGAGAGCAATAAATGTTCAATTGTCCAACGTTTAGATTTTTTGAATTTCTAACTCTGATCAGAGTTGAGTCGATAAGTTGACATCGAGTAACTTGTGGTTACCCTGAGGACTCGATACGGGCTGATGGCAGGGCTCTCGACCAAGCACATCCCTACTCGATACTCAGCGATTCCCAATCTACTCGAATCGTTCGACTACAAACAGGCAAGGCATTACTCGACCAAGCGAAGCTTTGGCAGTAATCAACCAAGCGTTTAAGCAGACCCTCCGCTGAACAGAGTTCGGGGGCTACTGTCGAATTTCTAAACATGGGGTATGTGTCCACAGAGGATACATGAAGGATATGTCCTAACGACATTTAGAGATTCCAGATATCATGGGCCCAATTTTGAGGGATAAGATATGCGCAGAAAGAATAACTCCATATTAGGAAGGACTCGATCATGTTCCCGTTACGAGGAAACCAACTTGAGTATGCCTGATATTCAAGGAAGTTTGGATATGCTGCGAAGATCACGCGTCGATGGACTCCATATCGGTTACGATCTAGTACTCAAAACCGACTACAACCCGACTTGAGGTTGGGCTACCTCGACTATATAAGGATGGGGGTAAGGGTCCTCAAAGGGAGAAGCCTTTTCAGATCCTAGACAGAGCAAGGAGCGATTCTCAAGCAATAGGAAGAAATTGGCCATCAAGCAAGAAGCCTTTCAAAAAAGAGAGCCTAAGAGCCGACGAAGCCTGTTTTGCCATCCTCTAGCACAGCATAGCCATAGCCTAGGTGCAATCCACATTGTAACTAGGGCTAGACACATTGCTCTGTACTTTGTTCATCAACTCCATACATCATCCATATAGGAGTAGAGTATTACTCCGCCAGGAGGCCTGAACCTGTTTAGATCTGGTGTCCCTGATTTCGTGCTTGACTCTGCTCACCCGAAGGTACCCGAAGTATAAATTTTATTATCGATCTCTATCCTTCGACAGGAGGTCCCATGTAAAACCCTAGCCTACTCCTCCCACCTCCGCCCTACAGCAGCCGCACCCCCCTCCCAGCCCTTGGCGCAACAGTTCCCTCCTCTCCCTTGGGCACCCTCCCTCCCCCTGTCGCATCTCGGCGTTGATCTTGTGGGTCTTCGGGAAGGTAAATTTGTTTTCTAGGTGGTCTGGGATTTGGGGTCTGTAATCTGGTTTTATTCCACTAGGATTTCCTATTTTATTATGGAGACTAGGTTTGATTTGGAGGAAGTTTAGATCTGGTATAGTTCTGATCTCGCGCAGTGTTGGTCGCAACTTTAGATTTGCATTTCGAATTAGTTCTGGTCATTTTATAGGGGTTAGCTGTTGTGAAAGTTATAGATCGTTGTCTTAAGTTTAAGTAGAGACCAAGAAAACACATTTTGCTTAAGTGGTTTAAAAGTTATGGCCTTCTGAAGCACTGCTGTCAGGAATCTGTGCCTGTTAGCAGCAGCCGTGGTAATTAGCAGATTTGGGCTAATTAGAGGCCGAATTAAATAATTTCAATAACTAGAGTTTGCTTAGAAATTTCCTGTAGATTTTAAAAAATATCATCGTTTGCTTAATTTGGAGTTTTAAATAATTAGTTATGCTATTTTGAAGTCTGCTGTCCAGAGAGGTAGCAGATTTGGTTTCAGGGCTAGTTATGAAAGGCTAAATGGTTTATTTGAGAAAATTGGTTAACTAGAAATTTGAGGATAATCTTTGGTAGTTTTATAAAGTTCGTTGCCCCTGTGGTTTGGGCTATAGGTGTAGAATTTATAGCCTTTAGACTACCGGGACATCATAGGGGTGGATTTGTCTATCGGTTGAGAAAGTTAAAAATTGGGGTTTGGCATAGGATGTCACTATGTTTGTTCCCTATGCTGTGATTGCATTGTTTTGAGATGTATACAATTTATTTCTGGAGGTGTGACTTAAGCAATGGCATCAACCTTGTGCCACTCCGCTCCTCGTGGGTAAAGGCAAGTGCATCGTATATGATGATGGATAGAGTTGGTTCGATGTTTTGAATGATGATTGCTACCTAGTTTTTCTAAATATTTGAGATGCCTCATTAAAACTGTTATGTGCATGTCATGCTATGTTTATGTTTACGTTTATGGATATGTTAATGTTTACATTTATGGTCATGTTAATGTTGGAAAAGATGCAACTTGTAAAGTATTCATGTCATTTGTATATGTGCATTCACGATGAAAGAGGTGACCCGTGTGGGCCTCTGTGTCCCACTTGTGGTGGGCACAAAAGTCCTACTGTAGTAGGCCCCTCCACGGGATGTGGATGGGAGTAAGACCTACTTCGTAGGCCCCTCCACTAGGATTGAATGGAGAGTGCGACACCGACGGGTGTGCACTCAGCTATACTGGTATAAGCAAAGGGAAAAAGAGATGCATTTGAGCATAAAGCATGATGCATTGCGTGGATGAAGTGAATGAAGAGATTTAAATTGATGAGTTCTCTTTTATGTATGGATAAGATGATTTGACATATTTTATTCAATGGTTATTTTGATGTGTTGATATTGTTGTAAATGTGCTTTGCTGAGTCTTGGACTCACGCTTGTTTGCTTAATGTTTTAGGTACTTTGAAGCTGACATGATGGGATGGGAAATAGCATAGACATGAAACTTATCACCACTCTACCCTCGTGATGTTATTTAGCACTTTGAGCATGTTTATCTTTTGAATAAATAGGTAGACTCAGTTATGAAATAATATGGTGGATACAATCTTGTATGGATTCAATCAGTTTGGTTAAAATTATATTTGTGGTGTGTCATTATAACTTTTGTATGCCCTTTATTGGTAGCCTTGTCGAATGTAAGTTGAAGGTTAGGTTATATCTTGATGCATGCATGGGTTCCATGTAAAGTAGTGTACGTGGTTATTACTGTGGTTGAGGTCATTATTGTTTATATTTCCAACCCTTGTTTATAACTTGTAGTTGGTGTCTATTGTCTAAAGTTAAAACTTAGGTACTTGATGAAATTGTGATATAAAATGGCTATATGTTATTGTTGTTACGTTGTTCATTGACATTCCTTGTTGTAATACTTAAAGGGGAGTTGTCTTGTGTCCCAAATTGCAACAATGTTGTTGCCGAAATTTTAATTGAGATTGCTAAAATAATGGAGTAGTGGATTGTTGGGGTGACATTCAGGGCACGCATAGTTCCAGGGTGTTACAGTTGGTATCAGAGTGGGCTTTAGGTCCGTGGTGCATGAATGTAGTTAATTACTCTAGAGTAAACTAAAATTGTGATTTGGAAAGTTTAGAAACATGGCTTAGGTATTTATTTTATAAATTTTTGCCATATGACAATAACCTTAAAATCTGATAAGCTAAAGGTAACACACATTGTGAGAGTACACTGTTCTATTGGTTTATATCATGATTATGCTGATTGTAATATCGTACCTATGCAAGCATGTTCTTTGTTATTGGGTAGACCTTGCCAATATGATAGAGATATTGTTCATCATGGTAGAAACAATCAATATACTCTCATATCTAAAGGAAAGAAAGTTGTTTTCCTTCCAATGTCTCGTGAAGCTATTATAAAAGATGAATTAGAGAGAGCTAACAGAGAAAAAGAGAGTGGCAAAAGTGAAAATCAGATTGTATCTAAAGAACTTGTGCAACAAAAGAAGAAAGAACCTAGTGCTAGCAAAGGTGAAATTAAATTGAAAGGATCTGTTTGGCTTCCTACTAAATCTGATTTTAATGACTTGGAAGTGGATAATTCTGTTTGCTATGCTTTACTTTGCAAAGATGCTTTGTTTTCACTTGAGGATTTGCCTACATCTTTGCCTCCTACTGTTACTAATGTTCTCCAAGACTTTGCTGATGTGTTTCTATAACACCCCGGCACCCGTGTGCCCCGAATGTTACACCCACAAACAGCGATAACCAACAATACTACCAAATTACTAAAAATTTTCAGCATGACCTGTATTCATTTAGAGTCAAATTCAGCAAAACAACAACACGGAATAATCACTACATAACCATATGAGCATAAATATCATGGAAGAGCAGAGTATAACCTATAGTAACCACATAACTATCTATCACACTTAAACTAAGCAACGATAATATAATATGGCTACAACTATGAACAACAACAACATAACAATACTATGAACATGAACCAAAAATCACATGAACAAATTAAGAGACATAAGCTCCAACAAGCATACGATTATGCAACCATAAACTCACGAAAGAAAACTAGACCACATGTACGGACTTTAACAATGACACCAACCACAAGATAAAATCTATTACAACAACTTTAAATACATGGTTGTCTAAAGTGAGTGATTGCAAGTGTGGAAGTAGTGCTAAAGCCCTTTCCCATATGCCGATCTTGAGGTACCTAAAAGAAAGCATTACAACAAGCGTGAGTCCAAAACTAAGCAAAGTGCATAATAAAACAATAACATAACCAATTATCACATTTAAATCCATCAAGGGTGAATCCACGACTCAACCAATACGTAAGAAATAATATCATGCCAGTTGTCATATTTATCACATTAGGCATGATTGGATGAGTTCACGACTCATTCACATAACCATTTATCACAATCATCACATTAATCATCATTCATTATTAGCAACGCTATGCAATGCAAATATGCTTGTATGCTCATATGCACCTTTCATAGCTTATACCGGTATAGCTTGAGTGCACACCCATCGATGTCACACTCTCATTCCCTTCCATCCCAGTAGAGGGGCCTACCGAAGTAGGTCTTACTCAAGAGCACTCAGATCAAGTCATATACCTTTCTCACCGACCTGGCCTATGCACTCCGGATTAGTTATATGACTCTTTTACCGACCTGGCTCATATGCACTTTTAATGATATGAATGCAAGTGATGCAACACTTTTCAATAACCCATCACCACGTACCCACAATTCCCAAGTGACCATTCACATCATGTACTCAATATCATCATCTCAATATCACAAGCATAAATAATGACAATGATTAACATTAATCATATAAAACAGCAAGGTGATATTTATCAATCTAAACAACAATTCATTCCACAACCAAATTATCATTCTACCATGCACTTGCCTTTTTACCCAAGAAACGGAGTGACGTGAGGTTGAATCCACTCCCGAAGTAACAACTCCTGCAATATATGTATGCATCCATCTCAAAATCATGCAGCAACAATTCATACATCAAATATAGCGACATCGCCTCTACGCACTACCCCGGTTCTAACCATCTCACTCACCGAACAGCTCACCCCTTTGCTGTCCCGGCGGTCAAATGACCAAAATTTCTAACCTAAGAGCACAAACAAAGGAAACCATAAACTTTATGAAAACTACCGAAGGTTACTCACCAAATTCTAGTTAATCAAATTCATCAATTAAACCAACTAGCTTTTCATTTCCTACCCTGAAAAACCATTCTGCTGCCTCATTGGACAGCAACCTTCAGAAATTCATAACTAAATCTATACAACTCCAAATAAAGCAATCTAGAACATTTCTAAAAACTACAGAACAATATCTAGCTATCTCTAGTTATTGAAATAATTTAATTTGGCCACTAAATAGCCCTAAACTGCATAAAATCGGGACAAAATACAACAGCAAACAGAATCTACACCGATGGCTTCAACAGGCCATGACTTTCTATCTGCTTTACCAAATTTTGTGTTCTTGATCTGTAATGAAATTTAAGACAGTAATCCACTTTTTTCGCAACATCCAACCCTTCTGGAACTGACCAAAAGGGCCCCAAAATATGACCTAAACTTCCGATACTGAACTGCCCGAAGTCTGATCTTCCAGCCATGATCCAAATCTGGACAGCACACTTCAATAGATCATAACTATATTTATACAATTCCAAATTAAGCAAACAAAGACATTTTTGGAATCTACATGAAATTTCCCAACTTTTTTTAGGTATTGAGAAAATTTGACTCGGCCTCTAATTAGCTCTAAACAACACAAATCCGCAGCTACTGCTAAAAGCAGCAACTCTGGACAGCAAACACAAAAATGGCCATAATTTCCAAACGGCTGAACCAAAAAATTGTGTTCTTGGACTCTAATGAAACGTGAGACGCAGATCTACAACTCCTTCTATAGCCAACCTCTCAGGAGAAGCCTCTAAGGACTTCAAATCGCAGCTCAAATATCTGGGTCTGCACAGCTCGAAAATTCAGAACTTGCCCCAAAAACCTACATTGATGAGACCATGCCAGCCCAGCAAGCCATGCTTCTATCTTAAGGCAAGACAATGGCCCAACAACTTCTGATGCTCCAAGCCCACTCCAAGATTAAGCCCAATTCGTTCACGAATCCAGTTCGGCCCCAGGAGTAGTCCAACTAAAAATGACCATATCTAGGTCATACGTAGTCCGTTTGAGGTGTTCTTGGACTCTACAGAAAAGCCCACGACGAGAGCTTTCCAACAGAAGTGGTTTCACATCCAAAATCCTTCTCGATCGATAGGAATCATCAAAACATAATGATGAACAGAATCTGTCAGGTGCTGCGCCACCTCCACTTGGGTCCAAAGGCCTTGTACGACCTAGGGTTTCATGGCCACCCCCTTGGACACCTCCCTTGCCCTCTCCCTCATACATATTCAGTAGCCGTCGCTAGAATAGATGGGTTTTGCTTAGATTACAACTAGAAAAGTTGTCAGTTTTTCGTCGTTCATCGGTTTGTGGAACCCCAACTTGTGTGCTTAATTTTATTGGCAATTTTAGATTGCATCTTCTATGTTCTTGCTTGCGTTCTCGATTCGCATGCAGGGATAAGCCTTCTTGGTAAGGTCAACCATGTTTAGGCTTATCCCTGCATGCGAATCGAGAATACAAGCAAGAACATAGAAGATGCAATCTGAAATTGCGAATAAGATTAAGCACACAAGTTGGGGTTCCACAAACCGATGAACGGCGAAAAACTGACAAAGTGTCTAGTTGTAATCTAAGCAAAACCAATCTATTCTAGCGACGGCTGCTGAATATGTATGAGGGAGAGGGCAAGGGAGGTGACCAAGGGGGTGGCAGTGAAACCCTAGGTTGTACAAGGCCTTTGGGCCCAAGTGGAGGTGGCGCAACACCTGACAGATTCTATTCGCCATATTTTTTTGACGATTCCCGTCAATCCAGAAGTAGTTTGGATGTGAAACCACTTCTGTTGGAAAGATCTAGTCGTGGGCTTCTCCGTAGAGTCCAAGAACGCCTCAAACGGACTATGTATGACCCAGATATGGTCATTTTTAGTTGGACTGCTCCTGAGGGCCGAACTGGACTCGTGAACGAATTGGGCTTAATCTTGGGGTGGGCTTAGAGCATCAGAAGTTGTTGGGCCCTTGTCTTGCCTTGAGATAGAAGCATGGCTTGCTGGGCCAGCATGGTCTCATCATACATCCAAAATTTCCCCCCAAAATCCCCAAATCTCCAATCCTAGAACACACAAAATCTGCAAGGCTCCTCCAAGAACAGAAGCAAACCACCCAAAACCAAACACTAGGTGATTTTACCTTTGCTTACAACAAGGAGGAGCAAAGGAGGAGGAAGAGAAGTTGTTGCCAAGTGGGGAGCTCGGCTGGGGAAGGCTTCGGCTGGGCAAAGCTTGGCTAGGGAGGAGCTGCAAGGGCGGAGGAGGAGGAGGAGAGGCACCAGGGAGGAAGCACCAGGAGGAAGGAGAGGAAAAGGGTGGAGGAGAAATTAGGTGAGGAATTAGGTGGGGCTAGGGGTAGGGAAACCCCTTCCGCAAGAGCCAAAACCCACCTCCTAACGCTCACAAGATCCCCAAAAAGAAAATTCCTGAACCTAGAAAAAAGATCGGTGATATTACAGTTTCCATTTGAAATACCCTTGGGGCTACCACCTGTTTGAGGAATTGAGCATCAAATTGACTTGATCCTGTGAGCTTCTTTGCTAAACCGTGTGTCATATAGGACTAATCTAGAGGAGACTAAGGAAATTCAATGTCAACTACAAGACTTGCTTGACACAGGGTATGTACGTGAAAGCCTTAGTCCTTGTGCTATTCCTGTGATTTTAGTTCCTAAGAAAGATTGAGAAAGATGGATCATGACGTATGTGTATTGATTGTAAAGCCATTAACAATATCACTATTAGATATCATCATCCTATTCCTAAGTTAGATGATATGCTTGATGAATTGAGTGGCTCCACTATTTTCTGTAAAGTAGACTTGCGTAGTGGTTACCACCAGATTATAATGTCATTTGGAGATGAATGGAAAACTGCATTTAAAACTAAGTTTGGGTTATACGAGTGGTTGTGATGCCTTTTGGTCTAACTAATGCACCTAGCACTTTCATAAGATTATTGAACGAAGTTTTACGTGCTTTCATTGGTAAATTTGTGGTGGTTTACTTTGACGAAAAATTAACTTACAGTAAGTCACTTGATGAACATCTTGAACACTTACGTACTATTTTTATTGTTTTGAGAGATACACATTTATTTGGTAAGCACCAAAAGTGCACCTTTTGGCCCGATCGACTTTGTTTTCTTGGCTATGTTGTTACTCCCAAGAAATTAAGGTAGATGAAGTCAAGATTGAAGCTATAAAGAGTTGGCCAACACCACAAATAGTCACACAAGTGCAGAGCCTTCATGGACTCGCTGGATTCTATCATCACTTTGTGAAGGATTGCAGCACCATCGCCGCACCACTTAATGAACTGACCAAGAAAGGCATTACCTTCAAATGGGGGAAAATGCAAGAAGAAGCTTTCAACCTTCTCATAGAAAAGCTTACAAATACACCATTACTCCAACTTCCTGATTTCTGTAAGATATTTGAACTTGAGTGTGAAGCTAGTGGAATTGGAATTTGAATTGGTTGTGTATTACTTCAAGAAGGTAAACATGTTGCTTACTTTAGTGAGAAATTGAATGGTCCAAGTCTGAATTATTCAACTTATGATAAAGAATTATATGCCCTTGTGCGTGTACTTGAAACTTAGTAAAATTATTTATGGCCTAAAGTATTTGTTATTCATTCTGATCATGAATCATTGAAACATATTAGAAGTCAAGCTAAACTGAAACGAAGACATGCTCATTGGGTTGAATTCATTGAATCTTTTCCTTATATCATAAAACACAAGAAAGGAAAGGAAAATATAATTGATGATGCTTTGTCTAGACTTTGTTGTCTCAACTTGATTGTAGAATTTTGGGCTTAGAGACAATAAAAGATTTATATACTTCTGATGATGAATTAAAAGATGCCATGTCCAATTGTAAAGATGGTAAATACTGGAACAAATTTATTTTAAATGAAGGGTATTTGTTTAGAGCTAACAAGCTATGCATTCCAGCTAGCTTGGTTCTTCTTTTGTTGCTACAAGAGGGGCATGGAGGACTCATGGGGCATTTTGTCATCAAGAAAATAGAAGAAATCCTTGCTGAACATTTTTATTGGCCAAAGATGAGGCACAACATCGAGCGTTATCTTGCTCGCTGCACTACAAGCCAAAAAACTAAGTCACGATTGAATCCACATGGTTTATATATGCCTCTTCCGGTTCCTAGTGTGCCTCAAGAGGATATTTCTATGGATTTTGTTTTAGGATTGCCAAGGACAAAGAGGGAGAGGGATAGTATTTTTGTAGTAGTGGATAGATTTTTTGTGATGGCACATTTTATTCCTTGTCATAAGAGTAATGATGCTACACATGTTGCTGATTTATTTTTTAGGGAGATCGTTCGACTATATGGTGTGCTAATCACAATTGTTTCGGATTGAGATGCAAAGTTCTTGAGCCACACATCTGGAGGACCATATGGAACAAGTTGGGGAGGAAGTTGCTATTCTCTACCACATGTCATCCCCAAACTGATGGACAAATTGAAGTCATTAACCGCACATTGTCAACCATGTTGAGGGCTGTTTTGAAGAAAAACATGAAGTTGTGCGAAGAATGTCTACCACATGTGGAGTTCGCCTACAACCGCTCGCTGCACTCAACCACAAAGATGAGCCCTTTTCAGGTAGTATATGGCTTTTACCCTCGTGGTCCAATTAATTTGTTACCTCTACCATGTTCAAAGAAGGTAAATCTAGATGCTAAGAAATGTACTGAATTTGTTCTTAAATTGCATTAGACTACAAAAGAAAATATAGAGCGCATGAATGAGAAATATGGGGTTGCTGGTAGTAAAAGTAGAAAGGAAATAACTTTTGAACTCGGTGATCTTGTTTGGATGCATTTGAGAAAAGATATATTTCCATATTTGAGAAAGTCTAAGTTGATACCTAGAGCTGATGGTCCTTTTAAGACTATTGAAAATACTAATGATAATGCATACAAGACATTTAACATTGCAGATTTAAAGCCATACATAGGAGAAGAAGATGAGCTTGAGTCAAGGATGACTGCAATTGAAGGGGGGAGGATGGTGGTGAGGACATCACTTCCTTAGGTACACACAACACTAATGAGGACATCACTTCCTTTGATACACACAACACTCCTCCACAAGATGCTAGGCAAGGACCTATGACAAGAGCTTGTGCACGACAATTGAATTATTAGGTGAGCTCGTTTCTAGGAGTTCATAATTTTCATATTGAGGATGGATTGCTACCTAAGTCGTGAGATGTTATTCTACTCAAGAACCTTGGCGAGGGGAACAACACTACTACCACAATAAGTCCAGGCTGACCCTGCTTGAATTCTAGCCTAACTCGGAATCAGCCTGACAGCCCTGATTTAAAACTATTATAACTTTCACATACGGAGTCCGTTGGAGGTGTGCGAGTACTTGATTGAAATATTACGACGAGAACTTTCCAACGGATCTGGCCCTGCCTTCAAATTCAATGTCTACATGTCACAATCATTAAAGAGAGATGTTGCACCACTTTTGCCAATTAGGCTTCGACCCATTTAATAGGAGAGCCCAGGAGGGACGCCCAGGAGGAGTCTGTGTCCATGTCCACCTCCTATCCACACCCCCTTCAGATGCTTATTTAAGTTAGCCAAGCTCCCTCACGAGACTCGGGTTTTGTTTAGTCATAGTTTTCCTTGGCGAAACTATTTGGTGTTCTCTTGTTTGACTAGATCAACAACAATATCGTGCTTTGGAACCCCACATCAATACTTCAATTATATTTGCAATTTTGGATTACTTTTGCTTTGTTCTTACTTGTTCTTCGATTGCTTGTAGGAATTTATCTTCATGATCAGGTCAATCGAACTTTAGCATGGTTGATAACAATTTAGAGTTTGGTTCAGCAATTGCTTGGCGTCGGTCGTATTTCGGTCGGTAGCCTAGATCGTGAGGGTCGTCTCCAATACTCGAGAGTTATCCATCTCACCGAAAGATCGGGCCTCCATAATCTTCATCATCTCAGAAGAGAGGGAAAGGGATAGGCGTAGCCCGACGCTGCTTGGGACACAACCGACGTTAGCTAGCGTGTGTCCGCGAGGAGGAGAGAATGAGGACAATAGAGCTATGTAGCACGACGATGGATCCAAATTCAGATCATTCAGTGGCATGGCAAACCAAGCTGCAGATTGTGTTGACCCAAATGGCGCAACAACGGACATGCCAATATAAGCATTCCGCAAAAAGGCGCTGCTAGCCCGGGGCAAGCTGTCGAGCACATAGTGTGCATCCTCCATAGCGCCCAACGCGTTGTAGAGCTCGACTACTATTACACTCTGATATCCCTTTTTATGTGCAGTAGCCTCCTGGATCAGATCAAAGTTTTATGAGATACTGTAGGAGTGTGCACGGTCTTAAGAAAGAAGAAGATGAATCTCATAGAGGGAACCAAAGTAACACCGTTGAGGCAACCATGGCCATAGAAAAATTTGGTGAAGCCGATTGCAAATTCTTTAAGCACAACCTCAAGAGAGTACATGGAATTGTTGCTCTCATACAACCGCTCGAAACTTTTAGGACCCTTAGATCCTTGTCATATACAAGAATATAATTATAAAGAATAACCTAGCTCCTAATTCTTCTATGCACCTCTTGCTTTGAATGAGTTGGTTTGTGGATTCTTGGTTGCTTGTGTTTTACATGACCATCTCATGGGTTTATATAGCCCTCTTATTCCACCTATAAAGCAAGTAGAAATCCTACTCCAAAAGAAATTAAGAATCCTAACCCTATTAGGATTCATCTAACACATATTTTCAAATCCAAAAATACTAGATAGAAATCATCATAATTAATAATCTCCCCCTTAACTCTTATCCGTTGATGTTATCGTGCTCCTCTAAGAACTCTCTCCAAGTTGGCTCTGTATTTTTTCTTTTTTCTTCCCATCTTTGGGAGTGCCCCAACTACAGGGGCTTATGCACATCACCGTGTTGTGCATGTTGGTGTTCAGGCTTGGCCACTCAAACCCTCTACTTGAAAGCCTTTTCTTTATGTAGTTTGGTTAACCACACCTCCTTTCTCCAATAGCTCTCTATGTCATAGGTTTTTACTGCTTCTGAGGTCCACCTTTTCATGGTACTTTTTGCATGCTCCCACCATGTCTTCCTTCTAACAACTCGCACATTCGCCTTTCTTCTGCTAGATTTTGCAACTGTCTTTGCAATTCCACACATAAATATAGTTGACATATGAGTACTTACCGTTGATGACACGATTTCCTTCTCCTGGTCAGGATTTTTTTAGACCTCATCGTATTGTGTCAGACCTAAATATGCAAATCCGAAACTCTGTGTATATTTTAGTAGTCTAGATCACACTAGTGCATGCAGTGGCAACATAGATGAAATATCAATTCCATACACATTGGAATAGAAATAAATGACTAATCTGATAAATAAATATATAGTGTGATGACCTTATGGTTAGTTCATGAACTTGGGAGATTATGTGATTCGTCAGAAAAAGGAAGAGTTTACATTTATTATTCCTTGCAGGGCTTATTCACTAAATAAGATAAATTGCAGCGGAATGAAAACTTTAGTGGAAAACCCATCGACCTACCATAGGCCATTAATAAGGCTTGAATCCTAAGAACCGGCACCCTCACAATGCTTCTCCTCTAGAGTTGGTGCTGACTCTCTTCTTTTTCAACTAATTTATTATTGCAAGGGTGAGCATATAGATTACTCAACAAGTTGTGCATAGAATGGTAGTATAATGTAACTATATGCAAGGCTTATCCAAGAAATGGCTGATATGGTTTCTTTTGTATAAAGCAGATTTTAATAGTAGAATAAAATAATAGATTGAAACAAAAGGCAAAACAAATAATAATAGTAATAAGGTTCTTAGCTATTTCTCACGATAAAAATGAATTGAACTAGCACACAACCTACTCCATCTTTTTCTGAGATCATTCAATTCCTTTTCCCATGCTAGAACGCAAATGAAACATCAATTCTCTTAACAAAGTAAACCACTTTCATCATCTCAAAGCTAAGGAAATAATATTCACATCGGGGAGAAACTCAATTTAAGAGAGAAACACCGCATAAATCATTTGTAGTTGCCTTTCACTTTTTCCAAGACAACTCATGTCCGAAAAGGAAAACCAATCGTGAAATTGAAGCGCTTCCACACAACAATCATCTTTTCTCTCAAGAGAAAGGGAAACTCTTTTCCCAGAAAAACACTGATTTACCAGTAAAAATCATGTATGAAGCAATAGTAAGAATCACCTTATAGAAACATTCATAAATACCGAACATATTTTAGTTAAATCCAATCCTATTCGAAATGGATATACTAATATTTCCAAATCAAGAATTTCCAAAACATTACATTTGGTCTGGTTGTTTCCTTTAACTGATAATACAACATGTAACTCATTTTTTTTGTACGCTAAAGAGCACAATCCAATCATGCACCCCTTTGAGTGTAAGTTCCACAATGGTAACTTAAGCTAAATTTCTTAGCAAAGACAAATGAATTGCGTTGTTCAACAAAATAAAGCATTAAAAAAACCATCAACATATTAGTTCATAGTTATTCATTCTTTCACCTTCATTTTCAAACCTCATAGTTACTCAAAATTTGACAATATTCATACTAATTTAGGGAAGCTCTAATACACATAATAGAGAATGTCTTAGCCAAAAGATATTAATCCAAAAGACCATACAAAAAATAATCCATATACATTTAAACATATGTTCACCTTAAATAACATCATCTCTATTATTCAAAGATACTTACCATTTAAAGTTTGATTCTTACATAATTTGTACCCTGAGGAATCCCATCAAGATTTAACATAAATCATGACTGGTCCTTCCCATAAATGTTTTCTATCTCATGATGATCAACACGGAGAAACTTGTCACAATTTTAAGCATATTCAACCTGATAGTTACTTCAATGTAAGACGATACATCTACATTTTTTCCTTTTTAATGGTTTACAAACACTAACAAACCGTCAATCATACACTTCATATTCTAAAGTTTAAGACAACTCTTTTCAATGAAACATTCAATATGGTCAACATCTAAATTTCGTATAACCCATAAGTCAACATTTTAACAATCAAAACTTATTTAATCAATAAATGATTCTAACAATTAAATATTATCTCCATGAGACAAACTTAGTAAATATGGCTCTAAGACAGTCATTCACTAAAGATAAAACAATGCACCATGATAATTATCCAATGTTTCTTCATACTTTAATTACAACATTGTTTTTAGTCATCCTATCCATATACCATATTAATTGTCATTAAACAACACAGTGCAACAACTTAAAACATATTTCAGCAATTTAAACCATCACATTACTCTAAAAAGTTCATCAAATAGAAAATTCTATACCTTCTCAATCACGATCTAGACTAGCATTAAGGGAACATGATTTCATACTTCCAATTATTGCAATAGTTTGCAACAACATACATAATAACTCTCATCAACATTCACATTAGGGTCACCTACCATTCACAATTAAATTTCTCTACCAACATCTTATATTAGAATGTCTTTAAACAACTAACTAATTTACTTTAACAATATCAGTAATTTATATCGTCTCAATGTTCTAACTACACACCAAAGTTTAGAGTCTCAACATTCTCATTAGTCACCTACCCTTTGAAATAACAGGGTGCTCTCCCATACTTTCAATTAATGCAACAATTTTTGAGCATGAACAAAAACCATTTAATCATTACTCACAATAGAATAACATATGACAACAGAAACTTATACAATTTTAAACCAACTATATCTAATTGGTTCAACTCACAGGGTACTATATAAGTACCTTATTTTATATGTCACACAACTATCTACCAAATAACATGCTAAATAGTACCTCTTAATACTACAATATATTTTAGTCAAATGATTACTTAATTTATATACAATATTTTATCTTTCAAGGAAAACCCAACCATATTTCACAAAGGAACTCGACTCTCAAATCACAAGATAACAAGACCCAAACTCTGACATACAAAAGTTCTCCAAAACCAATTTCAAAATTTAAAACTTCCACGAAGGAAGATGGTTGCAAGGCTATTTTAACAAATGGAAAAACTAAGCGATCAAGTAGTCCTTTCTTGGCAAAGGTAGAAAACATAAACCATCACAATCTGAATCCTTCAAAAAATATTTCAACAACTTCTTTTAAGTGAGGAAAATGACAACATATGAAAAAGGCAATAATTTTCTCCACAAAGCAGAAACGATAACCAACTAAACCAATCACCAGTAACTGTAGTAAGAGCAACCAATAAAGACTCATCATTAATTAGAACTATCTGTTCTCTGACCATTGATGACACCACATACGCAACATCCTCTACAAACTCTCTAATCTATGATAGTGTTAAGGGAACCACTCTCCCTACAAGAGGTTGTTAAACCTTAGGCGGTGGCTCTAACAAGCCATGCCTACAACAATGGTCTCTACCTTAGCCAAAGACAACGATCGAAACTCATGGTATAACTATTTCACATACACACATTCATTCAATCAACTCATTCATCATCATAACAATATATGTCATCGTAACATCATGAATCATCATAATATTATTCATCATCATTAACTCAAATATAACATTAAAGCGTAATGCAATAATTACCTAGATCCTTTCTACTACGCACAAGAGTTGTAAGGATCAAGTTGGCCTAGAGGGGGGTGAATAGGCAAGTTTAAAACTTTTTGATTCTTATGAAAAACTTTTCTCAATAAAAATAGTAACATAAACAATTAGTATAAAATTCATCACAGCTCTGTTTAAGAAAGGTTTGTATAGAGAAGAATTTTAATGAGAACTGACAACAAGAGGAACAAACAAAAAAAACCAATAACAGGAAGACTCAAAGATTTTTTTACCGAGGTTCAGAGCTCAAACTCCTACGTCCCTGTTAGAGCACTTCTTTAGCAATATTGCTCCACCAAACAGCCAACTTCAATGGCTTTTGGCTTTCCACTATCTTGACTCTTTCACCACTCCAATGAGGTGAGTCTCAACCTTTCACAGCAATGGTGGCCTTCCACAATCTCTGTTGGATAGGTCGCACCAACAACTTCTCAAACCGTCTAGGAACAGCTAGTTCCAAGAGTAATAGACTATTCACAAGCTCTGTCTCTTGGTTGAGTAGCTAGATGCAAACTAGACTTAGCTTGGAGCAAGCACTCTATCAGATCAGAATGAAAGATTGTGATTTTCTGAGTTGAAGCTCAAACTCTTTGATGAAATGAAAGCTCTGGAATTTCTAAGAATCAAAGAGTTGTAATTGATTTGAAAAATGTCAACGGTGTTCAGAATGTTAAGGATGTGTATGTGCAAAGCTCTATGTTTTGTGAACCCAAGCACTCTATATATAGAGCTTGAACAAAGATAACCATTGTACCTGCCATTTGCCCGTTGGGGGGTTGGTAGGATAGATAGGGTAGGTCAACTGCCCCCCTTTTTGTAAGAATTTTAAGGTATATGAGTCATAAGTCAAAATATACACACACGCCGGACTGAAAATGTCAGTCCGAGGTACATAAGATTGAGAAGTATTATTGTACTTAATGTGACCCATTTGCACCGCACCGAACCGAAAATAACGGTCCGACGTATACATATACTAGTCAAGGAGGTTTGTGCCGGACTGAAAATGTTGGTCTGATGTACACATACTTTGTTTTATTTGGATATAAGCAAAACAATGTTTACGCCGGACCGAAAAAGTTGGTCCGGCGTACACATGCCTTGTTTCATTTGAGTACCAGCAAACAATGTTTGCGCCGGACCGAAAAAGTTGGTCTGGCGTATTTGGGAAAACGGCTGGTTTTATCTGAGTGAAGTATGTTTGCGTCGGACCGAAAAAGTTGGTCCGACGTACACATAGAATTCTGGTCCGCAGCAAACATCATATTCCTTGTTAAGATTTGAGCAAAATAATTCTTAACACAGACTAGAAATTTATTCAGAGTGAATATATAACTTATGCCAGACTGAATTTAAGAAAGAATTCAGATCGGTCTGACGTGAACGGTGTACGCTCGGTTGAAAAGTATTGAAGAAGCGTTCTTAGCGTCGGACTGAAAAAGTCGGTCCGGCATACATGGAGTGCGCTCAGTTAAAAATAATCGAAAGAGAACTCTTAGCGCTGGATTGGAAAAGTCGGTCCGACGTACATGGTGTGCGCTCAGTTAGAATTTAAACTTTGATTTCTTGAGCATCTGACAAGATGTTTGGTCTGAGAGAGATCTCTTTTTGGCTAAGAAAGGGAGGATCTGGATTTTTGAATGAGAAAAATGAAATGTCCTATGCTCCAAGTAATCTTAGTGATTTTGCATATTAACCAAGATCATTTCTTATGTATAGTCCCTCTTAATAGTACAGTGATTCTAGCTACATGGTTTGAATCAACTCCTAAGCCAAAAACTAGAAACAAACACCTTAGCCTTGATCTTCAAATGCGACTGTTGTTGGCTTTTACTTAATATCCTTTTGGATCATCAACACCAAAACCTACATAATAAGCATAATTGACAAAAATAGGGAGCCTAGATGCTCTCAATCTCCCCCTTTTTGGTGATTGATGATAATATCTTTGATATTATACTAAGAGAGCTATAAAAGTATTATTCTACCTGCAGATAAAAGTTAGTCTGATAGAACAGATAATGTTTAAATGACTCTAGTACTTTATACTCCCCCTAAATGAATGCATGAGATTAATTTCATTTGAACACATGAAGCAATATCAGAATCATTCAGAAGGGGTTTTCAGATAAAATCAAACAAATATTAATAGATCCAAAAGAAGCATATGCATAAATAATTAAGAGGAGCAAAATTCATAAAAGACTTGAGTTTTTATAACAACCTTAGATTACTAAGAGAGGAGGCTCTACTGAGAGAACTATTCTATTCTTCTCCCCCTTTGGCATCAATAGCCAAAAAGGTTACTTCTTGCGCTTTGAAAAAGTCCTTTTCAGCATACTTGCCATTCTGGAACTTGTACTTTTTCTTGGAGGAGAAGGAGATGATTTCTCTTGGTCATTGTCAGAATGTGAAGCAGCCATTGCTTGATCATGCCAACTGGGATAATCAGGATCACCATGCTGAGGATTGAAAGTGAGTTCATTGAAATCATGTTGGACATCTCTGATCAGCTCTTGAGTCTCATTAGACTAATCCAACAGGAGTTGTGATATTTGGTCCTGATTAGAGACTAAGTTGTTTCTTGCATCTTGAGAGAAGTCCCTAAGGTATTCAAGCACATCCCCTTGCCAGTCCAAGCAGTCACCGGTTTTGTCAAAGTTTTTGTACACAGTTTGAGAAAACTGGTCAATTTTGACATCTTGGGCATTCTGCTTTTTGTTGAGATCATACAATCTGTCTTTGACCACCATTTGTTCAGTCTTTATTTCACCTATCCACTTTCTCAGATCCCATTGATTTCCTCTGATCATATCAAACCTCTTATAAGTTTCATCCCTGAGATTTGCTTGGTCTTGATAGCCCTTTTGCAGCATTTCTTGCTTTTGTTGAATGGCTGCCATTTCCTCATTGTGTCTCTGGGCTGCCAATCTTCTTTCTTCTTCAAAACTCTCTTGAGCATGTCTGAGATCAGAATTGTACTGTTGCTCAAAAGATGTGAACCACCCAGGTTGAGAGTCATGTGAAAATTCAAGCTCAGCAAATTCAGAGTGATGAGAATGATGAGAGTCCTCAGAAGATTGCTGAGTAAAAGTTAGCATATGTCCCTGAGGAGGCCTAGAAACACCTGCTTCATGCTCATGGGCTGCTGATGGGAATCTTTATGCCTCCATGAACCTAGCTGCAGCTGCTAGTTCTTGCAATGTGTGTATTTCTTCATCTTCAAGATGAGATTTTGAGCTGACAAGAATTTAAGTGCCTTCATGCTGGACAAAAATCTGATGGCTCAGACTCTCAGAACTGTAGCCCACCACTTCTGTAGGTGTATGTGGATGAGCTGGAGAGAAATGTTCCTGAGTATGATAACTGTGACTTGGAGCTCTGCCATCATCATCTAAACTGGCATTTATCTCAGTGTCTTCTTGAGCACTTGCCTCATGTATTGCTGGAAGTGGAGGAGTAGGAAGTCTAGTTGGCCTTTCTTCATCAGTTGTTGGCTTAGGCATCTTGTATTGTTTAGATCGACAATTGAAGTCCCTATTTATTTCATTCTGAGAGATGATTCCTTGAGCCAATAGCATTTGAGTGATCTGCATGGCAAAAGGAAGAGGGCTGCCCATTTTTCTACAGATGGCTTCTTCTATCTCTCCAAAAATATAATATTCAGATCAATGGGTTGTTTTGACAGAATCAAATGCAGCAACCAAGCAAGACATGGAGTTACTCCCTCTTTGTATCCAGTCTTAGGGTAAATTGTGTGCCTTAGAATCAAGAGCAGAGCTTTGGCCTCGGCAGACAGACATTTAACCCTATTTGCATTAAAACCAACCTCATTGATGTTTCCGTAAATATGGGCTGATACTTGCAAATCTGGCATATCACCAACCTGCCTCGATCTATTGCCAGAAAACATTCTGTCATGAATCCTGGTTCTGTTCAGTAAGGGACTTGAGGCACCAATAGCAGCTTCAAATTGAGGTGATCTCACTTTTCTCTTTTTCCTATCAATAGTGAATAGAATATAGTGCCTATTCTTGTTCACAAGCAGAGAAGCATAGAATTCTAAAATTCTATTTTCATTCCAAGCTGGCCCAGCAGAAGACATAAGAGCAGCAAGGCCAGGGGTCGATCTTACACAATCCAAAATCTGTTTGAGACTAGGACTGAGCTAATTTGGTTCCAGTTCACATACTGATGCTTGCACAAGGCTGTCATGGGTTTACCACTCTTATTTTTCCTGTTCTTGTAGCCCATATATATGTTTTTCTGGAATGTGGTGATGAATTGCTCATTCAAGGGAGGTCAATCAAAAGGAAACCAAACCCTTTCTAGCACCAATCTAGCAGCTCTTAGTTTATTTCCTCCCAAAGTAGCTAGCTCATGCCCAACAATTATGTCAATTTCATCACAAAGTTCTATTTCTTCATTAGAGGAGTTTGCACTAGGCTCATAGCCACTGTCATCTGAAGAAGAGGAGGAATCATTTGCACTGGCTGCTTCCCTCTTTTTGGTTGTTTAGATGTTGTAACTGTCTTTACTAGTCCACTAGGTTGATGAGGTTGACTGGAGCTATCTGTTTTGGCTTTCTTTTGCCTTTTGACCTTATCAGCAATTTTTCCAAAAAGACCTCTTTTATTTGGATTCTAAGAACTCATTTTGACTAAGACTTCTTTTTCAAGCAGAAATACTGAGCTAACTTGGTTGACAAACAAATAGGCTGCTTACTGACAATGCAAAGCTCAAAAACTGAAGAACGCCTAAAAAACAGAGAGATGACCTTAAGAAAGATTTCTAACTTAGGGTTTCAATCTAAGCAAAGAGAAGAGATAAAGATTGAAGAACTTACAGAACCCTAGAAGCAATGCCTTGAGCACACAGGGCACCGTTGCCAATCACCCGGTCATGATTTGCTTCTGTGAAGAGTTGATCTTGCGCTCAAGAATAGATTGCGAGAGGATTGATGTGGATCAAGAAAGCTTGAGGAATTTTTGAAGGATATAGAGGTATAAATAGCGCAAGTTGCAAGGAATAAAAATAGGAAGTTATTGCAGTAGTTTGGAATACGGACAAACATGGGGAAAGTAACGATTGCAACTGCCCGGTTTGAAGGAGGTCTCTTTATGAAGGGGGTTTTGGAACCAGAGAATCTAAGAGGTATGGTTACCAATTTTGGATAGGTTTAGCAGAGATAAGTCCTAAGAATAGGAAAGATTTTGACATGAACAAGAAGGATATGATTCTTTTAGAAGTTTGAGACGAACACGATTTAAAAAAGATAAGTGCTGATATGATGTCTGTAGATAAAAATCAGCTTTTACCATCGAACCATCTGTCGGTAAATATTTCGAACAGTCAATCCATTGGCAATACTGTAATTAAGAATAGACTATGTGTCGGTAAAGATATATACTTTTGGAGACAATATATCTATCGGCAATGATGTGTCGATCAGTCCATCTGTCGGCAAAACTCGTGTACAGCGATCGATCGAATTAGGTGGCAAAATATATCCAGGCGCGGGAATGAATTCGCGCAGACCAACATTGTCACCCTAGGTTAAACCAATCACCTCGATCCCCAAATCTTTCTCCTCTCGCTCACAACGCCGCCACACTCCTCGCTCTCTCCGTTCGACACTACGCATGAATCGATCCTCGTCGCAGCGTCGCTCCTCCGATCCAGCGCGCTATCCCTCCGCCCCGTCCCAGCCTCTCTCCCCCACCTCATCCTCCCGGATGCCTCTGCCCTAGCTCCCGCTCCGCGTCGGCCTTCAATCTGCTCGACGCATCGGCACCTCCTTCTCGCTTCCGCCTCCGCCTCACCTGCTACCTCTGCCACGCTCTCCCCACTAACCAGATCCGTCCCCAGACTTCATGACCTCACTGCCATACGGATCCGTCCCCCACATTCACCATGGCCATGTAGTGCCCCCGCCGTCACGTAGCCGCGGTGGCTCGCCGGTACTCTCCGGCGGGTGAGCACTACCGACGTCTCTGCCGCCCCTCTGAGGTATGCACTGCGTCCGTCGTGGTCCTCCCTTTGGAGGCTGTACATCACTCTCCCCTGCTAATCCGCTTGGCCCTATTACTCCCTGCAGGTGTTCCCTGTCGTCGAAGAATTTGTGGAGACAGTGGAATACTTGTTGGCTGAGGTAACCAATTATCATGTCTAGATCAATATTCTAAGAAAATTAGGCAAGTTAAATAATTATTGTTCCTGTTGCTTGCTTAAAGAAACAATTGGCACATACTCATGCATAATGGTGGTGGTTGTCTCTTGGCAATAATTAATTAAGCTCATTATCTCTTGCCAACATCTCCAATCTAGTTAGCTAGCTTGCTGTACATGGTTCAAGACATTATTGCCAAGAGTGAGGGGACAGAACCAAATGCTCGAATGATATGTTCATCCATAATCCCCAACAGTGAAGCATTGTTTCTTAAATTCAATGTGGCATGGCAGTTCCCTGTGAGACATCAATATCTTGATTGCCTCACTTGATTATATATACCGTCATCTTGTCCCCCATGTATCTAAGACATGAGGCCATACTGCAATCAAGAGGCACCAAACTAACATGGCCTATTAGTTAGTATGTCCCCCATGTCCACCTCTAGCCCTGCATGGTGTAAGCAAAGCCTAGACAGTGTGTGGGACCCGGTCAGCGTCTCATGATCCTCTCATAAAAGGCATGAAAGAGAAATGAGAAGTGTCGGGACCGGATCTCCAAATCCGAACCCTCTGTGTATAACCTGTGCTAGTCCAGGAAAAGCTAGCACACACAGTGAAAATAGTGATGACAACACATCCATATCACGAATCAAATAATATTAATTAAGCAAAAGAGTATTAGCCTTATGGCCAATTATTACAAATAAGAAGCATCATAGCTTGAGTTCAGTAAGAAACAGCGGAAACGAAATAACAAAAGCAAAGTAAGCCCATCCATTTGCCCAACAGCAATCGGTGGGTTCGCGTCCTAGCATTCCGGATCGCCTTCATCATAACCACAAGCGTAGAAATCGTAGTCACCTTCAGCTTCTGCGAACTCTTCTGCGGAAGGTTGGGGATGTTGCAAGGGTGAGCACAAAATGTACTCCGCAAGTCTTGGAAACATAATGCATGATAACTATATGCAAGGCTAAACAATTGAAGGCATAATATGGCACTTTTAGCATAAAGCAAAGTTTAACTGTAAATACCAATAGTAATTTCATAAAGCATCATTTGATCAAAAGGTAATTGAATAGTAATTGAATTTGATATGTCAACTAAGCAGGTTCCATCTACCTGACTGGCTCCATCCGCCAAACCATAACCCGAGAGTTCCATCTGCTCTCGGATTCCCAAACCATCATTTTCCTTTAAAACAAAATCATGAAATCTACAATGTGCACGCGTACCTCGCCTACCCTTGACTGTGGGCACGGCTACTTAAGTAGTTTTAACTCTGCAGAGTATGTACACTTTACCCACAAGACATGATCAACTCTTGTTGCCATGCAATTAACACACTTCCTTTGGTGTGTCGGCAGAGAGATCATGACAAGGCCTTTACAATGCACAACCCCACTATTAACCTCGCTCGCTAAGGTTTCACCGTTAGGGTTCTAGCCGCCCGATCTGAAGCCCCTCTTGCGCCTGCCAACACCTGGCACTCACCAACTGGCGAAGCTAATAATGAGACGCACAAATTATTTAGCCAGGTCGTACCCATATAGACTTGTGGTTGTACGGTAGTGCTCGGTCCATGGTAACACACGCTTCGGTCCTTAATTGACTAGGGCGGAACATTCACATACCAAGGTCTCGTGCTTCCAGCACCCGCCAAACATTCATCCACCCCGGTCTAAACCATTTCCACTTTAGTTTACTTAAATCACAGCAGCAACACCAATTGCCGCGATTTCACAAATAAGTTTAAACAACATTTGAAATGATTCCCATAATGGCACAATACCGAAACGCTTAAGCTGGACTAAGCAATTCTACCGTTCGATGCTAATCTACTGGATATCACCAAATAAAATATCTAGTATTATCTAGGGTGACAAAGGTTTGACATGATCAACTCCAATGAGTGTATAACAAATTCTGGTATTTAACTATAATCTAAAACTGTATTTAAAGTACATTGCATAAAAGTAAGCATGCATAATTTAAAATAACATAAGCATTTTGTAAAATTTAGGATCAATATGTTCAAGGAAGACTTGCCTTCGTTGCTTCCTGCAGGATCTACCTCTGACTGTTGATTTGCTTGACCTTTGACTGCGTCGTCTACACGCGAAACGAGTTTAAATAAATAAAACAAATTCAAATAAAATTCAAAAATTGAAAATAATTGTACTGGAAGATAGATCTTAAATTTAGATGAATTTAGAAATTTGAATCACTGGAATCGGAGCTCGAACGAAGGAGAACGGGCTCCTGGAAGATTCCAAATCAGAAAAATCAGAAAAACAGAGAGGCTGACACGTGGCAACACGTGATTGGTTGGATTTTTGGGTTTTCTTGAAAATTGCAAAAAGAAAAAGAAATGCCACTGACACGTGGGGCCCACATGTCAGTGCCTGGGTTCACCGTGGACTGCGTCCACCGAGGGGATCTGGGGCCGACGTGGCAGACCACGCTGACGTGGCGTGCCACGCGGGGCTAGGGCACACGTAGTTGGGCCACGTGGGCGGGTGACTCGGCGTGGCTCGGGGAACGAGGTGGCGCTGACACGGGGAACGGGGCGACGCGGTGCTGACGCAGCGCGAATGTGGCGCAGACGCAGGCGACGCGTGGCATCGCGTGGCGCTGACAGTGGAGAAGACAGCGGAGAAGCTTCTCGGGACGGCGGCGCAAAACGACGGCTAGGGTTTGCGATTTGACGGCGCACGGGCGGCTAAACTCGGGAAATGGGGGAGGGGCGGGTTTGGCGCTTTAAATAGGCGCAGACGCCGAAGGAGTCCGGCGGCAACGATCCGGAAAACGAGGCGGCGGGTGCGGGCGAAATGGACGGCGAGAGTCCAGCTCAGGGACGACGACTCTGGACGCTGACAGGCGGGGCCCACGCGTCAGCGAGCGCGGCCACTACTACAGAATGGTACATCACTATCGCTTCATCTGTGTCGGTTCTTAAGTTTTTAGGAAGAAACGATTGTGATAAATGACTTAGGAGAGGCATTAATCATAATCACTATCGGTTCTTAGGTTAGAAGTGATAGTGATGTAGCACTGGGAACATTACAATCGGTTCTTACGCGAGAAGTGATAGTGATATGCATTATCATCACTATCGGTTTTCATATAAGAAGCGATAGTGATGAGCACGTACACATCACTATCGGTTCTTATTTAAGAAGCGATAGTGATGATAATGGACATCACTATCGCTTCTCACAAAAGAACCGATAGTGATGAGAGAAGCGATAGTGATGTCCATTATCATCACTATCGCTTCTTAAATAAGAACCGATAGTGATGTGTACGTGCTCATCACTATCGCTTCTTATATGAAAACCGATAGTGATGACTATTATAATCACTGTCGCTTGTCTTGTAAGAACCGACTGTGATGTTCATGATCACATCACTATCGCTTTTATATGAGAACCGATAGTGATGTACCTCGTTAGGTTATTTATACCACTCGGCGCGAACTCTTCTCTGTTATTGTTCCGAGGAGGTTTCTCCGCCGCCACCAGAAAAAATAGCTCATATTACGTGTTTGAAAGCAATACTTGGGTGAGAAAATTTGAAATCCTCAAGGGTGGGTGTTAAGAGGGTAAATTTGAAGCCCTAACTTGAGGATTTCCCTCATTTTGCATAATTTGTGGTTTTCTTCAAAATGTGAGCATTCCTTCAAACCCCTTTAATTTTGTACTATGTAATTTTGATATGTCGCAAGAAAGTTTAGATTGCATTGGTATTGTGTATATCCTATCGATTTCACACCCTTTATTTCACAAGCATGTACACATGTATTTAATTATCTTAATTTGTAGTGCTTTGATGTTAATATGGAATTATTATTGCCTGTCACTTGATGAATGCTAGAGTTTAGGGTGCGGAACCACGTCTCCTGCTCGAGGATGCTTGTTTATAAATATACCGAACGAAATGGTATATTTATAATCGAGCGATCTCAATTGTCCACGTTCTTTGGACGATTCGAGGATATGTGCTTGGGCAAGTTCTCGAGTGTGTTGTACAAGCTGCAGAGTAGAGATTTGTAGCGTCTCCTGGTATTCTCGGATACACACCCTCTTGACCTGTTGTCGAGACGTGTATATGGAGAATAGCGAGATGTCGCCAAATTTCTCTAGAGTTGTACAACGGCTTAGGAACTTGTCGGAACCACATATTCTCGAATGGGATTAGGACCAAACCTATTTAGAGATTAGGAGTCATCGTTGGTACCCTTGTATTGTTTCGTTGTAGTCAAAAGATCTGTAGGCTACTGCACTATATAATTAGATTGTTTGATATCATTGTTCATGTTAAAAATGTATGTCTCTTATCTAGGAAATTGGAAGCTCTAAACCAGGGAAGAATCTATGTATCGATCGAAAGTACATATTTCATATATGTTGCAGGAAATTGTCATCTATTTTTCAAAGGTAATATTAACTGAAATGATGTCTCAATATTTCAAATAACTAGCTTGCTGTCGCTCCAGTTTGTGCATAATTTATGGGGCGAAGTTTAATTGCAGATGAACCGTAAGGAATGGATGTATGCAAAAAGTCGTGTGAGTGCTAAATTTCAGAGGGGTGTTAAGGAGTTCAAAAAAATTGCCGAAGAGGACATGGTGAGGAGGGGTGTAAACTTCATATATTGTCCTTGCATTGATTGCACCAATCTGAGAAGATTCAGCAACTCAGCTCAAATTGAGGACCACCTGATTCGACGTGGCTTCGTGAGGAATTACACGTGTTGGATCCATCATGGGGAGACAGGTAGTACCCTGCCGGTATGCAATGAAGACACGGTGGAACCGGATGATGAGTTGCAATTTGATATGTTTGAGGCGGAGAATTTGGAGCAAATGTTGCGGGATGTGGAGGGTAATTACACAGAAAGAGAGTTTGGAAAGTTTAAAAGCCTGATGGAAGACGATGCGAAACCACTGTTCACAGGTTGCAAAGCAGAATACACTAAGTTAGGTTCGGTCCTTGCATTGTTTGAACTGAAGGCAAAACACCGTTGGACAGATACAAGTTTTGATGCACTTCTAGTTCTTCTATCGGACCTGCTTCCGGAGGGAAACGAGTTGCCAACAAGCATTTATGAAGCTAAGAAGCTACTATGTCCCATGGGAATGGAAATAGAAAGGATACATGCATGTCCAAATGATTGCATCTTGTACCCGTAACGCACATCGAGCTGCACATTTGTCCGATTTGCGGTGTGCCTCGGTACAAACAAAAGGAGAAGCGTAACGACAAGAAGCGTAAGAGCCGGGCAACGAGGGTGAAGAGGTCACTAAAGGTGCACCGCCAAGGTATTGTGGTACTTGCCCATCATTCGCGTCTAGAAAGGTTGTTTGCAAATCCTAGAGAAGCAAAATTGTTGCGTTGGCATTATGAGTCTCGAAAGGAAGATGGCAAGTGAGACACCTCTTGATTCGCTCAATGGAGAAACATCGATTGGAAACATGAGGAGTTTGGTGTCGAAATGAGGAACATAAGATTTGGATTGAGTACCGATGGAATGAATCCGTTTGGTAACATGAGCGATCGTCACAAAGACGTGGCGATTCATTGTGTATCTACAACCTCCTCCTTGGTTGTGCATGAAGCGGAAGTATATCATGATGTCGTTGCTAATCTCGGGACCCAAACAGTAGGAAATGATATTGATGTGTACCTCGCTCCATTGATCGAGGATTTGGTAAAATTGTGGAATGACGGGGTCATTGTGTGGGATGCGTATAAAGAGAGCATTTCACCCTACGGGCTATGGTATTTTGCACCAAAATGATTTCCGGCTCTTGGTAATTTGGCGACTCTGATGCGAAAGGAGCAAAAGCGTGTCCTATTTGTGAAGAGGAGACCGAGAGCCTATGGTCGCCAATTCCAAGAAAACGTGTATATGGGTCACCGTGGGTTTCTACCTCAAGTCATCGATACCGTAAGATGGATGACAAATTTGATGGGAAGAGGAAGTCCGTTCAAAGACCGCATGACCTATGAGTGGAAGGCAAGTATATTCACGTGTAGAGGATATCGACGTTCGAGACGGAAAGAGTCGTAAATCTGTTCGTTCTAGGACCATTTGGAAGAAGAGGTCAATATTTTGGGACTTACCGCATCGAAGGAGTTAGATGTTCGGCATTGTATTGATGTCATGCACGTTGAGAAGAATGTCTGCGACAATTTGGTTGGTATCTGCTGAACATACCGGAAAGACAAAGGATGGTGTGAATGCTCGTCGCGACATGGCCTACATGGGAATCGGGCCCAGCTTGCGGTGATAGAGGAGGATGGAAAAGGTCCAGTATATCCCCGCCGCATGCTACACCTGTCCAAGAAGGAGAAAGAGGACCTTTGCAAATGTCTCCATGGTATTAAAGTTCCATCCGCTACTCGCGAACATTAAGAAGCTTGTGTCCTTGGATGATTTGAAGTTGTTGGGCATGAAGTCCCACAATTGCCATGTCTTGATGACCCAAATGCTCCCAGTTGCAATAAGAAATATTCTGCCAGAGGATGTCAGGTTTGCAATCACGGTTGCGTGTTACTTCTTCAATGCGATCTCTGCAAAGTTATTGACCCGACGTGCTAGACAACTTGCAGAGTGAGGTGGTGCAGACTCTATGTCAGCTTGAGATGCATTTCCCACCGTCGTTCTTCGATGTCATGGTCCACCTTGTTGTTCACCTCGTTAGAGAGATTAAGATATGTGGACCGGCATTCCTACGTTATATGTACCCGCTCGAGAGGTACATGGGTATATTAAAATCCTACGTGAGGAATCGGTGAAGCCCGAGGTAGTATTGTGGAAGGTTATGGTGCTGAAGAGGTTATTGAGTTCTGCGTGGACTATCTCGGGAAAAGACAAGCAATCGGTGTTCCTCTATCTCGCCATGAGGGCAGACTTGCTAGCAAAGGAACCGTTGGGTCGAAACTAACGAGGCCATGGTTTGATATGTATTGCAAAGCGCATCGGCAGTCTTGCGGCAGAGCGAAGTTGCGAGGTACATCGAGCAAAGACAAGTCGATATTACGGAAGAGAATCCACAAATGGATGAGCTTTCCATCATGCGAGAACACAACGATAGATTTCTCACATGGTTCAAACAAAGGGCGGAGGTCTCTGTTAGTGAGACTATCAAATGGTTGGCTGACGGACCTAGATTTAATGTACGATACATGGCGAGGGTGCGATATTAATGGGTACACCTTTACATTTGAAAGTCGATGCTAAGAGAAAATCTTGTTCAAAGCAGTGGTGTAAGCATAGATGTTTTTCGATGAACATCACTCGAAAGGAGGATCCTCAATGGCAATGAACTCTTACTTCGGGGTGATTGAAGAAATTTGGGAGCTCGATTACGGAATATACCAAATTCCATTGTTCCGATGTAAGTGGATGGGACTCCTACATGGAGTGAAGGTCGACAAGAGAGGTTTTACTCTTGTGGATCTAAACAGACTCGCCTATAAAGATGACCCATTCGTACTTGCGAAGCAAGCAAATCAGGTCTTCTATGTGCGTGATCCGGCCAATCCGAGGTTGCACGTCGTCCTTCATGGCAAGCAGCGGATCGTTGGAGTCGAAAATGTCATAGATGAAGAAGAATACGACCAATTTGATGAAATACCTCCGTTTGCGGATGGGGCCTGTCTTAGTGGCGACGATGACACACATGGAAGAAATTACATGCGTGTAGATCATCAGGAAGGGTTGTATTGCAAATAAAAGGAGTACATCATTGTATCAGTTGCTATGTGTTTGAAATGTTTGTATTGTACATAACTGTAGTTTCGTGTTTGCAAAGGTTACGTGTACGTATGAAACTTTTGCAAAAAATTTTCAATGGATTGTGGTATGTATCTTCTACTTGAAGCAAGAAAAGAAGCTCTACATCAAATCCTTTCTGCAATTTTCAAAATACTTGGACTTCATTTCGTAAAGATTTGACTTTGAGACTCTTTGAACAAAAATCATGCCTACAAAGTGACTTTGGCCTTCTTTTTCAATCTTGACTCTTTTGCCGAATACTTTTGGAAAAGATTTGTAGTATCACAAAGTCCATTCTCGCAAAATTTCAAAAATTCCAACTATGTTTGCAAAAGTCATGGCCTTTTCACTCTTTGATCGATATTTACGCAAGTTCGTAATTCATGGTTTCTCTGGAAAACAAATAGTGCATTGAACAACATTTGTGTCGGTTTTATTAGAATACCGATAGAGATATAAGCGTTTATTTGTATCGCTTTTGTGAACAAAACCGATAGAGATATGCATGTTTCTTTTTATGTCGGTTTTATTCTAAAACCGATAGAGATATAGAATTATTTGTGTCGGTTTTATTCTAAAAGCGGATAGATATGTACCGAGTTTTTGTGTCGGTTTTTCCAAAAACCGATAGAGATATATGAGTTTTTGTGTCGGTTTTCGAAAAAACCGATACAGATATGCAATTTTTTTTGTGTCGGTTTGTCAAACAAAACCGATAGTGATGATTATTCTGAGAAAACTAGAGTGATCTTTTGTTTGTTGTGTCGGTTTTCTGAGAAAAACCGATAGAGATACTATTTGTGTCGGTTTTCTGAATAAAACCGATTGAGATGGGCCTTTTCTATTAGTGTCGGTTTTCTTAAAAAACCCGGTACAGATGTACCTTTTTTTTATTTGTGTCGGTTTTCTGAAACAAAATCGATAGTGATGATTATTCTGAGAAAACCGTAGTGATCTTTTGTTTTTTGTGTCGGTTTTCAAAAAAGCGATAGAGATGTCCTTTTATATTTGTGTCGGTTTTCAAAAACCGTCTGAGATGTGCATGTTTTATTTGTGTCGATTTTACAAACAAAACCGATAGTGATGATTATTCGGTGATCTTTTCTTTTTGTGTCGGTTTTGTGAAAAAACCCGATAGAGATGTTCGGAGTTTTTGTGTCGGTTTTCAAAAACCGATAGAGATGTGCATTTTTTATTTGTGTCGGTTTTCAAACAAAAGCGATAGTGATGATTATTACGAGAAAACGAGTGATCTTTTGTTTGTTGTGTCGGTTTTCAAAAACCGATAGAGAAACTATTTGTGTCGGTTTCTCAATAAAACCGATTGAGATGGGCCTTTTCTATTAGTGTCGGTTTACGAAAAAAACGGTATAGATGTACCTTTTATATTTGTGTCGGTTTTCGAAAAAACCGTCTGAGATGTGAATCTCTTTATTTGTGTCGGTTTCTGAAACAAAACCGATAGTGATGATTATTCCGTAATAATCTTTTTTTTTTGTGTCGGTTTTATAAAAACCGATAGAGATATTACTTTTTATTTGTGTCGGTTTTACAAGAAAATCGATAGAGAAATGAGGACCACGTGATTCATTAGGCTGCACTTCAACATTTGGCAAAAATTATAAGTCGCGCGCCTCGGCTTGTTCTCGCTGACTTTCTTCGCTCACGCCGCGACGCCCTTGCCCCGCCGCCGCTCCCCCCCCCCGCCCCACACCCCGACGCCCGCCCGCCGCGCCTCCCCCCCCGCCGCCCAAGCCCCACGCCCTTGCCCCGCCGCCTCTCCTCCCCACCCCCGCCCCGCGCCCGACGCCCCGCCCCCCGCCGCCTCCCCCTCCCGCCCCACGCCCGACGCGCCTTGCCGCCGCCGCCTCCCCCCGCCCGCGCCCACGCCCGACGCCCGCCTCGCCGCTGCCCCACCCCGCCGCCACGCCCTAACGCCCTTGCCCCCGCCGCCCGATGCCGCCTCCGCCCCCCGCCCCGACGCCTCCGCCCACTCACGCCCCGACTCCACCCCTCCGCCCGACGCCACCACTCCGCCCCGACGCCACCCGCCGCTTCGACGCGCCACGGCGCCAGATTTTGTTTCGCATGACGCTTCGCCTTTCTTTCGATTTGACGCTGTTCGGTGAAGATAGCTTTCTCTTTGTTGATTTGATCCCGTGTTTTGCTTACGTGATGGTAATGTTGTGCTAGCATTTGGAGTCCGATCACGAATTTTGAAAATTGTCGTTGGTTGTCTAAATCGGTGGATAAATCAATTGCCTTTGAATACAATTTAAATAAATTAAGGCACCATTAGAATGCATCTATTATGACAAGATAGCATGTTGTTTATGTACCAGTGCAGACACTTGACAATAAAGCCACCACTTTGACCATTCCTTGAGAGTACACAACGAGAATCACCAAAGATTTCCAACAATGATCCGTTGCCTCTAATGAGAGCCACACATGCGTACATCCTTCATCTATTGGCCCATGATATGATGGTCTCTGGAAACAAAATCCAAGCTTAAGTAAATAATAGATTTTGTAATCTTACATTTTTCTACATACAAATAATTGAGATATTACCTTCACACAAAAACAATCGAGGATAGAAGCCTTGTCGGGTTGTTCGTTATAGTCCTTACCACTACACTCGATTAATTCCTCTCGTACTGCTGTTCTCTCAAAGAACTCATCCATTCTGCAACAATTAAGTGGGAACATCAATTATATATTTCATATTTGGATGTGCAACAGTGTAACTATGGACAAAAATATAGAGTGCATCAATTAATTAGCGAGAAAATAACTTGAAAAATGCTCTTCCCATCGCATTAGGCGATTACTACGAAACTCGGATCATTGAGAACTTCAAGATGAAAGTGTGCGCACAATATTGTGCTACAAAGAGTCTGAAAAGAAAATAAATAATTCAGATGGTCATCATACACAACTATTGTAGTAAATGTTACCTATTACAAAAAAAAGGATGGATCAACAGAATTCTTTTATACGTTCTCTAAATCGTTGCTTCTTTTATTTTTCATCAATTAGGAAGCCCTGAAGGCCCTTTGGTGTGCTTCTTTTATTGGAACTGCAAGGGAAAGACCCATCTACAGCTTTTAGGTACAGGATTTTCTCCTTTATTCCGAATGCTACCCTTTTGTGCATAGTTTTAAATACTGAACAAGTAAATGAACCTTTGTCGCTTCTGCTCACATTAGGGTTATCTATGTTGATGTTTCCCATGTAAACACAACAACTTGGCAATACAAGATTTATATATAGATTTATCTATTTATCACATAGAAATCTCCTCATCCTGTTTCCATTATATATTCAATTGAAGGGTTGCCCTCTATATTCAATTATTCATGATATACATGTTCCTTCATCCTGTTTCCATGTATGTTACGATGCTTTTTCATTACTTTCTCATATGTGCTTTTGTACTCAGCATTTGTTAAGAGTTTAGGTTGCGTAACCTACGTCTCCCGTTCGAGAGTGCTTATTTATAAATATGTCGGAATGACATATTTATAAGCAAGCAGTCTCGAATTGTCCACGTATTTTGGACAGTTCGAGGATATGTGGTTTGGGCAAGTTCCTGAGCTGTTGTACAACTCACAGAGTAGATTTCGGTAGCGTCTCCCTAGTGTTCTCTGGATACACACCCTCTTGACCTGTTATCGAGACGTGTATCTGGAGAACAGCGGGGAGATGCTGCCGAAATTTTCTCTGGAGTTGTACAACGGCTTAGGAACTTGCCCGAACCACATATCCTCGAATGGGATTAGGACCAAACCTATTTAGAGATTAGGAGTTATCGTCCGTACGTATTTAGTTGGTCTACATACAGACTTGTCTTGAAGATCATTCATTCATCTGTTACTCTAGTGCAATATGCTAGAACAATGACATGCTATGAATTATCCATTGATCTGTTATTTTAGATGATTTATTGTGAAGTTCACATAATAGCTACGAATTGCTTTCTCTCATGTGAAATATATGTCCATGTTAGATAAGAAAACTCAAAATGTCGCAATTAGAGAGCATCGGCTCATCGCCAGAAAGAGTAGAAGGTGCTCCTGAGGGGCCAAGCCAACTTCCAAGTGTCGGCGGGCCGGGTTCCAAATGTCGAGGGGCCGAGTAAGGTGAGGAAGGCCCGAGGACCGAGCAAAGGGGCCACAGCGAGAACGCCGCAAATTCTCCACTTCAATGCGACGGGCGTTTGCACGGGTCCTCCCAAGTATAAGGGGCGATACCGCTCATTCCTCGGGCAACTGGTGAGGGAGAGAGTTCCCATAACGGTTAAGGATTGGAGAAAGGAGGTCAGCGTCGAGCAGAAGAACCGGCTGTGGGACGAGGTTAAGGGAAAATGGATTATAGAGGAGGAGGATGAAAACAATGACAGGCGGTACGCCTTGAAGAGGATGGGTGTGGCTCTGAGGCACTTCAGGGTCTACATGCATAGTGAGTACGTGCTGAAAGGCCGTGCACCATTCGAGAGGTATCCGTTCGTGACTAACGATGTTTGGGAGGAGTTCACGAGGATCAAGAGTGCGCCCGAGGCAGACGAGCTGAGACAGAGGAATGTTGCTACCCAAAGGCTGAACACGCACGCGCACCACCTCGGTTCAGGTGGCTACGAAGGGAAGAAAGCAGAATGGGCACGACTAGCCGAGGAGTGCGCCAACTCCGGGACAGCGATGCCTTACTCGCACATATGTGAGGAGCGGCACGTGGTCGGGTATTAGCGAGGACAAAGAAAACCGCGGACGGGCGGTGGTAGTACCAAACCCCACTATCGCGCAAGTCGTCTCCGCCATCGTAAGATATCAAACTTACTACATTGCATGAGACCATTCCTACTGTATTTCAGATCTAATTCGTACTCGCTTATTGCAGGAAGAGGTAAGCCAGAGGAAAGAGCAGGGAACCTTTCTTAGCCAAGGGTCAAATGACATCCTATCCACTGCGATCGGAAGCTCGACCATAAGGGCCGGTGCTTGCCGCAGGTCGGGCATCTGAAGAAGTCCTACTTCCAAGATCTTGCCGAGTACGGATCAAGAACATGGGAGGCACGTGCGGGCGCTGAAGGACACGCTTAGGGAGCGGTGAGGAGGAGATCTCGGAGGAGATGAGGAGGAGATGAGGTGCGGATGATGGCACGTGAGGAGGAGATGAGGTGGAGATGATGGCACGTGAGAAGCGCCTAAGGGCCGAGATGATGGCGATGATCTCCCAGTCGAGCGGATGCCCCGCCATTGTAGAAACCTGTGCCCCCACCAAGTAGCTGCGGTTCCAAAATGATAAGTCGGTCCCAGTGAAGGTAATAATTAATTTTGCCTTACTTAATGGTGCAAGGGTAACTCTTCATATGTTTTCTCTCACGTTGCGCACTTTTGCGGCGCCTACTAAGTGCCACTCACCTGACGAAGACGGATTTCTGTTGAGGTCGCACGCGGTGTTGCATTTCCATGCAAGGAGACCGACACGGTGCATGGTCAGCCTTGGGGAAGGGCTACATGAGGTCCGGTGGACTACGTCCCGAAGCCTTCTTATCACATGTGCTCGAGTTCCCCTAACGAAGACATCACCACTCTCGGGCTAGCGGATGTCGTTCATCAAGTGGCCCACGACGGGCATCGTCTTGGTCAAGGTAAACATCCTCACGTCTTGTACCATTCAAAGAGTATTGCAACAAGTTACTTAATTATGCGCGTGCTTTGTAGGTTCCTACCGTACTGCGCTGCTCCCACGACCGTGACGAGCCCTACACAAAGTCTGAGCTGGTGTATAAAAGGACTAGCACGACAACCACGAGAACCACCGAGGCCTCGCTAAAAGGCTAGGCTCACAAAGGCCACGGCGCCCCTCGGTACATGAAAAGCCCACCGCCCGGTCTCGGAGACTCCTTGGCCCGAGAAGGAGAGCCGCACAGACCACGATGAAGCCTTATGATTTTAAGGCCTACGTACATGGAAAGCCCTTCGCCTCCCAAAGCAAATTGAGCGCTCTAGGCATATGGACTCGATACTCCATGGATGGTACTTTGACAAAGCGAAGATAGCGGCGTGTCAACTTCAATGTTAGATACGAAGGGACATTTCCACCGCGAGGAGGATGGGACATTCAGTTAGTTTTGAGGATCTGTTCGCCTGTACCAACCGGTAGCCATCCATATTTCTCTTTGTGACGATCACGGGACGCTGTGATTATCGCACCACGTTGTACGACCTTATGACTTCCATAGGATTTTGCATTACGCTTTTTAACATTCAATGCGAGTTGCGAGGCGATGAGGCGTGGTCGTGACGAATCGACAACTAGTTGGGTTAAATCGACCACGAGCTTGTGTCGCGACGATGGCTAGGCTTCAACCGAATGGGTTCTTGGCTACATCAAGAGGGCATTGCAAGTCGAGTCGAAGAAGGACTTCATTCTATTCCCGTACCACGAGGTAAGTACTACTTCACTGTTCAATTACTTCTACACCTTCGAAACCGTATGTGAACTTATTTTCTTCACGCATACCATTTAATAAGCAACCATTGGGTTCTACTCGTGCTCCTTCCGAGAGACAACAAAGTGTACACTTTTAATTCGGTTGATAAGAGACCGATGGCCTACGCGATCAAGCCTCCTTTGGGCGATAAGTGCACTACTCTTATCTAACATTTTACGTATTTAACTACATTCATTATTTTTTACTCAACGACATCTTTCCAATGTATATAGGGGTTTCAAGGAATACGTCAAGCGGGAGGGAGACACGACGACAAAAGGGCTCCAAGTCGAGTATGTCCGCTTCAAGGTACAAGTTGCTATCATATATAAGATTTAGATTTTCGACATATTTTCTTTGTCTCTTAATTTATTTTCTTTCTTCACAGTGTCATCAACAGGCAGTGACGACCGCTGTGGTTTGTATGTCATGCAACACATGGTGATCTTGATTGTCGGCTCGCACCGTTTCCCCGAGGTAGTACATGCATATACAATTAGTCTTTCACATGGAAATTTGAAAACTCAAATTAGAGCACTTGTTTCTATCTTGCGAATACCGTTATCCCCGGAAGAGTGTAGACAAGATTGCACTCAACAAGATCTGAGACCACTTATGCAGTGGTCTGGATAGAATGCTTGTCGGAGGACGGACGGTTTAGAGATCCCAAAAGCTCCTACTAGACCAGATGTGAACAAATATTACATATCTGAATGCGATTGCATGTGTACTTATGGTTAAGCATGTTTACGTTCTATTTTGTTAACGAATGTGATATGTGTTTGTTGAAACAAGGTGTTCATGTTCGTTGAATGTGATATGTTGTCTGTAATTTCTGTGTGAATGTGATATGTGCATATTGTGTGCAATATGTGCTGATTAGAATGTGATAGCACACCACCCCTTCATCTCTGCGGTTCTCACAAGAAAATGATAGAGATGTGGCGGTCATCTCTATCGGTTCTTTGAAAGAAGCGATAGGGATAATGAACTCATCTCTATCGGTTCTTTACAAGAAGTGATAGAGATGAGGATATTCATCTCTATCGGTTCTTTCAAAGAAGTGATAGAGATGAGTATATTATCTCTATCGGTTCTTTTTAGAAGCGATAGAGATTATGAAGTTATCTCTATCGGTTCTTAAAAAAAGCGATAGAGATGATGGTATTATCTCTATCGGTTCTTTGAAAGAAGCGATAGAGATGATATAGTCATCTCTATCGGTTCTTAAACCGATAGAGATGACTATATCATCTCTATCGCTTCTTTCAAAGAACCGATAGAGATAATACCATCATCTCTATCGCTTCTTTTAAAGAACCGATAGAGATGACCATATCATCTCTATCGGGCAAGAACCGATTGTAATAATGCCCGCCTCATCTCTCGTCTCATGACTTTGTGTCACCACCGAACCATTGTGATGACGAAAAGAACCGATTGTGATGTATATTTGTGTAGTAGTGGGCGCGAGGCAGCCGAAGTGGCCGGGGCTTTAAGATGGGGCCTTGTGCAGGCGAGTGAAAGTTGAGCGGAGCGGGCCAGCGGGGAAAAGGAAACGGGCCGGCAAAGATTCGGCCCGCGGAGATTTTAGAAAATAAAACATTTTCCGATTTAATAAAATCCCATAAATTCAAATATAAGCAAATAAATTCAAATAAATAGCAAATAAATTCAGAAAAATCTCAAAAAATACAGAAAAATTCCTTGCAGCATAATGAACCCAACTAAAACTGAAAATCTTTTGTTTGATGAATATATTAGTCAAATTAAATCCTTTCATAAATAGAAAATTCAAATTAAGCTGAAATTAATTCAAGAAAAATGCAAATGGTTAATTTTCAAATTTAAACATTCTAAAATCCAAATTTTTGGAATGTTACAAACCTCCCCTCCTTAAAAGAAATTTCGACCCCGAGATTTGGACAGACTAGGGAAAAAGGTTGCGGTACTCTTCTCTAAGATCCTCTTCTCGCTCCCAAGTTGCTTCCTTTTCTGAGTGGTTGCTCCACTGAACCTTACAAAACTTGATTGTCCTGTTTCTTGTTCTGCGTTCTGCCTCATCCAAAATTCTGATCGGATACTCTGGGTACGTAAGGTCCTCTTGGAGCTCAATATTCTCAATCTGCATTTGCTCTTCTGGTACCCTGAGACACTTCTTCAGCTGTGACATGTGGAACACATTGTGCACATTTGACAACTGAGGTGGCAGCTCCAACCGATAAGCCACCTGTCTACTTCTGGCTAGGATTGGGAACGGTCCAATAAATCTTGGTGCTAACTTTCCACGAACTTGAAATCGACACATTCCTCTGAGCGGTGAGACTTTCAAATACACATAATCACTAGGAGCAAAGGTTAACTCTCTTCGACGATTATCAGCGTAGCTCTTTTGCCTAGACTGCACTGTTCTCAATCTTTCTTGAATCATTTTTACTTGTTCTTCAGCCTTTTGCAACATATCAGGACCAAAGACTTGGCGATCTCCTGTTTCATTCCAATAGAGAGGTGTTCTGCACTTTCTTCCATACAAGGCTTCAAATGGCGACATCTGCAAACTTGCTTGATAACTATTGTTATATGAGAACTCTGCATAAGGTAAACTTTGATCCCAACTTGCCGCATTGGACAAAGCACAAGACCTTAACATATCTTCAAGGATTTGGTTTACTCGCTCAGTTTGTCCATCTGTCTGAGGATGATAAGCTGTACTGAAATTCAGGTTGGTACCCAATGCTTCTTGCAACTTTTACTAGAACCTTGAAGTGAATTGAGTGCCTCGATCTGATACAATTCTCTTTGGCACACCATGCAAACACACGATTCTTGACATATACAACTCTGCAAGTTGATCTCCCTGGTAAGTTGTTCTCACAGGAATGAAATGTGCAACTTTTATCAAACGATCCACTACAACCCATATTGAATCATAACCTGATCTGGTTCTCGGAAGTCCTGTAATGAAATCCATTCCAATTTCTTCCCACTTCCATTTAGGCACCTTTAACGGCTGTAGCAATCCTGCGGGTCTTTGATGTTCAGCTTTAACTCGCTGGCATACATCACACATAGCTATATACTCTGCGACTTCCTTTCTCATCCTTGGCCACCAATATATAGCATGAAGATCTTGATACATCTTAGTATTGCCTGGATGAATTGAGTACGCTGACTCATGCGCCTCCTTTAATATCAACTGCTTGATCTCTTTTTGATTCGGCACATATATACTTTTTCCAAGCCAAACTGTTCCTTCTTCATCCTCTGAAAATCCTGGGGCTTTACCTTCCTTTATTCTATCCTTGATCTTAGCAGCTTCTTTATCTGACTTTTGCATCTTTTTGATCTGATCCTCCAAGGTTGGTTGAATCTCCAAAGCAGCAACGAGACCTTCCTCTACTAGTCCCAAATTCAAACGCTGAAATTCCTTGTGAAGAGCAGGTTGACCTTCTTGAATCATCAAATTATTGCAATAGCTCTTCCGGCTTAAGGCATCGGCAACTACATTAGCCTTGCCGGGATGGTAATATATTCCCACATCATAATCCTTTATTAACTCTAACCATCTTCTTTGTCTTAGGTTGAGGTCTGCTTGAGTGAAGATATACTTCAAACTCTTATGATCTGTGAAAATCTCACATCGATTCCCGATGAGATAATGCCTCCACAACTTTAATGCATGCACAACTACAGCCATTTCCAAGTCATGGGTTGGATAATTTTACTCATGTGGTCGCAATTGCTGTGAGGCGTATGCAACTACTTTGCCTTCTTGCATCAGAACACATCCAAGACCCTATCTTGAAGCATCACAGAAAATCTCAAAATCCTTTCGAATATCTGGTAAAATGAGCACTAGGGCTGAGGTCAGCCTTTTCTTTAATTCCTGAAAACTTTGCTCACAAGCTTCAGACCATTCAAACTTCTTTTCCTTCTTTAGAAACTGGGTAAGCAATCTTGCAATCTTTGAAAATCCTTCTATGAATCTTCGATAGTATCCCGCTAAACCAAGAAAACTTCTGATATCAGGCACTGACTTGGGTTGCCTCCAATCAAGTACACCTTTCACTTTTTCAGGGTCTACTGAGACACCTCCACCAGAAATTACATGACCTAAGAAAGCAACTTCTTTCAACCAAAACTCACACTTGCTGAACTTAGCATACAACTAATGATTTCTGAGCTTTTCTAACACCATCCTCAAATGACCTTCATGTTCCGTTTCATCTTTAGAATAGATAAGGATGTCATCTATGAATACTACCACAAACTTGTCCAGGTATTCTATAAATACTTTATTCATCAGGTTCATAAAATAGGCTGGTGCATTGGTCAGACCAAATGACATAACCGTGAACTCATATAATCCATATCGGGTAGCAAAAGCTGTCTTCGAAATATCTTGCGGCCTTATTTTCAACTGATGGTATCCAAATCGGAGATCGATCTTGGAGAAAATACATGCTCCTTTTAACTGATCAAACAGGTCATCAATCCTGGGCAATGGATACTTGTTCTTAATTGTGACTTCATTCAGAGCTCTATAATCTACGCACAAGCGCAAACTATTATCCTTCTTCTTTACAAAAAGAACTGGCGCTCCCCAAGGTGACGAACTTGGACGAACGTATCCTTTTTCTTGCAACTCCTCAATCTGTTTCTTCATCTCGGTGAGTTCATTGGCTGGCATACGGTAGGGTCTCTTTGAAATAGGAGCTGTACCAGGGACTAGCTCTATGACAAACTCTACATCTCGATCAGGCGGCATACCTGGCAAATCTTCAGGAAATACATCTGGATATTCTTGCACCACATGCATACTTTCCAAAGTTGATTCCTTCAAACTGTTCAAAGCGCACTTCTTACTTGAAGACTCATCAGGAATATACTCCACTCGAATGCCTTCTGAATTGGTAAGGGTGATGGCTCTACTGGCACAATCTATTTGACCTTTATACTTGGTTAACCAATCCATCCCTAGGATGAATCTATTCCTTTAGAATCCAAAATGATGAGATTCGCTAGGAATTCTACCCCATTGATTTTTATGGTTGCACTTGGGCATACTGAACTAGTTCTCAATTCTTTTCCCGGTGATTGAACTATCATAGGGCTCTTAAGGGTGAAGGTTTCCCAACCAAATTGTTCAACAAAATTCTTCGATATAAAAGAATGCAATGCTCCAGAATCAAATAATGCTGAGGCAGGTATTGAGTTAACAAGGAACTTACCCAAAACCACATCTGATGCCTCCTGAACTTCTTCGATGGTCACATGGTTGACACGTCCTCTTCCAAAGGATTGCGGAGCTCTTGGCGTCTGAGGTGTTCCACGACCTTGTCCTTGCGTAGGAGCTCTGGCGGAATTGGATCCCAAGTTGAATGGCACTGGGGTCACTTGCTGATGTTTCTGAGGACAGTTGCTGGCATAATGTCCCATCTGGTGACAATGGAAACACTGAATTCCTGCAGCATTTGAATTCCCTTTCTGCGACTGAGCATTGGCATTATGCTGGGGTCCTTGAGCGATTGGGCGCGGTCCAGAATTAAGAGTACGGGGTGCTCCTTGAATAGGTGTTCTATTGGCCTGCTGAGGTTGAAAGCGCTGACGAGAACCACTCGCTCCATGCTGAGCCTGGAATGCCATCCTTCTCTTGCGGGACTCCCACTGTTGGCGTTGGGCATCCTCTTGTACTAGTGCCTTGTTCACCATATGCTGAAAATTTGGAAAATCCAAAGCATCTAGCTGCACCTTGATATCAGGGTCAAGTCCCTCCATGAACCTCCAAATCTTGGCACTTTCAGTAGCCACATCCTCTGGTGCATACCTCAACAACTGGGTGAACCGGTTAAGATACTCAGGAACACTTTGGTTTCCCTGATGCAGCTTGCGAAATTCTCTTTTCTTCATTTCAATTATGCCGGCAGGCACATGAGCAGTACGGAAGGCTTCAGAAAATTCCTCCCAGGTTATAGCTTGAGCATTCTGATGGGCAGCACAAAAATTATCCCACCAAGTAGCAGCTACTCCTTTTAACTGAGGACTCGCGTAGAGAAAGAACCTTCTCATGATCATCACACTGAGCCAACTGGAGCTTTTTCTCCACATCTCTCAACCAATCATCTGCCTCCAAGAGTTCACCTGCTCCCGTGAAGGTAGGCGGTCTAGTTCTCATAAATTCTCCAAGCTTAGACTGGGGTGGCATCACTGGTACTGCGGCTGGTGCTGGCTGCGGATTGTTCACCATATTCTGGGCAAGGGCCTACAACAACTGAAGCTGCATTGCCATCATCTGCTGGATATCTGCGACAGGGGGTTGGACTAGCGGCGGAGGTGGCACTTGCTGCTCTTGCTGATCTTGAACATCCTGCTGCTCTTGTGGCTCTGCCTGACCACGACCATGACCACGACCTCCAACATGACCTCCTCTGCGACCAGCTCCATGACCTCTTCCTTGACCTTCCATCTGAAACAACGGCCAGGGATAGGTTAGCAATAGATGAGAGGGAAAGAGCAAAAGATGAGAAGACTAGGGAGGTAGCCATTCCAAGACCAAACAAGCTATAAAACTCCAAAAGAAAGGTGGCTGCAATACAATGCTAGCGCAAGTGTACAACACACCCAACAAACAAGCAACAAAAATTCTAATACACTCGAACTATACGTGCTAAACTAAAAAGGGATAAAACGCTCCAACACTATTGAGCACTACTAACTTATTCTATATGGAAGTCTTCTCGGATATACTCTTTGACGGCTTGATCATCTTCTTCCTTGATCTGGATTCTTGCCGAAGACTTGAGGCTTAAAGAAGTTTCAAGGGATAAGATCAAATTAAAATTTTAAAATAATATTTTAGCAAAGGAAAGAAGTAAGAACCTAAGAATAAGATGAGATGAGATAATCTACTTACAGCAATTCGTTGGTTTAATTTAGAAAATAATTTTGAAGTTCTTGCTAAGAAGACCAGACTAACTAGGGATGCGACCTACAGTCGATATGGCTCTGATACCACCTCTGTCGGGACCGGATCTCCAAATTCAAACCCTCTGTGTATAACCTGTTCTAGTCCAGGAAAAGCTAGCACACACAGTGGAAACAGTGATGACAACACATCCATATCACGAATCAAATAATATTAATTAAGCAAAAGAGTATTAGCCTTATGGCCAATTATTACAAATAAGAAGCATCATAGCTTGAGTTCAATAAGAAACAGCGGAAACGAAATAACAAAAGCAAAGTAAGCCCATCCATTTGCCCAACAGCAATCGGTGGGTTCGCGTCCTAGCATTCGGATCGCCTTCATCATAACCACAAGCGTAGAAATCGTAGTCACCTTCAGCTTCTGCGAACTCTTCTGCGGAAGGTTGGGGATATTGCAAGGGTGAGCACAAAATGTACTCCGCAAGTCTTGGAAACATAATGCATGATAACTATATGCAAGGCTAAACAATTGAAGGCATAATATGGCTCTTTTAGCATAAAGCAAAGTTTAACTGTAAATACCAATAGTAATTTCATAAAGCATCATTTGATCAAAAGGTAATTGAATAGTAATTGAATTTGTTATGTCAACTGAGCAGGTTCCATCTACCTGACTGTCTCCATCCGCCAAACCATAACCCGAGAGTACCATCTGCTCTCGGATTCCCAAACCATCATTTTCCTTTAAAACAAAATCATGAAATCTACAATGTGCACGCGTACCTCGCCTGCCCTTGACCATAGGCACGGCTACTTAAGTAGTTTTAACTCTGCAGAGTGTGTACACTTTACCCACAAGACATGATCGACTCTTGTTGCCATGCAATTAACACACTTCCTTTGGTGTGTCGGTAGAGAGATCATGACAAGGCCTTTACAATGCACAACCCCACTATTAACCTCGCCCACTAAGGTTTCACATTGTTAGGGTTCTAGCCGCCCGATCTGAAGCCCCTCTTGCGCCTGCCAACACCTGGCACTCACCAACTGGCGAAGCTAATAATGAGACGCTCAAATTATTTAGCCAGGTCATACCCATATAGACTTGTGGTTGTATGGTAGTGCTCGGTCCATGGTAACACACGCTTCGGTCCTTAATTGACTAGGGCGGAACATTCACATACCAAGGTCTCGTGCTTCCTGCACCCACAAAACATTCATCCGCCCCGGTCTAAACCATTTCCACTTTATTTTACTTAAATCACAGCAGCAACACCAATTGCCGCGATTTCACAAATAAGTTTAAACAACATTTGAAATGATTCCCATAATGGCACAATACCGAAATGCTTAAGCTGGACTAAGCAATTCTACCGTTCCATGCTAATCTACTGGATATCACCAAATAAAATATCTAGTATTATCTAGGGTGACAAAGGTTTGACATGATCAATACCAATGAGGGTATAACAAATTCTGGTATTTAACTATACTTTAAAACTGTATTTAAAGTACATTGCATAAAAGTAAGCATGCATAATTTAAAATAACATAAGCATTTTGTAAAATTTAGGATCAATATGTTCAAGGAAGACTTGCCTTCGTTGCTTCCTGTAGGATCTACCTCTGACTGATGATTTGCTTGAGCTTCGACTGCGTCGTCTACACGCGAAACGAGAGCAAATAAATAAAAAAAATTCAAAAATTGAAAAGAATGGTACTGGAAGATATATCTTGAATTTAGATGAATTTAGAAATTTGAATCACTGGAATTGGAGCTCGAACGAAGGAGAATGGGCTCCTGGAACATTCTAGATTAAAAAATCAGAAAAACAGAGAGGCTGACACGTGGCAACACATGATTGGTTGGATTTTTGGGTTTTCTTGAAAATTGGAAAAAGAAAAAGAAATGCCACTGACACATGGGGCCCACATGTCAGTGCCTGGGTTCACGGTGGACTGCGTCTACCGAGGGGATCTGGGGGCGACGTGGCAGACCACGCTGACGTGGCGTGCCACGCGGGGCTAGGGCACACGTGGCTGGGCCACGTGGGCGGGTGGCTTGGCGCGCGGCACGGGAACGAGGCGGCGATGGGTGCCGACGCGGCGCGGAGGTGGCGCAGACGAGGCGGCGCGTGGCATCACGTGGCGGCGACGCGACGCCGGCCGAGGCACGGCGCGGGGCGAATCGGCTCGGCGGCGGCAGTGCGGGCAACGCCGAAGGCGGTGGCGGAGAAGCTTCTCGGGACGACGGCGCAAAACGACGGCTAGGGTTTGCGATTTGACGGCGCACGGGCGGCTAAACTTGGGAAACGGGGGAGGGGTGGGTTCAGCGCTTTAAATAGGCGCGGACGCCGAAGGTTTCCGGCGCGGATACGGCGGCAACGACTCGGAAAACGCGGCGGCGGGTGTGGGCGAAACGGACGTCGAGAGTCCACCTCAGGGACGACGACTCTAGCGGGGAAAAGGAAACGGGCCAGCGAAGATTCGGCCCGCGGAGATTTTAGAAAATAAAACATTTTCCGATTTAATAAAATCCCAGAAATTCAAATATAAGCAAATAATTCAAATAAATAGCAAATAAATTCAAAAAAATCTCAAAAAATACAGAAAAATTCCTTGCAGCATAATGAACCCAACTAAAACTAAAAATCTTTTGTTTGATGAATATATTAGTCAAATTAAATCCTTTCATAAATAGAAAATTCAAATTAAGCTGAAATTAATTCAAGAAAAATGCAAATGGTTAATTTTCAAATTTAAACATTCTAAAATCCAAATTTTTGGAATGTTACAAGAAGAGAGATTATTTATTAGAAAAAATTGGAAGAGATGATTACATGAGCATGCATGTGGTTTGTCTGACTGAAAATGCAACAGCCAGCCACCACCGAAAACAAACTATGAATCAGATTTGTAATACAGGAAGGTAGACACTAAAAGCCACATCATATTTCCATTGGTAAAATCTAACACTCGTCCAACGAAGTCAAGAAGGCAAATGCCAATCTCTCTTGTTTCACTTTGAAGGATGATTGGGCTTCTGTCTATTGGCCACTATCCTGCATGGTGTCTATCATATTATGCATACCAACCCAAAAGGATTGGATTTGATCATATAGTGCAATGACTTCCAGCCCGCTACGTATCTTACCAGTCAAGGATATACCAACCCAAAAGGATTTCATTGCTTTACTGGACACCATACTTCACAAGTTTGATGTTCACTGCTAGTTTGTTTTACGCATAGATATTTCCTTGCTGATTACTATGTATGGTCATTTTTTGGTCAGACCATCTAGTCGTATCGTGCTGAGTGAAACTGAGCTCAACCTATCAGCCGGTAACTACATAGTGGTCCGAAAGGTATTGTCTTATCCTCTCATAGAGCATGTTACAATCTGTTTGTTATAGTTCTTGCTTTCAATATAAATACAACAGAAACTTCTGTTATTCTCTCCTCCTTAAATGAAAGGCTGGTACGGTTGCTTTGCACACTTTTGGGATTAAAAGTTTAAAATTGAATTGCATCGGCATTACCTTTGTGATTTTTTGGTGGGCACAATCTAAGTCCATTGTTTGCCCGATACGGCTACTATAGATTAATTGGACCATAAAGCAAAGCCCAATTAGAGTTAAGGCATGATCTTTCTTTTCGTTTTTCTTTCTTTCTTTCCTTTTTTTTGGTTTGACTACTGTTAGTAAGTACTTCTTATATCCTCTTGTCGGTTTCAAAGTTGCTTACACCCAAAACTATTTTTTATTAAAAACAGGCTAGTTTTATGCATGCGTTGATGTCTTGTAGAGCCGCATTATAGTCACTAGTTATGCTTAGGCTATTGGGGGAGTACTCTGTTCAAAGATACATGATACTGTAGTATCCATATGGTTAACAATTTTGAAATTTTGGAACTACATTTTTTTCGGTTTTGCTCTCTTCAAATTTGTAACCTGATGTCTATTGAATTTAAAAGTTAAAACCATGTAAGATTCTATGCATTCATAAAGTAATATTGCATGAATCATAAAACAAAGTAGGATTGAAGCGAACAATCCGCACTGAACCATTAGTGTGCTTTTCAAGTTTGTGTAATTTTGCTTCTACATGAAGGTAATTTTCTCCTCAGTAATGAATTTCATGTACCTAGATCTTTTCTTAAATTTGAAAGATACAAGATGATCAATTGAAGTATGATATGGAGCTTTACCCTGGATCATGCAAAATGTGTATACATCATGTCTTTGCATAACTACCAAAAGATGTCGATGCTATACTTATCAGATTAAGATGATTCCAAACTTCTTGATCATTACTAATAAGAAGGAATCGAACACAACAATGGATATACAATTAATGTAAGCACAAAGGAATTATGATGAAAATGACAAAGATGAGCAACTTATCTTTGCTCTGAAAACTAATCTTTGCTCTGAGAAAACTAAGTGAACGACCATGCAAAGAAAAGAAAGAAGAAGCAAACACACGCATATAGATACTCTCCTCGTCTTTTTACTCCCCATAACTCCCTTCCCTTCCTTTTCCGACACAATGGACCAAAAGTTCTTTCAAGATTGAGGCAATTCATTTGTTAGGCATTTCGACTACAACCCTTGACTACCCAGATAGTGTCTAAATTTATAAGGTACTCTCTTTCATTCTTGTCCTTTCTTCATTATTTTTACCATATTATATACTGATTTGGTAAATTTCGAGTTCTTGTTGTATATGTCTACACTTATAACTTGTACACTAAAATTAGATAGCTTCTTGACATAGGTGGTAAAATCCTACATGGATAACGGTGGATGGATGAGCCTAGGTACAACACAATTCTTTTATATAGTTATCAGGTGTTAGCAGTAGTCAACATTTAAACTAATATGCTGCATATATACTACATGTAGGTACACAAAGGTCTATGTAGAAGGGGTTAATAAATTCCTAGCTTCTGCATTTCGAAATTCAGCGAAAGGAAACAAAATATTGTGCCCTTATATTAATTGTGTTAGCGCCATTTGGAGAGGGGAAAGTGAAGTGCGTGAGCACTTGATATGTGAGGGATTTGTCGAAGAGTATAAAAAACAGATGTTTCATGGAGAAGCCAGCTCCTCTTTTGTTAATAGTCATGACTGCGATCAGGCCAAGTATGGGGAGAAGTCGAACGAAGATGATGATATTTCTGATTTGCTGCGTGACTTAGCATGTGGTTTAGATGATAGAGGGGATTTTGAGGATGATGGTGGTTTACAGCAGCCCCATGAAGATTTAGAATCTCTCCAACAGTTGGGAAATGACTACGGTCAAGAGCTATATCCAGGGTGTAAGAACTTCTCAAAGTTGCGTTTCTTGGTTAGACTGCTCCATACTAAATTGCTTGATGGATGGTCTGATAAAAGCTTTGATCGACTACTAAATCTTCTTAAAGATGCTTTTACCGAGGGGTCAGAACTACCTAAAAACTACAACGAATCTAAGAAAATGGTGAAATGCCTAGGGCTTGGGTATGTTAGTATTCATGCATGTAAAAATGATTGCATTCTCTTTTGGAAGGACCATTCTAATGCTGATTGCTGTCCAACTTGTGAAACCTCATGTTGGAAATCAGAAAAGAAGAGTCTAGATGGGAAACGAGTACACAAGGTTCCTAACAAAGTTCTTCGCTATTTTCCTATAAAGAAAAGGCTTCAGAGGTTGTTTGTGTCCTCTAGAACAGCAGCTCACACAAGATGGCACGATGAAGAGAGAACTAAAGATGGTTTGCTTAGGCATCCAGTAGATTCTCCACTTTGGAAGGATTTTTACCATAGGCATCTAGAGTTTGCTTCAGATAGCCGCAATATTAGACTTGCTTTAGCTACTGATGGTTTCAATCCACTTAGGTCCATGAATATTGGTTACAGCATTTGGCTTGTTATTTTAATTCCTTATAACTTTCCACCTTGGATGTGTATGAAGCAACCAAATTTTATCCTCTCATTGTTGATTCCTGGTCAAAAAGCTCCTGGTAGTGACATGGATGTTTACCTTGAGCCTTTGGTTGATGATATGATTGATATGTTTGTTAATGGTGTTAGAACATTTGATGCATCCAAGGGTGAGTACTTCCAATTGTGTGCTGTTATATTATGCACAATTACTAATTACCCTGGTTTAGGCTATGTGTCTGGTTGTGTTACCTCCAGTGCAGCAGCATGCCTTGAATGCCACTCATATACATGTTCTCTTCGACTGAAAAATGGGGCCAAGTTTTGCTATATGGGTCACCGTAGGTTCTTACATGTAAACCATAGGTTTAGGTTTGATGCTCACTCATTTGATGGTAAAATTGAGCTTAGGCCAGCACCTGCTCCACTTTTTGGGGAGGAGATTTTGATGCAGACAGAAAATATTTGTACGGTTTTTGGGAAGGATCCATCTGGAAAGAAACAGACAAAAAAGCAGAAGAGCAAGGAGGGTGAGCCATTGATCATTTGGAAAAGGAGGTCTATTTTCTTCAAGTTGCCGTATTGCAAAGAGTTACTGTTGCGACATAATTTAGATGTCATGCACATTGAGAAGAATGTCTGTGATAATATAATTAATACGCTTTTGGGAATTAATGGTAAATCTAAGGATAACTTGAATTCTCGTTTGGACCTTCAAACTCTAGATATTAGAAGGGATCTTCATCCTATTGAAGTGGAAGGCAGATTTTATTTACCTCCAGCACCTTACTCAATGAGTTCTATTGAGAAGAAGTTATTCTGTGAAGTATTAAAAGGAGTTAAGTTTCCTGATGGTTATGCATCTGACATACGTCATAATGTCCTTGTTAATGAGAAAAAGATAATTGGGCTCAAGAGCCATAACAACCATATTCTTCTACAACATCTACTACCACTTGCTGTTAGGAGAATATTGCTAGAAAAAGTCAGTGCTGCATTGATTCGTGTAAGCAATTTTTTCAAGAAAATATACTCCCCTGTTATTCGCATAAGTGATATGCAAAAATTAGAAGCTGAAATAGTTGAGACCTTATGCATTCTCGAGACTATATTCCTCCCATCTTTCTTTGATCTTATGGTACACTTGATGGTTCATCTTCCTGCCCAAGAACAACGGCTGGTCCAATACATTTTCGAAACATGTACCCTGTTGAGAGGTAATTTTCTAGATTTTTTACCAACAAAACTATGTGTCATTACAAAAAGAAATCTACAAATACCATATGCTTATGTCTTTATAGGTATTTGATGAGGTGTAAGGGCTATGTTCGCACTAGAAGTCACCCAGAGGGATCGATTGCGGAGGGCTATTTGTTTGATGAGAGTCTTACATTTTGTTCTCGCTATTTACAAGGTAAGACTCAGTTTAATCGACAAGTGAGAAATGACGACGGTGTGCATACAGAAATCAGCAATACTACCCCCTTCTTCCACAATATTGGCCAAGGATTGGCTAGCAAATGCAATGTGACATTAGACCAAAAACTTGGCTTCAAGCACATAAATATGTCTTGTTCAACTACGACGAGGTAGAACCTTATTTGAAGTAAGATGTCCAAATTATTTTAATGCTATATGATTCCTATCCTTAATTGTTCAAGGGGTAATTGTAACCTTTGCAGCAAGCATTGTGACTATCTTTCCTCAATTGGTCTTCGGAATAAATGAGAAATCAGCCGTGCACATTATGAGACCTTCCATGAGTGGTTTAGGTTGCATGTAAGTACACACATGACCCTGCCAACATGAAATTTCACTTGGAATCCTATTTTAGTTTAATAATAATACTCAATATGTACAGGTTGCAAAACTAGATGAGGAAGCATCGGAAGAGATAAGGATTTTAGCAAATGAGCCAAACATGGTTGCACGCAAGTATAGTAGCTACAGAATAAATGGACTTAGTTTCCATACAGTCCCCACGATGAGGGTAGGCCAGTTCAATGTAGTGGAGTAGCTCTAGATGCACAAACTTCATGTTTTGAAAGGGGAAACAATGACAACCTCATAATAGGAAAGAAGACATATTATGGTATTATAAAGAAAATTATTGAGCTTGACTATCACCGTAAGGGAAATGTGGTTCTCTTCAAGTGTGATTGGGTTGACAATCGTGTCCAAGACAAATGGGTAAAAACTGATCAATTTGGGGTAACCTCTGTCAATTTTAAGCATTTATTCAATACCGGTGAGAAGATATCAGATGAGCCTTTTATTTTAGCTTCCCAGGCAACTCAAGTTTACTATGTTCAAGACCCCATTGATATTGAATGGCTTGCTGTTGTTCAGTCAAAACCACGAGACGTTTATGATATGGGTCGAGCTGATGATGAAAATTTAGGTGACAGTTATGAAATAGGTGTTGCATTGCCTGACCTACACACCAATTTATCTGTGAATGTTGAACCTGGAGGTATTGATTGTGTTAGGACAGACATAGATGGAACTATTGTTGATGCAAACATAGAAAAAAAGTAAGCCTCACAAAATCTTTTGCACTACCATCAATTAAGTAACGATTGCTAATTATTTTTGTCATGTTTCAGGAGAAAAAATGGCAAGCGCACAAGGAAAGGGTAAAATGGAAAACTCAATGAGTATGAACTAGAGAGGAATGCAAACATTGCAAGAAACAGACAGCTGCTACAATCTCTTAATATCCAGACTGTAAACACTACAGTGCCATACGGAGCTAGCTCATCATCTCGAACCAATAAATTAGCAAAGGTTATGTATATATTTCCAAAGAACTTTTTTTTCTCTCTCTAATCCATGGTAAACAACTTGTTTTCATGGGACAGCTCAATCTGTTACCTAGTTTATCTTTTCGGATGTTAGTTATCTTCTATGTTCAGTGATTAGCTATTCCATTTTTCTTCAATGCATTTGCAAGTCACTGTCCATATAAGCTCCAATGAACTTGCAAGTTACTACAGAAAGCTCAAAATAATTCCCATCGTGATCATAGGAATGACATTCATCCAACTAGCTTCTTAATCAATATGAAAGGATAGAAATTGTAACCAGAGGTTTATGATTTTCTCACACCTTTGACTTAACATGCAACACTATTGAGAATGAAGAGGAACCCAATGGTGAAGACCATGAATATCAACCCTTAGAAGAGGAAATACCTGAAGATATGACTCTTGGCTAGCAAAAGAAGAGGAAAGGGAGGGGTATCACCTTGAAGAAAAATATATATGCAAGGGCTGGCGAGCCTCCAATTAAAGTTGCCCTCAATGAATACGGTCAGCCTGTTGGGGACAATACTAAAGAATTTGCTACATTTGTTGGAACAATGGTGAGAAAGCATATACCTGTTACATGTGACGACTGGAGACTTGTCGATCCCGACAAGAAGTTTCTAGTGTGGACTAATGTAAAGGTATAGCAATAGAATATTAGTCATATTCTTTGTTTGTTCACTTTTTTTTACTGAATCACTTCTTTCTTCATGTTCAAACAGAAATATTATAACCTGGATGCAGCTGCATTCCAGTATGTTGTAGCAACATCAGCAACAAAATGGAAGGAATATAAGGCAGATCTAAAGAAGAAGTATTTTGATGAAACATTGACTGATGAGGAACTCTTAGGAAAATGTCCCAATACAGTTAATCTAGCTGATTGGGAGTGGCTTATTCATCATTGGAAGTCTCCAGAAGCACAAGTAAGTCCAAGTTATACTGTTATGTGCTAATACTTGTTGCAATATGCTACTTAGGTCTCTAAGTCTCCAAAGTATTGATGTCCGTGTTGAATGATAAGACATAAAACTGATGTTAGTTATCACATAATCCCCATATTAGAACGCACTCCTTGACCATCCATATAAATAATCACATCAGTTTTGCACCTCTATCCCAAAAGCACATCAGCATTGTTAATAGTTTGTCAGATTTTCCTTTGCGTTGATATTACAAGCTCGCATGATTAGAGGAAAATAAAATCGTGGGAAGTTAACTTTGTTTCATACGGCTGGCAGCAAGAGTTATGCCTGTGTTGGGCATGAATTGGTAAACTAAAGTGCCTCTTCCAAAATTGGTTCAGTACTAAGTGTTTAGGCCATCTTAATTACTTTAAAAAATGCTTGTAGGGTAAAGAACGAGGGTACCCTGCTCGGAGAGATGAAGTCTTTATCAACGTACATACTCGTAAAAATGGAGATCCTACAACAGAAGCAGCGCCAATAATTGTACGTTTGTGTATGAACAATACATGCATATGGAATACTATTAGCTAGTATTACATACATAAACATCTTGTTTTCAGTACCAACTTGAAGAAGCTGCTGTAAACCACCCTGAATTGAAGGAAAGAAGTATTCAAGATGGTGATCTGTATGCACATGTTTTTGGAGAGAAGGAGCCAAGAGGGCGTGTTCGTGTTTTAGGTTTGGGACCAACTCCTCAAGATGTGGGCACACCTGGAACACAGAGAAAAATACCAACAAGGTTTTAGATGGAAATGCTTGCTCGTCAACAAGCTGAACAACAAGTTGTAGCTCTAACACAGCGCATGGATCATATGCAAAAACAAATGGATGAAATGAAAAATTTGATCTTAGCTTCACAAGGCTTGCAAAATGTAGAAGCCACTTCGCAACATGGTTCTAATTCTCGACCTATGGTATGCTATCTACTTAAGTTTTTGTTGCAGTCTTTAGTAATAATGTCATACTGAAATATTCCTTGTCTATGATTTTCTATAGAATACAATGTTTGAACAAGAACATGATGATGAGGAACAACATGGTCATCAAGGTGTTGCTGAGCATGCATCTATGGAAAATATATTAGAACATGAGAAGGAGGATATGGTCGTCCATAGGCAAATTTTGTCTTCTAAGGTAGCTGCAAGGAACATTGCAGCCAATGCAAGGAACTGTGAAGCCTCTCGCAATGAAGATGACAGCGTTGTAATCTTGTCCTCCCTTTCCTACACACTTTCAATTTATGACTTGAATGTCTATTATTCTTTTTGACTCTTTTGAACTGCAATATATGCTTTAGGTTGGTAGGGATGTCATATTGTATGCTCTTGTGAGAGATATCCCTGTAGCTAAGGCTACAATTACCTCAACCGACCCAAGTATTGTAGTGGGAGATCAACGTCTTGGACGGGAATATTACGAGGTTGTCGTGAACGTTCCATTCAAAAGAGATGTTCTGCTGCCACGTCCATACGATGGTATAGAAAATATAGGTGATGCTCACAAGCTGTCCATTGCATGGCCATACAAGAGGGTAATAATCTTGACTACACAATATTTCCATTTTGATGATTGTAATGGTTGAACTTTAGTTGCTAACTGCTGATAATTAGGTAGATAAAGGATAGCAAGAAGCAAGCAGCAGCCCAGATTGTAGGTATTTTACTCCAAACTTTACATTTATTCTTACTGCATCATTTGCTACTTGACAAATAATTACAGTTAATTAGATAAAATAATTTGTTCTTACTCCAAACTTTACATTTGTTCTTATTGCTCTGCTTGTGATCTGTTAGTTAATTAGATAAAGTAATTACGGTTCTGGTTTTTAATTGCAAGATATTGTATCCACTTTGCTAGCTGTACAAATATATACAAACAATAGCCAGTTCAAGATTTTTTTTAAGAAAGGGAGATACTTCAGAGAGGAAAAGAGAACATATGGGTGCATGCATGCATGCTTGTTCGATTTCAAACCCGGGTAAGATCACATGATTTGCATGTCCTAGACCACTACTGGAGCTTCTTAATGGCTTTGTCTAACCAGTGAATGTACCTGTTGGACAACTTTCAGTGTGCATGTATCTAGTGAGATCTATTTAATGCTAGCCAAACCATTGTTGTCTTGAGCAGCACATTTATTTTAACTATTGTTTACAGAAGGCGAGAGGCTGGGAATTGGTCATTTAATGGTTTAATGGGATTTAGGTTCAACAAGCAGTTTGGTTATGTCGACTTTTGTGCACAATCACCATTCCAAAATAAGTTAAAATGTTCGTACCCTAAGAGCTGTTTGGTTTAAGGAAAAGGGAAAATTATTAGCTTATGTTCTATTGTAGCTATCTGTCGTGATTGCATGTTCCTGAGTACTGATTTTGAATGACAATGGTGGCAGACAAACCAGCTTTTTTTTTAACTTTTTCCTTTTTCGAGGGACGACCTGGCAGGTCCTATTACAACCTGCTGTCACCTGTTCTACACTCTTTCACATTGTAACAGTGTACCTGGAATATAGCAGCTCCTAGAATGAACTATTCCGTGCCAGTTCTAGGCTTCTGGCGTTGCTCACTATTTTTCTTTTGTTCTACATATAGGTCTGGTAGTGTTGCTGTTAGCCTCTTATCATCATGCAATGCAAGGTCACTATTAACTTAGGGTTGATGTGATCTTATCTCATTTACCATGCCTAATGCTTTGTTATATTATACATCTTGCAGCTTTGCTTCTGAGTTCTGATCCTATTTCATGAGGACTATCTGGTTTGTAAATGTCAGCTGGTTTATAAAGTGTTTTTTTTGCAGGAAGAAATGCAAGAACCTAGGAAGTCATGCCGATCCATAGAGTTGCTTTTGTTGAAAAAAAACTAGTCACATGTATGCTAAGTGATCATTGTATACTTAACACCTCATGTGGGTGGAAGACATTAACCCTGGCTTTGAAGATCCAGCAGGGTTGAATTTTGTAAAGGATTGATTGTTAACTGTAGGAACTGTGGGCTTTTGGACAGATTTGTATATTCTAGTTGAATGGGCTTTTGGACAAATTTGTATATTATAGTTGAATGAGGTTGAACTATGTTGAATGGATATATTAATTGATGGAAAAATTTGTATGTTCTACTTGTTGTAATTGAATCATTTTCTACTGTGATGTGGTGTAAATATGAATTAATTATTAGTTAGACTTATAATATTCTGTACAAGAATGTTTATCATTGTTTTCTATCTAGGAAATGCATGGTTTCACACTAATGTGGTTTATCCAAAGACTATCTGTCGGCATTTTGCCTTTCTGTCGGCAAAAGTGGTCCTATCGGAAAATATATATCTGTCGGCAAATCTCTCATAACACAGTTAGAGTATCTGTCGGCAAAACAATATCTGTCGGTAAATATTTTTCCCGACAGGAACTATACCGACTGTTCTTTTCTGTGGGAATAACTTTTGCCGACAGATAATGTGTCGCATTACATGGTCTTTGCCAACAGATAAACTGTCCATGAAATTGTGTCGTGGTATAGTGAGAGCTATTGTCATACGTGCCCTGGACTGCTTTTTCAGTTAGATCTGATAACCTTCCATCTGCGTCGGACCGAGTCCTGATGACTTTCCATCTGCGCCGGACCGAGTCCGTATAAGACATACTTGGTCCGCCGCAGTTGGAAAACTCTCGGTTTGATTTATGGCAGCAGTCCGTGGTACATAGACAAAGTTCTGAACTTGAAAGTACATATATAACTAATTTCTTAAAGATTTTCTGAGATCTCTCTTTTATAAATAACACACAAATTTGTAGAGGGATCTTAGAATAATCTTAATATAAAGACCAATCAACCAATAAACTCAGGAGATTTTGGATTCAAATAGGAATGTATGAGCCCTAATTTTCAGAAGAGCATGAGTATGATTAACTCAAGCTCAAGAAAAGAGAACTCATGTGCTGAATAGTTTAGGTTTTCAATATTTTGTATAAGTATTTCCTTCTGAAACTTACTTAACCTAATTACTGTGTTTTAGAAAAGTATAATATAGTAATAGAGAAAGAGAAGGCTTTCAGCAGCAATTTTATGACTGTTAGTTTTTTTAAGTAAGCTTTTTATTTTAGAATATAGTCTTATTATTATTTCAGCTCCAGTAATTGCTTTGTTCACATAAGGGTAGCAAGATATGCATGGCAAGCTGACTTGACTCCCCCTTAGTGTGTTATTCCAAAGAATTAAGCAATATTTGAAAAAGCAAGAATGTTTAGTTCATTTCTCAATTTTGAAAATATGGCCTCATCAAGTGGTTTAGTGAAAATATCAGCCAATTGATCCTCAGTCCTAACGTGACTAAGCATAATATCACCTTTAGTGACATGATCACGTATGAAGTGATGTCTAATTTCAATATGCTTAGTTCTAGAATGCTGGACTGGGTTGTTGGCTATTTTCACTGCACTTTCATTATCACACAACAGAGGCACATTTCCAAACTTAATGCCATAGTCCAAAAAGGTTTGTTTAATAAAAATAATTTGAGCACAACAACTGCCTGCAGCAACATATTCAGCCTCAGCAGTTGAAAGTGCTACTGAATTTTGTTTCTTTGAACACCAAGATACTAAAGATCTTCTAAGTAAATGACAACCCCTAGAAGTGCTTTTTCGATCAACTTTGCAACCGGCATAATCAGAATCTGAATAGCCAAGAAGTTTAAAAGATGCACCTTTTGGGTACCATAAGCCAAAACAAGGAGTATGCTTTAAATATCTGAAAATCATTTTCACTTCACTAAGATGCACTTCCTTAGGTGCAGCTTGAAATCTAGCACACATGCATACACTGAACATGATGTCTAGCCTAGATGTTGTCAAATAGAGTAAAGAACCTATCATGCATGGATCTATATAACTTTTGATCAATAGACTTACCTCCCACATCTTGATCAAGATGTGTATTAGTTGCCATAGGAGTTTTAAGAGGCTTGCATTCTTCCAGATTAAAGCGCTTGAGAAGATCTTTAGTATACTTTTCTTGTGAGATGAAAGTCCCTTCCTTCAATTGCTTGACTTGAAATCCCAGAAAGAATGTAAGCTCTCCCATCATTGACATTTCAAACTCTTTAGCCATTTGATTACTGAATTTTTTGCACAGAAATAGATTAGTACTTCCAAAGATAATATCATCAACATAAATTTGGCAAATCATTAATGTACCATTGAAGTCTTTTAGAAATAATGTTGGATCAACCTTCCCAATTTTGAAATTCTTTTCTAGTAGAGAGTCTCTAAGACGCTCATACCATGCCCTTGCTTCAAACCATATAGTGACTTAGATACCTTATATACATGATTGGGAAATTTCATATTTTCAAAACCAGGAGGTTGTTCAACATATACAGTTTCTTCAATGATTCCATTAAGAAAAGCACTTTTAATATCCATTTGAAACAGAGTAATATTGAAATGACAAGCAAAGGCTAGAAGGAACCGTATGGCTTCGAGTTGAGCTACAGGTGCATAGGTTTCTCCATAGTCCAAACCTTCAACTTGAGAGTATCCTTGAGCTACTAGCCTTGCTTTATTGCATGTGACCACACCATTTTCATCTTGTTTATTTATGAAAACCCACTTTGTTCCAATGACATTATGTTCTGTGGGTCTTTCCACTAAGTTCCAGACTTTGTTTCTTTCAAAGTTGTTGAGCTCTTCTTCCATTGCCACAATCCAATCGGCATCCTTCAGAGCTTCATCTAATGTTCTGGGCTCAACACATGAAACAAAAGAGTAATGTTCATAAAAAGAAGCTTGTTTAGAACGAGTTTGAACACCCTTACTAAATTCACCAATGATTTGATTTACAGGTTGATCCTTTGTGATGTGTGATGGCTCTTTATGAAATTCAGTCCTTCATCCTTCTTTTCATTATCTTCAAGTTGTGATCCATCTTGAGGTATTGTGGACATTGGTGGTAAATCATCTTTGTCTTCTTTGGGCTTGATCTCACCAATTTCCATTTTCTTCATGGATTCTTTTAGAGCTTCTTCACCTACATCAGCTAGATTCTCATGCTCACCTTGTGAGCTATTAGATTCATCAAATTTAGCATCATAGGTTTCCTCTACTAACCCAGTTGAATTATTGAAGACTCTATAAGCTTTAGATTTAGAAGAATAACCTAGCATGATACCTGTATCACACCTCTTTTGAAATTTACCTAAGTGTGTTCTCTTTTTATAGATATATACCTTGCATCCAAACACACAAAAATATGAGATATTAGGGGTGTGTTTGGTACAACTCCTGCTTCACCAGATTCGCGGATCTGGTGGAGCTGGGTATTCCTAGCTCCACCAGATCCGTGGAGCTGAAGCTGTGAGTACATTAAGAGTGTTTAGATGGATTATCTTGTTTACATTTTAGACCAAAAATATAAAGTAAATTCACTTTATTTTAGCCTACAAGTTTCAGATCTCAGGTGAAGCTAGGATCTGGAGCTCTACCAAACAGGCCCTAGGTTTTCTTCCTACCAGAAGCTCATATGAGTTTTTCGTGAGAAGTCGGTGAAGATAGAACCTGTTGATCGCATGACATGTAGTGTTGATGGCTTCAACCCAGAAAACATCAGAAGTGTTATACTCATCCAACATTGTCCTTGCCATTTCTATGAGAGTTCTATTTTTCCTCTCAACCACACCATTCTGTTGAGGAGTGTATGTGGCTAAAAGTTCATACTTTATACCTAACTCATCACAGTATTCAACAATGTTAGTATTGACAAATTCAGATCCATTGTCACTCCTAATCTTCTTAATAGGATAGTCAAATTCATTTTGATCTCTTTTTGCAAATGTTTTAAATATTTTTCCAACTTCACTTTTATTTGGCAAAAAGAATACCCAAGTGAATCTAGAGAAATCATCCACAATTACGAGATAGTATGAGTTGCCACCTATACTTGCATATGAGGTAGGACCAAAGACATCCATATGCAAAAGTTCTAGAGGCCTAGTAGTGGACATAATATTTTTAGCAGGATGAGAGTTAGCTACTTGCTTGCCAGCTTGACAAGCACTACAAAGTTTATCCTTTTCAAATTTAACATCCTTTAGGACCACTACTAGCTCATTTTTGAAAAGCTTTTTGAGATTAGACATACCTACATGCCCAAGTCGTCTGTGCCAAAACCAACCATGTGAAACTTTAGCAAGCAGACAAGATGAAATGCATGAGGAGTTAGAATTGAAACCAACAAGTTAGAGATTTTGAAATCTGAAACCTTTAAAAATAAGTTTCTCATTTTTGTCATGAATTGATACTCCATTACTGGAGAAGATACAATGGGATCCTAAATCACAAAGTAGAGCAACAGACAAGAGATTGAAATTTAAAAATCAACTAGTAATACATTTTCAATAGAGTGATCATTTGAGATAGCTATTTTACCATTTCCCTTTACCTTTCTTTTACTGTTATCTCCAAATGTGATTTTGTGACTTAGATCACTTTCTTTTTCAACTAAGCTGAACATCCTTGAGGTGCCGGTCGTGTGTTGTGTGCAGCCACTGTCAATAACTCAGTGCTGACCGCCACTCTTGTAATTTACCTAAAAGAATGTTCATTTCTTGATTTTAGGTAGCCAAATACTTTTGGGTCCATTAGTGTTAGTCTGAACAACTTCGGGGCCAAATGGATTAGTAAGTAAGGATTTAGGCACCCAATTAGCTTTAAGATTTCTTTCCAGATTAGAGGGGCCAACATATTTGACATTCATTTTACCCCTAAAGTCTTTAAACAACATATAATGTGCATCAACCATGCATCTTCTATTAACCTTAACATATGAAGCACAAGCAAATTTGCAATTTTTAGAAGCATGATTGTAGTTATGACAATAACAGCATTTTGATAAAATTTATCTTGGGTTTTGGCTGTTCATTTTTTCTGGGTACAGATGTGGCTTTATAACCTAATCCCTTTTTACCCAGAACAACCTTATGCCCCCCAAGAATTTTATCAAGAGTAGCACTACCAAGGAAGCATTTTTCTAATCCTTTGTCAAATTTCGCTACCTTGGATTTCAGCTCATTGTTTTCTGTCATGAGCTCTTTAGCATACAAAGCATTTTTGCAATTGTTATTACAAATGCTAGATGAGCTAGGAATAAGTAGTTCATCAGAAGGCAAATCACACTTAATAGAAACATTATAAGATGATACACTTTTAGGTTTACTACTGTAACATCCAAAATTTTGGGTTTTCAAAAATCTTTTGTTTAGTTCATCTTTCCAAAAATCCCCGCTGATTTTCTCGATTTAATAAAGCTTAATCTTGAATTTTCTAATGCTAAAAAAATTTAATTTGACTAATATAAACTTAAATTAAATTGAACTTAGTTTTATTTGAGTTCATTGTGCTTTAAGGAATTTTTTTTGTAATTTTTGTGAAATTTTTCGGAGTTTGTTTGCTATTCATTTGGATTTATTTGGAATTAATTTAAATTAAGCCTTTTGTTAAATTTAATTAAATTCTGCAAAAGTTTATATAAATTTTGGTTAAAAGTATTTTATTTGAGATCCGAATGCCTTAAAATATTTTCTAGAATTTTTTTAGAATTTTTCTGGTATTTTTATTGCTCGAAACGAATTATTTTAAATTTTGGAATTATTTTAATTCGGAAATTAGATTAAATCCTGAATTTCTGGTTCAATTCCCGCATAGCCACGTGTCAGCTCCCGAGCTGGCCACGTCGCCACCCAGTCGTAGCCCTCCGATCCCCATCCGAAGCACCACAATACGCCACATCATCAGTAAATGTTTATTGCGCGCTAGGTGTTCGATCCGATCCGTTTTCGATCCAAATTCGGTTTTTCATCGTGTCTCCTTGTATGGCACGACACCCAGGCTTATATAAGTATTCTAAGACCCCTCCCATGCACCCCTAATCCCCAGAGCACCTCCCAAACCCAAAAAGTAGTAGCCGTTCCTCTTTCGGTGCGCCGCCCTCGTTGGCCGAAATTGGCATCGCGTTCCCTGTTGTTCCTATGAGTTTTTCTAAAATCCACTTGTAACATCTCGTGCCTTATGGTCTAATCTACCTCCCCACCAAATTTGGTGAAGTTTCATCCATAAAATCAAAAGTTACAACCGTTCCAATCTCTAATCTTGTCGTCGCCCGTTCTCCTTCGTTTTTGCAAATTTGACCGTGCCCTTTTTACTGTATACTCATCTTGATGTCCTCTATGCAGTGCTCACCCTAAAGCAAGGTTTTGTCAGCAGGATTTCTGCAAAAAATTCAATCTTCCCCGATCAGACTGCGTACGTACAGCTGAAAACTTTCTCGTGCGTTCCCGGTTGATCCAAAAGGTAAAACTCCAATCCTTTCACGTTATATTGTGCCTTAGGGTCCCAGATAGCTCTCTGTAAAATTTGGTTAGGTTTCATCCATTATTTTAATAGTTATGACCGTTTGATCTATTAGCTTTAGCAGCCGTTCATTGGTAATTTGTGATATGTCCATTGGGTTGCCGCGAAATCTACTTATACCGTTCAGATCGTCTCGCCATGTTCTACGTGGTGCTCATCTCCCCTTTGCTGTTCTATCAACTGAAAATTTTAATATTAGTTAGCCGCCGCCTTTCGTTAGTGCCGCGCGCCGTCTTTTGCCGCCAATCATCTTAGTTCGCCTTGGTCGTGTCGTCATGTCCAGTAGGCCATAATTCTCTGGTTTTCCCATCTTTAGAGCTCATTTGGTCTTCGGTTGCCATCAATGCCATATTCTAGAATCTACCCATCGTCTTCGATCTAGCCCCTTTCATTATCGGATCTTATTTCGGTTAGCCACCCTTGGTAGTCTTTTATCGCAGAGCCTACCCTACCTATCCTATCCCCATGCCAAGTGGATCTATCAGCGCATCGTTCCTCTCAAACCCTAACATAACCTTGGGTCCAATCTGTCGTTGACGATGTATCATGTCATGTAAACCTCGCAACTCGCAGATCAATCCTGAGCCATATCATAACCTTGTTACCATATCATTGTACCGACAATCGACATCTTATCTTTGCACGAGTGTCCTGTCGTTGCTTCACTATCATCGCATGTGTGCATGCACGCAAAAGCCCCAGTGCAATATCATCATCCTCTCTATCGCCTTATTGTAATCTAACCCCATCATCTATAAGTTTAGCCTTGTTTTCATTTCCTTGCTGCCTTGTCATCGTCAAGCCTCTTGATCGACGTATGACTGATCTCAGATCGAATCGCATGAATGTCGACCCCTTGTCCATGTCCTATTCTTGAAAATCTAATCTGCCATTGACCTAGAAGTCATTCGTGGACTTGGTCGATAGACCATTGGCCATATGTCATATCCTTGTGCCATATCTAATATATTAGTCTATATTTCTTTTGTTTGACTGTGTATCTGTTTAGTCAACAAAAGTCATCATTGAGCATCAGTTTAGTTCATTGCGAACTAACGTATCTTTATGGACCCGGTTTATAGATCGAGAGCCCATATGTCATTGTCTATCCAATCAAGATAATAACTTTAGAAGAAATATTCTTTGGAATATTATTCTTTCTTTCTTAGTTATCAGTCTTTTCCTTTTCGGTGTATTCCGAAAGCTCATTCTTTTTTATCTAATCTTTGATCTAATCCATTCAAGTTCCTAAATTCATCTAAGCCTTTGTGATCCAATACTATCCGTTCTCAATTTGGATTTTATTTGATTTATCTTTTGAGTTAGTTTGTATTTGCTTCTTCTTTAATCGTTAGATGCATCGTTCGGAAGTTGTTCTAAGGAGCTGAAGATCAAGAAGGTAAAGATTGAAGATCGAAGATCAAGAATCAAAGATAAAGAGTAAAGAACAGTAAAAATCACAAGGGCCAGGCAAGTTGTGCTTTGATCATGTTGAACCCATGTTTATAAAGATTCTATATTGTTTTACCTATTGCATATTATTTCAAGTATATACTGTTTCACATTAAATTGGGATCTAGTTAATCTACCAAATTGATCTATACCCTACCTTGCCATTGTATGCCATGATCTAATTGTCACCCTAGGATGGTTAATTAATAGTTGGTTAATATTGATAATTAACATGGGCTGGTCGTAGATTGCTTAGCCATGCCATGTCATCACGTGTTGAATCATCACTGATTAATCTTGACTAACGGAATATGGAACAATGTTATGAACTTGTGTGTCATGTGTGGTCACATAATGAGATTGCGTTGTGGTGATGTGTGGATGTCACGCAACGAGGTTGACTTGTTGATAGCATGTGGTACTTGGTAATCAACTGGGGTGGTAATGATTTCGATTGGGGCAAGTGGCGAGGGGCAGTGTGCCAAGGTGGGCCAGATTTGGCAGAGGGTATGTGGAAGTCTTGCCCTAGTCACCCTAAGGACTTAACCTTGCAAGCCTTTGACCTAAGTCTTACTTGCAACCACATGTCTGGTATGGGACAGAACTAGTTGATTAGGGTTCTAATATCTTTCCTCTGATACCTCGGGGTGACAGTACACAGAGGTGTATCTGTGTGGGGGAGCATACCTGTGCTACGGCTTGGTGCCCGTCCAACGGTGTTGGCCTGTACTATACTCCAGCTCTGTGTGAGTAGTGTGATAGTGAGGGCAATACCGGAGAGGTTCATTGGTTAAGGTAGAGGTTCCTGAAAGGCTTGTTGTGGACAATCACCTGTGTGGTGAGCGGCTGTATCTTGTGGGTAAAGTGCATAACCTCTGCAGAGTGTAAAATCTATTCGAATAGCCGTGCTCGCGGTATTGAGCAATGCTCGGGAATTACAGTCAAGGGTTAGACTTTTGTTAAACAAAACATATTGGGATGGCAGGATGCCATGGAAAGTGGAAATTGACTTAGGATTGGAAACTTGGTTTACTACAGAAATGTTGAATCTATCTATTGCTGTTATTTGTTTTACAGTCTTTACAATCTATTTATTGTATTTGTTCATAATGCTGCTTTTTGCAAAATAGCCATAATAGCCTTTTCCTTTGGAATAAGCCTTGCATTTAGTTATATAGAATTGCATTCTGTGCACAACTTGTTGAGTGCTTTATGTACTCACCCCTTGCAACACACAAAATCATGAGTTGAGGAGAAGACTACAACTTCGAAGGAGGAGAAGTTCCACGAGGAGGCGAATATCTAGGAGTTGAATCTTGTCAGTTGCCTGTGGCATATTGATGGGATTTGTCGACATTCTTCATTCCGCTTCTGTTTATTTATTTTGAGTTGAAGACACCAAGGCCTCACAATTGTAACTTTGACCTTAAGGTCGTTCAATAGTTCTATATTAATAGATGAAGTCTTTATTTATTATTCTGTTGTGTATGATTGTGATATTTCATCTATGTTGAGACAGTGTGCACTAGCGTGATCCTAGACTAATGCTGAATAAACAAAGGGTCTGGATTTGCATATTCGGGTCCCGACAACTAGTCTTCATCTCATTGTCAGTTTCTAGCTCATACTATTTATCAAGCAATTCATCATGATCTTTAACAAGTTGTATATGTGTGGTTTTCAAAGAATCATGAGAATCAGTAAGAAGAATATGATCGGAATTTAATATAGAATGAGCATGTGAAAGTTTTTCATGTTTATCTATAAGCTCATTTTGACTAATTTCTAGCACATCATATTTTTCATGCATGATCTTGATGTCAGATTCAAGAGTTTCAACTTTATTCATCAAGCTAGTAGCATTTTTCTTAAGAGCTTTGTCTTTAGCAGTTTTAACATATAAAGCATCATTAAGCTCTTTAATAATCTCTATAAGCTCTTCATACGAAGGAGAATCATTTACCTTGTCTTCATCATTTTTGACCATTAGGCATAGTGGTAGAGAAGCTGAAGCTGAAGGTGGTGTAGATTCATCCAGAGCAAGCCCTGCTAGTCCCTTGGACCTTGGCTCTTCTTCATCTGAGGAGGATGACTCTTCACTTGAATTTTCTTCATCAGTGATCCATTCACCAATGTGTGCCTCCTTCTTCCCTTTCCTCCAATGTTTCTTGGAGTAAATCTTCTTGCGATGACTTCTCTTGTAGCTTTCTTGAGCTTTTTCTTCATCATTGTCATCTTTGTTCTTGCTCTTGCCTTTTTTGTTACTTTTATTTGGGCAATGGGCAACTATGTGTCCTTTCTCATTGCACTCAAAGCAGACAATGTTAGAGAAAGGGTTTCTTTTTGAGAAGTGGTTAGAGGACTTACCTTTGGCATTTACCCTTCTCATGATTTTGTTTGCTGATCTCATGAGTAATACCAATTTTCTTACATCTTCATCCTCTTCATAGCTTGTATCTTCTTCTTCTTCATCAGAGGAATCTTGAACTTTCTCCTTGGCCTTGAGTGCAATAGATTTCTTTTTGTTCTCAACTTCATCACCCAAGGTAAGCTCATGAGCTGATAACTTGATCAATAGTTCAGTGAGTGTGAGCTTCTTCAGATCACCACTATTGGATAGATAAGTGATCAGGCTGTGATAGGCTCGAGGTAGAACCCTGATCATCTTCCTGCATACTTCAATATCATCAACTTTAGTTCCTAGACCTTTAAGCTCATTTACAATAGGATTTAATCTAGAAAACATATCATTAGCATTTTCATGAGGAAGTATTTTGAACTGATTAAATTTTTCTCTGACAACAAAATATCTTTCTTCTTTTACATTAGAGGTACCCTCATGAATTTCTTGAAGAGTAGTCCATATATCATAGGCAGTTGACAAATTACTGACTCTATCAAAAACTTCAACGCTAAGGCAAGAAAAGATGGCATTTCTAGCCTAAGCATCGTATTGCAAATTTCTTATTTCTCCAGGTGCAGGTTCCGAGGATGTGGATTGCCCTTTAGGTATGACTCGTGGAGGCAAAGGTCTTTCTGTAACCCTACACACATCATAACTTACAGCTTCAAGATAACACCTCATTCTAATTTTTCAATAAGCATAATTTGTACCATCAAAAACAGGAACCCTTCCTACATTTACTGTAGCTAATCCTATTCCCTCGGCCATGTTACCCAAGCTGTTAAGCTTTAAAGGGGTAAACTTGCTCTGATACCACTTGTAAGGAACAAGTTGGCCTAGAGGGGGGGTGAATAGGCTACTTTAAAACTTTTTGATTCTTATGAAAAACTATTCTCAATAAAAATAGTAACAGAAACAATTAGTATAAAATTCAGCACAACTCTGTTTAAGAAAGGTTTGTATAGAGAAGAATTTTAATGAGAACTGACAACAAGAGGAACAAACAAAAATAAACCAATAACAGGAAGACTCAAAGATTCTTTCACCGAGGTTCAGAGCTCAAACTCCTACGTCCCCGTTAGAGCACTTCTTTAGAAGTATTGCTCCACCAAACAGCCAACTTCAATGGCTTTTGGTTTTTCACTATCTTGACTCTTTCACCACTCCAGTGAGGTGAGTCTCAACCTCTCACAGCAATGGCGGCCTTCCACAATCTCTATTTGATAGGTCGCACCAACAACTTCTCAAACCGTCTAGGGACAGCTAGTTTCAAGAGTAATAGACTATCCACAAGCCCTGTCTCTTGGTTGAGTAGCTAGATGCAAACTAGACTTAGCTTGGAGCAAGCACTCTATCAGATTAGAATGAAAGTATGTGATTTTTTGAGTTGAAGCTCAAACTCTTTGATGAAATGAAAGCTCTGAAATTTCTAAGAATCAAAGAGTTGTAATTGATTTGAAAGATGTCAACGGTGTTCAGAATGTCAAAGATGTGTATGTGCAAAGCTCTATATTTTGTGAACCCAAGCACTCTATATATAGAGCCTAAACAGAGATAACCGTTGTACCTACCATTTGCCCGTTGGGAGGTTGGTAGGACAGATAGGGTAGGTCAACGAGTCCCCTTTTATAAGAATTTTAAGGTATATGAGTCATAGTCAAAATATACACATACGCTGGACTGAAAATGTCAGTCCGGGGTACATAAAATTGAGAAGTATTATTGTACTTAATGTAACCCATTTGCGCTGGACCGAAAATAATGTTCCGATGTATACATATACTAATCAAGGAAGTTTGTGAAGGACTGAAAATGTTGGTCTGATGTACACATACTTTGTTTTGTTTGGATATCAGCAAAACAATGTTTGCGCCGGACCGAAAAAGTTGGTCCAGCGTACACATGCCTTCTTTCATTTGAGTACCAGAAAACAATGTTTGCGTCGGACCAAAAAAGTTGGTCCGGCGTATACGGGAAAACGGCTGATTTTATATGAGTGAAGTATGTTTGCGTCGGACAGAAAAAGTTGGTCCGGTGTACACATAGAATTCTGGTCCGCAGCAAACATCATATTCCTGGTTAAGATTTGAGCAAAATAATTCTTAACACAGACTAGAAATTTATTCAGAGTGAATATATAACTTATGCCAGACTGAATTTAAGAAAGAATTCAGATCGGTCTGATGTGAACGGTGTACGCTCCGTTGAAAAGAATTAAAGAAGAGTTCTTAGCGTCGGACTGAAAAAGTCGGTTCGGCGTACATGGAGTGTGCTCGGTTAAAAAGAATCGGAAGAGAACTCTTAGCGTTGGGATAGAAAAGTCGGTCTGGCGTAAATGGTGTGCGCTCGGTTAGAATTTAAACTTTGATTTCTTGAGCGCCTGACAAGATGTTTGGTCCGAGAGAGATCTCTTTTTGCCTAAGGGAGGATCTAGATTTTTGAATAAGAAAAATGAAATGTCCTATGCTCCAAGTAATCTTAGTGATTTTGCATATGAACCAAGATCATTTCTTATGTATAATCCCTCTTAATAGTACAGTGATTCTAGCTATATGGTTAGAAACAAACTCCTTAGCCTTGATCTTCAAATGCGACTATTGTCGGCTTTTACTTAGTATCCTTTTTGATCATCAACTCCAAAACCTACATAATAAGCATAATTGACAAAAATAGGGAGCCTAGATGCTCTCAAGAGTATGTCAAGTTCTAAGTTAATTAACCAACCTATGTTAGGTTTTAGGGTTATTAACCTATGCAACATTTTAGAGAAATATTACCTAGGCCAAGTTTCAAAATTTTAGTTTACTCTAGAGTAATTAACAAATTTCATGCACCACAAACCTAACGCCTACTCTGATACCAACTGTAACACCCCGGCACTCCATGTGCCTTGAATGTTACTACATCATAGTTTTCCACTAACATCTGATCATTTTAATCAGAAATTTCAGCAACAATCTAAGCAATTATCACCACTACAAAGCTATGAATAACAATAATTTGCATAATTATATAAACAACAATGAAATAATAATAAAACTTGAAACCACGTGCCAAAGCACGCCTAGGTCTTCACAATAGGGTATGCCTAGATTACATGTGTCCGGGAGCAACATTTACCTTTTGACGTTGACGATGAACAAGATTAAATACACAAAATATAAACAACCAGATATCTCAATCTAACAAAAAAACAACATACTAAGTTCATATGTCCAATTATTGCAACTATATGATTCCATTGTCTAAATATAGTTATGGACTATCTTATTTATGTGTGAACACCAAAACTAAATAAGTGTGAAGATGACATGACAATTGATATAATGACTCTATTCCCATCCCATGCATGTCGCCTTCAATGATCACCTAAAACATTTAAGTAAGCAAGGGTGAGTCCACGACTCAGGAAGTAAACCACAACTCAATAACATAACTGTTTATCTCATGTAAAATAAGCAAGGGTGAGTCCACGATTCTGCAAATCCATAATATAATAATAGCATAACCATTCATCTCATTTTTTATCATTCATCATTAGTGATTCAATGCAAATATGACTATATACTCACATGCATATCTCATAGCTTATACCGGTATAGCTGAGTGCACACTCGTCGGTGTCACACTCTCTTATTCTCTTCCATTCATAGCACTCCATACTAGTCATATGACTTTCTCATCGACCTAACTTATATGCAATTTTCATGATATGTATGCAAGTTATAGAATTCATTATCCATCTTTCATCATCATTAACAAGATTCTAGCATAAACAATAACAGTGATTTACCATAATCATATAAGACAGCAACCTAACAACTATCAATTTAAACAACAATTCATCTCAATCAAATCATCATTCTACCATGCACTTGTCTGTTTACCCACGAGGAATGGAGTGGCGTGAGGTTGAGGCCACTCCTGAAGTCACACCTCCTGCAATGAATATATATCCATCTCAAAATCATGCACTAACAGTACAAGCATCAAACATACCAACATCACACCAACGAATAACCCCATTTTTGGCCATCTCATTCGCTAGACAGCTCACCCCATTGCTGTCCCCGCAGTCGGGAGACCATAATTTCTAGATAAAGAGCCCAAACAAAGAAAACCATATACTTTATGACAACTACAGAAAATTGCCGACAATTTTCTAGTTATTCATCATTTTCAATTAATTCATCTAACCCCTCTATTTCAGCCCTGAAAACCAATTGTTGTCTTACTGGACAACGAACTTCATAATTTTGTAACTATTTTTATACAACTAAAAATAAAATACCATGTGGAGGTCTATCCATGTTTGTGATGAGTTATTGACAGTGTATGAGCATGTGGTGCTCAAGTTTGAGTTTGATTTCAATTCTATTTTGAATTTGAAGCAATTTAAGGTGTCGTGTATGTTGGGCGGTACTACCAGCCTCTAGTGGTGGTAGCTATTTTCTAGAGAGTGTCTCTCGGGTTTGATCAGTGGGAGCGGTACTACCAGCCTTTGGTTGGCGATAGTACTGGGTTTCTAGCAAATTTGTGCTTAATGTTTACATTATTGATGATCAATGCATATTGTTGTGAACAGTGCTATGTGATGTGTTTCTTATCTGTGTTAGTTGCAGGACTCCAGGGCTAGATCATGGTAAGGCTAAGACAAGACCATGACTAAGCTAGGAGAGCTTATGTCCAGAATGGTCAAGGTATGCTGAAAGATGATTGAGGCTGGGAAGTGGTTGCATGCCAAGAATACAAGTAACCTGAGCATAATGCACTAGTGATGGACATGACAAGCAACGACATAGACCCGGACTAGGCTTAGGCAGGAGTTGAGGTCCAAAACACCCAAGGAAGCCGGTGTTGCCATGATGAAGCTGATGAGGACACATGGTGTGCAAGTGACTTGGGCCTGTTTGCAAGTGAGGACGGTTCAGGGAGTCCTGATGCCTAAGAGACTTGGTGGCAAGTCATTGGGGCCACATGTTAAGTGATGAAGAATGGTCAATGCTTCGAGGAGAAGGAAGACTGGTCATTAGGGAAATTGGTAATTTATCCAATACCGACGATCGAGGCAGTTTAAAAAACCGCGGCGGTGGCCTTAGTGGTTTACATCATGCCAAAGAGGAGTTAGACATAAATTCAGGCTCGTGGAGCAGACTTCGCATCAATGTAATGGCCACTTTGAGAAACGTGCTTGTGTGAACCGGTTAAGAGTGTTGTGTTTCGAGTTAGCCCATGTAAGGGTGGATGGTATCCACCTTAGTGTTCAGGTTTAGGGTTAGGATTGCTTCCACTATATAAGGAGATGTAGTGGGAGGTGAGGGCTTGAGCTTTAGACTAGACACTTAGAAATTAAGGGTTTCCACATGATATTGGTTTTCTTCTGTGTGTGAGTTCTCTTTGGTAGCTTTTCCCTCAAGAGGAGAGCCTTTGCAATCATCCATCTTGCTATGAAATGAAATCAAAATTCATGCTCAAGATTTGTCTCATGTTTTGATCTTCCTCTTTCTTGGTTCTTGATTGCTCTATTTGGTTTCTTTCTTTCTTGATCTTATGCTGCCAAGGATGAATGATTGATGGATATATCCTCTGTAGTTCATCACCCAATCATCTAGGCAAGATTCTTCGTGATCATCAAAGTCTCTTCAAGAAACTGGTTTTTTGGTTGAGATGGGCGATTTTGAGGTAGATCTTGATCTTGTACGTTTGAGAACAATTTCTTTAGTGGTCTTGCTTGTTTGACATGTGGTAGGCCTTCTAAGATCATCTTGATCATCAAAACCCCACGAGCGAGCTTAGGGCAAAGTTTTGGATTTTGACCTGGTTTTAGTGCAACCTTCGGTAAATTTGAAAAAGATCAGAACTTTGACAACAATCCTTGCGATTGATGGTTGCAATAGGTTCCTGACATCTTTAGGAATGTGCATACAAAGTTTCACAGGGTTTGGATCAGCTAATCAAATGTTACACGAATTTTTGATCTTGAACTCATGCCAATTTTCCTATTCATACTATGTTTTACTGTTCACAAGTACTATTGTGCTACAGAACCAGGTAGTACGGAAGTTACTAGTTGTCCCAGTACTACCGACCATCTAAGAGCAGTAGTTCCACCCCTATGCTAATTTTCAGAAGAAATTTCGTTTTTCGCTCTTCTAAGGTCATGGGAGGTTTTGGTTGGATTCTTTGGGGGAAAATTGGATTGTGATTATTCTCTCCCAGTCTGATCGCCATTTCTGATCCTTCAATTGGTATCTAAGTCTAGTTTTGCTCTCTTTACATCTTGACTAGTCTCAAGAGCCATGGCATCAAACAAGTATTCCACCAAGTCTCAAATCTTTTTTGGGGTAGATTATCCTTTTTGGAAATCCAGGATGGAGTCATACATCACTGCCTAGGGTTTCATGATATGACAAAACGTGAAGCTCCCGTATGCTGTTTCTGCCGATGAGAACATCAATGCCGCGAATATGGCTGATGTTGAGGCGAATTCTAAGGCAAGGAACATCCTCATACAGGGGCTTAGCCATAGTGAGTATGACCGGATCTCCAACTTATTATCTACAAACCATATTTGGGTGACCCTCGATGCTTACCATGAGGGCACCACCCAAATCAAGACGATGTGGCAAGATCAGTACAAGTGTGACTACAACAAATTCGAGCAGCATGCTGAGGAGTACTTGGATGAGTGCTTTGGTCATTTCATGAAAATCTTGAGTGATCTCTGAGCAGTTGGTACCACATAACCTTGCTCGGATAATGCTCAGCATTTTCTGACAACACTCGATCTCCGAGTTTGGGAGATGAAGGTGACCTCCATCTTGGACACCACGAACTTGTCGACCTTGACTCTTGATGGGATTTATTCTCGACTCAAGACTCATGAGATTGACATCATCTCTCACAAGACGAAGTCACAGTAGATGGCTTTGGTCCCCAATCCCACTTCTAATTGCTCTCTGGTTTTCCCCTCTCCGCACTTTGTGAGATGAGCGATGACCACTTAGAGATATTTCTAGAAAATGAGCTCGCCCTCTTAGCCAGAAAGTTTTCAAATGCATTCAAGAGGGTGAGATAAAGGAGGAGAGGTGGATTGATCACCTGCTTCGAGTGTAGTGACCCCAACCACATTCGGACAAACTGCCCCAAGCTGGAGAAGGGCAAGAATGACTATGACAGTGCGACCACGAACGACTACATGAACAAGAACCACAATAAGAAGGCTCCAGCTCGTGATCTCACACGTGAGAAGAAGTTTCACAAATTCGTGAAGAACAAGAAGGTCTTCCACCACTTCCTCATCGCACTCAACGACATCACCCTCTCCGATATCGAAACATGGAGCAACAATGATGGAGAGGATGATCTACAAGAGAAGACTAAGGGCTGTGATTACTTTACCGGGATGTGCTTCATGGTTGATGAGAACAGCATCAGTGACGATGACCTCTATAGCAAGTCTGAGGAGGTACCTACCTTTGAAGAGCTCAATGATGATTTTTACAAGCTAGAAAAATTCCATGCTAGATCTAGAGCTATATGTTCAGAGTTAGGCACGGAGGTAGGTAGTCTATCATGGGAGCTAGCTTCACTTAGATCTACTTCCTCCCATAACGTTGATTGTGTTCTTTGTGATACCTTGCTTGTGGTGCTTGAGAACCTAAGGACCATGCATGATACTGTGCTTTTTGAAGTAGAGGACCTTAGGTGAAGAATGCTAGCTAAAGTACCACTGATGATATTCCTATTGATGCTAGTCTCATTCATGCTTCTACATGTGCTTCTTGTGACAATTGCCCTAAGTTGCTAGCTAAGATTGATGCCATGACTGTTCACCTTAGGAAGCTTTCTGTTAGAAATGAAGAACTTGAACAATTTGCTTCTAAGGACCCAGTCAGCTCTGTGAGGGTTGTCGGCAGCTAAAACTTGACAATGATGCTTTGAATATCAAGTGTGCTAAACTTGCTAAGGATTAGAAATGCCAAGTGTGTTTCTTGTGAGGCCCTCAAGATTGAGGCGGTCATGCATAGGGAGAGATATGCTCGTGTTGTTGGCTCTTCTAGTTCTGGTTCTTTATCTCTATCTTCCTCCTGTTCTTCAAGTGCCTCTCTCTTCTAGGAGTGTGAGTACCTCATGAGCACTCTAGAGAAGTTTGTTGGAGGCAAGAAGAAGCTCAACCTCAACCTAGACTAGTCCAAAATTAGTAGATTCAATAAGGTCTAGGATTTGACTACTTGGAGCATGCTCGAGCACATCCTCCCACCATTGTGTGTGGCTCCAAGAGTGCTGAGATTGTGGTTACACCTAGATCTAGCAGTACGATGTTTCGCTCAATAGGTGTTATCCAAGAGATTTCTGATGTGAAGGTAGCCACTCCTGTAGCTTCTGCATCTAGTAATGCAAAGTATACTTGCACCTTCTATCAGAAGGATGGACATATGGCTGAGTTCTGTATTAGGCGTGCTAGGATTTCACGGCGTAAGTGTGTTCGTGCTCTTAGGGATATTTAGGATCATCCCCAGACTCAGAGTGCTCCTATGGTGATAAGACCATGCCAGCCCAGCAAGCCATGCTTCTATCTCAAGCCAAGACAAGAGCCCAACAACTTCTGATGCTCCAATCCTAGCCCAAGATCAAGCCTAATTCGTTCACGAGTCCAGTTCGGCCTCCAGGAGTAGTCCAACTAAAAATGACCATATCTAGGTCATACAAAGTCCGTTTGAGGCGTTCTTGGACAATACAGAAAAGCCCACAACGAGAGCTTTCCAACGGAAGTGGTTTCACATCCAAACTCCTTCTGGATCGATAGGAATTATCAAATCAATATGACAAACAAAATCTGCCAGGTGCTACGCCACCTCCACTTGGGCCCAAAGGCCTTGTACGACCTAGGGTTGCACGACCACCCCCTTGGCCACCTCCCATGTCTTCATCCTCTTATATATTCAGTAGCCGTCGCTAGAATAGATGGGTTTTGCTTAGATTATTCTGTTTTAGACAGTTTCGTCGTTTGTTCGGTTTGTGCAACCCCAACTTCGAGTTCTTCATTGGTAATTAGCAATATTTAGATTGCATCTACCTATTCTTGCTTGTGTTCTCGATTCGTATGCAGGGATAAGCCTTCTTGGCGAGGTCAACCGTGTTTGTGTGTGGTTGATAACCAATGGAGCCGTGGTGTAGCGATTGTAGGGTTCGAATCTGTTCTGATTGGAAGCCGGATCATCAACGTTGAGTTCTCCACCAATCGACTTACTACTATCTGTCGGAAGATCGGGCCATCGTCCCCATCAAGTGGTATCAGAGCCTCGGTTGCCCGATAAGTAATTCTTGTATCCCCACTTTTGTTTTGCCATCGTCTTAGAGTCCAGAAAAAAATTGCCCTACAAAAAGTTCTTCATCGGTTCTGCTGTCCTACAACCCCTTGTGACTTGGAAATTTTCGTTTTTAGTTTCGCTTGTTGAGTTTATGTCCATCGTCGTCATGTTGCTGGGATTGGAGGATTAGAAGTTGTTGGGCCCTTGTCTTGGCTTGAGATAGAAGCATGGCTTGCTAAGCCGGCATGGTCTCATCACATGGTTTGCTATTTTTGGTGAAGGACTGGAAATGGCGATTAGTGGGGGGTGAATAATCACAATCCAATTTCCCCCCCCCCAAAGAATCAAACCAAAACATCCCAAGACCTCAGAAGAGCAGAATAAGAAATTTCTCTGAAAATCAGCAAAGGGGTGGTACTACCGCTCTTAGATGGCCGGTAGTACCAGGATGAATAGTAACACCAGTACTACTAGGCACTGTAGCACGGTAATAATGATGAATAGTAAAATAGGGTATGAATAGGAAAATCAGCATGAGTTAAAGATCCAAATTTGTGTAACTTTTGATCGGCTGATCCAAACCTTATGAAGCTTTGTATGCACCTTCCTAAGGATGTCAGGAGCCTATTCCAACCTTCAATAGCAAGGATTGGCATCTAAGTTCTGACCTTTTTCAAATTTGCTGAAGGTTGCACCAAAATAGGATCAAAATCCAAAACTTTGCCCTATGCTTACTCGTGGAGTTTTGATGACCAAGATGATCTTAGATGGCCTCCCATATGTCACAACTAGCAATAACACAAAATAAATTGATCTCAAACATACAAGATCAAGATCTACCTCAAAATCCTCCTTCTCAAGCCAAAAATCGGTTTCTTCATGAAACTTTGATGATCAAGAAGAAGCTTGCCTAGATGATTGGGTGATGATCTACAAAGTATACATCCATCAATCTTTCATCCTTGGCAACATAAGATTAAGAAAGAAAGAAACCAAATAGAGGGATCAAGAACCAAGAAAGATGAATTTGAAAACACAAGACAAATCTTAAGCATGAATTTTGATTTCATTTCACAGCAAGATGGATGATTACAAAGCCTCTCCTCTTATGGGCAAAGCTCTGAAGGACGTATGGAGAGGAGAACTGATGCTCTAAGCCTGACTCCTCACAGAAGCTCTCAAAATAGGTGTTCTTGAACTCTGTGCTATTGTCTCTGCGTATAGCTCATAAGGCACCTAAGAGTTCAATAGTGACCAGTATTCATACAATGGGTACCCCAGCGGCCCCGAGTAACGAACGGGTTGTCCCAAGCCCGGCTCCGACCAAAGGCCTCACGGGTCCACAGAGGACACTCAACCCTGACCTAACGAGCTACTCCAAGGTCGTCCCCGACCTAACGGGGAGTTCGACCCCCGCCACAGGTCGGACTCCCCACCGGCTCCGACAAAGCTGAGGCGATCTCCGCCAAGGGCCAAGTGTCAGGCCTCCGCCGGCCATCGGCCACGTGGTCTACGAACACGACCGCTTGAAGTGACCGTGCGGGGACAAGTGGCTCCTTCCCAAGACAGCACGAAGGTTGCTAGATACGTTCCCTCCCGAGGCAGCACCAAAGACGCAATATGGCGTCAGCGCCCGTCAGGCTAGCAGAAGGCAAGTGCGCTGTTTCCCAATGAAGTAGCGAACTGATCTACTCGATGAGCCCACCAACCCAGTATGGGCAGAAGAGGAGGTCGACCAACCAACAAAACCAAGGGTCAGAACTCCTAGCATAGATGTCTTCATCCTTCCCTCTCCCAACTTTCCATGTAACTTGCCCCTCCGACTATATAAAGGGAGGCATGGTCTTCTGGAGAGGGGACGGACGGTCTCTCTCGCTCTCTTCTCTGGGTCCTTCGACGAATAGGTAGTTTACGCTCTCACATTCGAGTCCTCAGCTCTCGTTTGTAAACACTGTGTAGTCATGTGCACCTAAAGCAATACGATAACACCACACGAACTGGAGTAGGGACATTCAGCTCGAACCAGTATACATCTTGGGCTTTTTAGTCTAACCATTCAAGGAGAGGGAGCACTCGGCCCCTTAGACTTATAAATTTACTTGTCGGTGACTCGAAACCCCGACAAATAGACATACTACTGTCCAAACCCCTAAATGTGTAAAAGACTCATCCTTCGAGGTCTTGAAAAGTATCCAAGAATATCTCAAAAAATCATCGACAATGATAAGAACATACCACTTCCCACCTGGTGACTACACTCTAGCTGGACCAACAATGTCCATATGTAAAAGCTATCCTGGTGCATCAATCATCACAACAGTGACTGAGGGATGAGAAGCAACAACCATCTTGCCATATCAGCAAGGAGAGCAAACCAAATCTTTGACCATCTTGAGTTTGAGTAAACCACAAATAAGATCATGGCTGCTAAGTCGAGTCAAATGATCAAAACTAATGTGACCAAGTCTCCTATGGCAGAGGAAGAGATGACGGGACTCAAAAGCAACTAGGCAACAAAGAGAATCACCAGAAAAATCAGCATAAACAGCATGAAAGACTAGAAATCCCGCAAATCAACCCTCTAGAAAAATCGAGAATTCTCCAAGCATTATGCTTGAAGCTTACATCGAACTCATCATCGATAAACTGAGAAACAGAAAGCAAATTATACTGTAGCTTACTAACCAAGACAACATCCTTAAGAAGGAAATTTTCATTAATACTCATAGAGCCTTTGGCGATGACACATTTTTGAACAAGAATCCCCAAAGGTGATTAGCTCATCACTTAGGGCACGAGCTAAGGAAGAGAACCTACGGGAGTCTCAGGTCATGTTGTGAGAACAACCAGAGTACAAGCCAAATATCTCCCTTCCCAGCCCGACGAACTTGGATAATAGAAAGCGAGAGGTCGATGACTCTGTACTAGGACAAACAAGTGTAGATCAGGGAACCCAATACTGAATCACATGAAGAGCAGAGGTGCCAGTCATAGGAACAAAATACTGGACTCTAGTGTCTCTCCGTGACTCAACTCTCACAAATCCAGAAGCAACACCAACAGAAGATCTGAGAGTTGGAGCTCGGTTGGCCCACGGTCATGCAAAGGCCAGACCATTCCACTAATGTTGCCCAAATCTCTTACTAGGAACACCTCACACCGCTGATATTTAACTCGATGGAAATAACAAGGAATATCAACAGGACGATAGAAAGACTGACCACTAGCAGCTCTAGGATGAAAACCAAAAAGAACAGCATGAAAACCATGCCCTAGACGCTACCCAAAAATAGGAGAAACTCTACCCTATCAAGAAGCCCTAAGTGACTATGATGAGATCATGCCAACCTAGCAAGCCATGCTTCTATCTCCAGCCAAGACAAGGGCCCAACAACTTCTGATGCTCCAACCCCAGCCCAAGATCAAGCCCAATTCGTTTACGATGCCAGTTCGGCCCCCAGGAGCAGTCCAACTAAAAATAACCATATCTAGGTAATACAAAGTCCATTTGAGGCGTTCTTGGACCCTACAAAGAAGCCCACAACGAGAGCTTTCCAACGGAAGTTGTTTTACATCCAAACTCCTTTCAGATCGATGGGAATCATCAAATCAATATGACAAACAGAATCTGCCAGGTGCTACGCACCTCCACATGGGCCCAAAGGCCTTGTACGACCTAGGGTTGCATGGCCACCCCCTTGGCCACCTCCCATGTCTTCATCCTCTTATATATTCAGTAGCCGTCGCTAGAATAGATGGGTTTTGCTTAGATTATTCTGTTTTATGCAGTTTCGTCGTTTGTTCGGTTTGTGAAACCCCAACTTCGAGTTCTGCATTGGTAATTAGCAATATTCAGATTGCATCTACCTATTCTTGCTTGTGTTCTCGATTTGCATGCAGGGATAAGCCTTCTTGGTGAGGTCAACCGTGTTTGTGCGTGGTTGATAACCAATAGAGCCGTGGTGTAGCGATTGCAAGGTTCGAATCCGTTCTGATTGGAAGCCGGATCGTCAACGTCGAGTTCTCCACCAATCAACTTACTACTACCTGTCGGAAGATCGGGCCACCATCCCCATCAAGAAATTGGGGATCAGGCTACCTGCAATCGCTACACCATGGCTCCGTTGGTTATCAACCACGCACAAACACGGTTGACCTCGCCAAGAAGGCTTATACCTGAATGCGAATCAAGAACACAAGCAAGAATAGGTAGATGCAATCCAAATATTGCTAATTACCAATGAAGAACTCGAAGTTGGGGTTCCACAAACCGAACAAATGGCAAAACTGTCTAAAACAGAATAATCTAAGCAAAACACATCTAATCTAGTGATGGCTACTGAATATATATGAGGATGAAGGCAAGGGAGGCGGCCAAGGGGGTGGCCGTGCAACCATAGGTCGTATAAGGCCTTTGGGCCCAAGTGGAGGTGGTGTTGCACCTGGCAGATTCTGTTCATCATATTGATTTGACGATTCCCGTTGATCTAGAAGGAGTTTAGATGTGAAACCACTTCCGTTGGAAAGCTCTCGTCGTGGGATTCTCCGTAGAGTCTAAGAATGCCTCAAATGGACTTCTTATGACCTATATATGATTATTTCTAGTTGGACTACTCCTGGGTGCAGAACTGGACTTGTGAATGAATTGGGCTTGATCTTGGGCTGGGATTTGAGCATCAGAAGTTGTTGGGCCCTTGTCTTGGCTTGAGATAGAAGCATGGCTTGCTGGGCTGGCATGGTCTCATCACCATGATATTTCTAAAACCTACAAAAAATTATCTGGCTTTATCTAGTTATAGGAATAATTTAATTCGGCAACTAAATAGCCCTAATCTGCAGATTACCATAACTGCTACCAGTAGCGAACCAAATCTGTACAACAAGCTTCAACAAGTCATAACTTTTAAACTACATAACCAAATTTTAAGTTCTTATACTCTAACGAAACGTTAGACAATAATCTACATTTTTTACAACTTATGGGTGCTTTGAAACTGAACATAGGTACCCCAAAACTCGACCCGAAAATCAAACCAGCATCTACCTGAAATCTGAACATTCCCCAAAATCAACTCGGAGAACAATCCAACCCACACCCAGCAGGGAAACCACCAAAATACCACCCTGTCGCACCACCAACACCACCAAATCCAGCCTATGGTTATAACTACACTCGAAGACAAGATGCAGTGGTGACGACGTTGTTTCCCCTCTGATCATGCGTTCCTCGCTTCCGTGCACAACCCAATCTTCCTGCCCTAGGATCACCACGTCCCTTGATTCCACCATATGTTGTAGTAGTGGAAATTTGAGAGAAGGGCCAGCTGCTATCATGGGGATGTGATGAGGAGGGGAGGAAGGGGAGGTGGCTGCTAGGGTAGGCAAGGGGGGTGGCGACAGGGGAAAAAGGAAGCAGGGGCAGCTGCTAGGGCGAAGGGTAGGGGATGGCTAGGATGGATACATGGGAGGTGGTGCGGCTAGGGGTGTGAGGAGGAGGGGTGAGGCTATGGATTGGGGGTGAAAACCCCTCCCATCATGGCCCAAATAGCCAGCCTGGACTAGCTAGCGCACAATTGGGAGAAACCACTTTTCATTGCCCAGCCCACACTAGAAAAACCCCTTTTCACACTATCCTTCCTGAGATATTATGTCAGGACCCAAATATGCAAATCCGGACCCTCTGTGTATTCCGCACTAGTCTACGATCACGCTATTGCAAACATGCTCAACATTGATGAATATTGCAATCATACTTAATGGTAACATAATAAATACTTCATCAATATTAAATATAACTGTTGGATGACCTTATAGTCAACCTTACATGAATACGCCTCACAGGGCTAAGACTGAAAAGTAATTAAATAGCAGCGAAAATAAACACAACCATAGAAACCTTTCAATCTGCCACAGGCAACTGGCAAGGTTCGCACCTTAATTATTCGCCTCTTCCTGATACTCTTTCTCAAAAGTAGGCGTTGCTTCTTCTCCAACTGGTGATGTTTTGTTGCAAGGGGGTGAATACATAAAGCACTGAACAAGTCGTGCACAAGATGCAAGTCTATTATACTATATGAATGGCTTATTACAAAAGATAGGCTAACATGGTTAATTTGCATAAATAGTATTTGTAAAAGAATAGCATAAATAGATTGAAAGACAGTAAAACAAATAATAACAATAATACATTTCTCATTTGTTTTCCAATAACCAACTCATAACCTTATTCCACGTTTCAACATCCATACCCACATTTGTTTTTAATAAAATCTAACCCTTAACTGTAATCACCGAGCAATGCTCAATACCGCGAGCACGGCTATTCCAAAAGGTTTTACACTCTGCAGAGGTTATACATTTTACCCACAAGATACAACCATACAACACAGAGGCGAGTGACTATAACAAAGCCTTTCCAATGCCTACCTAAACCAAGTACTATCCGCTAAGGTTTCAATACTGGTGGGACTGGTTACTACATCCAGGGCCCCCCTCTTGCACCATGTGAGCACACCCGTGTGAGGACACCACTACCACTACGCGGGCCTCACACCACAACAAATAGTGCAAAAATTTAGACTCAACAAGTTAATCAGCTAGGTTTGTCCCACAATAGACATGTGGTTGTATGAATGACTCAGTTCAAATTTTCGCAAGGTTAAGTCCTTAATTGACCAAGGCAAGACTATATAAAAATCATCATAACCATGAACTAACATTATTAGAAAAAGCAATGCGACCGCCCAATTGCCATATTGGCCCACCACAAATACATGCCACTTGCCTTAGTGTAAATCATTTTACCACCCTGGTTAATTTTCCATGTACCACGTGCCATCAACAACAACAACATTGTGTGACAACACCCGACACACAAGTTAATAAACACGTTCCATAATCATTAAGCAAGATTAACTATTTTTACATAAAATGATGACTCGTTGCACGGCTAAGCATTCTACTTGCGTTCTAACTAACCACATTGGCAATTATAGCTAAAATTAATATTAAACCATTCTAGGGTGACAAATGAGATACGGCATACAACATGACAAGGTGGATGTAACTCAAAGTAGACAATAACTAATCCTGACATATCTGAAACAACGATACATGAATTAATATGCAATACTTTGAAACAATATAATATTTAAAGCATAGGTTCAACATGATCAAAGCACAACTTGCCTTCAAATAGCTCTGACTCCTGCTCTGGACCTTGCTCGGGTGCTGCCTCCTTAACCACAAACTCATCGGGCAACTCTACGTCTACGCGTAACGAGCGAGAAGACAATAAATAGCAAATACAGAGAGCAATATCAACTCCAAAAATTAAACAAAATTCACCATTAAATAGATCATGATTTTAAAAATTTTAGAAACTGGAATCACCTCAATCGGAGTTTAAATACAAAAGATATAGCTATTCAAAGTTTGAAATAAAAGATAATAATGAAAAATAGAAAAAATGAATTACTTTTACACTGGAAAATAGAATTTATGATGTCACGCTGATGTCAGCACTGAATATGATTTTCGGCTAATTATTTTTCTAAAGAAAAACTGGATATATGACATCACAATGACGTCAGTGGGCACACGACAGCACCACGGCCCGACACGCATCGCGGGTGTATAGACCCAGTCCACGGCACAGAACGCGCGCGCGGTGGACATGGTACATGACGCTTCAGGCATCGCGCATGCCACACAGCATCACATGACTGGTCACGGCGTCAGTGCGATCTAGTCTGCACGGATCCGATCGGGCGGCCCAATCATGATCGTTCGCACAAGATCGGACGGACGGGGATGACGGTGAAGAACAATGGCGGAACGGTGGCGCTGCTCACTGGAGATGGAGACGAAGACAACGGTCGCGGTGCTAGAGAGCTTCTCCGACGATGTTTCCACATGAGATCGACGCGACTTGACGAGAGTAGTTCACCGGTGGCCTTAGCAACGGCGGAAGCAGACCGACAGCGACATCCCGAGCGAAAAACAGCGACGGCTTCTTCTGGGACAACGGCGAGCTTGCGCGGGCAATAAGCGGCGGTTCGGGTTCATCTCGACATGCGTGACACAGGGGTGGCGGCGGCACATTAAATAGCGGACTCGACGAGCGTGAAACGGGGTGGAAACGAATTTCGAGGATTGCGGGATAAAGCGGCGCGGTGGATTCGAACGAAGCCGACATGGTGCAATCCAGAGCGTCCATGCAAATTCGATTGAGCGGCTGACAATGAGCGGTGGTGCGGGGCGATCCCAACTGTTGGATTGAAATCCAATGGTTGCGCGGCTAGGGTTTGCGGAGCGGGCTGCGTAGGCTGGCGAACTGGGCTGAGGCGCGAAGAAAACGGGCTGGATTAGATGGGTTTCAGCCCAACACTATTCCATTGATTTTAAAATGATTTTGAATAAAAATAATTTAGATAAATAAACAAAGACAAAATATATAGCAAAAATACCAGGAAAAATCTCAAAAAATTCCAGAAAATACTTTGGGACATTTGGAACTCAAATAAAATATTTCCAACAAAAGATAATTAATACTTTGCACTAAATCCATAAAATATAGCAAAAGGCTTAATTCAATAAGTTCCAAATAAATTAAATAAAATCTCAAAAAATTCATTAATAAGATAAAAGCATAATAAATCCAATAAAGCAAAATTTGGGATGTTACATATTACAACAAGCTCTTAACATATCATCCAAAATTCGATTCACTCTTTCAGTCTAACCATGTTTTCAGCATGATACACAATACTATAATTCAAATGAGTGTCCATTGCTTTATGCAACTTATTCTAAAATCACAAGGTAAACTGAGATCTAACACTATTTTCTCTAGCACTCTATGCAAATAATTAATCTTTGACATATATAATTCTATCAAGCGATCTTTGGTATAAGTAGTCTTAGACGGTATGAACTAGGAATCTTTTTGGTATAAGTAGTCATAAAATGTACCTAGGAATATTTTTTGAACTACTTTTAACTTTAGCTTTTGAAACTCTTCATACAACTCAGGTTGATTGTAACACTGCGGTATTCCAAGTGCCCTGAATGTCACTACGTCATGCCTTTCTCATAATTAATTAACTATTTTTAACAACAAATTCATCAACAACATAATTTCTCTTTTAAACACTAAACACTAACTAAAGGATACTGTAACACCCCCAGTACAACATGTGCTCAAGATATTACTTTCATTTTCCATTTTTCTCACTTTTACAATAATATTAATCCATAATTTCAGCACACTACCTAAACAATTATCTCTAATACTAAGCCATCAATAACAATAGTTTACATAATCATATGAACAACAACAATAATAAGACTTAGAACCATGCACACAAGCACGCCTAAGCCTTTGTACTTGGTTACAAAGAACAAGATTAAGTAAGCAAAAGATTAACCACCACACATCTCAACTTAACAAAGACCACTGACTAAGTTTACATGCCTATTATTGCAACTATATGATTTCATCATCTAAATATGGTTAAGTACTATCTTATTCATGAGTGAGCACTAAAACTAAATTATTGTGAAAACAATATGACAGGTGACATAATGACGCTATTCCCATCCCATGCATGTCACCTTCAATGTTCACCTAAAACATTAAAAAAAAGCAAGTGTGAGTCCACAACTAAGCAAGTACATAATAAAATAACAACATAACCATTTATTACATCTAAAATTAGTAAGTACATAATACAATAATACCAAAGCCATTTGTCACATTCATGCCATTAATCATATTTGGATGAGTTCATGACTCAATAATATAATCACTTATCACATTTACCTCATTAGTCATCTTTGGATGAGTCCACGACTCAATAACAAAACCATTCATCATATTCATCTTATTAGTCATCATTCATAATTAGTGATGCAATGCAAATATGTATGCATGCTTATATGCACATCTCATAGCTTATCCTGGTATAGCTCAATGCACACTCGTCGGTGTGACACCATCTCATCCCCCTCCGTTCTATGGAGGGGCCCTACCAAAATAGGCCATACTCAAGAGTACTCAGGACTTAGTCATATAACTTTCTCACCGACCTGGCACATACAGTCCATATTAGTTATATGACTTTCTCATAAACCTGGCTTATATGCACTTTTCATGATGTGAATGCAAGTGATGCAATACTTTCCCATAAACAGTGAAGTTGAAGCCACTCCAAAAGTCACACCTGCTGCAATAGATACATCCATCTAAATCATGTAATTACATTACAAGCATCAAACATAACAATATCACACCTACGCACAACCCCAATTTTAATCTTCTCTCTTGCCGGACAAATCAACCCTTTGCTGTCCCGGTGATCAAAAGGCCATAAGTTCTACCTCAAGAGCCCAAGCATATGAAACCATACACTTTATAAAAACAATAGAAGATTACCGACAATTTTCTAGTTAACCATCATTTTTAATAAATTCATCTAACCCCTCGATTTCAGCTCTAAAAACCGATCTATTTCCTTACTGGACAGAAGACTTCACAATTTCGTAACTATTTTTATACAACTCCAAATATAACAATCTATATTATTTTAGAAATCTACAGAAAATTATCTAGCTTTCTATAGTTGTAGAGATAATTTAATTCGGTCACTAAATAGCCCTAATATGCAGATTAACTTGATTGCTCCCAACACCAATGAACTTCTGGACAGTGAGCTTCAACAGGTCATAAATTTTAAACTGCAGAACTAAATTTTATGTTCTTGTACTCTAATGAAATGTTAGACAAAAATCTACATTTTTCACAACCACTAAATCCTCTAAAACTGACCATAAGTACTCCAAAACTCGATCTGAAGTTCTTATCCAGAATTGCCTGAATTCAAAACCCACCCCCAAATACATCCCGGTAATAAACCCGACCTACTACCACCAGAGAGACCACACTAACCCCTCCCTAATGCAGTGACAGCACCACCATATGAACCCTAGGGTCATACCTGCACCCGAAGGCTTGATGGATCGGTGATGACTGTGTTCTCCCCTCGGATCGCTCGTTCCTCGCTCTCCAACCAAACCAAGTCCCTGTCCAAGACCTCCCCAAGACCAATCCACTACCATGGCAGCATCTATAGTGCCCTGGAAGGGCATGGGCGGTGCATAAGGGAAGGAATGGGGTGGCACAGGGGAGGCAAGGTGGAGGGAAGCTAGGGTTTGGGGGAAAAGGAGGTGGCTGCAATGGGGGAGGGCTACTGCTTGGGGAAGAGGGGAGAGGGGGTGCGGCTATGGGGGGTTGTGATATCTTAGAGTTTGTAGCGAGAAATTTTTTGGGTTTCGGGAGGCTGGGCTAGCTAAGTTTGCTGTTTTTGGGCAGCGTGGGGGTTGTTTCTGGCCTTGGGTGGCTTTTTGTGGCCCATGCGAAGGAGGGCTATGCCCCAAACCCTAGCCACACCCCCTAGCTACACCACCCTCCTCCCCTCAGCACCTATTCCCGTCCTAGACCCCCAGTCGCCCCTAGTTGAAGAGGACATATCCACCACTATTACACCCACTACACCAACACCTGGTGCCACTCCTCCAACAATACAAGGACCGCTCACTAGAGATCGTGCTTCTCAACTCAATTATCAGGTACTTTCATTCCTAGGGGATAATATTAATTTTGTTGCTGAGACACATCTTTGGAAAAGGTTAATTTTGATGCCAAACAACGTACTGAACTAATTCTAAAAATGCACGAGACAATAAAAGAAAATATTGAGCACATGAATGCTAAATATAAACTTGCTAGTAGTCAGGATAGGAAACATGTTACATTTGAACTTGGTGATCTTGTTTGGTTGCATTTGAGGAAAGATAGGTTCCCTGATTTGCGCAAGTCTAAATTAATGCCTCGCACCGACGGTCCATTTCAAGTGTTGAAAAATATTAATGATAATGCATATAAGCTTGATCTGCCTGCAGAGTTTAGGTTCCTTCCCATATTTAACATTGCATATGTGAAGCCATACTTAGGTGAAGAAGATGAACTACAGTCGAGGATGACTTCGATTCAAGAAGGGGGGATGATGAGAACATCTCCACCACTGTTACACCCACTACACCAACACTTACTGCCACTCCTCCAACAATACAAGGACCACTCACTAGAGCTCATGCTTTTCAACTCAATTATCAGTTTCTTTCATTCCTAGGAGATAATATTAATTTTGCTAAGGATTTGATACTTCCTAAATCAAGTTTTTACTTGATACTCAGGAATGATGGATCAAGAATGGATACAAGAGACAAGCTATGGAGCATAGGAATCATGAATGGAGATGATGGCAGCACCACAAAGAGAAGGAAATCAAGTAGAGGAGACAAGTGATGATTTCAAGATACTCAAGCCACCATAAAAAGACTTAGCAATTTTTCTTGGCCTCGACCAAAGGTGTTTTGGCCAAGTCCATGGAAGGTGTTGCGCCACTTGATTCAACCAACAGGTCATATTACCTTAAATAGAGTCCGAGCTATCTTTAGTATATAGTCTAGGGTGGAAGAAAATAGGAGTTCGGTTGGCTTACTCCAAGTTAGGACGAACCGTCCTAGTTTTGGCCTCTATAAGATCGAGGATGCCGACTAAAGGGAGGTGAATAGGCGGCTTTTAAAATTTCCCTTCTAATTAATTTCTCACCTAAGTACCCCTATGATAAAACCTCAACCACAAATAATGCGGAAGCGGTAAACTAAGTGTAACACCCTAAAATTTACTTTAATTTAAATTTTGGAGTATTTTTTATTTTTGAGAATTTCTGAGAATTTATAAGAATTTAATTGGATTTATTCATTTGTGACCTTTCTTGCATTTAATTAAAATAATACAAAAGTTTATACAAAGTTTTGCTAGAAATATTTTATTTGAGTTCCAAATGTCCCAAAGTATTTTCTAGAATTTTTTTGGATTTTTCCGGTTATTTTTGCTATTTATTTTGGTTTGTTTAATTACCGGAATTATTTTAAATGAAAAAGGATTTAAAAACGGGAACGAATAGTATTGGGGCCCAAGATCGTGCTCACCGCCAAAGGCGTCGTAAACCCTAGCCACCGCAGATTCGCACTGGCGTCGATCAGATCCAATGGTCGCCGTTACGCTGCCGCCCACGCTGCGCGCGCCGGATCATCGCCACACGGATGGTCAGGATTGCGCCACATCGCTTCTTCCTCGCGGGATCACCGGAGAGACGTGTGCATTGATGGCCGTGAGTTTCGCTAGCGGGTTTCATGCAAGTCGAGGCAGCTTTTAAGTATCCATTGAGTGCGTCGTGCAGAGCTTCTCTCGCTCATCCTTTTGACTCCTCTCACGGACGCCGAGAAGCCCCTGAGACTCCGCAGTAGCTCGCCGTAGTTGCCGCACCGCTCCGTCGTTGTTCTTGCCTCGTTCTACCACTGCCGATTCCTCTCCGCCGTCGCCAAGGTCACCGGAGTGACGCTCTCGCCAAGCCGCGTCGAACAAGCCAGTTCTTCATGCTGGAGAAGCCCCATAGCGCCGTTGGCTGCGTCGTCTTCCCCAGCTCCGGCAACCTTCGCTTCCTCGCCGCCGTCGACTTCGTCAAGCATCGTCGACCGTCCGATCTGCATCACGCGATTCTGGTACTTCCACGTCGCTAATCTCCTCGTTTCCCTAGCGTTAATCTTGACCGTAGATGTGTAGATTGAACGGCGGTGATTAGATCTAGTTTTTGCGCTTTGTTTTAGTCTCAACCGTTGGATCGATAGCGTACGCGTGAGATTACGCCGCGTAGTTTGATGAATAGTAAACAACACGGGTACCGTGGGCCGTTGGATTAGATATAAATGGTAGCTGTGGGATGAACTGTGGCCTGCGGATCCCTGCCGTTCAAATTTGAATGAGCGGCGGAGATGACGCCGCGCCCTCGCCAAATCGCGTATGGACGCGTGTGCATCTTTGACCGAGGACCGGACCAATCTCGGCCGTGGATTTCAAACGAGCCATCGACATCGTGCCGCGTGTTGCCGCGTAGCCCGAGGTGTCACCGAGCTCGCACGCGGGATTCAGCCATTGGATGCTCGACACGTGTACCCGAGATGCGAACCGTCGTCGAGCTCGCACGCTGGATTTCTGACTGTTGATCTTTTGACGGCCGTGATTGCGTCACGTAGTTGAGATCTGGCCGTCGGTTGGGATCAGCCGAGATAATGACGTGTGTCATGCACAAATCTCGAGGCAATCGGCTGACGTCAGCAGTGACGTCGACATCATCTGGTGTGGGCCAGGCTCACTATTCTGTGCGCCGAGTCCACGGTGGACCGACCTGAGCCGTGGACTGGGTCCAAAGACCGAGGTGACATGGCTGCACCAGAGTGCGCCACGTGTCAGCTGACGTCATGCTGACGCAATAAATCGTTTTTTCTTTTGAAAAATAATTATGTTAATTCGGTTTATTATGTTTAATATATTTGCAAATTTTGAAAAGCCATAACTTTTGCATTTTAACTCCGATTGAGGTGATTCCAATTTCTAAAAATTTGTAAAATCAAGATCTATTTATTGGGGTAAGACTAATAATTAATGGAGGAGAGTTCCTAGAGAACTTAATCGTCCTTAATACCCAAACCCTGAATGTTATCCTGGGAATGGATTGGCTAACTAAGCATAAGGCAGTGTTGGACTGTGGAAGAAGAGTCATATCAGTCGAGAGCTCGGAAGGGCGAAGGATTGAGTTTGAAGCGACAGCAGTGCGAGATGGTCAGTTGATGGTCAACAGCATAAAGGCCATTAGCTTAGAAGATGTTCTAATAGTCAGAGAGTATTCAGATGTTTTTCTGGAGGATTTACCTGGAATGCCGCCGGATAGAGATAGAGTTCGTTATAGAACTTGTTCCAGGAACAGCTCCGATAGCCAAGAGACCCTACCGGATGTCCACAGATGAGTTGGTAGAGATGAAGAAATAGATTGAAGAGCTGTTGGAGAAAGGTTTTATCAGACCTAGTTCATCGCCATGGGGAGCACCTATCTTGTTCGTCAAGAAAAAGGATGGGAGTTTTAGGATGTGTATAGACTATCGTGCACTCAATGATGTGACTATAAAGAATAAGTATCCGCTACCCAAGATCGATGATCTTTTTGATCAGTTGAGAGGAGCAGGAGTCTTTTCCAAGATTGATCTCCGATCGGGGTATCATCAGTTGAAGATCCACTCAGAGGATATACCGAAGACTGCATTTTCATCAAGATATGGACACTATGAGTTCACAGTTATGTCCTTTGGATTGACAAATGCACCAGCATATTTCATGAACTTGATGAATAAGGTTTTTATGGAATACTTGGATAAGTTCATCGTCGTGTTTATAGATGATATCCTTGTCTATTCCAAGACGAGGGAAGAGCACACCGAGCATTTAAGGCTTGTCCTTGAGAAATTGATGGAACAACAATTGTTTGCTAAATTTAGCAAATGTGACTTTTGGAAGGATAAAGTGGAATTTCTTGGACACATAATGACCGCAGAAGGAGTCGCAGTAGATCCAAGTAAGGTGGAGACAGTTTTGCATTGGGGGCAACCGAAGACGGTAACTCAAATCCGTAGTTTCCTTGGAATGGCGGGATATTACCGTTGTTTTATTGAAGGATTCTCTACAATTGCGAGACCCCTTACGCAATTGTTAAAGAAAGAAAAGAAATTCTTGTGGACACCTGAGTGTGAGAAGAGTTTTCAGGAGTTGAAGAAACGGTTAACATCAGCACCTGTATTAGTTTTACCTGACATTCATCAAAGTTTCGACATCTATTGTGATGCATCGCATCAGGGATTGGAATGCGTGTTAATGCAAAATTGAAAGGTAATAGCGTATGCATCGAGGCAATTAAGGCCACATGAGGAGAACTATCCGACTTATGATTTGGGATTGGCTGCCGTAGTGCATGCACTGAAAATATGGCGTCACCATCTCATCAGAAATAGATGTGAAGTGTATACAGATCACAAAAGTCTCAAGTATATATTCACGCAAGCTGACTTAAATATGAGGCAGAGAAGATGGCTAGAGTTGATCAAAGATTATAATATTGGAATTCATTATCATCCTGGCAAAGCCAACGTGGTGGCAGATGCCTTGAGCAGAAAGAACCACAATGTAAATATGCTGTTGGAAACAAGTCAGGCAAAATTGTTTAAGGATTTCCAGAAATTGGAATTGGAAATGGTACCAGGAGGATTCTTAGCAACCTTGGAAGTAAAACTTACCCTGGAAGATCAGATCAGGGAAGGACAGAAAGATGATGACAAAATCAAGAGAATTAAGTCTAAGATGGACGAAGGCAAGGCGAACGATTTCAAACTGGATGACCAAGGCACTATGTGGTTTAAAGGGCGCATTTGTGTGCCGAACAAAAAGGATTTGAAGTAGTTAATTTTGGAGGAAGCCCATGACTCCAAGTACTCAATTCATCCAGGAAATGCAAAAATGTATCAAGATTTGAAAGAAGGATTTTGGTGGCCAAGCATGAAGAGGGAAGTTGCTGAGTATGTCGCATTATGTGACATATGTCAAAGAGTCAAAGCTATGCACCAGAGGCCAGCAGGATTATTACAACCCCAGAAAATACCTAAATGGAAATGGGAAGAAATTGGTATAGATTTCATAACCGGTTTACCCAGAACTCAAAGTGGATATGATTCTATCTGGGTCATAGTAGATCGATTAACTAAAGTGGCACATTTCATACCAGTAAAGACCACTTATTCTGGAGACCGGTTAGCAGAACTTTATATGGCAAGAATTGTCTGTTTGCATAGGGTACCGAAGAAAATAGTGTCAGATAGAGGAACTCAGTTTACTTCCAGATTTTGGGGTAAGCTACATGAAGCACTGGGGACTCGTTTGAACTTCAAGATAAAGATACCATCCATGAGCATGATGGTCAAACCGAGAGAGTTAACGGATATTGGAAGATATGTCGAGAGCTCGTGCCTTAGCATATGCTACTTCATGGGACAAGTGTTTGCCTTATGCCGAGTTCAGCTACAACAACAGTTATCAGGCAAGTTTACAGATGTCTCCATTTGAAGCTTTGTATGGTCGATCCTGTCGAACACCATTGAACTGGAATGAGACTGGCGAACGACATGTTTTTGGTCCGGATATACTTCAGAAAGCGGAAAAGCAGATTGCTATGATCAGAGAGAGATTGAAGATTGCTCAATCAAGACAGAAGAGCTATGCCGACAATCGTCGCAGGGAGTTGAGCTTTGAACCTGAAGATTTTGTGTAACTCAGAGTCACCCCTCTCAAAGGAGTCAGAAGATTCCATGCAAAAGGGAAGCTCGCACCCAAATATGTTGGACCATTCAAGATTCTGAGTCGCAAAGGTGAAGTTGCGTACCAACTGGAGCTGCCGCAGTCATTGGCAGGGGTACATGATGTATTCCATGTGTCACAATTGAAGAAGTGTCTCCGAGTACCGGAAGAGCAAACACCTTTGCAAGCAATCGAGCTGCAAGAAGATCTAACTTATAAAGAGCATCCGGTGAAGATTCTGGACATAATGGACAGAGAGACAAGGAACAAGTCAACGTGTTTTTGCAAAGTTGAGTGGAGCAACCATTCGGAAAGTGAAGCAACGCGGGAACGCGAAGAAGATCTAAAGGAGTTTCCTGACCTATTTCTGTAGTCAGCCCTGAATCTCGGGGACGAGATTCTGTTAAGGGGGGGAGGTTTGTAACACCCTGAAATTTGGTCTAATTTAAATTTTGTAGTATTTTTGATCTTTGAGAATTTTTGGGAATTTATTGAAATTTAATTGGATTTATTCAAATATGGCCTTTCTTGATATCAATTAAATAATGGAAAAGTTTATGTGAAGTTTTATTGAAAATATTTTATTTGAGTTCCAAATGTCTCAAAGTATTTTCTAGAATTTTTCTTGATTTTTCCGGGTATTTTTGCTTTGTTTATTTATCTAATTTATTTTTAATCAGAAATATTTTAAAAATCGGGTGAATAGTACTAGGTCGCACCAAAGATCGTGCTTAGCCCACCTACCACATGAAACCCTAGAATCGCTATTTGTCCAACCTTGATCGAACAGATTGCCGTTGCTTGTGCGTCGCCGCGCGCGGCGCCATCCGTCGAGTCCACGCGAACGCCGTGATGGAGCCACGCCCCGCCGCGTGAATCGTCGTGAGTTAACGCCGCCGAAGCGTTTTCTTGTTTCGCCGCCACGCTGCGGTACATCGAGGCTCTTAAAGTGCACCGGTAGCGCGTCTCGCGTAGCTCTCTCTCTTGCCGTGATCTTTTGACTCTCGCACGCCACCCGAGCCGCCGCCGCTTGCCCTCAAGAGCTCGCCGAAGTTATTTGAAGTCTTCGCAGCTTCCTTGCCCTTTGCTCACTTGTCGGTTGAGGTTACTGCTGCCCCAAGATCTCCGCCGAAGTTCGACTTGCCAAGACGCCACGACCGCCGCTTCTTCTCGCCGAATCACCCTCTAGCGTCGCCGACCGCGTCGTCTTCCCCAGCTCCGGCAGCCTTCTCTTCTGCGCCACCGCCGACCTCGCCGAACCTCGTCGACCGTTCGATCCGCATCGCACGCGTCTGGTTCGTCCACGTCTTTCCCCTTCTGTTTTAAATCCTTGCGTTAATCTTGACCGTTAGATCTAGATTGAACGGTGGTGATTAGATTTAGTTTCTGTGTTTGTTTAGATCTCAGCCGTTGGATCGTTATTGTACGCGTGAGATTGCGTCGCGTAGTTAAGATGAACAGTAATCAGCTCGGCTACCGTGGGCCATTAGATTAGATCTAAATGAGAGTTGAGGGTTGAGCTGTGACGCGTGGATCCGCGTCGTTCAGATTTGAACGTGCGGCGGAGATGACACCGCACCACCACCAAATTGCGTGCAGACGCGTATGCGCGTTGACCGTGGTGGAGACCAGATCCGACCGTTGCTTTCGGTGCACCGCTGCGATCTTGCCGCGTGGCCGAGCGTGAACCGAGACGCCGCCGAACGTGCGCGAGATCCAGCCGTTGGATCCAGGAGTCCCGCCGGATGCGCAACGCATGTCGTGTAGATTTCGAGGCAGTGCGGTGTGGCGCGTGGATCTGACCGTTGATTCAAGGAACGGCTCGGATCTTGCCGCGTGGGTGCACTGTGCTGGTGGACCGAGTCCACGGTGGAACCAATCCGAGCCGTGAACCGAGGCAACGTGGCGGCACTAGAAGGCCGCCACGTGTCATGATACGTCATAAATAATTTTTTTATATAAAAATATTTTGGCCGAATTTCATTTCGGTGCTGACGTCATCATTAGGTCATGCTGACGTCATAAATCTCAATTTTTTTCGTATAAAAATAATTAAAACAAATCGGATTTTCTGATTTATATTTTATTTAAAACTTTGAAAGGCTATAACTTTTGCATTTGAACTCCGATTGAGGTGATTCCAGTTTCTAAAAATTTGCAAAATTGTGCTAGTTTTGATGGTTAATTTTAATTGAATTTTTGAAGTTATATATTCTACTGTTTTGGTTATTATTGCATATGTTATTTTTATGCGTTGACGCAAATTTGCTGGAATGTTTTGAAGGAGAGTTCATCACTTCAGATCAAGCTTTAGATCAAGACCAGAAACTCTTTGATCATTTTGTTACCAGATTTTAAAATGTAATTTATGCTTTGAAATTATGCATGCTAATTTATTTAAATGTATTTAAATTGATTTAGGGTATGTAGCTAATCAACCCATATTGTTATCACCACCTTGAAATTACTATTTGTATGCCTTTAAGTCATTGTCCACCCTAAGGTTATACGTATTTGTTGGATATTAATATGATGCCAACACGGGAGGCTAGACCATGATTAGATTCTTAGCCATGCAACGAGTCATGAATGATCTTTCAGAAAATGTATCAATGTTGACTAACGAAATACTGAATGTATTTTGAAAGTGGTGTGATGATGCCACATGATGAGAATGAGGTACAGAGACCTGTGTGGTTCTGTACCGATGTTGAGTTATTGCTGGCATGTGTTGCACAATAATCAACGGGGTGGGAAATGATTTAGACTGGGGCAAGTGGCAAGAGGCTATGTGCCAGGTGGGCCTGTGGTTGATGAGTGATGTGAGTCTGTGTGCCACATTGGGCTGTGTGCCACTGTTGAGTGTGGGAAGTCTTGCCTTGGTCAGTTAAGGACCTCACCTTGCAAGCCTTTGACCTGAGTCACCCGTACAACCACATGTCTGATATGGACAGGCCTAGTTGATTAGGGTTACGATATCTTTCCTCACGATACCTCGGTGACAGACACGCAGGGGTGTAAGCGTGTGGAGGAGCCGCATCTTTGCGGCTTGGTGCCCATCCAACGGTGTTGTCCTATCCTATACTTCGGCTCTGTGTGAGGGAAGTGATAGTGAAGGCGATACCGGAGAGGTTCATTGGTTAAGGTAGAGGTTCCTGAAAGGCTTTGTCACGGGCAATCACCTGTGTGGTGAGCGGCTGTATCTTGTGGGTAAAGTGTACAACCTCTGCAGAGTGTCAAATCTATTCGACTAGCCGTGCTCGCGGTATTGAGCATTGCTCGGGGGGATTACAATCAAGGGGTATATCTTCAAAAATAAAATGTGGGAAGGGTGGCTGTGTGCTGGTGCTAAGAATGAACTGATTAAGGTTGTGTGCCGAGAATCTTTGAAGAAAAACTGTTTGAAGAACATAGCAATATATATAACTGTTTCACTGCTTTCAATCTAAATAAGATTCTAGTTTAAAAATGTTGTTTGATGCAAAAGAACCAAGTAAGCCAATTCTTTGGAATAAGCCTTGCATGTAGTAATAGTACCGCATTCTGTGCATTACTTGCTAAGTGCCTTGAGTACTCACCCCTCCTTGCCTATCAATCCCAACATCAGTGGAGGAGTCTACGCCGGCCTGGGAGGAGGAGTATATTGAAGATCCGGACAGTTAGGGGGCAAACCCAGTCGGTTGCCTGTGGAAAGATGAAGGCTTCCATGAAGTTTATATGTTTTCCGTCGTTTCCTGTTTACTCTAATAATGTAAGCACTGTGTCGGGACCCGAATCCGCAAATCCGGACCCTCTGTGTATTCTGTGCCAGTCCAGGATCACGCTAGCACACACAGTCATACAGGGTTGCACATTACAGACATCACAAGGATATAAGAATAAATAGTGCAAACATGTATATAAACCAAGTTGTACGACCTTATGGTCTCCTTACAGATAAGTTAGCCACACAGGGCTTACATTATTCAAAGTAAAGAAATAGCAGCAGAACATAAATAAAGGTCGTGGAAGCCTTCATCTTGCCACAGGCAACCGACTGGGCTTGCCCCCTAGTTGTTTGTATCCTCGATGTACTCCTCACAAGCTGGTGTAGTCTCCTCCACTGATGATGGGGTTGATAAGCAAGGTGGGGTGAGTACACAAGGCACTCAACAAGTAATGCACAGAATGCAGCGCTATTACTATATGCAGAGCTTATTCCAAAGGATTGGCTTAAATGGTTCTTTTGCATCAAGCAGCATTTTTGAACTAGTATCTTGTTTAGATTAAAGAAGTGGCACAGATATAAATAATACTAAATTCAAATGGTTTTTCATTGAAGATTCTCAGCACACAGCCTTAACAGTTCATTTCCAACAGCGGCACACACCACCCTTCCCACATTTTGTTTATGAAAATCTACCCCTTGAGTGTAATCCCGAGCAATGCTCAATACCGTGAGCACGGCTATTGAATAGTTTGACACTGCAGAGGTTGTACACTTTACCCACAAGATACACCGCCACCACACAGTGATTGTCCGCAACAAAGCTTTTCAGAACTTCTACCTTAACCAAATAACCTCTCGGTATTGCCTTCACTATCACTTCCCACACGAGCCAAGTATAGGACCGCCAATCACCGCTGGATGGGCACCAAGCCATAGCACGTGTACGCTCCCCCATACAGATACACCCTCGTACTTGTCACCCCGAGGTATCGGAGGAAAGATATCGAACCCTAGTACACTAGGTCTGTCCCATATCGCACAAGTGGTTGTACGGGTGACTCAGATCAAAGGCTTGCAAGGTGAAGTCCTTAGCGACCAAGGCAAGACTTCCAACACTCAACATGGTACACACACCCAATGTGGCACAGACTCACATCACTCATCAACCCAATGCCACACAGCCCACCAGCACACACCTCTTGCCACTTGCCCAGCCTAAATCTTTTCCCACCCAGCTTGATTATTTTGCAACACATGCCAGCAATAACTCCACATCGGTACGGAACCACACAGGTCGCGGTATCTCAATCTCATCATATGGCATCATCACACCACTTTTTAAAATACATTCAATATGTCTTTAGTCAGTATTGTAGCATTTTTCCGAAAGATCACTCATGATTCGTTGCAAGGCTAAGCATCTACTCACGGTCTAGCCTCCCGTGTTGGCACAATATTAGCATCCAACTAATATAATCAAACTTAGGGTGACAATGGTTTAGGGCATACAATTAATAATTCAAGGTGGCATAACAAAATGGGTTGATTATCTACATTATCCCAAATCAATTTAATTTCATTTTAAATAATTAGCATGCATAGTTTCAAAGCATAAATTACATTTTAAAATCTGGGATCAAAATGATCAAAGCATCACTTGCCTTCAAAGAGTTGCTGGTCATGTTCCGAAGCTTGGTCTTGAGCGACGAATTCTTCCTCGAAACTTTCCGGCAAATTTGCGTCTACGCGTACAAATAAAGTATGCAATAAATAGCTAATACAGAAGACTAGATGACCTCAAAAATTCAAATACAATTTATCATTAAATATATCACAATTTTACAAATTTTTAGAAATTTGAATCACCTAAATCCGAGTTAAAATGCCAAAGTTATAGTCATTTGAAGTTTGAATAAAATCTGAAAATACAGAAATTAAGAAAATCCGATTTTTCTGAATTATTTTTATACTGGAAATTCGCTTTTATGACGTCAGCACCGCGTCATGATGACGTCAGCACAGAAATGAATTTCGGTCGAAATATTTTTATAGATAAAAAAAATATTTATGACGTCATCGCTAACGTCAGCTCGACACGTGGCACGCCCAGAGGCTGCCACGTCGTTCTGGTCTTTGGACTGGGTTCACGGCTCGGCTCTGGTCTACCGTGGACTCGGTTCACCAGAACAGTGCAGCAACGCGGCAAGATCCGAGCCGTTCGTTGAATCAACGGCCAGATCTCCTCACGCGCACCGTAGCGCCCCGAGATGCGTGCGACACGCGTCGCGCATCCAGCGTTCAGCCACGCATCCATCGCGGCGACGCCTCAGCTCCACGCCTCCACGCGTCGCACATCCTACGGCGCGCTCAGATCCAACGGCCAGCACCGCGCCGTCACTGCGACGTCTCGCATCATGTGACGACATGCTGCGCAATCGCGACGGTGCACCCGAAATCGACGGCTGGATCTGGTCTCCGCCCTGGTCAAAACTCCCACGCGTCACAAGACGCGATTTGGCGAGGGTGCGGTGCCATCTCGCCCGACGTTCAAATCGAGCGCGGATCCTTAGGGCAAAACCAGATCAATCTCTACCGTTTAGATCCAATCTAACGCCCACAGTACCGAAGCGGTTTCATCGTTCATGGCGCGACGTGGCTCAATCCTCACGCGTCCAAAAAAGATCCAAGGGTTCGCATTAAATCTAGCAGGAGAATCTAAATCTAATCCCTACCGTACACATCAAGATCCAACGGTCACTATTCAATCTAAACATCTACAGAGATGGAGGCTACGTGGACTCACCGTAACCGAACGATGCAATCGGACGGTCGGCGCGTTCGACGAGGTTGTGGCGAAGAAGAGATGGTTGCGGGAGTCGGGAAGACGACCTCGGCGACGGCGATGCGGGCTTCTTCTCGTGAGAAGAAGTGGATCGTTCGACGCGGCTTGGCGGAAGGGTTACTCGAGTGACCTTGGCGACGGCGGAGAAACCGCGCGGCGAAGCAAGCGGCTAAAAACGGCAGCACAAAAAGCAACTTCTGGCGAGCTTGTACGGGCGCTAGAGGGGTCTCGGCGGCGCGTCGCGAGTCAAAGATGCGGAGCGAAGGCCTCGCACGACGCTTCAACGGGGACTTAAGGGCTGCCTCGACGTGCAGAAACGGCCGGCGAAGTCACGGCCATCAACGCCCACGTCTCCAATGATCTCGGGACGGCGATGTGGCGCGATCTGTGCATTCGCGGCTGGCGATGATCCGAAGGCTCACACGCGACGGCGACGTGGCACACGCACAGGAGTGCGATCCGGATCGGACGGCTTGGGCTAGGCGGCGCTAGGGTTTCGGCTGGGCGGGCTGCGTGGGCCGGAGTCACGAGCTGGGCAGAGCACGATCGGGCCGCTAACGATTTCGACCTGCAACATCGCTGCAGGATTTTTAAATCCTTTTGAATAAAAATAATTCGGAAATTAGTTTTGGCCAAAGAAAGTAGTAAAATATCCGAAAAATTCGGAAAAATTCTGGAAAATACTTTGAGATGTTTGGAACTCCATTAAAATATTTTCAATAAAACTTTGCAAAAACTTTTCCTTTATTTAATTTGTTTTCAAGAAAGGCTATATTTGAATAATTCCAAATAAATTTCAATAATTTCCAAAATTTCTCAAAAATTAAAAATACTTCAAATTTTAAATTAGAGCAAAAATTAGGTGTTACAAACCTCCCCCTTATGAGTAATCTCATCCCGAGATTGAGTGGTCGCGTCACTGTAAATAGGTTAGGAAACTCCTTCTTCAGATCTTCTTCGCATTCCCACGTGGCTTCACTTTCCGAGTGGTTGCTTCACTGAACTCTGCAGAAACGTGTTGACTTGTTTCTTGTCTCTCTATCCATTACGTCCAGAATCTCATCGGATGTTCTTTGTAAGTCAGATCTTCTTGCAGCTCAATTGCCTCCAAAAGTGTTTGCTCTTCCGGTACTCAAGACACTTCTTCGATTGTGATACATGAAATACATCATGCACTCGCCAAAGACGTGGTAACTCCAATCGATAAGCAACTTCACCTCTGCGGCTCAAGATCTTGAATGGTCCGACAATCTGTGCGAGCTTCCCTTTGCATGGAACCTTGACTCCTTTGAGTGGCGTTACTCTAAGATACACAAAATCTTGGGTTCAAAGCTCGGTTCCTGCGACGGTTGTCAAGATAACTCTTTTGCCTTGATTGTGCAATCTTCAATCTTTCCCCGATCGAGCGATTTGTTCTTCGCTTCTCAAGAATGTCGGTCCAAAGACATGTCGTTCTTTGTCTCATTCCAATTCAATGGTGTGCGACAGACCGACCATACAAAGCTTCAAATGGAGACATCTGTAAACTCGCTCGATAATCGTTGTTATAACTAAACTCAAGATAAGGCAAACACTTGTCCCATGAGGTTGAATATGCTAAGGCACATGCCCTCAACATGTCCTCCAATATCGATTGACTCTCTCGCTTGCCCATCCGCTCATGGATGGTATGTCAGATCAAGTTCAAATGAGTTCCCATCGCTTCATGTAGCTTACCCCAAAATCGAGGTAAATTGGGTACCTGCATCGATACTATCTTCTTGGTACTCCGTGCAAGCGCAGCGATCCGTGCCATATAAAGTTCTCGCTAACCGGTCTCGGAATAAGTGGTCTTTACGGTATGAAATGTGCCACTTTGGTTAAGCGATCCACTATGACCCATACTGAATCATATCCACTTTGCGCTCGGGCAATCCGGTTATGAAATCCATACCAATTTCTTCCCATTTCCATTCAGGTATCTTTAAGGGTTGTAATAGCCCCTGGCCGCCTTTGGTGCATAGCTTTGACTCTTTGGCATATGTCACATAATGCAACGATTCGCGACTTCCCGCTTCATGCTTGGCCACCAAAATCTTTCCTTTAAATCTTGATACATTTTCGCACTTCCTGGATGAATTGAGTACTTGGAGTCATGAGCCTCCTCCAGAATGAACTCGCTTCAACTCCTTTTTGTTCGCACACAAATTCGCTCTTTAAACCACATAGTACCTTGTTCATCCAGCTTGAAATATTTTGCTTTGCCTTCATCCATTTTGCCCTTAATTCTTTTGATCTTATCATCATCTTTCCGCCTTCCTTGATCTCGATCTTCCGGTAGGTCTTACTTCCAAGGTTGCTAGGAATCCTTCGGTACTATTTCCAGTTCTAATTTCGAATTCCTTACACAATTTCGCTCGACTTGTTTCCATCAAAGATATTTACACGTGGTTCTTTCGCTCAAGGCCCGCCACCACGTTGGCTTTACCGTGGTGGTAGTGAATTCCTATTATAATCCTTGATTAACTCTAACCATCTTCTTTGCCTCATATTTAGGTCACTTATGAAGATATACTTAAGACTTTTATGATCTGTATACACTTCACATCTATTTCCGATGAGATGATGACGCCATATTTTTAGTGCATGCACCACGGGCTAATTCCAAATCATGGGTCGGATAGTTCTCCTCGTGTGGTCTCAATTGCCTCGATGCATAGGCGATTACCTTCCTATTTTGCATCAACACACATCCCAATCCTCGACGCGATGCATCACAATAGATGTCGAAGCCTTGATGGACATCGTAAAACTAGTACAAAGCCGATGTTAATCTCTCTTCAACTCCTCAAAACTCTTCTCACACTCAAAGGCCCATAAGAATTTCTTTTCCTTTTCAACAATTGCGTAAGAGGTCTCGCAATCGTAGAGAATCCTTCGATGAATCGACGGTAATACCCCGCCATTCCAAGGAAACTACGATTTGGGTTACCGACTTGGGTTGCTCCCAATGCGTAACTGTCTCCACTTTCTTTGGATCTACCGCAACTCCTGCCGCAGTCATTATGTGTCCAAGAAATTCAACCTTATTCTTCCGTAAATCACATTTGCTAAATTTCGCAAACAACTTTTGCTCTCTCAACTTTTCAAGGACTAGCCTCAAATGCTCGGCGTGCTCTTCGCTCGTCTTGGAATAGATAAGGATATCATCTATGAATACGACGACTAACTTGTCCAAGTATTCCATAAACACCTTATTCATTAAGTTCATGAAATATCTTTGGTGCATTTGTCAAACCAAAGGACATCATTGTAAACTCAGAGTGCCCATATCTTGACGAAAATGCGCTTGAATATCCTCCGATCGGATCTTCAATTGATGGTATCTCGATCGGAGATCAATTTTGGAGAAAACTCCGCTCCTCTCAATCGGTCAAACAAATCATCGATCCTGGGTAGAGGATACTTATTCTTTATCGTCACATCATTGAGTGCACGATAGTCTATACACATCCTAAAACTCCCGTCCTTCTTGACGAATAGGACAGGTGCTCCCCATGGCGATGAACTAGGTCTTATAAATCCTTTTTCCAGCAGTTCTTCAATTTGCTTCTTCATTTCCACCAATTCCTCTGTGGACATCCTATAAGGTCTCTTAGCTATGGGAGCTGTCCCTGGAACCAGCTCTATCACGAACTCGATATCTCTATCCGTGGCATTCTGTAAATCTTCCGGGAAAACATCCGGATATTCATTGACTATGGGCACTTCTTTTAAGCTGACAGTCTTCATGCTGTTGACCATCAATTGTCCCTCCCGCACTGATTTTGCTTCAAACTCAATCTTCTTTCCATCCGGGCTCTCGACCGATATGACTCTTTTTCCGCAGTCCAGCACTGCCTTGTGTTTGGTTAACCAATCCATTCCCAGGATAACATCCAAGGTTTGGGTATTAAGGACGATTAAGTTCGCTAGGAACTCAACTCCATTAATTATTAGTCTTACCCCAGAACATCCTACTTTAGATCGGAGTTCTGATCCAGGGGATTGGACTATGAGCACACATTTAAGATTCACTATTTCCATATCATTTTGAACAGCAAAATCTCGGGAAATAAAAGAATGCGAAGCTCCGGAATCAAATAAAACAAGATGGTAATCGAGTTTACTAGAACTTACCCAAAGATAACGTCCGTATGCTCGACTTCATCCGTCGTAATGTGGTTGACTCGGCCTCGTGCGGTTCCTTGGGATGGAGTTCTCGCTGTTGATGCCCCGCGTTCACGATTGGCGCAGAGTCCTTGCCGTGTGTTCCCGTGTTAAAGCGACCGGGTGACACCTCCTTCTTAGGGCAATTGTTGGCAAATGCCCCATTTCATTGCAATGGTAGCAACGCCTTCCCACCGCTCGAGAGGTTCCTCCGATGCGCTACGCCTCGGCCGAGTCTCGAACATTCGACCATCGGGCGATTTGGCGGTGGTGCCCTATCATTGCCTCCGGGCCGGTACCGAATGAACTGCTGGGGTGCCATCCTCCGCCTCTCTGCCCCGACGACCTCCTTGTTGCGCCATTCGCGCTTCGTTGTCATCCCACTCGGCGCTTGTCCTCTAAGATAAGACTTTGTTAACTAGCTCTTGGAAGTCGGGAATGTGTGGGTGATCGGCCCCACTCGCAACCTCGCATTCAATCCCTTCATGAAGCGGGATTGTCCGGCCTTATCCGTAGCCACGCCCTCAGTGCGTAGCGTGCGGTTGGGTGAATTTGTTCTGTAATCGGCCACCGACCGCCCCCCGCTTGAGGCTTCGAATTCTCCTTTTGAGATCCATGATACCCTCGGGTACATGGTACTTGGCGAAAGTCGAGGTGAATTCTCCCACGTGATACTCTGTGGGTCCTCATGAGTCGCGCAAGTTTTTCCACCATTCTGCGGCAGCCCTTCGAGTTGATGAGAGGCATAGAGTACCCTCTCATGTCCTACACACTGGGTAATGTGCAGCTTCCTTTCAATTGTCCTTAGCCAATCGTCCGCCTCAAAGTGGATTGGCGTTGCCTGAGAAGGTAGGTGGACGGGTTCTCATAAACTCCGACAACCTTGAGTAGGGGTGTGGTCCATGGTTACCCCCAGCTTGAACATTCGCAGCAGCTTGGTTGGATATCTGCTGCATGGTTTGAACCATCGTGTTCATAAGTTGAGTCTGGGCAGTCAAGAAGGCTCCCAGGTTCTGCATATCGACCTACGGCGGTTGAGGAATCGGCTCTTCATTCTGGTTATCCGCCTGGTTAGCTCCACTTCCGCTGGCTCCAACATTTCCACGTGTCCTCACCATCTGTTGCAAGCTTCCAAGGTTAAGAAAAGAAGAAAGCATAGACAAGTAGAAGAATTTATGTGGGGAAATAGGTCTAACTTAAATTATTTAGCCACTTTATTGATATAATATAAAGCAGTATGGTTGCTCACAAGTGCCTAAGGGCAATGCAACGCATACGAGACACTCACAACCAGAACAAGTAAGCAAACATAGGAACCCATGACGACTCACACCTAATGGTGACTCTGAAGAAAAAGACGCGACTCAACCTTCGAGTCTCGACACTATACTCTACTAGACTCGATCACCATCGAGCCAACCCGGCCGGCTCCCCGAGCATACACCGTGGGTGCTCGCATCGGGCAACCGTCCCGTGACCCATCGCACTGGTGCAAAAGACCCCATCGACTACCGTGGTCCCGGCCGCTCGCCTGCTGACCGGTGCCTCTCGCCTGCTCCTCCGGATTTGGATCGTATAACTCGGGATCGCAAGGCTCGGGTCCGCATAAAGCCATCTCCAACTCTGGATCTTCTCGCATGGAATGAGCTAAGCCCTCCCGCACCGGATCCTCGCCTCGTGACTCGGCGCAGGTCCTCCGCAACTCCGGACTGTCTCATCCAAGGCATCCTCTCGGCGATGACGCACCTCGCCAGTGGGTGATAGTGGCGTCCTCCTCTACAAGCTCCATCCTCTCCAAACGATTGTCTCGACGCGGATGGTGACGAAAGACGGTGTCCTCCAACTCTGCGAGTAGGTGCGCAATCGCCGACGCTCGTCGTGCCGCCTCCTCGGATTCCGCCTCAAAAGAAGACCTCCGACCGTGATGTAGATAGGACGGCTCACCTCGCCCTCTCCCGAGCATACATCGTGATCTTGACATCCCGTGCGACGCCAAGTCCCGCCTGCACTCACCAAGTCCTCGACATGCTGGTCTATCAAAACCTCCGAGCAATCGCATCATACGCCATAACTCCATGGCGTATCCTTCGGTGCGCCTCCATAGGTATGGATCATCCTCATCCGCCAAATAAAAACCTTGTTTAAATTTAACAGAGAATAATAAAAATTCAGATAGGTATGAATAAGGAGAAGAGATAAGTCGAGATTTCTTTGATATTCTTGCTCAAGTTGATTAGGTCTTTTAGAAAATAGTTTTACCCTCCTAGGCACAACCAAACTAGGGTCAAGTCCTACATCACTGCTCGATACCACCTCTGCCGGGACCCGAACTGCAAATCCGACCTCTGTGTATTCTGTGCCACCCAGATCACGCTAGCACACACAATCATACTGAGGTTGCACATTATGCATCACAAGGATATAAGAATAAATAGTGCAAACATGTATATAAACCAAGTTGTACGACCTTATGGTCTCCTTACAGATAAGTCAGCCACACAGGGCTTACATTATTCAAAGTAAAGAAATAGCAGCAGAACATAAATAAAGGTCGTGGAAGCCTTCATCTTGCCACAGGCAACCGACTGGGCTTGCCCCCTAGTTGTTTGTATCCTCGATGTACTCTTCCTCCCAAGCTGGTGTAGTCTCCTCCACTGATGTTGGGGTTGATGATAAGGTGGAGTGAGTACACAAGGCACTCAACAAGTAATGCATGTAATGCAGCGCTATTACTATATGCAGAGCTTATTCCAAAGGATTGGCTTAAATGGTTCTTTTGCATCAAGCAAAGATTTTGAACTAGTATCTTGTTTAGATTAAAGCAAAGGGTACAGATATAAATAATACTAAATTCAAACGGTTTTTCATTGAAGATTCTCGACGCAATTTTAATGATTCATTTCCAACTTCGCACATACCACCCTTCCCACATTTTGTTTATGAAAATCTACCCTTGATCAGTAATCCCGAGCAATGCTCAATACCGTGAGCACGGCTATTGAATAGTTTGACACTGCAGAGGTTGTACACTTTACCCACAAGATACACCGCCACCACACGTGATTGTCCGCAACAAAGCTTTTCAGAACTTCTACCTTAACCAGAGAACCTCTCCCATTGCCTTCACTATCACTTCCCTCACACAGAGCCAAGTATAGGACCGCCAATCACCGTTGGATGGGCACCAAGCCGTAGCACGTACGCTCCCCATACAGATACACCCCGTGTACTTGTCACCCCGAGGTATCGAGGAAAGATATCGTAACCCTAGTCAACTAGGTCATCCCATATCGATATGTGGTTGTACGGTGACTCGGATCAAAGGCTTGCAAGGTGAAGTCCTTAATCGACCAAGGCAAGACTTCCAACACTCAACAGTGGCACACAGACTCACATCACTCATCAACCCAATGCCACACAGGCCCACCAGGCACACAGCCTCTTGCCACTTGCCCCAGTCTAAATCTTTTCCCACCCAGCTTGATTATTGTGCAACACATGCCAAGAATAACTCCACATCGATGCGGAACCACACAGTCACGTACCTCAATCTCATCATATGGCATCATCACACCACTTTTTAAAATACATTCAATATGTCTTTAGTCAGTATTGTAGCATTTTTTCGAAAGATCACTCATGATTCGTTGCAAGGCTAAGCATCTACTCACGGTCTAGCCTCCCGTGTTGGCACAATATTAGCATCCAACTAATATAATCAAACATAGGGTGACAATGGTTTAGGGCATACAATTAATAATTCAAGGTGGCATTACAAAATGGGTTGATTATCTACATTATCCCAAATCAATTTAATTTCATTTTAAATAATTAGCATGCATAGTTTCAAAGCATAAATTACATTTTAAAATCTGGGATCAAAATGATCAAAGCATCACCTGCCTTCAAAGAGTTGCTGGTCGTGTTACGAAGCTTGGTCTTGAGCGACGAATTCTTCCTCGAAACTTTCCGGCAAATTTGCGTCTACGCGTACAAATAAAGTATGCAATAAATAGCTAATACAGAAGACTAGATGACCTCAAAAATTCAAACACAATTCATCATTAAATATATCACAATTTTACAAATTTTTAGAAATTTGAATCACCTAAATCCGAGTTAAAATGCCAAAGTTATAGTCATTTGAAGTTTGAATAAAATCTGAAAATACAGAAATTAAGAAAATCCGATTTTTCTGAATTATTTTTATACTGGAAATTCGCTTTTATGATGTCAGCACCGCGTCATGATGACGTCAGCACAGAAATGAATTTCGATCGAAATATTTTTATAGATAAAAAAATATTTATGACATCATCGCTGACGTCAGCTCGACACGTGGCACGCCCAGAGGCTACCACGTCGTTCTGGTCTATGGACTGGGTTCACGGCTCGGCTCTGGTCTACCGTGGACTCGGTTCACCAGAACAGTGCAGCAATACGGCAAGATCCGAGCCGTTCGTTGAATCAACGGCCAGATCTCCTCACGCCGCACCGCGCGCGCCCGAGATGCGCGGCGACACGCTGTCGCGCGCATCCAGCCGCTCGACCACGATTCAACGCGGCGACGCTTCCGGCTCCACGCCCACGCGTCGCACATCCAACGCGCGCCAGATCCAATGGCAAGACACGGCGCGTCATCGCGACGCCTCGCATCATGCGACGACACGCGCGCAATCGCGACGGTGCACCAAATCGACGCACGATCCGTCTCCGCCTCGTCAAAACACCCACGCACAAGACGCGATTTGGCGAGGGTACGGTGCCATCTCCGCCGACGCTCAAATCGAACGGCGCGGATCCTTAGGCAAAACCAGATCCATCTCTACCTTTAGATCCAATCTAACGCCCACGGTGCACCGGCGGTTTCATCGCTCATGGCGCGACGTGGCTCAATCCTACGCGGCCAAAAAGATCCAAGGGTTCGATTAAATCTAGTCGAGAATCTAGATCTAATCCTACCGCATACATCAAGATCCAACGGTCACGATTCAATCTAAACATCTACAGAGATGGAGGCTACGTGGACTCACCAGAACCGAACGATGCAAATCGGACGGTCGGTGCGGTTCGACGAGGTTGACGGCGACGGCGAAGCGAAGGTTGCCGAGTCGGGGAAGACGACCTCGGCGACGGCGATGCGGGCTTCTCCGCGAGAAGAAGTGGCTCGCTCGACGCGGCTTGGCGGAAGGGTTACTCCAGTGACCTTGGCGACGGCGAGAGAAACCGCGCGAAGCAAACGGCGAAAAACAGCGGTGGCACAAAGAAGCAACCACGGCGAGCTCAGCACGGGCGCTAGAGGGGTCTCGGCGGCGGCGAGGAGTCAAAAGATGCGAGCGAAGGCCTCGCACGACGCCTTAAACGGGACTTAAGAGCTGCCTCGACGGCGCGAAACGGTCGGCGAAGTCACGACTATCAACGCCACGCCTCCGGCGATCTCGCAGGACGGCGACGTGGCGCTATCTCCGTGCGTTCAGGCGCGATGATCCGAAGGCTCACGCGACGGGCGACGTGGCACACGACAGAGTGCGATCCGGACGGACGGCTTGGGTTAGGCGGCGCTAGGGTTTCGCGGGCGGGTGCGTGGGTCGGAGTCACGAGCCGGGCGAGCACGCGATCGGGCCGCTAACCATTTCGCCTGCATAATCGCTTCGGGATTTTAAATCCTTTTCAATAAAAATAATTCGGGAAATTAGTTTTGGCCAAAGAAAGTAGTAAAAATATCTGAAAAATTCCAGAAAAATTCTGGAAAATACTTTGATATGTTTGGAACTCCATTAAAATATTTTCAATAAAACTTTGCAAAAACTTTTCCTTTATTTAATTTGTTTTCAAGAAAGGCTATATTTGAATAATTCCAAATAAATTTCAATAATTTCCAAAATTTCTCAAAAATAAAAAATACTTCAAATTTTAAATTAGAGCAAAAATTAGGGTGTTACAAACTGTGTGGCGGATTTATGTAAGGAGACCATAAGGTCGTACAACTCAATTTATATAAATGTTTGCACTATTTATTATTGTATCGTTGTGAATGTCTGTGATGTTCAACCCTGTAAAAGACTGTGTGTGCTAGCGTGATCCTGGACTAGCACAGAATACACAGAGGGTCCAGATTCTCAGAATCGCGTCCCAACATTGTCTCCCCGCGAATGAGAAAAAGGGGCATGGACCAGGGTTAACAAAATCAGTTTGGGAAAAATCAGTCGAAATTCGAATTTCGAAAATCGGAAATATCGAGCCGAAAATCGGTCGAAAATCGTCAAAAATCGTGGAGTTTCAAAATAAAAAATTTGAAAAGAAAAATAAAAAATCATCTTTTTTCATGGGAAATCGGCCGATTTTGATATAAAATCGGTCGATTTCAGTGGAAAATCGGCCGATTTCCGTGGAAAATCGACAGGCGAGTTGAACTTTTTTGGTGGACGATTTTTTGAGCGATTTTCGTTGATTTTCACCAATTTTTGATCGATTTTCACCGATTTTCGACCGATTTACGTCGCATAAATTTTTTTGAATTTTTTTAGTTGCATCGGTTTATCGGGTGGTTTTAGGAGCCGTTTCGCGCCGATATGTTCGACCAATTTTTGGCAATTTTGCGAACCCTGGCACGGACCCTTCCGGGTGCTGGGGCTAGCGCCCAAAACTCTTCTTTTTTGGGCGGCATGGGCAATGCCTGCTATTGCCCGAACTTCTTGACCAAGACGGGATTGGCAAGCCACTCTGGGTGCCAAACCTCCCGGATGAGGCCAGCACTTAAGAGCTTTTCAAATTCCTCCTTAATGGCTTAACATCATTCGAGAGAGAGCTTGCGGAGCTTTTGCCTTATTGGAGGACGCTTGGTCCTCACTGCGAGGTGATGCTGAATCACCTCGTGGGGGATGCCTTTCATGTCCGATGGGACCCAAGCGAAGACATCCGCATTGGTCCATAGGAACTTGAGGAGCTCCTCTTCCACCCTTTCTGGGAGCTCAGCTCCTGCCTAGACAAAGCGTTCATCGCCCGAGCCAAAGAGCCTTATCACTTTTGGCTCCCATTCAGGGCGAGGCTTCAGGGGATAGTTCTCCAGCGAAGATTTGTCCTTGGTGATTTTCATTGGGGGTGGTAGGCACGCGACCCCTTTCGAGCCCCCCACTTCAAGCATGTGGACTTCATCGGAGTCGGTGGCCGCCCTATGATAGAGGCGACGAGCCAAGTCTTGATCGCCCCTCACGGAGATGGCCCCGTGCGGTCTCGGCATCTTGAGGCATAGGTAGTTTTGGTGGATTGCCGCACCGAAGCGGTTGAGAGTTACTCTTCCCATGATGGCATTGAATGGAGACTCGACATCAACAACGTCAAATCTAACTACTTCCGTGCGATAGTTCTCCCGCGAACCAAAGGTCATGAGGAACTCAATCCTTCCCAGAGGTTGGATAGATCTCCCGAGGACAAAGCCCGTGAGAGGGTGGTCAGACAGGAGCAAGATGCCCTGGTGGTAGCCCCCCGCGATTCCCATAGCTCCTTGAGTGCGCGAAGATAAATTATGTCCGTGGAGCTACCCCCATCAACAAGTATGCAGGAGACTTTACAGTTGGATATGGTGGCAGTTACCAAGAGGGCGTCGTCATGGGGGAACCTCAGGCCTTTCGAGTCTTCCTCGGTGAAGCTTAGTGGGATGTTCGCCCATTTGAGAGGAACACTTCGAAGGTTCACCCCCACCACATTGACTTCTCGTATGTACTCCTTCCTTTGGCGCTTGGACTCATGCCCATAGGCTGAGCCCCTCATGATGGCATTCACTTGTTTATGTGGCACTTGGAAAGGGAGCTCTTGTTCAGCATTTTGCGGAGGTTCTGCTGGGGGAGGCCGATCAGGAGGCAGTGCAGGCACAGTGTGAATTTCTTGGAGAGGCATTGCCTCCGCGGACACGGGACGAGGTGGAGACCCCCGACGTGGCTCAGGACCACGCTTGAGGAGCACGGTCACTTCGGCGGCATATTGGCATCACTCACATTTGTCGTGCCCGCCCATTTTGTGATATGCGCACCAACGGCCATCCCCTTGGTCTTGGTTGCCCCTTTTCTCCCCGGGACCTTTGTCACGAGCCCGAGGGACCTTATGCTTTGGACCCTTCTTTGGTCCTTTGGAAGCACCATTCCCTTGGGGTGGGGCATCAATTACAACGAGAACCTTGGGGTCACGACCTCCACCGGAGCAGTCCCCCCGCTCCTTGTTCCTTTCTCGGAGTAGCCTTTCAGCCTTCTCCTGGGGGAGTCTCCCCCAGCTTGTGGGAGGAGCCCCCTTTTTACCAAGTCGTCCTCCTCCCCGCGGGCATACTTCTCCACAACCTAGAAGAGCTGTTGAGTGCTTTTTGGGGGATCTCTTCCCAGTGGCCGGTTCAGTTCGCCGGGGAGAAGTCCTTCCTTACACGTGTTAATGACTATGGAGTTGGGGACGTCCGCCACTTGGCTTCGCACCAGGGAGAGACGCTTGAGGAAGTCTTGCGTGGACTCGTCCTTTTGTTGCTTGACCGTGAAGAGCTGATTGGGAAGCATGGGGCGCTTGTAACTCCCCTGAAAGTTCACGCTGAACTCATCACGTAGCTGAGCCCAAGAGCGGATGGAGACCCTCTTCTGGTTGAAGAACCAAGACCGAGCGGTTCCCCAGAGGAAGAGCGGGAGGTAGTTGCACATCTCCATCTCCCCGCCTCCTCCCGCTCGGATAGCCGTGGCGTAGACCTCCATAAATTGATTGGGATTGGAATCCCCATAGTATGGTGAGATATTCGGTTGGTGAACTTGGGTCGAAACAGGGTCTCTGAGATGCCTTGAGCGAGAGGTTCCTGGCCCTGGGGTGGCCTCTATCTTCACGCCAGCGGGGAGAAGGCGACCTCAAACAACGGTGGTGGTGACAGCGAGAGGCCTCAAAACTGGAGGAGCTGGAAGCTCGGGGGCAACAACGGTGCCCGCGCTCGGGAGAGTTCGAACGCTCCCACCGATGCGCAGGTCTGGGAGCCCACGAGACCCCGGACTCAGCCTCCCCTCAACAATGGTGGTCATGACGGCTGGGAGAGGTAAGGGACTGCCCTGGGCTAGTAGAGCGGAAACTCCTCCCTTCCACTTGACTTAGCTGAGCTAGACGATGATCACCTGAGCCTCTTGAGTGCCCGGGGGTGGCTGCGACTTGATTCCCCTATTCCGCAGGTAGCGTCCTTGGAGGAATGGGTGCCTTCAGTCTTGAAGGTTCCCCCTCCACCCTAGGCCACATCGCTCCTCGAGGGTGAGAGTCAACTCCAGCTGGTAGGAGTTGATTCACCATCTCTGGGGGCAGGCACATCTGCCTAGGAGGAGGAGCTTGTGGGGGAGGTCCTGGGGCCCTCACCGGACAAGGCGCAAGCTCAGGCCTCGGGAGTTGAGGTGAAGGTACAAATTGCAATGGCATGGTAGGCGCTCCTCCAAAACTTGGGCTTGGCGGGCGTAGCGGCCAGTACTGGGCCCCGCTTGCGATCGCCGAATGGGTGAGGGGATTGTAGAGATTACCTCCTTGGCCAACCCCGGTGGAGAAGGCTGGGCCCCCAGGCGCCCCCGTATCAGTGGTGATCTGGACCGAGGGTGGTGGTAGGAGTGGCGAGGGGTATGGGTGGACCCCCGGAGGACGATAGGAGGCCATCATGTAGTCCACGGTCTGCCTAGTAGCAGCCTTCACCAGAGCCCACCATCGGGACAAATCCAACGCCTAGGGGCTGAGGGCAGGCTCCAGGAGTCCCAACCCTGCAGTGACGGCGATGTCCCGAGATTGTTTCCCTTGGCCCGCGGTAGCCAGAGCAACAGGGGAGGAAGTGTTCTCAGGTCCCGGGGCTTGAAGGACATTGTCTACCCCGGGGTGCATGGCTCCGTTCTCCGAGGGAGGAGCTCGCCTAGAGGTTCGGCGAGGAGGAGGGTTGTCGACTTGCTCCTTGCGCTTCGGGGCATGAGGAGGCCTGGTGTGCTTCTTGGTAGGAGCCATAGCCTTTGATGTTAGCTACGGAGTCCGCACGGATGGCGCCAAATGTCGTATGTTCGGAAACGTGACATGAGAATGAGTGCGTACGTTGCCGTCTTACGTGCCTACGTCCGAGAGAGAGAAAGTAGACGCAAGGGTTTATACAGGTTCGGGCACCTAAGCAAGCGCCCTACTCCTATCGGTGTATTCCCCGGGGGGAGTTGGGAGAGGTCTCCTGATCCGGGCTCCCGAGGGACACACCAGTTGTGTAGTTTTTGTATTCAATGAGAGGTCAGGTTACAAGCATGGGTTACAATGGGATTTTATAGGCGCCCAGCCTGTTACATAAAGTACCATCCTACCCCTACTATAGTACCTCAAGCGAGGGCATCCCGGTCATTCGCACGTGGTGCTAGTTGATCCCACGTCACCGTCTCGTACGGGTAGACCTCTGACCTCGGGGCCCCACAGGGTGCCTCCCATAGATGCCTGCGGAGTAGGAGGGCATTTCCCGTCGATGCCAACGGAGTACAAGGGTGCCTCCCGTAGACGCCCGCAGAGTAGGAGGACGCCTCCCGACGCCCGCGGAGTAGGATGGTGCCTCCCATAGACGCCCGCGGAGTAGGAGGGCATCTCTCGTGGATGCCCACGGAGTAGGAAGGAATCTCCCGTGGGCATCTGCGGAGTAGGAGTGCACCTCCTGTAGATGCCTACGGAGTAGGAGGATGCCTCCCGTAGATGCCCGCGGAGTACGAGGGTGCCTCCCGTGGACGTCCGCAGAGTAGGAGGGCATCTCCCGTAGAGGCCCACAGAGTACGAGGGTGCCTCCCGTAGACGCCCGCAGAGTAGGAGGATGCCTCCCGACGCCCGCGGAGTTGGATGGTGTCCCTCGCAGCACACCCGTGGGCATGCCCTAGGGATATGATTCCCCCATACACAAGTGTAGTGTAGGAAGATTATTCGCAATGGAGGGCATAAAAAGTCCTACAATAGATAGGTATTCGACAAAACCTTGTGTTTTCGATGGTGTTGATTTTCAGTTTTGGAAAGCAAAGATGGAGGCATACATTCAAGCTCAGGGCTTTGCAATTTGGGAGAAGGTGTATAAGGACCAAGATAGCGATCAGAGCAGGGGTGAATCATCCCAAAAAAAATTTCCCACACAAAAAGATCCAACCAAGAACCTCGATTCATTGAAGCAAAGTGGAGAACACAAAATTCCAGAAAAATTCAGCAGCGGGCGGCACAACCGCAAATTGGCCCAGTAGCACCAGATGAACAGTAAAATCAGCACGACTTTGAAATGAAAATCCTGTGAATCTTTTGATTGGCTGATCCAAACTTAATGAAACTTTGTAGACACCTTCCTATGGATGTCAGGAACCAATTCCAACCTTCAATTGCAAGGATTGATGTCAAAGGTCCGACCTTTTTCCAATTTGAGGAAGAGTGCACAAGAACGGGTTCAAAAACAAAAACTTGGTCATCAGCTAGCTCGTGGGTTCTTGATGATCAAGATGATCCTAGATGGCTTCCCACATGTCATAGTAAGCTAGAACAAAAGACAAGAACAACAAAAACCCAATCTTCCAATAATGATCATCTAAAGAGCAAAAGATCGGTTTCTTGCAAGGAAGAACACAAGATTTGCTTAGATGATTGGGATATGGTTTGAAGAAGTCTCATCCATCAATCATACACCCTCAGCACAAGATCCACAAGCTTTCAGAAGGAGGAGAGGCAAATCCAAATGTGCGGAATGTAAATTGCAAGAATGTAAAGACTGAATTTAAGGCATAATGTAAATGCGAAAAGTAAATTCAGAATTTAGTAAATGAAGTTTTTATTTCTGGAAGGGAGGTTTAAAAAGCCTCACAACAAAGTTGGCAAAACTCAAAAGAGAACAAAAACCTCAAAACCTTCAAGAGGAAAGCTGCCCCTACCCCTCTATTTATACTACTCTTGAGTAATCCTCCACCCTTGGATGAGTTCCTTCTACCCTAATGATCATCATCAAGGGCTAGGATTGACATACTCACTCACTCATACATGGGCTGCCCCGAAACCCTCTAACATAACGGGTTTTTGCACGCTTTTCAAAGCATACTAACTAGACCCGCTATTCTGTCATCTACACTGCAATCCAACGGCCCTCCTTGATCCGAGTAGCTCCTAGCTAGCATCTCATCCATTCCATGCCTTCTAAGTTCGTAGTGACTCCGTCTACGGTTATCCTCCGGTGATCTTTGACTGTTTGGACCTCCGCCTCACCATGATCTAGCACCGTCGTCCTGCAACCATCAAAAATAAGGAAAACCTATCACATAGCAATGTCCAAAAAAGATATGCAATAATCATCCAATTGCAAAAATCAAATCTCTCAACGCTCATTAAGTCGGCACTACCGCCTCCTAGGACCGGTAGTGCCGCTCGGCCGGCACTACCGCTCCAGCATGGCCGGTTGTGCCGCTCGCTTGTAATCCCAGCGAAAGACCCTCTCTAGAAAATAACTACCACTCCCCAGAGCCGGTAGTGCCACTTGGCTGGTAGTACCGCTCTCCCTGGCCGATAGTGCCGCCCAACACTGACAGGAAGACAAATTGTTTCAAATTGAAATTCAATTACAATCAAACTCAAACTAGAGCATACCAAGCTCGAACTTAGTCAAATACTCATTACAAACATGGGGTATACCTCCACATGGTCTTTCAATGTACAAACCTTATCAAGTACCCGAGAATAATGAAGTTGATGACACAAATTGAACACATGTGGAGGCAAATAGCAAGGCGAGAAATCTGATCATCCAAGGATTAGGAAGGAGCGACTTCGACCGCGTGATTCATCTCAAGTCCACATATGAGGTATGGAAATCTCTTTGTGATTACCATTAAGGTTCAAACACGGTAAAAGTGGTACGTCAAGTCATTTATAAGAAAGAATACATGCCCTTTGAGATGAAGTCTAGTGAATCATTAGATGATTTCTTTGCACGCTTTAATAAAATTCTTAGCAATCTACTTGCCGTTGGAGTTAGCTTCCCTGATGCTTCAAATGCTCGACAATTACTTGTTGCTTTAGACATGTCAATTTGGGAGATGAAATTAACATCTATTAGAGGATCAACTGTCATGAGTACACTTACATTAGATGTTCTTTATTCTAAGATGAAAACCCATGAATTAGATGTTCTTGCTAGGAAGAATAATTATAAGTCAATTGCTTTGAACTCTCAACCTAACATGTCTCACAATAACTCTTCTTCGTCAAGTTTTGCTTTGTCTTCCTTGTCTTCACTAACCGATTAACAACTTGAGCAATTCCCAGAAGAAGACTTGGCGTTACTCTCTTCTCGCTTTAACAAAGCTTTGCAAAATGTGAGAATGAGGAAGAGAGTTGGTGGTGGTCCTCCAAGATGCTATGAGTGTGGTGATCTCAACCATATTCGTCCAAATTGTCCTAAACTTGCAAGTAAAGCATCAAAGGAGGAGAAAGACAAGGACAAAAGGAAAGAGAAGAAGTTCTCTCCAAGTGAAAGCAAGAAGAGGAGTTTTGTGAATTGCAAGACAGTGCATTGTGTTCTCTCCGCACTTGAGCAAGTTGGTTTGAGCTATGTAGATTCTGAGAGCAGCGAGGATGATGCAACTCAAAGCAAGCGTGATTTGACGGGGTTGTGTCTCACGGCAAGCAGCAACGATAGCTTCACCGAGGATGATCATGATAGTGACTTTAATGAGGCTTCTCGTGTGAGAAAGGAGAACATATGGCTAGTGGATTTCGGATGCTCATGCCACATGTCTGGTGATAAGAATTAGTTCTCCTCCCTCACTCGTGCATCTTGTGCTGAAACTGTTACTTTTGGAGATGCTTCTTCTACTTCTGTTGTGGCAAAAGGTACAGTGAAGGTAAATGACAAGTTTATATTTAAGGATGTGGCTCTTATTGAAAACTTGAAATATAATTTGCTTTCTGTCTCACAAATGATTAATGAAGTTCTCGAAGTGTGTTTTAAGAAAAATGAATGAAAATTTTAGATGCTTCAGGTGATCTTGTTTTCAGGATTTCGAGCTTTGGAAGAGTATTTAAAGCTAATTTCGATGCATCACCTTCTTCTAAGCATAGGTGTCCAGTTGCCAATGTTTCTAAAGATTTATTCTTTTGGCATCGTAGACTTGGTCACGTAGGTTTTGATCATCTTACTCGTGTTAGTGGTTTAGACCTCATACGTGGTTTATCTAAGCTTAAGGGTGATAACGATTTAGTGTGTTCTTTTTGTAGACATGGTAAGATGATTGCAGGTTCACATCCACCTCTTACCATGGTGATGACAAATGCACCGAGATAGTTACTACACCTTGACACGGTTGGACCTTCTCGAGTTCAATCTTTTGGAGGAAAATGATATGTACTTGTTATTGTCGATGATTATTCTAGATACTCTTGGGTCTATTTTATAGCATCTAAAAATGAGGCTTTTAGTCATTTTAGAAGTCTTGTTCTTAGATTATCTATTGATCACCCAGGAGCTCTTAGAGCTATTAGAAGTGATAATGGAACTGAGTTTAAAATTCTTCTTTTGATCACTTTTGTGCTGAAAAAGGAATTGATCATCAATTTTCTTCAACTAGAGCACCTCAACAAAATGGTGTAGTTGAAAGGAAAAATAGAAATTTGGTTGAGATAGCTAGGACCATGTTAGATGAATATCAAACTCCTAAAAAGTTTTGGGCTGAAGGTATATCTACTGCATGTTATGTTTCAAACCGTATTTATTTGAGATCAAAATTGGGTAAAACTTCATATGAACTTTGGTTTGGACATAGGCCTAGTGTTTCTCACTTCAGAAGTTTTTGGGTGCAAATGCTTTAACCTGAAATTTGGACATCTTGATAAATTTGAAGCTAGATCAGCTGATGGTATTTTTCTAGGATATCTTGCTCATACACTTGGCTATAGTGTGCTTGTTTTGGAGACTAACAAACTTGTGAAGTTACTTTTGATGAGGTTAGTCCAGGCACTAGTCCAAATGATGCAAGAACATGCGCATATGTTTAGGGGGAGAGTATCTTTCTTCAAGAGGATGATGAATGATGTTGAGGATGAGGTGTTGATTCCTACTGCACAACCAGCTGTAGCACCTTTGGCACCTACCACTACATCACCTACAGCTGAGCATCCTCAAGCTACAACATCATCTGTACATGCTGAAAATGAAGAAGGAGAAGGAGAAGTTTCTGAAGTTACAGCTCCTTTGCACATTCAAAGGAGGCATCCGCCTGAACAGATGATTGGAGATTTAAATGAGAGAGTCACCCAGTCCAGGTTTATCCATTCTGATACTCATGCTCATTCTGGTTTAGTTGCTTCTTTTGAACCCAAAGATATATCTCATGCATTAACTGACAAATCTTGGATCAATGCCATGCATGAGGAATTAGAGAATTTTGAATGTAATAAAGTCTGGAATCTTGTTTCACTACCTCCTGATTTTAATATAATTGGAACTAGATGGGTTTTCAAAAATAAACAAAGTGAGGATGGTGTTGTTAGAAACAAGGCTAGATTGGTTGCTCAAGGTTTTAATCAAGTTGAAGGTTTAGATTTTCATGAAACCTTTGCTCCTGTTGCTAGAATTGAAGCCATTAGAATTCTTTTAGTGTTTGCTGCATCTAAAGATTTTAGATTGTACCAAATGGATGTGAAAGGTGTTTTTCTTAATGGCTATATTAATGAGGAGGTATATGTTAAGCAACCACCTGGTTTTGAAAATCCTAAGTATCTAGGTCATGTGTACAAATTGTCAAAAGCTTTGTATGGTTTAAAACAAGCCCCTAGAGCATGGTATGATAGACTAAAAACTCTCTTTTTACTCAAGCAAGGCAATGATCAACCGTTCGTTCAGATTTATGTTGATGATATTATCTTTGGTGGTTCCTCTCATGTTTTAGTGTCTAAATTTTCAGAAACCATGAGGAAAGAATTTGAGATGAGTATGATGGGTGAGTTAACAAACTTTTTGGGACTTCAAATCAAACAAACGAAGGAAGACACTTTTGTTCATCAAAGTAAGTTCACAAAAGATTTGCTTCGTCGCTTTGGGATGGAAAACTGCAAGCCGATCATGACACCCATGGGAGGCACTTGCACACTTGATCCGGATGAAGATAATGAGCCAATTGATCAAAAGGAATATAGAAGCATGATAAGTTCACTTTTGTACCTCATTGCATCAAGGCCGGATATACAATTTTGTGTGTGCTTGTGTGCTCGTTTTCAAGCTTCCCCACGTGCTTCACATCGACAAGCTGTCAAGCGGATTTTCAGGTATCTCCATGGTACTCAAGACTTTGGCATATGGCTTTCTGCTTACTCATGCATTAGTTTAAGAGCATTTTCTGATGATGATTTTGGAGGTTGTAGAATTGATAGAAAAGTACATCTGGTTCATGTCACTTCTTAGGTAATTCTCTTATTGCATGGTCATCTAGAAAATAATCTTATGTTGCATAATCAACTGTTGAATTTGAATATGTGGCTGCTGCTAGTTGTTGTTCTCAAATTCTTTGCATAGTAGCTACACTTAAAGATTATAGGGTTAATTTGGATATTGTTCCTCTTTTGTGTGATAACACTAGTGCAATATGCATTGCTAAGAACCATGTGCAACATTCTTAGGACAAAACACATTGAGATTAGATTTCACTTTCTTAAAGATCATGTAGAAAAGGGAAATATTGTGCTTCATCATGTGGATACTGAACATCAATTGGCACACATTTTCACAAAACCTTTATCTTCTTTTCGTTTTTCTTTTATTCGGGGAGAACTTGGGGTGGTTCACCCAATGGGTTATTTTTGAGGGGGAGTTTTTGAAAAACTTTGTAATATTTTGTAACATACTTTTTATTTTTTGTGTTTCTTAAATAAAAAACAAAAAAATAGAAAAACAATGAAAATGTAATGAGCATTGTATTTGATACACATATGTAATTTGAAGCCATGTTTATGCTACAAGGTCTTTGCAACTTCATGTTTATGCATATATGGTGTAGTTTATGACGTGGCTATTTAAATGGAATGAAAACTTGAATTAAATCTTATCATGGTTGAACTTTCTTGGCTATCTTGATCCTGCCCAAAAAGTGCTTAAATGTGAAAGTTATTAAAGTTAAGAGCAAGAAGTGATAGTTGATAGATGCAAGATCAAGGAAGTTTGTACTATCGCACTTCTTTACGAGATTGCTTATCATTGCACTTTGATATGAACTTGGAACAGGATGTGTATGACCGAAACCATGAATCCTTAAGCTTGTGATTGTCTACTTGCTAACTTAAGCTTGGCATGGTTGGAAAGTAAGGCTGATGGTGCATATAATTCCTTTCAATTTTATATTCTATTGCAATCAATCAATAAATCAGTTTTTCAGGCAACAATGAAGTGCACAAAAATTTATTGTTTTTAGGTTTTAAGGTAATTGAGGAAGGGAGGTCATGCCATGCAAAAATCGTTAATAGTACTTGATTTCTAGTTATGCTTACTCTACATTGTTTATGTGTAGATTTGAGGGCGCAAGTATTCTTGATAGTATGACTTGGAGATGAATTTGCTACATTTGATAGTAAACTGTAACACCCTGGCACTCCCGTACCCCCAAATGTTACACCACAAGTACCAACAAACAACAAAACTACCAAATTACTAAAAAAAATTCAGCATGACCCCTACGCACTTCGAGCAAATTCAGCAACAGATATATCATCACAAGCAATAGGAAATGACTACTGCACAACTAAGGGAGTATACATCGAGAGGTAAAGTAAAGCATAGCAACCACATCATACCATAACTACATCAACCATAACCACATTATCCAAAAGCATGACCACCACTTTACAACTAAACTACGAGACATGAGCTTAATAAAATATAACCACGATACAACCTTGTACTCCACACAAGGTAGCTAGACCAAAAGCAAGGACTTAACAACTAAAGCGATCACTAGTGAAACAAAATACATCTCCTTTTTAACTACTTAGAAGTCTAGGGTAAGTGACAACGAGTGAATGAAGTAATGCTAGGCCCTCTCCCAAAATGCCGCTCCAGAGGTACCTAAAAAATTAAAAAAAACATCATAAAACAAGCATGAGTTCAAACAAACTTAGCAAAGTGTATCATAATAATGCAAATAACTTAAAATAAGAGATTAAAACAATTATAACATGGTAAGACCCTTGCACATGAGAACAACATCATAACTTAATATTGATTTCTCTTTAATCATGCAATGCAACATGCATACTCATAATGCCCATTTCATAGCTAATATCGGTATTACTGGGTGCTCACCCGTCGGTGTGCACCCACTCATTCCTATCCAGCTCGTGGAGGGGCCTACCAAAGTAGGACTTTCATGTCTCACTACATGTGAGACACAGAGGCCCACTCGGGACACCTCTTCTGTTATGAATGCACAAATGCAAATGAAATGAATTAAATTGCAAATTGCATTCTCATCACCATAACATATCCATAGGCATTGACATATTCTTTAAATTCATACACTTAGCATTTGCATCATCATAAGCAATCTCATAATCATAAGCATAATCATACTCATAAATATCAACATAATCGAGATCACTAGCAAAGCAAGCCACAAGTCCTTCTAACATTTAATATACATGATACACTTGCCTCTAACTATGAGGAGCAGAGTGGCGCGATGTTGAGACAACTCCCGACGATACTCCACCCAAAATAACAATTGCATGCATTCAAACAAAACAATCACCGCATAAGCCAACGACAATGTAACCACGCTCCTACGACCAACCCAAAAACCCAAACGATGGAAGAAGTGAACTGTAGGTGAGCTACCTAAGTTTATGCACTAATCTCTACTTGCTCAACTAGCCCCAAGACTCCCTTTGCCAAAACAAGACTAGCCCTAAATTTCAGCATGATGCAAAACAGGACAGCTACCTTCCATCTAGCATAACTTCTAACATGCAACTTAAAATTCAGTAAAAGAAGACATTTTTGGAATCTACAGGAAATTTCCTAACTTTCTCTAGTTGTATGAATAATTTAATTCGGCCCCTAACTAGCACTAAACAGCACAAAACCGCGACTACTGCTAGCAGGAATAAGTTCTGAACAGCAGGCGCAAAAAGGATCATATCTCCTGAACGGATGAACCAAAAATTGTGTTCTTTGACTCTAATTAAACTTAAGACCACGATCTACAAATTCTTTTACAGCCAACCCTACAGGAAATGCCCTTAGGGACCTCAAATCACATCTCCAAAATGGGGATTTTCACAGAGCGAAAATTTCAGAACTATCCCCAAATCTAAATCCACCATTCCCCCTCCCCCACAAATCCCCAAATCTAACCCTAGAACACACAATCTAGCCTAGATCCTCCAAAAAACATCAAACAAGCCACCAAAAACCTAGAAATCCTTACCTCCTCTTACCTCAAGGAGGAACAAGGGGAGGGGAAATAGGCCAAGGGGGAAGGTTGCTGCAGGGAAGTCGGTTGGGGCGCCTTGGCCAAGGAGGGGAGGCACAACTTGAGGGTTTGGCTGGGAGCAGGAAGAGGACAGCCCAAGCTTGTTGCAGCTAGAGGAGAAACCAAAGAAGAAAAAGGATGGGGAGGGGAGTTGTCTGCTAAGGGAGGATCCAGAAGGGGAAAAAGAAGAGGTGGGGTTAGGTGGGGAAGAATGTTAGGAAATTCCCCCCACACGGACTAATATTTAAACCCTGAAGCTCACAAATAGGCCCACCAAACTCCCGAGACCATCTGCAAGAGGGACCCACACCCCGACTGAAATTTCCTTAACCTGGAAAAAGATCTGCGATATTACACACGAAAGTCCTACTGCTAGGCCCCTCCACGGGATGTGGATGGGAGTAAGACCTACTTCGTAGGCCCCTCCACTGGAATGGAAGGGAATGAGTGTGACATCGATGGGTGTGCACTCAGCTATACCAGTATAACCAAAGAGAAAAAGAGATGCATTTGTGCATAAAAGCATATTGTATTGCATTGCATTACTAATGGTGATTGATGACCAATGTGATAATGGGTTAAGTCATTGAGTCGTGAACTGATCCAAAGATGATTAAAGTGTGGAATTTGACAAATGGATATGTTATTACTGTTTTATGTACTTGCTGATTTTAAATAAGAAAGATGGTTGTGTTATTGTTTTAAATGTGCTAAATGGTTATGATATTGTTTTATGATATACTTTACTGAATCTTGGAGTCACAATTGTTTATTTAATGTTTTAGGTACAATGAGGCCAGCATGTATGGAAAGGGGTAGTGTCACATTCACAACCAATGTTACCACACTATCCTCATAATGATGTTTAGCTTTTGATCATGCTTAAGACATTGGTTTAACTAGACAAATTCAGTCATGAGATAATTTTAGTGTAATCAATCTTGTGTGAAATTTATTGGTTATGTTGTTGTTAAGTAATGTGGTAGCATTCAATTTTGTCTAGATAATTAAAACTTGTGGTTTATGTTTTTGTCATGAGACAAACAAGTTTAGATTTGGTGTTATTACCTTTTACCATCTTTCCTTATGACTATCCTTTAGTCGGTGTTTAGTGATTAATTAGAAAGCTTATGATGTTGCTGAAATTAATTGTGGTGTTTGCCTATTTATTTGTTAGAAATGCTTATGGTAGTAACATTCAGGGCACATGGTGTGCCAGGGTGTTACAGTCGGTATCAGAGTGGGCTTTAGGTCAGTGGTGTATGAAATTAGTAAATTACTCTAGAGTGAACTAAAATTTTGACTTGGCAAATTAGAAACAAAGCTTAGGTATATACTCTTTAAAATTTTGACATAGGACAATAAACTTAAAATCTGATATTGGTTAGCTGACTAACTTAAAACTTGACACACTCTGGTGCACAGTAAAAAGGGTATGTGTAATCATTGCATTATGCTTTAATGTCTTATTTGAGCTTTGATGATGTATGTTGAATATGATGATGTTAGGATTATGCGTATTGCTATGATTATGAAAGAGCTAATTGAATAATTGTGTTTATATGAAATAGATGTCCCGAAGTGTTTCAGTAATGTTCTTTTTGGCCGTGGTTCTGGGTGTGGCCGGGTAGAGCCACCACGGAGGTTTAGGAACTTGTAATATCGCAGGTCATTTCTAGGTCAATGAAAAATTTAGTTAGGGTGTAGGCCGGTATTGCAATCTATTTCGGGGTTTTGTGGGCCTGCCCATGGGCTTTACGAGGTGGGTTTTTGCCCTTGTGAGAGAGGTTCCCTCTGAAGAGGAATGCGGTATGCTACACTAGCACAAAAAAAACCTACCGCATAACCAGAAAGCTACTCGCAAAAAGGGGATCACATATTAGATTACCACTAGACGTGCAGATGCGGAATCCTTCGCGCGTCAATGTAGTGGATCGTCCTCGTCGCAGTTGTTGCGTCGATGGAGTGGATCGTCCTCGCCTCGCCGTGGATCGTCCTCCCACACCGCAGTCGCAGCAGCGTCACCGCAGTAGTCCACACGTCCAGGGATGGAACGCCATGCGTCGGTGTGCAAGCACCTGGTCGCTCGGCAGGGGCAGCGAGAGGAGGAGGCTAGGGTTTCGGGTGACTCACTTCTAAACCGTGGGAAAGCACACCCTGCGCCCACCCTCCTCCCCTCCTTATATAGCCATCAGATGAAACCCTAAACCAGGGCCCATCAGCGTGCTAAGCTCACGAGGTCCATTAATTACCGATTCAATCCAAATTAATGTGTCCCAACCCATTAAGTGTGTGACCATGTAGGTTCACGTACGTTTGGACATGGATTCGAAAAACTCCTTTTCAATCCAATAGTTGGTAGCGGCTCCTTGCAAAGTATGCCAACTCCCAAACATACTATGATCAAATCGGACAGAACCTATCAAAAGTACTCATGTAATAATCCCTTTGCCAAGTATATGAAGTTTGAACTCAAGGCGAGAAGCATGTCATCCTTTGATGATTCAATCCATCTCTCGTATCCGTGATATATTAATAAGTTGTGATTGACTCCTCAATCACGGTATGGCCATGCACTTCCTTAATCATATCACACGAGTGGCCTTATCTTATATCTCTGTTTCATTGGAGTGGCAAATTCCATCTTGACTGCTCACTTCCCTCGCACGCTTTATAGTAAACATGAAAGCTACCTTTATAACTATCCGGTTAGGAAGTAGTGTTTGATAGCCCCAAGGAAAACTATTACACATGTAGGGAATATGACAATCTCAGTCTAAGGATCATACATCTACTATGTATGAGATACACCGATGACACATAGGAATGAAACATTCTCGCAGTTGTCCCATTGCGGGTCTATCTAACTCATGTTCTTCAACATGCGCCCACAATGTATAGATGATATCTCCATATCCCATGATCTATGAAGCATGATCATCGATCACTACATGTGCTGATCTATTCATCGTTGTCCTATACGATGATATCCGATCAGAGATATTTATCGAATTACATCAATAAGTAAAGAGCTTCATAAGCAAGTCACATACATGTTAATCAATACAATGATATACATTCATTGGACCAATAATCATATTATTATTCATAAACATAGTCATGTTACAATCATCTAAATGATTGCCTCAAGGACATAACACTAACACCTTCAACTAATTCCCCTCCCACCTAACCCCACTCCCACCTAACCCTTCTCCCTGGCTCCTTTCCAAGCCACCACAATTTCTCCTGGGTGCCTCCTCCTCCAAGCCAAGCAGCACCTCCTCCTCCAATCCAAACAGCACCTCCTCCTCCCCCGTTTGCTCCTCCTTGTGGATAAGTCAAGGTGAGCCTTCCAGGGTGGCTTGATGCTATTTTGAGGAGGAAATCCTACTAGTTCGGGTGTTCTAGGGTTCTTGGATTTGGGGATTTTGGAGGGAAAAGGTGGATCTAGAGATTTGGGGAGAAGTTCTGATTTTCGGGCTATGCATGAAATGCACACGCCTCGATTTAAGATGCGTACGCATGGATTTGGTCCCAATCTTCCGTCGTAGGAGAAATCCGATAACTTGAGCTGCGACGTTGACGAAGGGGAACTAACCACAACCAGTTCGTGACTAGCAACCTCGCAATCGCTACACCACATCTCGAATGGTTACCAACCGTGACAAACACTGTTAGCCTATTCACAAAGAACGGCTCGAGCAATTCCAAGAGAAAACGCAAGAGCAACAGCGGAAGAATTTCACTCAAAGGATAAATATTTGTGAGACTCAATTGTTTAACAGTGGCTAACAGCATCACCTAAACAAAAAAATCAAGTATGTCCCTTCATCCAAAGGCATGGCCTATATTTCATTCAGCAAGGGCATGCCCATGGTCAAGGGATACCAAGGGTTGGTTACTGTTCACATGAACAGTGATCGCTCTTGAATAGCCCCTCCAACAATACAGGGTTGAATTCACATAATGGTGTCCCTTGGAAAAAAACAAGATGCTGCATGCAAGCATTGCTTTCAATTTGTTGGCGCTTGTCTCACAAAGAATTAATCTCTTCCTTTCAGTTTTTGCATGCAGGTACATATAGCCATCCATTTTTATCTGCTTGAGCATCCTCATTAGCTAAGTAGTACCTTCACAAGTAAAAATAAGGAAACACCTGGAATTAGGTAGCAACAAATTCTTATTAACAATAAAATTAAATTGCACTAAGGACGTGTCGGTGATCAGGATCGCCAACCAAAAAGAGGGAGGATGTAAAGGGGTGAGGCCCCAAGTCGTGCTCATCCGGGAAAGAGGGAGCGTCGGTAGGCACACAGCTCGAGGAAGAAGGGCAAACGAACAGGGGAGACACGGGGTTTATACTGGTTTGAGACCCCTAGGACGAGTAATAGCTCTACTCCAGTCTTGCCCATAGGCGAAAGATGACTAATAGGCTCCTCGGGGGAGGATGAGCAGGGAGCTCGACCTCGGGGCCACTCAGAAGTGGTGACCGAGGGGGAGCTCGGTGAGGCGGTCTGACGTATGAGTGTGTCTTGGTGCTGCCTCCTTGTGTTTGTGCTCTCTTTTCGGTCTGTCTCTCGCTCTCTTTTGATCGGGGTAGTCCTGGCGCTTTTATAGACCTCTGGGTGTTCATCTCGAGTGCTGACGTCGGGCGATGTCTGCGAGTTGACAGGAGCAGTTAACTCTAGTTCCCACATAGGGGACTTGACAGGGGTCGCTGGGCCGTAGTTCCCACGCAGGGGATTTAGACAGGAGCCGTTGGGCCCTAGTTCCCACGCAGGGGATCTGACAGGAGTTGGTGGTCCCAATTCCCACGTAGGGGAGAGGGGTCACGCAGGGAAAGGGAATACTATGCTGGAGGCTGTACTGAAGGCGCCGAGGTCGAGGAGGCTTGCGGGGCCAGCACAGACCCGAGGACACCCTTGCCCGAGCTCAGGACCAGTCCTCTGAGCTCGGGGACATCTTTGCCCGAGCTCGGGGATAGTCCTCCGAGCTCGGGGAAAACGCTCTAAAGCCCGGCGGGGCCTCGACACGTGTCAGGATGACCGATTGTCGGGACCCGAATATGCAAATCCGGACCCTCTGTGTATACTGCACTAGTCCAGGATCACGCTAGTGCACACAGACTCAACATAAGTAAATATCACAATCATACATAGCGAAAATATTATGAAAGACATCATATGATACATACTACTAGTTGAATGACCTTATGGTCCACTTACATGACTATGCCTCGCAAGGTGAACAATATATTAAATCGCAATGAATGAAAACGTAGATAACCCTCAAGATACCACAGTAATCGACAAGGCTTGCGCCTAAACATTCGTCTCCTCTGGAATCTTTCCTCCAAAGATTGATGTAGACTCTTCAACTGGTGATGTTATTGTTGGCAAGGGTGAGTATTTAAAGCACTCAACAAGTTGTGCACAGAATGCAATTCTAACATAGCTATATGCAAGGCTTATTCCAGAGGATAGGCTATCATGGCTATTTTGCAACAAAGCAAAGATTTATGAACAAATACAATAAATAGATTGTAAAGATCAGAAACAAATAACAATAATAGATAGATTCAGCATTTCTCAAGTAAACCAAGTTTCCAATCCTAAGTCAAATTCCATCTTCCATATGGCATTCCGCCATCCCAACCAAATTGTCCATTTAATTAAGCTAACCCTTAATCGTAATTCCGAGCATTGCTCAATACCGCGAGCACGGCTATCCGAATAGTTTCACACTGCAGAGGTTATGCACTTTACCCACACGACATGATCGTCTTTTGGTGCCATGCAATTAACACACTTCCTTTGGTGTGTCGGCTAAGTGATCATGACAAAGCCTTTACAATGCTCCGCTTAATCCAAGATTACCCGCTAAGGTTTCAACACCGTGGGTCCGAAACCACAACCAGGCCCCCTCTTGCGCCATGTGAATTACTCCATAACTCGGGAACTCACACCGACCAAGATAGTAACAAAGTTAAGACATTGCAAATTAATCGCCTAGGCCGCCCATACCGCACATGTGGTTGCATGATTGACTCAGTCAAAGGCTTGCAAGGTTAAGTCCTTAGAGTGATCGAGGCAAGACATCCACATACCCTCCGCCCATTGGGCCCACCTTGGCATACTCGCCTTGTCACTTGCCCCAATCTAAATGATCATAACCTGGGCTTGATTACCAAGAACCACATGCTATCAACAATTCAACATCGTTGCGTGACATGACTCGCCACAACAACTCAATCTCATCGTGTGATTCCACATGACACACATTCTTAACATTGTTCCATATTCCATTAATCAAGATTAATTATCAATGATTCTGACACATGTGATGACGTGGCATGGCTAAGCAACTAATACGGACTAACCTCCAATGTTGATTATAACTATTAACCAATTATATTTAACCAATCTAGGGTGACAATAGATCATGGCATACAAATGACAAGGTAGGGTGTAGATCAATCTGGTATATTAGCTAAACCCAATCTAATTTGAAACAATCGTATACTTGAAATAATATGCAATAGGGTAAAACAAACATAGCAATTTTATAAACATGGGTTCAACATGATCAAAGCACAACTTGCCTTGGAATAGGTTCTGGTCTTGCTCTGAAACTTGAACTTGAGTTGTTGAATCTTCCTCCGAAGCGTCGCACAATTCAACGTCTACGCGTACCGAAGGAGAAAAGTAAATAAATGCCAAACCAGAGATAAATTGAACTCCAAAAATAAAATAAAATTCACCATTAAATAGATCTCAATTTTACAAATTTTTAGAAATTTGAATCACTCAAATCCGAGTTAAGATGCAAAAGATATAGCCTTTTGAAGTTTGAAATAAATACTGAAATCAGAAAATCAGAATTAACAGATTTATTTTTAAATCGAAAAGCGACTTATGACGTCAGTGTGACATCAGCCCCGATTCAGACCAACCAAATGCTCGCCACGCGGCCACGGTCCATGGATCGCGCCCACAGATCCGCCGGTCCACGGTGCACTGTTTCACGCGGCTCGTCATCGACATGCGGGCCCGCGTCTCCGACCGATCGCCACGCGCCGCTTACTCCAAGACGCCACGCCAGCGCCACCTCAGCGCTCGATCCGAGCTGGCTACCACGCAAGCGACACACGGCGATGAACTAGCAGACCACGTCGACGGCGGTGGCGCGGATACCTAGGGTCGTCGGTGGCGAGGTTGGGGAGTACCTTCGGGCACGTCTCAACGTGGCGAAACTGATGACGCGGACGAACGTTTCTCTGGATCCCCGGAACGACGGCGGCGAGGACTTCTTCACTGGCGGCGGCGGTCTCCACGGCGATCTCCTCCTTCGACGATGTTCGACAAGACTAGCGCGCGCGACGGGCTTCCCTCGCCGAGACGAATCTAATGGCCCCGGTTGCGCGCCTCAAATCGCACGGACGACGGCGGAATCGACGAAACCGAGAAGCGGCGGCGCTTCGAGAAAACTCCGATTGCGGCGCACGAAAAGCCACTTTCACGACGAGCTTAGGGCTTCGCTAGATATGATCCGGTGCCCTTGATGCGCACCCTTTATAGCACTTAGAGTCCAGATCACGCACAAACGGAGAAGAGTTCAAGGCGGCGCCGAGACGGACACGGAGCGGAGTCCACGCCGGTCACGCGAGCACGATGACGCTCTGCCCTACACGTGGCGCGATGCTCGGCTGCGATCCGCTCTGGCTCGATCTAATCCGGACCGCCCGCTCGATCACACGGTCCAGAATGGCCGACGCGAGGCTTCTAGAAGCTGGGCCTAACGGCTGCGCGCATGGGCCGACTTGCAACAGAGATGGGCTACGGCCCAGCACTATGACACGATTTTCCCATATTTTAGTTAATAAAATAATTCTGGTAATTCGATTACTCAGTTTTAAGCAGAATAAATATCAGGAAAAATCCCAGAAAAATCTCAAAAATACTTTGAGACCTTCTGGACTTAAATAAAATATTTTTGGCAAAACTTTATTTTAACTTTGCACAATTTCAAATAGATTTGAACAAAAGGTCAATATTCATAATTTAGAGTTAATTCAAATAAATCCAGAAAAATCCAAATAAATTCCAGAAAATCATGAATGCATATTTAAGAAATAAAAACATAATTAGGCCAAATTTTGGGATGTTACAAACCTCCCCCCCTTAACAGAATCTCGACCCCGAGATTCAGGGCTAACTAGAGAATAGGTTTGGGAATTCCGACTTCAAATCCTCTTCGCGCTCCCATGTTGCTTCACTTTCAGAATGATTGCTCCACTGAACTCTGCAAAAACGAATAGACTTGTTTCTGGTCTTGCGTTCCATAACATCCAAAATTCTGACTGGCTGCTCTTTGCAAGTCAAATCTTCTTGCAGTTCTATTGCATCCAACGGGGTTTGCTCCGTTGGCACTCTGAGACATTTCTTGAGCTGCGACACATGGAATACATCATGCACTCATGCCAAGGGCTGAGGCAACTCTAACTGATAAGCTACTTCTCCTCGACGGCTCAGAATCCTGAACGGACCAATATACCTTGGTGCGAACTTCCCTTTAACGTGAAATCCTTTAACGCCCTTAAGAGGGGTAACCCTGAGATACACGTGATCTTCTGGTTCAAAACTCAAATCTCGACGAAGGTTATCTGCGTAGCTTTTCTGTCTTGACTGTGCTATCTTCAACCGTTCTCTGATCATTGCGACTTGATTTTCGGCTTCCTCGCGAATATCTGGCCCGAAAACCAAACGCTCTCCTGTTTCATTCCAATTTAACGGAGTACGACAAGCACGTCCATACAACGCCTCAAATGGTGACATCTGCAGGCTAGCTTGATAACTATTATTGTAATCAATTTCGATATGGCAAACTTTTATCCCAAGATGTAGCTTAAGCTAAAGCACAAGCTCTCAACATATCCTCTAAAATCTGATTTACTCTTTCACCGACCATCCGCTGCGGGTGATATGTCAGACTAAAATTGAGACGAGTCCCCATTGCTTCATGCAACTTGTTCCAAAACCTTGAGGTAAATTGGGTACCGTGTCCGACACAATCTTCTTGGGCACTCCATGCAAGCATACAATCCTTGACATGTACAACTCGCTAAACGATCTCCGAGTAAGTGGTCTTTATCGATAAAATGGGCGACCTTGGTTAGACGATCCACAATAACCCAAATGGAATCGTAACCTCTCGAGTCTTAGGTAAACCGTGATAAAGTCTATTCCGATTTCCTCCCACTTCCATTCCGAATTTTTCAACTACGCAATAAACCAATGGTCTTTGATGCATGGCTTTTACTCTCTGACATACGTCGCATAAAGCAACATGCTCAGCTACTTCACGCTTCATGTTAGGCCACCAAAATCTCTCTTTCAAATCCTGGTACATCTTAGCACTTTCTGGATGAATTGAGTACTTGGAATCGTGAGCTTCCTTAAGAATCAGGTGTTGCAATTCCTTTTTATCCGGTACACAAATTCGGCTTTTGAAGAACATGGTTCCTTGCTCATCTAGAGTGAAATCCACGGCTAGGCCTTCCTCCTTTTTAGCCTTGATCTTAGAAATCTTATCATCATCCTTCTGGCCTTCTCTAATCTGATCCTCCAGTGTTGGCTTTACTTCCAGTGCAGCTACCATTCCTTGCGGAACGACTTCCAACCTTAGCTTCTGAAATTCCTTGCATAGCTCTGGTTGATCCTCCATTGACAACGTATTTGCGCTATGGCTCTTCCGACTCAGAGTATCTGCTACCACATTGGCTTTTCCGGGATGATAATGAATTCCCACATTATACCCCTTAATTAGCTCTAGCCACCTTCGCTGTCTCATATTCTGATCTGCTTGAGTGAATATGTATTTCAGGCTCTTATGGTCTGTATATATCTCACATCTATTTCCTATGAGATAATGACGCCATATCTTCAAAGCATGCACTACGGCAGCTAACTCCAAATCATGCGTTGGGTAATTCGCTTCATGCGGTCTTAACTGTCTCGACGCATAAGCAACGACTTTGCCTTCTTGCATTAACACGCATCCCAAGCCTTGCTTTGAAGCATCGCAATAAATATCAAATCCATTCTGCACATCTAGCAACACTAATACGGGGGCTGTCGTTAAACGCTTCTTTAATTCCATAAAACTTTTCTCGCACTCTGGCGTCCATGCAAACTTCTTTTCTTTCTTCGACAACTGCGTAAGGGGTTTAGCAATTGTCGAGAATCCTTCTATGAACCGATGGTAGTATCCCGCCATTCCCAGAAAACTATGAACCTGGGTAACAGACTTCGGTTGCTCCCAATGCAACACTGCGTCCACTTTGCTGGGGTCAACTGCAACTCCTTTAGTAGTCATTACATGACCCAAGAATTCAACTTTCTCCTTCCAAAATTCACACTTGCTAAACTTAGCATACAACCATTGGTCTAGCAACCTTTCCAAAACTAATCCCAACTTGTTCCACATACTTTCCTTTTGACTTGAAGTAAACAAAAACATCCCACCTATACACCATAACAGCTTGACCAATTTCCCATGGAACTCCATTCGTCATGTCCATAAATTCTGTAATGGCATTGATCATTCTAGCAGACACACTGTAACTCACACTGTCCATAATGCATAGAAAACTCTGACCTAAGAACATTCTCTCGCATGCATTCTTAATCGATGATAACTTGATCGAAGATCTATCCTTGAGAACACTCCAGTCCCTTTTTGACTGATCAAACAAATTACGATCCTGGGCAGCGAATACTTACCCTTTTGATCATCACCTCATTAAACTCTCGACAGTCGATACGCATTCCTGAGCTCCCATTTTTAAACAGGTGCTCCCTATGGTGACAAATTGGTTCTAGCGAACCACCTTTCTAGCAACTCTTCGGTCTGCTTCTTCATCTCAACTAGCTCATCAATAGGCATTCGATGAGGTCTCTTTACTTTTGGCGTTGTACCAGGGACTAACTCCATCACACACTTGATCTCTCGATCTGGTGGGATTCTTCTAAACACATCTTGATACTCTCTAACAACCGATACCTCTTCAAAGTCGATAACTTCCACACTATTGACCTTCCACGACCAACACGAATCGTAGTCATTTGAAATTCCTTTTTCGCTTTCGTGGCTTTTAGTGACACAATTCTTTGACCAAACTCCAGATGACCTTATGTCCGGACGACCAATTCATTTCAGGAGTAGCATCTCGGGTCTGATATCCAATATCGCTCGCTAGAAACTTTTCTCCAACTTAACTCCACCACATCTAGGTTAGATCAGGCAATAGTGTACTTTCTGACCATGATACTTCCTCGAGCTGACAATCTTTACAACCACCACTGAACTGATCAACATAGGTGAATACTCAAAAACATCCTTTATCATTAATGCTTTTATTCCAACACTTCACATATCAACCTCTAAACCATCTTTACTTTATTTATTTAGGCACGAAAATCTTTACATGGAATTCATCTCTAGTCACTTTTCTTTTACAAACGAGGGTATGACACTTGCATAGGCTAAAATCATCGCTCTAAATTTCCTCGATTGGCATTGGCGTTGAAGTTTTGACTGGAACAGAACTAAGATTGACTTGAACTGGCGTGTTTACTTTCTTCTGAGGGCAATTATTGGCAAAGTGCCCGGGCTTGTTACTGTGTATAGCAAAGCTTAGGGCCACCTCTCTTCCCCGAGCATTCATCGACAGAGCGGTGTCTTTATTCAGACGCCTCTTCTTCAATTGATTCTTTGCACAAACCTCTCTTGCAACCTTATTGCTCTCGTTTGGCGTTATGAACTTGACTAAGGTAACTTCCAAAGGACCACGTCATAGGAGACTCTAGATTCTTTCGCGGGCATTTCTTAACAAAATGGCCTTCCTCATGATGAGTAGCACAAACGTTTTATTGTTATGCCTTCTTTGGGTGCAGCTACATGCACATTATTGTCTTCGGTGGCGTCATGACTGGTTGCTTCGTAGGGCATTTTCTAGACCAATGGCCTTCTTCATCACACGTAAAACATCTTTGTTGGTGATCGCCAATTACTTCTTTCTTGATGAGGGCCAACAGATTAAGGTATTGTGTCCTTAGCTCTTCGAGCGGCATCTCTTTTGCAACTGACGTTCCGCCTCCTCTTGACGACTCTTGAGCAACTACGGCTCGAAGATTCTTTCGCTGATGCTGAATTACAGCGGTAACCATTGGATCCAGAGGACATTGAGCTGGACCATGATCTCGGCCTTCACAAAGGTAACATGTGATGTCACTCATAGGACATTCTCCCAGAGAATGACTTCCTTCACAGCTGGAGCAATTAATCGCATGCTTGTCAGCGGTATGTCCTATTTCTCCACAACGAATGCATGCACAATCCTCTGACTTGTTTGGTTGACAGCACTTTAGAGAGCAACGCTTAAATGTTGAACAAGGTGCAGGGATAGTATTCTGCTCCGTATTTACCGTGACCATACTGTCTCCAGGTGGGGCAAAGAGATTACGAAAAGCAACAACAAATTCATTCCATGTGATATTCCGCGGGGCTTCATGAACAACACAATATTTCTTCCACCATTCAAAGAATGATTCCTCAGAATTGATAAGAAGCATATAGGACTTTCTCATCGCCTTCACACTGAGCAATGAGCAGCTTCCTCTCAATGGTCTTGAGCCAACCATCTGCTTCCGATGGTAATACATTTCCTGAAAACACCGGCGAACGAGTCCTTATGAATTCTGATAACCTTGAATAGGAACGGAAATCGTTGGTAGCAGCTTGGGACACTTGGTTGACATTGGCTAGGTCAGTCATATTCTGCATCTGCTTCATCATTGCATGCATCCACCGAGTCCGAGCAATCAAGAACTCTCAAACTCGCATATCCATCAGATCGACGGTTGAAGAACTAATCCACTATTGAGATTCTCCTTGGATTGATTTTCGCTGCCACTGATTATGTTGTTTCCACGAATCTGAACCCTCTGCTTGATTGCTTCACTTGGAATAGGGAAGAGGGAAATAGCATAGGTAAGAAGCAGGAATCCTAAAGTAGGGGAGATAGGTTTAACCCAATAACTTAAGCAAACAATATTAATAACTTGGTATGGTTGCTTATATAAGCCTAAAAGCTCGCAACACATACGCACACTCAAGAATCAAGGAAGAACCAATTCAACCTATACACACAAAACTACCGCCTACAAGGGTAACACTTCTATCTTAAGCGGACGCGACTCCCACACATGAGTCTCAACTGGCTACTCGAAGCATAGGTCTTCTAGCTTCTGGAACACTTCATCGATCTACTCTTTCCTTGAGCTCGATGATTCCCTCCTTGATCTTCAGGGTTGACAGCGAACACTTGATGCTTTCTTCTATGATGTGGCACATCAACTACCAAGACAACTCAGATAAGGTTTTAACTCGATTCCAGCAAGGGAGAGAGAAAGAAATTCCGCAGGGGAAAAGAGAGAAATTTTGACGAGGAAAGGAATAGAAGAATATGATAAGTCAAGAACATATTATTCTTCCAAGTTAATTCTTTTCTTTAGAAAATAATTTTGAAGTTCCTATAGAGACGACCAGACTATCTAGGGTCAAGGCCTACAGTCAGTATGGCTCTGATACCACTTCTGTCGGGACCGAATATGCAAATCCGACCCTCTGTATATCTTGCACTAGTCCAGGATCACGCTAGTGCACACAGACTCAACATAAGTAAATATCACAATCATACATAGCGAAAATATTATGAAAGACATCATATGATACATACTACTAGTTGAATGACCTTATGGTCCACTTACATGACTATGCCTCGCAAGGTGAACAATATATTAAAGCTGCAAATGAATGAAAACGTAGATAACCCTCAAGATACCACAGCAATCGACAAGGCTTGCGCCCTAAACATTCGTCTCCTCCGAATCTTTCCTCCAACATTGATGTAGACTCTTCAACTGGTGATGTTATTGTTGGCAAGGGTGAGTACTTAAAGCACTCAACAAGTTGTGCACAGAATGCAATTCTAACATAGCTATATGCAAGGCTTATTCCAGAGGATAGGCTATCATGGCTATTTTGCAACAAAGCAGCATTTATGAACAAATACAATAAATAGATTGTAAAGACTGTAAAACAAATAACAATAATAGATAGATTCAGCATTTCTCAAGTAAACCAAGTTTCCAATCGTAAGTCAAATTCCATCTTCCATATGGCATTCCGCCATCCCAACCAAATTGTCCATTTAATTAAGCTAACCCTTAACTGTAATTCACGAGCATTGCTCAATACCGCGAGCACGGCTATCTGAATAGTTTCACACTCTGTAGTGGTTATGCACTTTACCCACACGACATGATCGTCTTTTGGTGCCATGCAATTAACACACTTCCTTTGGTGTGTCGGCGAAGTGATCATGACAAAGCCTTTACAATGCTCTGGCTTAATCCAAGATTACCCGCTAAGGTTTCAACACTGGTGGGTCCGAAACCACAACCAGGGCCCCCCTCTTGTGCCATGTGAATTACTCCATAACTCGGGAACTCACACCGACCAAGATAGTACCAAAGTTAAGACATTGCAAATTAATCAGCTAGGCTGGCCCATACCAGACATGTGGTTGCATGATTGACTCAGGTCAAAGGCTTGCAAGGTTAAGTCCTTAGAGTGATCAGTGCAAGACATCCACATACCCTCTGCCCATTGGGCCCACCTTGGCATACTCGCCCCTTGTCACTTGCCCCAATCTAAATGATCATAACCCAGTTGATTACCAAGAACCACATGCTATCAACAATTCAACATCATTGCGTGACATGACTCGCCACAACAACTCAATCTCATCGTGTGATTCCACATGACACACATTCTTAACATTGTTCCATATTCCATTAATCAAGATTAATTATCAATGATTCTGACACATGTGATGACGTGGCATGGCTAAGCAACTAATACGGACTAACCTCCAATGTTGATTATAACTATTAACCAACTATATTTAACCAATCTAGGGTGACAATAGATCATGGCATACAAATGACAAGGTAGGGTGTAGATCAATCTGGTATATTAGCTAAACCCAATCTAATTTGAAACAATCGTATACTTGAAATAATATGCAATAGGGTAAAACAAACATAGCAATTTTATAAACATGGGTTCAACATGATCAAAGCACAACTTGCCTTGGAATAGGTTCTGGTCTTGCTCTGAAACTTGAACTTGAGTTGTTGAATCTTCCTCCGAAGCGTCGCACAATTCAACGTCTACGCGTACCGAAGGAGAAAAGCAAATAAATGCCAAACCAGAGAGCAATTGTACTCCAAAAATAAAATAAAATTCACCATTAAATAGATCTCAATTTTACAAATTTTTAGAAATTTGAATCACTCAAATCCGAGTTAAGATGCAAAAGATATAGCCTTTTGAAGTTTGAAATAAATCATCAAATCGTAAAATCGAATTAATGATTTATTTTTAAATCGAAAAGCGACTTATGACGTTAGTGTGACATCAGCCCTGATTCAGACCAACCAAATGCTGCCACGTGGCCACCGGTCCATGGACTGCGTCCACAGATCTGCTCGGGTCTACGGTGCACCCGTTTCACGCGGTTCTGGTCACTGACATGTGGGCCCGCGTCTCGGCTGACTGGATCGCCACGCGCTGTTTACCCGGCACGCCACCTCAGCGCTCGATCCGAGCTGGCTGCCACGCAAGCGACACACGGCGATGAACTAGCAGACCACGTCGACGGCGATGGCGCGGATACCTAGGGTCGTCGGTGGCGAGGTTGGGGAGTACCTTCGGGCACGTCTCAACGTGGCGAAACTGATGACGCGGACGAACGTTTCTCTGGATCACCGCAACGACGGCGGCGAGGACTTCTTCACTGGCGGCGGCGGTCTCCACGGCGATCTCCTCCTTCGACGATGCTCCGACAAGACTAGCGCGCGACGGCTTCCTCGCCGAGACGAATCTAATGGCCCGGTTGCGTGCCTCAAAGCGCACAGACGACGGCGAATCGACGAAACCGATAGCGGCGGCGCTCTTGAAAACTCCGATTGCGGCGCATTAAAAGCCACTTTCACGACGAGCTTAGGCTTCGCTAGATATGATCCGGTGCCCTTGATGCGCACCCCTTTATAGCACTTAGGAGTCCAGATCACGCACAAACGGAGAAGAGTTCAAGGCGGCGCCGAGACGGACACGGAGCGGAGTCCACGCCGGTCACGCGAGCACGATGACGCTCCGCCCTACACGTGGCGCGATGCTCGGCTGCGATCCGCTCTGGCTCGATCTAATCCGGACCGCCCGCTCGATCACACGGTCCAGAATGGCCGACGCGAGGCTTCTAGAAGTCGGGCCTAACGGTACGCGCGCATGGGCCGACTTGCAACAGAGATGGGCTACGGCCCAGCACTATTACACGATTTTCCCATATTTTAGTTAATAAAATAATTCTGGTAATTCGATTACTCAGTTTTAAGCAGAATAAATATCAGGAAAAATCCCAGAAAAATCTCAAAAATACTTTGAGACCTTCTGGACTTAAATAAAATATTTTTGGCAAAACTTTATTTTAACTTTGCACAATTTCAAATAGATTTGAACAAAAGGTCAATATTCATAATTTAGAGTTAATCCAAATAAATCCAGAAAAATCCAAATAAATTCCAGAAAATCATGAATGCATATTTAAGCAATAAAAACATAATTAGGCCAAATTTTGGGATGTTACACCGATCCCCGACAGGACGAGTTTACCTATTGACCTAAATGTCGTGCGCGTGCTTGAGTCACCGACCCTTCAATTGAAGTTATGTCTTGAACTTGAGGTGCAATAATTGGATTTTTCGAAGACGAAATAAGTGAGGAGATGATGTCCTCATCAATGCATCTACCGATTTTGAAGCTGTGATTTGAGATTCATAGAGACATTTCCAGAGAGGTTGGATGTAGAAGAAGTTGTAGATCGTGGTCTTAAGTTTATTTAGAGACCAAGAATGCTAATTTTGGTTCAGCCATTTTGAAGATATGCTAGTTTTAAGGTCTGCTATTCAGAGCAAGTTGTTGTTGATTCTAGCTTCAGATTTGTGACGATTTGAGGTTCACAGATGCATTTCCAGAGAGGTTGGATGTAGAAGAAGTTGTAGATAGTGTTCTTAAGATTAATTAGATTCTTAGAACATGATTTTTGGTTCAGCCGTTTAGAAGTTATGGTCATCTGAATGCCTGCTGTCCAAAACTGATTCCTCCTAGCAGTAGCTTCGAGTTTGTGTTGTGCATGGCTAGTTAGAGGCCGAATTAAATTATTTCAATAACTAGAGAAAGCTAGGGAATTTTCTGTAGATTTCAAAAATGTCATCGATTGTTTAATTTGGAGTTGTATAGAGATTGTTATGAGTTTTTGAAGCCTGCTGTCCTGTGAGTGGACAAAGCAGTCCTCGGAGTTGTATTAGAGAAGCGTGATGACCTAATAAAGAAAAGTGGAAAACTAGGAAATTATGGGTTATTACCTATAGATTGCATAAATCTTTTGGTCTCATAAGTTTGGGCACTAGAGGTTGAAATTTTGGTGTTTTGTCCAACGGGACAACAAGGGGCGCGTAGTTGTAAGGTCACTTTGATGTGTTTAAATTGTTAATGCCGAATGTTATGATTGCATTATTATGAGATGTATGTAATAGTTATTTCAGGAAGTGTGACTTCGAGGGTGGCCTCAACCCCCGCATCACCCCGTTCTTCGCGGTTAGAGGCAAGTGTATCAACTAGAATGATGTTAGGATGTTGGTTGCTTGCTTGTGACTATAAATATGATTATGCTAACGATTATGGTTTTGTTTTTGAGTATGTCTAGGATGATGATTATGTTTATGATGATGCAAATGATAAGGTGATGGATGTAAGTATATGACAATGTGCATGTTTATATTTATGTTCATGTTTATGTTTATAAACATGTCTATGGCAATGTGAGTGTTGAAATAGAATGCAATTTGTAATTCATTCATATCATTTGCATTTGTGTATTCATAATGGAAGAGGTGACCTGAGTGGGCCTCTATGTCTCACGTGTAGTGAGACATGAAAGACCGATTTCGGTAGGACCCTCCATGGACTGGAAGGGAATGAGAGGGTGCACACTGATGGGTGTGCACCCACCTATACCGGTATGAGCTATGAGATGGGCATTATGAGCATGCATGTTGCATTGCATGAGTAAAGAGAAATTAAAGTTAAGTGAATGTGTTTATACTCTTTTGTGATTATCAAGGTGTTTACACTCTTAAGCATTTACCAAGGTGTTTATACTCTTGTACGATTGTCAATGTGTTTATACTCTTGTGAGGTAATCATTCAATGTTACAACTTACTATGATTTATTGTTATACGATACATGAATTGATATGATGCACTTTGCTGAGTTTGAACTCACGCTTGTTTTATAATGTTTTTTTAGGTACCTCAAAATTGTCACATGGTAAAGGGGTTTGGCACCACTTCTTCCACTAGATATTATTCACCGTAGTCAACCTTGTATTTCTAATTGCTGTACAATATTTATCTAGTGGTTGTAGTTGTGGATTAAGTCCCTGTTTGTGTTAGCTTACTTATGTGAGGAGTCATGGTTGCATGGTTGTATGTTGGTTGAGTTTTGCCGCGTAATTTGTTATGTGATCATGGTTTATGTTCATAGTTAGGTTATGTTGTTGTTTACGGGTATGTTGTAGTTATGCTATGTCGGGTTTGTTTCATTTACTCTACCTTACAAAATATGCTCTTATGGTTGTGTAGTGATTATATCTTAATGCTTGTGATGCTATGTGGTTGAAAGTTATTCTAAGTGCGTAGAGGTCATGCTGAAATTTTTAGTATTTTGGTTGTTTTGTTGTATGTTGGTGCTAGTGGGTGTGACATCTGGGGCACACAGGTGCCGGGGTGTTACAGTTGGTATCAGAGCGGGCTTTAGGTCTGTGGCGTATGAAATTAGTAAATAATCTTAGAGTGAACTAAAATTTTGAATTTGGGAAAAAATTTAGAAACATGGTCAAGGGCAACTTTTAAAATCTTGCCTTAGGTCAATAACCTTAAAAGCTGACATAGATTGGTTAATTAACTTAAAATTTTGATACACTTTGGTGCACACTAGAAAGGGGTATGGGTGATCATTGCATTACGCTTTAATGTTATATTTTAGTTTCGATGATGAATGTCGAATTTGATAATACATATTGCTTTGATTATGAATGAGTTGAGTGAATAATTATGTTTGTATGAATTAGCTATGTTGAAGAGGTTTTGGTCAGGTTCTTTTTGCTGTAGAAAAGGTTGTGTTGTGGTGGTGACCGGGTAGAGCCACCATCAGAGGTTTAGGTACCTCTTATAAGGGAGGATTATTGTTTGAAAATATCTTAGATTGAAGAGCTTATTGTGGGGGTTGCTTTTGTTATGACATCGATGGTCGGAGTTAAAGGAAAAAGAGTTTAGTAATGAGTTGTTTTTGGCTGCTATTACCCCATATTTCGGGAGATTGGTTTTGGTTGAAAAAGAGTTGCGTTTTGTAGGTGTTTAGTGGTTTTCGAGTTTGAAAGAAGCTCTTGAAGTATTTGTGCAGGACTTAGTTGTGTGGGGCTAAGTTTGATGGGTTTTTTTTCAAGGAAAGGCCTACTTGATCACTTGGTTTTTCCTTTTTGTGAAAATTTCCTTGCAGCTGTCTTCCTTCGTAGAAGTTCTCGAGTCTGAATTATTTTGGGGAATTTTTTCATATTACAGTTTGGGTTTTGTTTTATTGTGATTTGAGAGTTGAGTTCCCTTGTGAGTTTTGGTTGGGCTTCTCTAGAAAATACTATGAATAAATGGTCCGTAGTAGAAGTATGGTTTAGTGTGTTCTTGGAATGTAATTATGTTTTGGTTCATACTAAGAATTCATTGCAGTAATTAAATTTGGGGTCACACCCTGCTAGGGAAGGGTAGGTGATCATCGAGAAAGTTTAAAACTCTGATGCGTAGTTAGAACATTGAGATGATGTAAGTTTTTGTTGATGTTAAAGTAAATTTTGTTGATTGTTTAAAGGCAAATTAAGATAAGGTGTTGGTAGAGAAATTTAATCGTGATGGTACATGACCCCTAAAGAGAAAGTTGATTAGAAATATTAGGCTTGGGGTTGCAAGCCATGAAGATAATTGGAAGTATGATATCATGATCATTTAATGTTAGTACCGATTGCGATTGAGACGGTATAGAATGTTCTATTTGATGAACTTGTTTTCGCAAGGAAGGATCTAAATTATTATAATTTGTTTTAAGTTGTTGGATTGTGTGGCCAATAACAATTTAGTATGGTATATGGATAGAATGACGTTGTCGACTTTTGTAGTCGGCAATAAATTTATGGGGTAGGCGCTAGATCTCAAACTCGAAGGTCACACAAGACAAGAGTTTATACAGGTTCAGGCTCTCACAGAGGAGATAATACCCTAATCCTGTGTGATGGGATTATTTGGATCTCTTGGATCTAGGATTGCTCAAAGCGTTGTATGCTCTGGGCGATATGCGATGTGTGTGTTATGGCTTGATAGCTCGATTGCTTGATGTCTATGTTGTTGCCTGCCCTCTCCCTTATATAGTGGGGGTGGGGCAGCTTACAGAGTCCTGATCAGTTAGGATATTTCGATCGGTTACTAGATTCTAGTCGGTTACAGGATAGAGTTTACATCTTTATCTACCCTATTAACGACTCGGATTACAACCATATCTTTTATATCTAAAAATACATACAACCGTCTATAGGATGTGCCCCCTTTTCGTACGGCAGCAAGGCTTGGTGCGGGGTGAATCCTTTGGGCCTTCTACTTTGGCCTGTCTTCTCTTCAGGCGATGCTGGGCTGACCATGAAGATACCCGGTTTCATATATTCCACACTAGCCCACGAGTGATTCATGATCCAGTTGCTATATCTTTATCTAGGACTCGACGTGCTTTCAGCTGTTATCGTAAACATCTGACTGTTTTTTTCTTTGTTTTAAATGCTCTTCTTTGCAGCAAGGGGATTATGAAGGACTCGAATATAACCTTTGATTTTCTTGGTTTGAAAGCTCGAAGCGAAACCTTAATATCCTTCCTCTTCAATGATCAGCTTCAGGTAGTCTTCGAGGTCATCTTGATTTTCCATGCCAATTCACTTACTAAAAAAACTCCTTGGCCTTTGAGACCATCTTAACTCTAAGTCTCCTTGGCTTTCGATGTCTTGACATCCTCGCATTTACTTCAACCTTATCACGTTGGCTATAAAAGGGGAACCAATGCTTCTGGGATGTATTCCTTCACGCTTAGTCCACCACCTTTCTGCTTCAAGCTTCTTTCTTCATGAGGAACTTCAAAGACGATCGAGACGTCCCTGAGCTCGTCGAGCTGTGGGAGGATTTCAACCGTGCCATGGCGGAGTGGGCAGAGGATAAAGCCGCCGCCCTTAACCGTGTTGCCGTCGACGCCTTCCTGGAGATCTTCCCAGTCCTCTTTAGGGCCAGGGAGGCCCTCGTGGAGGCATTGGGTCGCGTGCGTCAGGGTAAAGTGTAGGTCCCCTATAAATGTAATACTTTCCCGGGCATAATGCCCGATGAACTTTTTATACATAAATAAAGAAGTACCTTTTCTCAGCATTTTTCTATGATCGTCATTTTGACGTAGCTTGAACCCAGCTTGGGGCACATCGAAGCTTGCATGGTTCCTTAGTCGAGCGATATCCGCACCCAACCGTCGTAAGATACACCTTAGGTCCGACTTGGGACATGTTAGGATTTGCGCGGCTTTTGGCCGAGTGATACCCATATTCGACTACTGTAGGATAGAGCTTAGGCTCAACTTAGAGCGTATCAAAGCTTTCTAGGCTCATGGCCGAGTGATGCCCATACCCGACTGATGTAGGATATGGCTCTGGTCCGACTTGGGACACATCAAGGTTTATCCGAATGGTATCCGTACTCGCTTATTACGACGCACAGCTTTTCGACCCTCATGGGGCATACCATTGGATTCGTGCCCGTTTAGGCTCAACTCGTGATATATGATTCCGTCATGCGGTAACCACCTAGCGACCTAGCGTGGTGCATATCACAAGAAGATATATTTTTTTATCCAAATCGGAGGATATTCACGTCCCGCTTAGCATGGTAAGTGGTTAAACATCCCATCATGGGGAGCAACGTGTCCCCAGTATGACTTGGTCAAACCGCGACCGTCCCAATATGTTAGGACGCCCGGCTTGCAAATCATTACGAAACATAGAGTAGGGCTAGGGGTTTCGCAATATTTTTCCCGCCGTTTTGGCGAAAACCTGATTTTCCCCACTTTAAGACTGAGCCGATGGTTCGTTTTACTCATTGTTTACTCCTGCCTCTTCTGCTTCCTTCGTCTCTCTGCCTTCTCCGCCGCTACGGTTAACTGCTACTGTGCCCGCATTTTTCCACCGCCATTGATCTCTCTTCCCAAGATGTCTTCTCATCCCTCCATGGTCTCCTCCTCGCAGCCTTTGCCCCAGGATTGGACGACCTTGATCCTGACAGAGGAGAAACTACAGTCCATGGTGAATGACGGGGTTCTCCCGGACTTGGCTTTGATCTCCGCTCGACTGGTCGCAGGTGAATCCATCCCCACTCCTCGTCCTGAAGAAGTCATGGTTTTTGAGTCTTTCTTCCAGCGCGGGCTGGGTCTTCTGGCCTGCGCTTTCCTCCGCGGCCTTCTCTTCTTCTATGGCATCGAGTTGGTGAACTTGAATCCCAACTCTATTTTGCTAATGTCTATCTTTATTCACCTGCTCTTTTCCGCCATTTTTACCTTCTGAAGCCCTATCCCTCAAAAAGCGACCCCATGGTAATTGGGGAAGCCGGATTCCATCTTCGGGAGGGGCTAAAGAAATCTTACTATGCTATTCCTTTCAAGTCTTCGAATAAGGGCTGGCACTAGGAGTGGTTTTATTGCGCCAATCCTGATCCAGCTCTCCCTTCTTTCATCGTGCGCCGGCCGAAGGTGTCCCTCTCTTGGTCTTCTGTTGGTGATGCCTGCAACATGGATCAAGTGCAAGACCTCTTGGTGCTCATCGGCAAATTAAAGGAAGGGGGCCTCATAGGGGTTGGTCTGGCACTACTTCGTTGCTCGCCGGATTCATCCCCTGACGGAGTGCGACCATCTGGGGTATCAGTTTGAGGGAAGGGACGATCCGACTCGGGAATTGCCAGATGTAATAACGAAAGAGCAGATTTTTGCTCGAGTAGGCGATTTTTTTATCCCGAGCGTCGAGATGCCCACCAGATACCCCAAGGCCTTCTCTGCATCGAATCCTCCTCTTGACATGAGAAAGTTTTGTCGATAGATTTTTACATCCGCCTCTGGAATAACTTCTAACTTTTAATCTTCCTTTTCAGGAACGAGTGGCCTTCTTCAGCGACGCGCCTCTTCCAGAAATGCCCGCTCGCATAGGCGATTCTCCGAAGCGGCCAACAAGCTTTCCTGCGGGAGATCCCACCACCAAGAAGGGGAAGAAGGCGGTGGGCAAGGACCCCGCGAAGCTCCGGCGCCCGACTGGTGGTCCCAAGATCCAGGAACCGTCAGCGTGAGCCCTGGTGCCTTCGGCTCCCTTTTCCAGCGAGCCCACAGCACAGCCGAGTCCAACTCCGAGGGACTCGGGCGGTCGGGAGGAGCCTAGGGTACCAGTCGGCGGCGCCCCAAGTGGTCCCTTCGGGAGCGGCTCGGCCACTCGGAAGAAGCCCCCGATGAGGATGAAGAAGTCCGACAGGTTTGTTACCCTATCGACTCTTATTTGACACGTTTCGCTGGCTTGTTTACTGACAGTTCTTCTCGTATGAATCCTTCGCTCGATGCTCCCGTCGAGGCGCCGTCTAAGGCTCCTGAAGAGGCTGGGCCGCCGGAGGTTCATGTCTTGGTTGAGGGTGCCTCGCCCAGGGACACGGAGCACCCTCTGAGCCTCAACCGCCTTCACCGACGCCCGGTGCTTCATCATTGGGCTCTGCTGCTTAGGAGCCCATCCCCCGTCCGTCCCCCGAGGTTGAAGAGATCTCCTGGGTTTCGTCGACTCCTTCTCGACCCCGGCTCATAATGCAAGCTGCGTGGGTTGATGAGGAGGACGGCTTGAAGCTCCTGGACGACTCGGAGGAGGAGAGGGAGAGGAATGACTTTTACAGTCATGCCACTGCTTGTGCACGCCTGGCCCGGGTAAGATTTTCTCTACTCTTGCCGTCTTCTTGCTTACGTCAGTCAGCATGTAGTCACCTTTTCCTGTGATGATTACAGAAATTAGGGGAGCGCTCTGAAAAGAAGTACGAGTACCTCTAGAAGATGCTTCCGAGGTCCGACGCACTGTGAATATCCGCCAAACCGAGCAGATCAAGGTGGACATGCAACGAGCCATGCAGCTCTTGATCGAAGGTCCAGCGTATTTGGCTGAGAGAAGGAGACTCTTCGGCAAGAGAAGATAGATGTCGTCGGCTCCCTTCAAGGTAGATATTTCCCGGACCATTAATCGTCTGGTTTTTTTGATCTTCTTGTCTTTGAGCTAGCTCGGGACTCTGCTAATGTAAAGCTCCAGGGGCAACTTAAAGCTTCGGAGAAGGAGCTAGAAGGTACGGTCGACAGCTTGGCCCTCCCATGTCTTCATTGCCTTCTTGGTAATTCTTAATACTCTGTCTTGCAGATTATAAATTCAAAACGCGGGCGCAATACGCCATTTTTAACGAGAAGGTTGAAACCCTTGAGGCATCTTGCGCTAAGCTTCATGAAGCCTCCGAGCCGTTGTTGAGCTTGCTTCATCCCGGAGACGAGAAGCCACTCGGCAGGGACTAGGTCATCTCTCGACTGGAGGAAGCCCCTGAGGCGCTCAAGGGACTCTTGAAGGAGACGGCGACCAATGGTGCTAGCTAGGCTTTGGCGATCACCAAGTCGCTCTATCCCCGAGTGGATCTTGAAGCCGTTAAGGAAGGCTACGCCTGCAATGTAGACGAAGATCGGGCCGCCGAGCTCTGGGAGGAAGTCAAGGACGCCTCTACGGCCATTGTAGAAACTCTGGAGCTATAAACGTGATATATAAAAATTTCACTTTGTTCTTGCATTTTGCCTTTCAAGTATGATGCTTTGTCCGAGTGGTTTTGACATGTCGTGTCCGACTAGTCCAGCCCCCAGGCTCTGAGGCATGGTTCATGACGCATGTCTCAGAGTCTTAACATCGTAGGAGCAAAGCACTCGGACGCATAAATCACGACAAGTTTGAGTGAAAATAACTTTAAAAGCGAATATTCATTCATAAAGAAACAATTGAATTACAAAGTTCAAGTGAAAAAACGACGTAGCTGTTCTTTGTTCCAAGTGTTGCTGACTGCCGTGTCGTCTTCACACTTGAGCTTATAAGCTCCAGGGCATATCACCTCATCGATGACGTAAGGGCCTTCCCAGTTTGGGGAGAGCTTATGCTCGCACTTCTGATTCTTTCTAAGGACCAGATCTCCTTTAGAGAACGCGCGGCTCCTCACATTGCGTCCGTGATAACGACGTAAGCCCTGAAGATATTTTGCCAACTGAATTGTTGCGATGTCCCTGGCTTCTTCCAGTCGGTCGAGGTCTTCTTGCCGGCTCTCTTCCAAAGAGACTTCTTCATAGCTCCGAACCCGTGGGGATCCGAATTCTAACTCGGTGGGGAGGACCGCCTCTGAGCCGTACACCAGGAAGAAGGGTGACTGCCCGATTGCTCTGCTAGGGGTGGTTCGCAGCCCCTAGAGTACCGAAGGCAATTCTTTGACCCACCGAGTGGTGTATGGTTTGAGGCGATCAAAAATCCTTGCCTTTAGGCCCTGTAAAACCATGCCATTGGCTCGTTCAACCTGCACGTTACTTCAGGGGTGTGCTACTGATGCGAAGCAGATCTTTATGCTGAGTTCACCGCACCAGTCTTGAAATATGCCGCCTCTGAATTGGGTGCCATTATCCGTGATGATCCGGTTTGGTACGCCGAATCTAACCACGATTTCATGGAAGAATCCTTTAGCCTTTGCTGTTGTGATTGTGGCGACTAGTTTAGCCTCAATCCATTTGGTGAATTTGTCGACGGCCACGAAGAGATGGGTATAACCGCCTTGAACCTTCTTCAATGGTCCCACCTTGTCGAGCCCCCAGACTACAAATGGCCAAGTGATTGAGATAGTTTGTAGTTCCTGTGCCGGTTTGTTTATCTGTCGCGTAAAGAACTGACATCCTTCGCATGTCCGGACGATGTCCTCTGCATCAGTAACAGCAGTCATCCAGAAAAATCCCTGACGATAAGCCTTGCCAACTAGGGTTGATGACGCCGCATGATTCCCACATACTCCCGAGTGGATTTCCTTGAGAAGATCTCTTCCTTCTTGTTCTGATATGCACCGTCGTAGTACACTAGAGGAGCTCTTGTGATAGAGTTCTTCCCTGATCACCACATAGCTCTTGCTTCGGCGCATTATTCATTCGGCTTGCACGCGGTCTTCGGGTAGTTCGTCCTTCGTCAAATAGTCCAGATATGGAGCTGTCCAATCAGGGGTAATGACTAGGACTTCAGCTTCAACGTTCTTCTCCGCCGGGGCGTCCGGCTTTGACCGAGCGCTAATCGTGGGCTTATGAATTTCTTCGACGAATACTCCCACGGGCACCGTAGACCGGCAGGATCCCATTTTTGCTAGCTCGTCGTCCGCTTCATTGTCCCGGCGGAGCACATGAACGAGTTCCAGGTCGTCAAAGTTCCCTTCCAGCTTGCGTACCTCTTGGCAGCAGGCTGCCATGTTGTCTTCGATGCAGGACCATTCTTTTTGCACTTGATTGACCATGAGCATTGAATCTCCGCAGACCGCCAAACGTCGCATACCGAGTGATATGGCGATACGGAGCCCATGGATGAGTGCCTCGTACTCGGCGGCGTTGTTTGATGCGGGAAAAAGTATCTGCAGAACGTACCTCAATCTTTCTCCACTTAGTGATATGAGCACAATACCAGCCCCCCCCGCTGCTGAGCATAAGGGAACCATCGAAATACATCGTCCAATACTCAAGTTCCTTGACGACCGCCGGGTTTTGAAGTTCTGTCCACTCGGCCGTGAAGTTGGCGAGCGCTTGAGACTTGATGGCTGTTCGAGGCTTGATAATCATATCAAAGGCTCCAAGCTCGACTACCCATTTTGCAATTCTCCTAGTGGCCTCCTGGTTGTGAAGTATATCTCCTATTGGGAAGGAGGTGACCACCGAAATAGTGTGCTCTTGGAAGTAGTGCTTGAGTTTGCGAGATGTAAGAAGTACGGCATATAATAATTTCTGTACTTGCGGATACCGCACCTTAGATTCACTTAGGACCTCGCTGACGAAGTAGACCGGATGTTGGATCTTCTGTACGTGGCCCGACTCCTCCCTTTCTACGATGACCGCAGCGCTGACTACATGAGTCGTTGCCGCGATGTAAAGTAGCAGAGGTTCCTCTGGCATCGGCGAAACCAAGATCGGGAGCATTGTTAAGAAGGTCTTCAAATCTTCAAACGCTTGATGTGCCTCTGGCGTCCATTGGAACTAGTCCTGCTTCTTGAGGAGTTTAAAGAATGGCATACCTCACATACCCAGTCGGGAAATAAACCTGCTGAGTGCAGCCATGCATCCTGTAAGCTTCTGGACGTCCTTCTGGCAAGTCGGTGCTTCCATATTTAATATGGCCCTGATCTTCTCTGTGTTGGCCCCAATGCCTCGTTGGGATACGATAAACCCAAGCAGTTTTCCTGAAGATACTCCAGAAACACACTTCTCGGGATTAAGCTTCATGCTAAAAGCCCTTAGACTCTCGAACGTCTCGGACAGGTCGGCGATAAGGTCCTTCCTTTCCCAAGTCTTTACCACGACATCGTCCACGTATGCCTCCACATTGCGTCCGAGCTGGGCGTGAAAACATCGCTGTATTGCGTGCTGATACGTTGTACCAGTATTTTTCAACCCGAACGCCATTGTGGTATAGAAAAAGGCTCCGAAAGGCGTGATGAATGAAGTCTTGATATGATCTTCCGCCTTTAGGCGAATCTGATGGTACCCTGAGTAGGCATCGAGAAAACTCAGAATTTCGCACCCGACGGTTGAGTCAACCACCTGATCAATTCGAGATAGCCCAAAGGGATCCTTCGGACATGACTTGTTGAGATCAGTATAATCAACGCACATGCGTCAAGTTTTATTCTTCTTTTGAACTAGTACAGGGTTTGCCAACCAATCTGGATGATACAATTCTTTTATAAAGCCTGCAGCTAAAAGCTTGGTGATCTCCTGCTTGATGGCGTTCCGGCGATCTGGAGCGAACCGCCGGAGTCTTTGCTTGATAGGCTTTGCCTTTTCATCGACGTGTAAGGAATGCTCGATCACCTCCCGAGGAACACCCGGCATGTCGGATGGTTTCCAGGCAAAGATGTCCTTGTTAGTCTGGAGAAAGTTGATGAGAACGCCTTCCTATTTATCCTCGAGCCCTAACCCGATCAGAGTCGTTTTGGAGAGTCGGATGGGTCGAGGATGATTCTCTTGGTTCCTTCGCCAGGCTTCATCCCTGAAGTGGCTTGCTTCTTGTAGGGGACGTCGCCTTCTTCTTGCAACGTGGCAGCCTCTACTTGGATTTTCTTCCCTTCGGCGGTCGCCTTCTACAGCCCGAAAAGTTCACAATTCTCCCGGTCACATTCCAAAGATCGCTTTACGTCGCTGCGAACCGTGATGACGCTTCTGGGTCCCGGCATCTTCATCATCAAGTAGGTGTAGTGCGGGACGGCCATGAATCTAGCCAGATCGGGCCTTCCCAAGATGGCGTGTTACGCTGTCTCGAAATCGGGCACCTCGAAACTTACATACTCGGTCCGGTAGTTGTCTTTGGTACCGAAAGTGACGGGCAAAGAAATCTGCCCGAGTGGAAACGAAGATGCCCCAGGGATCACCCCATGGAACGACTAAGTGCTCGGCCTTACCTCAGAGCAGGGAATGTTCATATCGTCGAAGGTCTTGGCGAATAAGACGTTGAGTCCGCTCCCTCCATCGATCAATACCTTCTTGAGCTTTACATTGCGAATGACAGGGTTGAGCACTGGAGGGTACTTACCCGGATGTAGAACCCGGTTGGGGTGATCCGAGCGATCGAAGGTGATCGGGACCTTAGACCACTTAAGATACTGGGGGGTCGCCGGTTCCACCGCATTGATCTCCCGAGCGGTGAGCTTTTGCTTCCGCTTGGACTCATATCTAGTGGAGCCTCCGTAGATGTAGTTCAGCTCTTGCTCGGGCTCTTGGTAGTCGTCCTCGTCTGGAAGGTCTTTCTTCTTGGCCGTATCATCCTTGGCTGGGGCCGGCTGCTTGTTGCTTTCCCGCGCAAAACGCTTCAGGGTGAAGCAGTCCTTAGCGGCGTGCTTTCCTTTGGGGTGGAAAGGACAGATCGCATCCATAACATAATTATAATCGGGCACCTCCCTCCGCATGGCTCGGGGCCGGTTGCATTCTGTTACCGCAACTAGCTCCTCGCCTTTCCGCTTCTTGTCTTTGTGATTGGAGGACTCGGCCTTGTCGCCATTACTCTTCGGTTGTGGTTGATCTTCTTGGCGCTCGGCCAGGGTGTCTGAGGCCGTGGCGTAGCGGTCGGCCAATGCAAACATCTCCTTCATGGAGGCCGAGGGTTTCCTGGACATTTTCTTAATTAAGTCGGGATCATTTACCCCTTTTTGAAAGGCCGCCACCACCATTGCATCAGATACATCCCTGATGGTGTTCTTCTTCTGCATGAAACACCGGATAAATCTCTCAGCGTCTCGTCCTTCTTCTGGTGAAGCTGGTATAGGTCCCACGGGGTGCCGGGCCTTTCGTAGGTTCCCTGGAAGTTCGCGATAAACTGATCACAAAGATCGCTCCAGGAGTCCACTGAGTTCGCAGGAAGTCCCGTGAGCCATGCTTGAGTCGAGGGGGTGAGATTGACTGGTAGATAATTCGCCATGACGTTCTGCTTGCCCGCGGCCGCTTTGACCGCCAGGGCATAGACCTGCAGCCAAGCTTCCGGATCTCACTCCCCGTCGAATTTGACGATGCCCTTTGGGTTGGAACCTTCGGGCCATACCACTCGGCGTAGCCGAGGAGTGAATGCTTGAATCCCGTCAATGGATCTCTCATCATGGTGAGGGGGAGAACGGCGTGGCGAGCCTCTGGCTCGGCGATCGTCTTCAATGCGTCAGGGTGGAGTTCGGCGCAGCGTGTTCATGACTCGGCGATGATCGTCGTTCTGATCCCGGCGATAATAATCTGTATGGTCGTCGTACCTTCGATCACTTCGTCGATTGCGGCTAGTGCCGAAACGCTCGTGGTCGTCGTGGCGCCCGCGCCCGCGTTGTTCTTCCTCGTCCCGCTCTTGCCATCTGGCAGTGATGTCTTGGCGGAGGTCGCGATTGAGAATTCGGCGAGCGTCTCCGACTGGTGGTGTGAGGCGCCGACTGCCAGAATTCCGACTGGTTGTAGTCCGACTGCTAGCGACATGAGTGGCCGCGTGGGAGCGTGAATGAGCTTCCCCTATCGGCTTCTCCTGATTCTGCTGAATCGCTACCGCCGTCACCATGGCCTTAATCTGGGCCACGATCAGTGCTACCAGGCTATCAGATGCAATCATTGGATCCAGTGTATCAAGAAGCATCTCGGAGGCAACGACGTTCTGCAGCGGTGTATGGAAGACAGCTTGGTTTCCGAACCTGGACTGCACGATGTCCTCGCAGACATGGCAGCCGCGCGATCAAAGTGATCGCGTCTCTACCTCCTATCCCTTACGGAGTAGACGATCTTCCTCTGCAGCCTCTTGAACCTCTTGCTGTCATTGGAGATCAGTCTTCTGTTCTTCTATCGCGAAGATGCCACGCAGATCGCAGAAAATTCCAGTGATGCCGACTAGTTTTCTAGCCGAGTCAGAGTGACATACCTGAGACAGATCAGCCTGACCACTACCAGATTGGATCTGGTTTAGGTCTAGGCGAACGAGTTCTCCTCATGCATCTGCGACGAAGTCCAGGCTTCCGAAGCGGAAAGCCTGGCCGGAGATGAAGGTGGCGGTGATTTCGCCGATCGCTGCCATTGAGTCTGTAGGAAAAGATTTTAGCGCTTCCCCTACCTGGCGCGCCAACTGTTGACTTTTGTAGTCGGCGATAAATTTATGGGGTAGGCGCTAGATCTCAAACTCGAAGGTCACACAAGACAAGGGTTTAGACAGGTTCAGGTTCTCACAGAGGAGATAATACCCTAATCCTGTGTGCTGGGATTATATGGATCTCTTGGATCTAGGATTACTCAAAGCGCTGTATGCTCTGGCGATATGCGATGTGTGTGTTATGGCTTGATAGCTCGATTGCTTGATGTCTATGTTGTTGCCTGCCCTCTCCCTTATATAGTGGGGGTGGGGTGGCTTACAGAGTCCTGATCGGTTTGGAGATTCCGATCGGTTACTAGATTCTAGTCGGTTACAGGATAGAGTTTACATCTTTATCTACCCTATTAACGACTCGAATTACAGCCATATCTTTTATATCTAAATATACATACAACTGTTTATAGGATGTGCCCCCTTTCCGTACGGCAGCAAGGCTTGGTGCAGGGTGAATCTTTTGGGCCTTCTACTTTGGCCTGTCTTCTCTTCAGGTGATGCTGGGCTGAACATGAAGATACCCGGTTTCATATATTCCACAGACGTAATTCCAGGATGTAATTAGAGTATAAAGAATTATCGGAATGATTGTCTTGGTGTATGGTTTTATTCTTAGCGGATGACTGTTTTAGAGCCATATTTTCAATCTTATGTCTCGTGGAGATAATAATTAATTGTTGGAGTAGCTTATGGATGGAATAAGTTTCGATTGTCAAGATGTTGACTTTTGGGTTGTATGAGATTTATATGTTGATCAAACTGAAAGTTTAATTGAAAAGATATGCCTTAAACTTAGATGATGAAGTTGTATGACTGATGCTTCATTATGGTTTGTGGACCAAAGAATTGTTGATGCACTATCTCATGTGGACATGTTTTTTCCTCGATGGGTATCATGGGAGAGAATTGGTTTAATGTTGATGATAACATTGCCAATCGTGGATATAATTATTAGAGAAGATAATTAAAGGAAGAATTTGTTACATAAGTTATGATTATATCTTGATGGAGTTTCTCAAGGTGCAAATTTTAAATAATGAACTCTTTGATGATAATCGAATTTGATTACTAGAGATGGTGGGAATTGAGATGAACCTTCTTTTAAAATGTTTATGGATGGGTTCATTATTATGGTATTAAGGATGGATACCTTTTGGCTAAGACGTTCTCATTTGAGTGCATTAAAGATTCCCCAGATTAGGTTGCATTTTTGCCAAGTTGCGGAGTTTGCCTTGATGATTGAAAATGAGGATGAAAAGAGGTTTAATCATGAAGTAAAATGTGGTGGATGGGGGAAGGTGTTACTCATGGAATAACGCCATTCAATTGTCTTTTCTAAGAAAATTAGCTCAAGTCTTGATTTGAGGGATTTTTGATTAAGGGTGTATGAAAGGAATGCGCTCTTTAGCATGCAATTGAGTTATCTGTTGTAGTATCAGCTAAAGGAATCAACCAAACTCAATATAAGGCTTTGGGAATTATGGATTTGGAGATATTAGAAGTTCTATTTTGGCTAGAGTTAGATTTAGATAAAAGGTGCAGTAATTGTGAATGTCTCTAAAAGGTAATTCTTATAATTGTTCCTTGTGAAGTGGTTCTTATGTTGGGAAATGAAAATTTCCCCTTCCTTTTGAGAAAGGTGTTGGTTGTTGTGTGAAGGAAATTTGGGTTCCAAGAATGATTTTATCTCTTCGAATTGTTTGGCTTTGGGTAAAAGTGAGATGATTTGCTTTGACAAAAGTGAGATAATTTATTTTGGTAAAAGTGAGTTGCATCTTTATAGAAAAAAGGGGGTTATGTGATGTTTCTCTTCCCAATTGAGTGTCTCCCCGATGTGAAGTTTCGCGCCTTGGTTTTAAGGTGATGAAAGTGGTTTATGTTGATAAAAAGAATCAATATTTCCTTTTGCATTCTAGCTTGGGAAAAGGAAAAGAATTGACCATTGGCTTTTGTTGAGTGCAATAAAGTATTGTACTCTTTGACTTGGTTCTTTGAGTAAAATAATTTGGAGGCAAGACCTTCTTAGAAAGTGAAATGAGTGTGGGTTAGTAGCGACTTTTGGGCATTGCCTTTGTTAGGTGTTGTTTGTTAATTGTTAAAGAGTGGAGATTATTGGAGGATTTTTGCGTGTCTCGATCCAAATCTTCTTGGGAGGATAGTTTGGTTGCGGTGTTCCTTGCTGGGGCTTGATTAAGCTTCGTTAGTGAACTGCTCGGAAGTGATTAGTATTTACAAAATTGTTACCGTAGTATACCTGAGTTTCGGGTTTCATAGGATGTAGTTTTTGTTTGGACAATCCGAAGTGGATTGTTCAGGTGTGAATGTGTATCTTGGGTAGTTGTCCATTGGTTGTGAAGTAGGCCTAGTATAAGGCAGATTAAACATTGCATTGTGGGAACTTTGTGGAAAAAGAGATTGTGCCATAGTGGACTAATCCTTTTAATGGTATTGGCCTTTTTTTGTAAAGGTCCACCCATTTGGGAGAGTTGGGAATCTGTGTTTTGGTTCCTGGGAGGTTCAAGTTTGGAACCATGGATGTTCAAGCGGTTGGTATGGGTGATATATTCAGAATTGGTTTAGAAGCTTGCGAGAGTGAAATGTCTTGTGTGGTTGCTGTCGTCTAGAGTTGAACGCTCTGTGGTAGAGAGGTTGAGAGAGGAGATCAGAGTTTTGAGATTGAAGTTGAAGAGGGAATTTAGAGTTGAGTTTAGAGATTGGTACTATGTTCTTTCGAGAGGAATCATTGGTTATTTGGAGGTCATACCCTATAGTGCCAAAGGAAAGTTTTTTTGGGTTACATCAGACTGTTTGTGATAGTGGTATACTACGGGAATCTGGCATATCCATTGATTATGACTGAGTCCTTCCGTGGGTGCATTGAGGTTGCAGGTTGAGAAGGTTCTTGTGAAATTTCTTATTCAAGAAGTCCTTGAGGGATCTAGAACTCGAGGTAGTATTGTTAGGCGTTCGTCTTTGAGTAAGGCTATGCCTTCGAGTCTTGTCCTATACAATTTAAGTAGCAGTTAGAGTGAATGTGGAGTCATTAGAAGATGAAATGAGTTAGGGTGATTACTCTGAATACTCTGAGAGAAAAGTGCTTTGGGATTTGGAGTCTCACATGCGTGAGAAATTCCCAGAGTTATTCATTCTAGGTATGTGTTGTGATTTAAATTTGTTGATCGATCTATTTTGTTTAGTTGGCGTTCTTGGAATTCGGGGTCGAATAACTTTAAGGGGAGGATAATGTAATATCGTAGGTCATTTCCAGGTCAAGGAAAAATTTAGTTGGGGTGTGGGCCAGTCTTGCAGTCTATTTCGGGATCTTGTGGGCTTGCCCATTGGCTTTATGAGGTGGGTTTTTGCCCTTGTGAGAGAGGTTCCCTCAACTAATTCCCCTCCCACCTAACCCCACTCCCACCTAATCCCCTAATTTCTTGTCCCTGGCTCCTCTCCTAGCCAGCGCCATTTCTCCAGGTGCCTCGTCCTCCAAGCCAAGCAGCAGCTCCTCCTCCCCCTTTTGCTCCTCCTTGTGGGAAGTCAAGGTGAGCCTTCTAAGGTGGCTTGATGCTGTTTTGAGGAGGAAATCCTGCTAGTTTGGGTGTTCTAGGGTTCATGGATTTGGGGATTTTGAACGGCAAAGGTGGATCTAGAGATTTGGGGAGAAGTTCTGATTTTCAGGCTATGCATCTACCGATTTTGGAGCTACGATTTGAGGTTCATAGATGCATTTTCAGAGATGTTGGCTATATAGGACATTGTAGATCATGGTCTTAAATTTAGTTAGAGACCAAGAATGCGAATTTTGGTTTAGCCATTTAGAAGATATGCTAGTTGGAAGGTCTGCTGTTCAGAGCAAGTTGTGTTGATTGTAGCTTCAGATTTGTGTTGATTTGAGGTTCATATAAGCATTTCCAGAGAGGTTTGATGTAGAAGTAAGTTGTAGATAGTGTTCTTAAGATTAATTAGAGTCTAATAACATGATTTTTAGTTCAGCCATTTAGAAGTTAGGGTCATCTGAATGCCTACAGTCCAAAACTTATTCCTGCTAGCAGTAGCTTCGAGTTTGTGCTGTGCATGGCTAGTTAGAGGCTAAATTAAATTATTTCAGTAACTAGAGAAAGCTAGGAAATTTTCTGTAGATTTCAAAAATGTCATCTTTTGCTTAATTTTGAGTTCTATAGAAATTGTTATGAGTTTTTGAAGCGTGCTGTCCTGAGAGTGGACAGAGCAGTCTTCGGAGTTGTATTACAGAAGTGTGATGACCTAATAAAGAAAAGTGGAAAATTAGGAAATTGTGTTTTATTACCTATAGATTGCTTAAATCTTTTGGTCTCATAAGTTTGGGCACTAGAGGTTGAAAGTTTGGTGTTTTATTATGTTTTTTTAGGTACCTCAAGATCGGCATATGGGAAAGGGGTTTAGCACCACTTCTTTCACTAGATATCATTCACCATAGTCAACATTGTATTCCTAGTTCCTATACAATATTTCTCTTGTGGTTGTGGATTAAGTCCCTGTTTGGGTTCTAGCTTACTTATGTGAGGAGTTATGGTTGTATAGTTGTATGTTGGTTGAGTTTTGTCGCGTAATTTGTTATATGATCATGGTTTATGTCCATGCTATGTTGGGTTTGTTTCATTTACTCTACCTTACGAAATATACTCTTATGGTTGTGTAGTGATTATATCTTAATGCTTGTGATGCTATATAGTTGAAAGTTATTCTAAGTGCGTAGAGGTCATGTTGAAATTTTTAGTATTTTGGTTGTTTTGTTGTATGTTGGTGCTAGTGGGTGTGACATCTGGGGCACACAGGTGCCGGGGTGTTACAGTTGGTATCAGAGCGGGCTTTAGGTCTGTGGCGTATGAAATTAGTTTCACAAGAAAAGGATTAAGTGATCGCTTGGTTTTTCCTTTTGTGAAACAAATTCTTGCAACCGCTTTCCTTCGTGGAAGTTTTAAATTTTGCAACTTGTTTTGGAGAACTTTTGCATGTCATAGTTTAGGTATTGCCATCTTGTGATTTAAGAGTCGAGTTCCTTTATGAAATAGGGTTGGGTTTTCTAGAAAGAAAAATGTTGTAAGCAAAATAAGTAATCATTTGACTAAAATAAATTGTCAGTAGTAAGAAGTATTTTTTAGCATGTTACTTGTAATTGTTATCTTTAGTTTAAAACTAAATAAATTTCTGTTATCATGGATTATTCTTTAGTGAGTAATGATTAATAGTGTTATTATTCATGCTTAAGAAATGTTGCCTTACTTAAAAATTGGGGTCACACCGTGTTATTTCAAGGGTAGGTGACCAACGAGAATGTTTAAAACTTTAAACTTTGATGCGTAGTTAGAAAATTGAGATAATGTAAAGTACTAATATTGTTACATTAAATTAGTTGGTTGTTTAAAGTCTTTCCAATATAAGGTGTTGGTAGAGAGATTTAATTGTGTTGGTAGATGTAACACCCTAAAAATTTCAATAAACTAAATTTTGGAGTATTTTCGATTCTTGAGAATTTTTGGGAATTTATTGGAATTTAATTGGAGTTATTCAAATGTGGCCTTTCTCGAAATCAATTGAATAACGAAAAAGTTTATGCGAAGTTTTATTGGAAATATTTTATTGGAGTTCCAAATGTCTCAAAGTATTTTCCAGAATTTTTCTGATATTTTTACTATTCTATTTGGCCAAAACTATTTTCTCGAATTGTTTTTATTCAAAAATGATTAAGAAATTCGGAACAATAATTGGGCCGAAACCTCGTTCGGTCAAGCCCATTTGCGCTCGTTGGCCCAGGCCAGCCGCGCCGTGAAACCCTAGCCACCGCCGTCGCGTTTCGCCAGTTGGATCGGCATCGTGTGGCTATGGGGCTGCCGCGCCACTTTTAAAGACCGAGATGGCTATCAGAGGGGGAGTGAATGATCCCAAAATAAAAATATATCCCTTAGGAGGATCACAAATGCAGATTTTCACCCAAAGAAACCAAGCTAAACCCCTAGATAATCAAATGGAAGCGAAAGAGTCAAATTCAAAGAAAACCAGCCTGAGTCCGGTGCTACCGCGCTCTGGGGCCGGTGCAACAGGGTTATTGTAGCTACAGTGAAATCAGGCAAATGAACAGCGATTTCAGCACGGGATCAAGTGGGAGAATTGATGTATCTTTTGATCCGTTGATCCAAACTCAACCAAACTTGGTAGATAAGGTCCTTGGGACGTCACGAACTTATTCGAACCTTCAATCACAAGGATTGATGTCAAAGTTCTGACCTTTATGCCCGAGAACGAAGAACATACCAAGTTTCGACAAAAATCGAAAGAACTTCGATAAAGGCTTGCTCGTGGGGTTTTGATGATCAAAGTGATCTTGAATGACTTCCCGCACGTCCCAGCAAGCAAGAGCACAAAGAAACTCTAGGATACGCAATCTACAAGATCAAACATTCAAGAACGCAAAAGACCAACTTCTTGCAACAAGAACGCATGGATAGCCTAGATGATTGAAACAAAGATATAGAAGAAGAATCATTCATCAAAAATCAACCTCAACATAGATTCGTAAGCATGTAGAAGGAGAGGAGGTAAATCCAAATTGCGTAAATTTAAATTGCAAGAAAGTAAATACAAAATTTAAATTGCGTAATTTAAATGCGTAGAGTAAATGCGTAAAGTAAATGAAACATGAACATAAATGGAGAACATTTCATTTCTAGAAGGAGAGGTTACAAAGCCTCACATTCATGTGGGCAAAGCTCAAAGGAGCATCAAAAACCTCAAAACCTTCAAGGGGAGGAGGCTACCCCTCCACCCCTCTTTATACTTGTGGAATATAAGAACCCGGGTACCCTCATGACAGGCCAAAGAGGGAGGCCCAGAAGATACTCCCCGCGTCAGGCCCCGCTGTCGTGCGCAAGGGGACATATCCTAAAGGAAGTTGAACTTATATTTAGATATGATAGATACGGTTGTAATCTGAGTCGTTAATAGGGTAGATAAAGATGTAAACTCTATTCTGTAACCGACTAGAATCATGTAATCGATCGGAATCTCTTAACCGATCAGGACTCTGTAAGCCACCCCACCCCCGCTATATAAGGGAGAGGGTGGGCAACAACATAGGGTTCCAATCATCCAAGCACAAAGCGCCATCTTTTGCCCAGAGCATATAGCGCTTTGAGCACTTCCGATCCGAGAGATCCACATAATCCCAGCACACAGGATTAGGGTATTACCTCCATCACTGAGGGCCTGAACCTGTATAAATCCCTGTCTTGTGTGACCTTCGAGTTTGAGATCAAGCGCCTACCCCATAAATTCATTGCCGACTACAAAAGTCGACAATACTACTCTTGGGACACCTACCACCTTTGGATGAGTCCCTCAACCCTAGAGCACTCATCAAGGGCTAGGATTAACACACTCAACCAGCCATGCAAGGGCTCACCCAAAACCCACACACATAACGGGTTTTCTTGCACGGTTTTCAAAGCACACTAACTAGACCCGCTATCCTATCAACTAGACCGCAATCCGACAGTCCTCATTGATCCACATGGCATCTAGCTAGCATCATCTCATTTCCTTGTCTTCTTGACTTGCCCGGATGTAACATCCCAAAATTTGGGTTTTCAAAAATCTTTTGTTTAGTTCATCTTTCCAAAAATCCCCGCGAATTTTCTCTCTTTAATAAAGCTTAATCTGAAATTTTCTAATGCTAAAATAATTTAATTTGACTAATATAAACTTCAATTAAAATAAATTTAGTTTTATTTGAGTTCATTGTGCTTGAAGGAATTTTTTGTAATTTTTTTTAAGATTTTTCGGAGTTCGTTTGCTATTTATTTGGAATTAATTTAAATTAAGCCTTTTGTTAAATCTAATTAAATACTACAAGATTTTAAATAAAGTTTGGTTAAAAATATTTTATTCGAGCTCCAAATGTCTTAAAATATTTTCTAGAATTTTTTTTAGAATTTTTCTGGTATTTTTATTGCTCTAAACGAATTATTTTAATTTCAGGAATTATTTTAATTCGAAAATGGGCTAAATCGACGTGGCAGCTCCAGATTCGGCCACGTCATCGCCTAGCCTCATCCCTCTGATCTCCATCCGACGCACCACAATGTGCCACGTCATCCCTTTACTGTTCATTGCGCGCCAGGTGTTCGATCCGATCCGTTTTCAATCCAAATCCGGTTTTTCTTCGTGTTTCCTTGTATGGCACGACTCCCTAGCCTATATAAATGTCCTAAGATCCCTCCCACGCACCCCTAATCCCCAGAGCACCTCTCAAACCCTAAAAATTGCAGCCATTGTCTTCCGGTGCGCCGCCATCGTCGGCCGATATTGGCATCGCGTTCCCTGTCATCTCGGTGAGTTTTTATGAAATCCGCTCGCGTCATCTCGTGCCATATGGTCCAGTATATCTCTCCACCAAATTTGGTACTGTTTCATCGTGGAAATCAAAAGTTACGGCCGTTCCAATCTCGAATCTTGCCATCGCCCGTTCTCCTTCGTTTTTGCGAGTTTGACCGTGAAATTTATTCTGTAGACTCATCTTGATGTCCTCTACCTGGTGCTCACTCTAACTTAAGGTTTTGTCCTCGGGATTGCTGTAGAAAATTCAATCTTCCCCGATCAGACTGCGAACGTACAGCAGAAAACTTCGTCGTGCGTTCCCCGTTGATCCAGAATGTAAAACTCAGATCCGTTCACGTCATATTGTGCCAAATGATCCCAGATAGCTCTCTGAAAAATTTGGTTAGGTTTCATCCATTATTTTAATAGTTATGGCCGTTTGATCTATTAGCTTTAGCAGCCGTTCATCGGTAGTTTGTGATCTGTCCATTGGGTTGCCGCCAAATCTGCTTATACCGTTGAGATCGTCTCGCCGCGTTCTACGTGGTGCTCACTTCCCCTTTGCTGTTCCATCCACCAAAAATTTTAATATTCGTTACCGTCGCCTTTTTGCCACCGCCGCGCGTCGTCTTGTGCCGCCAACTATTTTGGTTTGTCGTGACCATGTCATTGTGTCCAGAAGATCATTATCCCCTGTTTTGCCTACCGTTGGAGTTCATTGATCCCCGGTTGCCATCAAAGCCATAATCTAGTATCTAACCGTCGTCGTTCGATCCAGTCCTTTTGTTATCGGTTCGTGTTTCGGTTAGCCATCCTTGGTAATCTTTTATCGCAGAGCCAACCCTACCTATCCAATCCCTGTGCCAAGTGGATCTATTCGCGAGTCATTCCTCTCAAACCCTAATTGAACCTTGTGTCCAATCTGTCGTTGACGATGGATCATGTCATGTAAACCTCGCAACTCGCAGATCAATCCTGAGCCATATCATAACCTTGCTACCATATCGTTGTACCGACAATCGACATCTTATCTTTGCATGAGTGTCCTGTCGTTGCTTCGCTATCTTCGCATGTGTGCATTCTCGCAAAAGCTCTAGTTCAATATCATCATCCTCTCTATGGCCTTATTGTAATCTAACCCCATCACCTATGAGTTTAGCCTTGTCTTCATTTCCTCGCTGCCTTGTCATCGTCAAGCACCTTGATCGACGTATGACTGATCTCAAATTGAATCGCATGAATGTCGACCTCGCTTGTCCATATCATATTCTTGAAAATCTAATCTGCCATTGACCTAGAAGTCATTCGTGGGCTTGGTCGATAGACCATTGGCCATGTGTCATATCCTTGTGCCATATCTAATCTATTAGTCTATCTTTCTTTTGTTTGACTGTATATCTGTTTAGTCAACAAAAGTTATCATTGAGCATCAGTTTAGTTCATTGCGAACTAACGTATCTTTATGGACCCGGTTTATAGATCGAGAGCCCATATGTCATTGTCTATCCAATCAAGATAATAACTTCAGAAGAAATATTCTTTGGAATATTATTCTTTCTCAGTTATCAGTCTTTTTCTTTTTGGTGTATTCCGGAAGTTCGTTCTCTTTTGTCTAATCTCTGATCTAATCCATTCAAGTTCCTAAATTCATCTAAGCCTTTGTGATCTAATACTATCCGTTCTCAATTTGGATTTTATTTGATTTATCTTTTGAGTTGGTTTGTATTTGCTTCTTCTTTAACCGTTAGACGTATCGTCCGAAAGTTGTTCGAAGGAGCTGAAGATCAAGAAGGTAAAGATTGAAGATCGAAGATCAAGAATCAAAGATAAAGAGTGAAGAACAGTAAAAATCGCAAGGGCCAGGCAAGTTGTGCTTTGATCATGTTGAACCCATGTTTATAAAATTGCTATATTTGTTTTACCCTATTGCATATTATTTCAAGTGTACAATTGTTTCAAATTAAATTGGGACTTAGCTATTATACCAATTTGATCTACACCCTACCTTGTCATTTGTATGCCATGATCTATTGTCACCCTAGATTGGTTCAATATAGTTGGTTAGTAATTATAATCAACATGGGATGGTTAGTCCGTATTAGTTGCTTAGCCATGCCATGTCGTCACATGTGTTGAATCATCACTGATTAATCTTGACTAATGGAATATGGAACACTGTTATGAACTTGTGTGTCATGTGTGGTCACACAATGAGATTGCGTTGTGGTGACGAGTGGATGTCACGCAATGAGGTTGACTTGTTGATAGCATGTGGTACTTGGTAATCAACTGCGGTGGTAATGATTTAGATTGGGGCATGTGGCGAGGCGGTGTGCCAAGGTGGGTCGGTTGGCGGAGGGTATGTGGAAGTCTTGCCCTAGTCACCCTAAGGACTTAACCTTGCAAGCCTTTGACTGAGTCTTACTTGCAACCACATGTGCGGAATGGGACAGCCTAGTGACTAATTTGTGATGTCTAGATTTTGCATCGCTGTGGTGTATAGTGAGTTCGGATGTGCGGGTAGACTCACATGGCGCAAGAGGGGCGCCGAGTGTGGTAACCAGTCCCTTCCGTGTTGAAACCTCGTGGCGATCTGAGGTCTAGACAGAGCATTGTAAAGGCTTTGTCATGATTACCCTGCCGGCACACCAAAGGAAGTGTGCTAATAGCTTGGCAACAAGGGACGATCATGTCGTGTGGGTAAAGTGCATAACCTCTGCAGAGTGTGAATCTATTGAATAGCCGTGCTCGCGGTATTGAGCAATGCTCGGGAATTACAGTTAAGGGTTAGACTTTTGTTAAACAAAACTTATTGGGATGGCAGGATGCCATGGAAAGTGGAAATTGACTTAGGATTGGAAACTTGGTTTACTTCAGAAATGCTGAATCTATCTATTATCGTTATTTGTTTCTGATCTTTACAATCTATTTATTGTATTTGTTCATAAATGATGCTTCTTGCAAAATAGCCATAATAGCCTTTTCCTTTGGAATAAGCCTTGCATATAGTTACATAGAATTGCATTACATGCACAACTTGTTGAGTGCTTTATGTACTCACCCCTTGCAACACACAAAATCATCAGTTGAGGAGAAGACTACAACTTCAAAGGAGGAGAAGTTCTACGAGGAGGCGAATATCTAGGAGTTGAACCTTGTCGGTTGCTGTGGCATATTGATGGGATTAAATCGACATTCTTCATTCATTGCTGTTTATTTATTTTGAGTTGAAGCCACCAAGGCCTCACAAGTGTAAGTTTGACCTTAAGGTCGTTCAATAGTTCTATATTAATAGATGAAGTCTTTATTTATTATTCCGATGTGTATGATTGTGATATTTCATCTATGTTGAGACTGTGTGCACTAGCGTGATCCTGGACTAGTGCTGAATACACAGAGGGTCCGGATTTGCATATTCGGGTCCCGACACCGGACTCCTTCTCCGATCATCTTCCAGCGATCTCCTGACCGTCTGGACCTCCGACGCTCCTCATCTAGTCCCGGTCATCCTCCGCCTCACCATGACCTAGCATCGTCGCCCTGCAACCATCAAAGACAAGGAAACACATCACATAGAAAAGTCCAACAACACATGTAATCACATTTTGATCTCAATAGAATCATATACACTATGCTGACCAGCAAAAACCCCAACCTCACGTGGTCTGATCACTGGTCTCCATCCCGACCACTCGAGGTCTGACCACTGGTCTCCGACCAGCCAAAACCCAGACCACTCGGGGTCGGACGACTGGTCTCCGACCAGCCAAAGCCCCGACCACTCGGGGTCGGACGACTGGTCTCCGACCAGCCAACGCCCCGACCACTCGAGGTCGGACGACTGGTCTCCGACCAGCCAAAGCCCCAACCACTTGTGGTCGGACGAATGGTCTCCGACCCGCCAAAGCCCCGACCACTCGAGGTCTGACCACTAGTCTCCGACCAGCCAAAACCCAGACCACTCGGGGTCGGACGACTGGTCTCCACACAGCAACTCAAATTGCTCTAGTTTGAAAATCCAATGAGATCAAACTGAAATTGAAGCACAACATTCTAAACCACAGTCAATTACTCAACACCATCAAGGATAGACCTTTACATGGTCTTTCAATCTCCCCCTTGATAAGTATATTGACAAACACCCGAAAAGACATAAATTTGAGTTTGTAAAAGAGATAAGGAAGCAATTTGAATGCAAAACCAGACTTGGTCCAGAATAAGGAAGTAAGATCATGACCAAGTCGGCAGAAAAGGGATTTTAGAGCTAAACTTTAGAGAGAGCAAGTATTCAACAAAAGCTCTCAAAGATCCAATAAAAACTCGTAAGGAACATTCGAATATGCTTATGATCATAAAAATTTGCAATTGTCACAAAGATTATAAGAACCAAAGTGAACTAATTTTTCCTTTGAAGATGCCTTTTCTACATTTTCTCCCCCTTTTGGCAATATTGTCATCAAGAAAGCATTTTTTTTATTTTCTCCCCCTTTATATATGTATGCATGAAATGCATCCTAAGTGAGCTTTAAGAATTATCCAAGTGATCATAAATGCAAGATATGACACCAAGCTAGTCAATTTAGAAAATGACTGAACTAGGATGTCTCTAAGAACAAATTCATTTTGCTCACAAGCTTTGTTTACAAGATTTTATTTTAGCAATATTTGAACACGTGCAAAACTTAGCAAAAGTTTCAAAGCTAGAAGCAAACACCACTCATAGGATCAAATGGAAAACCTAGAGTTCAACCTACTCAACACTTTGGGGAATCTTGAAGTGCATATAGGGTCCTTCGAGCTCATTTTTCAATGCATGCAAATTTTTCTTTAAAATCTTGAAAGACATAGTGGGGTGCAAATGTTTGACATTATTTGCATTCTTTACCCACTTATGTTTTTGGTTATTTACATTTCTTTTTAATGATTGACTCAAGCCATTTTTGATCATCTCAAGAATAACTCTTAAGAGGATGATCTTGGTCATACACAATATATTCCAAGTTCATCCCAAGTGCAGTGGGAAGCAATCTCATGAATATAAAGTGTTGAGATCAATTTTGCACAAAAGAGTCAATTTTTTTTATAATTTTCAAATTAGCACATATGAGCAATTCTGAAGGACTCAAATATGGATCAAACAAATTTCACCCAAGTTGCTATAGGGACTCTAGAGAAATCCAAAATTTCACAATTCATGGTAAAAGCCCCTAGAAAAGAAACTTAGTAAGTAAAAGCAACATGTTTAATCAAGTTTGCATTTAAAGCTTTCAAGTTTTTCAGATTTCAATTAAGCTTAGCATGATAAATGAACTTGGACATATCTAAGCTAGTGATTTTCTTCAAAAGATATAGCATGATGTATTTCATGAAGATTGAGTCAATTGCATAATAGACAAAGCTCATAAAACAGAAAATGCAGTCTAAATGCAATGCAAGAATAGATTCCCAAACTCCCCCTCAACAAATGAATCAATTTTAAGCTCAAATCTGGTTAAAGTTGAGTTATTATCAAGATTAGGCATAAGGACAACCCAAATAAACTCAATAACAACCAGAAAAATAGAATGACGAGAAGAAGTCGAGAAACTGCAAAACTGGATGGCTATTGAGCATAGATAAGATATAAGAGACTCACTACGGCTCAGACTCGCTCTTATCTTCCCCAGTGACTGACATAGGGAAGTTGACTCTAGGTCCTAACTAAGGAGTGCACACAGACCCTATCTACTTAGGAGGCCCAATACCTGCAAGACTTATAAGACTGTGAGGGAACTCAACCTAGAGAGAAGAGAGAACAGCTAATCACGCATGTTAGCAACCTAAAGCACAAGATAAGAGGTCCACGCAAGGCATGCCAGAAGTCTAAGTGAGTGAACTCAACTCAAGAAAATAAGCACAAAATCACCCAGAAGAAACACAAAGAAGAGAGAAACTGGAAGAGAATATATTATACATAATATACAAATCAGCTCCCCCACACGAAAGGCCGTAAGGGCTCACGACTCCAAGCTCACTCCTCAAGGCAACAAATCTGGAGCTATCTAAAGGCTTGGTGAAGATATCGGCTAACTGGAGGTCACTCTCTACAAACTGAAGCGCGATATCGCCCTTCTCCACATGGTCTCTAAGGAAGTGATATCTAATATCAATGTGCTAGGTCCGGGAATGTTGCACTGGGTTTTTAGCAATGCAAATAGAAGAAGTGTTGTCACAGAAAAGTGGCACACTCTCTATCTCCAACCCATAGTCACGCAAGGTCGATCTCATCCAGAGTACCTGACTACAGCAACAAGCTGCAGCAACATACTCGGCCTCAGCGGTGGACTGTGCAACTCCGGACTGCTTCCTAGATGACCAAGAAACAAGAGAAGTGCCAATGAATTGGCAAGTGCCAGAAGTGCTCTTCCTATCTATCCTATAGCCAGCAAAGTCGACATCGAAAAAGGCTCTAAGAGATAGACAAGAAGAAGAAGAGTACCAAATACCATAATCAGGGGTAGCACGAAGGTACCTGAAGATGCGCTTGACCGCCTGGCGGTGAGAAGCGTGAGGAGAAGCTCGAAATCGAGTGCACATACACACAGCGAAATGTATGTCCGGCCTCGAAGCAGTGAGGTACAAGAGGGAGTCGATCATGCTCCGAAAATCCTTTTGATCAGCAGGCTCACCATCCTCATCTGGCTCGAGGACAGCAGTGGTGGCCATAGGAGTCATCACCGGCTTCCCATCAGACATATCGAAGAACCTCAGGAGGTCTCGGGTATACTTGCCTTGATGCAAGAAAGTACCATCCCGAGTCTGCTTGATTTAGAAGCCAAGAAAGTAGCTCAACTCGCCCATCATACTCATCTAAAACTCTGTGCTCATCACCTCAGAAAACTGAGACACAAGGGAATGAGATGAGCCACCAAAAATGATATCGTCCACATAAATCTGGATGAGAAGAAAATGCGACTCATGGTGTCTGATGAACAGAGTCTTGTCTATTACGCCCATTTTGAAGTCATGGCTGAGAAGATAAGACTTGAGCCTCTCATACCATACTCTGGGGGCCTGCTTGAGTCCATACAGAGCTTTGGAAAGCTTGTATACATGACTCGGAAACTTGAGGTTCTCAAATCCTGGAGGTTGATTGACATAAACCTCTTCCTCAATATAGCCATTGAGGAATGCACTCTTGACATCCATTTGATAGAGCTTGAAGCCCCAGGATGCAGAGAATGCAAGCAGGATCCTAATAGCCTCTAGTCTAGCTACGAGGGCAAAGGTCTCCTCAAAGTCAAGACCCTCAACCTGAGAAAAGCCCTGTGCAACTAGCCTAGCCTTGTTGCGAATGACAACCCCATCCTCACTCTGCTTGTTTTTTAACACCCACTTGGTCCCAATGACATTATGACTAGATGGACGTTCTACAAGTTGCCAGACTTTGTTCCTCTCGAAGTTTTCAAGTTCCTCATGCATAGCATTATTCCAAGACTCGTCAAATAATGCATGAGTCACATCCTTTGGCTCAAACGAGGCAACAAAGGCAGAGTGAAGACAGAAACTGGATAAACCTGATTTTGAGCGAGTGACCCGCTCAAATAGATCGCCAATGATCTGATCAGGTGGATAAGAACGCTGAAAATGACGGGGAGGTCCAGAAGCAGAAGTGGCCTCTACCTCATGCAGAGAAGAGGTAGGAGCAGAGCCTCTAACTGCAGGAGAGATAGAAGGTAAGGGCTGGCCTTCCTGAGGTTCAGAAATGGAAACAGGAGGCACCTCAGGTGTAGAGGGGACTGGATTAGGTGGAACACCATCATCTCCATCATCCTCATCTTCTACAAAGATGGTCTCAGAGGAAGAACAAGAGCCTGAAATGTCAGGTCTAGCTCCTGGGCTAGCCTCATCAAAGGTCACTTCACAGGTCTCTATGATCCTATGTGCATCGCAACTCCTGACCCTATAGCTACGAGAAGAAGTCGAATAACCCAGAAAGATACCATCAGAAGTACGAGACTCAAACTTATCCAGGTTACCAGACTATAAAAAAAACACTTGCAACCAAACACACAAAAATAAGAAACACTGGGCTTTCGCCCAAACCTCAACTCATAAGAAGTGCGGTGCAAATGTGCTCTCAAGAATACACGATTAGAAACATGGCAAGCAGTAGCTATTGCCTCAGCCCAAAACTTCCTAGGAGTACTATACTCATCTAGCATCATACTGGCCATCTCTACCAGGGTCCTGTTATTCCTTTTCACTACGCCATTTTGCTGAGGGACGCAGGGAGAGGAGAACTGATGCTTTAAACCAGACTCCACACAGAAACTCTCAAAATAGGAGTTCTTTAACTTCGCGCCATTGTCACTGCGTATAGCTCATAAGACACCTGGGAGCTCAAAAGACAACCTATGGACCAAACACTTGAAATGAGAAAAAGTCTCATCCTTCGAGGACATGAAAAACACCAAGAGTACCTCGAAAAATCTTCAACAATGACAAGAACATACGACTTCCCACCCACTGATTGCACTCTAGCTGGACCAACAGTGTCCATATGTAAAAGCTGTCCTGGTGCATCAGTCATCACAACTGTGACTGGAGGATGAGAAGCAGCAACCATCTTGCCATGTCGGCAGGGAGAGCAAACTAAGTCTTTGACCATTTTGAGTTTGGGCAAACCACGAATGAGATCGTGACTGCTAACACGGGTCAAATGATCAAGTCCAATGTGACCAAGTCCCCTATGCTAGAAGGAGAGATCACGGGACTCTGAAGCTATCAAGCAACGAAGAAAGTTTCCAGAAGAAGCAGAAAAATCAGCACGAAAGACTCTCCCATATCTAGAAATCCCGCAAACTAACCCTCCTTAAGAATCGAGGATTCTACAGGCGCTACTCTTAAAACTCACCTCGAAAGAGTCATCAATAAGCTGAGAAACAGAAAGCAAATTGTATTGCAGCTTACTTACTAAGGCAACATCTTTAAGAATGAAATTATCATTAATGCAAATGGTACCTTTAGCAATGACTCATCCTAAAGAAGCATCCCCGAAAGTGATCAACTCATCACCGGGGGCTCGGACCAGGGAAGAGAACCATCGAGAATCTCCGATCATATGACGAGAACAATCGGAGTCGACAATCCAAACATCTCCTTCCCCATTCGACGAACCTGATCAAGACACAAGAGAGAAAGATGACTCAGTACTGGGATAGAGTGAAGATTTGGGGACCTAATACTGAACCACTCGACGCCTCAGAGTACCAGCCACTGAAGAAGACTGAACTCAAGTGTCTCTCTGATGTTTAACGCTAACAAGATCAGTAGCAACTCTAGTAGATGATCTAGGAGGTGAAAATGGGTTGCCCCGTCGTGATGCAAAGGCTGGACAATCCCAGTGAGGCTTCCTAAATCACCTACCAGAAAACACCTCACACCGCTGATATCTACCTCGATGGGAAAAACGAGGAATATCAAAAGGACGGCGGAAAGACTGACTACGAAAAGCTCCAAGACTAAAACTCGAAGAACCAACATGAAAACCGAGTCCTGGACGCTGCCCAAAAACAGGCGACTCTCTAACCTGTCTAGAAGCAGTGTGTACCTTAGGAGCACTCAAAGTCTGAGGATGACCCTGAATACCACTAAGAGCAGCAACACGCTCACGCCAAGTGATCTTGGCGCGCCTGAAGCAGAAATCTGCTAGGTGACCATCCTTCTTGCACAAGGTGCATGTGTACTTCGCCTTGCTAGAGGCAGAAGCAACAGGAGTAACACCCTTCTGTTCAGAACTCCCATGGACAACCCCAGCAGACCTAAACACAGTGGTTATCACCCTGGGAGCTACCACAATCTCACCACTCTTGGAGCCGAGCACAATGGTGGGAGGATGCGCCCGAGCGTGCTCCAAGTAGTCAAATCCTAGATCTTGATTGAATCGACTAATCTTGGATTGGTCTAGAATGAGATTGAGCTTCTTCTTGCCTCCAACAAACTTCTCGAGAGTGCTCATGAGATACTCACACTCCCGAAGAATGAGGCACATGAAGAACAAGGGAATGGAGAAGAAGAAAAACCAGGAGAAGATCTACCAGCATGTGCATTTTTCTCCCTCAGCACGGCTGCCTCAATCTTGAGGGCCTTACAAGAAACGCAAGACACATTTCTAATTCTATGGTCTTGGTCTTCTAATTTCTTCCTAAGTTCGACATGGATTTTATCCATATCATCCTTAACCCCAGCACACAGCAGGCAACCAGTTTGTGACTTAACTAGTAAGTCCTTAGCAAGTTGATCACACTTGACATTCAAAGCATCATGTCAAGTTTTAGTTGCCTACAGCCCTCACATGAGCTGACTGGGTCCTTAGAAGCATGCATTTCAAGTTCATCGTTTCTAGAATAGAGCTTCCTAAGGTAATCGCTCATGGCATCAAGTTCGGCAAGCAATTTAGGGCAATTTTGACATGAAGGAGTGGAGTGATCATGAAGAAGACTAGCATCTACAGATATAGCATCAACAGACTCTTTGCTAGCATTCTTCAACCTAAGACTATCTAGTTCAGACAACACACTATCATGCATAGTCCTTAGGTTCTCGAACTCCACAAGCAAAGCATCACAGAGTGTACAGATATCAGAGTCTCGGGAGGAACATGATTTAAGTGAAGCTAACTCCTGAGACAGGCTATCTACCTCCTTCTTTAACTCAGAACACCTCGACCTAGCCTTTGCATGAAACTTGCCTAATTTACAGAAGGCATAATTTAACTCGTCGTAGGTGGGTACCTCATCCGTGTCGCTGTACAGCTCGGAGTTCCTTACTTCAATGGCGCCTGCCATGAAGCACATGCTGGAGAAGTCGTCGCTGCCCTTCACCTTCTCTTGCGGATCATCCTCGCTTGCATCGCTCCAATTCTCCGTGTCAGAGAGCTCGATGTCGTCCAGTGCGGTGAGGACCCGGTGAAAGAGCTTCTTGTTCTTGGCAAAGTTGCGGTACTTCTTCTTTGCTGGCTCACGAGCTGGGGCCTTCTTGTTGTGGTTCTTGTCGGTGTAGTCATTCTTGCCCGAACAACTTTGTTCGTTTTTGCCCTTCTCCAGCTTGGGACAATTTGCTCGAATGTGGTTGAGGCCTCCACACTCGAAACATGTGATCGTCCCACCTCTCTTCCTCTCTCTTACCCTCTTGTATGCATATGAAAATTTGCGAGCAAGAAGATCAAGCTCATTTTCTGGAAATTTTTCCAGTTGGTCATCGCTTAGCTCGCAAAGGGCGGAAAGAGAGAAACCAGCAGAAAGATCAAGAGAAGATCCAGCGGGATCGGTGACCAAGGTCATCGATTGAGATTTCGTCTTGCGAGAGACAATGTCGATCTCATGAGTCTTGAGATGGGAGTAAAGCCCATCAAGAGTCAAGGTCGACAAGTCGGTAGTATCCTTGATGGTGGTCACTTTCATTTCCCAAACTCGAAGATTGAGTGCGATCAAGAAATGTCGAGCATTGTCCGAGTCAGGGTATATGCAGCCGACTGCTCGGAGGTCGCTCAAAATCTTCGTAAACCGACCAAAACACTCGTCAAGACTCTCACCAGCATGTTGTTCAAACTTGTTGAACTCACGCTTGAATTGGTCCTGTCGAACCGTCTTGATTTGAGTAGTACCCTCATGGTAAGCATCGAGGGTCACCCAAATTTGATGAGCAGAACGAAGGTGAGAAATCCTATCGTACTCACTGCGGCTAAGACCCTGTATGAGGATGTTCCTTGCCTTAGCATTTGTCTCAACGTTAGCCATATTACCGGCCGTGACGTTTTCATTAGTAGGAACGTTATAGGGAGTTTCACCTTCTGCCAAATCAGGAAGCCCTGGGTAGTGATGTACAACTCCATTCGAGACATCCAAAATGGAAAACCAACTCCAGAAAAAATAGGAGGCTTGGTGGAATATTTGTCCATCGCCATGGCTCTTGAGACCGGTCAAGATCTATGAAAGAGCAAAACTTGCTCTAATACCAATTGAAAGACCGAGATGGCGATCAGAGGGGGGTGAATGATCCCAAAATAAAAATATATCCTTTAGGAGGATCACAAATGCAGGTTTTCACACAAAGAAACCAAGCCAAACCCCTAGATAATCAAATGGAAGAGAAAGAGTCAATTTCCAAGAAAATCAGCCAGAGTCCGGTGCTAATGGGTTACTTTAGCTACAGTGAAATCAAGCAAATGAACAGTGATTTCAGCACGGGATCAAGTGGGAGAATTGATGTATCTTTTGATCCGTTGATCCAAACTTGGTAGATAAGGTCCATGGGATGTCAGGAAATTATTCCAACCTTCAATCACAAGGATTGATGTCAAAGTTCCGACCTTTAAGCCCGAGAACGAAGAACATACCCAGTTTCGACAAAAATCAAAAGAACTTCGATCAAGGCTTGCTCGTGGGGTTTTGATGATCAAAGTGATCTTGAATGACTTCCCACACGTCCCAGCAAGCAAGAGAACACAAAGAAACTCTAGGATACGCAATCTACAAGATCAAACATTCAAGAACGCAAAAGACCAACTTCTTGCAACAAGAACGCATGGATAGCCAAGATGATTGAAACAAAGATATAGAAGAAGAATCATTCAACAAACATCAACCTCAACAAAGATTTGTAAGCATGTAGAAGGAGAGGAGGCAAATCCAAATTGCGTAAATGTAAATTGCAAGAAAGTAAATACAGAATTTAAATTGCATAAGTTAATGCGTAGAGTAAATGCGAAATGTAAATGTAACATGTACATAAATGGTGAACATTTCATTTCTGGAAGGAGAGGTTACAAAGCCTCACATTCATGTGGGCAAAGCTCAAAGGAGCATCAAAAACCTTAAAACCTTCAAGGGGAGGAGGCTACCCCTCCACCCCTATTTATACTACTCTTGGGCCACCTACCACCCTTGGATGAGTCCCTCAACCCTAGAGCACTCATCAAGGGCTAGGATTAACCCACTCAACCAGCCATGCAAGGGCTCACCCAAAACCCACACACATAACGGGTTTTCTTGCACAGTTTTCAAAGCATACTAACTAGACCCGCTATCCTATCAACTAAACCGCAATTTGACGGTCCTCATTGGTCCACGGGGCATATAGCTAGCATCATCTCATTTCCTTGTCTTCTTGACTTGCCTGGACTCCGTCTCCGATCATCTTCCGGCGATCTCCCGACCGTCTGGACCTCCGACGCACCTCGTCTAGTCCGGGTCATCCTCCGCCTCACCATGACCTAGCACCGTCGCTCTGCAACCATCAAAGACATGGAAACACATCACATAGCAAAGCCCAACAACACATGTAATCACATTTTGATCTCAATAGAATGATATACACTATGCTGACCAGCAAAAACCCTGACCTCACGTGGTCTGATCACTGGTCTCCATCCCGACCACTCGAGGTCTGACCTCTGGTCTCCGACCAGCCAAAACCCAGACTACTCGGGGTCGGACGACTGGTCTCTGACCAGCGAAAACCCAAACCACTCGGGGTCGGACGACTGGTCTCCGACCAGCCAAAGCCCCGACCACTCGGGGTCAGACGACTGGTCTCCAACCAGCCAAAGCCCCGACCACTCGAGGTCGGACGACTGGTCTCCGACCAGCCAAAGCCCCGACCACTCGGGGTCGGTCGACTGGTCTCCAACTAGCAAAGCCCCGACCACTTGAGATCTGACCACTGGTCTTCGACCAGCCAAAACCCAGACCACTCGGGGTCAAACGACTGGTCTCCAAACAACAACTCAAATTGCTCTAGTTTTAAAATCCAATGAGATCAAACTCAAATTCAAGCACAACATGCTAAACCACAGTCAATTACTCAACACCATCAAGGATAGACCTTTGCATGGTCTTTCACGCTTTGTTGCCCACCCGTTGGATCGCCGCGCGTGGACGTCCCCGGTCGCGCCACGTCGCCCGGCCGTTTCTTCCGTCTCCGCCGCCTCCGTCGTTGTCGACGACGAGTAACGGCATCTTTTATTCGTGATTAAGCCTGCCTCCCGAGGCCTTTTAAACCCCCGATCGTCCTACTGTGGAGACGTTCTTCCGCCGCTCATTTCGCCCCATTTCTCAGCGCCTGTCTCACCGTTGTTTAGCCGGAATTGCTCGTTGTAGTTGCTAGTGGCCGCCACCTTTTCTTTGCGTCGTTCTGCCATCGTTGAGCCGCCTCCGTCATTGCCGAGGGCATCGCCAACCTCGTTGCGCCAAGGCGCGTCGAACGCGTCTTTTCTCTTCGTCGCAGAGGCCCGGTAGCGTCGTCATCGAGGTCGTCTTCTTCCGCGCCGATCCGAGCCACCGCTGTCTCGCCATTGCCGCCGCCCAAGTTCCCTCGACCGTCCATCTCCATCCAACCGTCATGGTAACACCATGTATTCCTCTCGATTAAATCCAGATCGATTTATCTCATCCGTTAGATCTTAATCGCATGGCCAGATTAATTCTCGTAGATTATTCGATTAGGTTTTAATTAAATCTTTTCGCTAGACTCAATCGTAGCCATCGGTTTCGAATCGAACGATTGTGATCGCACCATTGCGCCAGCCTGTCAAAAAATGACGCGTGTTGCCGGAGACCGAAGCGTCGCTTTGACCGCGCCGTGCGCATGACGTCGGCGATGACGTCATGGGCGTGAGGCCCGCCTGTCAGCCGTAGCGGTCTGGTGGACCGAGTCCACCGTAGACCGAGCCGGTGAGCTCAGCCCACCATGCGCCCAGCCAACCAGAGCGTGCCACGTGTCGGGTGATGTCAGCAGTGATGTCATCAGTGAGTCCCGCATGTCAGTGTCTAAAAATAATATTTTTTGAGTACTTAATAAATGATGACCTCATCGATGACATCATAAATTGGATTTAAATATAAAAATAATTATTTAAATTCGGATTAATGTTTTAAAAAAATATAAAAAAATGGTTTATTAAATCGGTTTTAATCTTTTTAATATATTCCAAATTTGAAAATGCTATATCCTGGTCATACGAAGTCCGATTGGGGTGATTCCAGTCTCTAAAAATTTGTAAAATTGTGCTCTTTTTAATGATGAATTTTATTTGATTTTTTGAGGAATTTTATTCTACTGTACTGGTTATTTATTGCATATGTTATTTCTACGTGTAGACGCAAATTTACTGGAAAGTTTCGAAGAAGAGTTCGTCGCTCAAGATCAAGCTTCGGAACACGACCAGCAACTCTTTGAAGGCAAGTGATGCTTTGACCATTTTGATCCCAGTTTCTTTTAAATGTATTTTGCTTTGAAATTATGCATGCTAAATTAATTAAAAATGAATTTAAATTAATTTGGTTAATGTAGCTAATCAACCCATACTGTTAATGTCACCTTGAAATTATTACCTGTATGCCCTGAAATCATTGTCACCCTAGGTTGCTTGTACTAGTTGGATGATAATATTGTGCCAACATGGGAGGCTAGACCATGATTAGACGCTTAGCCCTGCATCGATTTATGGATGATCTTTTGGAACATGCAGCAATATTGACTAATGAAATATTGAATATATTTTGAAAAGTATTGTGATTATGCTACGTGATGAAATTGAAGTACGGAGACCTGTGTGGTTCCGTACCGATGTTGAGTTATTGCTGGCATGTGTTGCACAATAATCAATCGGGTGGGAAATGATTTAGACTGGGGCAAGTGGCAAGAGGCTTTGTGCCAGGTGGGCCTGTGTGGCAATGGGTTGATGAGTGATGTGAATCTGTGTGCCATATTGGGTTGTGTGCCACTTTTGAGTGATGAAAGTCTTGCCTTGGTCAGCTAAGGACTTCACCTTGCAAGTCTTTGAACTGAGTCACCCGTACAACCACATATCTGATATGGGATAGACCTAGTTGATTAGGTTTCTGATATCTTTCCTCTGATACCTCGGGGTGACAATACACAGGGGTGTATCTGTGAGAGGGAGCGTACCTATGCTACGGCTTGGTGCCCATCCAACGGTGTTGTCCTATCCTATACTTTGGCTCTGTGTGAGAGAAGTGATAGTGAAGGTGATACCAGAGAGGTTCATTGGTTAAGGTAGAGGTTCCTAAAAGGCTTTGTTACGGGCAATCACCTGTGTGGTGAGCGGCTGTATCTTGTGGGTAAAGTGTACAACCTCTGCAGAGTGTCAAATCTATTCGAATAGCTGTTCTCACGGTATTGAGCATTGCTCGGGGATTACAGTCAAGGGGTAGATCTTCAAAAATAAAATGTGGGAAGGGTGGCTGTGTGCCGATGCTAAGAATGAACTGTTTAAGGCTGTGTGCCAGGAATCTTTGAAGAAAAACTATTTGAAGAACTTAGCATTATATATAACTGTTTTCACTGCTTTTAATCTAAATAAGATGCTAGTTTAAAAATGTTGTTTGCTGCAAAAGAACCAAGTAAGCCAATTCTTTGGAATAAGCCTTGCATGTAGTAATAGCATCGCATTCTGTGCATTACTTGTTGAGTGCCTTGAGTACTCACCCCTCCTTACCTATCAATTCCAACATCACTGGAGGAGTCTACGCCGGCCTGGGAGGAGGAGTATATTGAAGATCCGGACAATTAGGGGGCAAGCCCAGTCGATTGCCTGTGGCAAGATGAAGGCTTCCACGAAGTTTATATGTTTTCCGCTGTTTCCTGTTTACTCTGATAATGTAACCCATGCGTGGCTGATTTATGTAAGGAGACCATAAGGTCATACAATTCAGTTTATATAAATGTTTGCACTATTTATTATGGTATCGTTGTGAATGTCTGTGATGTTCAACCCTGTAAAGACTGTGTGTGCTAGCGTGATCCTGGACTAGCACAGAATACACAGAGGGTCAAGATTCTCATAATCGGGTCCCGACAGAGGTGGTATCAGAGCAGGCTTACTGTAGATCTTGACCCTAATTAGGTTAGTTGTGTCTGGAGGATAAAACTATTTTCAAAAATTTAACAACTTGAGCAAGAATGTCAATGAAATCTTGACTTATCTTTTCTCTCTTACTTCATATCCATGCTGAATTCTCACTATTCTCTATTTATTTTAAAACTGAGGTCTGACCAAACTTGTGCTGGCAGATGGTGAGGAGGATCCACAATTTTGGACAGTGTACTGGTGGATACGCCGCAGAGTTGTGGAGGATGCTTCTGGTGCTTGGGGGATTCGACAGGCCCATGTACCGTGGTCGCACCTGGGCAGTCCATGGTCAGGTTTGGGGCATGGCTACGTCAATCACCGTCTACACCCGTGAGCACGCGGGAGCAAGCCAGCCGTTCAGTATCACGGTTCGAAGGGCTACCTTCGAGGCCGGCATTCAGGAGACTGCTCATTTGGCCATGCGGAGAATTGGTCAGGCGTATGCCAGGGAACTTCAGGACACTGTGTTTCATCTGCACCCGTAGGAGGGAGGAGCTCCAGGAGGACAGCTTCATCTAGAGGGAGATGCGGCGGTCGTGCACCTGGCACGATTTGCGGCCTTCGAGAGCAGTGTTGGACCAAAGCGCCCACGAGTGCGATCTGCCTACCCCGCTTGGAGGCGCTTGAGAGACTCTTCAGGAGACCCGGGCCTTCGCCTTCCCGCGGATCGCAGAGTTGGAGGACATGCTCTATGCCGGACCACCGCAGGCTGAGATGGAGCTTGACGAGGAGGAGGACCCTGAGGAGCTAGTGCCCGAGCCAGAGGAGCCGTTGGACCCGGAGGCCGTGCTCGAAGGTCAGGACTCCTCAGAACCAGCAGCAGAGGGGGGTGGTCACCAGGACCAATTCGTCCCGATGCCAGAGCACCCGCCGGTGTATGCTCCTGGGGAGCCGCAGCCGGGTTGGCTCGATGAGTGATCGAGTCTAGCTAGGTGTAGTGTCGAGACTCGAGTGTTGAGTCGCGTCTTTCTTTCAGAGTCACCAATAGGTGTGAGTCGTTATTGCTTTTAATGTTGTTTGCTTGTTTCTGTTTGTGAGTGTCTTGTATGTGTTGCATTGCCCTTAGGCACTTGTGAGCAACCATACTATTTTATTATATCAATAAAGTTGCTAAATAATTTAAGTTACACTTGCTTCCCCGGCATAAATCCTTTACTTGTCTATGCTTTCTTTTTCTTAATCTTGGAAGCTTTCAACAGATGGTGAGGACTCATGGCAACATTGGAGCCAGTGGAAGTGGTACCAACCAGGCGGAAAACCAGAATGAGGAGCCAATTCCTCAACTGCCGCAAGTTGATCTGCAGAACTTGGGAGCTTTTCTAGCTGCCCAAACCCAGCTCATGAGTACGATGATGCAAACTATGCAGCAGATATCCAATCAAGCTGCAGCGAATGTTCAACAAGGGGGTAATCAAGGTCCACACCCTTACTCAAGATTGTCAGAGTTTATGAGGACTCGCCCCCCTACGTTCTCGGGTAATGCCAATCCATTGGAAGCGGATGATTGGCTGAGGACTATCGAAAGGAAGCTGCACATAACCCAGTGTATGGGACATGAGAGGGTACTCTATGCCTCTCATCAACTAGAGGGAACCGCCGCGGAATGGTGGGAAAATTTCTGTGCTGCACATGAGAATCCCCAAGAAATCACTTGGGAGGAATTCACTGGTTCTTTCCGTCAGTACCATGTACCGGAAGGTATCATGGAATTAAAGAAGGAAGAGTTCTAGAGCCTGAAGCAAGGGGGCCAGTCAGTGGCCGATTACCTGAATAAATTTACCCAGTTGGCTCGCTACGCACAAGAGGATGTAGCAACTGATAGGGCAAGGCAGTCCCGATTCATTAAGGGACTCAATACTGGATTACAGGTGGGACTGATCACCCACACATTCCCGGACTTCCAGGAGGTGGTTAACAAGGCTCTTATTTTGGAAGACAAGCGTCGAGAGTTGGATGACAACCGAAAGTGCAGAATGGCGCAACAAGGAGGTCGTCAAGGCCAGCAAAGGCAGAGGACGGCACCTAAATAGTTCGTCCGATTCCAACCCCGAAGCAGTGACAGTGCACCACTGCCGGCAAATCGTCTAGTGGGCCAGAATGTTCAAACTCCGGCCAGGTCGGTGGTACAAGCTGGATGGAATTCCCAAGCAGCAAGAAGATGATGCTATCATTGCAATGAACTGGGGCATTTTGCCAACAACTGCCCTAAGAAGGGAGGTGTCACCCCTGTTCGCTTTAACCTAGGGAACACACCTGCAAGGACTCCGGCGCGAAATGTGAACCGCCGAGCAACATCATCTGCAACACCGTCTCAAGTAACCGCGCGAGGCTGAGTCAATCACATCACCGCGGATGAGGTCCAGAATGCAGCGGACGTTGTACTGGGTAAGTTTCTAGTAAACTCAGTACCAGCTGCTGTTTTATTCGATTCTAGAGCTTCGCATTCATTTATTTCCCGAGATTTCGCTATTCAAAATGATATAGAAATAGTGAATCTTAAATGTGTGCTTATAGTCCAATCTCCTGGATCAGAACTCCAATCAAAAGTAGGATGTTCTGGGGTAAGACTAATAATTAATGAAGTAGAGTTCCTAGCGAACTTAATCGTGCTGAATACCCAAACCCTGGATGTTATCCTGGGAATGGATTGGCTAACCAAGCACAAGGCTGTGTTGGATTGTGGACGTAGAGTCATATTAGTCGAGAGCCCGGAAGGGAGAAGGGTTGAGTTTGAGGCAACAGTAGTGCGAGATGGACAGTTGATGGTCAATAGCATGAAGGCCGTCAGTTTAGAGGATGTTCCAATAGTCAGGGAATATTCAGATGTTTTTCTGAAGGATTTTCCTGGAATGCCGCCAGATAGGGATATCGAGTTCGTTATAAAACTTGTCCGAGGGACAGCTCCCATATCTAAGAGACCCTACCGGATGTCCACAGATGAGTTGGTAGAGATGAAGAAACAGATTGAAGAACTGTTGGAGAAAGGTTTTATCAGACCTAGTTCATCGCCATGGGGAGCACCTGTCTTGTTCGTCAAAAAGAAAGATGGGAGTTTTAGAATGTATATAGACTATCGTGCACTCAATGATGTGATAATAAAGAATAAGTATCCGCTACCAAGGATCAATGATCTGTTTGATCAGTTGAGAGGAGCAGGGTTCTTCTCCAAGATTGATCTCCGATCGGGATATCATCAATTGAAGATCCGATTAGAGGATATTTCGAAGACTACATTCTCGTCAAGATATGGACATTACGAGTTTACAGTTATGTCCTTCGGTTTGACAAATGCACCAGCATACTTCATGAACTTGATGAATAAGGTTTTTATGGAATACCTGGATAAGTTCGTGGTTGTGTTTATAGATGATATCCTTGTCTACTCCAAGACAAAGGAAGTGCACGCCGAACATTTAAGGTTAGCTCTTGAAAAGTTGAGAGAACAACAGTTGTTTGCTAAATTTAGCAAAAGTGATTTCTGGAAGGACAAGGTGGAATTTCTTGGACACATAATGACTGCGGAAGGAATTGCGGTAGATCCAAAGAAAGTGGAGGCAGTATTACATTGGGAACCACCGAAGACGGTAACCCAAATCCGTAGTTTCCTTGGAATGGCGGGATATTACCGTCGTTTTATTGAAGGATTCTCTACAATTGCGAGACCCTTATGCAATTGTTGAAAAAGGAAAAGAAATTCTTATGGACACCAGAGTGTGAAAAGAGTTTCCAGGAGTTGAAGAAACGATTAACATCAACACCTGTACTAGTTTTACCTGACATTCATCGAAGCTTCGACATTTATTGTGATGCATCGCGTCAGGGATTGGGATGCATATTGATGCAAAACAGGAAAGTAGTTGCATACGCATCAAGGCAATTGAGGCCACATGAGAACTATCCAACTCATGATCTGGAATTGGCTGCCGTAGTGCATGCCCTGAAAATATGGCGTCATCATCTCATCGGAAACAGATGTGAAGTGTATACTGATCATAAAAGTCTTAAGTATATCTTCACGCAAGCTGACCTAAATATGAGGCAAAGAAGATGGCTAGAGTTAATCAAGGATTATAATGTTGGAATTCACTACCATCCTGGTAAAGCCAACGTGGTGGCAGATGCCTTGAGCAGAAAGAACCACAGTGTAAATATGCTATTAGAAGCATGTCAAGCAAAATTGTGTAAGGATTTCCAGAAATTAAAATTGGAAATGGTACCAGAAGGATTCTTAACAACCTTGGAAGTAAAACCTACCCTGGAGGAACAGATCAGGGAAGGGCAGAAAGATGATGACAAAATCAAGAAAATTAAATCCAAAATGGATGCAGGCAAGCAAGGGATTTCAAGCTGGATGAGCAAGGTACCATGTGGTTTAAAGGGTGCATTTGTGTGCTGAATAAGGAAGAGCTAAAGCAGTTAATTTTGGAGGAAGCTCATGACTCCAAGTATTCAATTCATCCAGGAAGTGCAAAAATGTATCAGGATTTAAAAGAAAGATTTTGGTGGCCAAGCATGAAACGGGAAGTCGCCGAATATGTTGCATTATGTGACATCTGCCAAAGAGTCAAAGCTATGCACCAGAGACCAGCAGGACTATTGCAACCCTTAAAGATACCTGAGTGGAAATGGGAGGAAATCGGTATGGATTTCATAACCGGTTTACCCAGAACTCAAAGTGGATATGATTCCATATGGGTCATAGTAGATTGTTTAACTAAAGTGGCACATTTCATACCGGTAAAGGCCACTTATTCTGGAGATCGGTTAGCAGAACTCTACATGGCAAGAATTGTTTGTCTACACGGAGTACCGAAGAAAATAGTGTCAGACAGAGGAACTCAGTTTACTTCAAGATTCTAGGGTAAGCTACATGAAGCAATGGGGACTCGTTTGAACTTCGGTACAGCATACCATCCGCAGACAGATGGTCAAACTGAGAGAGTTAACCAGATATTGGAAGATATGCTGAGAGCCTATGGTTTAGCATATTCTACTTCATGGGATAAGTGTTTGCCTTATACTGAGTTTAGCTACAATAACAATTATCAAACAAGTTTACAGATGTCTCCATTTGAAGCTTTGTATGGTTGATCTTGTCGAACACCGTTGAACTGTAATGAGACCGGTGAGCAACATGTTTTTGGTCCGGACATTCTTCAGGAAGCGGAAGAACAGTTTGCCATGATTAGAGAGAGATTGAAGATTGCTCAGACAAGGCAGAAGAGCTATGTCGACAATCGTCGCAGGGAATTGAGCTTTGAACCTGAAGACTTTGTGTACCTCAGAGTCACCCCACTCAAAGGAGTCCGAAGGTTTCATGCAAAAGGGAAGCTCGCACCCAGATATGTCGGACCATTCAAGATTCAGAGTCGCAAAGGTGAAGTTGCGTACCAACTGGAGCTGCCGCAGTCATTAGCAGGGGTACATGATGTATTCCATGTGTCGCAATTGAAGAAATGCCTTCGGGTGCCAGAAGAACAAACAACTTTGGAAGCAATCGAGCTGTAAGAAGATTTAACTTATAAAGAATACCGGGTGAAGATTTTAGACACCATGGACAGAGAAACAAGGAACAAGTCAACGCGCTTCTGCAGAGTCCAATGGAGCAACCATTCGAAAAATGAGGCAACTTGGGAACGGGAAGAAGACCTGAAGAAGGAGTTCCCTGACCCATTCCATAGTCAACTCTGAATCTCGGGGATGAGATTCTGTTAAGCGGGGGAGGTTTGTAACACCCTAAAAATTTCAATAAACTAAATTTTGGAGTATTTTCGATTCTTGAGAATTTTTGGGAATTTATTGGAATTTATTTGGATTTATTCAAATGTGGCCTTTCTCGAAATCAATTAAATAACGAAAAAGTTTATGCGAAGTTTTATTGGAAATATTTTAATGGAGTTCCAAATGTCTCAAAGTATTTTCTGGAATTTTTCTGGAATTTTTCTGATATTTTTACTATTCTATTTGGCCTAAACTATTTTCTCGAATTGTTTTTATTCAAAAATGATTAAGAAATTCGGAACAATAATTGGGCCGAAACCTCGTTCGGTCTGGCCCATTTGTGTTCGTTGGCCCAGGCAAGCCGCGCCGTGAAACCCTAGCCACCGCCGCCGCGTTTCGCCCGTTGGATCGGCATCGTGTGGTGAGGGGGCCGCCGCCGCCGCTGCCGCCCATTGATCGCCGCGTGGACGTCCCCGATCGCGCCACGTCGCCCGGCCATTTCTTCCGTCTCCGCCGCCTCCGTCGTCGTCGACGACGAGTAACGGCAGCTTTTATTCGTGATTAAGCCCGCCTCCCGAGGCCTTTTAAACCCCCGATCGTCCCACTGTGGAAACGTTCTTCCACCGCTCATTTCGCCCAATTTCTCAGCGCCTGTCTCGCCATTGTTTAGCAGGAATCGCTCGTCGTAGTTGCTAGTGGCCGCCACCTTTTGTTTGCGTCGTTCCGCTGTCATTGAGCCGCCTTCGTCGTCGCCGAGGGCGTCGCCGACCTCGTTGCGCCAAGACGCGTCGAACGCATCTTTTCTCTTCGTCAGAGAGGCCCCGTGCGCCGTCATCGAGGTTGTCTTCTTCCGCGCAAGTCTGAGACACCGTCGTCTCGCCATCGCCGCTACCCAAGTTCCCTCGATTGTCCAATCTCCATCCAACCGTCGCAGTAATGCCACGTATTCCTCTCAATTAAATCCAGATCAATTTATCTCATCCGTTAGATCTTAATCGCTCTGCCAGATTAAATCTCGTAGATTATTCGATTAGATTTTAATTAAATCTTTTCGCTAGACTCAATCGTAGTCACTGGTTTCGAATCGAACGATTGTGATCGCGCCGTTGCGCCAGCCTATCGAAAAATGACGCGTGTCGCCGGAGACCGAAGCGTCGCTTTGACCGTGCCGTGCACATGACGTCAGCGATGACGTCATGGGCGTGAGGCCCGCCTGTCAGCCGTAGCGGTCTGGCGGACCGAGTCCATCGTAGACCGAGCCGGTGAACTCAGCCTACCATGCGCCTAGCCAACCAGAGCGTGCCACGTGTCGGGTGATGTCAGCAGTGATGTCATCAGTGAGTCCCACATGTCAATGTCTAAAAATAATATTTTTGAGTACTTAATAAATGCTGATGTCAGTGATTATGTCATAAATTGAGTCCCACATGCTTGCATGGATGAGAACAATGAATCATGTGAGGGATTTTTTAATCACAATCCTGGTTGTCAAGTGCCCAAACAAAGTGGAATCAACTCAAAGACTACATTTCTAAAACAGATAAAGCTAAAACAGCAAAGTCTCTTTCCAGAAAAGTAAAAGCAGATTTTCTAGGAATTGTCCTCAATTGGAGTAGGTGGTTGGTGAGTTTTTGTTTCTCTAAAAATTTTGGGAATTTTTCTCCCTCTGAGTAGTGGTGTCATGAAACACTCCAACAAAAAAACCTCAAAAAAATTGAAGAATAAACATGAAAAATCAAGCATTACAGACAGTCAGGAACTTCGACCAGAATGTTTGAGGCTCGGTTTTCACTTCGTAGCGCTCAAACGGTGCAACCAGTGGACTCAAAAAACTTTCCGGAGATGGATATATGAGTTGTGCACCTTATCCAATAACAATAACTTAAAAAGGAATTTTCTAGATTTTTATAAAAATCAAATACTGACTGTTGCACGAAGAACAAGTTCTGGACAGAATTGCAATTTGATAAAAACTTGATCTCTAGTCTATCCTAGGGTACAAGAAAGATGTAAAACCATATGAACACCCTCAAGGAATCCTAGAAGTACAACATTTAGAAGGAGGGAAGGTAAATCCAAATTGTGATAAAGTAAATTGCGAGAATGTAAATGCGGGAAAGTAAATACTGAATTTAAATTGCATAATTTAAATGCGTAATGTAAATGTGTAAAGCAAATGAAACATGAACATAAATGAAGAACATTTCATTTCTGGAAGTAGAGGTTACAAAGCCTCACATTTCATGTGGGCAAAGCTCAAAGGAGCATCAAAAACCTCAAAACCTTCAAGGGGGGAAGGCTACCCCTCCACCCCTATTTATACAACTCTTGGGCCACCTACCACCCATGGATGAGCCTTTAAACCCTAGAGCATCCATCAAGGGCTAGGATTTACCCACTTAACCAGCCATGCAAGGGTTCACCCAAAACCCACAACACATAATGGGTTTTCTTGCACGGTTTTCAAAGCATACTAACTAGACCCGCTATCCTATCAACTAGACCGCAATCCGACGGCCCTCATCGATCCGAGCAGCATCTAGCTAGCATCACATCCATTTCTTGTCTTCATAGTTTGCACGTACTCCGTCTCTGATCATCTTTCGGCGATCCCCGACCGTCTGGACCTCCGACGCTCCACGCTTAGTCCCGGCCATCCTTCACCTCACCATGACCTAGCACCGTCGTCCTGCAACCATCAAAACAAGGAAATACCTCACATAGCAATTCCCACAATGATATGCAAATAGATTCTTCACAGTCCACTCATTAAAATTCATTTTTACTCGATCTGGTTGGTAGCACTGAAAAAACAGAGAAGATTTCAAATTGCTTCCAAATGAAAATTCAATTCAAATCAAACTCAAACAAGAGCAACCCAAGCTCAAATTTAGTTAAATACTCATCACAAATCTGGATAGACCTCCACATGGTCCTTCAACCTCCCCCTTGATGAGTATATTGACAAACACAACAAAAGGCATATGTTTTGAGTTTGAAGAGGATGTAGAAGAAAGCAATTTTTAGTTGCAAAGTCAAACTTGGTCCAAAGATAGAAATTGGAACATGACCAAGTTGACGAAGAAGATTTTGGAGCTTAAATTCCAGAAGGAAGATTTGGATTTTGAATTTAATTTCAAGAAAGAGCAAGTTTTCCACAAAAACTCTAAAATCCAACCATACATGTCAAATGTGATTATGAGGTTATGATCCAAAAGAAGTAGCAAAGTTTTACAAAGATCATAATAACCAAATAATCATTCACATTTTTATCTTTTTAATGATGCCTTTTCTACGTTTTCTCCCCCTTTTGACAATATAGGCATCGAGATTTCATATTTACTCCCCCTTTCTCAACATGTATGCATGAAATGCAATCTAAAGAGCTTTGAAGATTATCCAATTGATTATAATGGCAAGATATGACACCAAGCTCATCAATTTCAAATTATGACAAAACTAAGACATGTCCAAGATCAATACATTTTGTGAAAAACCTTAGTTTTCAATATTTCATTCTAGAAAGATTTGACAAGTGCAAAACTTAGCAAAAGTTTCAAAGCTAGAAGTAAAACCACTCATAGGATCAATTGGAGAACCTAGAGTTCAACCTACTCAACACTTTGGGGAATCTAGAAGTGCATACAAGGTCCTTCGAGCTCATTTTTATTTGATGCAAATTTTGGTTTTAAAACTTTAAATGACATAGCGGGGTGCAAATGTTTGACATAATTTGCATTCTTTACCCACATATGTTTTCTTTATTTGTATTTTTCAAGTGATTGACTCAAGCCATTGTCGATCATCTCAAGAGGAACTCTTAAGAGAATGATCTTGGTCATATACAATACATTCCAAGTTCATCCCAAGTGCAATGGGAAGCAGTCTTGTGAATATAAAGTGTTGAGATCAATTTTGCACAAACCGAGTCAATTTTTCTTATTTTTCATTTTAAGCATATATGAGCGATTTGAAGGACTCTAGTATGGATCAAACTAGTTTCACCCAAGCTACTATAGGGACTCTAGAGAACTCCAAAATTTCTCAAATCATGGCATAAACCTCTAGAGAAGAAACCTAGCAAGTAAAAGCAACATGTTTCATCAAGTTTTCATTCAAAGCTTTAAGTTTTCAAATTTTAACAAGCTTATCATGATAAATGAACTTGGACAAATCTAAGCTAGTGACATTCTTCAAAAGATGTAGCATGATGTATTTCATGAAGATTGAGTCAATTGCATAATAAACAAAGCTCATAAAACAGAAAATGCAGTATAAATGCAATGCATGAACAGATTCCCAAAATCCCCTTCAACAAATGAATCAATTTTAAGCTCAAATCTGGTTAAAGTTGAGTTATTATCAAGATTAGGCATAAAGAAAACCCAAATGAACTCAACAACAACAACAAAAACAGAATGAGGAGAAGAAGTCGAGAAACTGCAAAACTGGATGGCTATAGAGCATAGAAAAGATATAAGAGACTCTCTACGGCTCAGACTCGCTCTTATCTTCCCCAATGACTGACATAGGGAAGCTGACTCTAGATCCCAACTAAGGAGTGCACACAGACCCTGTCTACCCAAGAGGCCCAACACCTGCTAGACTTATAAGACTATGAGGGAACTCAACCTAGAGAGAAGAGAGAACAGCTAATCATGCATGTTAGCAACCTAAAGCACAAGATAAGAGGTCCATGCAAGGCATGCCAAAAGTCTAAGTGAGTGAACTCAACTGAAGAAAATAAGCACAAAATCACCCAGAAGAAACACAAAGAAGAGAAAAACTGGAAGAGAATATATTATACATAATATACAAACCAGCTCCCCCACACGAAAGGCCGTAAGGGCTCACGACTCCAAGCTCACTCCTCATGGCAACAAATCTGGAGCTATCCAAAGGCTTGGTGAAGATATCGGCTAACTGGAGGTCACTCTCTACAAACTGAAGCGCGATATCCCCCTTCTCCACATGGTCTCTAAGGAAGTGATATCTAATATTAATATGCTTGGTCCGGGAATGCTGCACTAGGTACTTAGCAATGCAAATAGCAGAAGTGTTGTCAAGAAAAGTGGCACACTCTCTATTTCTAACCCAAAGTCCCGCAAGGTCGATCTCATCTAGAGCACCTGGCTACAACAACTGGCTGCAACAACATACTCGGCCTAAGCGGTGGACTGTGCAACTCCGGACTACTTCTTAGATGACTAAGAAACAAGAGAAGTGCCAATGAATTGGCAAGTGCCAGAAGTGCTCTTCCTATCTATGCTACAGCTAGCAAAGTCAGCATCGGAAAAGGCTCGAAGGGATAGGCAAGAAGAAGAAGAGTACCAAATACCATAATCAATGGTAGCACGAAGGTAGTTGAAGATACGCTTGACCGCCTGGCGGAGAGAGTCGCGAGGAGAGGCCTGAAATTGAGCACACAGATACACAACAAAATGTATGTCTGGCCTCGAAGCAGTGAGGTACAAGAGGGAGCCGATCATGCTCTGAAACTCATTTTGATCAGTAGGCTAACCATCCTCGTCCGGCTCGAGGATAGCGGTGGTGGCCATAGGAGTCATCACCGCCTTCCCATCAGACATATCGAAACGCCTCAGGAGGTTCTCAAATCCTGGAGGTTGTTTGACATAAACCTCTTCCTCAATATAGCCATTGAGGAATGCACTCTTCCTCATCAGATAATGCATGAGTCACAACTTAGGCTCAAACGAGGCAACAAAGGCAGAGTGAAGGTAGAAACTGGACAAACATGATTTTCAGCGAGTAACCCGCTCAAATAGATCGCCGATGATCTGATCAGGTGGATGAGAACGCTGAATATGACGAGGTGGTCCAGAAGCAGAAGTGGCCTCTACCTCATGCACAACAGAGGTAGGAGCAGAGCCACTAGCTGCATGAGAGTCAGAAGGCATGGGCTGGCATTCCTGAGGTGCAGAAATGGAATCAGGAGACACCTCAGGTGTAGAGGGGACTGGATCAGGAGGAACACCATCATCTCCATCATCTTCATCCTCTACAAAAATAGTCTCGGAGGTGAAAGAAGAGCCTGAAATGTCAGGTCTAGCTCCTGGGCTAGCCTAATCAAAGGTCACTTCGCAGGTCTCTACGATCCTATGCGCATCGCAACTCCAGACCCTATAGCTACGAGAAGAAGTCGAATAGCCTAGAAAGATACCATCAGAAGAACGAGACTCAAACTTATCCAGGTTACCAGACTTCAAAATAAAACACTTGCAACCAAACACACGAAAATGAGAAACACTGGGCTTTCGCCCATACCTCAACTCGTAAGAAGTGCGGTTCAAATGTGCTCTCAAGAATACACGATTAGAAACATGGCAAGCAGTAGCTATAGCCTCAGCCCAAAACTCCTAGGGTCTTGACTGCCTAGCATCGTCCGGCCATCTCTACGTGGTCCTGTTCTTCCTTTCCACTAAGCAATTTTGCTGAGGGACGTAGGGAGAGGAGAACTGATGCTCTAAACCAGACTCCACACAGAAACTCTCAAAATAAGAGTTCTTGAACTCCGTGTCATTGTCACTGCGTATAACTCGTAGGGCGCTAGGGAGCTCAAAAGACAACCTATGAACCAAACCCCTAAAATAGGTAAAAGTCTCATCCTTCGAGGACATGAAAAAAACCCAAGAGTACCTCGAAACATCATCAACAATGACAAGAACATACCACTTCACACTCATTGACTGCACTCTAGCTGGACCAACAATGTCCATATGTAAAAGCTGTCCTGGTGCATCAGTCATCACAACAGTGACTAGGAAATGAGAAGCAGCAACCATCTTGCCATGTCGGCAAGGAGAGCAAACTAAGTCTTTGACCAATTTGAGTTTGGGCAAACCACGAATGAGATCATGGCTACTAACTCGGGTCAAATGATCAAATCCAATGTGACCAAGTCTCCTGTGCCAGAAGGAGAGATCACGAGACTCTGAAGCAATCAAACATTGGAGAGAGTCTTTAGAAGAAGCAGAAAAATCAGCATGAAAGACTCCCAAATCTAGAAATCCCGCAAACTAACCCTCCTAAAGAATCGAGGATTCTACAGGTTCTACTCTTGAAACTCACCTCGAAAGAGTCATCAATAAGCTGAGAAACAGAAAGCAAATTGTATTGCAGCTTACTCACAAAGGCAACATCTTTAAGAATGAAATTGTCATTAATGCAGATGGCACCTTCTCCAACAAGAATCACTTAAACAGGATTTTTATATAATTTTATAAAAATCAAAGACTGACTGCTGCGCGAAGAATAAGTTCTGGACAGATTTTCAATTTGATAAAAACTTGATCTTTAGTCTATCCTAGGGTACAAGAAAGATGTAAAACCATATGAACACCCTCAAGACATCCTAGAAGAACAGCATTTAGATGGAGGGGACGTAAATCCAAATTGCGATAAAGTAAATTGCGAGAATGTAAATGCGGGAAAGTAAATGCTGAATTTAAATTGCGTAATTTAAATGCATAATGTAAATGCGTAAAGGAAATGAAACATGAACATAAATGAAGAACATTTCATTTCTGGAAGGAGAGATTACAAAGCCTTATATTTCATGTGGAGAAAGCTCAAAGGAGCATCAAAATCCTCAAAACCTTCAAGGGGGGAAGGCTACCCCTCCACCCCTATTTATACAACTCTTGGGCTACCTACCACCCTTTGATGAGCCTCTAAACCCTAGAGCATCCATCAAGGGCTAGGATTTACCCACTCAACCAGCCATGCAAGGGTTCACCCAAAACCCACAACACATAATGGGTTTTCTTGTATGGTTTTCAAAGCATACTAACTAGACCCGCTATCCTATCAACTAGACCGTAATCCGACGGCCCTCATCGATCTGAGCTGTATCTAGCTAGCATCACATCCATTCCTTTTCTTCATGGCTTGCACGGACTCCGTCTCTGATCATCTTCTGACGATCCCCGACCGTCTGGACCTCCAACGCTCCTCGCCTAGTCCCGACCATCCTTCGCCTCACCATGACCTAGCAATGTCATCCTGCAACCATCAAAAACAAGGAAATATCTCACATAGCAATGCCCACAATGATATGCAATAGATTCATCACAGTCCACTCATTAAAATTCATTTTTACTCATTCTGGCCGGTAGCACCGGAAAAACAAAGAACACGTCAAATTGCTTCCAATTGAAAATCAAATTCGAATCAAACTCAAACAAGAGCAACCCAAGCTCAAATTTAGTTAAATACTCATCACAAATCTGGATAGACCTCCACATGGTCCTTCAGAGGTACATGAATGATCAAGATGGAATTTGCTCCTCTTATATAACGGAGAGATATCTCTGGGCCCCTCGAGGTAGATGGATTAAGTGAGTGCATGGCTATGCCGGATATGATTGAGAGTCAATCCAGATAAATTTTTCCACTACGGTATGAGTGAAGAGATTGAGCTGTCATAGGATGACACGACTCTCACCTTGAGCTTGATCTAATATCGTGAAGCAAAGGAAACATGACATTATCACATTATACTAGGTTCGTCCGATACTTTATGGATATTTGGGAATCGATATGTACTACTAGGTACCGCTGTCGATTATCGATCTAAAAGGTGTTTCCGAGTCGTGTCCAAATATACATGAACCTACAGGGTACACACTTAGGGGGTTGGAATATAGTGGTATAGATTGGATCCATCACTATTGGGCCAAGTGGGCTTTATCCTTCAGTTGGGCCCTAATGTAGGTGTAACGTCCCAAAATTTACTTTTAATATATTTATGGCATTCTGAAATTATTAGAAATTTTCGGGAATGTATTTGGAGTTTTTGAAGTTAATTCGAACTTAAGCCGTATTGAGTTAATCTTATAAAATAAAGATTGTGTGTGTCACGTGCGCATAAAATTTAAAAATTTAGTTTAAAATAACGATATGGAAAAACAAGAATGTTCCTATCGAATATTTTCAAAAACTTGATATATAAATTAAGTTGTTGATTTTATAAATATCTGCACAAGTGTCTGTTTCACTAAAAGAATTTTTGCAGAAAATCTATATATCAAAAAAATACGAAACCAACTTCGCTAGGGTTCAAATATTCCCTAGTAATTTAGAGTTTCTTTCCAAGATTTTTAGAGGCCTTTTGCTAATTTATCTCAATCGTGTTTGACCTAGCACTGTTCAAATGCGAAAATTCAACCGACAGGCACGTAATGAGTCATTCAATCTATACGCATGATTTCCTCCTCCCAGCCGTTTCTTCTGCCTTTTCCTTTCCTTTCAGTTACTACTCCCTAATCACCTCTTAATCTTTCCTTTACACCTGCTGTTTTTCCTCCCCAACGCTTTGGTGTGTTCCTCTTCACCCTCCACGTCTCCTTGCCATTTCTCCGGCTTGGGCCGCTGCTGCCGAACTCCGCTTGGTTGTCTCCTTTCACGCTCATCGATCTGCGCTGTTGCCGCTGATTGTCTCCGGTCTCGCCTCTTCCTACACCGACGATCTGCGCTGCTGTCCGCGCCGATCGGTACTCTCTCTTCTCCCTTGCGCGTGCTTTAACTTTGCCGATCGGATGATTCCGCCTGTGTGTATTTGTGCATGTATATGTGTGTATGCTTGCAGATAAGTCAGGTTTGGATATATATGTTAGGCTTGTATATGTATATATTTTAGGTCGAATCATGAACGCTTATACATGTTCTAGTACATAGTCTTGTATACATTGATATAATAGGAATGTACGCATGTATATATGTAAGTATATGTTAGGTTTTGTACTGTGTTTACATATATATGTTAGTATGTATACATATTTTTTTTAGGCGTTGATTCGATTTCCTGCTGTCGCTGTTGCCAACGAGCAACTACGATCACGCCTTGGCACCGCCGCCGCCGTTGTCTTTGTCGCCACGTTCGCGGTCCCGCGTGCTCGCCGACCGTCTTCTGCATGCACCAACCTTGTATTTCTGTTGTCTCTCTCGCGTAGCAAAGATAGCCAGCCGAGAAACGCATGAAGTATACTCTTTTATATGATGAATAGTACCTTGCATGCTTCCAGCCGGTTTGTTATTTGTACATGAATGCGTCCACAAATCGCGAATTTGTATTTTTCGCTACAAATTCGTTTTAGCTCCAATCTACATGAGACAAATTTTGTAAATGAGCAAAAATCAACACCTAGCTATGTTAATTTTACTGAAATTTTTCAAATAAATTTGTACTGTTAAAATATTCACGGAAAGTCCAAATCTACGATTTTTGTAGCTCCTAAACTATACGTCCAAAAATGTCAAAATAAATTTTATAAACCTTAGAAAATGCTAAATTAATTATCTGGAAGTTTTTATAATGTTATGAATTAGTTTGATTTGCGGGAGTTTCTGAATGTGTGTTTGTACGTTGTTTTGCGTATTCATTTGGTTCTTATCTGTTACGCGTAGACGTCGAGCTGTGTGAGGACGCGGATTTCAAGAATCAAGCTCCAGACCAAGGCTTAGACCAAGACTCGCTGCTTTACGAAGGCAAGTTATGCTTTGACCATCTTGCTCCTAATGTTTTTAAATATTATGTTGATTTAAATTATGCATGCTAATTAAATTATAAAAGCTTTAAAATAATTTGGGTTTAGGTAAATCACCACTTGTTATCGATTCCTTGTTCCTGGTATCTGTATGCCATAAATTCATTGTCAACCTAAGATGGGAACTATTAAATTGGTCAATACTAGTCACCAACGGAAATGGTTAGAACGAAGTAGGTATGCTTAGCCAAGCGGCACGCTTCATTGACATCGCATTTCAGGAACGATGAAATATTGAATAATGAACTATGAAAAACATTTTGAGAATGTGACACGTGTGTTGATGTTATTGATGGCACACGGTGCACGGTAACCAACCAGGTGGTAAAATAATTTAGGCGTGGCAAGTGGCAAGTGATTAATGGAGGGCGGATATGGCACATGGGAATGATGTTGTTGAATTTGGTTTTGTGAACTTTGGGTAGTCTTGCCACGGTCAACCTAAGGACTTAACCTTGCAAGCCTTTGAACTGGGCCTAACATACAACCACATGTCTGGTATGGGACAGACCTAATTGAGTATGATTCCGAAGTCTTAGCATGTGAGACCTCAGGTGGGTTTTGTAGTTGTGGATATGGAAAGAAGGGTGTAGTGTTTACGGATCGGTCTTACATCTCTTCAACGGTATCGTTAGCCCTGTATTTCCGCTCCGCAAAAGGGAAGGGACAGTGGGGACTATCTGGGAGGTGCGCATGCGAGGATAGAAGTTTCAGAAAGATTTTGTTATGGTTACTACTTTGTGTGGTGTTTAACTATCTCGTGTGGGTAAAGTGTATAACCTCTGCAGAGTGTACAAACTATTCGAATAGCCGTGTCCACGGTATTGACATTGCTCGGGATTACAGTCAAGGGTTAGACTTTGTTAAAAATGTGGTTGGGTTAAAAGAAGAAGTTGATGGAAGTACGGATTAGGATGTGGAAATGCTTTTACATAACTTCTGGAAAAGTTATTGTTAATTCTACTTGTTTTTTTATCGCTTTGAATCTACCTATGTACTTGTTAAATGTTGTTTATCGCAAATTAACCTTTAAGCCATTCCATTGGAATAAGCCCGCATGTAGCATATTAGGATGCATTCATGCATGGCTTGTTGAGTACCAATGTACTCACCCTCCATAATCACAATATCGGAAGATGAAGAAGCGCAAGCATATGAGGAGAACGATGACCCGCTAACTAAGGGAAGGCTCCGGTCTTGTTACGTGTAAACCGAGGCGCCACGAATAATTTTATAATTCCGCTGCTATTATTTATTTACTCTGAACTCAGCCCTGCGTGGCTTAATATTGTAAGACTGACCATAAGGTCTTAACAGTTTAATTTGAATTAAATACATTATCATTATTTTTCCGCTGTGTATGTGTATTCATCTCTGTTGTATCTGTGAGCACCAGCGTGATCCTGGACTGGAGTATCACACAAAGTGTTCGGAATTCAAATTCGGGTGCGTATGGAAGGTGGTATCGAGCCATCGATCGTGTAGGACAGACCCTTAGCTAGAATGGTTGTTGGGGAGGTGAAAATTATTTTCTAAATCTAAAAGTGAACAAGAAAATAAAATTACTCCTGTCTCATCCCTTCTTCCTATTCACTCCTTTTTGCTGAAATTCTCGTGGTTACTTTGTTTTAAAATTCCAAGAGCTGACGAGGATACCTTTTGGCAGATGAGGAGGATCCACACCTATGGAGAGCGCACTGGAGGATTCGCCGCTGAGCTATGGCGCTTGATGCAACTTCTTGGAGGCTTTGATGCACCACTCTATCGGGGACCATCAGAGTGCGGGCAGGACTTGATATCGCCTGGGATGTCAAGATCACCGTATATGCTCGGGAGAGGACGAGGGCGAGCCGTCCTATCTACATCACCGCCAGGAGGACTACATTTGAGGCCGGGATCCAGGAGACGGCGCGTCTTGCGATGCGACAGATTGCCCGTACTTACTCCGCAGAGTTGGAGGGCACTGTTTTCCGTCACCATCCGCGTCGAGATAATCGCCATGACAGGATGGAGCTCTTGGAGGAGGACGCCACGATCACTCATCTGGCGAGGTATGTCATCGCTCAGGAAGAGGCCATGGACGAGACAGTCCAGGAGCTGCAGAGAGCCCGCGACGAGGTCACGGAGGCGAGAACTCAACTGCGGGAGGGCTTAGCTCACTCCATGCAGAGGATCCAGGAGCTGGAGATGGCTCTGTATGGACTGAGCTCGAGCCGCTTTAGAACCGCACGATCCCGATCCGAGGAGCGAGCAGAGGCACCAGCACGAGCCCGGCCAGCACAGAAGCGGCGCTGGGACCAGCAGAGTCGGTGGGGTCGATCGACGATCGATCTTGAGGGCATCGAGACCAGCTTGCCCCTATGCCGCCGACTCGCCGCATGATACCCTTCGGAGGACCGCACTCTGATGGTTCAAAGGTCCGAGAGTCTATTTTCTTTTAGAGTTGACTCAAATGTTGAGTCAGTCTTATTGAGTCTAGTTAGTGTGGTGTCGAGACTCGAGTGCTTGAGTCGCGTCTTTTTCAGAGTCACCATTAGGTGTGAGTCGTTGTTGAGTCTTAATGTTTGATTACTCGTATGTGAGTGTGCGGTATGTGTTGCATGGCCTTTGGCACTTGCGAGCAACCATGCCATTTTACTAAATTAATAAAGTTGCTGAATAATTTAAGTTACACCTGTTTCCCCTGTATAAGTTCCTTTACTTGCCTATGCTTCCTTCTTCTCTCTTAACCATGAAGTTTCCAACAGATGGTGAGGACTCATGAACGCTGGTGCTAGCGAAGTGGAGCTAACGAGGCGCAGAGATCGTAACGAGGACCCAATTCCTCAACCGCCGCAAGTGGATCTGCAGAATTTGGGAGTTTTCTCGCTACTCAAACCCGGTGATGAACACAATGATGCGCATAATGCAGCAGATATCCAATCAAGCTGCCGCAAACGTTCCACAAGGGGTAACCATGGACCACACCCCTATTCAAGACATCGAGTTCATGAGGACACGCCCACCCACGCTTCGCCAATGCCAATCCGTTGGAGGCGGATGATTGGCCGAGAACTATCGAAGGAAGTTACACATAACACAATGTGTAGGACATGAGAGGGTACTATATGCCTCTCACCAACTAGAGGAACCGCCACTGAATGGTGGGAAAACTTTTGTGCTTCATGACGAGGATCCTCAGTATCACGTGGGAGGAGTTCATAATGACCTTCCGCCAATACCATGTACCCGAGGGTATCATGGATCTCAAGAAAGAGGAATTTGGAACCTCAAGCGGGGTGGCCAAAAGTGGCGACTACTTGAACAAATTTACTCAATTGGCTCGATATGCGCCGAAGATGTAACAACGGATAAGGCGAGAGTCCCAATTCATGAAGGGAACAACTGGCTTCAAGTAGGGTGATCACCCACACGCTCCTGCACTTTCAAGAGCTTGTCAATAAGGCGCCATTCTTGAAGATAAGTGCAAAGAAATAGGAGAGGACCGCAAGCGCGGATGTCGTGCCAAGGGGGCGCCCAAATCGATGAGGTGAGAGTTAATCCTCAGCAATTTGCAAAATTCAAACCTCAACTGCCCAATCAGAGGACAGTTTCTTCGCCCGGATCTTCGAGTCAAGGCTTTAGGATGCGGCAGAGGAATAATGCACCGGATTCCAATCGACAAAATACGAGAAGCGTTACTACTGTTGCAAGGAACCGTGACACTTTGCCAATCGGTGTCCAAAGAGAGGCAATATGACCCCGATTCGCTTCAACTTGGGGCCAACACCGACGAAGGCACCAAAGACAGTAGCAAACCGTGGAAACAATCAATCCATAGCTGCACCGTCGACAATCGTCCGAGGTCGCGTGAACCATGTCACAACCGCCAAGCTCAAGATGCCACGGACGTAATATGGGGTGCGTTTTGCTAACTCGATTACACGCCACGCTTTATTTGATTCTCGTGCTTCACATTCATTCATCTCTCAAGACTTTCTTTGGGGAATGGGTTGGGCGAGAAAACTTAAGTGCACACTAGTAGTGCAATCACCGGTCGAACTTCAATCTAACCTAGGATGTTTGGGAGTTAAGTGGTCATAAACGAGGTAGAGTTTCTAGCAAATCTAATTGTGCTAGACACCCAAACCTTGGATGTAATCCTCGGAATGGGTGCTCACCAAACATAAAGCGGTATTGGATGTGGCCACAGAGTAGTGTCTCAGAGAGAACCAAGATGGAGAAAAGTGGAATTTCAAGCAACCACAGCCCGAAATGGAAAATTTATGGTCAATAGTATGAAGACCGTTAGTCTAGAAGAAGTGCCAGTGGTAAAAGACTTTCCGGATGTTTTTCCCGAAGATTTGACAGGTATGCCACCGGATAGGGATGTTGAGTTCGCGATTGAGCTAGTGCCTGGTTCAGCACCTATTGCAAAGAGGCCTTATAGGATGTCCACAGAAGAACTAGTGGAGATGAAGAAGCAGATTGAAGAACTCATGGAAAAAGGTTTCATTAAACCTAGCTCATCGCCGTGGGGAGCACCAGTTCTGTTCGTTAAAAAGAAAGATGGAAGTTTTAGAATGTGTATAGACTATCGTGCACTAAATGAGGTGACGATAAAGAATAAATATCCTTTACCTAGGATAGACGATCTTTTTGATCAGTTAAGAGGAGCGGGAGTCTTCTCTAAGATAGACCTTCGATCCGGATACCACCAGTTAAAAATACGAACCGAGGACATACCAAAGACAGCTTTCTCGTCAAGGTATGGGCATTATGAATTCGCGGTCATGTCTTTTGGATTGACCAATGCCCCAGCTTATTTCATGAATATGATGAACAAAGTATTCATGGAATACTTGGACAGGTTTGTTGTCGTTTTCATTGATGACATACCAGTCTACTCCGGGATAGAAGAAGAGCATGCAGAACACTTAAGGATAGTTCTGGAAAAGCTAAGAGAAAACCAACTATATGCCAAATTCAGCAAATGTGACTTCTGGAAAAAGAAGGTAGAGTTCTTGGGTCATGTAATGACTGTCGAAGGAGTAGCTGTCGACCCGAAGAAAGTGGAGGCAGTGTTACACTGGGAGCAACCAAAGTTAGTTACCCAGATTAGATGTTTTCTTGGAATGGCGGGATATTACCGCCGGTTCATTGAAGGTTTTTCATCAATTGCAAGACCTCTTACGCAGTTGTTGAAAAAGGATAGAAAGTTTGTATGGACGCCAGAGTGCGAGAAGAGTTTCCAAGAACTGAAGAAGCGTCTAACTTCGGCACCTGTCTTGGTGTTGCCGAATGTTAAGGACGGCTTTGATATATACTGCGATGCTTCGCGTCAGGGACTTGGATGTGTTCTGATGCAGAACGGCAAAGTAGTGGCTTATGCGTCAAGGTAGTTAAGGCCACATGAGCGGAATTACCCAACTCACGACCTAGAGTTAGCTGTTGTAGTGCACGCCCTTAAAATATGGCGCCACTATCTCACCGAAAACCGATGTGAAATATATACTGACCACAAAAGTTTAAAGTATATATTCACTCAATCAGATCTTAACATGAGGCAAAGAAGATGGTTGGAGTTAATCAAGGATTATAACATCTAATCCACTACCATCCAGAAAAGCAAATGTGGTGGTGATGCTTTGAGTCGGAAAAGCCACTGACCTAAATGTGGTGGTTGCGAGAAAACCAGTTGATTTGTGTAAGGAGCTTCATAAGCTAAGATTGGAGGTCGTACCTAGAGGATATATGGCTACCATGGAAGTAAAGCCGACCCTAGAAGAACATATTAGGGAAGGTCAAAAGGATGATGATAAAATTCATAGGATCAAATCCAAGATGGACGAAGGCTTAGCCAAAGACTTTAGAGTAGATGAGCAGGGTACCTTGTGGATGAAAAATAGAATCTGCGTACCTCATAAACCTGAACTGAAGCAGTTGATACTTGAGGAAGCACACGATTCCAAGTACTCAATTCATCCAGGAAGTGCAAAAATGTACCAAGATCTCAAGGAAAGATTCTGGTGGCCAAACATGAAACGAGAAGTAGCCGAACACGTCGTATTGTGTGATTTATGTCAAAGAGTAAAGGCAATGCATCAGAGACCAGCAGAACTGTTGCAACCTCTGAAAGTACCTGAGTGGAAGTGGGAGGAAATCGGTATGGATTTCATTACCGGTTTACCCAGAACTCAGCAAGGTTTTGATTCGATATGGGTTATAGTTGATCGCCTAACCAAAGTAGCCCATTTTATACGGTGAAAACCACATACTCAGGAGATCGCCTAGCTGAGCTATATATGGCGTAATTGTGTGCTTGCATGGTGTACCAAAGAAGATAGTGTCGGATCGAGGTACTCAATTTACCTCAAGATTTTGGAATAAGTTGCATACAGCAATGGGCACCCATTTGAATTTCAGTACGGCATACCATCCACAGACAGATGGTCAGACTGAAAGAGTAAATCAGATACTCGAGGATATGTTAAGGGCTTGCGCTCTGTCATATGTCACTTCATGGGGCAAATGTCTGCCATACGCAGAATTTAGCTATAACAACAGTTACCAAGCCAGCCTAAAATTGTCTCCATTTGAAGCACTATATGGCCGTCCATGTCGAACACCGTTAAATTGGAATGAGACGGGTGAACGTCAAATATTTGGGCCCGACATTCTTATCGATGCTGAGAAAAAAATTGCCATGATTAGGAAAGATCAAGACCGCACAATCAAGGCAAAAGAGTTCTGTTGACAACCGACGCCATGAGTTAAGCTTTGAGCCGAGGATTATGTATATCTCGAGTCACACCGCTCAAAGGAGTCAAAGGTTTCACACCAAAGGAAAACTTGCTCCAAGATACGTGGGTCCATTCAAGATCTTGAGCCGTAGAGGTGAAGTCGCATATCAGTTGGAGTTGCCCCAATCGTTGGCAGGAGTGCATGATGTGTTCCATGTATCTCAACTTAAGAAGTGCCTTCGAGTGCCAACAGAGCAGACACCCCTCGAAGAGATAGAATTGTAGGAAGATCTGACCTACAAGGAATACCCAATCAAGATCTTGGACACGGTGAGCGAGAAACCGAGAATAAAACAATTCGCCTGCGAGTTCAATGGAGCAATCACTCAGAGAACGAAGCAACATGGGAGCGTGAAGAAGATCTGAAGAAGGAATTTCCCAACCTTCTCTTTAGCCAGCCCTGAATCTCGGGGACGAGATTCTGTTAAGGGGGGGAGGTTTGTAACGTCCCAAAATTTACTTTTAATATATTTATGGCATTCTGAAATTATTAGAAATTTTCGGGAATGTATTTGGAATTTTTGAAGTTAATTCGAACTTAAGCCGTATTGAGTTAATCTTATAAAATAAAGATTGTGTGTGTCACGTGCGCATAAAATTTAAAAATTTAGTTTAAAATAACGACATGGAAAAACAAGAATGTTCCTATCGAATATTTTCAAAAACTTGATATAAAAATTAAGTTGTTGATTTTATAAACATCTGCACAAGTGTCTGTTTCACTAAAAGAATTTTTGCAGAAAATCTATATATCAAAAAAATACGAAACCAACTTCGCTAGGGTTCAAATATTCCCTAGTAATTTAGAGTTTTTTTCCAAGATCTTTAGAGGCCTTTTGCTAATTTATCTCAATCGTGTTTGACCCAGCACTGTTCAAATGCGGAAATTCAACCGACAGGCACGTAATGAGTCATTCAACCTATACGCATGATTTGCTCCTCCCAGCCGTTTCTTTTGCCTTTTCCTTTCCTTTCAGTTACTACTCCCTAATCACCTCTTAATCTTTCCTTTACACTGCTGTTTTTCCTCCCCAACGTTTTGGCTGTGTTCCTCTTCACCCCTCCACGTCTCCCTGCCATTTTCTCCCGGCTTGGACGCTGCCTGGCCGAACTCCGCTTGGTTGTCTCCTTTCACGCTCATCGATCTGCGCTGTTGCCGCTGATTGTCTTCGGTCTCGCCTCTTCCTACACCGACGATCTGCGCTGCTGTCCGCGCCGATCGGTACTCTCTCTTCTCCCTTGCGCGTGCTTTAACTTTGCCAATCGGATGATTCCGCCTGTGTGTATTTGTGCATGTATATGTGTGTATGCTTGCAGATAAGTCAGGTTTGGATATATATGTTAGGCTTGTATATGTATATATTTTAGGTCGAATCATGAACGCTTATACATGTTCTAGTACATAGTCTTGTATACATGGATATAATAGGAATGTACGTATGTATATATGTTAGGTTTTGTACTGTGTTTACATATATATGTTAGTATGTATACGTATTTTTTTTAGGCGTTGATTCGATTTCCTGCTGTCATTTGCGCCAACGAGCAACTACGATCACGTCTTGGCACCGCCGCCGCCGTCGTCGTTCTTCTTTGTCGCCACGTTCGCCGGTCCCGCGTGCTCGCGCCGCCGTCGGCAGCACCAACCTTGTATTTATTTGTCTCTCGCAGAGCAAAGATAGCCACCGAGAAACGCATGAAGTATACTCTTTTATATGATGAATAGTACCTTGCATGCTTCCAGCCGGTTTGTTATTTGTACATGAATGCGTCCACAAATCGCGAATTTGTATTTTTCGCTACAAATTCGTTTTAGCTCCAATCTACATGAGACAAATTTTGTAAATGAGAAAAAATCAACACCTAGCTATGTTAATTTTACTGAAATTTTTCAAATAAATTTGTACTGTTAAAATATTCACGGAAAGTCCAAACCTACGATTTTTGTAGCTCCTAAACTATACGTCCAAAAATGTCAAAATAAATTTTATAAACCTTAGAAAATGCTAAATTAATTATCTGGAAGTTTTTATAATGTTATGAATTAGTTTGATTTATGGAGTTTCGAATGTGTGTTTGTACGTTGTTTTGCGTATTCATTTGGTTCTTATCATTGCAGCGTGAGCGTCGAAATGTGTGAGGACGCTGGATTTCAAGGATCAAGCTCGGACCAAGGCTTAGACCAAGACTCGCTGCTTTATGAAGGCAAGTTATGCTTTGACCATCTTGCTCCTAATGTTTTTAAATATTATGTTGATTTAAATTATGCATGCTAATTAAATTATAAAAGCTTTAAAATAATTTGGGTTTAGTTAAATCACCACTTGTTATCGATTCCTTGTTCACGGTATGTATGCCATAAATTCATTGTCACCTTAAGATGGGAACTATTAAATTGGTCAATACTAGTCACCAACGGAAATGGTTAGAACGAAGTAGGTATGCTTAGCCAAGCGATGCGCTTCATTGACAATGTTTCACGGGAACGATGAAATATTGAATAATGAACTATGAAAAACATTTTGAGAATGTGACACGTGTGTTGATGTTATTGATGGCACACGGTGCACGGTAACCAACCAGGGTGGTAAAATAATTTAGACTGTGGCAAGTGGCAAGTGATTAATGGAGGGCGGATATGGCACATGGGAATGATGTTGTTGAATTTGGTTTTGTGAACTTTGGGTAGTCTTGCCACGGTCAACCTAAGGACTTAACCTTGCAAGCCTTTGAACTGGGCCTAACATACAACCACATGTCCGGTATGGGGATGACCTAGTTGAGTATGATTCCGAAGTCTTAGCATGTGAGACCTCAGGTGGGTTTTGTAGTTGTGGATATGGAAAGAAGGGTGTAGTGTTTACCGGATCGGTCTTACATCTCTTCAACGGTATACGTTAGCCCTGTATTTCCGCTCCGCAAAGGGAAGGGACAGTGGGGACTATCACGGAGGTACGCATGCGAGGATAGAAGTTTGAGAAAGATTTTGTTATGGTTACTACTTTGTGTGGTGTTTAACTATCTCGTGTGGGTAAAGTGTATAACCTCTGCAGAGTGTACAAACTATTGAATAGCCGTGTCCACGGTATTGGACATTGCTCGGGAATTACAGTCAAGGGTTAGACTTTGTTAAAAATGTGGTTGGGTTAAAAGAAGAAGTTGATGGAAATGCGGATTAGGATGTGGAAATGCTTTTACATAACTTGGAAAAGTTATTGTTAATTCTACTTGTTTTTTTATTGCTTTTGAATCTACCTATGTACTTGTTAAATGTTGTTTATCGCAAATTAACCTTTAAGCCATTCCATTGGAATAAGCCGGCATGTAGCATATTAGGATGCATTCATGCATGGCTTGTTGAGTACCAATGTACTCACCCTCCATAATCACAATATCGGAAGATGAAGAACGCAAGCATATGAGGAGAAGAACGATGACCCGGCTAACTAAGGGAAGGCCCGATCGATTGCTGTGTAAACCGAGGCGCCACGAATAATTTTATAATTCATTGCTATTATTTATTTACTCGAACTCACCTGCGTGGCTTAATATTGTAAGATGACCATAAGGTCTTAACAGTTTAATTTGAATTAAATACATTATCATTATTTTTCCGCTGTGTATGTGTGATGGTATTCATCTCTGTTGTATCTGTGAGCACCAGCGTGATCCTGGACTGGTGTATCACACAAAGTGTTCGGAATTCAAATTCCGGGTGCGACAGTAGGGTTCTACCGTAGGGGAGGGGACGGCTATATAAAGGGAGTTCATGGTTGCAATTGATATGTGAGAGGGCGTAGCCACCGAAACCCTAGTCGTCTCTACTTGAGCCTTCCCGTGCGCACTAGTGCTGGCACACCGATGCACGACGTTCTTTTCCCGAACATGTGGATGCCAGTAGAGGTGTTGCTGCTACTACGACACTGATCGGGACGATCGACCACCACGTGAGGAGGATCGGCCACCGCGCGAGGAAGATCGACTACTGCAACAAGACGCGCACTTCGTTTATTCGGGCTGCATCAACTTCCTTCTGCTGCACTACGCGTCTAGTGGTAACGATCCATGATCATTTACTTGCGTGGCTTTTTGGTTTACGAGGTAGAAATTTTAATTGTGTGCTAGTGTAGCCTACCAGTATCCCTTCAGGCCTGCCGTGGTGCAAAGGCCAAACCATTCCAGTTAGGATGCCTGAATCTCCTACGAAAAAACACCTAATGCCGCTGATATCTACCACGATAGGAAAAACAAGAAATATTAAGAGGACGACAGAAAGACTGACCACGAACAGCTCCAGGACTAAAACTCGACTGAACAGGCTGAAAACTGAGTCCTCGACGCTGCCCAAAAATAGGCAACTCTCTACCTATCTAGGAGTAGTGTGTGCTTCAGGAGCACTTAGAGTCTAGGGATGACCCTGAATACCCCTAAGAGTAGCCACACGCTCATGCCTTGTGATCTTGGCGCGCGTGAAGCAGAAATCTACCAAATGTACATTCTTCTAACAAAAGGTGCATGTATACTTTGCCTTGCTAGAGGTTGAAGTAGCAGGAGGAGCAACCTTCTGATTAAAGATCCCATGGACAACCCCGACAGATCTAAACATAGTGGTACTCACCCTGTGAGCTACCACGATCTCACCACTCTTGGAGCCATGCACAATGGTGGGAGGATGCGCCCTAGCGTGCTCCAAATAGTCAAATCCTAGACCTTGATTGAATCGACTAATCTTGGATTGGTCTAGAATGAGATTGAGCCTCTTCTTGCCTCCTACAAACTTCTCGAGAGTGCTCATGAGATACTTACACTCTCGAAAGAAAGAGGCACATGAAGAATAGGGAAGAGAGGAAGAAGAAGAACCAGAAAGAGAAGATCTCTCAACACATTCATTTTTCTCCCTCAATTATGCTGCCTCAACCTTGAGGGCCTCACAAGAAACGCAAGGAGCATTTCTAATCCTAAGGGCTTGGTCTTCTAACTTCTTCCTAAGTTCAACTTGTATTTTATCCAAGTCTCCCTCAATCTCAGCACATCGCAAGCAACTTTCTTGTGACTTAGCTAGTAAGTCCTTAGCAAGATTAGCACACTTGACATTAAAAGATTCATTGTCAAGTTTTAGTTGCCTATAGCCATCACATGAGCTGACTGAGTCCTTAGAAGCGTGCATTTAAAGTTCATCGTTTCTAGAAGAAATCTTTCTAAGGTGATCGCTCATGGCATTAATCTCAGCAAGCAATTTAGGGCAATATTGACATGAGGGAGTAGAGTGAGCATGAAGCAAACTAGCCTCAACAGGAATAGCATCAACCGAAATAGTGCTAGCATTCTTCAATCTAAGACCATCAAGTTCAACAAGCACACTATCATGTATTGTCCTTAGGTTCTCTAGCTCCTGAAGTAAAGCATCAAACAAAGAACAATCATCAGTGACTCGGGAGGGAAACGATCTAAAAAAAGCTAACTCCCGAGTTAAGGTACCTACTTTCTTCTCTAGCTCCATAGCCTTAGCATGAAATTTTCCTAATTTGCAGAAAGCTTCATTGAGCTGGTCATAGGAGGGTACCTCGTCCGAGTCGCTATAGAGCTTGGAGTCACTGATGTCGCTGGCGTCTGCCATGAAGCACATCCCAGTGAAGTCGTCGCCGCCTTTCTTCTCTTGCAGATCATCCTCGCTTTCGTCCCTCCAGGTTTTCATGTCGAAGAGGTTGATGTTGTCAAGTGCGGCGAGGACACAGTGGAAGAGCTTCTTGTTCTTCGAGAAGTTGCGGTACTTCTTCTCACGCACCGAGTCGCAAGCTGGATGGTTCTTGTTGTTCGATTCTTTTTGGTGTAGTCGTTCTTGCCTGAACCGCCGACATCGTTCTTGCCCTTCTCCAGCTTGAGGCAGTTTCCCCAAATGTGGTTGGGGCCACCACACTCGAAGCAGGTGATTGTGCCACCTCTCTTCCTCTCTCTCACCCTCTTATATGCATGAGAGAATTTGCGAGCCAAAAGAGTAAGCTCATTTTCTAGAAATTTATTCAGTTGATCATCGCTTAGCTCGCAACGGGCGTTGATGGTGATCACCTTCATCTCCCAAACTCGAAGATCGAGTGCGGTCAAGAAATGTCGAGCATTATCCGAGTCAGGGTATATGCAACCAACTACTCAGAGGTTGCTCAAAATATATGTAAACCAACCAAAGCACTCGTCAAGACTCTCACCAGCATGTTGTTCAAATTTGTTGAACTCACGCTAGAATTGGTCCTGTCTTACCGTCTTGATTTGGGTAGTGCCCTCATGATAAGCATCGAGGGTCACCCTAAGACCCTGTATGAGGATGTTCCTTGCCTTAGCGTTTGCCTCAACGTCAGCCATATTGCCGGCCGTGACATTTTCATCAGCAAGAACATCATACAGGAGTTTCACCTTCTGCCAAATCAGGAAACCCTGGGCAGTAATGTATGACTCCATTCGTGACTTCCAGAAGGGAAAATCAACTCCAGAGAAAATGGGAGGCTTGGTGAAATATTTGTCCGACGCCATGGCTCTCGAGATCGGTCAAGATCTATGGAAGAGCAAAACTGGCTATGATACCAATTGAAGGACCGAGATGGCGATCATAGGGGGGTGGATGATCCTAAAATAAATTTTATCCCCAAAGAAACCAAGCCAAAATCCTTATATATCAAATGGAAGCGAAAAATTCAATTTTCACGATTTTTCGGCCTAAGGCCGGCACTACCACAAACTCGGCACTACCGAGGTACTATAGCGGTAGTGCCGGGTTACTATAGTTACAGATAAAACAGGTGAATGAATAGTGATTTTAGAACAGGTTCAAAAAGGAAAATTGATAAATCTTTTGATCCGCTGATCCAAACTCATTGAAACTTTGTGGACACCTTCCTATAGATGTCAGGAACCTATGCCAACCCTCTATTGCAAGAATCGACATCAAAGTGAAGAGGAACGCGGTATGCTACGCTAGCACAAAAAAAATCTACCGCGTAACCAGAAAGCTACTCGCAAGAAGGGGATCATAGATAAGATTACCACTAGACGAGCAGTTGCGGAATCCTTCGCACGTCGATGTAGTGGATCGTCCTCGCCGCAATCGTTGCGTCGATGTAGTGGATCGTCCTCGCCTTGCCGTGGATCGTCCTCCCACGCCACAGTCACAGCAGCGTCACCGCAGTAGTTCACACGTCCAGAGATGGAACGCCGTGCGTCGGTGTGCAAGCACCTGGTCGCTCGGCAGGGACAGCGAGAGGAGTAGGCTAGGGTTTCGAGTGAATCACTCCTAAACCGTGGAAAACACACCCTGTGCCCTCCCTCCTCCCCTCCTTATATAGCCACGAGATGAAACCCTAAACTAGGGCCAATCAGCGTGCTAAGCCCACGGGGTTCATTAATTACGGATCCAATCCAAATTAATGCGTCCCAGCCCATTAAGTGTGTGACCCTGCAGGTTCACGTACGTTTGGACGTGGATTCGAAAAACTCCTTTTCAATCCAATAGTTGGTAGTGGCTTCTTGCAAAGTATGCCAACTCCCAAACATACTATGATCAAATCGATGAACCTATCAAAAGTACTCATGTAATAATCCCTTTGCCAAGTATATGAAGATTGATCTCAAGGCGAGAAGCATGTCATCCTTTGATGATTCAATCCATCTCTCGTATCCGTGATATATTAATAAGTTGTGATTGACTCCTCAATCACGGCATGGCCATGCACTTCCTTAATCATATCACACGAGTGGCCTTGTCATATATCTCCGTTTCATTGGAGTGGCAAATTCCATCTTGACCGCTCACTTCCTCCGCACGTTTCATAGTAAACATGAAAGCTACCTTTATAACTATCCGGTTAGGAAGTAGTGTTTGATAGCCCCAAGGAAAACTATTACACATGTAGGGAATATGACAATCTCAGGTCTAAGGATCATACATCTACTAGGTATGAGATACACTGATGACACATAAGAATGAAACATTCTCGCGATGTCCCATTGCGGTCTATCTAACCCATGTTCTTCAACATGCGTCCACAATGTATAGATGATATCTCCATATCCCATGATCTATGAAGCATGATCATCGATCACTACATGTGCTGATCTATTCATCGTTGTCCTGTACGATGATATCCGATCAGAGATATTTATCGAATTACATCATTAAGTAAAGAGCTTCATAAGCAAGTCACATACTTGTTGATCAATACAATGATATACATTCATTGGACCAATAATCATATTATTATTCATAAACATAGTCATGTTACAATCATCTAAATGATTGCCTCAAGGGCATAACACTAACAATCTCCCACTTGCACTTGAGTCAATCAATTAAGTATCTAATACCAATAGACCTTGTGTGCGCCTCATGCTTAGGCTGTGGCAGTGGCTTTGTCAACGGATCGGTCACATTGGCTTCCGTATGTATTTTGCATATTCTCACGTCACCTCTATCCAAAATCTCGCGAATAAGGTGAAAGCGACGGAGTATGTGTTTAGACTTCTGATGAGATCTAGGCTCTTTTGCTTGTGCAATGGCACCACTATTATCACAATAGATGTCCATTGGACTAGAGGCACTAGCGACCACACCAAGCTCTGTGATAAACTTCTTAATCCACACAGCTTCCTTTGCGGCCTCCGCCGCAATGTACTCGCTTCATCGTAGAGTCGGCCACCGTGTTTTGCTTGGAACTCTTCCACCATCGCTCCTCCATTAAGTGTAAACACAAACCCGGATTGCGATCGAAAATCATCTTTATCAGTTTGGAAGCTTGCATCGGTGTAACCCTTTGCAACCAGATCTTCCTCACCTCCAAAAACAAGGAACATACCTTTAGTTCTTCTCAAGTACTTCAGGATATTTTTACGGCTATCCAATGACCATCACGGGATCCGCTTGGTATCCGCCGTGACACTTAGAGCATATGAGACATCCGGGCGTGTGCAGATCATGGCATACATAATAGACCCAATAGTGAAGCATATGGAATCTTGCTCATCTGTCTCGCTCATCGATGTCGAAGGACACCGATTCTTGCGAGATCGATGCCATGTGACATTGGCATGAAACCTCTCTTGGATTCATGCATATTGAACCTTTTCAATATCTTGTCAATGTACGCTTCTGACTTAATCCAATTAACCTTTTGATCTATCTCTATAGATTTTTATGCCCAAGATATAGCATGCTTCTCCCAAGTCCTTCATTGAGAAACTCCTTTTCAATGAAGTCTTAACATCTTCAAGCATAGGAATGTCATTCCCGATCAATAATATGTCATCCACATACAAAATCGTAAATACAAGTGCGCTCCCACTAGCCTTCTTGTAAACACAAGGCTCTTCTTCATTTTTGATAAAGTCAAAACCTTTGACTACTTCATCAAAACGAATGTTCCAACTCCGAGATGCTTGCTTTAACCCATAAATGGATCTTTGAAGCTTGCATACCCTTTTAGCATATTTAGGATCAACAAAACCTTCAAGTTGTATCATGTATACATCCTCGGATAGATTCCCATTAAGGAATCTTGTTTTGACATCCATCGCCATATTTCATAATCAAAATATGCAAAGAATAGCTAAAATGATCCGAGCAGACTTGAGCATGGCTACGGTGAGAAAGTTTCATCATAGTCAACTCCTTGAACTTGTTTGAAACCCTTTGCCACCAACCATGCCTTATAGATCTGAACATTTCCATCTACGTCTATCTTTTTTGAAAATCCATTTGCACTCAATGGTTTTACACCATCGAGAGTCGACCAAGTTCCAAACTTCATTGTCATGCATGGATTGAATTTGGATCCCATGGCTTCAAGCCATTTTTCGGAGTTTGGGTCCATCATTGCTTCTTCATAAGTCGTGGGCTCATCATTGTCCAACAATAATATGTCACTCCCATATCTTATAGGTACATGACGTGGCCTCCCGACCTATGTGGGTGGAGTCTCTTCCACAAAGTTGTACAACACTTTGTACATCTTGTGAAGGTTCGATGGTAGCTTGAACATATTCATGTGATTCTCGAACTTCATCAAGATACACATCACTCCTCTGATTTCTTTTGAAAGAAACTCTTTCTCCAAAAGACACCATTTCGAGCAACAAAAACTTTGTTCTCGTTTCTTTTGTAAAAGTAATATCCTTTTGTTTCTTTAGGATACCCCACAAAAAGTATTTTTTGATTTAGGTGCGAGTTTACGATTGTAAACGCGTTTTACATAAGCCTCACATCCCCATATCTTGAGAAATGACAACATGGGTCCGCTCCGGTCCATATCTCATATGGCGTCTTCTCAACGGATTTTGATGGGACCCTATTCAAAGTGAACGCAATTGTCTCTAGAGCGAAACCCCGAAGGATAATGGCGATCTGTTTGGTGATCATTGACCGAACCATATCTAATAAAGTTCGATTACGTTGTTCGGACACGCCATTCCATTGAGGCGTTCTGGCGGAGTAAGTTGCGAACGATTCCACATTGCTTTAGATGATCACCAAACTCTTGGCTCAAGTATTCGCCACCACGATCGGATCGTAAGTGTTTTATTGTTTTGCCAAGTTGATTTTGTACTTCATTCGAAACTCTTTGAACCTTTCAAAAGTTTGATTTATGCCTCATTAAATAGATATATCCATATCTCTGAAGTCATCGGTAAAAGTTACAAAGCATGAAACCCACCCCTAGCAAATCGAGCTCATTGGTCCACATACATCTGTATGTACTAGGGCCAATAATTCACTTGCTCTCTCAATAAAAACTGTGAAAGGGCTTTTGTCATCTTGCCAAGTAAACAAGATTCACATGTTTCAAATGATTCAAAATCAAATGAGGTTAGAAGTCCATCACCATGGAGCTTCTTCATGCGTTCTCATTTATATGACCTAGCGACAATGCCACAAAAGGTAGGGTTCAAATCATTAGGCCGATGCCTTTTACATTAATATTATAGACAGTTTTTCTTGAGTTCAAGGACGTACAACCCATCCACCATGGGGCAACGACCATAATACATATCATTCAAAATATCGAACAAACAAAGTTCTTTATTCTGAAATCATAACCTTCATGTTCCAAACAAGAAGATGAAATAATGTTTCTACTCAAAGATGGAACAAAATAACAATTATTAAGTTCTAAAACTAATCTTGAAGGCAAATGCAATGGGTATGTGCCAACGGCAAGACCAGCAACTCTTGCTTTATTCCCCACGCGAAGATCCACTTCTCCTTTTGCTAAGTCTCTACTCTTTATCAGCCCCTGCAACGAATTGCAAATGTGAGCAACCGAACCGATATCATATACCCATGAGCTGAGTGAAGAAGTAGCAAGATTAATTTCTATAACATTAATACCTGAAGTGGAAACCATGTTTTCATTCTTCTTATCTGCCAGGTACTTTTTGCAGTTCCGTTTCCAATGCCCTGATTTCTTGCAATAGAAGCATTGGGTATCAGGTTGAGGGCCAACTTTAAGCTTCTGAAGCTTAGTTTTGAGGCTTGCGATCTCATCTTGAGCCTTGCCCTTGCCCTTGCCCTTGCCCTTGCTCTTTCCCGTTCCCCCAGCCTTAGCCTTCCTCTTTTTGAAAGCAGTTGTTTTATGAACCATCATCACATGATTGGGTTTTTTCTTAATGCTTTCCTCGGTAGCCTTGAGCATCCCATGTAGCTCGGTTAGGCTCTTCTCCATGCTATTCATATGAAAATTCATAATGAATGGCTCAAAGCTCTGAGGCGTAGACTGAGAATAACATCGTGGCCAAACCGAGGCTAAGGGAAACTCAAGTTTTCCAATCTCCCAATGTAACCAATCATCTTGATCACATGAGGATCGACCGGACCGCCTTCACCACTTACAAGCAAATAAAAGCTTTGAGATACCATACCTCTCAGCTCTTGCTTGATTCCCAAACATGCCCTTCAAGCCCACAATCATATTGTAAGCATCCTGGTCCTCATATTGCTTTTGGAGCTCAGAGTCCATGGTGACTAGCATGAGACGGTGACCTCTGAAGCATTAACATGCTTTTCATATTCAACCTTCAAATTGCGAGCGATATTTTATTTGGTTCATCAGAATTGGATTCTCTAGAACATAGTTCTTCTTTTCATGCTTGAGAACAATTCTCAGGTTGCGATACCAATCAACAAAATTAGTTCCATTCAGTTTTTCCCTTTCCAAAACCGATCTCAAAGCAAAACCAGGTGTAGCAGGAGTAGGAGAAGGTGCCATTGAACTACAACAAAAACTGTTAGTGTTATGCCCTTGAGGCAATCATTTAGATGATTGTAACATGACTATGTTTATGAATAATAATATGATTATTGGTCCAATGAATGTATATCATTGTATTGATCAACAAGTATGTGACTTGCTTATGAAGCTCTTTACTTAATGATGTAATTCGATAAATATCTCTGATCGGATATCATCGTATAGGACAACGATGAATAGATCAGCACATGTAGTGATCGATGATCATGCTTCATAGATCATGGGATATGGAGATATCATCTATACATTGAGACGCATGTTGAAGAACATGGGTTAGATAGACCCGCAATGGGACACTGCGAGAATGTTTCATTCTTATGTGTCATCAGTGTATCTCATACCTAGTAGATGTATGATCCTTAGACCTGAGATTGTTATATTCCCTACATGTGTAATAGTTTTCCTTGGGGCTATCAAACACTACTTCCTAACCGGATAGTTATAAAGGTAGCTTTCATGTTTACTATGAAACGTGCGAGAGGGAAGTGCTTGATCAAGATGGAATTTGCCACTCCAATGAAACGGAGATATATGACAAGGCCACTCATGTGATATGATTAAGGAAGTGCATGGCCATGCCGTGATTGAGGAGTCAATCACAACTTATTAATATATCACGGATACGAGAGATGGATTGAATCATCAAAGGATGACATGCTTCTCGCCTTGAGATCAATCCTCATATACTTGGCAAAGGGATTATTACATGAGTACTTTTGATAGGTTCTGTCCGATTTGATCATAGTATGTTTGGGAGTTGGCATACTTTGCAAGAAGCCACTACCAACTATTGGATTGAAAAGGAGTTTTTCAATCCATGTCCAAACGTATGTGAACTGCAGGTCACACACTTAATGGGTGGGACGCATTAATTTGGATTGGATCCGTAATTAATGAACTCGTGGGCTTAGCACGATGGGCCCTAGTTTGGGGTTTCATCTCGTGGCTATATAAGGAGGGGAGGAGGAGGTGCAGCGTGTGCTTTCCCACGGTTTAGGAGTGATTCACTCAAACCCTAGCCTACTCCTCTCGCTGCCTCGCCGAGCGACCGTGTGCTTGCACACACGCACGGCGTTCCATCTCTGGACGTGTGGACTATGCGGTGACGCTGCTGCGATCGCGCGGCGTGGGAGGACGATCCACGGCAAGGCGAGGACGATCCACTACATCGACGCAACGACTGCGGCGAGAACGATCCACTACATCGACGCGAGAAGGATTCCGCAACTGCGCGTCTAGTGGTAATCTTATCTATGATCCCCTTCTTGCGAGTAGCTTTCTGGTTTCGCGGTATTTTTTTTTGTGCTAGCGTAGCATACCGCGTTCCTCTTCAAAAACATGCAAAGATTCTAAGCACTATGTTTATGTAAAACTTTTATTAAACTTTTTAATTAAAGACACTTCTATTTTATGTCCCTTTTATAGACACATAGTGAGTATTCAACATCCATATTCATCAAACACTAGTGAGCTTTGGCATCACTGCTAGAAATTTAATGACATAGGTAAGCAACACCTTTGCTAATTACATCATATGTAACTCTTGTTTGTTGAGTATGAAAACAAGTAATGAATGCCTCCATCAACTTGACTCATGGCAGTCAACTCGCCCCAAGGGCTCACATGAGGAGGAGCACTTCCAGATTCGGTGCCAATTAAGAAACCTACCTCATGTGTGTTTTCCTAGACACCACTTGTCTTGTATAGGTTCCTTCATTATCAAATCAAATCCCAACCACTTATGTCCTCAAGCCCAAAACCGCTTTGATAGCTTGATTAAATCTACCATTGTTATGCGTGATGTGTCCAACACATCCCTATCATCTATTGAGATAGCCATTGATATACTACTTTGGCATCATATCAATAACGATCTAAATTCTTGATAGGTGTAACAATTGGATGGACAATTTGATTTAAAATTTTTAACTATAGGGATGAACAAAGATTACTATGAACATGGCATCACATGCAATGAGCATAAAGAAAATAGCAAGGATTAAACATACATCCACGTAAAATCAAAATAAGTCGTGAAATAGCATGGCCCTTAGCATTAAGATCTCCATCATCATGCTTGTTTGTTCACCTAGCCACCTTGCTTGATTTGTTCACCTAGCCATCTTGCTTGATACCATCGTCTTCATCATTATGGATGCAACTCCTTACAACTTTTGATAATGAATTTTACATGAGGGTTTGAAGCATCACAAGTCGACACGCATGTGTCGTTATACAATTAAAATAGCCTTATGGCTTGACACGTACCATGAGCCATGTGGAAATTACATGCATCACATACACATAGGCCATACCATTTCACATAATTCCTGCAAAAACGAGTTAAACAAAAGCAACCCTACGACTCCGGGGTCCGAGGGGCAGCAACCGCGGTAATCCATTGGCCGGCCAATGGCGGGTCGAGGGCGCGCCTTGAAAAATTTTTTAGAGGCATGTCTTCCGACATTGGGAAACACCTCGAAATTTCCACGGATCAACCAGATTGACCCAATCCGATCTAACAAGATTGGCTTGGTCCCATATGGATACGTTTGAAACCACGATGGCGGTAACCCGGACCGGTAAGGGTAACGTCGTACCATGAACGGACTCACCCAAATCAATATTGAATCTGTTTGCGCTACCATGGATCAACCAGATTGACCCAATCCAACTCAATCGATTGGCTTGGTCCCATATGGATACGTTTGAAACCACGATGGCGGTAACCCGACCGGTAAGGGTAACGTCGCACCATGAACGGACTCACCCAAATCAAGATTGAGTCGGTTTGCACTTTCCACAAACCCTAAACCGATCGATCTCATCGATGGTGCCAAATCACCAATTCATCACATGAACTGGTGAACATGTAATAGATCCAATCTACTAACCTTACACATCATATGTGCAACATCCGATCACAAAACTATACGAGATGGCTCGATACCATCAAGAGGAACGCGGTATGCTACGCTAGCACAAAAAAAATCTACCGCGTAACTGTAAAGCTACTCGCAAGAAGGGGATCATAGATAAGATTACCACTAGACGCGCAGCTGCGAATCCTTCGCGCCGATGTAGTGGATCGCCCTCGCCGCGATCGTTGCGTCGATGTAGTGGACCGTCCTCGCCTTGCCGTGGATCGTCCTCCCACGCCGCAGATCACAAGCAGCGTCACCGCAGAGTCCACACGCCCAGAGATGGAACGCTGCGGCGTCGTGTGCAAGCACTGGTCGCTTCGGCAGGACAGCGAGAGGAGTAGGCTAGGGTTTCAGTGAATCACTCCTAAACCGTGGAAAACACACCTGTGCCCTCCTCCTCCCTCCTTATATAGCCACGAGATGAAACCTAAACTAGGGCCCATCAGCGTGCTAAGCCCACGAGGTTCATTAATTACGGATCCAATGCAAATTAATGCGTCCCACCATTAAGTGTGTGACCTGCAGGTTCACGACGCTTGGACGTGGATTCGAAAACTCCTTTTCAATCCAATAGTTGGTAGTGGCTTCTTGCAAAGTATGCCAACTCCCAAACATACTATGATCAAATCGGATGAACCTATCAAAAGTACTCATGTAATAATCCCTTTGCCAAGTATATGAAGATTGATCTCAAGGCAGAAGCATGTCATCCTTTGATGATTCAATCCATCTCTCGTATCCGTGATATATTAATAAGTTGTGATTGACTCCTCAATCACGGCATGGCCATGCACTTCCTTAATCATATCACACGAGTGGCCTTGTCATATATCTCCGTTTCATTGGAGTGGCAAATTCCATCTTGATCGCCACTTCCCTCTACTCGTTTCATAGTAAACATGAAAGCTACCTTTATAACTATCCGGTTAGGAAGTAGTGTTTGATAGCCCCAAGGAAAACTATTACACATGTAGGGAATATGACAATCTCAGGTCTAAGGATCATACATCTACTAGGTATGAGACACACTGATGACACATAAGAATGAAACATTCTCGCAGTGTCCCATTGCGGGTCTATCTAACCCATGTTCTTCAACATGCGTCCACAATGTATAGATGATATCTCCATATCCCATGATCTATGAAGCGTGATCATCGATCACTACATGTGCTGATCTATTCATCGTTGTCCTATACGATGATATCCGATCAGAGATATTTATCGAATTACATCATTAAGTAAAGAGCTTCATAAGCAAGTTACATACTTGTTGATCAATACAATGATATACATTCATTGGACCAATAATCATATTATTATTCATAAACATAGTCATGTTACAATCATCTAAATCATTGCCTCAAGGGCATAACACTAACACAAAGTTCTGACCTTTTTTAATTTTACGGAAGGGTGCACAAGAACGGGCTCAAAAACAAAAACTTGGCTCTCAGCTAGCTCGTGGGTTCTTGATGATCGATATGATCCTAGATGGCTTTCCACATGTCATAGCAAGCTAGAACTCAAGAACACCCCAAAACTCATTCTTCCAAGATTTATCCTATCAAGAACAAAAAGCGGTTTCTTCCGAGAAAGAACTCAAGACTTGCCTAGATGATTGGGATATGATGTAAAGAAAACTCATCCATCAATCATACATCTTCATCAAAAGATCCAAAAGCATGTAGAAGGAGGGGAAGCAAATCCAAATTGCATAAATGTAAATTGCAAGAATGTAAAGACTGAATTTAAGTGTGGAATGTAAATGCGAAAAATAAATTCAGAATTGAGAGGAATGGATTAAACTTTCTAGAAGGGAGGTTTACAAAGCCTCACAACAAAGTGGGCAAAGCTCAAAGGAGCATCAAAACCTCTAAAACCTTCAAGGGAGGAAGGCCACCCCTTCCCCTCTATTTATACTACTCTTGAGTCACCCTCCACCCTTAGATGAGATCCTTTTGCCCTAAGGACCACCATCAAGGGTTAGGATGACTCCCACACACAGCCTTACATGGGCTAACCTGAAACCCAACAAGCACACCGGGTTTCCAAGGCATGCTAACGAGACCCACTACTCTATCACCTAGACCACTCTCTGATGGCCTCCTTGATTCGAGCAGCTTCTAGTTAGCATCTCATCCATTCCTTGTCTTCTAGGTTCATAGCAACTCCATCTCCGACCATCTTCCGGCGATCCTCGACCGTTTGGACCTCTGTCGCACCTCGCCTAGTCCCGGTCATCCTCCGCCTCACCATGATCTAGCACTGTCATCCTATAACCATTAAAAACAAGAAAACACATCACATAGCATTGCCCACTTTGATCAAGATCGAGTCGATGAGTCGATATCGAGCATCGAGTAATCCCACTCGATACTTGTCGATTCTCACTCTACTTGAGTCACTTGAACACAAGTCGACGGGGCATTACTCGAGCTAACCCGCCGCTCGATCTGGCCGCATCCCTACTCGATACTTCTCAACCCTCACTCTACTCGAGTCACTTGTCCATTGGTCTTGTACCAGCCAAAGTCCAGACAACTCGAAGTCCAACCACTGGTATTCGACCAGCCAATGTCCAGACCACTCGAGGTCCGACCACTAGTCTTCGACTAGGACAGACTCAAATCAAACTCAACCTTGAGCCCCAAAAGCTTGAATTCAATCAATTACTCATCACACTTGGGTATACCTCCACATGTTCTTTCATACTCCTTCCCGTTTGCTCCTTTTGATTGATTTGTGTGTGGGCTTGGTTGAATCATTTTCGAGTGGGGGAAATTTTAGATTTGGGATCATTCACCCCCCTCTGATTGCCATTTTGGTCCTCCAATTGGTATCAGAGCTGGTTTTGCTCTTCCATAGATCTTGATTGGTCTCAAGAGCCATGGCGATGGACAAGTATTCCACCAAGCCTCCCATTTTCTCTGGAGTTGATTTTCTTTTTGGAAGTCATGGATGGAGTCATACATCACTGCTCAGGACTTCCTGATATGGCAGAAGATGAAACTCCCGTATGAGGTTCCTGCTGATGAAAACGTCACGATCGTCAATATGGCTGATGTTAAGGCAAGGAACATCCTCATGCTTGGTATTAGCCACAGTGAGTATGATAGGATTTCTCACCTCCGTTCTACTCACCAGATTTGGGTGACTCTCGATGCTTGTCATGAGGGCACTACCCAAATCAAGACGGTGAGACAGGACCAAACGTGATTACAACAAGTTTGAACAACACGCTGGTGAGAGTCTTGACGATTGCTTTGGTCGTTTTACAAAGATTTTGTGCGACCTCTGTGCAGTCGGTTGTTTATACCCTGACTCGGATAATGCTCGACACTTCTTGACCGCACTCGATCTTCAAGTCTAGGAAATGAAGGTGACCACTATCAAGGACACTACAGACCTATCGACTCTGACTCTTGACAGGCTTTATTCCCTTCTCAAGACTCATGAGATCGATGTCGTCTCTCGCAAGATGAAATCTCAGTCGATGGCCTTGGTCACCGATCCCACTGGATCCACTTCGGATTCTTCTACTGGTCTTTATCTCTCCACCCTTTGCGAGCTAAGCGTTGACCAACTGGAAAAATTTCTAGAAAATGAGCTTACTCTTTTAGCTCGTAAATTCTCTCATGCATACAAGAGGGTGAGGGAGAGGAAGAGAGGTGGCATGATCACCTGCTTTGAGTGTGGTGGCCCCAACCAGATTTGAGCGAATTGTCCCAAGTTGAAGAAAGGCAAGATCGACTCTGGCGGTTCGGCAAAGAACGACTACATCGACAAGAACCACAACAAGAAACCTCCATCTCGTAACCCGGTGCATGAGAAGAAGTACCACAACTTCTCAAAGAACAAGAAGCTCTTCCATCGTGTCCTCGCCGCACTCGATGATATCAACCTCTCTGACACGGAGACTTGGAGCAATGAGGGCAAGGATGATCCGCAATTGAAGAAAGGCAGCGACGACTTCAATGGGATGTGCTTTATGGCGGACGCCAACGGCATCAGCGACTCCGAGCTTTACAGTGACTCGGACAAGGTACCCTCCTATGACCTACTCAATGAAGCTTTCTGCAAATTAGGAAAATTTTATGCTAGAGCTAGAGCTAGGTGTATGGAGCTAGAGAAGGAAGTAGGTACCTTGACTTGGGAGTTAGCTTCTCTTAGATCTTCTCCCTCCCGAGTCACTGGTGATTGTATTCTTTGTGATGCTTTGCTTGTGGAGCTTGAGAACCTAAGGACTATTAATGATAGTGTGGTTTCTGAGTTTGAGAGTCTTAGGTCGAAGAATGCTAGCACTAGTTTTGTTAATGCTATTCCTTCGATGCTAGTTTTCTTCATGCTCACACCAGTGCATTGTGTGAAAAATGCCCTAAATTGCTTGCTGAAATTGATGCCAAGAGCACTCACCTTAGGAAGCTATCTACTAGAAGCAATGAACTTGAATTGCATGCTTCTAAGGACTCAGTCAGCTCATGTGAGGGCTGTAGACAACTAAAACTTGGCAATGAATCCTTAAATGTCAAGTGTGCAGAACTTGCTAAGGACTTACTAGTTAAGTCACAAGAAAGTTGCTTGTGATGTGCTGAGATTGAGGGGGACTTGGATAAAATCCAAGTCGAACTTAGGAAGAAGTTTGATGCCGAGACCTTTAGAATTAGAAATGCCCCTTGCGTTTCTTGTAGAATCCTCAAGATTGAGCCAGCCATGTTGAGGGAGAAAAATGCACATGCTGGTAGTTCTTCTCTGTCTGGTTCTTCTTCCTCTTCTCTTCCCTGTTCTTCATGTGCCTCTTTCTTTCGGGATTGTGAGTATCTTAAGAGCACTCTCGAGAAGTTTGTTGGAGGCAAGAATAAGTTCAATCTCATTCTAGACCAATCCAAGATTAACCGATTCAATCAGGGTTTAGGATTTGACTACTTGGAGCACGATTAGGCGCATCCTCCTACCATTGTGCGTGGCTCCAAGAGTGGTGAGATCATGGTAGCTCATTAGGTGAGTACCACTGTGTTTAAATCTACCAAGGTTGTCCATGGGATCTCTAATAAGAAGGTTGCTCCTCCTGCTACTTCTGCCTCTAGTAAGGCGAAGTACAGATGCACATTCTGTTAGAAGGATGGTCACCTAGTAGATTTCTGTTTTAGGTGCACAAAAAACATATGGCGTGAGCGTGTTGCTGCTCTTAAGGGTATTAAGGGTCATCCCCAGACTCTGAGTGCTTCTAAGGCATGCACTGCTTCTAGACATGTTAGAGAGATGCCTATTTTTTGGATGCTGTTCATTCGAGTTTTGATCCTGGAGTTGTTCGTGGTCAGTCTATCTATCGTCCTCTTGATATTCCTCATTTTTCCCATTGAGGTAAATATCAGCGGCGTAAGGTGTTTTTTGGTAGGAGATTCAGGCAACCTTACTGGGATGGTCAGGTCCTTGCTCCACCGAGGGCCAATCCAGTTTCGGCTCCTAGATCTTCTATTAGGATTGTTATTGATCTTGTGAGAGTTGAGCGGTAGAGAGAAACTCGAGTCCAGTCTTCTTCTGTGGCTGGTGCTCTGACGTGTCGTATGGTTCAGTATTGGGTTCCCAGGTCTTCACTTTATCCCAGTACTGAGTCATCTCTTTCTCTTTTGGCTTGATCAGGATCGTCGGATTGGGAAGGGAGAGGTTTGGATTGTTGACTCTGGTTGTTCTCGTTATATGATTGGAGACTCTCGTTGGTTCTCTTCCCTAGTCTGAGCCCCCGGTGATGAGTTGATCACTTTTGGGGATGCTTTATCAGGTAGAGTCATGGCTAAAGGTACTGTCTGCATTAGTAACAATTTCATTCTTAAGGACGTTGCCTTAGTGAGTAAGCTGCAATACAATCTGCTTTCTGTTTCTCAGCTTAGCGATGACTCTTTCGAGGTAAGCTTTAAGAGTAGCGCCTGTAGAATCCTCGATTCACCGGGAGAGTTAGTTTGATTTCTAGATTTGGGAGAGTCTTTCGTGCTGATTTTTTTGGTTCTTCTGGAGACTCTCTTCGGTGTTTGATTGCTTTTGAGTCCCGTGATCTCTCCTTCTGGCATAGGAGACTAGGTCACATCGGCTTCGACCATTTGACTCGAGTTAGCAATCATGATCTCATTCGTGGTTTGCCTAAACTCAAGATGGACAAAGACTTAGTTTGCTCTCCTTGCTGACATGGCAAGATGGTTTCTGCTTCTCATCCTCCAATCACTGTTGTGATGACTGATGTACCAAGATAGCTTTTACATATGGACACTGTTGGTCCAGCTAGAGTGAAGTCATCGGGTGGGAAGTGGTATGTCCTTATCATTGTCGATGATTTTTTGAGGTATTCGTGGGTGTGTTTCATGGCCTCAAAGGATGAGTCTTTTACTCATTTCAGGGGTTTGGTCGGTAGGTTGTCTATCGAGCTCCCAGGTGCCTTATGAGCTATACGCAGTGACAATGGTACGGAATTCGAGAACTCCTACTTTGAGAGTTTCTGTGTGAAGTCTGGCTTAGAGCATCAGTTCTCTTCTCCCTACGTCCCTCAGCAAAATGGCGTAGTGGAAAGGGAGAACAGGACCCTGGGAGATGGCTAGGACAAGGCTAGACGAGTATTCTTTTGGGCTGAGGCTATAGCTAATGCTTGCCATGTTTCTAATCGAGTATTCTTGAGAGCACATTTGCACCGCACTTCTTACGAGTTGGGGTATAGGCAAAAGCCAAGTGTTTCTCATTTTCATATGTTTGGTTGCAAGTGTTTCATCTTAAAGTCTGGTAACCTGGATAAGTTTGAGTCTCGCTCTTCTGATGGTATTTTTCTGGGTTACTCAACTTCTTCTCATAGCTATAGTGTCTGGAGTTGTGAGTCGAATAGGATCATACAGACCTGCGAAGTGACCTTTGATGAGGCTAGCCCAGGAGCTAGACCTGATATTTCAGGCTCTTCTTCCCTCTTTGAGACCATTTTTGTAGAGGTTGAGGATGATGGAGATGATTGTGTTCCACCTAATCTAGTTCCCTCTACACCTGAGGTGCCTCCTGTTTCCATTTCTGCACCTCAGGGAGACCAGCTTTTGCCTTCTGACTCTCATGCAGCTAGTGGTTCTGATCCTACCTCCTCTGTGCTTGAGGTAGAGGCCACTTCTCCTTTTGGACCTCTCTGCCATATTCAGAGACATCATCCACCTGATCAGATCATTGGTGATCTATTTGAGCGTGTCACACGCTCAAAATTAGGGTTGTCCAGTTTCTGCCTTCACTCAGCCTTTGTTGCCTCTTTCGAGCCGAAGGATGTTTCTCATGTATTATCCGATGAGTCTTGGATTAATGCTATGCATGAGTGAAAGGATCAAGTTGGCCTTGAGGGGGTGAATAGGCAACTTTAAAAAAACTTTTAAGTATTAAGAAAAAAGTTTCTCAATAAAAACATAGCAACAGAAAATAATTAGAATAGCGAATCAGCACAACTTAGTTGCAGTAAGAACTTGAATGAAAACTGACAATAAGATGAACACGCAAAGATAAACCAATATCAGGATGACTCAAGGATTTTTCACCGAGGTTCAGAGACCTATCTCCTATGTCCCTGTTTGAGCACTTCTTCAGAAGTATTGCTCCACCAAATGGCCAATTTCGATGGCTTTTGGTTTTTCACTAGCTTGACTCTTCCACCACTCCGGTGAGGTGAGTCTCAACCTTTCACAGCAATGGTGGCCTTCCACAATCCCTTTTGGATAGGTCGCACCAACAACTTCTCCAACCGTCTAGGAACAGCTAGTTCCAAGAGTAATAGACTATCCACAAGCCCTGTCGCTTGGTTCAGTAGCTAGATGCAAACTAGACTCAGCTTGGAGCAAGAACTCTAAATGTTCAGAATGAGTGTTTGTGGTTTCTGAGTTGAAGCTCAAACTCTTTGATAGAATGAAATCTTAGAAATGCTAAAGATCAAAGAGTTGTAATTGATTTGAAAGACGTCAACGGTGTTCTGAATGTCAAAGATGTGTATGTGCAAAATTCTCTGACATTTTATGAACTCAAGCACTGTATATATAGAGCTTGAACAGAAATAACCGTTGTACCTGCCATTTGCCCATTGGGATTGGCAGGATGGATGAGACAGGTCAACTACTGCCTCTTTTATAAGTATTTTAAGGTGTGTGAGACATACCAGACTGATATGATGAAAGATATTCACGCGCCGAACTGAAATTCTTAGTTCGGGGTACACAAGATTTGAGAAGTATTATTGTACCCAGTGTAACCCATTTGCGCCGGACCGACAAAACCGGTCCGTTGTATACATGTACTGGTAAAAGTAAGTTTGTGCCGGACCGACAAAATTGGTTCGGTGTACACATGCTTTGTTCCATTTGGATACCAGCAAAATAATTTTTGCGTCAAACCGAAAAAATTGGTCCGGCGTAGAAGGGAAAATTAGCTGGTTTTATCAGAGAGAATCACATTTGCACCGGACCAAAAAAGTTGGTTCGGCATACACTTAGAATTTGGTCCGCAGCAAACGGCATGTTCTCGATTAAGATTTGAGTAATGAATTTCTTAACGCCGTACTAGAAATGATGGTCCGGAGTGAAAAACAACATACGCAGGACTTTGAAAATAAGGATGAATTTCAGATCAATCCGGCGTGAACGGTGTACGCTCGGTTGAAATAAATCAGGAGAGAGCTCTTAGCGCCGGACTGAAAAAGTCAGTCCGGCGTACATGGAGTGCACTCAGTTAGAACTTGAAATTTGATGTTTCAGCATCGGACTAAATGAAGTTGGTCCAAAAAAGAACTCCTTTTGGCTAATAGAAGGGATATTTGGATTTTTGAATGAGAGTTATGAAATGTCCTATGCTCTAAGTAATCTTAGTGATTTTTGCATATGAACCAAGATTATTACTTGTGTATAATATCTCTTAATATTACAGTTATTCTAGCTATATGGCTTGAATCAACTCCCAAGCCAAAACTAAAAATAAACACCTTAGCCTTGTTCTTCAAATATAGCTGTTGTCATCTTATACTAAGTATGCTTCTTGATCATCAACACCAAAACCTACATAATAAGCATAACTGACAAAAATAGGGGGCCTAGATGCTCTCAATGAGGAACTTGAGAACTTCGAGAGGAACAAGGTATGGCAGCTTGTCGAGCTCCCATCTGGTCATAATGTCATTGGGACCAAGTGGGTGCTCAAGAACAAGCAAAGCGAGGATGCAGTTGTCATAAGAAACAAGGGTAGGCTAGTTGCACAGGGCTTTTCTCAGGTCGAGGGTTTTGACTTCGAGGAAACATTTGCCCCTGTAGCTAGAATAGAGGCTATCAGGATCCTACTTGCATTCTCTGCATCGAAGGGCTTCAAGCTTTATCAAATGGATGTCATGAGTGCATTCCTCAATGGATATATTGAGGAAGAGGTCTACATTAGGCAGTCTCTAGGATTCGAGAACCCTAAATACCCAAACCATGTCTTCAAGCTTTCCAAAGCTTTATATGGACTTAAGCAGCCCCCCTAGAGCTTGGTGTGAAAGGCTTAAGTCCTATCTTCTCTGCCATGGTTTCAAAATTGGTATAGTAGACAAGACTCTATTCATCAGACACCAATATTCTCATTTCCTCATCGTCCAGATTTATGCGGACGATATTATCTTTGGTGGCTCTTCGTATTCTCTTGTGTCTCAGTTTTTAGAAGTGATGAGCACAGAGTTTGAGATGAGTATGATGGGTGAGTTGAGCTACTTCCTTGGCTTCCAGATCAAGCAGACTTAGGAGGGCACCTTCTTGTATCAAGGCAAGTACACTTGAGACCTCCTAAGGCGCTTCGACCAGTCTGACGAGAAGCCGGTGATGACTCTTATGGCCACCACTGCTGTCCTCGAGCCTGATGAGGATGGTGAGCCTGCTGATCAAAAGGAGTTTCGAGGCATGATCGACTCCCTCTTGTACCTCACTGCCTCAAGGCCAGACATACATTTTGCTATGTGTATGTGCGCTCGATTTCAGGCTTCTCCTTGCGCCTCACTACCAGGCGGTGAAGCGCATCTTCAGGTACTTTCGAGCAACCGTTAATTATGGTATTTGGTACTCTTCTTCTTGTCTATCCCTTCGAGCCTTTTTCGATGCAGACTTTGATGGTTGTAGGATAGATATGAAGAGCACCTCTCGCACTTGCCAATTCATTGACATTTCTCTTATTTCTTGGTCATCTAGGAAGCAGTCCGGAGTTGCACAGTCTACCGCTGAGGCTGAATATGTTGCTGCAGCCAGTTGCGGTAGTCAGATTCTCTAGATGAGATCGACCTTGCAGGACTTTGGGTTAGAGATAGAGAGTGTGTCATTTATCTATGACAACACTTCTGCTATTTGCATTGCGAAGAACCCAATGCAGTATTCCCGGACCAAGCACATTGATATTAGATATCACTTCCTTAGAGACCATGTGGATAAGGGGGTATCGTGCTTTAGTTTGTAGAGAGTGACCATCAGATAGACGATATCTTTACCAAGCCTTTGGATAGCTCCAAGTTTGTTACCCTGAGGAGTGAGCTTGGAGTCGTGTGCCCTTACGGCTTATTATGAGGGGGAGCTAGTTTGTATACTATGTATTATATATTTTCTTCTAGCTTTTCTTTTTCTCTGCATCTTCATGGTGTTTTTGAGCAGTAGTGTTCTCTTCTATCTTTTCTACGCTGACACCTACTCTACAGCTTCTTGACTTCTTCTCTTCATCCTGTGTTTCTGGTTCCGATTGAGTTCATTTGGACCCCTTTTTGAGCTTAATTATACTAATAACTCATTTTAACTAGATTTGTGTTTTAATTGAATCACGTGTTGAGGGAGAGTTTGGGAATCTGTTCATGCATTGCATATAGACTTTATTTTATGTTTAATGAGCTTTTTCTATTATGCAAATGAGCTATTATTCGTGCTATGCACCCCGCTACTTTCATGAAAAAAAAATGCTAGCTTAGATATGTCCAAGTTCATAAATCTTGCTAAGCTTGTTAAAATTTGAAAATTGAAAGCTTTAAATGAAAACTTGATGAAACATGTTGCTTTTACTTGCTAAAGTTTCTTCTCTAGATGTATTTGTCATGATTCGTGAAATTTTGGATATCTCTAGTCCCTATAGCAACTTGGGTGAAACTTGCTTGATTCGTACTAGAGTCCTTCATTTGCTCATAATTCAATGTGCTAAAATTGAAAATTAATCAAAAATGACTTTTCTTGTGCGAATTAAACTCAACACCTTACATTCGCAGGATAGCCTCCCATTGCACTTGGGATGAACTTGTAATGCATCGTGTATGACCAAGACCATTGTCTTAAGAGTTCTTCTTGAGATGGTCGAATATGGCTTGAGTCAATTGCTTTAAAAAATACAAATAAAAAAAACATAAGTGGGTAAAGAATGCAAATAATGTCGAACATTTGCACCATGCTATGTCTTTTAAAGTCTTATAGCAAAATTTGCATTAACTGAAAAATGAGCTCGAAGGACCCTGTATGCACTACTAGATTTCCCAAAGTGTTGAGTAGGTTGAACTCTAGGTTCTCTATTTGATCCATTGTATGGTTTTGCCTCTAGTTTAGAAACTATGCTAAGTGTTGCAATTGTTAAATCATGCAAAATAACATTGTCTTTCTGGTACTTGCTAGCAAACTTGTCATTTGCACTTGGACATGTCTTAGTTTTGCGTAATCTAAACTTGAGTGGCTTGGTATCATACTTTGTATATGTGATCACTTGGATAATTCTCAAAACTCTTTTAGGATGCATTTCATGCATACATGTGTAAAGGGGGAGAATTTGCCATCTTGATGTCTATATTGCCAAAAGGGGAAGAAATTGTAGGAAAGGCAACATTTTTCTTGGATTTTATGGACCTTATGAATTTTGGTGAAAAATTGCTAATCTTAAGAATCATAAGCATTTGTAATCTTCTATTGGATTTTTAGAGCTTTTGTGGAAACTTGTTCTTTCTTGGTTTTTGCTCTAAAATTCTTTCTGTCAACTTGGTCAGGTCCTTATCTTCTTTCTTTCTGGATCAAGTTCGGCATTTCATCCTAATTGATTCATTCTCTTCTTTATCAAACTCAAAATTTCATACCTTTTGGGTGTTTGTCAATATACTCATCAAGGGGGAGATTGAAAGACCATATGGAGGTCTACCCATGTGTGTGATGAGTAATTGACTGTATTCGAGCTTTTGGTGCTCAAGTTAAATTTGATTTAAGTCTGTCCTGGTCGAAGACCAGTGGTCGGACCTCGAGTGGTCTAGACTTTGGTTGGTCGAAGACCAGTGGTCCAGTGACTCGAGTAGAGTGAGAATCGAGAAGTATCGAGTAGGGATGCTGCCAAGTCGAGCGGCGCGTTAGTTCGATTACTGCCAAGTTCTGGTTTGGTCGAGTTATGCCCCGTCGGATTGTGGTCGAGTGACTTGAGTAGAGTAAGAATCGATAAGTATCTATTAGGGTTACTCTATGCTCGATATCAACTCATCAACTCGATTTTGAGCAAAGTGGGCAATGCTATGTGATGTGTTTCCTTGTTTTTAATGGTTGCAGTACGACAGTGCTAGGTCATGGTGAGGCGAAGGATGACCGAGACTAGGCGAGGTGAGTCGAAGATCCAAACGGTTGAGGATCGTCGGAGATGATCAGAAACGGAGTCGCTGTGAACCTAGAAGGCAAGGAATGGATGAGATGCTAGCTAGGAGCTGCTCAGGTCAAGGAGGGCTGTCAGATCGCGGTCTAGGTGATAGAGTAGCGGGTATATTTAGCATGCCTTGAAAACCCGGTGTGCTTGTTAGGTTTCGGGTTAGCCCATGTAAGGCTATGTGTCGGAGTCATCCTAACCCTTGCTGGTGGTCCTTAGGGCAGAAGGATCTCATCCAAGTGTGGAGGGTGACTGGAAGGTAGTATAAATAGAGGGGAGGGGTGGCCTTCCTCCTCTTGAAGGTTTTAGAAGTTTTGGCTCATTTGAGCTTTTGCCCACTTTGTTGTGAGGCTTTGTAAACTTCCCTTCCAGGAATAAAAATCATTTTCTCTTATGCTTGAATTTACATTACGCATTAAATTCAGTAACTTACTTTCAAGCATTTAAATTTCGCACTTACATTCTTGCAATCTACTTATACGCAATTTGGATTTGCCTCCCCTCCTTCTATTTGCTATTGCCTCTTATTTCGAAGGATCGTTGCATTTTTATTGCAAGAAATAGATCTTGTGTTCTTGAGTGATTCATTCTTGTAGATCATGTCTGCGGAGATTTTGACTTGAGTTCTTGTTTGTTGTGATAAGTGGGAAGTTGTCCAAGATCATCTTGATCATCAAAACCCCATAAGCAAGTTCAAGATCAAGTTATTGTGTTTTGTCTAAACTTGGTGTGTTTTTCCTTCCCAGGCAAAAAGGTCAGAACTTTGACGCCAATCTTTGTGACTGAAGGTTCGAATAAGTTCCTGACATCCTTAATATCACATCTACCAAGTTTCATAAGTTTTTGTCCAGCCGATCAAAAGATTCCTCAAGTTTTGCTTTTGAGTCGTGCTGTTTTCAGACTCTGTTCTTGCTGTTGTTCTTGAGTCTGGTGCTATCGGTCTCCCTACGGTAGCACTACCCATACAACGCAGTTACTCCTTCCCATTTGCTCATTTTGATTGATTTGTATGTGGGCTTGGTTGAATCATTTTAGAGTGGGGGAAATTTTAGATTTGGGATCATTCACCCCCCCCCTGATCACCATTTCGGTCCTCCATTATGACTGAGTCCTTGCGTGGGTGCATTGAGGTTGCAGGTAGAGAAGGTTCTTGCGGAATTCCTTATTCAAGATGTCCCTAAGGGATCTAGAACTCAAGGTAGTATTGTTAGGCATTGGTCTTTGAGCAAGTTTATGCCTTCGAGTCTTGTCCTATGTAATTTAAGGAAAAATTAAAGTGAATGTTGAGTCGTGAGAAGGTGAAATGAGTTAAGGTGCTTGCTCGGAATAATCTGAGAAAAAAGTGACTTCGAATTCAAAGTCTCTTATGCGTGAGAAATTTCCAGAGTTGCTCTTACTAGGTATGTGTCGTGATTTAAATTTGTTGATTGATCTATTTCGTTTAGTTGGCATTCTTGGAATTCGGGGTCGAATTCCTTTAAGGGGAGGAGAATGTAATATCACAGGTTATTTCCAGGTGAAGGAAAAAATTTAGTTGGGGTGTGGACCGATCTTGTAGTCTATTTCGGGGTCTTGTGGGCCAACCCATGGGCTTTAGGAGGTGGGTTTTTGTCCTTGTGAGACGATTTCCCTCAACTAATTCCCCTCTCACGTAACTCCACTCCCACCTAATCCCCTAATTTCTTCTCCCTGGTCCCTCTCCCAGCCAGCGCCATTTCTCCTTGGCGCCTCCTCCTCCTCCCTATTTTTCTCGAGTGGTTTTTCAGCAGCTCCCTCCTCTCCTGGCCAAGGCGCTTCCTCCTCCAAGTCAAGCATCAGCTCCACCTCCCTGGCCGAAAAGCAGCTCCTCCTCCTCCCTTGGTTGAGCTCCATCCCCCCTTTTGCTCCACCTTGTGGGTCAGTCAAGGTGAACCTTCTATGGTGGCTTGATGCTGTTTTGAGGTGAAAATCCTGCTAGTTTGGGTGTTCTATGGTTCTTGGATTTGGGGATTTTGGAGGGAAAGGTGGATCTAGAGATTTGGGGAGAAGTTCTGATTTTTAGGCTATGCATCTACCGATTTTGGAGCTGCGATTTGAGGTTCATAGTGGAATTTTCAGAGAGGTTGTCTGTAGAAGAAGTTGTAGATCGTGGTCTTAAGTTTATTTAGAGACCAAGAATGCAAGTTTTGGTTCATCCATTTAGAAGATATGCTAGTTTGAAGGTCTGCTGTTCAAAGCAAGTTGCTATTGATTCTAGCTTCAGATTTGTGTCGATTTGAGGTTCATAGAGGCATTTCCAGAGGGTTGTCTGTAGAAAAAGTTGTAGATAGTGTTCTTAATATTAATTAGAGTATAAGAACATGATTTTTGGTTCAGTCCTTTAGAAGTTATGGTCATCTGAATGCCTGCTGTCCAAAACTTATTCCTGCTAGCAGTAGCTTCGGGTTTGTGCTGTGCATGGCTAGTTAGATGCCGAATTAAATTATTTTAATAACTATAAAAAGCTAGGAAATTTCATTTAGATTCCAAAAATATCTTCGTTTACTGAATTTGGAGTTGTATGCTAAAAGTTATGATAGTTTGAAGTTAGCTGTCCGGTTTGGCAGCATGCTGATTTTTTTGGGGCTAGGCTTGGTGTTGCTAGATGTAGTCTTGGGGTAAGTTGAGCAAATAGAAATTTGTGATTAAACTTTGGTAGCTCACCTTTAGTTCGTTGCTCCCATTTTTAGGGTTTTTGGGTTAGATCTTGTAGCTTTTATAATTGTGAGACAGCACGGAAAAGGTTTAACTATCACGAAAGGAAGTGAAGTTGAGACGGGAGTAGGTGTAACGTTGCTTATTGTTATGATTGCTTTGTTTTGAGATGCATTTAATTGTTTTTCAGGAGGTGTGACTTCGGGAGTAGCCTCATCCTGGCGCCACTCCGCTCCTCGCGGTTAGAGGCAAGTGTATCATATAGATTGATTCTAGGATTATTTGCTGTTTGCATTATGACTAACATCTAGCTGTTCTAATTATATGCCTCGTTACCATGGTTTTTGCGTATGATTAAGATTATGGTTATGATTATGATTATAATGATGAAAATGTTAAGTTTATGGATATAAGAGAATGTCAATGGGTATGCTTATGATTATGATTATGAAGATGCAAATGCTAAGTTTATGAATTTGAGATTATTACAATGCTTATGTTTATGTTATGGTGACGAGAATGTAGAAATAGAATACAACCTACAAGTTATTCATACCATTTGCATTTGTGCATTCATAATGCAAGAGATGACCCAAGTAGACTTCTATATCTCACACGTAGTGAGCATGAAAGACCTACTTCTATAGGCCCCTCCACGAGCTGGATGAAAATGAGAGGGTGTCATGTGACCATGCCGGCATAGCAAGACATATTTCTACCTTATGCTAAGACAAGGGCCCAACAACTTCTGACTCTCCAAGCCCAACCCGACATCAAGTCCAATTCGTTCATGAGTCCAGTTCGGCCCTCACGAGCAGTCCAACTTAAAATGACCATATCTGGGTCATACAAAGTCCGTTTGAGGCGTTCTTGTAATCTACGGAGAAACCCACGATGAGAGCTTTCTAACAGAAGTGGTTTCACATTCAAACTCCTTCTGAATAAAGAGTAATCATCAAAACTATATGACATCCAGAAACTGCCGGATGCTACGACACCTCCACTTGAGCCCAAAGGCCTTGTACGACCTAGGGTTGCACGGTCAACCCTTTGTCCGCCTCCCTTTCCCTCTTCTTAATATATATTCAGTAGCCATCGCTAGAATAGATGGGTTTTGCTTAGATTACAAATAGACACTTTGTCAGTTTTTCGCTGTTCATCGGTTTGTGGAACCCCAACTCGTGTTCTTAATATTATTGGCAATTTCAGATTGCATCTTCTACGTTCTTGCTTGTGTTCTCGATTTGCATGCAGGGATAAGCCTTCTTGGTGAGGTCAACCGTGTTTGTGCGTGGTTGATAACCAAAGGAGCCGTGGTGTAGCGATTGCAGGGTTTGAATCAGTTCTGATTGTAAGCTGGATCGTCAACGTCAAGTTCTCCACCAATCGATTTAGTACTACCAGTCGGAAGATCGGGCCACCATTCCCATCAAGTGGTATCAAAGCCTACTTGCCCGGTAGGTAATTCTTGTATGCCCACTTTTGTTTTGCCATCGTCCTAGAGTCCAGAAAAAATGCACCATAAAAAGTTCATCATCGATTCCGCTGTCCTTCAAACCCTTGTACCTTAGCAATTTTCTTTTCAGTTTTGCTTTATTGAATTTGTGTCCATCGTCATCGTCTTGTTGTTGGTTTGAGGTCGTGATCCTAGTTTCTTGTTGTCCCTTTCTGTTGCCCTAGTTCTTGTTTGCACCGTTAGTCATCCTACCACTCTTTTGCATCACAACCTAGAACCGAACTAAGTCCTACTCGATTGGTCCTTGCCACCGCTCTGCATTATATATCCCGCTTCGCAAGCCCTAGATAGGTCGTGAGCCACCTTGTGTCAATTGCCCTGCACCAATGGCCATCCGTTTTCACCCGCAATCCTATTGCTATTTTAGCCCTAATCGGAAGGAAGAAGTGAAGTCGCAAGCAATTCTAGATTGAACAATGTTCAGTAAAATAGCCATAACTTTTGCATACGAACTTCGATTGGGGCATACTTTTTTTGTTTCGAAGAGGACGACAACGCCATCTGAAAATTCCACACGTATTTAGATCTATGCAATTTTTTACCCTCAAAATTGGCCTTTAAGACCGAGTTCTAGACCCCAGAAGTTTCTTGTGCTGTTTTTGTCAATTTTTCGGTCATCTGTTTAATGTTTTCTCTTGTTCCAAAATGAGAGATTTTTATTTTGACTTTGATTTAAAAGAAAGGAAAACAAAAGGCAAGTGCAAAAAAAAAAGAGAAGAGCCCCACTAAAAAATCAGAGAGAAGAAAAGAAGCAAAAAAGAGGGAAAAAAAAGCATATAATCATAATTGCTTGCATCCTTGGAGTCCTTGTGCTTTGATAGATCCCTTGCTAGGTTGAACTAGTTCTAAGAACATGTTTAGGCTAGCAACTGTGACAAGTACGTTGGACATTTATTCAGCTTGGTAACCTGATTTCGATATTGCTTATTCTTTGCTACTAAATATTGCCTTCCAAGCTCCACATACTTCTTATAAGTTTAGGTTCTCCTTTGCAATCGCTTTGCTCACGCCCTCACGGTATCACGAACCAGCCATCGGTCGTACCACCTATTGCTTTGGTAAGAATATTTGTAAGGGTGTGGTAAGACGCGTGAGAGTTTGTGATCCCACTGTCCAGTATGTAGTAGTTGATAGGTGTAATACTTTGTGATATCTTCTGTTTTCTACTAGCAATTGCAGGGGTACTAGAGGACCAGAACGGTAACCAGTGTGTTCTTCATAACGAGCTCCGAGAGATGCTTCGAGAGATGAATGAGACTATGAACAAGCAAATTCAAAACATGGAGAATGCACTTAACGGAAAAGAGCATAAGCACCAACCCAACTTTAATTCATCTCCTTTTGCTGGTAAAGGTAAGAATTTTCTAGTTCTTCCTTCTTATAGCGGATTTGGTGTTGATGCTTATATCAATTGGGAAATAGAGGTAGATAAAATTCTTTCGCAATGTAACCTCTATAATAAACGAAAAATTAAAGTTGCCGCTAGTGCTTTAACGCGCTGTGCATCAATTTGGTGGAATGATTTTTATGCTTATAAGACAGTACCACAAACATGGAAAGATATGAAATGACTTACAAGGGATGAATTTGTTCATGCTTATCATTCTAAAAAGTTACTTTATGAATTGCAATATTTACAACAATGTGATAAAACTGTCAAAGAATATTACGAGGAATTAGAAACTTTGTTGTTGCGTTGTGGATTAGATAAATCTGAAGAAGCTAAGGAAATAAGATTCTTAAATGGGCTTGACAAGAAAATTCAGAGTATTCTTGTTGATAGGGAATACAATTGTCTCTCTAGTTTAATTAATATTGCTTGTGAGGTTGAAACTCAAATTGAACATGAAAAACATCTTGCTAAAATTAATGACTATAATTGCAAAAGTGAGCAATTTTCTTTGGAAGAATGACATCTTGTTGAGTTTTCACTTGCTACTAACTTTTCACATGATATTGAGAACAAGAACGAGAAGGAAGACACGCCAGAGAAGGAGGAACAGGAGATACTTGCTATGCCATGCATGCCTCAAGAATGTACAGATCATGATATGCCTAAATCGGCTGAGATAGAAAACAAAGGTAATGACATAGGTACTATTTTCACTTGAGGAAAGAATTCTATTGATGTGCTAAATTTGGCCACTACTGGTGCTATGCTAGAACAGTAGTTAGTGTACACTCAAACTGAATCACCTTTGTCACAATATAATTGTCTTGTTGTCCCTGGTGATAAAGAAAAGTTGTGTGATAATGTCTCATTTATATCCATACCTCAACTAGTGAATGAACATGTCAATTTTATTTCTGATCTAAACACGTGTGCTGAAAATAAACATGTCATTCACCTTGCTAATGAAAAGGATGAGATTAAACTGTTGTCTTCCTTGAATACTTTGGGTTACATTGAATTTGATGTCATATGTGATCTCAATTATTTAGAGAGATTTTCTATGCATGCTAATTTGTCATGGTCATCTAGTGTTAGTTTTTATGCTATTGGCAAACATAATGATAAAGGAAAGTACATGGTACATCGAGTTTATATTTGTACCATTTTGAAATCTTCTTTTAATGTACCACACTATCAACAACCAAAGAATATGTTGGTTTTTTTGTCGCCTCTTGTTACTAACCTTTTGCAGGCCAATGAGCTTGAGTCGAAGACGACTCAAAATCAAGAAGGGGAAGATGATGTGACCATGCTGGCCCAGCAAGCCATATTTCTACCTCACACCAAGACAAGGGCCCAACAACTTCTGACTCTCCAAGACCAACCCAAAATCAAGTCCAATTTGTTCACGAGTCCAGTTCGGCCCCCAGGAGTAGTCTAACTAAAAACGACCATATCTGGGTCATACGAAGTTCGTTTGAGGCATTCTTGGACTCTACGGAGAAGCCCGCGATGAGAGATTTCCAACGGAAGTGGTTTCACATTCAAACTCCTAGATCGACGGTAATCATCAAAACTATATGACGTACAAAATCTGCCGGGTGCTGTGACACCTCCACTTGGGCCCAAAGGCCTTGTACAACCTAGGGTTGCACGGCCAACCCCTTGGCTGCCTCCCTTTCCATCTTCCTCATATATATTCAGTAGTCGTCGCTAGAATAGCTGGGTTTTGCTTATATTACAACTAGACACTTTGTCAGTTTTTCACCGTTCATCGATTTGTGGAACCCCAACTCGTGTGCTTAATACTATTCACAGTTTCAGATTGCATCTTCTACGTTCTTGCTTGTGTTCTCGATTCACATGCAGAGATAAGCCTTCTTGGCGAGGTCAACCATGTTTGTGCGTGGTTGATAACCAAAGGAGCCGTGGTGTAGCAATTGAAGGATTCGAATCGGTTTTGATTGGAAGCCGGATCATCAACATCGAGTTCTCCACCAATCAATTTAGTACTACCTGTCGGAAGATCGGGCCACCGTTCCCATCAGGGTGCACACCGACGGGTGTGCACTCATGTGGATGCATGTTGCATTGCATGATTAAAGAGAAATGAATATTAAGTGAATGTGTTTATACTCATGTGCGAATGCCATTCTATGATACCATTTGACATGATCTATTGTTATAAATTATTTGATTTGTTATGATACACTTCCCTGAGTTTGAACTCACGCTTGTTTTGTAATATTTTCTTTAGGTACCTCAATATCGGTATATGGGAAAGGGCTTTAACACTACCTTCACACTAGCTATCACTCAATTTAGTCAACAGCATAGTTAAGTTAATGTAATAGATTCCTTTTAGTAGTTTGTATCATGATTAATTCCTTACTTTTGTCTAATTATCTATTATGAAAAGTCTATGTTTACTTCATGGTTATGGTTGTTGAGCTAATATCTCGTAATTTAGTCGTGTGGTTATAGCACATGTCTATGAATAAGTTGTTGTCATTGTTGTTGTTATGTTATATTGTTGTTGCTTTAATTTACTCTACCTTACAATTTATGCTCTTATAGATGTGTTTTGATTATCTAGTAATGCTTGTGTGCTGATATTTGCTCTAAGTATGGCGTGCTCATGCCGAATTTTTTTAGTAGATTGGCTGTTTTGTGGTTGTTAGTGTTTGTGGGTGTGACATCCGGGGCACGCGTGTGCCGGGGGGTTACACATAATTTAACAAAACCGATTAAGCTCTCATAAGATTGGTTCCACTAAAATTATTCTATGACTATGTCTGTCTAATTTATTCAATGAGCTAACCATGGTCAAATGCTAAATATCTTAAGGAGGGTGGTGTGGTAACAAGCGACGTGTCTGTACTACTCACCTTCCCTATATGCCGGCCTCAAGGCACCTAAAATACTAAATAAACTTAGCAAAGTACATCATACAATGATATCAATACATGTAAATAACTCATTGAGTAAAATACATCATACAATATTATCCATATATGTCAGTGAACTCATAAATTTAAATCTCTTTGTACATCGTTCATGCAATGTATTATGTTTACATGCTCATATGTATATCTCATAGCTTATACGGTATAGCTATGTGACACCAACGATAATTCCCTTCCATCCCGTGGAGGGGTCTACCACATTAGGTCTTTCATGTCCACACCAAGTTGGTTATAGAGGCCTACACGGGTCACCTCTTATATCATGAATGAACATATGCAAATAACATGAGTTTCTATTATGTTCCATCTTTTCCATCATTATCATAATCACAACTTATCATACGCATAACAATTGACAAAAATTGATAACAATCATATAAAACAGCAAGGTGTCAATTATCAATTTAAATATCGATTCATCTCAAACCCCCTCATCATTTTATGATGTACTTGCCTCTTTATTCACGGAGAACGGAGTGGCATGAGGTTGAATCCACTCCTGTGGACACACCTCCTGTAATAGATACATTTATCTCAAAATCATACTATAATAGTACAAGCATCAAATATAATAACATCGCACCTACGCACAACCCCAATTTTTAACCTTCTCACTCACCGAACAACTCACCCTTTTGCTATCCCAGTGGTCAGAAGGCCATAATTTCTAGCTCATGAGCTCAAACATAGAAAACCATATACTTTATGAAAACCACAGAAGTTTTTTACAATTTTCTAGTTATCTATCTTTTTCAATTAATTCATCTAACACCTCGTTTCTAGCCCCAAAGACTGAGCTCTTGTCTCACTAGACAGCAAATTTCATAATTTCGTAATTATTTTTATACAACTCTAAATATATAGAACCATGATATTTATAGAATCTACAAAAAATTATCTAGCTTTCTCTAGTTATAGATATAATTTAATTTGGCCACTAAATAGCCTTAATCTGCAGATTTCTGCGACTACTTCCAGCAGCGACCAATTTTTGGACAGTAAGCTTCAACATATCATAACTTTTAAACCGCTTAACAAAACTTTGCGTTCTTATACTCTAATAACACTTTAGACACCAATCTATATTTTTCACAACTTTTGTGGCCTCTGAAACTGACCATAGGTACCTCGAAATTCATCCCGAATATCAAACCCACTATTGCCCGATTACCAAACCTACCCCAAATCAACCCGGTGACCACTACAAGCCATACCCACTAGGGAAACCACCCCATCACAGCACCAACACCACCAAGGTTAGCTTAAGGGTTAAACCTACACCCAAAGATTCGATGGAATGGTGACGTCGGTGCTTCCCCTCAGATTGTGCATCCCTTGCTTCTCCACACGACCTGAACTCCAGCCATAAGATCTCCATGACCCTTGACACCACCAAGCCAGCAGCAAGGGTGGCTCAAGAGGGGTGGCCAGCTGCTGTCACAAGGGAGGAGGAGGGTGTGGTGCACAAAAGAGAGGAGGGAGGGGCGGCTAGGGGTGAGGAGTGGGAGGTGGCGGCTGCAAAGGGGAGAGGGGAGAGGGAGGGGCGGCTGCAAAGGGGAAAGGGGAGAGGAGGGGTGTGGCTGGGGGTGGGGGAAGAGGGTGGCCCCTCCCCCTGGCCCAAAACTGGCCATCCTGGCTAGCCCACGTCGGGATTTTTCTTTTTTTATATATTTCTTTCTAGAATATTACACTAACATTTCAATCCCGTTCGTTTAACACCCTAATCTTTTAACCGGTTTCGAGGTGTTAAATGAACAGGATTGGAATGTTTAGGGTGGTAGATAACCGGTTTCAAAGTTTGGAGTGTTGAACGGACTTTTGAGTAAAGTTCAGGGTGTTATATGAACTTTTTCTCCTACAAAATCATCTTAGGGTGTTAAACGAACGAGATTGAAAAATTCGGCGTGCTAGATAACCAGTTTCAAAGTTTAATGTAGAACGGACTTTTAAACAAAGTAAGATATTATATAGGCAACTACTTGTACATCGATTGCACTACCAGCACAAAAGTCGCCGAGCAGTTCCGCGGACAGTACTGCTACAGGCAATAAGTCTTCAGAAATGGCATCTGGATTTCATTCTAAAACTAGCGCAAACAGAAACTCTCAAGGGAAAGGCTTTTAAGCCATCTGGACTGCGATTACCTAAATAAAATATTGGGTATTTTGACGCCCCCTGTAAGTATACGCACAAGTGTACCTCACAGTTCTGTTTTTTTGGTAATATGTGAAATGTTCTATGGATACAGTATTTTGATCTCGATGATCATGTCGTATGTGCTGCTTTCAGGATCAAAAGGCCGATGCAATTGTTTAACCCACAAGCCTACAGCATTCATTGCCTGATAAACAGACGATCAGTTGTAATTCTGCTGCCCAGCTGGTCACAAGGAATCAGCTGCCTTTGTTTTTTCTTCAGACTCGTATATATTGATCCACTAAGAACACAGTACAAGGATATGGAAATTTCTTCCCAGTTTACATGGACATCACTTAAATCCTTGGCAGCACCGTCTCAACAAAAACTTCAAGTACACACATGTGAACATTTACTGGGGCAGTATATTCCCGCGCTCAGGAGGTTGTAGCCTCCAATTAATTCATTAGCACGTGTAAAAAAACACATGTGTATATGTGTTGTGTTGGTGGGTTGTATGCATCCTACTTATACCCTTAAAAAATGGACGCAACTTAAACGCCGAGCTCTACGTTCAAGCAGATTTTTGTGTTCAGCTCGTTGTGTTGCTCTGGACAACATAAACGCCTGGCTGCCTTTCGTCAGCCAGAACCAAAACTTGCAGCAGTTATTCACGCATAGCCCGGGCGAGAACGGCGCTTCGGAACCTGACAATTAAAGCAACAGGAGTTGCCAATCTGAACAGTGAAGAGGTTCAGGTGGATTCTGATTTTGTTGCTTCCCATAGCAAATTAAAGGAGAACAATACTTGCCAAATGATAGATTGAACAGGAAGCGCGAATCAATCAGCTGATCGACATTGCATCCCGACTCTGCATCCTAATATCCAACCTGATCATCATCAGGGCCTTTCAGTGAACGTCGACCTGATGACTCAAATGCTGTCCTCCATTTCATTCTTGGAGATCCCTTATTCTCTCTGTGCTGCTCTCTACATTTCTGCATACTAGTCGAATCTACACATCACAAATACTAGAATATAGCATCCATAGGATTAAACCACGTGTGTACTTACAAGATACATGAACACTGCTAGCCAACGATCAGTTTGTATCTGTGATAGTTCACCTCAGTAAAAACTGTGACACCCAGACATCACATTATACACATGTCAAATATTGAATCACCTATCGAGAGCCGAGCCTTGCTCGGTTGGCTCGATACGCTGGAGCGCACGCAGCCCGTCCGCCCGCGTTCGGGCTCCTCTAGACACGGGCGCTCGCGTTCAGGCACCACTCAACATGAGCGCTCGTGGAGCCAATGCATGGGTGTGTGGGTGCGCATTTATAGCTTGGTTATTGTTCTTCTTTAATAAAATACTAAGCTTCTAACCAATTTTTTTTTTTTAAAAAATATTGAATTACCCATCGACTGAAAGCACACGTGTATCTGCATACCTTCAAGTAGCCACCTGGTGATAGATATGGTATGTGATCTATCCACATTCCTCCAGGGCACAACAAAAACTATGCATAATAGATAGGCTTTAAACCTTGTATCCCTACTCAGATTATTAAACAAACAAACTTTTTTAAGTACAAATCAGCTTACATGTTTTTACAACACCTATTGGAAACTGATCTGATCTGCAGCATACAATGGCATGAGTACATGACACCTCCACAAGACCGAAAAAAAGAGAAGCGATCACTGTTCCTATGAATGCTTAAAGCTGTAACATGCTACCATCTAATGTACCCTTTTAATCTGACTCCCTTATCTCCTTGAACTGCAAAATTAAGACGACAACATCAGACTGCAGTGTTATACAGCAGCGAATGAAAGGGGGTTACGCAGGATGAAATGAAATCCAATTACCTCAATGGTTATACAACAGCTTCAACTCTTTGATGCACCCTCCCGAGGCTTATTTCCTGAAGCAGCAGCTGGGAAGTCAGTGAGGCGAAAACTGACAAGGGCTGGTCCAAGGGCACTGATTTTTCCTGCACCTGCAAACGCTGCCTCAGCATCCATGCGCCTCTTGAAGGTGACCTGAGCACAGTTGGCATTGTTTGCAATCTCTGTCTTGGTTTCGTTCACAGGCCCATATTGACTGAAGATCTTGATAAGGTCACTGCGTGATGGAACAGCACTTGGCCTGCTGAAGTGCAGCACTAGTCCAGCAAGCAATGAGTTTTCCATTTCTTCAGCATATTTGGTTTCAGCATTTAGTTGAGCTCCATTTGCGACACTTGGTTTGGTTTCATCCTTTGGTTGCTTCCCATTCCCTGAATCTTGTTTACCATCAACACTTTGTTCCTCTGCATTTCCCAGAGACGCTGATGACTTCTTGGCGACTTCCTTAACATGGTGTGCCTTCTTGCTTCTTCTACTCTTACCCTTATCTTTCTTCTTTCTGAGACTAGATAGCTGTTCCTCCACATTAATGAGAATGTCAGCCCAATAATCATCCTGCATATGATCAGCCAAGGGTTGTTCTGAAGGAGTGGGCTCGGTGCTGATTGGCTTCTCAGTTATCTCCTCGTCAACATGTGAACTAGAAGCATAGGAGTTAGTGTTGGCTGCCTTCTCGGTTATCTCCTCATTGACATCAAAACTAGAAGCATAGGAGTTCTTTCTAAAATCAGTAAAGAAGTTAACACTTGTTGGCGAAATTTTCTCTCTCTTCTTAATATGGCGAGCTGCTAGAGAAAGCTGTGACATCATTTCACCACAAGACAGAGAGCCTTCTGTCAAAGCATCTTTCTTGCCCTTATTCACCTTCGTAGAATGAAGAGACTTGTCTGCAGCAGTTATTTGTTTGTCTTTAGTCCTATGTGATCTCGTCTGAGAACCTGCGCCATTAGTTTTGAGAACAGGTGTGTGTGACTGTGACTTCTGCTCAGCAGCTTTGTGCATCTGTTCTCCAACCTTTGTGGACTTCTTACGAGAGAGAGGCTGGGACAGGAAAGATAAATCTCCCAATGTGTTGAGCTTCTTTCTTTTGCTAGTCTTCAGCGTATCCTTTGAATCACAATCAGGATCCTTAAGTTTCTCAATTGATGCATGCAAAGAACGCTTTCCTCGAGCCTTGCTCTTACCACTACCTGTCTCTTCCATAAGTTCAGAAAGTTTCTTCTTTTTCCTACCATGCTCTGAGATGGGCACTTTCTTAGTTATAGAGTTTTCACCACGCCCCAACCTTCTCTTGCCAGGAGAAACAGAATCCTTGGCACTGCCATCTCCAAGCCCATCCCCATACTCTGTGATTTTATTCTTCTTTTGTGCAGACCTTGCTCTACACCCCAGCTTGTTCTCCTTGAGCAAAGCAGCATCTTTATCTTTCGCTTTTAAGGTTACACCACCGTTATCCTTTCCCAGCCCTTTCAAACCCTCCAAAGCATCTTCCACCTCGCGCGAGGATCTTAGCCTACGCCCTGATTTGCTATCACCCAAAACATCATCCACAGCCTTCTCGGCCAGCATTTTGCTGCCACCAACTGTTTCAAGTCCAACTGCATCTTTGGAGGTGTCTTTCTCCTTCTTCGATGAACTCTTCCTATGTTTTGACCTCCTTTCCTTACTCAATGTATCATCTGTTGCCACTCTACTCGGCATAGAACTGTCTTCATCCATTGCCACTTTCTTTGCAGGCTCTGGTAGAGCCTCTTTCTTGCGCAATGAGCTCTCACCACACCTCGATTTCTTCTCCTTACTCAGAACATCATCCCCACCGCTCTTTTCCATCCTTTTCCTCTTCATGTGTGGGGTCACCTCGGCAACATCCTCAATCATCTCAAAGATCACAAACTCAGGAAGGTCCCTTGGACCCCTCGATCGATTGAATGCCCTCAGCTGTGCTGTGGCGGTTGCAAGGTCAAGACGATCTGCACCAGCCAGTGGATTCTTTCCCAGTGCTGAAATATAATCAAGAAATGGTTTACCACAGAACGTGTCCCTCATGTATGCAGCTTCTACCACAGCACCATAAGCCCCTTCCCGGATACCAGAATTCTCAATCTCCTGCTTCTTGGCAATGCTGGTAGCAAAGCAAGCGCACGAGAGGCCAGCCTCCACGCGGCGCCCAACCTCTTGCAGCGCGGCATCGACGGCAGACACGAAACTGGACATGGTGCTCTGACCGGCGAGGCGCGTGAAGTTGGTGCGGAACGGAAGCAGCGCGGAGGCGCCACTCCAAGCGAAGGTCTTGTCCCAGAAGTAGGCGACGAGAGGGGCGCCCGCCCTAGCGTGCTGTAGCGCGAGCTCCGAAGCGTCGGCAGAGTCGAACGCCTGCCCCGGCCACCACGGGTGGCTCCGGACCTTACCCCACACTATCTCCGGCGGGGCGAACTCGCGGCGGTCCCCCTCGTCCTGAAAGGCGCAGTCGTAGCGAGCGGGCGAGCCGTCCTCCTCACCCCCCTCCTGCTGCTCCTGCGGCGTCTCGTGCTGCTGCTTGGGTTGGCCACGGCGGGGGCTCCTGAGAACCTCCTCGACGTCCGGGTGCATGACGCGGAGGCGTGACGGGCGCGTAGAGGTGCCCCCCTTGTCCTCAGGAGCGTTCTTGGAAGCTTTGGCGCGCGAGGCCATGGTGCTGCTGGTGGGCAAGAAAGAAACGAAACGAAGAGGTGATAGGTTAGGGCTCGCTCGGGTTCGAGGGGAAGAAAAGGGACGCTTTTCTTTTTCCTGTGGTTCTAAGAGAGAGGAAGAGAAAGGTGGAGCGGAGAGGGGCTTACGGGGGCCTGGGACGAAGAGGTCGCCGGAGATCTCGCCGGAGGCGGAGATTGAGAATTGGAGGGGAAGCGGAGGAGGACCAGGGGGCGGATGCCAAAAATACCCCCTCCTACGTCCCAAGCTTCCGAGTGTGTGCAGATCTCTTCAATTTTCGAAAGGTTTCGTCCATGAGCGCTCACACGGAAAACGTGATGCCCCTACCTATTCTTCAATTTATTTGCCAAGTAATCCCTTTGTTTTCCTTCCACAACGAGTAATTCTTCTTCTTTTCTCTCTAATGATTCTCCCGAGTAAAAGGTATTATTTGTTGTTCCTGCACATCATACAAGGTAAACATGCAAGTATACGGATAACTTCTACAAAGATTCATATTATTTTTTTTCATAAAACTGAAAATCTCTACTCCTTCTAATTACGATTTAGTGGCAGCGGTCCGTTCTTCATACCCTCTCTTTCATTCTATTCGCTCAACTCGTCCCCACCCCCTTTCCTTCTGTTCGCTCAGCTCGTCCCCACTCCCTTTCCTTCTATTCGCTCAGCCTTTCCTTCTTGCTCAGCCTTTCCTTCTACTCAGCCCGCCCCCCACCTGATTCGGATTCCCTCTATTTTATGGAAATATTACTGATCACATCTCCTTAAAATGAAAGAATTTTATTCATATCTCTTATAAATGAAAGAGTTTCCTCATCATATCCCGCTTAGATGGAATGACATACTCACCATATCCCATAATATGAAAAATCCTATTTCATTGTATCTCATTCGGATGGAAATGCAGAGATTAAAAGACAAGAATTACATAATCAAATCACGTGCCAATCCCGGAGATCACAAGGCACCGTATCATACAGGCTGAGCACTCACACACCTGGCTGCCCTCTCCTCCACCAATAAAAGGCCACCTTCATCTCCATCATAGAGGACATACGAAGAGACGCATGAAGAGACAGAGGAGAGGAAGACTCATATACACATAGGAGAAAGAGATAAAGAAGCCATACAAAAGATTGAAGGGGGCGCAAGAAATGATATAGAAGGAGGTTATGGCCATGGCTCCTTCTCTCTTTTTTTAAGACAGTAAAAAACTGTGATTAAATTATAAAGATAGAAAACAAAGTTTAAAGTTACAAGATGCAAAAGACTGTACTCGAGACAAAAAGGGAGGAGAAAAAAAAGAAAAAAGATCAAATTCTTTAAAGTTGCCGTTGTACTATCATGTTGAGGCTTTTTTTAAATTATACTAGCATGAATGATTAATTGATAATTTGAAACACTCTTAAGTAGCTAACAAGTTCGTTTCATACATGTCTTTCTCATCAACCAACTTGACTGTTGCTTTGAAAAACTTTTCTTAATAAGGTTGTGTTTGAGAATTTTCGTAGCAACGCACGGGCACTTAACTAGTAAAAATAAAAATTGATACGGATCAACTAATGAAAAACGCAATATGGTGCGTGAGATATCTAATCTTTCACGATACCACACACATAAATCTTTCAAATCAATCTGATTTGATCAAATTGCATGTGTAGCAACTACGGCACAATATGAAAACGTGTCCTCAACTTGCGTCATTACTATCTCCATCTTGCTGATTTCCCTCTTAATCTCCATGTCTCAATATCTCTTTCTCCCTCGTGGGCAAAACAATTCCCGTTAACTCGCATACACAATCATGCTATAAAAGGCTTTTATCTTTGTTTTATATATCTAAGCCATAATTTCAACTCTCAATATTCTTTTATATACAACCAAATATATAGGGGACTCTAGGGGGTGTAGCCAAAGGTAGCAAACTCCACCGTTGATTCGGTTAGGGATTGAATGCTAATCTAACTCTTAGACTATATATATCATATTTAGGATTAGACTCCCAAACACAAAAAGGAAAATTACTAGTTAAACTAACTTCGGTCAATTAGCAGGTTGTCAATTTAAATATTTAAAAAGAAGAATGTGGACTTCTTGTAATTGAGTGAACTGTAGATGACATTCTAAGCTTTCCAGAAAGTCCTAGATGTTGCAATCTGACTTCGGACACGAGAGTTCTGGTCTTTTTAAGTCGGGGTAATCTGGCAATCTGAATTGATTTCTTCTTCAAATCGAGTTGCTTTCCCTCTTTTTTTCATTTGCAATCAAACTCTCTCCTTTCCTTTTATATCTTCAAACCAGCTTTAGCTTATTTTTTTTGTTTCCTCCTCTTTCTTTCTTTCCTTTTTCTTCCTTTCTTCTTCCACATGTTGGCTCTTCAAATTTTCAGCTTTGGCTTGACTTCCACATCGATTTGGTACCTTAGCCGCACGCCAAACATATGTATGCGCACATGCATGCGGCCCATGGCACTCAAGCCTTGTGCGTGGTGGCCCATGCGATGTCCATGCTCCCCATATGGTGCCATTCATATGCGGCCCGCGCGCTATCCAAACCAAATGCACTCTGCGCGATCCAAGCAATGCAGGCACACCATACCACTCTTGTTGCCCATGTGCACTACACACCTTGCGACTTGGCTCTCGACCTCCCTCACACAACCATGTGCTTTGGCCCACGCACGCGGCTCTACCTCCATGCACCCGATTGCCTTGGTGATCATCATGTGGCTTCCACATATGCATATGTTCATCATGCACCCGCCCATGCACCAAGTGAAAGCATCTAGGCCTCCATGTTGGTTTGGTTTTGATAATTAATGATAACTTTGGTTAAAGGACTAATATTTTCCTTGAGAATATTGAAAGTAGGTTAATCACAGGCTTGGTGATCATGGAAGTATAAAGAGTGGCGCAAAGGGAAGATCAATGCGTCAAGAAAGTGAAAAGGTATAAATATAAGGACCTTTCTCTAGATTTTTGCCGATCTCGAAGCCCGGAGAAAAGATCGGGTTGCTAGAATTAGGGTTGTACTATAAAGAGGGATCTTGACAATTGTCTTGATGTCATTTAGGGTTTAAAGGCTCAAATTATACATTCAAACACATACATTATGATATACATATTCCAAAAATTGAAAACCATTTTAAAATATATCAAAGTCTCTGAAACCCGTGCTATCGCCATGGCAAAGACAAGTGCTAATGGGTGAGCGGTAGCCAGGTAGTAGGCGGTGTGAAAATTCCAGAGAAGCTCTTTTTGAGTTACCTGGAAGTCCGACACTACCGCCCATGGTAGCCCGGTGCTACTGGACCCGCGGTAGCACCGATCATATAACCCGGTGTGAAAATCACAGAGAGGTGTGTTTTTGGGAATTTTGGCAGTCCGGTGCTACCGCCCATGGTAGCTCGGTACTACAGGGCGAGCGGTAGCACCGGCCCAAATGTCCGGTGCAAAAATTCCAGAGAACCCTATTTTTGGATAGTCAGGCAGTCCGGTGCTACCGCCCATGGTAACGCGGTGCTACCGGTCCTCAGTCCGGTGCCTTAATTCCAGAGAAGTCCAAATATGACGAAGCAAAAATAAAAAGGGCCCGGTGCTACCGGTCCTAGTTGGTCGGTAGCACCGGACCCTCTGTAACGGTCTCTGGCAAGTGCATTTAATGCACTGTTCTAACCGTTGGAATGGAGCCCGATGCTACCGGTCCTACATAGGCGGTAGCACCGAAAAATCTGATTTTCGCCTAATTCGAGCTCCAATGGCTAGAAAATTTGGTGGGGGCTATAAATACACCCCCACCTGCATTCTAGAGTCTCTCTTGGTCCTCATTGATGATATTTGAGCTCTAGCAAGTGCCCTCCACTCTTTAGTGCATTCAATTCTCTTTTGTGAGTGTGAGAAGCAAGGTTGAGTGTGGCATATAGCGATTGAGCATTTAGACACTAATATTTGACCTCAAGCGAGCGTCAAGGCTTATTACTCTTGGAGGTTACCGCCTCCTAGATGGCTTGGAGGTGATCGTGCACGGTGAGCTTCTCAACGAAGATTGTGAGAAGCCTCGGCAAGTTGTGAAGGCCGAAGTTCGCCAACTGGAGCGGGGAAGAACTACCTTAGTGATCGAGGAAGGTTCAAGTGAGTGAAGCCGACTTGACATGGTTCAAGTCACCTCAACGTGGAGAAGGGGAGATCGACAAGTCTCCGAGCACGGGTCAAAAATCTTCTCTTACTCTCTTGTGATTTGTATTTTTCATTCTTGTGATAAATTTCATTAATAGCAAAAATTGAGTAGACTATTTGTGCTTAGAATTGTTTTGCTATACTTGTATTGACTAAGTACTTTAAGTAATTGCTGAGATTATAGGTGTAAATTTGCAATTATTGCTTCTATATCTTAGTGTATTTCTCAATTGCAAAATAGATTCGAAAAATTTAGAAACCTTCTATTCACCCCCCTCTAGTCGGTTATCCTTGATCCTACAAGTGGTATCAGAGCAAGGACTCTCTTTTGGGGCATTACCGCCTAGAGAGTAAGGATGGCTAGCGATGAGGTGTCAATAGGCAAGGCGTCATTTTTCGATGGCACAAATTATTCTTATTGAAAAATTCGTATGATCGTTTATCTTAGGGCCATAAGCCCAAGCATATAGTGAATTGTGGTTGAGGGTTTCACTCCGGGAGTTAATCCCAAACTCACAATGGAACAAGAAGAGCGAAACACTCATCTAAATGCTCAAGCTATGAATGCTCCCTTTGGTGCTTCGAACGCGGATGAGTTCAATCGAGTGAGCAATCTAGAAACCCCTCATGAGATTTGGACAACCCTCTCGAAAATTCATGAAGGGATATCCTCGGTCAAAGAAGCAAAATTGCATATGCTTCGGATCAAATATGAGAGTTTTATTATGTTGCCCCATGAAAACATCAATGAGATGTATCCACGGTTAAAAAACATAGTAAATGAGATGTATTCACGGTTAAACAACATAGTAAATGAGCTCAAAGGCCTTGGGGCATCACTAACCGATGTTGATATTGTTTGTAAGATGCTTAGGGCCCTTCCGAACAAATATGAGACCTTAGTGACATTGTTTCTCAACTCACTGGAGTTGCCAAGAATGGCGCGAACAGGACTTCTTAGAAACCTCATGACAAATGAGCTCTACAAAAAGGATAAGGAAGAGATCTTGGAACAAAGCTCTTCGAAAAAAAAGAATATCGCCTTCAAGGCGAAAGTGGAGTCAAGCGATGAGGCGCTTGATGACTCCGATGATGATGAAGACACCGAGGAGGAAATGGCCCTCCTTGTAAGAAGAATGAGGAGATTCATGAAGAGGCGCTCAGGCATAAGTGCTCCTCAAAAATTCAAGAAGGGATAATACTCAAGCACCAACCGATATGCAAATATTCGGTGTTATGAGTGTGATGAGAAGGGACATATTGCCTCCAAATGTCCTAAGAAAAAGGACAACAAGAACAAGTCACCCATGAAGAAGAAGTTCTTTCATGGAACGAAGAAGCTCTTCAAGAAGTTGAATAAAGATGGGAAAGGCAAGGCTCACATTGAAGAGTGGAATTCCGAAGAAGAATATTCGGACTCCGACTCCTCCGAGGATGATACACCTTCAAATAAGAAGGTCTCACTGGCATTGCCATCAAGGAGGCTTCATCACCTTTCGTCACACCTTTGTGTCTTATGGCAAAAGGAGATTTTAAGGTAAAACCAAATGATGATGATGAACCCTCCTATGACGAACTAATGGATATACTTGAAGACTTGAATGAGTATCTTGGTAAAGAAAAGTCTAAACATAAAGCTTTGAGAAAAGAATATCTTTCCCTCAAAGATTCTTGTGAGGAGCTATAGGAAGCTCATGAGACTCTTCTTTCTAAGGACCATTCAAAGTCTCAAAATGATGTAGGCATTAGTTGCAAAATTATTGATGATTTATCTTGCTTAGAAATTGATTCATGTTATATATCGAAAACTAGCATATCTACTTCTTGTGATGATTTGCTTGATATGCCTTCAACTTCATGTGCTAGCCTAAATTCTTGTTATGCAAATTTAATGATAGAAAATAATGGGCTTAAAGAGCAAGTAGACAAGCTTAACAAAAGTTTAGATAGATGTTTTAAGGGTAAGGACACTCTAAACAAAATTTTAAATAGTCAAAGATGTTCTTACAGTAAAGAAGGTCTCAGGTACAATGCTAGGAAGGGCAAGAAAATTATTAACAAAGCTCTGAGGTTTGTTAAATCAAATGGGAAGCTTTGTTATAAATGTCATGATGTAGGACACTTAGCAAATGATTGTCCTTTAGGCAAGACACCTAAGAATAATATTTATGATTCATGTTATATACTTAAGAAAAATAATTTTGGTAAAATTATTGCTAAGTTTGTTGGTACTCCTATACTTGGCTGTAGAAAGAATGCCATTTGGGTGCCCAAAGCCTTGGTTACTAACCTCCAAGGACCCAAACAAATTTGGGTACCTAAAAAGGCTTGATTTTCTTTGTAGGTGAATTACAAGACCGGCGGACGACATTGGGTGTTGGATAGTGGATGCACTCAACATATGACCGGTGACCGGAAAATGTTCACTACATTTGAATCGGGAAAAGGACAACATGACAAGATCACTTTCGGAGACAATAGTAAAGGAAAGGTATTATGATTGGGTAAAATCGCTATCTCAAATGATCTTTCTATTTCAAATGTCTCACTAGTTGAAACCTTGAATTTCAATTTGTTATCCGTAGCACAAATTTGTGATCTTGGCCTTACTTGCATGTTTTCTAGGAATGGAGTAGTGATCTCTAAAGAAAATGATAATTCTTTAGTGTTTAAAGGTTTTAGGTTTGGAAACTTGTATTTAGTTGATTTCACCTCAAATGAGTCATGTCTCCAAACATGTTTGATTGCAAAAACATCTTTAGGATGGCTATGGCATAGAAGACTAGCTCATGTTGGGATGATTCAACTCAAAAAACTTTTAAAAATGATTTAGTTGTGGGCTTGAAAGATGTGAAGTTTGAGAAAAATAGACTTTGTAGTGCTTGTCAAGCCGGCAAGCAAGTAGCTAGTTCTCATCCTTCAAAGAGTATCATGTCCACATCTAGACCATTAAAGCTCTTACATATGGATTTGTTTGGCCCAACAACCTACAAGAGCATCGGAGGTAATTCTTATTGTTTAGTTATTGTTGATGATTATTCAAGGTATACTTGGGTTTTCTTTCTAGATGACAAATCCGAAACCTCCAGTATTTTTAAAAGCTTTGCAAAAAGGGCTCAAAATGAATTTGATTTCAAACTTAAGAAAATTCGTAGTGACAATGGTTCCGAGTTTAAAAACACGAACTTGGAATAAAGCACGAGCTTTCCGCCACCTACACTCCAGAGCAAAATGGAGTTGTAGAACGGAAAAATCGAACATTAATCGAAATGGCAAGAACTATGCTTGATGAGTATGGCACTTCCGATAGTTTTTGGGCGGAAGCCATTAATAACGCTTGACATGCAACAAATAGGCTTTATTTGCATCGTATTTTGAAAAAGACCTCCTATGAGCTTCTTATCGGTAGAAGACCAAATATCTCTTATTTTCGAGTTTTCGGTTGCAAATGCTATATATTGAAAAAGGGTGTTCGACTTTCAAAATTCTAAAGGCGTTGTGATGAAGGTTTCATGCTTGGGTACTCCTCAAAAAGTAAAGCATATCGTATGTTTAACAAAAATAAAGGTTTTGTTGAAGAAACATGCGATGTTGAATTTGATGAAACTAATGGAACTCAAGAAGAGCAAGAAAATTTTGATGATGTAGGTGATGAAGGACTAAGAGAAGTACTGCAGAACATGATGCTTGGAGACATCAAACCAAAGGAGGATAAAGGCGATCAACTTTCATCCACTCAAGTTGAACATCCTACTTCCGCAATGCTAAGTCAAGTTCAACCCATTGGCATGGATGAGAAGGAGAGTGATCAACAAGCTCAAACTCTACCTCAAAGAATTCATCATGGACTCTCAAAAGATCATCCAATAGATCAAATATTGGGTGACGTTAGTAAGGGTGTTTAAACTCGATCTCGCGTCGCTTCTTTTTGTGAATATTACTCTTTTGTTTCTTCTTTTGAACATACTCATATAGATGAAGCTCTAGATGACCTGAAATGAATGATCTCAATGCATGAAGAGCTCAACAACTTTACTCGTAATGATGTATGGACGGACGCTAGTCGAAAGACCCAAGGATCACAACGTTATTGGCACTAAGTGGGTATTTCGGAACAAGCAAGATGAGAATGGTATTGTGGTAAGAAATAAGGTAAGATTAGTGGCGCAAGGCTTCACACAAATCGAAGGATTGGATTTTGGTGAAACCTTTACACCTGTAGCTAGATTAGAAGCCATTAGAATTTTACTTACCTTTGCATCTTGCTTTGATATCAAATTATTTCAAATGGATGTAAAGAGTGCATTCTTAAACGATCAAATATCTGAATTGGTATTTGTAGAACAACCCCCCGTTTTTGAAAACCCCAAACATCCAAATCATGTGTACAAACTCTCTAAGGCACTATACGTTCTCAAACAAGCTCCTAGAGCATGGTATGAGAGGCTTATAGACTTTCTAATCTCAAAAGGTTTCAAAATTGAGAAGGTTGATACAACACTCTTTACAAAAATAATTGATGGAGAATTCTTTGTATGTCAAATTTATGTTGATGATATTATATTTGGTTCTACTAACGAAGATTTTTGCAAAGAATTCGGTGATATGATGTCTAGGGAATTTGAAATGTCAATGATTGGAGAATTGAGCTTCTCCCTTGGACTTAAAATCAAGCAACTCAAAAATAGGACATTTGTGAGTCAAACCAAGTATGTGAAAGATTTGCTCAAGAGGTTTGGCATGGAAGACTCAAAACCTATCAAGACTCCAATGGCATCCAACGGGCATCTTGATCTAAATGAGGTAAACCAGTAGATTTAAAGCTTTATCGTTCTATGATTGGTAGTTTACTTTATCTTACCGCATCTAGGCCAGATATCATGTTTAGTGTTTGTATGTGTGCTCGTTTTCAAGCCTCTCCTAAAGAGTGTCATTTAGTAGCTGTTAAGAGAATTCTAAGATATTTAAAGCATTCCTTAAATATAAGGTTATGGTATCCTAAAGTTGCTAAATTTGATTTAATTGGTTATTCGAACTCGGATTATGTGGGCTGCAAAGTGGATAGAAAGAGCACCTCCGAGAATTGCCAATTGCTAAGTAGGTCCCTAGTCTCATGGTTCTCCAAGAATCAAAATTCTGTAGATCTATCCACCGCCGAAGTCGAATACATTTCCGCCGGTAGTTGTTGTGCACAATTATTATGGATGAGGAAAACCTTAATGGATTATGGAATAAATTTTAAAAATGTGACTCTATTATGTGATAATGAAAGTGCTGTTAAAATAGCCAACAACCCGGTCCAACACTCAAGAACTAAACATATAGAAATTCGTCATCATTTCTTGAGAGATCATGTTAGCAAAGGAGATATTGTGATTAGTCACATTAGAACCGAAGATCAATTAGCGGATATCCTAACCAAGCCTTTAGATGAAGCTCGTTTTTGTAAATTGAGGAATGAATTAAATGTCATAGATATCTCAAATGTGGCTTAAATATTTGTACCATGGTTGATTCTTATTGGATATTTATTTGGATCTCATTTAATGTTCTTTAATTCTTTAAATACAACACACATTAAGGAGTATTTTACTCCTCATATGTTTTCTACATTTTCAAAATTGTAAAAAAAATTTAAAATTAGTGCTCTTTGCTTCAAAAGAGTAATTTTAAATCGTATTAAGTCAAAATAGGTGAAATGATCCAATTTTTTGAATTAATCTTTTCCTTAAAATAAAAAATTATTATTATATAAGGTTGGGATGCTAATATATGTTTTCAACAAAAATTTGAAACCATATGAGCTATTTCAACTTATTTGGACTTTTTGGATGATTTTTCAACCTTTCGGGCTGTTAAGTCCGGTTGCACCGCCCACACATGGGCGGTAGCACCGGAGACTGGTACTACCGGCAAATTTGCGGTAGCACCGGATTAGTTGGGTTGTGATGGTTAAGTCAAGGGCGGTGCTACCGTCTTCTCCATCTCTCTCAGACCGCACCTATCTTTTCTCTCTCTTCTTCTTCTCCTCTTGATTCCTCACTCAAATCCTTCAAGAATCCTACGGGGAATCCAAAATTTCTCTCAATCCTTTCATTCCCCACTTGATCCTCTCTCACAGGTATCTTTTCTCCCTCAAAATTTGTGGATTTTTCATGCCCAAAATTTCATTTTTGTATCCTTTTAGGGTTTCTATGAAATGTGGCAAAATGTGAGAAAGTTTGTTGAAATTTGTGGATGAAATGAATTTGAGGAGCGATCTCTAAGCTTTTAAGCTGCTTTCCTTGAATCAAATCAATCAAAATAACAAATTCGAACAAATTTTCGATTGAACTGCAAATGGCCGGTGCTACCGGTCTCTGAGCGGTAGCACCGCCCTAGGTCCGGTGCTACCGAACTAGCATGGGCGGTAGCACCGAGATTGCAGTCAATTTGTGCGCAAAAGCCTGTTTTTCACTAGAAATCTTATCCTTTGGACATATATTCTTGATCTCACTCCTTGAAACCTCTCTATCCTCAGTAACCATGCCTAAGACCAGAGGATCTGGATCTTACAAAAAGGTGGCAGCAAATCGAGGTCATCCTCCTGTTCATGCAAGTGACAGTGACGACGACTTGCCCATTGCATCTCGACTTCAATGAGCCGAAAAGAGAAGCAATCAAAGGGCTGATGATAGTTCCAAGCAATCCAAGGGAAAACAAGCAGTATCAGAAACTGAAATTGAAGAGGCAAGTGATTCAATGGAGATTGATAAGTCTCAAAGTGGAGAAGGGTCCGAAGAAGAAAATTTTGATGATTTTGATCCCTCTGAAATCTGAGGAATATTAAAGGTGACACTTACTTCTCTTTAAGAACTGCCGATCAGTATTTGTTGCCTAGAAGTGCCACTGAAGATAGATTCAGAACTATGTTTCAGCAAAAGGTATATTATGAAATATACAAGGATAAGGAATTTGTTGATCATAAATGGATTAACTGGGAGCATATTAGAAAAATTCCTTTGTTTGTGGGAGTTCCAGAGTTGTTTTTTGGTGCTGGGTTGTCGGACTTTGTGAGCAAGAAATGTGACTACAATGAAGACTTGGTAAAGCAATTCTATGCCACTTTACATGTTTCTGAGTCTTTTGAGACTATCACATGGATGATAGATGCCGCAGTGCACACAATCACCAAAAATGAAATAGAAGAGGCATGGGGAGTTTACCATAGTGGATATCCGAATATACATAGTTACAGAGTTCTTCCCCTTGCCAGGTTGTTTGAGTTCTATGACCCAGCTGCTTCGGTCAAGCGTCCTGGTAAAATGGCGCATCTTCTTTCCTCAGCTAGTCTTATTAATCAAATTGTCAGAGTGACAAGTCATCCTAAGAGTGGAAATTACGATGAAATCAGGGGATATGCATGGAATATCATGAGTAAAGTCATACACAAGCACAAGTTTGATGTTGTGGACTTTATGATCAGAGAGATGGCCTCATCTGCCTGCGATAAAGGTAAAAGGATCTATCTTGCTCCATATATCATGATGATTATTAAGAAGGTGACTGGTTTTCGAGGGGGTTGTGGGGGTGTTCATAAGCCCTATCGGCCCCGTGAGGCAGCTCCTCAGACTATCAATCAGCGAGTCCAATCCTCATCTCAGCAGCCTCAGTCACAGGAGATACCAGTTGCCACAGAGGCCCCTCCATCTCACCAAGCATCTCATGATCAGTTCTTTGATAGTTTGAGGAATGATATAATGAGCAGTTTGTCGAGTCTCAGATCTGATATGATGAGTGGTTTTTCTCGAGTGGAGGAGTATCAATCTTAGACTAGGCAGATCGTTGAGGAGGTCAGAGGGCGAATGGATTCCTTTGATTCATCTATCTCCAATCTCCATTCATCATTTCAGGAATTTCGTTCCAGACAGCGCCTGTCTTTTATCAGTGCTCTGGATCTCGTGCTCCTCCATCTACTCCTCCTCCTACTCCTTGTCGGGACCCGAATTTGCAAATCCGGACCCTCTGTGTATACCGCACTAGTCCAGGATCACGCTAGTGCACACAGGCTCAACATAGATGCTATCATAGTCATACACAGCGAAATATAGCATAAACTTCAATAATTAATAATAACTGTTGTCTTACATGAATAATGCCTCACAGGGCTTATTTAAAAGTATCAATGAGTAGCAGCGGAAATAAATAAACGCAGTGGCACTCCAGTTCGCCACAGGCAACTGACGAGGCTCGGACCCTAAGCATTCGCATCCAAATAATCCTCCTCCATGACTGGCGTAGATTCTTCCTCTTCTGAAGTTGTTGTTGATGGGGTGAGTACATAAAGCACTCAACAAGTTGTGCACAATAATGCAAGTCTAATATTCTATATGTTTGGCTTAATCCAAAGGAAATGGCTAGTAAGGGTATTTTTGCAATAAAGCAGCATTTAACAAGAATACAATAAATAGATTGGAAAGCGATAAAACAAATACAAGAATTAATAAATTCAGATTTCAAATACACCAAGTTCCCAATCCTAAATCAATTTTCCACTTTCCATGGCACCTTGCCATCCCAACAAGTTTTTGTTTAACAAAAGTCTAACCCTTAACTGTAATTCCCGAGCATTGCCCAATACCGTGAGCACGGCTATTCGAATAGATTGTACACTCTGCAGAGGTTATGCACTTTACCCACACGATACAACCAAACACCACCAAGGCGAGTGATCATAACAAAGCCTTTACAATGCTACACCTAGACCAAGATCGCTCGCTAAGGTTTCAACATGAAGGGTTAAACCACCGCAACAGGCCCCTCTTGCGCCATGTGAGTTAAACCGTAACCGGGACTCACTATTCACCACGACAAGATCAAATCTAGGTTTCACAAATTATTCACTAAGTGTCCCATTCCAAACATGTGGTTGCAAGAGAGACTCAGTCAAAGGCTTGCAAGGTTAAGTCCTTAAGGTGGTTAAGGCAAGACTTCCACATACCCCGCCAAACTCCGCCCACCTTGGCACACCGCCCTTGCCACTTGCCTCAATCTAAAATCATTATCACCCAGTGATTACCAAGCACTACATGCCATCAACAATTCATAAACATTGTTCCATATTCCATTAGTCAAGATTAAGTATCGACATTCGGACACATGTGATGACGTGGCATGGCTAAGCAATCTACGACGATCTAATTAGCCCATGTTGATTATCAACTATAATTCCACATCCTAGGGTGACAAATAGATCAAGGCATAAAATTGACAAGGTATGATTTAATTCAAATAGGCATATTATCTAATTCCCAGATTAATTGAAATCATTTATACACATAAAATATCATGCATAAAGTTTAAAAGACAAAATAGCAATTTGGTGAAAATTAGGTGCAACATGATCAAAGCACAACTTGCCTTGGAGTAGGTGCTGGTCTTGATCTGAGCTTGGGTCTTGGAGCGACGAATCTTCTTCCGGATCACCGAGCAGTTCAACGTCTACACGAAACGATGCCAAAATAGCAAATAAACACCAAACCAGAGAGCAACCAAACTCCAAAAATAGAATAAAATTCACCAATAAATAGATCTTGATTTTACAAATTTTTAGAAATTTGAATCACTCAAATCCGAGTTAAAATGCAAAAGATATAGCCTTTTGAAGTTTGAATAAATCGAAAATACGAAAATAGAATTTGATTTTTCTGAATTATTTTTCTATTGGAAAAGATTTTATTGCGCAATGCTGACGTCAGCCCTGACTCGGACCAATCAGGCGCTGACACGTCGCCTGGTCCATGGACTCAGTCCACGGAATCCGCCTCGGGTCCACCGTGGACGCGGCCCACGGCGCCTCGCATCACGCGCCTCGACACGCGGCGCATCATCGGTTGCTAACGCCGCCGTCGCCGATGCTCGACACGCGGCGCACATCCAGGCGACCATCCGACGGCTAACGCTCTAATGCACACGCGGCGCGATCTCACCCGAACAACCCTGATCCAACGGTCACGCTTACCCGAGCTGTTTTTATCGCGCGACGGCGGCGTGGCTCGATCTGGATGGTCCGCTGGAGATCCGACGGCCGTGCAGCTTCGGCTGCGGCGATGTCGCGGCGGCGCTGAGTTCCCGGAGACGAGGACGACGACGACCCAGACGGCGTTCTGGCTCCTGCCGGCGACGAAGAGGTAGCTGCTCCGGTGCGGCTCGGCGTGGCGAACCAGAATGGAACCCACACGTCGAGCGGCGGCGGCTGACGACGGCGAACGGCGAAACGAAGCGGCGGCGCTAGAAAACTACGGCGAGCTCTCGGGGCTAAACGGCGGTGACTCAACGGCGAAGGCTAGCATCGGCGATGCGCTGCAGGATGAGGAACCTCGGTGTGCGGCTGCGGCTTTATAGCCTCGGCATGCGCGCTAAAGCGGCAACCCTAAATCACGCGGCGGCGGCAAGCAGCGGCGGATTCGGAAACCGAATCGGAGGCGAAGGCGATACCGTCCGATTAACAAGCGGCGAGATTAGATCCGAAGTGATACGATCCGATCCGCTCTTTCCAAAATCAACGGGCGAGATCTAAACTTACCAAAACAACGCGAAACGATCCCGACCGCTCGATCTCAATCCAACGGCCGAAGGCGCTAGGGTTTCGCGAAGGAGACACCGTCCGATCTTCATCCAACGCCACGCGCGAGGCGCAGCGTGACGGTGATCGGCCGCGACGTCGATGGGCGTGACGCGACAAGATCGGGCTTCGCCCGATCGTTTCACTCGATTTTCAAAAGCTTTTTGATTTAAAATAATTCCCGAAATTAGATTAATCTACTTTAAGCAATTAAAATATCGGAAAAATCCTAAAATTCTCATAAATACTTTGAGACATTCTGAGCTCAAATAAAATATTTTTGGTAAAACTTTATATTAACTTTATCTATATATATTTAGTTTTCACCAAAGGTTCAATATACTTAATTAAAATAAATTTAGATAATTTCTGGAAAAATCCAATAAATTCAAAAAATCACAAAAATGCACGTGAGCGAAATTATAAGCCAATTTTTGGGATGTTACACTCCTCCATCTTCTTGAGCTTATCGAAGATCTTCTTCTTTTTGGTATTTGATGTCAAAGGGGGGGAGTATATGAAGAAGTGAAGAAATAATAGAAGAATGAAGAACTATTAGAGATTAAGCTCTGTGGTTGTTTGTGTTGGTGGTTGCTTTGATATTTTGATATGTTGTGGACGTTTTAAATACTTGTGGTTGTATATGTTGTGGATGGTTAAATACTTGTGTACTTGTGGTTGTATTTTAAATTTCTCATGCTTCTTGCAAACTTATATATCATACTGTTGCTTGTTCATCCACGGATTCAAATTTTTTAAATGAAACTCCGTCAAATTTTTAAATTTTCTTTTTCATGTGCAAATATCCACTTTCTACTAATATGCACATCTCTAGGGGGAGTTTTTGTTTTAAATATCATGATTTAATAGCTTGTTGTTTCAACAAGCAAAATCTTATTAAAATTAAAACTCTTGAAGAAAATCAACATATTGTATCTATTGTACACTCAAAATCAATTTCAATTTAATTATCTCTTTGAGGTTGTCATCAATTACCAAAAACGGGGAGATTGAAAGCATCTAGGCCCCCATGTTGGTTTGATTTTCATAATTAATGATAATTTTGGTTAAAGGACTAATATTTTCCTTGCGAACATTGAAAGTAGGTTAATCTCAGGCTTGGTGATCATGGAAGTATAAAGAGTGGCGCAAAGGGAAGATCAATGCGTCAAGAAAGTGAAAAGGCATAAATATAAGGACCTTTCTCTAGCTTTTTGCCGATCTCGGAGTCTGGAGAAAAGATCGGGTTGCTAGAATTAGGGCCATACCATAAAGAGGGATCTTGACAATTGTCTTGATGTCATTTAGGGTTTAAAGGCTCAAATTATACATTCAAGCACATACATTATGATATACACGTTCCAAAAATTGAAAACCATTTTAAAATATATCAAAGTCTCTGGAAACCCGGTGCTACCGCCAATGGCAGCATAGTGCTACTGGGTGAGCGGTAGCACCGGCCCAGTAGGGCGGTGTGAAAATTCCAGAGAAGCTCTTTTTGAGCTATCTGGATGTCCGGTGCTACCGCCCATGGTAGCCCGGTGCTACCGGACCTGCGGTAGCACCGGTCAAATAACCCGGTGTGAAAATCACATAGGGCTGTGTTTTTGGGCATTTTGGCAGTCCGGTGCTACCGCCCATGGTAGCCCAGTGCTATCGGGCGAGTGGTAGCACCGGCCCAAATGTCTGGTGCAAAATTCCAGAGAATCCCATTTTTAGGCAATCAGGCAGTCCGGTGCTACCGCCTATGGTAGCGTGGTGCTACCGGGCGAGCGGTAGCACCGGACCCTCTGTAACGGTCTCTGACAAGTGCATTTAATGCACTGTTCAAACCGTTGGAATGGAGACCGGTGCTACCGATCCTACATGGGTGGTAGCACCGGAAAATCGGATTTCAGCCCAATTCGACCTCTAATGGCTAGAAAATTTGGTGGAGGCTATAAATACACCCTCCACCTGCATTCTAGTGTCTCTCTTGGTCCTCATTGATGATATGAGCTCTAGCAAGTGCTCTCCACTCTTTAGTGCATTCAATTCTCTTTTGTGAGTGTGAGAAGCAAGGTCGAGTGTGCCATTTAGCGATTGAGCCTTTAGACACTAATATTTGACCTCAAGCAAGCATCAAGATTTATTACTCTTGGAAGTTGCCGCCTCCTAGACGGCTTGGAGGAGATCGTGCACAGTGAGCTTCTCAATGAAGATTGTGAGAAGCCCCGGCAAGTTATGAAGGCCGGAGTTCGCTTACCCGGAACGGGGAAGAACTACCTTAGTGATCGAGGAAGGCTCAAGCGAGTGGAGCCGGCTTGACGTGGTTCAAGTCAACTCAACGTGGAGTAGGGGAGATCGGCAAGTCTCCGAGACTATGGGTCAAAAATCTTGTCTCTTACTCTCCTGTGATTTGTATTTTTCATTCTTGTGATAAATTTTATTAATAGCAAAAATTGAGTAGACTATTTGTGTTTAGAATTGTTTTGCTATACTTTTATTGACTAAGTACTTTAAGTGATTGCTAGAGATGATAGGTGTAAATTTGCAATTATTGTTTTTATATCTTAGTGTATTTCTCAATTGCAAAATAGATTCAAAAAATTTAGAAACCTCCTATTTACCCCCCTCTATTTGATTATCCTTGATCATACACCAAGTTCAATGGTTCCATGCACAAATGCCATCCCCTTTGCTAGGGTTAGGTCTTTTCTCCCTTGGCCGGCCACCCTCACTTACTTTTTAGCCTCCTCTTCGATTTGCTCTTTCTGGCTAAAAACAACATCCAATTGAGATATAAGTCTGGATTATGGTTTAAAATCTGTTAAGAAACCCTAATGGCCCATTGGAAGGCCCATGTGGTCCCTTAGCCAAAACCCTGGATGAGCGCTATAAAAGGAGGAGGGGTCCCCCCTAATGTATGATGCAATCTGAAAGCAATAAAGAATTCCGTCGTCGCTCCCCATATACCTGTGTCTCTCTCTCTTTCTGTTCTCCAATTCAGATCTGTTCGGGAACCCCGGACTATTCGATAGCGAGGTTCCTTAACACGTTATCAGCACGAAGCTCTACCGGAGATCAGATTGAAAAGGTGAGAAAAGGTGGGATTAGCGTTTGAATCTAATCGTTCTTTTTCTATGCATGCATCCATCCTACGTGGCACGAAGCTACACGAAGAACGCTCGAAGCGTCTCGGCACGAAGCCACAGTACATGAATTCACTGTTCATCACAAAAAAAAGAAGAAGAGAAAACGGGAATACACAGTCTCGGTTTGCGTGCTCGCAGCACGCCGCCGCTACTGTCGTCCCAGACCCGTGTGCCTCGGTTCGCGTGCTTGCAGCACGTCGCTGCACCACCGTCAGTCAGGCTCACCGAGCATGAAGCTCAGCCTCGCATCGCGCGCAGCCGACACGTAGCCGGCGTTGCCACCGCCCCGTCCCTTGCCGGGCGCTGGGCAGCGCCGCCGCCTCGACCTTGAGCACCGCGGCGGCGTGGCCGAGCCCGTCGCCGAGACGCGCGACGGCGCCGCCCACCGGCATGAAGCCGTCGCCCACCACGCCGCCGGCCTCCGGCTCACCGCGCCTCTGCCGGCTCAAGTCCGGCCCGACGCCCCTTTCTCGAAGCAACCCCGCCCGCCGCGTCGCCGCGCCTCCGCCGCCACGCGCCGCCGCTTCCCGCCGGCTCGGCCGCTCGGCCATCGCCCGCGCCACCGCACGGCCGTGCGCGCCGGCCGGCAGGCGGCAGCGCAGAAGAGCGATGCGTGCGGAGAATGCGCAAGTGGCGGCTAGGGATGGAACCCTAGCCGCCATGGGTCTTTTCCACAAGTCGGGCGCGGGCCTTGGGCCAAGGAGGCAGGCCGGTGGGGCGTTTGGCCACGCAGGCCAGTAAGCCCAAGAGGCCTAGCGGGAGAGAGGAAAGGAGGCCCAAAGGCCTCTCGGCCAGAAAAACGAAGAGAAAAGAAAAAGAAAAGAAAAGAAAAGGAAGAAAAGAAAAGGGAAAGAAAAGAAGAGAAAAATTGCAAAAAATTTTAAAAAATTGCCAGAGAAATCAAGAAGATTTATTTGGCTCTGTTTTTATTTTTTCTAGCTTTATTTCTCTGTTTTATGAATTTTCTTTATGAAGTATGAATCATTTGCTTTATTTTATATAATGCAATGCATATGAATTTATTTTTCTGCAATTTATGCTTTTTGCAACCATTTTCTATTAGATTACACGTAGTAATCTAATGTCGAAATTTTGAAATCATGAATCATGAATCGTGAGTTTGAAAAACTGGCCCCGCACGGTCAGAAATACCTCACTTGGGCATTGAACGTGAAGATCGTTCTTGGGGGCAAGAAGCTCCGTGCTGCGATTGGTCTAGGGTCCTCGCAGGACGCAAAACCTACCATCAAGCAGAACAATCAAGTCTTTCACTGCCGTTTAAATGCATGAATCGCATTTTCTTTTAGATTATGGTTGTTAGCTTTTTTCTTTCGAATAATGAATTGAAAGCTCTAGAAGAGCATACTTCTCTTATGAATAAATATGCAATTTATTCTTTATTCCAGTATTCTTTCATTTACAAGCAATATTTGAATTATTTTGCCTCTGTTTGATTGGGATTATATTTCTTTTATCTAAAAATCGTGTAGCGCCCAAATATGCATTGTTGATAGTGGCACAACAAATACCATCTTAAGAGAGTCTAAGTATTTCCAGTCGATCACGAAGAACGCTGGAAAGATTACTACGATCGCAGGAAGTGACTCATATGTAATCGGCTCAGGAAGAGCCACAATTATATTGCCTATGGGTACAACTTTGGTAATTGAAGAAGCCCTTTTGTACCCTGAATCAACACGTACTCTCTTAAGCTTTAAAGACATCCGCGTCAATGGTTTTCACGTAGAAACCAATGAAGAAAATGGCAAGGAATACTTGTGCATTGTGAAGCACGCGGTATGTGGAAAAATGGTATTAGAAAATGTCCCTCATATGAATCGGGTTGTACTACACGAATATTCATGCACCAAGTGTATACTTCCTTGAAGACTGCTTTTAGAAGCTCGAGTTATTTTCTTTATGGCATGGTAGATTAGGTCATCTGGTCTTAGAATGATGAGAAATATAGTGAACAACTCACAGGGTCATGGCATAAATGTTAAAAATTTCCGAATGATGAAGATTTTGTGTGCCTGCATGTGCCACCGGAAATTAATAACTAGACCCTCTGTCATGAAAGTGCAAAGTGAAATCCTGCATTCTCGAACGAATCCGGGGATATTTGCGGTCCGATTCAGCCCTGTCGGGGCCGTTTCGATACTTTATGGTGCTCATCGATGCTTCCTCGAAATGGTCGCATGTATGCTTGTTGTCAACAAGAAACCATGCTTTTGCAAAGCTGATCTCGTAGATCATAAGAATTAAGAATGCTTTCCCTGATCATCGCGTGAAGTCCATTAGAATGGACAATGCTGGAGAATTTACTTCAAAAGCATTTGATGATTATTGCATCGCAATGAGGATAGCGATTGAGCACTCCGCATCGCACGTTCATACGCAGAATGGACTAGCAGAAGCACTAATAAAGAGGATTAAGTTCATTGCCAGACCGCTTTTGCAGAGTTGTAACTTGCCCAACACTTGTTGGGGACACGCAGTCCTGCATGCAGCAGCTCTTATCAATTTTAGACCGTCGGCCTACAACATCCATTCTCCTATGCAGCTTGTGCACGGGATCATCCCGAAGATCTCCCATCTTAGAAAATTTGGGTGTATGGTATATGTACCTATACCACCCTCTCGTGATCGCAATGGGCCCTCTCCGCAAGTCTAGGATATACGTTGGTTATATGAGTGCATCCATAATCAGGTATTTGGAACCCATGACTGGAGACTTGCATACAGCCCGATTCGCTGATTGCATCTTTGACGAGGATCGTTTCCGTCATTAGGGGAGAAATCGACCTTTGGATGAAAAATGCCGGAAATCATATGGCATTCCACTGGGATCCCGCACATGACCCCGCACTAATGAAGCAAATCAGAAGTCCGAAGATAATTGATTTGCGAGAATTTAGCAAATGAACCGCTGATCATTTTGTGATCCAAGGGCGTGGTTAAGTCGCATGTACCAGCAAGAAATGCACCGAGAGGGTGGAAATACCAAAGAAAATAGAAGGTATCCTCGGCTGTTCAGAGGCCTCAAAGAAAAAGAACAGAAAACCTGGCTCCTCAAACCCAAAGTACCCGGAGACGTCTGGAGAAAACTGGGCGAGAGGACTTACCACAACCAATCACGAAAATGCCCCAAGGAAAGAAGGGGAGCCGGTTGAGACACAGCTTTGGAAAGAAGCCAACGGAAAAGGCAATTCCGGACTTGAATCTTCCATCAAGGAAGCCGTCGGAAATAATGTGTGCGCACACATAGGCGATGAAAGCTAAAGGAACTTGCTCTGCGATAGGAAAAGCGAAGAGCAAGTAGAAGTGCATGAAGCACCCCATGAAGAAATGGCCATAAACTTTGTAATAACAGGAGAATCCTCGAATAGAGCAACGACCAACGTTGATGCATACTTTGCAAAGAAGATTGCCTCGATCATTGATCATGATCCCGAGCTCGCATCTCTCGCAGAGTGCAAGAAAAGGCTAGATTGGGAAGAATGGAAAAAGGCAATCAACTGCAGAGTTAGTCTCTCTGAACAAGAGAGAGGTGTTTGTTCGTATGCCGCACACCTCCCCATATAAACCCCATGAGGTCACAAATGGGTCTTTGTTCGAAGAGAAATGAAAACAACGGTTGTAAGGTACAAAGCAAGGCTTGTAGCTCAAGGTTTCACTCAACGCCCCGGAGTTGATTATGAAGAAACCTATTCTCCGGTCATGGGAGGAATTACCTTTAGATATTTGATCTCAATGGCATCAACTTGAAGTTGAGAATGAAGCTAATGGATGTTGTCACACCTACTTGTATGGAAACTTGGATTCGAGATATATATGAAAGTACTGGAAGGAATTCCTATCCCGAACCAAGATGGAGCAAATAGAAACCTGCAGTGTGAAATTGGAGAAATCACTGTATAATAAGCGATCAGAAGAATGTGGTACAATCGCTGAGTGACTTTCTCTGCAAGAAAGGCTACACAAACAGCGAAGATTGTCCATGTGTGTTTATACAATGATCCCGAATGGATTCTCAGATAATCTCCGTCTATGTAGATGACTTGAACATCATAGGGACGGATGAAGAAATTGAAGAGGCATGCTCATACTTGAAGTCTGAGTTTGAAATGAAAGATTTGGGTAAAACAAAGTTTTGTTTAGGCTTGCAGCTTGAACATGTCCAAGGAGGAACTTGGTACATCAATCAACCTACACACAGAAAGTGTTGGAAAGGTTTGGATTTGAAAAAGCATATCCTGCGAAGACTCCAATGGTCGGAAGGTCACTCCAAGCAGACCTAGACCCATACAGACCTAGAGAAGAGGGGGAGGAAGTCCTGGGAGCAGAATTCCCATTTTTGAGTGCAATTGGAGCGCTCATGTACCTTGCGAATAGCACTAGGCCGGACATTGCGTTCGCCGTGAATTTGCTAGCTCGATGCAAGGCGTAACCCACCAAAAGGCATTGGAAAGGGATCAAGGACATCTTCCGCTACCTCCAAGGAAGCAAAGACCTCGGTCTGTTCTTTAGAAGAAATAATGAATTGAATTTGGTTGGCTATGCCGATGCTGGGTATTTATCAGACCCGCATACTGGCAAGTCCCAAACTGGCTATGTTTTCCTATGTGGAGGAACGGCAATTTCCTGGAAGTCGTCTAAGCAGACTCTTGTCTCAACATCGACAAACCACTCGGAAATCATCGCTTTGTATGAAGCATCTCGTGAATGTGCATGGCTCAGAAGAATGGTTCACCACATCCAGAAGTCATATGGTTTGAACATTGAGCAAACTCCCACGATAATCTATGAAGATAATGCAGCTTGTGTTGCCCAAGCACAAATGGGTTATGTGAAGAGCAATCTCACGAAGCATATCAACCCCAAGTTCTTCTATGCTCACGAATTGCATAAGATGAACGAGATCAAGATATTGCATACTAAGTCATGTGAAAATCTTGCGATTTGTTCACTAAATCACTCCCAAGATCTACCTTTGAAAGGTGCGTGAAAGGAATTGGGATGATGAGACTTAGAGAAGTGCGATTTGGGGAGATATATCACATACTCCCACATGAATCTCGAGCATGAATTATGAATACCCAACATAAATCTCGAAGATTAGCAATTGAAGTTGGGTGAATTGTACTCTTTTTCCTTAGCAAGTTTTTCATAAAGTTTTCTTGCATAAGGTTTTTAACGAGGCAATTCGTGCAACATAGTAAAGCGTATGCTATGTACTCTTTCTCCAAGTATTTTTCCCACTGGATTTTTCTGGAGTTTTAATGAGGCATATGCATCTCGCGGCAAAGGGCCCAAGGGGGAGTGTTAAGAAACCCTAATGGCCCATTGGAAGGCCCATGTGGTCCCTTAGCCAAAACCCTGGATGAGCGCTATAAAAGGAGGAGGGGTCCCCCCTAATGTATGATGCAATCTGAAAGCAATAAAGAATTCCGTCGTCGCTCCCCATATACCTGTGTCTCTCTCTCTTTCTGTTCTCCAATTCAGATCTGTTCGGGAACCCCGGACTATTCGATAGCGAGGTTCCTTAACAAAATCATCGAATCACCAATTAGTGTTGGCAATTGAGATCGTATCATAGATGCTATCAATATTCACACTGGCGGTGCGAATCTTTGTTATAGAATCGCATTCAAATGCGTATCTCTAGTTGGACTGAGGGTATTAATTCGTCTTAGAAAAAAAGATACGCAACATTAATACTTCCAAAACAAAATGTACAAGATATGTATTTGTCCACAAAGATTGTGGAAACATATCTTATTTGTAAAAGATAGCGGATATTGATTCTTCTAGAACACAGATATTGTTCAATACGAAATAGGATTGAGATAATCAATTCATCTTGAAAAAGGATTGCATATTCGTGGTGTCCAGTTGATTCAGTGACTGCATATCAATCTCTTTAGATTTGTGTTCTTGTTTTGGTTCATTCGTGTTGAATCGGATGTTTTTTGAGTAGTACTTCAATATTTCCCTCTCAATATAAGTTACACAAATCTTGAAGAAAGCGAAAGGATAATTAATCACCATCTAACTTTAATATTTGTGCAATTGTTAAAAATACAAAGCATGGAAGCACCTCTCTCTTTTTGTTAACCTACAGAGTTGCTTTCTTTTCTTGTTTTGAAACAAGACTAGCAGAGTTGTATCCATAGTTGCATATTTTTGTTGTATCCTACTGCCTATATATGGAGAGAGATGTTTGATATGATGACAGGTGATTGCACTCCTCTCAGCGTGGTGTTCAAATCAATTACAAAAAGTATTCTCCAAATGGATTATGCAGATTACGTCTTTTTACACTACGTGCTTCTGATTGTATAGTCTCTCTTGTAAGAACATATCTCAACTGTCATACAAGGATTCAAATTTCATTTTTAGATGAAATTACGCCTGTGACTAAAATCCGAAATCTCGTCGAGATCTCGGAATTTCGGGTAAATCTCGAACGAAATTCAAAAACAAAAATTCAAATCTGGTTTTATTTGTACGGGGAAAAACGAAATTTCTACCAAAATTCCCGAAATCTCGGCAAGATTTGCCAAGATTTCGGTGAATTTGCACCGAGTGAAAAATAGCTCAAACGATATTAAATTTTTTGACATTTTGTTTGGAGGTTGCTGAAATATCAATGATATTCCCATAAAAATTTGAGATGATTATCAAGTCTGAGGAATTTTTAAAAATTTGAACATTGCTATTGTCCTGATAAAACGCAGTCTGACAAGTTTGAACCGAACAAAAAATAGAACAAACCACGTTAGAATTTTTTGAATTTTTTTTTGCATGGTTATGATGCATCATTAATGTTTCCATAAAATTTTCATATGATGATCAAACTTCATGAATTTTTAAAAATTTGGAAAGTACTACTGTCCTGATAAAAGACTTACCAGTAAACTTTAACAAAACGAAAAATGGTTCAAACCAAGTTAGAAAATTTTGAAACTTTTTGTGGATGTTCCTGATGTACCAATAATGTTTATATAAAAGTTTCAGATAATTATAAATCTTCAAAAATTTTCAACAATTCTGACAGTACTACGTCTTGATAAAAGCCTAATGACCAACCATTTCAAAAAAACAACTTGATGATCAATACATAGATTTGCTTTAGCAATCAAAAAAGGTTTAAAATTTTTGAAAATTTTACAGAAGGGTGCTAAGGAATTCTTAAGATCTCATAAAACTTTTGAATAATGATTACACTCTAGGAAATTTATAAAATTCTTATAAGGGCACCTTACCATTTATGTTTTTTCTATTTTTGATTTTTGAAATATAACAAATGAAGTTCATTGTTTAAATAGATTTTATTGAGAAAAGAAAAAAATTTATTTTTTTTGAAAATTTTATATAACGGTACTGAGTATATTCTTAAGCTCTCATAAAAATTTTGGATGATAACCACACTTGAGAAAAATTATAAAATTCTGACAATATTACTGTCCCAATTATGTTCATTCTGTTTTTTGTTTTTTAAAGATAACAAATGAAGTTCAATTATTTTTAGTTTTTTCTGTATGATCCTACATCACTAAATATAGTACCATAAATTTTTCAGATCATGATTAAGCTTGTAAAATTTTATAAAAATCTGATAGTGTTTCAATCGAAATTTTAAAATGTCACAAAAATTCGATTTTTCAACAAATTTTCATGGAATATGACTTTCTTAAGGTTATTGGACCAAATCCGGCCATAAAAAGTCAAAACCCGGTTAAAACAACTTGAGATTTGGCGAAATCTTCCTAAAATTCATGAGATTACTGTAGCAATTTAAATTTTTTACCCGGCCAGAATCTGAGATCTCGCGAAATTTCGCCAAGTTTTTAATCCTTGCTGTCATAACAGGATTGTCTTTTCTTTACGTGGAAGAAATGCAAGCGCAGCCCATTGTGGTAGAAAAAACCATTTTAGTGTTGCAGACAGTGATAATTACTTGCTGAGTTCGCTCAAGAGAAGAAAAACAATGCCTTCATGAACACAAACTAATGGCATGTTTCTATAGGTTTTTTTTGGATAGGTCCAATCCCAACAGTGGCTGAAAATGCCCCTCACCCAACACCCCCTAATTTGTAGGAGTATTCCTTTTCTAAGGAAAAAAAATAGTTGGATCTGATCCTTGTCAGATATTGTGGCTTTCATCGGTGGACACATCATTACATTACAGGTGTAGTGTAGATAAGAAACATTGACCTGCTCCTCCTATGGAACTATGGTAGCTAGAGGTGGGCCGGCCCGGCACGACGTCCATCGTGCTTCGTGTCTGAACCGTGCCGGGTCGCGACGGCTCGTCGTGCTCGTCGTGCCGTGCCGGCCCAGGCCCGACCCATTTGCACTATTGCAACAAGAGGAAAGGAGCCGAAGATGCATAGAATTGAGGCAGTGAATGCAAATATTATGAGAAAACAAACTAAATTTTATTTATTATTGAACAGTTACATAGAGCGAGAAGGAATGCTCAACACAGGCGAGAGAGGGGGCAATGGGCGAGAAAGAGAGTGAGCGAGACAGACGAGACAGATTGTGAGGGAGATTGAGAGAGACTGGTGAGAGAGAGCTGAGAGAGATTGAGAGGGACGAGCGAGAGAGAGCAGCTTCTTGCACCATCACTCAATCTCTCTCAGCTCTCTCTCTTGTTTTGTCCGTCTCTCTCAGGTGTCGGCGATAGGGGTGACGTTCATACTACTGGGTGCATCCATGGCGGTCATGCTCTATGAGTCAGTGACCTTCATGCTAAGCTTTTTCCTCATGCCCTGGGTCATCAGGTTTGGTACAGCCCATTCTACAGTGCTGTGCCGGGCCGTGCCGTCTATCGTGCCTGATTCTCGAGCCCGACACAACCCGTACTATAGTGTCGTGCCGACCCGACATGGCCCACTTCGTGTCAGGTTGGACTTCATACCGAGCCGTGATGTCGTGTCTCGGGCCGGCCCAAAAGAGCACGACCCGAGTGCCCACCTCTGGTAGCCAAGTGCTAACAGCATGACTTGAAGAAATCTGTAGTCTGTAGAACGGTCAACATGCGCCCAACAAGCAGGAATTACAACATATTGAGGGCCTTCACAGTTCACAGCGAGAACGAGAAGTAGTAAGGGGGAAATGAAGGGCAGAATGTTGTGTGGAAGAAGGCTGCAAATTTTCTGATGCCTCTATATCCTTCCTGCGGCTGCAGTTTTGAAATAATATTTGTTTAATGAAAAATTACAAAAATAATATACCGAATTAAAAAATTACAAATATACACCCCTATCGCCATTTGAATTGCCGACAGGTCTTGTCGCCAATTGAAATGGCGACAAAGACTCTGTCACTGATGATTATAGATAACTGTAAGAGTCTCTGTCGCTAATTGAAATAGCGACAGAGAGCTGTCACCAATTCAACGGGTGATAGAAATACATATTTATAATTCTTTAATTCGGTATATTATTTCTGTAATTTTTTTATTAAAAAAATAATTCGGAGTAGCAATGTATACAGAAGCTTCTATACGTGCTTTGGCAGTAGCAGCTACTAGCTAGTACAGCTAGCCCAGCTTTACTGCCTTCAAATCAATGTGTTGTGCAGCCCCCTGCTCAAGCTCCGCCCTCACATCCATTGAAAGGTGCTCCCAAAGTTCCGATAATTTATATTATATCACTCTATTAATTATTAGTTTAGAAAATACCATTTATTGTTCGTTCGAAGAAACCACCATGACTCACTTCTATCCTGACAACTTCCATGCCTGCTTTCAGTACCTTGCCTAGCACAATGCCGCCATTGATGCCGGTGGGTTGCTCTTCACCGGCAAGGAGTACACCGCATCACCGTAATAGGAAGGCATCCACTCTTCGCCACCTCCTTGAGGGTGTTCCTCTTCACGCTTGCTGCCCAACGGTGGTCAACCAACCGTTAGGGTCCAGTGGCAAAGTCGTCTGTCTGAACGACGCCTCTGCATAAGGTCAAAAAATTTGCTTTATTAGAAATTTTTTGTGTGGTAGCTCTCATTTGTCACCCTAGTATGATTCTTTATTAGTTGGTACCTATTAATTGCCAATGTGGGTTAGTTAGAACGCAATTAGTTTGCTTAGCCATGCAATGAGTTATTGATATCATTTTATGTGAGTAAAGTTAATCTTGCTTAATGGAATATGGAACATGTTTATGAAAATGTGTGTCAGGTGTTGTCACATAGTGTTGTTGATGGCATGTGGTGTGTCGGAACTTGGATTTATGAATTCGAAACCCTCTGTATATACTGCACTAGTTCAGGATCACGCTAGTGCACACCACCGGTAACATAGATAAAATAATACAATGAATTAATTAAGAAATAAAGAAGCAAATTATTATTAAATAAAGCAACAGACCTAACACTACTACAAAAGGACTTATGCGGTTTGTGGATGAAACCATCTGCGATGTTGGATTATCACAGACGGTTTCATCCACAAACCGTCTGTGAAGTTCTTGCTTTCATCACAGACGGTTTGTGGATGAAATCGTCTTTGATAATCCGACATCGCAGATGGTTTCAACTACAAACTATCTGTGATGAAAGCAAGAACTTCACAGATGGTTTGTGGATGAAACCGTCTGTGATGATCACCATATCATAAACATTTTTATCCACAAACCGTTTGTGAATCGTTCAGAGGAAACATTCAAACATCATATACTTATATATATATATGAGCATAAGCATCACAATATATATATACAAAAGTTTTCCACCAAAAAACTACTAGAAAATACTACTTAGTCGATCTAGTCCTTGTCATCGCCAGTGTCATCAGAGTCGGAGTCGTCGCTGCGACCGTCATGGTCCTCGCTCGAATCGGCTCTGTCTGGGTCATCCTCTAGCTCCCAGCTGTCACGATAGCCCTCCAATGAGTCATAGCTATTGTCGTCGTCGGAGGAGCAGGAGGATGTTGGCGGCAGACGCTTTTGGCCGACGCCGACGCTTGAGGCGAAGGGTGTGGAACTGCCCGCTTGCCGCGGAGGGAGCAGAAGATTCGTTGATATGGCGCCGGTGTGGCTCCGCAGCCATTCCCGCAGGGGTCTCAGAGGCTGGGACGGTGGTGGTGGCGGAGGGTTAGTTGACGGTACTGGTGGTGAAGGCGGTGGTGGAGCCGTCGTCAGAGGCCAGGTGGCAGAGCCGACAGAGGAGGTGATATCTTTTTTGTTGTTCATGGTGGCGTCGGAGGCAATTGTAGTGAGGGATGTGGAATGCTATCGATTGATGCAGTATATATCGTCGCCGAAGTGCAATTAACGATCTGCATTGGGGAAACGAAATGCCTGGAACATGGTCTTCAAAGTGGAATTTGAACAGATGGTTTAATTCTTCGAAACACAAAGCAATCAACTCAAAACACTGCGCGCACCTGTCTTGGGAAGACGATAGAACATCACAGAAAAACCGTCTGTGATGTCACATCAGCACAGACGGTTTTATCCACAAATCGTCTGGGACATCACAGATGATTTTTGGATAAAACTTTCTGCGATTAAATCATCACAGACGTTTTTATCTACAAACCGTCTGTGATGGTCACTATAAGAATAGAGATCCTCGACCTCCTATGTATTTTCAGGGTTTCCTCGATACTTTCGAGGTGGCTGCGATTGAGAGGTATTCTGGTGGAAGAGACCCTAGATTTGGAGGTATAATTGTAGATCCTTGTGCTCTAGGTCATCTAAGGTTAGTAATTGCTCAAAATTGCATTATATTTAAGATCTAGCTTGGTAAAGAGGGAAATGAAGCTGGTTAATTTCTAGATCTAGCTTGGTTGAGATACATTTGTTCGCTGTGATGTAAAGTAGAAATTGGTTCAAATTTGTGTTATATTTAAGATCTAGCTTAATAAAGAGGGAAATAAAACTGGTTTATTTCTAGATCTAGCTTGATGTAGATACATTTGTTCTCTGTGATGTAAAGTACATACATTTGCTATAGCTTTGTGTAGATTCATTGGTTCTTTTTTATCTAAATTAGTAATTTGTTCTAATTGCATTACACTGAAGACGTATCTTACATGCATACGTTTACACATCCATTCGTTCTTTTAGATGGACTGAAGCTGGATGTACACTGAGAACCGTGCGAGCGCCGAATACATTATGGTGTCTCCACTTTTAGAAGAGCTACAGAGGAAGATATGTTAAACAAGGGGGTGGAATTTATGCCTTGTCCATGCATTGACTAAGAGAGTCTGAGGATATTTCGAAACCCCGATTGCTTCGGAAACTTCTTTCTTTTGAAATAGTAGAGTGCTGCTCCGTCAGGCTTTCATCCATTGCGGAAAATTCCCCACTGCTGCCTCCCGTAGTGCAGATCGAAGCACACTTGATTATACGGGGTTTCATAAGGGGCTATACCTGTTGGACCAGTCACGGTGAAGAGCAGATTACGCAGGGACCAAGTGGTACTACATTCGTCGACGAAGTCAACGATACTCTACATATCGTCAACGACGTCAACGATACTCCGGATGATATCAACTGTACTTTCGATGAGGATAACGATGACTATCTGGATCAGATGCTACAGGATACAGAAGGGAACCGTGATGAGCGGGAGTACGTAAAATTTCGAGGCTTGATGGACGACTCGAAGAAACCTTTGTTCTTGGGTTGCAAGTTCAAATACACAAGGTTGTCATTTGTGCTAGAACAATTCGACACGACCGAGGACGCTTTAGCTCCAAAGCCTTTAAGCGGGACAAACATTCATGATATGGTTAAGAACTTGGATGTTGCACTAGGAAAGGGACGTAAATCGAGGACCCGTGAGAAGAGCATTTGGAACAAGAGATCAATATTTTGAGACCTGCCTTATTGGGAGCACCTCGAAGTTTGGCATTGCATTAACGTGATGCATGTAGAGAAGAATGTCTGTAATAGCTTGATTGGTCTCTTATTGAATATTAAGGGTAAAACAAAGGACGGTATCAATGCACGGCTTGACTTAGTCGATATGGGTATCAGACTTGAGTTAGCACCGAAAGAGACCGATAAAGGCCAAACATACTGCGAACCTACTTGTTTCACTCTATCCAAGGCCGAGAGAACCAAACTTTGCCAGTGCTTGCATGGTGTCAAAGTTCCGTCCGGTTACTCGTCCAACATGAAGAGACTAGTTTCGATGCAAGATTTGAGTTTAATTGGCATGAAGTCCCATGATTGTCAAATGCTTATGACATAGATGCTCCCTGTGGCAATTAGAAGTATTTTACCGAGTAAGGTCCGAGAGACAATCACAAGGTTGTGTTAATTCTTTTACACAATTGCTCAGAAGGTTATCGATCCCGAAGGAGTAGATGCTCTACAGGCCAATGTGATAATGACTCTATGTAATCTTGAGATGTATTTCGCTCCGTCATTTTTCGATATCATGGTCCATCTCATTGTTCAACTTGTGTGGGAGATAAAGATGTGCAGGCCTATGTTCCTACGTAGCATGTACCCGTTCGAGAGGTACATGGGAATACTCAAGTCCTACGTACGCAATCGATCTTGATCGGAGGGTAGCATTATCGAAGGTTATGCAACCGAAGAGGTCGTCGAATTCTACGTGGACTACATGGCTCAAGTCAAACCGATAGGTGTGCCTCGATCCCGCTATGAGGGCAGGCTCCAGGGCATCGGGACCATTGGAAGGAAAGCAATCACGCCTGATTTGGTTGCGTGCGCTAAAGCCCATTTCACAGTTTTGCAACACATGGCTATTGTGACCCCGTATATCGACGAGCACAAGAACTGGCTACGGCAATAGAATTCGACGCGACCGGAGTATTGGGTCATTAGACAGCATAACCTTCAGTTCAACAGATGGTTCAAGGAGCGACAACCTATCACTGGAAGCTCGTCAGGTGATAAGCTGACATGGTTGGCAAAAGGGCCGGCATTTACGGTCGTAACATGGAAAGGATATGACTTAAATAGGTACACATTTTACACGAGAGATCAGGACATGAAGAGCACGAACCAGAATAGAGGTGTTATGCGCTGAATACCGCTGGATCAACGAGGAGATCGTACTATGGGTTCATTGAAGAAATTTGGGAGCTTGACTACGTACTTTTCAAGATCCCCTTATTTCGGTGCCGTTGGGTTAACCTGCAGCACGTGAAGGTTGACAAGTATGGCGTCACAACTGTGGACCTTGAACGTGTCAGATACCAACACAAACCATTTGTTCTCGCTAACCAAGTTGTTCAACTCTTCTACGTAACCGACCCATCCAACAAGCAGCGCCGCGTTATTCTTTAGGGAAAAAGGAGGATTGTCGGAGTTGAGAATGTGGTAGATGAAGAAGAATACAATCAGTTTGACGAGTTGCCTCCTATTGGTACCGGTGTTGTAATCTAGGAAGACCAACCTAAGGAAGCCAGCTACACACGTATTGATCATCGCGAAGGGCTAATTTTTGTATAAAAGAAAAAGCAAGTGGAGTTGTCATGAGATGTATTGATTAAAATTAATCAGCTCTATGTATTATGTTAAATGAGATGTATGTATTATAGTTAATGAGATGTATGTATTATAGTTAATGAGATGTGCATTAATTGTAATTACTGAGATGTATTGATTAAAATTAATTCGCTGTTTGTATTATATTAAATGAGATGTATGTATTATAATTAATGAGATGTATGTATTATAATTAAATAAAAAAATGGCTCATCCCAGATGGTTCTGGGCTTGAACCGTCTGGGATGACTTTACCACAGACGGTTCTGGGCCCAGAACCGTTGGGGATGGAGCCTTGCCGCGCCCTACCGCGCTAAGTCCCACACGCCCATTGTAAACCTAGCTAGATAGCGCTCTCCCCCTGGGCGGCGCCCTCCTCCCTCCTCCGTGCCCTCCCCCTCGGCGACGCCCTCCCCACTTGTCGGTGACTCCCGGCCGCGCCCTCCCCACTCAGTGGTGCCCTCCTTCCTCCCCCTCGGCAGTGCCCTCCCCACCTGGCGGTGACTTTCGGCCGCGCCCTCCCCCCTCGGTGGTGTCCTCCTCCCTCCCTCGTGCCCTCTCCCTCGACAGCACCCTCCAACTTGTCGGTGACTCCCAGCCGTGCCCTCCCCCCTTGGTGGTGCATGCCCTCCTCCCTCTCTCATGCCCTCCCCCTCGGTGGTGCCTTCTCCGTTTTTTTGTTGCCTTACTTGCTCGATGATGATAATGGGTATTGTGATGACTAGAATATTTATTTCCGTGAACTAGGCCTTGAACCATAGGCTTATACGCTGGAAAGTGTTGATTCATTCACTGATTAGATTATATCTGGCTAATAGCTTGTTCTTGGTCATATTACCTTTCACAAGACTTCATTATATATTACCTTTCTGGCTAATAGCAGATTGTTATATCAATAGATATGCTATTTAGATGCTTAGCTGTTACTGCTGTGCTTAAAGTCTGATAAACTACTGAACTGGTAGTCTCTTGTTGATTCAGTTAGCGAGTACTTAATCTGAATATGTGCTGAGTTGAATGTAATCTTTAAAGTGAGATAAAATTGTCAAGTCTTTATAGTGCAAATTAAGGTGGTAAGGGTTCAAGGCCTTATTCACTGAATTAGTTGTTAGCACATTCGTGATTAAGCTTGAAGGTTTAAAATTTTCAACCAACTCTTATCTGAGAGCAATATAGTACAATCTTCAGTTCAATTTGTGATGGAAGAAATGATTCCTTGTATGAATGACATAAAATTCATAATTGAAATTTGCTTCTCTTAACTTACCTACTCTTAACGTTGCATCATACAAGATGGCGTCCCCTCAATCCTCGCCGCCGAATGGATCTAATGATGCGCCCAACGTAGGAGGAAATAGGCGCGATCCAAGAGGGCTTAGTAAGAGGCCTCAAAAGGCCCAGAGGATAAACCCCGCACCAAGCCTTGCTGCCGTGCGTAAGGGGATACATTCCAGAGATAGTTGAACGTATAATTAGAAATAAGAGATATGATTGTAATCCGAGTTGTTATAAGGGTAGATAAAGATGTAAACTCTATCCTGTAACCGATTAGAATCATGTAACCGATTGGAATCCCCCTTAACCGATCAGGACTCTGTAAACCACATCACCCCCACTATATAAGGGAGAGGGCGGGCAACAACGGAGGGAGATGACAGAAGCATAAGCAATCTCAGATCCAAGAGATCTAGATAATCCCAGTACACAGGACTAGGGTATTACCTCCTCCGTCGAGGGCCTGAACCTGTCTAAACCTTTGTCTTGTGTGACCTTCGAGTTTGAGATCTAGCGCCTACCCCATAAATTCATTACCGACTACAAGAGTCGACAGTTGGCGCACCAGGTAGGGGAAGCGCTATAATCTTTTTCCTACAAACTCGATGGCAGCAATCAACATAATCATCGCCACCTTCATCTCCAGGCAGGCTTTCCGCTTTGGAAGCCTGGACTTCGTCGCAGATGCACGTGGGGAACTCGTTCGTCTAGAACTAAACCAGATCCAATCTGGTAAAGATCAGGCCGATCCATCTCAGGTATGTCACCCTAACTCGGCCAGTAAACCAGTCGACGTCACGAGGAGTTGCTACAATCTACATGGCATCTTCGCAATAGAAGAGCGGAAGACCGATCTCCAATGCCAGCAAGAGATTCAAGAAGCTGCGGAGGAAGATCATCTTCCTCGTAAGGGTAAGGAGGCACAGACGCGATCGCTTCGATCTCGTGGCCGCAATTTCCACGAGGACATCCTGCAATCCAGGAAGAGAGGGACCTCATCGCCGATCTAACCGAGACGTTCGAAAGTCTATGGACTTTCAGCATGAAGCTTAATACCGAGAAATGTGTTTTCGGAGTCTCTTCGGGAAAACTTCTCGGGTTTATCGTATCCCAACGAGGCATTGAGGCCAACCCAGAAAAGATCAAGGCCGTATTAAACATGGAACCACCGACTAGCCAAAAGGACGTCCAGAAGCTTACAGGGTGCATGGCCGCACTCAGCAGGTTTATTTCCTGACTGGGTATGTGAGGTATGCCATTCTTTAAACTCCTCAAGAAGCAGGACAAGTTCCAATGGACGCCTGAGGCACAGCAAGCGTTTGAAGATTTGAAGACCTTCTTAACGACGCCCCCGGTCTTGGTTTCACCGATGCCAGAAGAACCTCTGTTACTTTACATCGCGGCAACGACTCATGTAGTCAGCGCTGCAATTATCATAGAGAGGGAGGAGCCGGGTCACATGCAGAAGATCCAACATCCGGTCTATTTTGTCAGCGAGGTCTTGAGTGAATCTAAGGTGCGGTATCCACAAGTGCAAAAATTATTATACGCCGTACTTCTTACATCTTGCAAGCTCAAGCACTACTTCCAAGAGCATACGGTTTCGGTGTCATTTCCTTCCCACTGAGAGATATACTTCACAACCAGGAGGCCACTGGGAGAATTGCAAAGTGGGCAGTCGAGCTGGGAGCTTTTGACATCCTATTCAAGCCTCGCACAGCCATCAAGTCTGAAGCGCTCACCGACTTCACTACTGAGAGGACAGAACTTCAAAACCCGACGATCGTCAAGGAACTCGAGTATTAGATGATGTACTTCGATGGTTCCCTCATGCTCAGCGGCGCGGGGGCTGGTATAGTGCTCATATCACCAAGTGGAGAACGGTTGAGGTATGTTATTCAAATACTTTTTCCCGCGTCGAACAACGTCGCCGAGTACGAGGCGCTCATCCATGGGCTCTGTATCGCCATATCGCTCGGTATCCGACGTTTGACGGTTCGTGAAGATTCCATGCTCGTGGTCAATTATGTCCAAAAAGAATGGTCTTGCATCGAAGACAACATGGCTGCCTATTGTTAGGAGGTACGCAAGCTAGAAGGCAACTTTGACGGCTTGGAGCTTGTTCATGTGCTCCGTCGGGACAATGAAGCGGCGGACGAGCTAGCAAAAATGGGATCCGGCCGGACCACAGTGCCTGTGGGAGTATTCGTCGAAGAGATTCATAAGCCCACAATAAGCACTCGGCCAAAGTCGGACATCCCAGTGGAGAAGAACGCAGAGGCAGAAGTCCTGATCGTTACCCCCGATTGGACAGCTCCGTATCTGGATTATTTGACGAAGGACGAGCTACCCAAAGACCGCATGCTGGCCGAGCGAATAATGCGCCGAAGCAAGAGCTATGTGGTAATCAGGGGAGAACTCTATCGCAAGAGCTCCTCTGGTGTACTACGACGGTGCATATCAAAATAAGAAGGAAGAGATCTTCTCAAGGAAATCCACTCGCGAATTTGTGGGAATCACGCAGCGTCAACAACCCTAGTCGGTAAGGCTTATCGTCAGGGTTTTTTCTGGCTAACTGCTATCACTGATGCAGAGGACATCGTCTGGACATGCGAAGGATGTCAGTTCTTTGCACGACAAGTGAACAAACCAGCACAGGAACTACAGACCATCCCAATCACCTGGCCATTTGTGGTCTGGGGGCTTGACATGTTGGGACCTTTGAAAAAGGCTCAAGGCGGTTATACTCATCTCTTCGTGGCCGTCGATAAATTCACCAAGTGGATTGAGGCCAAGCCAGTCGCCACAATCTCAGTCGCAAAGGCCAAAGAATTCTTCCATGAAATAGTGGTTAAATTCAGCGTACCAAACCGAATCATCACGGACAACGACACCCAATTCAGAGGTGGCATATTTCAAGACTGGTGCAGTGAACTCGGCATAAAAATTTGCTTTACATCAGTAGCACACCCCCGAAGTAATGGGCAGGTTGAACGAGCCAACGGCATGGTCCTACAAGGCCTAAAGGCAAGGATTTTTTATCGTCTCAAACCATACGCCACTCGGTGGGTCAAAGAATTGACTTCGGTACTCTAGGGGCTGAGAACCACCCCCAGCAGAGCAACCGGGCGGTCACCTTTTTACCTGGTGTATGGCTCAGAGGCGGTCCTCCCCACCAAGCTAGAATTCGGATCCCCGTGGGTTCGGAGCTATGAGGAGGTCGCTTCAGAAGAAAGCTGGCTAGGATATCTTGACCGACTGGAAGAAGCTAGGGACGTCGCAACAATTCAGTCGGCAAAGTACCTTCAGGGCTTACGTCGCTATCATGGTCGCAATGTAAGGAGCCGCGCATTCTCTAAAGGAGATCTGGTCCTTAGAAAGAATCAGAAATGAGAGCATAAGCTCTCCCCAAGCTGGGAAGGCCCTTACATCATCGATGAGGTGATACGCCCTAGGGCTTATAAGCTCAAGCGTGAAGACGGCACAATTGTCAACAACACCTGGAACATAGAGCAGCTACGTCGTTTTTTCACTTAAACTTTGTAATTCAATTGTTTCTTTATGAATAAATGTTTGCTCTTTAAGTTTTTCCCGTATAATCTTCTCGAAAATTATGCATCTGAGTGCTTTGCTCCTACAAATTTTAAGACTCTGAGACATGCGTCATGAACCATACCTCGAGCACAGAAATGAACTAGTCTGACATGATATCTAAGATGTCAAAACCACTCGGATGGCCTCATCAAGCATAATAGCATATTTAAAGAAGACTTGCAAGATCAAGGAAACACTTTTATATATTTGATTCATAGGTCCAAAGTTTCCGCGACAGCCGAAGAAGCATCCTTGACTTCATCCCAGAGTTCGGCGGCCCGGTCTTCATCCACATTGCAGGCATAGCCATCCTTAATTGCTTCAAGATCCACTCGGGGATAAAATGACTTGGTGATCGCCAGATGCTGGCTGGCACCGTTGATCGCCGTTTCCTTCAAGAGTCTCTTAAGCTCATTGGGGGCTTCCTCCAACTGGGAGATAACATGGTCCCTGCTGAGCGGCCTCTCGCCTCCGGGATGAAGCAACCTTAGCAACGGCTCAGAGGCCTTGCGAAGCTTGGAGCAAGACATTTCAAGGGCCTCAACCCTCTCGTTATAAGCGGCGTATTGCGCCCGTGTCTTGAACTTGTAGTCTGCAAGCAAAACTGATTATCAAGAAATGCCAAGAAGGCAACGAAGACAAGGGAGGGCCAAGCTGCTGAGCGTACCTTCTAACTCCTTCTCCGACTTCAATTTGGAGGCCTCCGAGACCTTGAGTTGCTCTTAAAGCTTTGCAACAGTGGAATCCCGAGCTGACACAGAGATAAGGAAATCAAAAGACCGGACGATTGAACAAGAGCACGGGGTGGTCTAGGAAATATTTACCTCGAAGGGAGCCAATGACGTCTAGCTTCTCCTGCCGCAGGGTTTTTTGCTCTTCCTGCAACGCCTGGACCTCTGACCGAAGAACTCGCAGCTCGGCCGCATGTCCAGCCTTGATCTGGTCCAAGTCGGCCAGATATTCCTGGCGCGTCCTAACCTCCAGGAGCATCTTCTGGAGTTACTCGGACTTCTTCGCAGAGCGCTCCCCCAATTTCTGTAACCATCACAGGGAAAGGTGACTACATGCTAACTGGCATAAGCAAGAAGGCGGCGAGAGTAGAGAAAATATTACTTAGTCCAGGCAAGCACAAGCAGCGGCATGACTATAAAAGTCATTCCGTTCCTTCTCCTCTGTCGGATCGTCAAGGGACTCCAAGCCACCCTCCTCATCAACCCACGCGGTTTGCATTATGAGTTGGGGGCGAGCAGGAGTCGGCGGAACCCGGGGAATCTCTTCTACCTCGGAGGATGGACGGGAGACGGGCCCTCGAGCAGCAGGACCCGATGCCGAAGCACGGGGTGTCGACGAAAGCGGCTGTGGCTCAGATGGCGCCCCGGTGTCTCCAGGCGAGGCAGTTTGTGGGGCCCCCTCAATCGGGTCAGGTACGTCCTGGGGATCAAGTCCCTCAGGGGCCCAGGATGGTGTCTCAACAGGAACGTCATAAGAAGGATTTATATAAGAAGAACGATCAGTAAATAAGCCGGCAAAATGCGTCGAATAAGAGTCGATGGGGCATCAAACCTGTCGGACTTCTTTATTCTCATTGGGGGCTTCTTTTGGGTGGCAGAGCCACTCTCGGAGGGACCACTCGGGGTGCTACAAACTGGAACCCTGGGCTCCTCCCGACTGCCCGAGTCTCTTGGAATTGGACTCGGCTGTACCACGGGCTCGTGGGGAAGGGGAGCCGAAGGCACTGGGGCTCGTGCTAGCGGTTCTTGAATTTTGGGACCACCAGTCGGGCGCCGGGGCTTCGTAGGGTCCTTGGCAATCGCTTTTTTCCCCTTCTTGGCGGCGGAGTCTCCGGCCGAGGAGCTCGCAGGTCGTTTAAAGGGAGCGCTCTTATGAACGGGCATCTCCGGCAGAGGCGCGTCACTGAAAAAGCCAATCGATCCTGGAAAGGAGTGTTAAAATAGTTAAGAGTCATTCAGAGGCGAATGTGAAAATCTATCAGCTAAACTTTCTCACCTCAGGAGGAGGGTTTGATGCAGTGAAGGACTTTGGGCATCTGGTGGTGGACATCTCAACGCTCGGGATGAAAAAGTCACCTACCCGAGCATATACCTGCTCCTTCGACACTGCTTCGGGCAGTTCCCGGGTCGGATCGTCCTTTCCTTCAAATGCGTATACTAGATGGACTCGCTCCATCAGAGGTTGTATCCGGCGAGCAACAAAATGAAGGGCCAGACCAACTCCTGTGAGACCATCTTCCTTTAATTTGTCGATCAGCACCAATAGGTCTTGCACCTGATCCATATCACTAGTATTGGGAGCAGATACCCAAGAAAGGGACATCTTAGGCCTGTGCCCGACAAAAGAGGGAAGAGCAGGATCAGGATTGGCACAGTAGAACCACTCCTGGTGCCAGCCTTTATTGGAAGTTTTGAAGGGAATGGCAAAGTAGTTTTTCTTTAACCCCTCCCACAGCTGAAATCCAGCTCCCCCAATTACCTTGGGGTTGCTCTTTGAGGGATAAGGTTTCAAAAGGTAAAAATGGCTAAAGAGATCAAAATGGGGGCGGATGCCCAAGAAAGCCTCACAGAGGTGAACGAAGAGGGAGATTTGCAGGATGGAATTGAGGTTCAAGTTCACCAATTCAATGCCGTAGAAGAAGAGAAGACCGCGAAGAAAGGCGCAGGCAGGAAGGCCCAGCCCGCGTTGGAAGAAAGATTCAAAAACAACTACTTCTTCGGAACGAGGAGTAGGGATGGATTCACCTGCGGCCAGTCGTGCGGAGATTAAAGCCAGGGCTGGAAGAACCCCGTCATCCACCATGGATTGCAACCGCTCTTCCGTCATCACCGAGGTGGTCCAATCTTGAGGCAAAGGCTGCGAGGAGGTGTCTTTGAAAGAATGAGAAGACATTTTCGGAGGAAAAGATCAACAGCGGCGTAAAGATGCAAGCGCAACAGCAGTTAACCCTAGCGGCGGAGAAGTCAGAGAGACAAGGAAGCAGAAGAGGCAGGGGTGCACGGTGGAGAAATGAACCATCGGACAATGCACGGCTTAGTCTTTAAAGGGGGAAAATTAGGTTTTCGCCGACTCGGCAGGAAAAAGATTGCAGAACACCTAACCCTGCTCTATGCTTTGTAATGATTTGCTAGCCCGGCGTCCTGACATACAGAGGCAGTCGTGGTTTGACCAAGTCATATTTGGGACATGTTGCTCCCCACGATGGGATGTTTAACCACTTATCGAACTAAGCGAGACGTGGATGTCCTTCAGTTTGGATTAAAAATATCTTCTTGTGATATGCCCCATGTTGGGTCGCTAGGTGGTTACCGCATGATGGAATCATATATCACGGGTTGAGCCTAATAAGGCACCGTTCCAATGGTATGCCCCAAGATAGGTCGATAAGCTGTGCATCGTAATAAACGAGTATGGATACCGTTTGGATAAACCTTGATATGTCCCAAGATGAACCAGAGCTATATCCTACACCAGTCGGATATAGGTATCACTCGACCAAGAGCCACGCAAATACGATACGCTCCAAGTCGAGCCTAAGCTATATCCTACAGCAGTCGGATATGGGTATCACTCGGCCATGAATTAAGAAAATCCAGATACGCTCCAAGTCGAGTCTAAGCTATATTCTACAGCAGTCGGATATGGGTATCACTCGGCCAAGAGCCACGTGAATATGATATGTCCCAAGTCGGACCAGAGCTATATCCTACAACAGTCGGATATAGGTGTCACTCGGCCAAGAGCCGCGTAAATTCTAATATGTCCCAAGTTGGACCTAAGATATATCCTGTGACAATTCGATATGGATATCACCCGACCAAAGAGCCATGCAAGCTTCGATAATGCCTCAAGCCGGGTCTAAGCTACGTCTAACGACAATCATGGATATCACTTGAAAAAGGTATTTCTTTATTACATATAAAGTTCCCCAAGCATTATGCCTGGGAAAACATTTTCTTACATTTACAGGGGTCTTATACTTCTCCACGGCGCACGCGACCAAGCGCCTCCACGAGGGCCTCCTTAGCCCTATAAAGGGCAGGGAAAATCTCGAGGAAGGCGTCGAGGGCGACGGCCTTGTCTTCCGCCCATTCGGCCATGGCGAGGTCGAAGAGCGCCCACTCCTAGACGAGTTCAGGGTCCCGACCGTCCATGAAGATCCCTCGGGAAGAAGGGGAAGCTCAGAGCAGGAAGAGGGAGAACTAAGCGTGAGGGAATAAATTCCAGAAGCATTGGTTCGCCTTTTATAGCTGATACGGCAAGGTTGAAGTAAATGCGAAGATATGATGACGCCAAAAGCCGAGGAGACTTGGAGTTAAGATCATTTCAGAAGCCAAAGAGGTTTTTGGGAAAATGAATCAGCATGGGAAGTCAAAACAACCTCGAAGACTGTCCGGTGTTGGTCCTTGAAGAGGAAGGACATTAAGGTTTCACTTCGAGCGAGAAGAAGTATCTAATCCTCATATAAGATATGGGTCAGATCCACGAAGCTACCCACAATAAACCTGCCAGACGGAAGATTATAATCAGTTGGAACAAAAAAACCGGGGGTTATAGTCGAGTCCTTCATAATCCCCTTGCTGCAAGAAGAAGCATTCAAATCAAAGAAGAAACCAGTCAGAGGTTTATGCTGGAAGCTGAGAACGTTGATCCAAAGTTGAGGTCCAGATGAAGATATAGCAATCGGATCATGAATCACTCGGGGGCTACTATGGAATATAAGAACCCGGGTATCATCATAACTAGCCCAGAAGGCCCAGAGGATAAACCCCGCGCCAAACCTTGCTGCCGTGCGCAAGGGGATACATCCCAGAGATAGTTGAACGTATAATTAGAAATAAGAGATATGATTGTAATCCGATTTGTTAGCAGGGTAGATAAAGATGTAAACTCTATTCTGTAACCGATTAGAATCATGTAACCGATCGGAATCCCCCTTAACCGATCGGGACTCTGTAAACCGCCTCACCCCCACTATATAAGGGAGAGGGCGGGCAACAACGGAGGGAGATGACAGAAGCATAAGCAATCTCAGATCCAAGAGATCCAGATAATCCCAGCACACAGGACTAGGGTATTACCTCCTCCGTCGAGGGCCTGAAACTGTCTAAACCTTTGTCTTGTGTGACCTTTGAGTTTGAGATCTAGCGCCTACCCCATAAATTCATTGCCGATTACAAAAGTCGACACCGATTACAAAAGTCGACACCTGCGATAGCTTTCCGGACCATGTGCGGGATCGTTGGGCGTGAAAAGGTCCCCATCACCTATCCATCATGGAAGACGATGACAGATGAGGAGCGCGATAACCTGGTGATAGAAATATTCACGTCATTCGAGCTTCCACAAGACGCCATGCCTGAACTGCGACGGTACACGTTGCTAGTGGCGGGAAAGGCGTGGAAGAACTTCAAGAGCATCATCGTCACTAATTATGTCAACAAGGAATTGACTCCATTCTAGAAGTATGGGCTCATCTCTGAAGATGTCTGGGGACGATTTGTTGAGTTGAAGACGACGGAAGAGTTCTTGCTTCAAAGTGCAGCGCACAAGACCATCCAGTCAAAAAACACCCATCCACACAGACTTGGCTCAACTGGGTACATGGGCAAGATCGCACAATGGACGAGGGAGGATGACGAGGCAGCCCAGAAGGAGGTCTCGTCGCCGTTTGCCATGATCGTGGATCCACGCGCCCGAAACTAGGTAAGAGCGAGGTCACGTCCCATGTCTTTGTGCGGCGTGTTCTTTGCCAACCCTGCTGATGATGAAGTGTCCTAACACCTAATATCGTTGAGCACGAAATCTTCCCAAGGCTCTTTCACTACAAAGAGAGAGAAAGGCATACTCTTCATGGCCTTGGGAACATGGAGCACCCGGGTCGCACCTGAGGTCTAGGTGTTTTCGTTCCCTGGAAAATGGGATTCCCACATGACTCAGACACGTACCGAAGTAGGAAGAGAAGCAAAGTCGAGCGCGTGGAACGACTAGTAGCCCTGATTGAGGAAAGGGTTGAGGAAAGGCTCCAAGCGCAGTTTGATAGTCAGCTACGATGTCTTGAGGAAAGGATGGAGCAAAGGGTGCATGGCTACGGAGAGGCAGGCACGGGACATGCAAGCCCAAGAAGCACAGGCGCAGTTCAGCCCAGCCAACTGTCGGAGTAGCTGCATGTTCGCCCCTGAGACGGACATGGATGAAGCCAGATTTCCTCCTGACGACACCAGGGTAACTTGTCTGCAATGCTCCTTAAATAGACCTATTGGACATATTACCTAATTACTTGTGTACCCTATGTAGGTGGTCACATTATGCAATCTGTAAGTGAGGCTTGCCAACGCCTCTGTTCCCCTACAGACTGCTTGGGACGAGCGTATGCATCCAGTGTAGGAGCGTTTGTGCACGATTGTACTTTAGAGCCGGGCTACGCGAAGGTCCATGTCAACGGTGTACATGAATTTTTCAAAGCCATCACGCTGGAGATGCCCCCAAATGACGAGATCGTCACACTAGGATGCCATCGGCATATTCATCCAGTGGCCCAAGAAGAATATCTCCTTCGACGCTTGCCTAGAAGCACTGAAGCTAGAAGTCGTACCAGAGCCGCCACGTGTTGCGCCGAAGCTACTAGCACTACCGGAGCCATGTGCTGCACCGAAGAAGACTACCAAAACGGCTACCATGTCCTGTCAGGCACAGGCTAAAGCTGCAGTTCGGGCCAAGTCGTCTCCTGTGAAGACGATATTTGGTAGACGACGAGACGGCGACAAGGGCAAATCGAAAGGGTGGACCACGTCAGCCCATGACTTTTTGTTCACCCTGTTGACGCGATAATTCGAGCTGGGATAGCCGTTCATACCGAAAGAGCACGAGGACACGCTTACAGTACCGTGCATTAGATTGCAAGATTGGTGCATAGAACAAGCCAACAAGCTGATGGCACAACGTGCATCGAGTATCTTGGTCAGTCTCAAGGAGGAGCATTTCTTCCACCGATTTTTGGATGGCTTCTTCGTGGTTGACTTCAATGACCTATTCGATCTGTACAACCTCAACGCCCTTGACGCATCGCTCATGAGATGCTGGACATTGTAAGTGCATGCAATCACGGTGTACATTCGTGTCATACCAATAATTGTCAGATATATATGATCCTTGATTTTGTATATGTAGATACATGGTCAAGGAGGCAGAAGTAAGGAAATAACCGATGTGTTTCGTTGACCCACACATGGTGTCCAAGCAAACTATGGACGAAAATTTACAAGTCGTCCACGAGTACGTGGAAATAGTTTTGCTGGCTCAATGGAACAAAAACTTCATACTTTTACCCCACAATCCGGGGTAAGTGCTTCAACCAGTTGCTATACTTGTTGATTTGTACTATTTAACGCAGCTTGAAGTTAGGTTGAATGACCATGGCGACATACCTGTGCAGGTATCATCGAGTTCTTCTCGTAATTATACCAAGACGGAACCAAGTAATTTACCTTGATTCCAAAAAGGGCGGCACACACAACTTGAAGCCTATCAAAGATTTACTCGATGTGTCGTTCGGTATCTACAAAGCTCGTGGAGGTACACACAGGAAGAACCTAGCGACGCTGAAGCATATTTATAAGTTTCCGGTATGCGCTAGTACGTAATAATCCTTCACACTCCATAATAATACCTTTCGAACTAATTAACCTATTATATTTTGGCAGTGCCACCAGCAGCCAAAGGCGACTAATCTATGTGGATTCTACGCTTGCCACAATATGCAACTCCTCATTGGTTTAAAGGAGAACAACGTCGTAGAGGTATGTCAATCTTGCAACAATTGTTTCCACCTACAAATTTATATACACGCAAGACTTTACTCTTCCCATCGATAGGCTTGGCAATGCGTTGAATCTGCGTTGGAACAGGCTGACCTCCTAGGTATCCGAGGACAACTTTGTGCCTTCTTCATGCGTGAGGTCATTAATCCAAAAGGCGAATAACACTCAAGCTCGCCTGATGAGTTGCGAATTTGTTAGATACCGTTTGGATTATTTTGTAAACCTTGTGCTGTGAATTTGTCATTTCTAGCTCTCAATTCAATTGGTTTTTGTATATATGAGTTGATTTCTCAAATGGATGCGCCATATTTTCATATGAGATCCGATCTCATTTCGGAATTGTATGTCATAATAATGCTTGGTGATGCTCTGTACGGTTTTTTTCAGAGGGCATGGCTTGCATTTCCTGAGGCTAGCCAATAAAACAAAATTAAAGAAAAAAATGGAAAATCAACATCCCAAACGGTTCCAAACTGGAACCGCTTGTGATGAGCATACATCCCAGACGGTTCTAGTTTGGAACCATCTGGGATGATCTCCATATCACAGACGGACCCAAACTTGAACCGTCTGTGATGTAGAGCTCATCACAAATGGTTCTAGTTTGGACCGTTTAGGATTTAGAGCCCATCACAGACGGTTCCATTTTGGAACCATTTGTGATGTGTCACAGACGGTTCTAGTTTGGAACCGTCTGTGATGTATTTTTTCACAAACGGTTGCAAAACCGTCTGTGATGACGTATTGTCATCACTGACACTTTGACACAGATGGTTCGGAAAACCATATGTGATGACGGTTCCGAACTATCTATGATAAGTGTTTCTGCAGTAGTGTTATGGTCAATGTTTACACCACTATGCCTTAAGGGCTTAAGAAACAAATAAACTATTACAGCAGAAATAAAATAACTTCGACCATTCGACATGCCATAGGCAATCGTCTGGGGAACACCTTCCTAATCCACGTAGTATTCATAATACTCATCCTTATAGAATTCTGTGTTTCTCGGTCCTTCCTCAGCAACTGTTCAACAAAGGTGTACAGCCGTGAGTACAAAAAGTACTCACAAGCCGTAGGGAAATGATGCAACATATTCATGCAAGTCTTTACAAAGGATAGTCATATGGTTCTTTTGCAGAAAGCGATAATTTGAATTTAAATACAATAAATATATTCAATGCATATATACAAAAAGATAATAAATAACTAGCAAATCAATTATAGACAATATGAACAGATTGGTGAGGCTTCACTCAACACCATCTAAATCATCATCAAACCACTAAATTCAACATTATTAACTTTAGACAACAAAACAACAATGAATTCCCTATTCACATCCCAACAATTTTAACTTTGAACATTTTATGAAACAACCTATACCTTATGTGAAATTCCCGGGCATGTCAATGATCACGGACACAGCTATTTGAATAATTTTACACTCTGTAGAGGCTGTACTGCTTTACCCACAAGACATAATCATCCCTTATTGCCAAGCTATTAACACACTTCTTTTGGTGTGTCGTCAGAGAGATCACATCAAAGCCTTTACAATGCCCTGTCTAAATTCGGTATTGCCTGCTAAGGTTTCGCCCCTCAGGGCCCCTCTTGAGCTATGTGAATCTACCAGTCCATCCCGGAACCCACACCACCATTAATCAGCTAGGTCTGTCCTATACCAGATATGTGGTTGTACGGTTAGGTCCAGTTTAATGGCACACAAGATTAAGTTCTTAAGTTATCTCAGGCAAGACATCCACATCCCAAATGTGCCAACGACACCCCCTTTACTGCACAATCACTTACCTGAGGGAAAACAATTTTGTTCAACCAAGACCAATGGAAAACCCTGCCATGGTACAACAAAATTTACAACAGTGGCTACCGGCCACGATTCAACATCTCATTAAGTCAAGATTAACATTAATTCACATGTGATATGAATCCCGTCATACAACTAAGCATGTCTAAGCATCGTTATAATATCCCAATGTTGGTAATATGATCATGCCCAACTAATAAGGTCCCAACCTAGGGTTAACAATGGATACATGGTATTCCAATAATCAAGGTGACATAATGACAACTAGGTATATATCTATTCCCAGCAACTAAACATTGTACAGAAATAGCATGCAATTGTATAAAACAAAGTATTATTGCAAACATAGGTCCAACATGACCAAAGGTTATGACTTGCCTTGCTGATCTACTGCTGAGTCTTGATCTTCAAATTCTCCATTCGCTCCCTCGAGATTAGCGTCTACCGGAAAAGAAGACAATGAATACAAATAAATAACAAACAGAGACTCAAACAAACTCAAAATTAAAAATAAATGGCTCTAGAATGTAGAGCTTGATTTTAGAAAAATTTAGAAATTTGAATCATCTCAATCGGAGTTCGTATGGAAGAGAATGGGCCTTCGAAAGATTAAATTCAGATAAATTAGAAAATAATAATTTATGGAATTATTTTTCTAAAGTAAAACTGATTTATTGCGCAATGCTGGTGTGAGCTAGGGTTTCTGGTGGACCGGGTCTACGGCACAGGGTTGGGTTCACCATGCACCCAGTGCACGACTAATGTCATTGCTGATGAGGCTACATGGCTGACACGGGAGCTGTGCTGGCGGCTACGTCGGTGCCACACGGATGCAATGTGGCCGCCACGTCATCTTGGCTTGTGGTGAAGCTGCTCTAACGAGGGACGACGGTGCAAGCTCGCCGAACGCAGAGAAGAAGACACGGCTTAGGCACTACAGAGGCGGATCTAGCACGGGACAAGGGGGATCTGAACGAGGACAAGGAGGCAAACCTGAAGAGACCAACGACGATGGCTGAGATGAACCTAGGATGCAGATTGATGAGGAATAAGATGTCGGCTACGGTAGAGCTACTCTAGCGACGTCTTGCGCCACAACAAAGGCGACTCGGGCGATGGCGAGGGCAGTTGCGGGAGTGACACGGAACAAAGAAGCTCTCACAGGGATCAACACTACTTTTAAAGCCCTCGGGAGGCGGGTACTACCTAGACACCAAGATCGGTGGCATGCGGTGCACGGAGTCCAAAGGCGGTTAGGGTTAGGAGGCGTCGCACGTGCTAGGCAGTGGAGCTGTGGAGCTGGGACAACAAAAGCGGGCTGGCGGGCCGAGGTGAACATGCCAGCAGAGAAATAGGAACGGGCCAGCGAAGATTCGGCCCGAGGAGGGTTTTAGGAAATAAAAACATTTTTCGGATTAAGAAAATTCTATAAATTCAAATAAATAGCAAATAAATTCAGAAAAATATCAAAAAATATAGAAAAATTCCTTGGAGCATAATGAACCTAACTATAAATCTTTGTTTGATATATAGTTTAGTCAAATTAAATCTTTCACATAAAGAAAAATTCAAATTAAGCTTTAATTAATTTGGTAAAATGCAAATTGTTCATTTTCAAATTTAAACATTCCAAATCTCAATTTTTTTGTGATGTTACATGGTGCATGGTAATCAACTAGGGAGGTAAAATGATTTATACTGAGGCAGGTAGCAAGAGTTGTGATGTTATGGTAGGCCAATGTGGCAATCGGGTGGTTGTATTGTTATTTTGCTAAATTAAAGATGATGGTATGGATAATGGTAATTGTGAATTTTTGGTAATCTTGCCTTGGTCAATTAAGGACTTAACTTTGCAAGCATTTGAATTGAGTCAATCATATAACCAACCACATGTCTCATATGAGATAGACCTAGCTGATTAATTTATAATGTCTAGATTTTGGTACTGTAGTTGAAGGACCAAGATGGCGAACAGAGGGGGGGGGGGGGTGAATGGTCGCAAATAAATTTTCCCCCAAAATACTCCAACAAAAACCTCGACAAGATCGCTCAAAGGAAATCGTGAAAAACATGAAAAACTAGACAACTATGTGTACCCCAAGCTTGCATGGATAAGTACCATAAAATATGTGGGGATTTTTGAGTCACAATACTAGTTGTCTAGTGTCCAAGATAAAGAGGAATCAATTCAAACTCTTGCTTTTAGAAAGGACATCAATTCAAATCACAAAAGTCACTTTCAGAAAAGCAAAAGCAGAATTTCCAGAACTTGTCCTCAATTTACACAGGAGGTTGGTGGGTTTCTGCAGCTCACAAAATTTTGAGACTTTTTCTCCCTATGAGCATCAGAGTCATGAAGAACTCCACCAAATTTGTCCTCAAAAAGCCATACAGAAAAAACAGGAAAAATCTAAGAACACAGTCTGGTCAAGAACTTCGAGCAGAAAGTTTGGGGCTCGGTTTTCACCTCATGGCGCCCAAACGGTACAACAAATGAACTCCAAATTTTTCTGCAAGTGGATGTCAGAGTCCCGCACCTTCTCCAACAAGAATAACTTGAAAAAGATTTTTCTAGATTTTTCTAGAAATCAAACACTGACTGCTGCGCTAAGAACAAGTTCTGAACAAAGTTGGAACTTGAAAGAAAAGATGTTCTATACTCAATCCAACGGTGCAAAAGAGATGTAAAACCATATGAACACACTCAAAACATCCAAGATCAGAAGTATTTAAAAGGAGGGGAGGCAAATCCAAATTACATGAAAGTAAATTGCGAGAATGTAATTGCGGGAAAGTAAATGCTGAATTTAAATTGCGTAAAGTAAAGACATAATGTAAATGCGCAAAATAAATTCAGAGGTGGATGGATAAAACTTTCATTTCTGGAAGGAGAGGTTACAAAGCCTCACTTTCATGTGGGCAAAGCTCAAAGGAGCATTCACAAACCTCAAAACCTTCAAGGGAAGGAGGCTACCCCTCCACCCCTATTTATACTACTCTTGGGCCACCTACCACCCTTGGATGAGTCCCTCAACCCTAGAGCACTCATCTAAGGGCTAGGATTAACCCACACACACAGCCATGCAAGGGCTAACCCAAAACCCACACACATACCGGGTTTTCTTGCACGGTTTTCAAAGCATACTACCTAGACCCGCTAACCTATTAACTAGACCTCAATCGGACGGCCCTCATTGATCCACGCGGTATCTAGCTAGCATCATCTCCTTTCCTTGTCTTCTTGACTTGCCCGGACTCCGTCTCCGATCATCTTCCGGCGATCTCCCAACCGTCTCGACCTCCGACGCTCCTCGCCTAGTCCCGGTTATCCTTTGCCTCACCATGACCTAGCACCGTCTTCCTGCAACCATCAAAGACAAGGAAAAAACCTTTCACATAGCAATGCCCACAATGATGTGCAATAAACCGTCCAACTCATCACTACCGTGTTCATACGACCGGAACTGCCACTCCTGGCAAAGACAACTCAAAATGCTTCATTTTGAAAATCAATTCAAATCAAACTCAAACTTGAGCACACTTTGCTCAAATAAAGTCAAATACTCATCACAAACATGGATGGAACTCCACATGGTCCTTCAATCTCCCCCTTGATGAGTATATTGACAAACCACACAAAAAGGCATAAATTTGAGTTTGAAGAAAATGAAGAAGAAAGCAATTTTTAGTTGTAAAGTCAAACTTGGTCCAAAGATAGAAATTAGAACCATGACCAAGTTGATGAAGAGGAATTTAGATTTTAGAGTTAAATTTAAGAAAGAGCAAGTTTTCAACAAAAACTCTAAAATCCAACTAAACATGTCAAATGTGATTATGAGATTATGATCCAACAGAAGTAGTAGCATAGTTTTACAAAGATCATAATAACCAAATAAGCATTCACATTTTTATCGTTTTAGTGATGCATTTTCTACGTTTTCTCCCCCTTTTGGCAATATAGGCATCAATTTTTTTTATGTATGCATGAAATGCAATCGAAAGAGCTTTGAAGATTATCCAATTGATCAAAATGGACGATATTACACCAAGCTTGTCAATTTCAGAAGATGACTAAACTAAGATATGTCCAAGTGCAAATACGAGCTTAGTTTTGAATATTTCATTTTTAGCAAGATTTGACAAGTGCAACACTTATCTTTAGTTTCAAAAATAGAAGAATAGCCACTCTAAGGATCAAAAGGAAAACCTAGAGTTCAACCTACTCAACACTTTGGGGAATCTAGAAGAGCATACAAGGTCCTTCGGGCTCATTTATCACTTAATGCAAATTTTGATTTATCATCATACAAGACATAGAGGGGTGCAAATGTTTGACATTATTTGCATTCTTTACCCACATATGTCTTTGTTTTTAATTTATTTGCATTTTCTTTTGACAACCAATTGACTCAAGCCATATGCGACCATCTCAAGATGAACTCTTAAGAGGATGGTCTAGGTCAAACACGATGTATTCCAAGTTCATCCCAAGTGCAATGGGAAGCGGTCTTGTGAATGCAAGGTGTTGAGTCGTATGTGCACAAGAAGAGTCAATTTTATTTAATTTTCATTATTAGCACAATGATTCATGAGCAATTGAAGGACTCTAGCATGGATCAAACTAGTTTCACCCAAGTTGCTATAGAGACTCTAGAGAACTCCAAAATTTCTCAAATTATGGCACAAACATCTAGAGAAGAAACCTGTAACATTCCAAAAATTTGGATTTTAGAATGTTTGAATTTCAAAATTCACCATTTGCAATTTCTTTGAATTAATTTCAGCTTAATTTGAATTTTCAATTTATAAAAAGATTTAATTTCATTAATCTATTCATCAAACAAAAGATTTTCAATTTTAGTTGGGTTCATTATGCCTCAAGGAATTTTTCTGTATTTTTGGAGATTTTTCTGAATTTATTTGATATTTATTTGAATTTATTTGCTTTTATTTGAATTTCTTGAATTTTGGTAAATTCGGAAAATGTTTTAAATTCTAAATCCTTCCGTGGGCGAATCCTTCCGCTGCCCACCTCCTTTTCCCGCTCGGCTGGCCCGGCCCGCCTCGCGTCGTGCCGTCGCCGCAGCCCAGCCTAGCCTGCTCGCCGCCGCTTGATGCGCGCCACGTGGACGGCCAGATCCGCCGCGTCGCCCGCCGCCGCCGCCAAACCCTAACTGTGTCGCCGCGCGCCCCGCCAATCTCGGCCCGTGCGCGCGTGCCTCCCGAGGCTATTTAAAGCGCCGAGGACCCCGTCCGAGGTTCGCCTCGTTCGCCGCCTCCTTTGCCCTAGCTCTTGTCGATCGAGTCGCCGCCGTCTTCTCCCGCGAGCTCGCGAAGTTCTCCGCCGTGCCCGTGGTCTTCAACGCCGTTTTCTTCCCGCCGGTGAGTCTTCGCGCCGCCGCTTGCACCTCCGGACTCTCGCGTCCTCCGCTCTCTTTTGCCCCAAAACCCGAGCCGATCCGTCGCATTTCGCTTCTAGTCGTCTCCTTCTTCCTCCGCTCCGGTGGTCGCCGCGGTGTTGCCGTGCAGCCGCCGCCGCCCGCCGTGAGCCGTGGCCGTCCGATCGCCGCAGCGCCGGATCTTGCCACGCGCGACGCTCGCCGCCTTGCCTATCCACCGTCCGATCCGCCGGCCGTCGGATATGCGCCACGCGGACGAACCCGATCGAGCCGCGTCGGTCCGCCTCCCGCGCGTCGGCGCCAGCGTGGCGCCACGCCACCCTAGCCGCGTGGCACCCCACGCCGGCCGGTTCGCCACGCCACCGTACCCTTCTCGATGGACTCACCACCGCGGAGCCGTGTCGGTCGCCGACGTGGGTCCCACGTGTCGCTGGCGTTTTTTTCTTTTTCCAATTTTCCGAAAATCCGAAATTCCAGCCAATCGATCGCGCCACGTGTCGACCTCTCGATTTTTCTCGATTTTCGATATGGAATCTTCCAGAGCCCGCTCTCCTTCGCTCGAGCTCCGATTCCAGTGATTCAAATTTCTAAATTCATCTAAATTCAAGATCTATCTTCCAGTACCATTCTTTTCAATTTTTGAATTTTATTTGAATTTGTTTTATTTATTTGCTCGTTTGGCGTGTAGACGACGCAATCGAAGATCGAATCATCAACCGAGGTAGAACCAAAGAAGAGGCAACAAGGCAAGTCTTCCTTGAACATGTTGATCCCAAATTTTATGAAAATGTTATGTTGTTTTTAAATTATGCATGCTTACTTTATGCAATGTACTTTAAATATAGTTTTAGAGTATAGTTAAATTCCGCTTGTTATACCTCATTGGTATTGATCATGTCGAACCTTTGACACCCTAGATGATATATACTAGCTATTTTATTTGGTGATAACCAGTAGATTAGCATGGAACGGTAGAATTGCTTAGTCCAAATTTAAGCGTTTGGTATTGTGCCATTATGGGAATCATTTCAAATATTGTTCAAACTTATTTGTGAAAGTGCGGCAATTGGTGTTGCTGCTGTGATTTAAATGAAATAAAGTGGAAATGGTTTAGACCGGGCGGATGGATGTTGGGCGGTGCGAAAGCACGAGACCTTGGTTTGTGAATGTTCCGCCTAGTCAATTAAGGACCAAGCGTGTGTTACCATGGACCGAGCACTACCGCACAACCACAAGTCTATATGGGTATGACGGCTAAATAATTTGTGCGTCTCATTATTAGCTTCGCCATTGGTGAGTGCGGATGTTGGCAAAGCGCAAGAGGGGCTTCAGATCGGGCGGCTAGAACCCTAACAGCGGTGAAACCTTAGCGGGCGAGGTTAATAGTGGGGTTGTGCATTGTAAAGGCCTTGTCATGATCTCTCTGCCGACACACCAAAGGAAGTGTGTTAAGTGCATGGCAACAAGAGTCGATCATGTCTTGTGGGTAAAGTGTACACACTCTGCAGAGTTAAAACTACTTAAGTAGCCATGCCCACGGTCAAGGGCAGGCGAGGTACGCTTGCACATTGTAGATTTTATGGTTTTGTTTTAAAGGAAAATGTTGGTTTGGGAATCCGTGAGCAGATGGAACTCTCGGTTATGGTTTGGCAGATGGAGCCACTGTAGATGGAACTCGCTTAATTGTTATATCAAATTCAATTACTATGCTATTACATTTTGTTCAAATGATGCTTTATGAAATTACTATTGGTATTTACAGTTAAACTTTGCTTTATGCTAAAAGAGCCATATTATGCCTTCAATTGCTTAGCCTTGCATATAGTTATCATGCATTATGTTTCCAAGACTTGCGGAGTACATTTTGTGCTCACCCTTGCAACATCCCCAACCTTCCACGTAAGAGTTCGCAGGTGAAGGTGACTACGATTTCTACGCTTGTGGTTACGGCGAAGGTGATCTGGAATGCTAGGACGCGAACCCCAGTCGATTGCCTGTTGGGCAAATGGATGGGCTTACTTACTTTGCTTTTGTTATTTCGTTTCCGCGTTTTCTTATTAAACTCTAGCTATGATGCTTCTTATTTGTAATAATTGGCCATAAGGCTAATACTCTTTTGCTTAAGTAATATTATTTGATTCGTGATATGGATGTGCTGTCATCACTGTTTCCACTGTGTGTGCTAGCTTTTCCTGGACTAGCACAGGTTATACACAGAGGGTTCGGATTTGGAAATCCGGTCCCGACAAAACCTAGCAAGTAAAAGCAACAAGTTTCATCAAGTTTTTCATTTAAGACTTTTTTCATTTTAAAGCTTAGCAAGTTAAATGAACTTGGACATATCTGAGCTAGTGATTTCCTCCATATGATGCAGCATGGTGTATAGCATGAAGAAGAAATCAATTGCATAATAAACAAAGCTCATTAAACAGGAAATGCAGTCCATATGCAATGCACGAACAGATTCCCAAACTCCCCCTCAACAAATGAATCAATTTTAAGCTCAAATCTGGTTAAAGTTGAGTTATTATCAAGATTAGGCACAAAGAAAAACCGAATGAACTCAATAATAACCAAAAAAACAGAATGAGGAGAAGAAGTCGAGAAACTACAAAACTGGATGGCTATAGAGCATAGAAAAGATATAAGACACTCACTACGGCTTAGACTCGCTCTTATCTTCCCAAAGGATGACATAGGAAGTCGACTCTAGATCCCAACTAAGGAGTGCACATGACACTGTCTACCTGTGAGGCCCAAAACCCGCTAGACTTATAAGACTGTGAGGGAACTCAACCTAGAGAGAAGAGAGAACAACTAATCACGCATGATAGCAACCTAAAGCACAAGATAAGAGGTCCATGGAAGGCATGCTGAAGTCTAAGTGAGTGAACTCAACTCAAGAAAACAAGCCCAAAGTCACCCAAAAGAAATACAAAGAAAAGAAAAGCTGGAAGAAAACATATAATACATAATATACAAACCACCTCCCCCTCACGAAAGGCCGTAAGGGCTCACGACTCCAAGCTCACTCCTCAAGGCAACAAATCTGGAGCTATCCAAAGGCTTGGTGAAGATATCGGCTAATTGAAGGTCATTCTCTACGAACTGAAGCACGATATCTCCCTTCTCCACATGGTCTCTAAGGAAGTGATATCTAATATCAATGTGCTTGGTCCGGGAATGTTGCACTAGGTTTTTAGCAATGCAAATAGCAGAAGTGTTGTCACAGAAAAGTGGCACACTCTCTATCTCTAACCCATAGTCCCGTAAAGTCGATCTCATCTAGAGCACTGCTACAAAGAATCGGTCCGCAAACAACATACTCGGCCTCAGCGGTGGACTGTGCAACCCCAAACTGCTTCCTAGATGACCAAGAAACAAGAGAAGTGCCAATGAATTGGCAAGTGCCAGAAGTTCTCTTCCTATCTATCCTACAGCCAGCAAAGTAGGCATCGGAAAAGGCTCTAAGAGATAGACAAGAAGAAGAAGAGTACCAAATACCATAATCAGAGGTAGCACGAAGGTACCTGAAGATGCGCTTGATCGCCTGGCGGTGAGAGGCGCGAGGAGAAGCTTGAAATCGAGCGCACGCACACACAAATGAAATGTATGTCGGCCTCAAGCGGTGAGGTACAAGAGGGAGCCGATCATGCTCCGAAACTCCTTTTGATCAGCAGGCTCACCATCCTCATCGGGCTCGAGGACAGTAGTGGTGGCCAGAGGAGTCATCACCGGCTTTCCATCAGACATATCGAAGCGCCTCAGGAGGTCACGGGTATACTTTCCTTGATACAAGAAAGTACCTTCCCGAATCTGCTTGATTTGGAAGCCAAGAAAGTAGCTCAACTCGCCCATCATACTCATCTCAAACTCTGGGATCCTCACCTCAGAAAACTGAGACACAAGCGAATGAGATAAGCCGCCAAAAATGATATCGTCCACATAAATCTGGACAAGAAGAAAATGAGACTCATGGTGTCTGATGAACAGAGTTTTATCTACTATGCCCATTTTGAAGTCATGGCTGAGAAGATAAGACTTGAGCCTCTCATATCATACTCTGGGGGCCTGCTTGAGTCCATACAAAGCTTTGGAGAGCTTGTATACATGACTGAAACTTGGGGTTCTCGAATCGGAGGTTGTTTGACATAAACCTCTTCCTCAATATAGCCATTGAGGAATGCACTCTTGACATCCATTTGATAGAGCTTGAAGCCCCGGGATGCAGAGAATGCAAGCGGGATCCTAATAGCCTCTAGTCTAGCTACAGGGCAAAGGTCTCCTCAAAGTCAAGACCTCACCCCGAGAAAAGCCCGTGCAACTAGCCTAGCCTTGTTTCAATGACAACCCCATCCTCACTGCTTGTTTTTGAACACCCACTTGGTCTCAATGACATTATGACCGGATGGGGCTCGACAAGTCGCCATACCTTGTTCCTCTCAAAGTTCTCAAGTTCTCATGCATAGCATTAATCCACGATTCATCGGATAATGCATGAGAAACATCCTTCGGCTCAAAGGAGGCAACGAAGGCGAGTGGAGGCGAACCGACAAACCTAATTTTGAGCGAGTGACTGCTCAAACAGATCACCAATGATCCGATCGGTGGATGAGCTCGGATATGTGGGGAGGACTGTAAGGTATGGCCTCTACCTCATGCACGTAAGAGGTAGGAGCAGGCCACTCACCAAGGAGAGCTCAAGGCAAGGGCTGGTCTCCCTGAGGTGCATAAATGGAAACAGGAGGCACCTTAGGTGTAGAGTGAACTGGATCCGGTGGAACACCATCATCTCCATCATCCTCATCTTCTACAAAGATGGTCTCGGAGGGATAAGAAGAGCCTGAAACATCAGGTCTAGCTCCTTGGCTAGCCTCATCAAAGGTCACATCACAGGTCTCTATGATCCTATGCACATCAACACTCCAGACCCTATAGCTACGAGAAGAAGTCAAGTAACCTAGAAAGATACCATTAGAAAAGCGAGACTCAAACTTATCTAGGTTACTTCTACTTCAAGATAAAACACCTGTAACCGAAAACGCGAAAATGAGACACACTGGGCTTTCGCCCATACCTCAACTCATAAGAAGTGCGATGCAGATATGCTCTCAAAAACACGCGATTAGAAACATGGCAAGCAGAGCTATAGCCTCACCCAAAACTTCCTAGAGTATCAGACTGCCTAGCATCGTCCCGGCCATCTCAACCAAGGTCCTGTTCTTCCTTTCCACTACGCCATTCTCACGAGGGGCGAGGAGAAGAGAACTGATGCTCTAAACCGCACTCCACACCGAAACTCTCAAAGTAGGAATTCTTGAACTCCGTGCCATTATCACTTCAGATAACTCGTAATGCACCGGGAGCTCAATAGACAACCCATTGACCAAACCCCAAGTGAGAAAAGTCTCATCCTTCGAGGCCATGAAGAATACCCAAGAGTATCTAGAAAAATCATCAACGATGACAAGAACATACCACTTCCCTCCCGCCGATCGCGACTCTAGCCGACCAACAAAGGTCCATATGTAAAAGCTGTCGGTGCATCACCATCACTACTGGATCGGAGGATGAGAAGCAAGAACCATCTTGCCATGTCGGCAAGGAGAGCAAACTAAGTCTTTGACCATCTTGAGTTTGGGCAAACCCGAATGAGATCGTGGCAGCTAACTCGGTCAAATGATCAAAACCAATGTGACCAAGTCTCCTATGCCGTAAAGAGAGATCACGGACTCGTATAATCAAACATCAAGAGAGTCTCCAGAAGAAGCAGAAAAATCAGCACGAAAGACTCTCCCAAATCTAGAAATCCCGCAAACTAACCCTCCTGATGAATCAAGAAATCTACATGCATTACTCTTGAAGCTTACCTCGAAAGAGTCATCGATAAGCTGAGAAACAGAGAGCAGATTGTATTGCAGCTTACTTACTAAGGCAACATCTTTAAGAATGAAATTTTGGTTAATGCAGATGGTACCTTTAGCAATGACTCTACTTGAAGATGCATCCCCAAAAGTGATTAACTTATCACCGGGGGCTCGGACTAGGGAAGAGAACCAACGAGAATCTTCGGTCATATGACGAGAACAACCGGAGTCAACAATCCAAACATCGCCCTTCCCCATCCGACGAACCTGATCAAGACATAAGAGAGAAAGATGACTCAATACTGGGATAGAGTGAAGACTTAGGAACCCAATACTGAACCATACGACACCTCGGAGTACCAGCCACAGAAGAAGACTGGACTCGAGTGTCTCTCTGACGGTCAACTCTCACGATCAGAGCAACTCGTAGATAATCTAGGAGTCAAAGCGGGTTGGTACGCCGTGGTGCAAAAGCCGGACCATCCCGAAGAAGGCTGCTGGATCTCCTACCGAAAACACCTCACGCCACGATATCTACCTCGATGGGAAAACGAGGAATATCAAGAGGACGGCGGAAAGATCGACTACGAACAGCTCGAACTAAAACTCAAAGAACTAGCATGAAAACCAAGTCCGACGCCGCCCAAAACAGCGACTCTATAACTCGTCTAGAAGCGGTGTGTGTCTTAGGAGCACTCAAAGTCCGGGATGACCACGAATACCCTAAGAGCAAGAACACGCCACGCCGAGTGATCTTGGCGCACTGAAGCGTAAATCTACTAGGTGACCATCCTTCTTCTGGAAGGTGCATGTGTACCGCCTTGTTAGAGGCGAAGCAATAGGAGTAACACCCTTCGAATGAAGTCCTACGGACAACCCAATGACCTAAACACGGTGGTACTCACTGCAGGAGCTACCACAATCTCACCACTCTTGGAGCCGCGCACAATGGTGGGAGGATGCGCCGAGCGTGCTCAAGGGATCAAATCCTAGACCTTGATTGAATCTACTAATCTTGGATTGGTCTAGAATAAGATTGAGCTTCTTCTTACCTCCAACAAACTTCTCGAGAGTGCTCATAAGATAACGCAATCTCGGAAGAAAGAAGCACAAGAAGAACAGGGGAAGGAGAGGAAGAAGAAGAACCGAAGAGAAAGAGAAGATCTCTCAAAGACGTGCTTTTTGTTCCCCTAGCACGGCTGCCTCAATCTTGAGGGCCTCACAAGAAATGCAAGGATCATCTCTAATCCTAAGGGTTTGGTCTTTTAACTTCTTCCTAAGCTCGACATGGATTTGATCCACATCATCCTTAACTCCAACACACAGCAAGCAACCAGTTTTTGACTTAACTAGTAAGTCCTTAGCAAGTTGATCACACTTGACATTCAAAGCATCATTGTCAAGTTTTAGTTGCCTACAACCCTCACATGAGCTGACTGGGTCCTTAGAAGCATGCAATTCAAGTTCATCATTTCTAGCAGAAAGCTTTCTAAGGTGTTCGCCATGGCATCAATTTCGCAAGCAATTTAGGGCAATTAGCACATGATGGAGTGGAGTGAGCATGAAGAAAACTAGCCTCAACAGGAATAGCATCAACAGAACTAGTGCTAGCATTCTTCAACCTAAGACCATCAAGTTCAGCAAGCACACTATCATGTATGGTCCTTAGGTTCTCCAACTCCACAAGAATAGCATCACACAAAGAGAAATCATTAGTGACTCGGGAGGGAGAAGATCTAAGTGAAGCTAACTCCCGAGTCAAGGTACCTACTTCCTTCTCAAGCTCCATACACCTAGCTCTAGCTCTAGCATGAAATTTTCCTAATTTGCAGAAAGCTTCGTTGAGCTGGTCATAGGAGGGTACCTCATCCGAGTCGCTGTAGAGCTCGGAGTCGTTGATGTCGTTGGTGTCGGCCATGAAGCACATGCCGGAGAAGTTGTTCTTGCCCGAACCACCAACGTCGTTCTTGCACTTCTCCAGCTTGGGAGAGTTCGCCCGAATGTGGTTGGGGCCACCACACTCGAAGCAGGTGATCATGCCACCTCTCTTCCTCTCTCTCACCCTCTTGTATGCATGAGAAAAATTGCGAACGAGAAGAGCAAGCTCATTTTCTAGAAATTTTTCCAGTTGGTCATCGTTTAGCTCGCAAAGGGCGGAAAGAGAGAAACCAATTGAAGGACCAGAAGAAGAAGATCCAATGGGATCGGTGACCAAAGCCATCGACTGAGATTTTGTCTTCCGAGAGACGACATCGATCTCATGAGTCTTGAGGTGGGAATAAAGCCCGTCAAGAGTCAGAGTCGATAAGTCGGTGGTGTCCTTGATGGTGGTCACCTTCATCTCCCAAACCCGAAGGTCGAGTGCGGTCAAGAAATGCCGAGCATTGTCCGAGTCAGGGTATATGCAACCAACTGCTCAAAAGGTCGCTCAAAATCTTTGTAAACCGACCAAAACACTCGTCGAGACTCTCACCAGCGCGTTGATCAAATTTGTTGTACTCGCGCTTGAACTGTCTCGCTCACGCCTTGATTTGAGTAGAGCCCTCATGGTAAGCATCGAGGTTACCCAAATCTCGTGAGCGGAGCGAAGGTGATCAATCCTATCATACTCACCGCGGCTAAGACCTCGATGAGAATGTTCCTTGCCTTAGCATTCGCCTCAACGCCAACCATATTGATGGCGTGACATTTTTATCGCCAGGAACCTCATACGGAGTTTCACCTTCCGCCATATCGTAACCCCAGGCAGTGATGTATGACTCCATCCGGACTTCCAAAAGGAAAATCAACTCCATTAAAGATGGGAGGCTTGGTGGAATATTTGTCCGTCGCCATGGCTCTTGAGACCGGTCAAGATCTATGGAAGAGCAAAACCGGCTCTGATACCAATTGAAGGACCGAGATGGCGAACAGAGGGGGGGGTGAATGGTCGCAAATAAAATTTCCCCCAAAATACTCCAATAAAAACCTCGACAAGATCGCTCAAAGGAAATCGTGAAAAACTAGACAACTATGTGTACCCCAAGCTTGCATGGATAAGTACCATAAAATATGTGGGGATTTTTGATTCACAATACTGGTTGTCTAGTGTCCAAGATAAAGAGGAATCAATTCAAACTCTTGCTTTTAGAAAGGACATCAATTCAAATCACAAAAGTCGCTTTCAGAAAAGCAAAAGCAGAATTTCCAGAACTTGTCTTCAATTTGCACAGGTGGTTGGTGGGTTTCTGCAGCTCACAAAATTTTGAGACTTTTTCTCCATATGAGCATTAGAGTCGTGAAGAACTCCACCAAATTTGTCCTCAAAAAATCTTACAGAAAAAAGAGGAAAAGTCTAAGAACACAGTCTGGTCAAGAACTTCGAGCAGAAAGTTTGGGGCTCGGTTTTCACCTCATGGCACCCAAACAGTGCAACAAATGAATTCCAAAATTTTTTGCAAGTGGATGTCAGAGTCCCGCACCTTCTCCAGCAAGAATCACTTGAAAAAGATTTTTCTAGATTTTTGTAGAAATCAAACACTGACTGCTGCGTGAAGAACAAGTTATGAACAAAGTTGGAACTTGAAAGAAAAGATGTTCTCTACTCAATCCAAGAGTGCAAAAGAGATGTAAAACCATATGAACACACTCAAAACATCCAAGATCAGCAGCATTTAGAAGGAGGGGAGGCAAATCCAAATTACATGAAAGTAAATTGCGAGAATGTAATTGCGGGAAAGTAAATGCTGAATTTAAATTGCGTAAAGTAAAGACACAATGTAAATGCGCAAAATAAATTTAGAGGTGGATGGATAAAACTTTCATTTCTGGAAGGAGAGGTTACAAAGCCTCACTTTCTTGTGGGCAAAGCTCAAAGGAGCATTCACAAACCTCAAAACCTTCAAGGGAAGGAGGCTACCTCTCCACCCCTATTTATACTACTCTTGGGACACCTACCACCCTTGGATGAGTCCCTCAACCCTAGAGCACTCATCTAAGGGCTAGGATTAACCCACACACACAGCCATGCAAGGGCTAACCCAAAACCCACACACATACCGGGTTTTCTTGCACGGTTTTCAAAGCATACTACCGAGACCCGCTAACCTATCAACTAGACATCAATCCGACGGCCCTCATTGATCCACGCGGTATCTAGCTAGCATCATCTCCTTTCCTTGTCTTCTTAACTTGCCCGGACTCCGTCTCTGATCATCTTCCGGCGATCTCCCAACCGTCTGGACCTCCGACGCTCCTCGCCTAGTCCCGGTTATCCTTTGCCTCACCATGACCTAGCACCGTCGTCCTGCAACCATCAAAGACAAGGAAAAAACCTTTCACATAGCAATGCCCACAATGATGTGCAATAAACCATCCAACTCATCACTACCGCGCCCATACGACCTGCATCGCCACTCTCGCAAAGACAATCAAAATGCTTCATTTTGAAAATCAATCCAAATCAAACTCAAACTTGAGCACACCTTGCTCAAATAAAGTCAAATACTCATCACAAACATGGATGGACCTCCACATGGTCCTTCAGTAGTGGTGGTGTGAGTTCCGGGTGCATGGGTAGACTCACATTGTACAAGAGGGGGGCCCTGATAGTGGTAACCAGTCCCTTCAGTGTTAAAACCTCAGCAGGCAGTACTGGGTTTAGACAGAGCATTGTAAAGGCTTTGTTACAATCACTCACCATTGAGGTGTATAATTATATCTTATGGGTAAAGTGTATAACGTTTGCAGAATATCAAACCTATTCGAATAACCGTGCTCGCGGTATTGAGCAATTCTCAGGGATCACAGTCAAGGGTTAATTTTTGATAAAATAAACTTGGGAATGGAGGCAGTATGCCTATGAAAGTAATAAAAATTGATTTAACGTTGTGAGTATGGAATATTTGGGAAATAACTGAGAAATTTATTATTATTATTTGTTTTACTATCATTTCAATCTATTTATTGTATTCTTTCATAAATGCTACTTTATTGCAAAAATAACTAATTCAGCCATTCATTTGGAGTAAGCCATGCATATAGGATAATAGACTTGCATTCTGTGCACAAATTGTTGAGTGATTTATGTACTCACCCCTTGAAACAAAAAATCGCAAGTTGGAGAGGAGTTCTAGGAGGAGACGATCAACTAGGGTGCGAATCTTGTCAGTTGCTTGTGGCAAATTGAAGGGTTGCTATGAATAAATTATTTTCGCTGTAGTTTTATTTATTTGTTAGTCTAAGCCCTTTGTGGCGTATTCATGTAAGGTGGACCTTAAGGTTGTACAACATGTTATATTTAAATAGATGAAGTATTATTTAAGTTATCGTTGTGTATGATTGTGATATTCATCTATGTTGAGATTGTGTGCACTAGCGTGATCCTAGACTAGTACAGAATACTCAGAGGGTCCGAATTTGCATATACGGGTCCCAACAAGTACATATCAATTTCCAAATATTCATAAAGCATCAAACAACGTATTATATTGTGATAATGTCATGTTCCCTTTGCCTCACAACATCAGGTCGAACTCAAGGCGAGAGTCGTGTCATCCTTTGATAGTTTAATTCCTTCACTCATACTGTAGTGGATTAATTTATCTGGATTGACTCTCAATCACATTCAGCATGGCCGTGCACTTCCTTAATCAATCTACCTCGAAGGGCTCAGAGATATCTCTTCGTTATATAGAAGGGGCAAATTCCATCTTGATCATTCGTGTACCTCAACATATTTCATGATAAACCCGAAAGCTACCTTTATAACTACTTGGTTAAAGAGTAGCATTTGGTAGCCACTAAGTAAACCATTGCACATCTAGGAAACTAATGACGATCTCAGGTCTAAGGATCATACACACACTACGTATGAGACCAACTAATGACACATAATAACATATAACAATTCTCGCAGTGTCTCATATGGGTCTATCCAACGCATGTTCTCAAACACGTGTCCACATTATTGATTAGATATCTCCATATCTCTATGACCCACGAAACATGGTGATCAATCAATACATGTGCTAATCTATGAAACATAATCGTCTTATATTATGATAACTGATCAGGGATAAATTGAATAACATCGATATATGAAAAGAGTTGCACGAACAAGTCACATACTTGTTGATCAATCCAATCGATATTTATTCAAATGACAAACAATTATACTGTTCTATAAACATAAGATGTGATACAATCATCTCCATGATTGTCTCAAGGGCATATCACCAACAACGCTAGAGTTATAGTTAGGACCCACCTTGTAGCTTACATGCTGTTCTTATTTGGGTGGGTGTTGTTTCCTACAAGGAGATTTAGTGTATCCTAGTTGTATCCCCCCTATTGAGGCTTTGGTTGATTCCAATCCTAGAGAAGCGCTCTAGTTCAGTTTTGGATCAGCTATGCTCTACAGAACGTAATGGGGTTTGTGCGACACTGCTCAGAAGAGTATGGGGGAGGAGCTGTGTCTTACAGTGTGCTACACCTTGCTACATATATGGTCATGGGAGCAATTTCCTATTAGGCAGCCGTACTTTAGGGTGCCTGTTCACCCTTACCCATTGAAGGGTCCGTTCTACAGTGACGGTGCTGACCCGATTGATGGGCCCATGATGGGTACTCGTTGGATGGCCAACTAGTTGGGATGGGAGAGGGAGAGACCACACACAGTCTACCTAGAGTTTCACAACTAGTTCGAGACCCTGCATGAGGTTGATATGATTTGGCAGCCATGGACTACACAATTCTTCGCTAATACAGTGCCCCATAGATTATCCGAGTAGTGTGGCCAGGATGATAAGTGCTGGCTGACAACTTGCCACCTCATTTTCTCACACATGGTGGAGGCATACTGCCCAGCTAAGCCTCTCCTAGAAAAAATATATATGTAAGTATAATCCATAAGTTACAATTCTTGTCCGTACAATATAACAAACAACGCATCTCACTCCTAACATTATCGCATTCCAATAGGAAAACAAGGAAGGGAAGGAAGAGCGATTATTGGCACCCAACATAACTACCATAGGCTACTGTGTGGGAGCATAGTGCGATGATAGAGGTCTTAGTGGAGCATCAACCCTATGACCTGAACTTCTACAACGTGTACTTGGAGTGGTACGTGCCTCGTATACGTAGTAAAGTTACAGGACCAGCTCCCACGTGACCCACGGAGGTCATGCACACTGACAGATTGGGGCTTGGTCTTGATCAATACCGTGCAGAATGTTAAGATGACACGGTGCAAGTTTCAATTACATTTGAACGAATGTTTTTGTAACTAATCAAATTTTCCTGATATGCTTGTAGTACGAATGTGCTCATTGTATCACAATGGAGGCTTCTACTGCACTGTGGCATGGCAAGAATAATAATGTATCGGGCCTGCTTGGGGTTTCTTCGTGCCATCTACAATGACACAAAGGGCATTATCAAGATCATTACTTGTGGTCATCCAAGCAATGTGGTCATTCTAGGTGCTAACGGAGGCCACTGTCCTCTATCTCCTAGGTCATCATGTCCTAGTGAGTCGACCTATCGATCCAGCTTCGCTCACTTATTATACGCTCAGTAAGTACCCCAGGCCCCTGGAAGTACCTCAATTTATCAAACTTTGTAATATTCAACCACCCAAACTTTGTTGACATGTCTTATCCCTTCGCAGCACACATGCACAGATCAAGCTCTACTTCCATCCTTGTCCAAGCGTTAACTACATACACCTGCTCTAGTGTCGCCATGTGCAGTTTTTGATGACATCACAGACTATGACACAAACTCGCCCGATGAGGAGTTACCAACGCTAAGTTCAGCTTGGAGCACATTTGCTCTGGCACGATTGCCATAGTAGCGATAACACGATATCTGGTTCGATCAAGCATACACCAGGTACACAGTGCATGCATGTGGTGTAGGCTCGTCGTCTTGCCAACAAGCACGACAGGTATGTATTGTCCAATTAAATTACTTCATCTTGTTGAACTGAACTAACACTATGTATGCATAGGTTTCAAGGGAGAAGTTTGGCCAATAGGATTAACATTCTAGCACTCCACAACTTGCATCAATACATGCTTCACATAATTTTAGTTCCTTATTGCATTGTATATTTCTACATCACTAATGGTAAATTGTGATGCAGTAGAGCACGTGGGTGGACGAGATGTTGCCGGGACCCGAATATGCAAATCCGGACCCTCTGTGTATACTGCACTAGTCCAGGATCACGCTAGTGCACACAGGCTCAACATCAGTAAATATCACAATCATACACAGCGGAAATATTATGAAAGACATCATATATTAAATAATACTAGTTGAATTACCTTATGGTCAACTTACATGACTATGCATCGCAAGGCTGAATAACATATTAAACTGCAGCGGAATGAAAACGTAGACAACCCTTCAGTATACCACAGGCAACTGACAAGGTTTTCACCCTAAACATTCGTCTCTTTCTAGTACTTCTCCTCCATCATGGATGTAGACTCCTCAACTGGTGATGTTGTTGGCAAGGGTGAGTACTTAAAGCACTCAACAAGTTGTGCACAGAATGCAATTCTATGTAACTATATGCAAGGCTTGTTCCGAAGGAAAAGGCTATTATGGCTATTTTGTAATAAGCAGCATTTATGAACAAATACAATAAATAGATTGTAAAGACTGTAAAACAAATAACATTAATAGATAAATTCAACATTTCTCAATAAAACAAGTTTCCAATTCTAAGTCAAGTTCCAACCTTCCATATGGCAATCCTGCCATCCTAACCAAGTTTTCCATTTAATTAAGCTAACCCTTAACTATAATTCCCTAGCATTACTCAATACCGCGAGCACGGCTATTCGAATAGTTCTACACTCTGCAGAGATTATGCACTTTACCCACACGACATGATAATCTCTTGTTGCCATGCAATTAACACACTTCCTTTGGTGTGTCGGTGGAGAGATCATGACAAAGCCTTTACAATGCTATGGCTTAACCCGATACTACCCGCTAAGGTTTCAACACTGGTGGGTCTGAAAACCACAACCAGGGCTCCCTCTTGCACCATGTGAACTACTCCATAACTCGGGAACTCACACCCCCATTGATAGTACCAAGCTAAGACATTGCAAATTAATCAGCTAGGCTGTCCCATGCCAGACATGTGGTTGCATGATTGACTCAGGTCAAAGACTTGTAAGGTTAAGTCCTTAGGATGATCGAAGCAAGACTTCCACATACCCTTTGCCCATCGGGCCCACCTTGGCATACTCGCCCCTTATCATTTGCCTCAATCTAAGTGATTACCACCCAAGTTGATTACCAAACACCACGTGCCATCAACAATTCAACATCGTTGCGTGACATGACTCGCCACTACAACTCAATCTCATTGTGTGATTTCACATGACACACAAGTTCATATCACTATTCCATATTCCATTAATCAAGATTAAACATCAATGATTCGAGAACATATGATAACGTGGCATGGCTAAGCAACTATGATGTTCTAACCTTCCCATGTTGATTTCAATACCAACCAACTATAGTGAACCAATCTAGGGTGACAATAGATCATGGCATACAAATGACAAGGTAGGGTATAGATCAATTTGGTATAATAACTAATCCCAACTTAATTTGAAACAATTGTATTGATGAAATAACATGCAATAAAGTAAAACAATATAGCAACTTTTATAAGCACGGGTTCAACATGATCAAAGCACAAATTACCTTAATAAAGCCCTTATTCTTGCTCTGGACCTTGGTCTTGAGTCGACGAATCTTCCTCGATTGCGTTGCACAATTCAACGTCTACGCGAAACGAGAGAGAACAACAAATAAACATCAAAACAGAGAGCAAACAATCTCTAAAAATCAAATAAAATTTACCATTAAATATATCTCAATTTTACAAATTTTTAGAAATTTGAATCACCTCAATCGGAGCTCGTATGATGGAGAACGGGGTCGGAGAAGATTCAAAATTCTAAAAATCAGAAAATTGGAAAATCAATTAATAAACTGAAATATTTTTATTCTGAAAAACCGCATTATGACGTCAGCATGACATCATGATGATGTCAGCACCGGCGACTTTTCCGATTGAAATATTTTCCAACGAGAAATCCGATTTATGACGTCTTCGTGACATCAGCGATGCCCTGGGCCAATCACGGGGCGACACGTCACTATGGGCAAATTACGGGGCGAGGGATGCGACGGCGAAGTCGGCGGTGCAAACCCACCGGACATGAGGAAGACGACAATGAAATCGGCGGTCCTGGGACAGATCCGCGACGGTTTGACGCAGATTTGGTAGCTCTTGCTCTTGCGAACACGCTAATATCCTTAATGTCGACAATGGCACGGTGGAACGACGAGCTTCAACGGAAAACGGCGGCGGTAAGGCTTCAACTTCGGCGAGCTCGCGAGCTTCAACGGCGACCTCTCTGGTGACGGTGCTTGAGGGAAATATGCGCGGGTCAAGGCTAACCTCGGGGTACCCGCCTCCCCTTTTATAGCCTCAGCAAACGCGCACAAAAGGAAAACCTAGTTCTACGAGGCGGCAAAAATTCGGCTCCGACACGACGGCTGCGCGCTCCAAGTTCGTAGCGAATACGATGATCCCTAGCCGTCCGATGGCGATCCATCAGTCAAAACCAACTCCTAACATGTCATGATCCTAACGGCTTGCAACAACTAACGGCTAAGATCAGATAAGATACGATCTTCCCCTATCTATTCTACACCACCCGATCTCGATTCGACGGTGCGTACACGTTAGGGTTTCCAGAACTCCAACTTCAAATCATGATCGTTCTTTCATGATCCATCGGTTGAGGAAGATTCTTCTAGAAGGCGGGCCGATCGGCGGTTTTGGGTTGCACAGCGCACGGGCTGGCCCAACACTATTCATATCATTTTTCTAACACATTTTTAATTGAAATAATTATAGAAATTAGTTTAATTAGTTTAAGGCTATAAAATTATCATTAAAATTCTAATAAAATTCTCAAAAATACCTTGATACATTTTGAACTCAAATAAAATATTTTTGGCAAAACTTTATATTAAATTTATATATATTTAATTATTTTTCACAAATGGCCAACATAGATATTCTGAAATTAATTCAAATAAATTCCAAAAAAAATCCAATAAATTCTAGAAAATCACAAAATGCACAAATAACAATAAAATAATAATAAGAGAAAATTTTTGTGATGTTACAATGTTCAACGAGCAGCACATGGGGCCCAACAACCTTGTGGAGGTCTCTCCTATCACACAAGATAGCCAGTATGATTTGCTCAGTGCCACGCACGCACCAGACCAGTTTATGTTCTCCCTTCACAGTGCGAGGAAGCGGCGATCCGATCAAATTTGAGGTTGTCTAATGTGGATTGCTACACTATGTGCATACTCCAGTTGTACGTGTCCCGTTTCTATGCTTTCTATTTTTCGATCCATTTTATACATCATGCTACGTAATAGGATTATATGTATATGTTATGTAACGGGATTCATTAACAAAATTTTGTATATCATGGCATTCTAGTTATTGTTTGTTCTCCATGCTTTGGTTCATTTCTGATAAAAAAAGATATGAAATACTCCTTACAAAGTCTCTTAAACATTGAACTCTTAACAATTGTATTTTGCACAACAAAATTTCACTACACATCACGACAACTACCACCTACTTTTTTCACTCCGATGTGAAAAGCACACTACCACTTACTATTCATCCAGGGAGACAACACATTGCCACATGTTGTTTTTGACCGAGGTGACAATACACTGCAACCTACTTTTTGCTAGTTGTGACACCACACTACCACATGAGTTTCACATGGACATGACCACACCTTCCCGGTGGCATAATTTATGTGTGCCAAGTCCGCCATCCACATTCGATGTGTCCTATAAATACCCTATGCACCACGAATTAACTACATATGTAGGATGACAGATAGAGCAGGAAGCTCAAGGAGTGGGAGGGGAAGACAGAGATGGACATGGAGTCCTACACCAATACAAGGCGTCTGAGGTTTGTAAGCAAGCAAGCGAGCAAAGAACTAATAAAAGTATTAGTTGTGTTTTGTGCTTCTTCAATATATTATTTTAGTTTTAGTGTTACTGCCAACAAGCCATTGGCAAGCCATATATGCTCCTCACTCAAAGCATGGTCTGCTTGAGGATGACTACATCATCATGGCCAGCATGCTCCACAAGTTTGTCTCCCTCTTAGTCGGCCGCTCACAGGTCGAGGAAGTTGTAGTTTGAGTTTGTCCTCCGCGTACCAACTGCGTCATTTGGGGACATGGCTATGGCATGCAACAGAATTGGGGCATGGAAATAGGTGTGTCGGCCTAAGTAGGCTAGAATGTTGGATATTACAACGTTTGCTAGTGCCTTGTGCCTCCATTGGTTATGGCACAACAAGAAATACCCTCACAAGCCCTATGTGGGAACTGGGATACCCTGCAATACTTATGACAAGGATCTTTTGATGCGGTGACTCAACTAACAATTAGTAGCGGGACATCCACATTGTTCTGGATGGATAGATGGTTGGATAGTTACTCTCTAAAACAAATGGCACCTCAGCTTTTCATTATCTCGGCAAGAAAGAACAAAACGGTCTCTGATGCCCTCAACGACAACCACTGGATATGGGATATTAGACATAGCATCACTCCGGCTATGCTTAATGAATACGTAGACACTTAGGACTCAATAGCATGGCGCTTCTCTGTCAGGACCCGAATATGCAAATCCGAACCCTCTTTGTATATCGTACTAGTCCAAGATCACACTAATGCACACAGTCTCAACATAGATGAATATTACAATCATACACAGCGGATACATAATAAAAGACTCCATATATTAAATATAACTTGTTGACTGACCTTATGGTCAACTTACATCAATACGCCACCCAGGGCTAAACTAAGACATTGCAGTGGAAAGAAAATGTAAATGACCCTTCAGTATACTACAGGTAACTGACAAGGCTCGCACCCTAAACATTCGTCTCCTCCTAGTACTCCTCCATAGCTGGTATAGGCTCCTCAACTGATGATGTGGTTGTTGGCAAGGGTGAGTACTTAAAGCACTCAACAAGTTGTGCGTATAATGCAACTTTATCATACTATATATGCAAGGCTTATTCTAATGGAATGGCTAACATGGTTATTTTGCAATAAAGAAATATTTATAAATGAATACAATAAGTAGATTGAAATGACAGTAAAACAAATAACAATAAATAATAACTTTCAACACTTCTCAAATACACATGGTATCAAGCCCTAAGTTAAGTTTTAACCTTTCCAATGACAACTTGCCTTCCCATCCAAGTTTTTATTTTACAAAAATCTAACCCTTGACTATAATCCCCGAGCATTGCTCAATATCGCAAGCACGGCTATCTGAATAGATTTTACACTCTGCAGAGGTTATGCGCTTTACCGACACGACATGATCATCTCTTGTTGCCAAGCTATTAACATACTACCTTTGGTGTGTTGGCAGAGAAACCATGACGAAACATTTATAATGTTCTGTCTTAACTCAATACTACCTACTATCAACACTGAAGGGACTGATTACCACACTCAGGGCCCCTCTCTTGTGCCATGTGAGTTTATCATACGATCGAACCTCATACCACCACTAGTAGTACCAAAGTTAGGACATTGCAAATTAATTAGTCAGGTCTGTCCCATTTTAGACATGTGGTTGCATGTTTGACTCAGTTCAAATGCATGCAAGGTTAAGTCCTTAAGATGAGTAGGGCAAGACTTCCTCAAACCCTCTGCCCTTCTAGCCCAGCTTGGCACAATGCCCCTAGCCATTTGCCCCAATCTAAATGATTACCACCCTAGTTGATTACCAAGCACCATGTGCCATGACAAGTCAACATCGTTGCGTGACCTCCTCGTCGCTGCAACTCAACATCATTGTGTCACAACACCTGACACACCAATTCCATAAACTTGTTCCATATTCTACTAGTCAAGATTAACCTATGATATTTCAAAGAACATGAGTTACACGTGGCATGGTTAAGCATACTAACACGGTCTAACCAACCCATGTTGATTACTATATTAACCAACTAATATTGAACCATCCTAGGGTGATAATTAATCATGGCATACAAATGACAAGGTAGGGTATAATTCAATTGGGTGGATTAACTAGAACCCGAACTATTTTGAAACAATTATACACATAAAATAACATGCATAAATTAAAACAACATGTCGGGACCCGATTCTGAGAATCCGAACCCTCTGTGTATTTTGTGCCAGTCCAGGATCATGCTAGCACACACAGCCTTTACAGGGTTGCACATTGCAGACATTACAGCGATACAATAATAAATAGCGCAAACATTTATATAAACTGAATTGTACGACCTTATGGTCTCCTTACATAAATCAGCCACGCGGGGCTTACATTATCAGAGTAAGAAAGGAAACAAGGGAAATAAATAAACTACGAAGAAACCCATCACTAAGCCACAGGCAACCGACTGGGCTTGCTCCCTAATTGTCTGGCTCTTCGATGTACTCCTCCTCCCAGACTGGCGTAGACTCCTCCACTGTTGTTGGGGTTGATAGCCAAGGAGGGGTGAGTACTCAAGGCACTCAGCAAGTAATGCACAGAATGCGGTGCTATTACTACATGCAAGGCTTATTCCAAAGAATTGGCTTACTTGGTTCTTTTGCATCAAACAACATTTTTAAACTAGAATCTTATTTAGATTAAAAGCAGTGAAACAGTTATATATAATGTTAAGTTCTTCAAACAGTTTCTCTTCAAAGATTCTCGGCACACAGCTTTAATAATTCATTTTCACACTGGCACGCAGCCACCCATTCCACATTTTTGTTTTTGAAGATATAACCCTTGACTGTAATCCCCGAGCAATGTCAAATACGGGGGACACGGCTATTCGAATAGATTCGACACTCTGCAGAGGTTGTACACTTTACCCACAAGATACAGCTGCTCACCACACAGGTGATTTTCTGTAACAAAGCCTTTCAGGAACCTCTACCTTAACAAATGAACCTCTCCGGTATTGCCTTCACTATCACTCCCCTCACACAGAGCCGAAGTATAGGACATGCCAACACCGTTGGATGGGCACCAAGCCGTAGCACAGGTACGCTCCCCCACACAGATACACCCCCGTGTACTGTCACCTCGAGGTATCAGAGGAAAGATATCATAACCCTAACCAACTAGGTCAGTCCCATACCAGACATGTGGTTGTACGGGTGACTGAGTTCAAAGACTTGCAAGGTGAAGTCCTTAGCGGACCAAGGCAAGACTTCCAACACTCAATAGTGGCACACAGCCCAATGTGGCACACAAACTCACATCACTCATCAACCCATTGCATACAGGCCCACCTGGCACAAAGCCTCTTACCACTTGCCCCAGTCTAAATCATTTCCCACCCAGTTGATTATTGTGCAACACCTGCCAACAATAACTCAACATCGGTACAGAACCACACAGGTCTCCATACTTCAATTTCATCATGTGACATCATCACACCACTTTGAAAATACATTCAATATTTCGTTAGTCAACATTGATACATTTTCCGAAAGATCATTCATGACTCGTTGCAAGGCTAAGCATCTAATCACGGTCTAGCCTCCCGTGTTGGCATCATATTAATATCCAACAAATACGAATAACCTTAGGGTGGACAATGATTTAAAGGCATACAAATAGTAATTCAAGGTGGCGATAACAATATGGGTTGATTAGCTACATACCCCAAATCAATTTAAATACATTTTTAATTAACTTATCATGAGTAATTTCAAAGCAACATACATTTAAAAACTAGGATCAAAATGGTCAAAGCAGCACTTGCCTTCAAAGAGTTGCTGGTCGTGTTCTGAAGCTTGATCTTGGGCGATGAACTCTTCCTCGAAACCTCCCGGCAAATTAGCGTTTACCCGTAAAAAATCATATATACAATAAATAACCCAAACAGAAGACTATATAACCTCAAAAATTCAAATAAAATTCATCATTAAAAAGAACATAATTTAATAAATTTTTAGAAACTGGAATCACCTCTATCGGAGTTCAAATGCAAAAGTTATAGCCTTTCAAAGTTTGCAAATATTTTAAAAAGAATAAACCGAATTAACATGATTATTTTTCAATAGAAAAATCGATTTATTGTGTCAGCATGACGTCAGCCGACACGCGGCACACTCTAATGCAGCCACGTCTCCTCGATCTATGGACTGGGTCCATGGACCGGCTCTGGTCCACGGTGGCCCGGTCCACGAAACAAAGGCACTGCCCACTGATGACGCAAGATCGACGTCGTCACGACGCCACCGATCGCCTCGAGATTGGTACACGAACACGTGTCACTATATCAGCCATCGCTCGACTAACGGCCAGATCTTAGCCACGCGGCGCAATCGGGACCGTCAAAGATTCAACGGTCAGATCTACCGACACGCGCCGCTATGCAACGAGATGAGCGCGACACGTGTCGCGCATCCAGTCGCGCCCACGCATCCAATGGCCAGCCACACACCGACTCGACGACGCCTCGAGCTCCACGCCTCCACGCGTCGTGCATCCGACGGCGCACCCAAAATCGACGGCTGGATCCCGCGCACGCCTGGCGATGCCTCGGCTTACGCGAAGACACGCGGCGCAATCCCGACGGCCCGTTGAAATCAACGGACGAGATGGGTCTGATCCCCGGTCAAAACGCCCACGCGTCAGCACACGATTTGGCGAGGGTACGGCACCATCACCGCCGCAAGTTCAAATCTGAACGGCGCGGATCCTTAGGGCAACCCGGATCTAATCTCTACCATTTAGATCTAATCCGACAGCGCAGGTTACCGGAGCGATTTACTGTGCACAAGGAAACGTGGCAAAATCTCAAGCGTCCACCATAGATCTAACGGCTAAGATCTACTGAAAGACCTAATATCTATATCTAATCTACGCCGCACAACATAGATCTAACGGCTACGATCTAATCCAAACGTAAACAGAGAAGGGGCCACGTAGACTCACCTACGCGGTGCGATGAAGATCGAACGGTCGACGGGGTTCGACGAGGTTAAGGCGGCGAAGAAGGAGAGGCTACCAGAGCTGAGGAAGATGAGGATGTCGACGGTGTTGCAGAGCATTCCCGGCGTGAAGAAGTGGCGCGTTCGACGTGTCTCGGTGAGATCGGTACTCTGGTGACCTCGGCAGCGGCGGATGTGAACTGGCGACGGCGGAATGAAGCAAGGACTATGGCGGAGCGAGAGAACAACTACGGTGAGCTCGCACGGGCACTAGATAAGGTCTCGACGTGCGTGTAAGGAGTCAAAAAGAAGAGGCGAGAAGAGCTCTACACGGCGCAACAACCGACACAATAAAAGGAGCCTCGACGTGCGCGCAATCACCGGCGAAATAAGCGGAAACGCTCGACGGCGATTACTCCGGCGTGATGCCCGGTCGAACTGATGTGGCACGATCCTGACCGTCCGCATGGCGGAGATCCGAAGGCGCACGCACGCGAGCGACGCGACGCAACGGCAACCGTTGGATCCCGATCCGACGGTGCGAACGTACAGCGGCTAGGGTTTCTGATGCGCTGGGCCGGGCTGAGCACAGTGCTGGGCCAGCCTAACACTATTCACCCGATTTTCAAAGTTTTTCTTATTTAAAATAAAATAGATAAATAAACAAAGCCAAATTAAATAGCAAAAATAAACGAAAAAATCTAGAAAAATTCTGGAAAATACTTTGAGACATTTGGAACTCAAATAAAATATTTTCAATAAAACTTTACATAAAATTTTCCATTATTTAATTGATTTCAAGAAAGGCCATATTTGAATAAATCAAATAAATTTCAATAAATTTCAATAAATTCCCAAAAATTCTAAAAAATAAAAAATTCTCCAAAATTTAATTTATTGAAATTTTTAGGGTGTTACAAAGCTTCCCCCCTTACCAGAATCTTATCCCCGAGATTCAGGGCTGACTATGGAATAGGTCAAGAAACTCTTTCTTCAGGTCTTCTTCCCGTTCCCTAGTCGCCTCACTTTCCAAATAATTGCTCCACTGAACTCTGCAAAAACGCGTTGACTTGTTCCTTGTTTCTCTGTCCATTATGTCCAGAATCTTCACCGGATGCTCTTTATAAGTCAGATCTTCTTGTAGCTCGATTGCTTTCAAAGGTGTTTGCTCTTCCGGTACTCGAAGACACTTCTTCAATTGTGACACATGGAATATATCATGTACTCCTGCCAATGACTGCGGCAACTCCAATTGGTACGCAACTTCACCTTTGCGGCTCAAGATCTTGAATCGTCCGACATATCTGGGTGCGAGCTTCCCTTTTGCATGAAACCTTCTGACTCCTTTGAGTGGTGTGACTCTGAGATATACATAATCTTCGGGTTCGAAGCTCAATTCCCTGCGACGATTGTCAGCATAACTCTTCTGCCTGGATTGAACAATCTTTAGTCTTTCCCTGATCAGGGTGATCTGTTCTTCCGCTTTCTGAAGAATGTCCGGTCCAAATACATGTCATTCACCTGTCTCATTCCAATTCAACGGTGTTCGACAGGATCGACCATACAGAGCTTCAAATGGAGACATCTGTAAACTTGCCTGATAACTTTTATTGTAGCTGAACTCAACTAAGGCAAACACTTGTCCCATGAAGTAGAATATGCTAAAGCACAAGCTCTCAGCATATCTTCCAATATCTAGTTAACTCAGTTTGACCATCTGTCTGCGGATGGCATGCTGTACTGAAGTTCAAACGAGTCCCCATTGCTTCATGTAGCTTACCCCAGAATCTGGAGGTAAATTGGGTACCTCTGTCCGACACTATTTTCTTCGGTACCCTGTGCAAACAGACAATTCTTGCCATACAAAGTTCTGCTAACCTATCTCCTGAGTAAGTGGTCTTTACCGGTATAAAATGTGCAATTTTAGTTAGGCGATCCACTATAACCCATATGGAATCATATCCACCTTGAGTTCTGGGTAAACCGGTGATGAAATTCATACCAATTTCTTCCCATTTCCATTCAGGTATCTTTAGGGGTTGCAATAGTCCTGCTGGTCTCTGATGCATTGCTTTGACTCTTTAACATATGTCACATAATGCGACATACTCTTCAACTTCCCTCTTCATGCTTGGCCACCAAAATCTTTCCTTCAGGTCTTGGTACATTTTGGCACTTCCTGGATGGATTGAGTACTTGGAGTCATGGGCTTCCTCCAAAATTAACTGCTTCAAATCCTTTTTGATTGGCACACAAATGCGCCTTTTAAACCACATAGTACCTTGCTCATCCAGCTTGAAATCCTTTGCCTTACCTGCATCCATTTTGGACTTAATTCTCTTGATTTTGTCGTCATCTTTTTGTCCTTCCCTGATCTGATCTTCCAGGGTAGGTTTTACCTCCAAGGTTGCTAAGAATCCTTCTGGTACCATTTCCAATTCCAATTTCTAGAAATCCTTACACAATTCTGCCTGACTTGATTCCAGCAGCATATCTACACTGTGGTTCTTTCTGCTCAAGGCATTCGCTACCACGTTGGCTTTGCCAGGATGGTAATGAATTCCAACATTATAATCTTTGATTAACTCTAGCCATCTTCTTTGCCTCATATTTAGATCAGCTTGCGTGAAGATGTACTTGAGACTTTTATGGTCAGTATACACTTCACATCTGTTTTCGATGAGATAGTGATGCCATATTTTCAGGGCATGAACCACAGCAGCTAATTCTAGATCATGAGTCATATAATTCTCCTCATGCGGCCTCAATTGCCTTGATGCATATGCAATTACTTTTCGGTTTTGCATCAGTACACATCCCAATCCTTGACGCGATGCGTCGCAATAGACATCGAAGCTTTGATGTATGTCAGGAAAAGCCAAAACCGGTGCTGACGTTAATCGCTTCTTCAACTCTTGGAAACTCTTTTCACACTCAGGTGTACACAAGAATTTCTTTTCTTTCTTCAACAATTGCGTAAGGGGTCTCGCAATTGTAGAGAATCCTTCAATAAAATGACGGTAATATCCCGCCATTCCAAGGAAACTACGGATTTGAGTTACCGTCTTCGGTTGCTCCCAATGCAAAACTGTCTCCACCTTACTTGGATCTACTACGACTCCTTCTGCAGTCATTATGTGTCTAAGAAATTCCACCTTATCCTTCCAGAAATCACATTTGTTATTTTTTGCAAATAATTGTTGTTCTCTCAACTTTTCAAGAGCTAACCTTAAATGTTCGGCGTGCTCTTCCTTCGTCTTGGAGTAGACAAGGATATCATAAAAACCTTATTCATTAAGTTCATGAAATAAGCTGGTGCATTTGCCAAACCGAAGGACATAACTGTGAACTCATAGTGTCCGTATCTTGATGAAAATGCAGTCTTCGGTATATCCTCTGATCGGATCTTCAACTGATGATACCCCGATCGGAGATCAATCTTGAAGAAGACTCCTGCTCCTCTCAACTGATCAAAAAGATCATCGATCCTGGGTAGCGGATAATTATTCTTTATTGTCACATCATTGAGTGCACGATAGTCTATACACATCCTAAAACTCTCGTCCTTCTTTTTGACGAACAGGACTGGTGCTCCCCATGGCGATGAACTAGGTCTTATAAACCCTTTTTCCAACAGCTCTTCAATTTGTTTCTTCATTTCCACCAACTCATCTTTGGACATCCGGTAGGGTCTCCTAGGTAAAGGAGCTATCCCTGGTACAAGTTCTATAACGAACTCAATATCCCTATCCAGCAGCATTCCTGCTAAATCATCCGGGAAAACATTCGGATATTCATTGATTACCGGAACATCTTCTAGGCTGACGACCTTCACGCTGTTGACCATCAACTGTCCATCCCGTACTGCCGTTGCCTCAAATTCAACCCTCTTTCCATTCGGGCTCTCGACTGATATGACTCTTCGTCCGTAGTCCAATACTGCCTTGTGCTTAGTTAGCCAATCCATTCCCAGGATAACATCCAGGGTTTGGGTATTTAGGATAATTAAGTTCGCTAGGAACTCTATTCCATTAATTATTAGTCTTACCCTAGAACATCCTACTTCTGATCGGAGTTCTGATCCAGGGGATTGGACTACAAGCACACGTTTAAGATTTACCATATCCAAATTGTTTTGAACAGCAAAATCTCAGGAAACAAATGAATGTGAAGCTCCAGAATCAAATAAAACAGTAGCTGGTACTGAGTTTACTAGGAACTTACCCAGTACAACGACCATAGCATTCTGGACTTCATCTGCGGTGATGTGGTTGACTCGGCCTCGCGCGGTTGCTTGAGATGGAGTTGCTGATGATGATGCCCCACGGTTTACATTTGGCGCTGGAGTCCTTGCAGGTGTGTTCCCCAGGTTAAAGCGAACAGGGGTGACACCTCCCTTCTTAGGGAAGTTGTTGGCAAAATGCCCCAGTTCATTGCAATGATAGCATCGTATTCCTGCTGCCTGGGAATTCCCTCCAGCTTATACCACCGACCTGGCCGGAGTTTGAACATTCTGGCCCACTGGACGATTTGCCGGCAGTAGTGCCCTGTCACCGCCTTGAAGAGGAACGTCGTATGCTACGCTAGCACAAAAAAAAACTACCGCGTAACCAGAAAGCTACTCGCAAGAAGGGGATCATAGATAAGATTACCACTAGACGCGCAGTTGCGAAATCCTTCGCGCATCGATGTAGTGGATCGTCCTCGCCGCAGTCATTGCGTCGATGTAGTGGATCGTCCTCGCCTTGCCGTGGATCGTCCTCCCGCGCCGCAGTCACAGCAGCGTCACCGCAGTAGTCGACACGTCCAGAGATGGAACGCCGTGCGTCGGTGTGCAAGCACCTGGTCGCTCGGCAGGGGCAGCGAGAGGAGTAGGCTAGGGTTTCGAGTGAATCACTCCTAAACCGTGGAAAGCACACGCTGTGCCCTCCCTCCTCCCCTCCTTATATAGCCACGAGATGAAACCCTAAACTAGGGCCCATCAGCGTGCTAAGCCCACGAGGTTCATTAATTACGGATCCAATCCAAATTAATGCGTCCTAGCCCATTAAGTGTATGACCCTGCAGGTTCACGTACGTTTGGACGTAGATTCAGAAAACTCCTTTTCAATCCAATAGTTGGTAGTGGCTTCTTGCAAAGTATGCCAACTCCCAAACATACTATGATCAAATCGGACAGAACCTATCAAAAGTACTCATGTAATAATCCCTTTGCCAAGTATATGAAGATTGATCTCAAGGCGAGAAGCATGTCATCCTTTGATGATTCAATCCATCTCTCGTATCCGTGATATATTAATAAGTTGTGATTGACTCCTCAATCACGGCATGGCCATGCACTTCCTTAATCATATCACACGAGTGGCCTTGTCATATATCTCCGTTTCATTGGAGTGGCAAATTCCATCTTGATCGCTCACTTCCTCTCGCACGCTTCAAAGTAAACATGAAAGCTACCTTTATAACTATCCGGTTAGGAAGTAGTGTTTGATAGCCCCAAGGAAAACTATTACACATGTAGGGAATATGACAATCTCGTGTCTAAGGATCATACATCTACTAGGTATGAGATACACCGATGACACATAAGAATGAAATATTCTCGCGTTGTCCCATTATGGTCTATCTAACCCATGTTCTTCAACATGCGTCCACAATGTATAGATGATATCTCCATATCCCATGATCTATGAAACATGATCATCGATCACTACATGTGCTGATCTATTCATCGTTGTCCTATACGATGATATCCGATCAGAGATATTTATCGAATTACATCATTAAGTAAAGAGCTTCATAAGCAAGTCACATACTTGTTGATCAATACAATGATATACATTCATTGGACCAATAATCATATTATTATTCATAAACATAGTCATGTTACAATCATCTAAATGATTGCCTCAAGGGCATAACACTAACACGCCTCTGGGCTGGAATCGGACAAATTGTTGGGGTGCTGTTCTCTGCCTCTGCTGGCCCGGACGACCTCCTTGTTGCGCCATTCTGCGCTTTCTGTTGTCATTCAACTCCCGGCGCTTATCGTCCAAGATGAGAGCCTTGTTGACTAACTCTTGGAAGTCAGGGAATGTGTGGGTGATCAGTCCCACTTGCAGCCCTGCATTCAATCCCTTCATAAAGCGGGATTGTCTCGCTTTGTCCATAGCTACGTCCTCTGATGCGTAGTGTGCCAACTGAGTAAACTTGTTCAGGTAGTCGCCCACTGATTGGCCACCCTGCTTGAGATTCCGAAATTCTTCCTTTTTCAGATCCATGATACCCTTTGGCACATGGTATTGGCGGAAGGCTACTGTGAACTCCTCCCATGTGATACCCTGAGGATCCTCATGCGATGCACAAAAGTTTTCCCACCATTCTGCGGCGGTTCCCTCTAATTGATGAGAGGCATAGAGTACCCTCTCATGTCCTACACACTGGGTTATGTGTAGCTTCCTTTCTATTGTCCTCAGCCAATCATCTGCCTCCAACGGGTTAGCATTGCCCGAGAATGTAGGTGGGCGAGTCCTCATGAACTCTGACAATCTTGAATAGGGGTGTGGTCCATGGTTACCCCCTTGCTAAACATTTGCAGCAGCTTGGTTGGAAATCTGCTGCATGGTCTGCATCATGGTGTTCATCAACTGGGTTTGGGCAGCTAGGAAAGCTCCCAGATTCTGCAGATCAACTTGCGGTGGTTGAGGAATTGGCTCCTCATTCTGGTTCCTTGCCTGGTTGGCACCACTTTCACTGGCTCGAACATTTCCACGAGTCCTCACCATCTGTTGAACAACTTCCATGGTTAAGAGAAGAAGAAGAAAGCATAGGCAAGTAAAGGAACTTATACAGGGGAAACAGGTTTAACTTAAATTATTTAGCAACTTTATTAATTTAATAAAGTAGTATGGTTGCTCACAAGTGCCTAGGGCAATGCAATGCATACCAGACACTCACACACAAAAGTAAACAAACATTAAGACTCAACAACGACTCACACCTAATGGTGACTCTGAAAAAGACGCGACTCAAACACTCGAGTCTCGACACCATACCAACTAGATTCAAAAAGACTGACTCAACATTTGAGTCAATTCCGAAGAACTCTCAGTCATTGAGCCACCCGGGGTGCGGTCCTCCCGGTGGATATCAAGGGGTTGCTTGGCGGCATAGGGCAAACCGTCCCGATGCCCTCTGCGGCCGCATGCGAATGACCCCATCGACTCGACCGGTCCCAAGGCTGCCTACTCCTACTCCTCCGGATCTGGGTCATGCAGCTCCAAAACTGGCTCAGGCTCAGGTCCGTACAGAGCCATCTCCAGCTCGTGAACCCTCTGCATAGCGTGAGCTAGGTTCTCCCGCAGTTGAGTTCTCACCTCCGTGACCTCGTCGCAGGCTCTCTGTAGCTCCTGGACTGTCTCATCCATGGCCTCCTCCTGGGCGACGACGTAACTCACCAGGTGAGTGATCGTGGCGTCTTCCTCCAAGAACTCCATCATGTCGTGGCGATTATCTCGGCGTGGGTCGTGACGAAAGACAGTGCCCTCCAACTATGCAGAGTAGGTGCGGGCGATCTGCCGCATCGCAAGACGCGCCGTCTCCTAGATCCCGGCCTCAAATGAAGTCCTCCTGATGGTGATGTAGATAGGAAGGCTCGCCATCGTCCTTTCTCGAGCATAAACAGTGATCTCTACATCCCAGGCGATATCAAGTCCTGCCCGCACAATAGTGGTCCCCTGATAGATTGGCCTATCGAAGCCTCCGAGAAGTTGCCTCATACGCCATAGCTCAGCGGCGTACCCTCCAGTGCGCTCTCCATAAGTGTGGATCATCCTCATCTGCCAAAACAGAAATCATTTTAAAACCCAAGATAACAACAGAAAATGCAACATAGGTATGATCAAGAGAGAAAACATAAGTAGAGATTTCATTGATATTCTTGCTCAAGTTGTTAAATTCTTAGAAAATAGTTTTATCCACCAGACACAACTAACCTAATTAGGGTCAAGTCCTACAGTCAACCTGCTCTGATACCACCTCTGTCGGGACCCGATTCTGAGAATCTGGACCCTCTGTGTATTCTGTGCCAGTCCAGGATCACGCTAGCACACACAGCCTTTACAGGGTTGCACATTGCAGACATTACAGCGATACAATAATAAATAGCGCAAACATTTATATAAACTGAATTGTACGACCTTATGGTCTCCTTACAAAAATCAGCCACGCAGGGCTTACAATATCAGAGTAAGAAAGGAAACAGCGAAAATAAATAAACTACGAAGAAACCCATCACTAAGCCACAGGCAACCGACTGGGCTTGCTCCCTAATTATCTGGCTCTTCGATGTACTCCTCCTCCCAAACTAGCGTAGACTCCTCCACTGTTGTTGGGGTTGATAGGCAAGGAGGGGTGAGTACTCAAGGCACTCAGCAAGTAATGCACAGAATGCGGTGCTATTACTACATGCAAGGCTTATTTCAAAGAATTGGCTTACTTGGTTCTTTTGCATCAAACAACATTTTTAAACTAGCATCTTATTTAGATTAAAAGCAGTGAAACAGTTATATATAATGCTAAGTTCTTTAAACAGTTTCTCTTCAAAAATTCTCGGCACACAGCCTTAATAATTCATTTTCACACTGGCACACAGCCACCCATTCCACATTTCTGTTTTTGAAGATCTAACCCTTGACTGTAATCCCCGAGCAATGTCCAATACTGCAGACACGGCTATTCGAATAGATTCGACACTATGCAGAGGTTGTACACTTTACCCACAAGATACAGCCACTCACCACACAGGTGATTTTCCGTAACAAAGCCTTTCTGGAACCTCTACCTTTACCAATGAACCTCTCCGGTATTGCCTTCACTATAACTCCCCTCACAAAAAGCCGAAGTATAGGACATGCCAACACCATTGGATGGGCACCAAGTCGTAGCACAGGTACGCTCCCCACACAGATACACCCCTGTGTACTGTCACCCCGAGGTATCAGAGGAAAGATATCAGAACCCTAATCAACTAGGTCTGTCCCATACAAGACATGTGGTTGTACGGGTGACTCAGTTCAAAGGCTTGCAAGGTGAAGTGCTTAGCTCACCAAGGTAAGACTTCCAACACTCAACAGTGGCACACAGCCCAATGTGGCGCACAAACTCACATCACTCATCAACCCATTGCCACACAGGCCGACCTAGCACAAATCCTCTTGCCACTTGCCCCAGTCTAAATCATTTCCCACACAGTTGATTATTGTGCAACACCTGCCAACAATAACTCAACATCGGTACAGAACCACACAGGTCTCCGTACTTCAATTTCATCATGTGACATCATCACACCACTTTCAAAATACATTCAATATTTCGTTAGTCAACATTGATACATTTTCCGAAAGATCATTCATGACTCGTTGCAAGGCTAAGCATCTAATCACGGTCTAGCCTCCCGTGTTGGCATCATATTAATATCCAACAAAAAGGAATAACCTTAGGGTGGACAATGATTTAAAGGCATACAAATAGTAATTCAAGGTGGCGATAACAATATGGGTTGATTAGCTACATAGCCCAAATCAATTTAAATACATTTTTAATTATCTTAGCATGAGTAATTTCAAAGCAACATACATTTAAAAACTAGGATCAAAATGTTCAAAGCATCACTTGTTTTCAAAGAGTTGCTGGTCGTGTTCTGAAGCTTGATCTTGGGCAATGAACTCTTCCTCGAAACCTCGCGGCAAATTTGCGTCTACGCGTAAAAAATCATATATGCAATAAATAACCAAAACAGTAGACTATATAACCTCAAAAATTCAAATAACATTCATCATTAAAAAGAGCATAGTTTTACAAATCTTTAGAAACTGGAATCACCTCTATCGGAGTTCAAATGCAAAAGTTATAGCCTTTCAAAGTTTGCAAATATTTTAAAAAGAACAAACCGAATTAACATGATTATTTTTCAATAGAAAAACCGATTTATTGCGTCAACATGACGTCAGCCGACAGGCGGCGCACTCTTGTCCAGCCACATCGCCTCGGTCTATGGACTGGGTTCATGGATTGGCTCTGGTCCACGGTGGACCTGGTCCACGAAACAGTGCACCTGGCCCCCCCACTTGATGACGTCAGCACTGATGTCACCGCTGATGTCAGCCGACTGCCTCGGGATTCGTGCACGAACACATGTCACTATCTCGGCCATCGCTCGAACAACGGCTAGATCTCAACCACGCGGCGCAATCGGGACCATCAAAGATTCAACTGTCAGATCTACCAACACACGCCGCTATGCACCGAGATGCGCGCGACACGCGTCGCGCATCCAGTCACGCCCGCGCATCCAACGGCCAGCCACGCACCGACTCGACGACGCCTCGAGCTCCACGCCTCCACGTGTCGCGCACCTACGGTGCACCCAAAATCGACAGCTGGATCCCGCGCACGCCCGGCGATGCCTCGGCTTACGCGAAGACACGCGGCGCAATCCCGATGGCCCGTTGAAATCAACGGCCGAGATGGGTCTGATCCCCGGTAAAACGCCCACGCGTTAGCACGCGATTTCGCGAGGGTACGGCGCCATCACCGCTGCACGTTCAAATCTAAACGGCGCGGATCCTTAGGGCAACCCGGATCTAATCTCTACCATATAGATCTAATCCGACGGCGGAGGTTACCGGAGCGGTTTACTGTGCACAAGGAAACGTGGCACAATCTCAAGCGTCCACCACAGATCTAACGGCTAAGATCTACTGAAAGACCTAATATCCAGATCTAATCTACGCCGCACAACTCAGATCTAACGGCTACGATCTAATCCAAACGTAAACAGAGAAGGGGCTACGTGGACTCACCTACGCGGTGCGATGAAGATCGAACGGTCGGTGGGGTTCAACGAGGTTGACGGTGGCGAAGAAGGAGAGGCTACCAGAGCTGAGGAAGACGAGGACGTAGACGGTGTTGTAGAGCGTTCCTGACGTGAAGAAGTGGCGCGTTCGACGTGTCTCGGCGAGATCGGTACTCCGGTGACCTCGGCAGCGGCGGAGGTGAACTGGCGACGGTGGAACGAAGCAAGGACTACGGCGGAGCGAGAGAACAACTACGGTGAGCTCGCACGGGCGCTAGAGAAGGTCTCGGCGTGCATGCAAGTAGTCAAAAAGAAGCGGCGAGAAGAGCTTTATACGGCGCAACAACCGACATTTTAAAAGGAGCCTCGATGTGCGTGAAATCACCGGCAAATGAGCGGAAATGCTCGACGGCGATTACTCCGGGAATGACGCCCGGTCAAACTGACGTGGCACGATCCTGACCGTCCGCGCGGCGACGATCCGAAGGTGCACGCACGTGGTTGACTCGGCGTAACAACAACCGTTGGATCCCGATCCGACGGTGCGAACGCATGGCGGCTAGGGTTTCTGATGCGCTGGGCTGGGTTGTGGACAGTGCTGGGCTAGCCCAACATTATTCACCCGATTTTCAAAGCTTTTCTTATTTAAAATAAAATAGATAAATAAACAAAGCCAAATTAAATAGCAAAAAAACCCGAAAAAATCCAGAAAAATTCTGGAAAATATTTTGAGACATTTGGAACTCAAATAAAATATTTTCAAAAAAACTTTACATAAAATTTTCCATTATTTAATTGATTTCAAGAAAGGCCATATTTGAATAAATCCAAATAAATTTCAATAAATTCCCAAAAATTCTCAAAAATAAAAAATACTCCAAAATTTAATTTAATGAAATTTTTAGGGTGTTACACAACATAGCAATTTTCTAAACTGGGTTCAACATGATCAAATCACAACTTGCCTTGGAAAAGTTCTTGCTCTTGCTCTGGACCTTGGTCTTGAGTCAACGAATCCTCCTCGGATTTTTTGAGCACTTCGACGCCTACACGTAACGAGAGAAAATACCAAATAAATAATAAAATAGAGAGAAAACAAACTCCAAAAATCAAATAAAATTCTCCATGAAATAGATCTCAATTTTACAAATTTTTAGAAACATGTATCGCCACAATCGGAGCTCGTACGAGGAAGAACGGGCTCTCGAAAAACTTAAAAATAAAGAAAATAGGAAATCATTAATTAATCAAATTATTTTTATACTAAAAGCTCAATTTATGATGTCAGCATGATGTCAGCCCTGGTCTGGACCAACCAGAAGCAAACACACATCACATGTGCGTGGACTCGGTCCACGAACCTGTTAGTGCTATGCCCTTGAGGCAATCATTTAGATGATTGTAACATGACTACGTTTATGAATAATAATATGATTATTGGTCCAATGAATGTATATCATTGTATTGATCAACAAGTATGTGACTTGATTATGAAGCTCTTTACTTAATGATGTAATTCGATAAATATCTCTGATCGGATATCATCGTATAGGACTACGATGAATAGATCAAAGACATGTAGTGATCGATGATCATGCTTCATAGATCATGGGATATGGAGATATCATCTCTACATTGTGGACCATGTTGAAGAACATGGGTTAGATAGACCCGCTATGGGATCTCGCGAGAATGTTTCATTCTTATGTGTCATCGATGTATCTCATACCTAGAAGATGTATGATCCTTAGACTGAGATTGTCATATTCCCTACATGTGTAATAGTTTTCCTTGGGGCTATCAAACACTACTTCCTAACCGGATAGTTATAAAGGTAGCTTTCATGTTTACTATGAAACGTGCAGAGGAAGTGAGCGATCAAGATGGAATTTGCCACTCCAATGAAACGGAGATATATGACAAGGCCACTCGTGTGATATGATTAAGAAAGTGCATGGCCATGCCGTGATTGAGGAGTCAATCACAACTTATTAATATATCACGGATCACGAGAGATGGATTGAATCATCAAAGGATGACATGCTTCTGCCTTGAGATCAATCTTCATATACTTGGCAAAGGGATTATTACATGAGTTCTTTTGATAGGTTCTGTTCGATTTGATCACAAGTATGTTTGGGAGTTGGCATACTTTGCAAGAAGCCGCTACCAACTATTGGATTGAAAAGGAGTTTTAGAATCCATATCCAAACGTATGTGAACCCGCAAGGTCACACACTTAATGGGTGGGACGCATTAATTTGGAATTGATCCGTAATTAATGAACCTCGTGGGCTTAGCATTTGGTGGGCCCCGGTTTAGGGTTTCATCTCGTGGCTATATAAGGAGGGGAGGAGGAGGCGCAGAGTGTGCTTTCCACGGTTTAGGTTTGATTCACTTGAAACCCTAGCCTCCTCCTCTCGCTGCCTCGCCGAGCGACTAGGTGCTTGCACACGACGCACGGCGTTCCATCTCGGACGTGTGGACATCTGCGGTGACGCTGCTGCGATCGCGGCGTGGGAGGACGATCCACGGCGAGGCGAGGACGATCCACTACATCGACGCAACGATCGCGGCGAGGACGAACCACTACATCGACGCGAAGGATTCCGCAATGCGCGCCTAGTGGTAATCTTATCTATGATCCCCTTCTTGCGAGTAGCTTTCTGGTTGCGCGGTTTTTTTTTTTGTGCTAGCGTAGCATACCGCGTTTCCCTTCAAAAATTCACTAGAAGTCCGGCACTATCGCTTCCTAGGGCCGGTAGTGCCGCTCCTGGCATACACGACTCAAATTGGTTCATTTTTAAAATTCAATTCAAATCAAACTCAAACTCAAGCACTTCTTGCTAAAACACAGTCGATTACTCATCACCATCAAGGATAGACCTCCACATGGTCTTTCATTTGCGAGGCGGGGTCTTCTTTGCAGCCAGGGTGGTGCTTGACCGACGATGAGCGTGAATGATCCAAAAATTGTGATTTTGGGAGTTTAATTGCATATCTTTTTGAACATTGCTTTGAGATGGGTATTTCTTGTCTTTGATGGTCGCAGGATGTCGGTGCTTGATCATGGTGAGGCGGAGGATGATCGGGACTAGGCGGGTGCGCCGAAGGTCTAAATGGTCGAGGATCGCTGGAAGATAATCGAAAATGAAGTTGCTATGAGCCAAGAAGACAAGGAATGGATGAGATGCTAACTTGGAGCTACTCAGATCAAGGAGGGCCGTCGGATCGTGGTCTAGGTGATAGAGTAGCGGGTCTAGTTAGTATACTTTGAAAAGCGTGCAAAAACCCAATATGCTTGTTGGGTTTCGGGTTAGCCCATGTATGGCTATGTGTGGGAGTCATTCGTAGCCCTTGATAGTGATCCTTAGGGTAGAGGAACACATCCAAGGCTGGAGGGTAACTCAAGAGTAGTATAAATAGAGGGGGAGGGGTAGCCTTCCTCCTCTTAAAGGTTTTAGAGGTTTTGTGCTCTTTTGAGCTTTGCCCACTTTGTTGTGAGGCTTTGTAAACCTCGGTTCCATAAATGCAAATCAATTTCTCCTATGCTTGAATTTACTTTACACTTTTACATTATGTTTTAAATTTAGCATTTAAATTCCACACTTACATTCTTGCAATTTAAATTTATGCAATTTGGATTTGCCTCCTCTCCTTCTACATGTGTGGAATATAAGGATCCAGATACCCTCACGATCGCCCCGGATACATCCGAGGAATAAGCCCATGAGGAAGGCCCAGGATGATATCCCCGCTCCAAGCCCTGTTGCCGTGCGCCAGGGTGTACATCCCATAGATAGTTGAGCATATATTTGGATGTAAAAGATATTATTGTATTCCAAGTCGTTTATAAGGAAGGTAAACATGTAAGCTCTATCCTGTAACCGACTAGAATCTTGTAAATCGATCGGGATCTCCTAACCGATCAAGACTCTATAAGCCGCACCACCCCCAGTATATAAGGGAAAGGGCGGGTATCAACATAGGGATCAAGCCATAGAGCATAGCACACCTCATATCGCCCAGAGCACATCACGTTTTGAGCAATCTTATATCCATATACACAGCAATATAATCCCAGCGCACAGGACTAGGGTATTATCTCCTCCGCGAGAGCCTGAACCTGTATAATCCCTTGTCTTGTGTGACCATCGAGTTTGAGATCTAGCGCCTGCCCCATAATTTCATTGCCGACTACAAAAGTCGACGGTTGGCGCGCCAGGTTGGGGAAGCGCTAACATCTTTTCCAACAGGCTCGATGGCAACAATCGGCGGGATCACTGTCTCTTTCGCCTCCGGCCAAGCTTTCCGCTTCGAAAGCATGGACTTCGTCGCAGATAAGCACGGAGAACTGGTCTGCCTAGACTTGAACCAGATCCAATCTGGTAAAAATTAGGCCGATCTATCTCAGGTACGTCACTCTGCCTTAGCCGGCAAACCAATCGGCTTTGCAGGGAGTTACTATGATCTTCGCGGCATCTTTTCCATAGAAAAACAGAAGACCGACCTCAAACGCCTGTAAGAGGATCAGGAAGCTACGGAGGAAGATAGACCGCTCCGTAGAGGGAAGGAGGCACAGTTGCTTCGGTCTCGCGGCCGCCATGTCCGAGAGGACATCCTGCAATCCAGGTTGGCAGACCAAGTTGTCTTCCATACGCCACAGCAGAACGTCGTCGCCTGCAAGACGCTACTCGATACGCTGGATCCAATGATTGCGGCTGACACCCCGACAGCCCCGATCGTGGCTCAAATCAAGGCCATGGTGACGGCGGCAGCAATTCAACATAATCAAGAAGGGCAGGATGGGGAAGCGCGTTCCTGCTTCCAAGCAGCCACGCGTGTCACTAGCAGTCGGACGGCAACCAGTCGGAGTATCGGCAGTCGGGGCCTCACGCCACCAGTCGGAGACACACGTCGCATCCTCAACCACGACCTTCACCAAGATATCACCGCCAGACGACAAGAGCGGGACGAGGAAGAATGATGTGGGCGCTGCGACGACTTCGAGCGTTTTGGCACCGGCTATGATCGATGAAGCGATCGAAGATACGATGACAGGGACGACCATAGAGACCGTCATCGTTGGGGTCGGAATGACGATGAGCGCCGATTCATGGACTCGCCACGCCGAACTCCACCCTGACGCAGTGACGACAATCACCGCGCCAGGGGCTCGCCGCGCCGCTCTCCCCCTCATCATGAAGAAAGATCCATCGACGGGATTCAAGCATTCACTCCTCAGCTGAGCTGAGTGGTATGGCCTGAAGGTTTCAACCCTAAAGGCATTGTCATGTTTGACGGAGAGCGAGATCCGGAAGCTTGGCTGTAGGTATACGCCCTAGCGGTCAAAGCGGCCGGAGGTAACCAGAATGTGATGGCAAATTACCTGCCAATCAACCTTACCCCCTCGACTCAAGCATGGCTCACGGGCCTCCCTGCAAACTCGGTGTACTCCTGGAGCGATCTCTGCGATCAAATCATTGCTAACTTCCAAGGAACCTACGAGAGGCCTTGCACTCCGTGGGACCTGTACCAGTTGCACCAGAAGAAGGACGAGACGCTGTAACATCCCAAAAATTTGGCTTAATTAAGTTTTTATTGCTTAAATGTGCATTTGTGATTTTCTGGAATTTATTTGGATTTTTCTGGATTTATTTGAATTAATTCTTATTTCAAGTTTATTGCCTTTATTCAAATTTATTCAAATCTGTGCAAAGTTAAAATAAAGTTTTGGTAAAAATATTTTATTTGAGTCCAGAATATCTCAAAGTATTTTTGAGTTTTTTCTTGGATTTTTCCTGATTATTTTATTGCCTAAAACAAATTAAACGAATTTCTATAATTATTTTAAATAAGAAATCTTTTAAAATCAACCTAAAGCGATCGGGCCGAGCCCAAAGCATTGGCGCTTAGCCCATTTCGCGCAGCCCAGCTCTTCGCGCCGCCGGCCTGTTCGGCCCGTTTTTCTAGATGGAATCGCTGCATCCGTCGGATCTTAATCGGAGGGTGGACGTTTGTTCCACCCGTTGAAACCCTAGTGATTCTTAGTCGTTGGATCAGGACGCGTGGAGGACCGGGATTTCGCCACGTCACGCACACGGGAGTCCGTCCGATTCACGACGCGTGGACGGTTAAGACTCCGTCGTCTCCGGGACTCGTCGCCGTCACAGACTCGGATAGCGCCACCGCGTACGGAGCGAACTCCGCCTCGGACACGACTGCCGAGGGGGCTATTTAAGCCGCGGACCCCGCCCCGATGTTGAACCATCTGCGCCTCTTCGTTTGCCCCGCTCCTCGTCATTTGGAATCGCCGTGGTGCCGTCACCGAGCTCGTCGGAAGTGACTCAAGTGCCGCCGAGAGTTTTCGCGAGATCCCGACGGAGTAGGGAGTTCTTCGCCGCGACGGAACCAGTTTCGAACTCAGCTCATCGCGCCGAACCAGATCTGCAGCGTCATCTCGCCGGAAGCCCGCCAAAACGCCGTTGCCTTGGTCGTCGTCTTCGGGTCCGGTAAGAATTCGCCGCCGCGTCTTCATCGCCAGGTTCAGAAGCTTCGGGCCGTCCGATCTAGCTCCTCTGGTTGAGATCGTGCCACGTGGCCTTTCACCCGCATCCGTTCGATCGGGTTCCTGCGGCGATTATGTGATCTAAGATAGCTTAGATAGCTTAGATTTGACTTTATGTGATCTAATGACTTTATGTGATCTAAGATAGCTTAGATTTGAGTTTGGATTTTAATTTGATTTCAAGTTGGAAGTTGCATGTGCGTCGGACCAAATTTCTGAGAGCTTCATGTGTTGGCCAGACCAAATTTTTATGATCTTCATGTGTAGGCCGGACCAAATTTTTATGATCTTCATGTGTTGGCCGGACCAAATTTTTATGATAATCATGTGTTGGCCGGACCAAATTTTTATGATCTTCATGTGTAGGCCGGACCAAAATTTTATGATCTTCATGTGTAGGCCGGACCAAATTTTTGTGATCTTCATGTGTTGGTCGGACCAAATTTTTGTGATCTTCATGTGTTGGCCGGACCAAATTTTTGTGATTCTCATATGTATGTCGGACCAAATCGCGATGGTACTCATGTGTACTACGAACCAAATTTACCCGTGTGCAGTAATATGCACTTTTGAAGGTTTTTCCTTGCTCAAAAAATTATGTGTTCTACATGAAAGTTGTAGATAATTTCGAAACACAACTTGTTTATGTTGACAAGTTTTTCATTTGAGCAACATAGAAAATCATATAAAATCGGGAAAGTTAACAGAGTTTTTGACGTGTACTACGGACCAATTTTCCAGCGTGCAGTAATATGCATTTTTTAGGGTCTTCCCGTGCTCGAAAAATTATGTGTTCTACATGAAAGTTGTAGATAATTTCGAAACACAACTTTTTCATGTTGACAAGATTTTCAGTAGAACAACATATAAAATCATAACAAATTGAGAAGATCCTGCTGTATTGAAAACAGCTTGTCTGCATTTGGTTGAAATGCTTTGGTCCGTTTTTGGTCTTATCTAACCCCAACTCGTGATCGAATTGTTGTGATGGGTTCATGGTGGAACCAAGAAGGGATTTCTTGTCTTTGTGAATGTAGGACTTCATTTGGTGGTTATGGTGAGGCGAAGGGAGGCTGGAACTAGGCATGGGATGGCCGGAGGTTCAAGTTGGCCGGAAGTTCGCCGGAAGATGGCCGGAGATGAAGTCGGTGCAGTTCCAAGAGACAAGAGATCAGTGGAGAAGCTAGCTTATCACTACTTGGATCAAGGAGAGCTGTAGGGTTGCGCCTCGGAAGATAAAGTAGTGGATAAAGTGTAGCTTGGTCGTCGGTGTACTAAGAAAGTACCGAGTGTAGTTGAGAGTTGTTGAGAGTGATGATGTAAGGATCAAATCCTGGCTCTTGGAAGTTGGCTTAGGATTGAAACAAGACATCCAAGGGTGGGAATTGATCCCAGGTCACTATAAATAGAGGGGTAGGGGCAGCCTCCCCTCTTTGAAGGTTCTGAGGTTTTTGCTGCTCATTTGAGTTTTGCCCACTTTGTTGTGAGGCTTTGTAAACCTCCCTTCCAGAAATGAAATGTTCTCCATTTATGTTCTAGTTTCATTTCCTTTACGCATTTACATTACGCACTTAAATTCTGCTATCTAAATTCCGCATTTACTTACTTGCAATTTACTTTACGTAAATTTGGATTTGCCTCATCTCCTTCTACATGCTATTGAATCTTTGTAGAAATTCATGGTTGATGAACTCTTCTCTTGATTCGATGCTTTCAATCATTTAGGCAATCCTTCTGTTCTTGTTGCAAGTTGTAAATCTGTGTGTTCTTGAAGTGTGTAAAATGTGTGACTTGCAGTTCTTTAGTTTTGATTTGCTTCTGGTTCTTGTTGACAAGGATGAGAGATTGATTGGATGAATCTTCACTCAGAACATATCCAAATCCTCTAGGCAACCCTGGTTCAAGTTCTGCAAAGAAACCGATCTTTTGTTCCTTCATAATGAATTCTTAATTGATCGAGTTTTGGTGTTTACTCCTGTGATATCTTGCTTGCTATGACTTGTGAGAAGGCATTCAAGTCTATCTTGATCATTAGAATCTCATGAGCAAGCCAAGATCACAGATTGACTTTTGGAGTCGTGCTGTTTTCTGAACACTGCTTGTGTTTTTCTAATCTCTGTTCTTTACAAGCAGTATTGAGTCTTTGGCTAGTATTTGTCCAAGAGGTGGGAAAATTTATTTTGGGACCATTCACCCCCCCTCTGGTCGCCATCTCGGTCTTTCATCGCACTGGCCGACCGCTACGCCACGGCCTCAGACGCTCTGGCCGAGCGCCAGGAAGATCACCCACATCAAAAGAACAACGGCGACAAGCCCGAGTCCTCCAAGCACAAAGACAAGAAGCGAAAGGGCGAAGAATTAGTCGCAGTGGCCGAGCGCGTCCGGCCCCGAGCCATGAGGAGGGAAGGACCTGATTACAGCGTTGTCATGGAAGCAATCTGTCCTTTCCATCCTAAGGGAAAGCACACCGCCAAGGACTGCTTCACCTTGAAGCGTTTTGCGCGGGAGAGCAACAAGCAGCCGGCTCCAGCAAAGGACGAGGCGGCAAAGAAGAAAGACCTTCCAGATGAAGATAATTTTCAAGAGCCCGAGCACGAGTTGAACTATATATACGGGGGCTCCACCGGATACGAGTCCAAGCGAAAGCAAAAGCTTACTGCTCGGGAGATCAATGCGGTGGAACCAGCAGCCCCCCAATATCTGAAGTGGTCCGAGGTACCAATCACCTTCGACCGAACGGATCACCCCAACCGGGTTCTACATCCAGGTAAGTTCCCTAAAGTGCTCGACCCTGTTATCCGCAGTGTGAAGCTCAAGAAGGTCCTAATCGATGGAGGAAGTGGACTCAACGTCTTGTTCTCCAAAACTTTCAACGACATGAACATTCCCCTCTCCGAGCTTAGACCGAGCACTCAGCCATTCCATGGTGTGATTCCTGGAGCATCCTCGCTCCCACTCGGACGGATTTCCTTGCCCGTCACCTTCGGTACCAAGGACAACTATCGGACCAAGTACATAAATTTTCAGGTGGCGGATTTCGAGATGGCGTATTACGCTATCTTGGGAAGACCCGGACTAGCTCGATTCATGGCTATCCCGCACTACGCCTACTTGATGATGAAAATGCCAGGACCAAGAAGCGTCATCACGGTTCGTAGCGATGTCAAGCGGTCCCTGGAGTGCGACCGGGAGAACCATGAACTCGTCGAGCTGAGGGAAGGAGCCAATGAGAGAAGGGAGATCCAAGCAGAAGCGGACACGATGCAGGAAGAGGGAGATATCCCATCTAAAAAGCAGGCCACGTCAGGTATGAAACCTAGTGAAGGAACCAAGAGAATCATTCTTGACCCGTCCGATTCAACTAAGACGACTCTGATTGGGACAGGGCTCGAGGACAAATAGGAAAACGAGCTCGTCACCTTCCTCCAAGCCAACAAGGACATCTTCGCGTGGAAACCATCCGACATGCCGGGTGTCCCCAGGGAGGTGATCAAGCATTCTCTGCACGTCAACGAAAGTGCGAAGCCAATCAAGCAAAGGCTTCGGTGGTTCGCTCCAGATCGCTGGAGTGCCATCAAATAGGAAATCACCAAGCTTTTAGCCACAGGCTTTATAAAATAAGTGTATCATCCAGATTGGCTGGCAAACCCTGTACTAGTTCAAAAAAAGAATAAAACTTGGCGCATGTGCGTTGACTACACCGATCTCAACAAAGCCTGTCCGAAGGATCCTTTCGGGTTACCTCGGATTGATCAAGTAGTTGATTCAACCGTCGGGTGCGAGATCCTGAGTTTCCTCGATGCCTACTCAGGGTACCACAAGATTCGCCTAAAGGCGGAAGATCATATCAAGACTTCGTTCATCACGCCATTCGAGGCCTTTTGCTATACCACAATGGCATTCGGGTTGAAAAACGCTGGAGCGACGTATCAACGCGCGATACAACGGTGCTTTCACGCCCAACTCGGATGAAATGTGGAGGCGTACGTGGACGACGTCGTGGTGAAGACTTGGGAAAGGAAGGACCTCATCACCGACCTAACCGAGACATTCGAGAGTCTAAGGGCCTTCAGCATGAAGCTTAATCTCGAGAAGTGTGTTTTCGGAGTTTCTTCGGGAAAACTGCTCGGGTTTATCATATCACAGCGAGGCATTGAGGCCAACCCAGAGAAGATCATGGCCATATCGAATATGGAACCGCCAACTTGCCAAAAGGACGTCCAGAAGCTCACAGGATGCATGGCCGCACTCAGCAGGTTTATTTCTCGGCTAGGTATGCGAGGTATGCTATTCTTTAAACTCCTTAAAAAGTAGGACAAGTTCCGATGGACTCCAGAGGCACAACAGGCGTTCGAAGATTTGAAGACCTTCTTGACGACGCCCCCGGTTTTGGTTTCACCGATGCTAGAAGAACCTTTGTTACTTTACATCGCGGCAACAACTCATGTAGTCAGCGCTGCAATCATCATCGAACGAGAAGGATCAGGCCATGTGCAGAAGATCCAACACCCAGTCTACTTCGTCAGCGAGGTTCTGAGCGAGTCTAAGGTGCGGTATCCACAAGTACAGAAATTATTATATGCTGTACTCCTAACATCTCGCAAGCTCAAGCACTACTTCCAAGAGCATACTATTTCGGTGATCACCTCCTTCCCAATAGGAGATATACTTCATAATCAGGAAGCCACTGGGAGAATTGCAAAATGGACCGTCGAGCTCGGAGCCTTTGACATCTTGTTCAGGCCTCGCACAACCATCAAGTCTCAAGTGCTCGCCGACTTCACCACCGAATGGACAGAACTTCAAAGCCCGGTGGTCACCAAGGAACTCGAGTATTGGACCATGTACTTCAATGGCTCCCTCATGCTCAGCGGCGCGGGGGCTGGTATAGTGCTCATATTGATGAGCGGGGAACGATTAAGGTACGTTCTCCAAATTCTTTTCCTTGTATCAAACAACGCTGCCAAGTACGAGGCACTCATCCATGGGCTCCGTATCGCCATATCACTCAGAATCCGACGACTGGCGGTTCGCAGGGACTCAATGCTTGTGGTCAATCAAGTGCAAAAAGAGTGGTCCTGTATTGAAGACAATATGGCTGCCTATTGCCAAGAAGTACGCAAGCTGGAAGGTAACTTCGACAGCCTGGAACTTATTCACGTGCTCCGCCGAGATAATGAAGCGGCCGACGAGCTAGCGAAGATGGGACCCTGCCAATCTACAATGCCCATGGGAGTTTTCGTCGAAGAAATTCGCAAGCCCACGATTAGCACTCGATCGAAGGCGGACACCCCAACCGAGAAGAGCGCAGAAGTAGAATTCTTAGTCATTACTCCTAACTGGACAGCCCCGTATCTAGACTATTTGATGAAGGATGAGTTACCCGAAGACCGAGTACAAGCCGAACGAGTGATGCGCCGAAGCAAGAGCTATGTGGTGATCAAGGAAGAATTCTATCGCAAGAGTTCCTCGGGAGTACTACGAAGGTGCATATCGGAACAAGAAGGGAGAGAACTTCTCAAGGGAATCCACTCGGGAGTGTGTGGGAATCATGCGCCGTCATCAACTCTGGTCGGCAAGGCTTATCGCTAAGGATTTTTTTGGCCGACTGTCGTTACCGACGCAGAGGACATCGTCCGGACATGCGAAGGATGTCAGTTCTTTGCGCGGCAGATGAACAAACCGGCACAGGAACTACAAACCATCCCAATCACCTGGCCTTTCGCGGTCTGGGACTACAAAAGTCGACAGTTGGCCTTTCGCGGACCGAAGAGATCGTAGCTCGACCGCATGCCAGGCCTTGATACGTTCCAATTCAGCCAGATATTCCTGGCGTGTCCGAATTTCAGGGAGCATCTTCCAGAAGTATTCAGCTTTCTTTTCAAAGCGCTCCCCCATTTTATGTAATCGTCACAGGAAAAGTAACTACATGGTGAATGGCGGAAGCAGGAAGACAGTAAGTGCAGAGAGTGCTTACCCGGGCCGTGCTCGCGCAAGCCGCAGCGTGATCGTAAAAGCTATTAATCTCCTTCTCCCCCTCCTCCGGATCATCCAAGAGCTTCACGGCTTCCTCCTCATCAACCCACGCAGCTTGCGTTATGAGCCGGGGGCGATAGGGGGTCAGCGGAACTCGGAGGATCTCCTCGATCTCGGGGGACGGTCGGGAAATCGGCTCCGGAGCAGCAGGGCTCGATTCCGAGGCTGGAGGAATCGGAGATGGCGCCAGGGGCCCGAAGGGCACTTCGTTGCCCACGGACGCGGTCTCCATGCCCAAAGCGCAAACCTCCGGAGGTTCGACCTCCACGGGGGCCCCAGATGGCGACCCGACAGGAATATCAAGCGAAGGATCCCTACGAGAAGAACTGTCAGCGAGCTATCGGAACGAGTCGAATAAAAGTTGACGGGGTAACCAACTTGTCGGACTTCCTCATTTTCATCGGAGGATTCTTCCGAGCAGCCGGGCCACTCACAGAGGGACCACTCGATACCCGGGGACCCTCTCGAACGCTTGAGTCCTTTGGCGATGGACTCGACTGAGCCGCAGTCTTGCGGGGGGGAGCCGAAGGAGCTGGGGCTCGCACCGAAGGGTCCTGGATCTTGGGACCGCCAGCCGGGTGCCGGGGCTTCACGGGGTCTTTCGTAGCCGCCTTTTTTCCCTTTTTGGCAGCAGGATCTCCCGCAGGAGAGCTCGCTCGCCGCTTCGTAGGACCACCCACATGAACGGGCATCTCCGGAAGAGGCACATCACTGAAGAAGGCAACGCGGTCCTGTGAAGGAAGACTAAAGGTTAAAAGACAGTCAGAGACAGACAAAAATATCTCAAATTAGCTCACATCAGGAGGGGGTGTGAAGCGGTGAAAGACTTCAGGCATCTTACGGAGGATACGTCGACGCTCGGGATGAAGAATTCGCCGACCCGAGCGAATATTTGTTCCCTAGATAGCTCATCGGGCTGTTCACGGGTCGGGTCATCTTTCCCTTCATACGCGAATCCCAGATGAACTCGCTCTTTCAGGGGCTGTATCCGGCGAGCAACAAAGTGCAGAGCCAGACCTACCCCCGTGAGACCACCTTCCTTTAGCTTTTCAATCAGTGCTAGAAGGTCATGCACCTGATCCATGTCGGCAGAGTTGGGGGTGGATATCCAAGAAAGAGATGCCTTGGGACGGCACCCGCCAAAGGAAGGAAGGGCAGGATTGGGGTTGGCACAATAGAACCACTCATGATGCCAGCCCTTGTTGGAGGTTTTGAAAGGAATTGCGAAGTAATTTTTCTTCAGCCCCTCACGCAGTTGGAATCCGGCTCCCCCAACGACCTTGGGGTCGCTCTTGGATGGATAAGGTTTCAGGAGGTAAAAATGGTGAAAGAGATCAAAATGGGGGTTAATGCCTAGGAATGCTTCACATAGATGAACGAAAAGGGAAATCTGCAGGATTGAATTGGGATTCAAGTTCACCAATTCAATCTCATAGAAGAAGAGGAGACCGCGAAGGAAAGTGCAGGCGGGAAGGCCCAGCCCACGCTGGAAGAAAGATCGAAAGACCACTACCTCTTTAGGGCGAGGAGTGGGGACGGACTCACCGGCAGCCGGCCACGCAGAGACCAAGGCCAAGTCGGGGAGGATCCCATCATCCACCATAGACTGCAGTTTCTCCTCCGTGGTGGTCAAAGTCGTCCAATCCTGAGGCGAAGGCTGCGAGGAAGAAGGAGAAGACATCTTCGAAAGAAAGATCTACGGCGGCGCAAAAATGCGAAGAACCCTAACAGCGGAGAAGTTGAAGAAACAGGGAAGCAGAAGAGAGCAGGAATGCGTGCTAAAGGGATGAACCATCGGGCAGCGCCTGGTTTAACCATTAAAAGAAGGGGAAAATTAGGTTTTCGCCGAACCGGCGGGAAAAAAGATTGCAAAACGTCTCGCCCTTCTGAATTCCCCATAAATGATTTGCAGGCCTGACGTTCTGACTCACGGAGGCAGGCGCGGCTTGACCAAGACATGTTTGGGACACGTCGCTCCCCATGATGGGATGTTTTCCCCACTTTCCGTGCTAAGTGGGACGTGGGTGTCCTTCAACCTGGATAAAAAAATATCTTCTCGCGATATGCCCCACGATGAGCCGCAAGGTGGTTACCGCATGTCGGAATCATATATCACGGGTTGAGCCCAAACGGGCGTAAGTCCAATGGCATGCCCCAAGAGGGTCGAAAAGCTGTGCGTCGTAATAAACAAGTACGGATACCATTCGGATAAAACTTTGATATGTCCCAAGTTGGACCAGAGCTGTATCCCACACCAGTCGGATACAGGTATCACTCGGCCATGAGCAAAGAAAAATTAGGTATGCTCCAAAGTTGAGCCTAAGCTATATCCTACGCCAGTCGGATATGGGTACCACTCGGCCAAAAGCCACGTAAACCCTGATACGCTCCAAGAGGGCTAAAGCCATATCCAGCACCAGTCGGATATGGGTATCGCACGGCCATGAGCCAAGAAAAATCTGGTACGTTCCAAGAGAGCCTAAGTTGTATCCGCCATCAGTCGGATATGGGAATCACTTGGCCAAGAGCCGTATAAGTCCCGATATGCTCCAAGAGAGCCTGAGTTGTATCTGATGCCAGTCGGGTATGAGTATCACCCGTTCGCGAGCCATGCAAGACCTAATATGCCCTAAGTTGGACCTAAGATGTATGTTGCGCCAGTCGGATCTGAGTATCGCTTGGTCGAGGGTTGCGCCGGTCTTCAAACAATGCGCCACGCGACTAGCCCAAGATACGCTTTGCGACAAATGGAAGCGGATATCATTCAATCGAAGGACCATGAAAGCTTTGAAACATCCCAAGCAGGATCTAAGTTACGACAAACATCATTCATTAAGAATGCTTTGAAAAGGTATTTCTTTATTTATATAAATCGCCCAGGCATTACGCCTGGGAGATATTTTTTACAGGAAGGGGGGGCCTATACTTCACCCCGATGTACGCGGCCCAACGCTTCCATGAGGGCTTACCTGGCCCTGTAAAGGATAGGAAAAATCTCGAGGAAAGTGTCGACGGCGACTCGGTCAGCGTGACAGCGGCATCTTCCATCATTTCAGCCACGGCGGCCGCAAAAAAGCGTGCATTCTTCGGCGAGCCGGGGATCCTGGACGCACGTGATATTCCTTCTCCTTCTCCGTGGCATGAAGAAAATGGAAATGTGAAACAGAAAGATAGAGAGCTAAGTGAGAAAAGATGAATTCTGCAACGCTGGTTCGCCTTTTATAGCCGATGTGGTGAGGACGGATTAAATGCACCAGGAGTCGAAGGGATTCGGCGTTAATGTAATTTCAGAAGCCAAAGAGTTTTTCAGTAAACGAGTTGACACAGAAAATCAGGACGACCTTGAAGACTGTCCGGTGGTTAATCACGAAGAAAAAAGATATTAATAATTTCGCTTTGGGCGGGAAGAAGAATTCAATTCGCATCCGAAATACGGGTCACGTCCGTGAGGCCGCTCACAATAAAATTCGTTCGACAGAAGGATATACTCAGTTGAAGCAAAGATCAAGGGTTATATTCGAGCCCTTCATAATCCACTCGCCGCAGGAAGAAGCCTTCAAGTCCATTAAGAAACCAGTCGGCAGATTATATAACAAGCTCAAAACAATAATGTAAGTTGGGACTTAGCTAGAAGCATAGCAACTGGATCATGAATCACTCGGGGGCTACTGTGGAATATAAGGATCCAGATACCCTCACGATCGGCCCGGATACATCCGGGGAATAAGCCCAAGAGGAAGGCCCAGGATGATATCCCCCGCACCAGGCCCTGTTGCCGTCCGCCAGGGGGTACATCCCATAGATAGTTGAGCATATATTTGGATGTAAAAGAAATTATTGTAATTCGAGTCGTTTATAAGGAAGGTAAAGATGTAAGATCTATCCTATAACCAACTAGAATCTTGTAAACCGATCGAGATCTCCTAACCGATCAAGACTCTGTAAGCCGCATCACCCCCAGTATATAAGGGAAAGGGCAGGCATCAACATAGGGATCAAGCCATAGAGCATAGCACACCTCATATCGCCTAGAGCACATCACACTTTGAGCAATCTTAGATCCATATACACAGCAATATAATTCCAGCGCACAGGACTAGGGTATTATCTCCTCCGCGAGAGCCTGAACCTGTATAATCCCTTGTCTTGTGTGACCATCGAGTTTGAGATCTAGCGCCTGCCCCATAATTTCATTGCCGACTACAAAAGTCGACAACTTGCTTTTGCTTTTTGTGCCAAGGATGTTGATTGATGGATGAATCTACTATTTTACTTCAATCATCTAGGCAATTCTTGTGTTTTTCTTGCAAGAAACCAATCTTGTGTTCTTGAGTGAATCATTCTTCTAGATCATGTTTGTGGGGTTTTGGACTTGTGTTTTTGCTTATTTTGATGTGTGGGAGGTTATTCAAGATCATCTTGATCATCAAAACCCCATGAGCATGTCCAAGATCAAGTTCTTGAGTTTTGCTTAAACTTGGTGTATTCTTCCTTCAAAGTGAAAAAGGCTGGAACTTTGACGTCAACCCTTGCGATTGAAGGTTGGAATAAGTTCCTGACATCCGTAGGAAGACATCTACCAAGTTTTGTGAGTTTTTGTCTAGCCGATCAAAAGATTCATCAAATTGGCTTTTAAGTTCGTGTAGTTTTTGACTTTGTTCTTCCTGCTGTTCGTGAGCCCGGTCATACCGCCCTTCGTGCGGTCATACCAGACTCCAGTGCTACTGGCCTCACCTTGGTCATACCGGACCTCGGTGCTACTGGGCTCACTCCGTTCATACTGGCCTGGCAGGAAACTTCCTCCATCTCATTTGCTTCTTTGATTGTTTTGGTTGAAGGCTTGTTTGGATTATTTTGAGTAAGGGAAATTTTTTAATTTGAGATCATTCACCCCCCCTTTGATCACCATCTCGATCCTTCAATTGGCAATCACTATATGTGTACTCGAGGTTCTTAGTGAATTTGGAATAGAAAGTATAATTATTGCCATCACTCTTGACAATGCATCATCTAACACGACGGGCATCTCGCATCATACTTGGAGACTAATATTGGAGGACTTGTACTCCACCAAATATGCATATGACACATCATTAATCTCATCATGTAGGAAGGTTTGAATGTAATGAAACCTAGTTTGGACAAAATACACGATGATATCCAATTTGTTACAGCTTTGACTGTAAGGTACACCCAATTCACGGTGTACTGTAAGGCCAAGAAGATTCAACCTTGACATAAAGGTGAGATGGAGCTCTACGTATATTATGCTGGAGCGGTGCAAGAACTACGAGCACATTATTACTATCTTTGTTAATTGTAATTCTGGTAGCAGTTGGTTAATGAAGCAGATTGAGAAGTTGTCGGTCTTTTTCATAATTTTCTTTAAAAAAATTACGATGCAACCAATCTTTTACCCGGTGTTTACTACCCAATTTTTTTAGTCATCTAGTGACTTTGTACTATTGCTAATTCTTTTAAAAAAAGCAGAGATAATTATGTTTTACAACTGATTCTTCAACCAAAGGAGAAAAAATTTAAAATATCTTATAGCTATTCCACATCTTTACTGTTTTGATACTATTTTGGATCCTAAGAGAAAATTATCTGATTTGAAGGGCGTCTTCAAGGAATCAGTGAAGCATTTGGTCTTAATTTTTCTAAAGCCTATACTCATATTCATAATGAGTTTTTTTACAGTTTTTGATAAATATTATAAAAAGTTTAGCAATAGAAGTGAAGTAAGAAGAACTACCTCAACAATACAGCAAGCACGAGGTGGTTCGAGCTCTTTAAGCATGTGGAAGAAGTTAAATGGTAAGGCGTTTAGTTTGTCTTCTGAAGTGCCAAGCTGGTTGCAATGGAATCCATGAGTAGAGATCAACCACACTCAACACACCTTTTGTGGAGATTGAGCTCGCGGATGGCAATGAACTCAACTTGCTCTTGTGGTGGAAGAATCACCAACGTATTTATCTTGTGCTGTCGTAATTTGCATAGGATGTACTTGTGGTTCTAGTGTCGACTGTCTCATCGGAAGCTACTTTTAATTCAGAGGGGAGGATACTAGAGCTAAGGAGGTCGTCTCTCACAGCTGAGATGGTTAAGGCAATCACATGCCTCAAAGACTAGGAGTGTGCAGATGAGAGAACACAACATCATGCCAAGGATCCAGAGATCGCGGAGGTGTTAGCCAACCTTGACCTCGATTAATCTATGTGTATGCATGTAGTTAGTGTACTCTTTTCTTTACCAGGGTACTCCACACTACGGTGTAAGGTTTTTAACGAGGTAGTAACTCTGTACCTATTCAAGAATGAATAAAATTTAGTTCTTTTGCCCTTAATATTTGTGTCCACTTCTTTTGTCCTGTGCGTCTCTAGCTCATTTTCTCTCATTGCAATGGTGCAAATGGACCGGGCCTGGGCCAGCACGGGATGAAGGTGGCACGATTTGCTAATGGGTTATGCCTGGGCTCGCCGGAGGCAAATCGGGCTGGCACGGCACGGCATGGCGGCCTGACTGGGCCATGGCTATACGACACGATCTAGACCCATGGCCTATCGTGCCTGTGCAGTGCCACGGCAGATGCCCAGGTCTAGTAGCCACCCTTTTGGGAATATGGAACATGAGAAATGCGATAATTTTTAGGTAGGTTGAGCACCCACTATAAGTCCTACTTCGAGCTATCAAGGATGACATCCATTCCTACTGACGCGGGTGCAAAAAGCAATTGCTTCCTAGCAGCCCTCACTTAGGGTGGCTACCCTCAAAGCCATGTATAGTTTTTCGTTTTGCTCTGTTTGTTCTTGTTGTTTTGCAACTCTGTATTCCTTCTTTTGATCAATGAAATGGAGGCAGTGTTGGTGCCAAAAAACATGAAGAGGGTTGATCGGTCGCAACACACTGGATGAACGCCAGGTTCAGAGGTTCGAGGTGTGCCAACCAATTTGATCCTGTAATCGGTAAGATGGTCTTGAAATATGCTCAAAGTCGATCTATTGAAGCGAACAGCTAAAAACAGCTAAGAAGCCGATTAGATCGAAAGGTAACGATAGTCTAATTAGCCTGGTTAGAGCTAATTAGATGGTAAAGGTAGATCTTTTCCGAAGAAGGTGATGCACAACAAAATCAGAGAAAATCGAACCTGATTGGCGTAACTGATGAAGATCAACAATCGGCGATGCACAACTTTATTGATCAAAATCGAATTATAGAGAAGTCTAAATTACAGAAGCTACTCCTAGTCGACAGGTAAAGTAAGCAAAAGTAATGTGTTGTTTGATTGGGTTGTCTTTTTCTCACATGCCCATAGCCATCTTTATAGCTATCGACTGACCGTGTCCATATCCAATACGCCGATTGACACAATCCGTGTCGGCCTTAAATCGAATAACCCCTTCCATCCTTAGATGAATATCGGTTATATCCCAACTTTAAGCTCACTTTCCTATACCCGATATCGACCAAAATCCTGTTGATCCTTCACCTGATAATTCCGTTACACCTTGCCAAAATTTGGTGCAAACATATGCCCCCCATTTTTGGAAAATAACGTGTTATTTTTTCAAAAATTTATTCTATCGGCTTCTTTCTCCATCGGCTTGTCGCAATATTTTCATCAATAACTGCTCCATTTATGGCACCATAAAAACTTGGATATGCGCATCATGCGTTTTAACTGCACACATCCCTTCAATATATTTCCCACCATTTCACCTTTTCACCCTCTATATAAATATGCGGCCCCCACATGGCCATTCTCACACCTTCGAGTTTTCTGAACATTGGACATCGGCTCCTTTGCTCCTACTGTCAAGTCTTTCAGTGCTCATCACCCTCGGTTCTCAATCGTCTCGCAACCAAGATCATCTGAATGGATCCTTCCCAGATACTCATTCTGATCCCTAACAGCAATGACCAATTCTACCTAGGCCCCACAGGAAACCTCAATGCCGTTACAGTTATAAATGAGGAAATACCTCGCCTTCCTTTATCGACCGCTGGACACAATATAGAGGGCTGGAGTAAGAGTTTTAGGGCCTTGCCGACGGCACTCAAAGGGTGGAAAACTTGGTATAACCGCGTAGCTGCTCAAAAGAGAGAAGTATGGGAGAGGATGGGAATAGCTAAATGTCTTCATCTTTCCTTAGCCGATCTAGAGGCCAACGAGCCCTTAATGGCTACGGCTTGTTATTTTTGGTCGAATACATTTTATGCTTTCATGTTCTGTACCGGTCTTGTCGGCCCAACTCTCCTGGACGTAGCCCAATTGTGTTGCTTAAGGCCCGACGGGGAACAAGTGTCAGCTTTTAGCGCCAAGCCATGACTCAAGCTGATCAGATCCAAAGGCGAAGGGTGGGCTAAGTACATAAGTAACAATAACATGATGAATGGACCTGTATCGGACCAGGAACATATAGCTTTCCTTAATCTCTCGTTGGACTGATACCTTTTCTGTGGAGCATCTCTTGGGCTGACTCAAGTGTACCAAACCATAGCAGAGCAACTGGTGGTGGGCCGTCGGCTAGCCCTAGGAAAGATGCTATTAGGAGCGTTATACCAGATGATGTATGTAATAAGGAGTCGGCTTTTCACAGGGTTTGCTAGCTTCTCCGTCGGCAACGTAGGTGGTCCCCTTTTGTTCATTCAAATCTGGTTATACTGCCTATTTAGCCGATCATTCAACTTGAATCTATCAAAAGAGACAACATTTCCGTGAGAAGACACTCCAGAGGACGAGATCCCTTAATTCAGATCCAATCGATCATACGGAAAAATATTTATGATGTGCTCTGGGAATGAGACAAGGATTACGCTGATCAGCTCAAGAAAGTACCTAGCATTCTTCCTTCAACTTGACCAAGAAGATTTCAAGCAACAGGACTTCTTCATTTATAATGATATCGCCGATCTTCCATGGCCGTCATTCTTGCATTTAGAAGCCGACAGTTCTTTGATGCCTTAGGAAACCCTAGATTTGTACAAGATCTTCATCTCCCTGGCTATTCTTCATGTCGGCTTAACACGAGAAATCGGACATTTCAGCCGTCCTATGAATTTTATCATCCATCATCTATGCCAGGCAGTTGGGTTTCGGGCAAGTGATCCCAAGTCTCCAGCTCATTGATTGGCTTCAGCTTAGAGCCAGAGTACGCAATGCTATTGTGGCCAATATTGTTCTGAAGATAGCCGATGAGATCCAAATGAAGACTTGCCGTGTTTCTCCATGAACACCCGTCGGGCAGGCCACTTCTCTTTTTGGTGGTCATCTATTGCAGAGGAACTCTTTTTAAAGAAGACACCGTTGGCTGTTATTAATGCATTTTTTCCAAATCTTCCTGAGTCGACGGTAGCATCTAACAGTGATTCGAGTAATGAGTCTAGCTCTTCTGGGTATACTAACACAAGTCTGGTAGATATTACCGGAGAGGTATCAGAGTGAATAAACCCTTTTTTTATTAAATTCTTCCTTTTATCCAGAGCTTTTTACTAATCAGCTCCTTTCCTTTTTTCAGACTAAAGCTGCGGGGAAGAAGGCTGCAACTGGTCCATCTGGCAGCGGTCAAGCCAAAAGACCGCATCAGTCGATAGGCTTAATAGGATACACCTCCGGTACTTTGGGTATTAAAAGCCCATCTCTATCGGACATCGAGAAGCAGCAACAGCCTAATAAGAATTTTCGATCAGCTATTTTCCCTTTTATCTCCCCTTTCAAAGACTTATTCGTAGTCGATCATCTTTTAGAGAAGAAACGAGCCAGATACACTAAGGCTCCTGCTAAAAGAGGCACCAAGACTCAAAAACAAAGCGGCGAAAGTTCTCCGCACACGTCAGCTACTAACCAAGTAAGCCTGGTTCTGTTGAGCTTCTGTAAATAAATTGAATTATCAACTTAACTCACCTTAACCCCCTTTCTAGCTAACTCCGTTAGTGCAAGCGGCTACCATTTTAGCAGATTTGCCGACCATCTCCGTTGTGCCTCCACCGTCATCCCAGCCGACACCACCGGCCCCGACAGCCGCTGCGAATCCAGCGTCTTCCGACCCAACTGACTTGTTGGGTTTCTGCTTAGCTGACTTGGAAGACCCTGAAATAATGCCTACGGATGACTATGATGCAGAAATAAGGAAAATTATTCAAGTCTCTAAGGAGGCATCGGCTACAGTAACATCGGCCCCAGGGATGCAAGAGCGACTTGATAAGCTCTTCGACTTGGTGATGAAGCCACAATCGGAGATCCTCAACAACAATCAGCCGATACGTGACGCCATGGCCGCTGTTCAAGCTGACTTGCCTCCAGAGGCAATGGCTGCTCTCTTGGAAGTCTGCCATTTGGATGATGAGAAGGTAGTAGTAGAAGCAGTCCAAGCCCATATTGCTCTAAGGGAGGCTCAAGAAGCCGACCAAAAAAATTTGGATGAGTTGGTAGCCGACGCTAAAGCCAAGAAGAAGAAATTTGACATGGACGCCCAAACCTTCAAAGTAAACAAGGAGGCGGTCCAGAAGCTTGAGTCGATAAAGAAACTTCTTGAAGAGGAGTGGGCCAAGTTAAACAAGCAAATCTCCGATGACCAACAAGTCATAGAGAAGTCTGCATCGGCCATTAAGGACTTAAAGCTTGGGATAGCTTTGGCTGTGGCCGGTGTTAAGAAGCAATCGGCCAAGATCGTCCCTATGCTCGAAGACGCTAAAGAAGATGAGATGATCTTAAACCGGGTACAAGAGACGATAGCGAAGGTGGCGGGAGCTCTGTCAGCTTTAGGTGCAAAGCTTCATGGCTCTGGATTGTAAATGGCTGCTCATGCAATGAGCTACTGAAACTTTTGTAATGCAATGATCCTTTTGAAGTACTTAAATTTTCGATCGGTTGTTTAGCCGATTTTTATTAATATCTTCACTATCTGCAATTTTGACTTGTGCGTTTGTACTTTTAGCCATAATTAACCGCACCGAGTTAATTTGTCTTTCCAAGCAATAAACATTTATAGCCGATTAAGAGCCAACCCAAACACTAGGATAGTATTTCTTTAAGTATTTTCCATTAATCACCTTGGAAAATACTACACCTTCCAAAGTCTCAAATATGTAAGACTTTCCACCAACAAACCGATTTATCTTATACGGCCCTTCCCATGTAGGAGACCACTTACCAAATCGGTTATCCCTAAAGCCAATAGGTAGAATAGTTTTCCATACTAAATCGGCTTCCTAAGAAGATTTAGGCATTACTTTCTTGTTGTAAGCCTTAGCAACCTTTTCTTTGTTTTTCTTAAGCCGATCCAATGTACATAGACGCAATTCTGCTAATTTGTCCAAGTTATCGATCATTAAATCATTGTAATCTTGAGCTGACAAACCATTTTGTTTGGCTACTCGTATAGAATCAATGTTAATCTCCACATGTAAAACAGCTTCTTGACCATAAACTAACTGATAGGGCAAAAGCTTCGTTGGCCCGTGATACGCTAGCTGATACGCCCATAGTGACTCCGATAATGTTGAATGCCAATTCCTTGGTTTTCATCAATCTTTCTTTTGATCAGCTTGATCAACGTCTTGTTAGACGATTCAGCTTGACCATTAGCTTGGGCATAATAAGGTGATTAATTTAGTAGCTTGATGTCCAAACTCTTAGCAAAGTCTTGAAATTCTTTAGACATGAACACAGTACCTTGATCGGTCGTAATAGCTTGCAAAATTCCAAACTGATGGATAATATGCTCATTGACAAATCTGATGGCTTCAACACTTGTAACCTTTTTGAGTGGTATAGCTTCAACCCATTTAGAAAAATAATTGGTTGCAGCCAAAATGAACTTATGACCTTTGCTCGAAGAAGGAAATATTTGTCCAATTATATATACCCAGCCTCTGAATGGCCAAGGTTTAATAATGGGGTGCAAAGCCAACGTAGGAGCCAACTGTACATTACCAAATTTTTTACAAGTCTGGCACGTTTTATAATATTTAAAGCAATCCTCTAACATAATCGACCAAAAATACCCTGTGCGCCTAAGCATCCACTTCATCTTATAAGCTGATTGATGAGATCCCCAAATTCCTTCATGTACTTCACCCATTGCTACCTTAGCTTCGTCGGCTCCAAGACACATCTTAACAGCAATCCTTCCAATGTCCTATAGTATAAGGTATCATCGAGAACCACATACTTCAGAGCTTGCTGTCTAACTTTCCTCTCCATCGGCTTTGAAGGATCGACTAAATAATCCCTTATTTTCAACCCCCAATCGACATCTGCACACATTACAGCTTTCTCAATCGGCTCACATTCCTCAAATTGACCAAAAACTTTACAGCATGATGCTTGTTGAGCTAGTAAGTTTGCTCTGTCATTCATCTCTCAAGGAATATGACAAATAGTGAATTTTGTAAATGAGCCGATTACAGCAAGACATTGCTCTAAGTATTTAAGCAAAACCTCATTGTAGCAATTATACTCTCCTTTAATTTGTTGCACAACTAATAGAGAGTCGCCATAGGCCTCAACAGTATTTACTCCAACATTTTTGAGCAACTGTAGGCTCTAAGCAATGCTTCATATTTGCTTGATTATTTGAACATCGGCAATTCAAACGGAATGCAAATTCAAAATTTTGTCCTTTGGGAGAAACAAGTACTATCCCAACACCATCACCCTCTCGACATACTGATCCATCAAAATAAAGCTGCCAAGGGGCTACAGAAATTAAACTAACAGTAGTCTCATATCCTGTTATGAAATCGGCTATCACTTGTCCTTTAACTGTCATAGTTGATTCATATGTTAGGTCAAACTCGATGAGCGCATAAGCCCATTTACCAACTCGACCGTGCAAAATCAGAGCTGACAGTATATACTTTATAACATTGGCTTTACAGACAACCTTACAGACCGATGTAAAATATAATGCCTTAGCTTTGTATAGGCGAAATACAGAGACAAACAAAATTTCTCTATAAAAGGATACCTGGTTTCAGCATTCAAGCAGACGTCAGCTCAAATAGAAGATAACCCACTCTTTTTCGCTAACATCTTGTGCCAATACAGCTCTGATAGTTTCCTCTTCAGCCGCTAGATATAATTTAAAAGGTATACCCTTTTGTGGTGCGGCTAAAACCGGAGGATTTGTTAAATACTCCTTGATATCTTCAAAGGCTTTTTGTTGATCAGATCCCCATACAAACTCTTGGTTATGTCTTAATTTCAACAATGGGGTAAATGCACAAATACGTCCAGAAAGATTTGAAATAAACCACCGTAAATAATTGATTATACCGATCAACTTCTGTAACTCATTTTTGTTTGTGGGTGGCTTTTTTTTGGCGATAGCTTTAACCCTCTCTTGGTTGACTTCAATTCCCCTTTCGTGGACCATGAAGCCTAAAAACTACCCAGCTGATACTCCAAACGCGCATTTGAAAGGATTCATCTTGAGGCACTGCGCCCTTGTACTGTTAAAAGCTGTCTCTAAATCGACCAAATGCTGCAAATCATTTTTGATTTCACAACAATGTCGTCAATATAGATCTCGACAATATGACCGATTAAATCATGAAAGATTAAATTCACAACCCGCTGATAAGTTGCACCAGCATATTTTAAGCCAAACGTCATCACTGTACACTCAAATAACCCCAGCGCACCAAGGCACCTAAATGCGGTCTTTGGTATATCGGTTTCTGCCATGAACATTTGGTTATATCCAGTATTCCCTCAAGAAAGCTGATAATCTTGTTTCCTGATGCAGCATCGATAAGCATATCGGCTATAGGCATCGGGTACTCATCTTTAGGTGTAGCTTTGTTCAAATCTCTGAAGTCGACACATACCCTGAGTTTACCATTTTTCTTCATAACTGGGACAATATTAGAAACCCACTCAGCGTATCGGCAAGGCCTGATAAACTTGGCCTCTAGCGATCGTTCTATTTCTTCTTTTATAATATTGTATAGGGCCAGATTAAACCTTCAAGGGTGTTGTTTAAACGGCCGATATCATAGCTTTATAGGTAGCCGATGTTCGACAAGCTATCGTGTCGGGACCCAAATTTGCAAATCCGAAACCCTCTGTGTATACTGCACTAGTCCACGATCACGCTAGTGCACACAGTGGAAACATACATGAAATATCATTCCATACAACGATTTAACTAAGAAAGATGCAAATTATTATTAAATAAAGCAAACAACCTTATGGTCAATGTTTACACCACTATGTCTTAAAGGCTTAAGAAACAAATAAACTATTGTAGCGGAAAAGATAACTTGGGCCATTCGACATGCCACAGGCAATCGTCTGGGGAAACACCTTCCTAATCCACGTAGTCTTCATAATATTCCTCCTCATAATATTCAGCATTTCCTGATCCTTCCTCAGCAACTGATCAACAAAGGCGTATAGCCGTGAGTAAAAAAGTACTCAGCAAGCCGTAGGGAATTGATGCAATATATTCATGCACGGCTTGACAAAGGGTAGCCATAGGGTTCATTTGCAGAAAGCAATAACTTGAATTGAAATACAGTAAATAGATTGAAAGCACATTTATGAAGAGATAAATAAATAACTGGTAGATCAATGGTAGACAACATGAACAGAATGGCGAGGCATCACCCTACACCATCTAAAACAAGTATCAACCAATAAATTCAACAGTATTACTTTAGACAACAAAACAACAGTGAACTCCCCATTCACATCCCAACAATTCCACATTTCATGAAACAATCTATACCCCGTGTGAAATTCTCGGGCTTGTCCATGACCGCGAACACAGCTATTCGAATAGTTTTACACACTGTAGAGGTTGTACAACTTTACCCACAAGACATGATCATCTCTTGTTGCCAAGCTATTGACACACTTCCTTTGGTGTGTCGGCAGAGAGATCACGACAAAACCAATACAATACACTGTCTAAACTCGGTACTTCCCGCTAAGGTTTCACTCACCCCTTAGGGCCCCCTCTTGCACCTTGCGAATTGTCGGGACCCGAATCTGCAAATTCGGACCCTCTGTGTATCCTGCACTAGTCCAGGATCGTGCTAGTGCACACAGGCTAAACAGGGTTAAAGTACCACAATCATACACAGCGGAATAATAATAAAGTACTTCAAACATGTATTTAAACGAGTTGTGCGACCTTATGGTCTCTTTACATAGATCAGTCATGCAGGGCTTACATTATCAGAGTAAATAGAAATAACAGCGGAAAACAAATAATCATCCATAGAAGCCCCATCTTGCCACAAGCAACTGATTGGGCTTGCCCCCTAGATCTCTGGCTCCTCGACGTACTCCTCCTCCCATACTGGCGTTGATTCCTCCACTGGTGTTGTTTTGAAAGCAAGGGTGAGTAAACACCGTACTCAACAAGTAATGTACAGAATGCAGTGCTTATTACTATATGCAAGGCTTATTCCAAAGAATTGGCTTACTTGGTTCTTTTGCATCAAACAGCATTTTAAACTTATATCTTACTTAGATTAAAAGCAGTGAAACAACTATATATAATGCTAAGTTCTTCAAATGGTTTTTCTTCAAAGATTTTCGCACTGACCTTAAATGACTCATTTTTAGCATTGGCACACAGCCACCCAATCAACATTTTTATTTTTGAAGATCTAACCCTTGACTGTAATCCCCGAGCAATGTCCAATACCGCGGACTCGGCTATTCAAATAGATTTTACACTCTGCAGAGGTTGTATATTTTACCCACAAGATACAACCATTCACCACACAGGTGACCGTCCGTAACAAAGCCTTTCAAGAACCTCTACCTTAACCAATGAACCTCTCCGGTGTTGCCTTCACTATCACTCCTCTCACACAGTGCCAGCCGAAGTATAGGACAGGCCAACACATTGCATGGGTACCAAGCCGCAGCACAGGTACGCTCCCCCGCACAGATACACCCTCGTGTACTGTCACCCTGAGGTATCAGAGGAAAGATATCAGAACCCTAATCAACTAGGTCTGTCCCATATCAGACATGTGTTGTACGGGTGACTCAGATCAAAGGCTTGCAAGGTGAAGTCCTTAACTGACCAAGGCAAGATTTCCAACACTCAACAGTGGCACACAGCCCAATGTGGCACACAGACTCACATCACAAATCAACCGCCCACCTGGCACACAGCCTCTTGCCACTTGCCCTAGTCTAAATCATTTCCCACCCCGTTGATTATTGTGCAACACATGCCAGCAATAACTCAAAATCGGTGCATAACCACACAGGTCTCTGAACCTCAACCTCATCATGTGGCATCATCACACCACTTTCAAAATACATTCAGTATTTCATTAATCAATATTGTAGTATTTCCGAAAGATCATTAATGATTCGTTGCAAGGCTAAGCATCTATTCACGGTCTAGCCTCTCGTGTTGGCATCATATTAACATCCAACAGATATGAATAACCTTAGGGTGGACAATGATTTAAAGGCATACAAATAGTAATTTCAAGGTGACATTAACAGTATGGGTTGATTAGCTAAATTACCCAAATTCATTTAAATATATTTTAATTAATTTAGCATGCATAGTTTTAAAGCAAAATATATGTTCAAAAGAAACTGGGATCAAAATGGTCAAAGCATCACTTGCCTTCAAAGAGTTGCTAATCTTGATCTGCGCTTGGTCTTGCGCTGGAAATTCTCCCGCAAAGCTTTCCGGCAAATCAACGTCTACTCGAAATAAATAAATACACAATAAATATAATTTACAGAGAGCAAGTTCAACTCTAACAATTCCACAAATTAACCAATAAATAGAACTTGATTTTACAAATTTTTACAAATTGGAATAACCTCAATCGGAGTTAAAATGCAAAAGTTATGGCTTTTCAAAGTTTGCAAATATATTAAACATAATAAACCGAATTAACAAAATTATTTTTCAATAGAAAAAACAATTTATTACGTCAGCATGACGTCAGCTGACACGTGGTGCACTCTGGTGCAGCCACGTCATCTTGGTCTATGGACCCAGTCCACGGCTCGGGTCGGTCCACCGTGGACTCGGTCCACGAGCGAGGCGCTTAGCCCCCACCGGATGACGCGTCGATCGACGCCATCTGCGACGTCCACCGATTGCCTCGAGATTCGTGCACGACACACGTCACTATCTCGGCTGATCCCAACCGACGGCCAGATCTCAACCACGTGGCGCAATCACGGTCGTCAAAAGATCAACGGTCAAATCTCCTGCGCGCGAGCTCGGCGACAGTTCGCATCTCGGGTACACGTGTCGAGCATCCAACGGCTGGATCCCGCGCGCGAGCTCGGCGACGCCTCGTGCTACGCGGAAACACGCGGCACGATCGCGACGGCTCGTTTGAAATCCACGGCCGAGATTGGTCCGGTCCTCGGTCAAAGATGCACACGCGTCCATGCGCGATTCGGCGAGGGCGCGACGTCATCTCTGCTGCTCGTTCAAATTTTAACAGCACGGATCCGCGCACCACAGTTCAACCCATAGATACCGTTTAGATCTAATCCAACGGCCCACGGTACCCGAGCTGTTTACTATTCATCATACTACGCAACGTAATCTCACGCGTACACTATCGATCCAACGGTTGAGACTAAAACAAAGCGCAGAAACTAGATCTAATCACTGCCGTTCAATATACACATCTACGGTCAAGATTAACGCTAGGAAAACGAGGAGATCAGCGACGTGGAAGTAGCAGAATCACGCGATGCAGATCGGACGGTCGGCGATGCTTTGACGAAGTCGACGGCGACGAGGAAGCGAAGGTTGCTGGAGCTGGGGAAGATGACGCAGCCAACGGCGCTACGGGGCTTCTCCGGCGTGAAGAACTGGCTCGTTCGACGCGGCTTGGTGAGAGCATCACTCCGGTGACCTTGGCGACGGTGGAGAGGAATCGGCGGCGGCGGAACGAGGCAAGAACAACGGTGGAGCGGTGCGGCAACTACGGCGAGCTACTACGGAGTCTCAGGGGCGTCTCGGCGTGCGTGCGAGGAGTCAAAAGGAGCGACGTGAGAAGCTCTGCACAATGCACTCAATGGATACTTAAAAGCTGCCTCGACGTGCGTGAAACTGTAAGGACCCGAATCCACTGATTCGAACCCATTGTGTTTACCGCACTAGTCCCAGGATCAACGCTAGTGCACACAGCTCAACATCGGTACATATCACATCATACTCAACGATAATAGAAATAGTAGCTCATTTATTGATATAGCTAAGTGTATGATCTTATGACCGACTTACATTATTAAGCCACACAGGGCAAGACTGGAAATATAAGCTAATAATTAAGCGGACAAGAGAAAGCGTAGATAGCTCATCGGTTCACCACAGCAACCGACAAGGCTCGGACCCTAATGACTCGTGTCTTCTGGACTTCCTCTTCCAACACAGTGTAGATTCTTCAAGCTGTTGATTATTGTTGTTTGGCAAGGGTGAGTACTTAAAGCACTCAACAAGTTGTGCATGAGAATGCAATTCTATGTATCTATATGTAAGGCTTATTCCAATGGATAGGCTATCATGGCTATTTTGCAATAAGCAGCATTTATGAACAAGTATAATAAATAGATTGTAAAGACTATAAAACAAATAGCAATAATAAATAAATTCAGTATTTCTCAAGTAAACCAAGTTTCCAATCCTAAGTCAAGTTCCATCTTCCACATGGCATTCCGCCATCCCAACCAAATTGTCCATTTAATTAAGCTAATCCTTAACTGTAATTCCCGAGCATTCCTCAATACCGCGAGCACGGCTATCCGAATAGTTTCACACTCTACAGAGGTTATGCACTTTACCCACGCGATACAACCAAACACCACCAAGGCGAGTGATTATAACAAAGCCTTTACAATGCGCTGGCTTAACCCGATACTACCCGCTAAGGTTTCAACACTGGTGGGACTGGTTACCACATCCAGGGCCCCCCTCTTGCGCCATGTGAATTACTCCATAACTCGGGAACTCACACCGACCACGATAGTACCAGAATTAAGACATTGCAAATTACTGAGCTAGGCTGGCCCATACCAGACATGTGGTTGCATGATTAACTCAGGTCAAAGGCTTGCAAGGTTAAGTCCTTAGAGTGATCAAGGCAAGACATCCACATACCCTCTGCCCATCGGGCCCACCTTGGCCTCCTCGCCCCTTGTCACTTGCCCCAATCTAAATGATTATCACCCAGTTGATTACCAAGCACCACGTGCCATCAACAATTCAACATCGCTGCGTGACATAACTCGCCACAACAACTCAATCTCATCATGTGATCCACATGACACACAAGTTCATAACATTGTTCCATATTCCATTAATCAAGATTAATTATCAATGATTCTGACACATGTGATGACGTGGCATGGCTAAGCAACTAATACGAACTAACCCTCCAATGTTGATTATAATTACTAACCAACTATATTGAACCAATCTAGGGTGACAATGGATCATGGCATACAATGACAAGGTAGGGTATAGATCAATCTGGTATATTAGCTAAACCCAATCTAATTTGAAACAATTGTATACTTGAAATATATGCAATAGGGTAAAACAAATATAGCAATTTTATAAACATGGGTTCAACATGATCAAAGCACAACTTGCCTTGGAATAGGTCTGATCTAGTTCGGAACTTGCTCTTGAGTTCTTTGGATCTTCCTCCAAGCGTCGCACAATTCAACGTCTACGCGTACCGAAGAATAAAAGCAAATAAATACCAAAACAGAGAGCAAATGAACTCCAAAAATCAAATAAAATTCACCATTAAATATATCTCAATTTTACAAATTTTTAGAAATTTGAATCACTCAAATCCGAGTTACGATGCAAAAGACATAGCCTTTTGAAGTTTGAAATAAATACTGAAATTGCAAAAATCAGAAAATCAGAATTAATAGATTTATTTTTAAATCGAAAATAGATTTATTACGCAAGCGTGACGTCATGCTGATGTCAGCCCTGGCCTGGACCAACCGTAGCTTGACACGCGTCTCGGGCGTATGGACCCGGTCCACGGGACCTCCTCTGGTCCACCATGAACCCGGCGTATGACGCCTCGATACCCGCAGCGCCACGCGTCTCGATCCGATTGGTCGCGATGTCGCCATGCCGATCGCGCAACACGCGGCACGCATCTACGCCCGATCGATCGAACGGCGGCGAGACACACGCGACGCGGCCCGATCTAAACCGTTCACTCAGATCCGACGACTACGATCTCACCCGAAGCTAATGGTGAAGCGGCGGCGAGAAGACCCACCGAAGACGAGGAAGAAGCTCTGGCGACGGCGTTCCGGCGCGTTTTTGACGTGAAGAAGTGGAGTAGTCGATGCGGCACACCACGACGAGTTCAGATCTGGGACCAAAACGTCGAAAACCGACGAACCGGCGATGTACTCGAGCAAAAACCGCGGCGACTCCGGCGTTCTACTTCGGCGAGGTCGAGCGGCTTCTACAGAGCTCCTCGGGCGACGGCGGGTCAGAGAAAAGATGCGGCAGCTCACGGAGAACCTTGGGGTCTACCCCGCCCTTAAATAGCCTCGGCGTCCGAGCTTTACACGGCGAAGAAGTTCGACGTCGTTACGGCGGCGGACTACGAGTCCCGAACGGAGACAACGACGCCCCGCCGTACACGCGTCGCAATCCAACGGCCACGACCCGATCTCTTACGCGGCGTGATCTGGTCCGACGAAATGCGATCGGACGGCTGCGGACTTAGGGTTTCTTTGCGGACGGCCGATCGGGGGCGCATGGGCTTGCACGGGCCGCACAATCTTGGGCCGCCCAAAGACATTCATCGGCTTTTACAAGATTTCCCATCTAAAAAATTACAGAAATTCATTTTATTTATTTTAAGCGATAAAACTAATAGGAAAAGTCCAAGAAAAATCTCAAAAATACTTTGAGACATTCTGGACTCAAATAAAATATTTTTGGCAAAACTTTATTTTAACTTTGCATAAATTTAAATAGATTAGAACAAAAGGTCAATATTCATAATTTAAAATTAATTCAAATAAATCCAGAAAAATCCAAATAAATCCCAGAAAATCATAAATGCACATTTAAGCAATAAAATAATATTTGAGCAAATTTTTGGGATGTTACAGAAACCCGCAGGCGAAACTCACGGCCATCAATGCTCACGTCTCTCCAGTGATCCCGTGAGGAAGAAGCGACGTGGCGCAATCCTGACTGTCCGTGCGGCGATGATCCTAAGGCGCACGCGCGCGGGCGACGCGGCGCAATGGCAACCATTGGATCCCGATCCGACGGTGCAAATACGCGACGGCTAGGGTTTCTGGCGCGCTGGGCCAGGCTGAGCACAGTGTTGGGCCGGCCCAATACTATTCATTCTCGTTTTTAAATCCTTTTTCATTTAAAATAATTCCGGTAATTATACAAAGCCGAAATAAATAGCAAAAATACCCGAAAAAATCCAGAAAAATTCTAGAAAATACTTTGGGATATTTGGAACTCAAATAAAATATTTACAGCAAAACTTTGTATAAACTTTTGTATTATTTTAATTAAATGCAAGAAAGATCACAAATGAATAAATCCAATTAAATTCTTATAAATTCTCAGAAATTCTCAAAAATCAAAAATACTCCAAAATTTAAATTAGAGTAAATTTGAGGGTGTTACACGAATCTACCCGTCTATCCCGAAACTCAAACCACCAATTGGCACTACTCAAGGCTAGACATTGCAAATTAATCAGCTAGGTCAGTCCCATACCAGACATATAGTAGTACGGTTAGGCCCAGTTCAATGGCGCACAAAATTAAGTCCTTAAGTTGCCTCAGGCAAGACATCCACATCCCAATGTGCTAGAAAGCACCCCCTTTACTGCATGATCACTTGCCTGAGAGAAAATAATTCGTTCAACCAAGACCAATGGCAAACCCCGCTATGGTACAAAAATTTTTACAACAGCGCGCTATCCACCACAATTCAATATCTCATTAAGTCAAGATTAACATTATTTAACATGTGATATGAATCCTATCGTACAACTAAGCATGTCTAAGCATAGCTACGGTAACCCAGTGTTGGTAATATGATCATGTCCAACTAGTAATGTCCCAACCTAGGTTTAACAATGGATACATGGCATCCCAATAATCAAGGTGGCATAATGTCAACTAGGTATATAGCTATTCCCAGCAAATAATCATTGTACAGAAATAGCATGCAATTGTATAAAGCAAAGTACTTTTTCAAACATAGGTTCAATATGATTAAAGGTTACGACTTGCCTTGCTGATCTAGTGTTGAGTCTTGGTCTTCGAAGTCTCCGTTCGCTCTCTCGAAATTAACGTCTACCGGAAAAGAAAGCAACGAATACAAATAAATACAAACAGAGACCCAAACAAGCTCAAAATTGAAAATAAATGGCTCTGGAAGTAGAGCTTGATTTTACAAAAATTTAGAAACTTGAATCGTCTCAATCAGAGTTCGTATGAGAAAGAACGGGCCTCCGAAAGATTAAATTCAGAGAAAAAGATTGAAATTCAGAAAATCTGAATTTCCCGATTTATTTTTCTATTGGAAAATCAATTAATTACGCATTTGCTGACGTCAGCAATCAATTTCCCAAATAAAAATAAATCGAAAAATCTCTATTAGGCTGACAGGTGGGACCATCGGTCTATGGACCGAGTCCACAAGCTTTCGCTGGTCCACGGTGGACCGAGCTCATAGAACAGAGCTAGGGCTGACGTAATCAGGGCTTGTTGCTAACATCATCATGCTGGCGCAGGCTCTCGGCTTGGGTGATGTCATCACTGACATCATTGTTGATGGGGCGGTTGACTGGCAGATCAGTTGAGCTAGCGCACACGTGGCGATGATGTGGACTCCACGTCAGCTGCCACGTCAGCTCCGCTCAGCTGGGTGTTTTCGGTGAGAAGACGACGGTGTGACTCGCCGGACACGGGGAATACGACATGGACAAAGGCAAAACTCAACCGGATCGGTTTGGATTTAGCTCAGATCTGGACGGCGAGTCACTGGCGAACCCGAAGAGGCACGTGGCTGTGACGGAGATCAACCTGCGACGGGGATCAACGGGGAAGAAACGACTTCGGCGGCGGCGCTAATCCGACGACCTTGATCTCGGCGACAGAGGGGTTTCAGGAAGCATAAAGAAGAGCGGAAGATGCGGCGCAACGAGGAGAGCTCAAATATGGTGGCGGCTTGTCCTTTTATAGCCTTGAGGGACGCGTATCGGACGTGACACAAACGCCGAGCTAGCGCTGAAAACTCGGGTGCAGTGGCTAGGGTTTGCGGGAGCTTGCGGCTGGGTTGGGCTGGACGATTGGGCCGAGCAACGGACGGCTGGCGGGCCAGTGACGCGCGGAGCAAGTGCGCAGGTGGTGAGTGAGTGGTCAGCTGCAGAGCAAAATTGGACCGAGCAGCAGGAACAAACACGAGCCGGACTGAGGGAAAAATGGGCTGGCGCAAGAAGATTCAGCCCAAAAGAATTTTCATAAGTAAAACTTTTTTCCAATTTAAGAAATTCCAGAAATTCGAATAAAAGCAAATAAATTCAAAAAAATCCCCAAAAATACAGAAAAATCCCTTGAAGCACAATGAACCCAACTACGACTAAAAATATTTTGTTTGATGTATAGTTTAGTCAAACTAAATCCTTTCATTAATAGAAAATCAAATTAAGCTTGGATTAATTCAGGGAAATTGTAAATGGTTCATTTTTAAATTCAAACATTCCAAAACTAAAATTTTGGGATGTTACATGTCGGCTCAAGCTAGGCATCTCATGGTATTCCCAAGCAAAGCAATCTTTATAATTTCTAAGAATTTTCACCAACTTTTCTTTATATTCTGCATCTAATTTTGCACTAATAAAAGTAGGCCTCTTCCTATCACCATCTCCTATATCAACTTCTTCAAGCAAATCGGTCGATGTGAATCCTTGGCCTAACTTTTCGATTTCTTGAAAATCTTTGATGGTCTCATAGCCATCCGTCATTTGCCGATAGCTTTGTATCTTGTTTTGAAGGACTTTCATCGCATGCTCGAACCCCATCGATGCAAAATTCCACTTGTCCGATCAATCGTACTGGGCCTAACATTGATCGGCATAAATCCCGCCTTGCTGATGCAAATGAAATCACAATTGTCCAACACTTTGCCTGATATGCACTCGGCTTCTTCATGCTGCCAATTCGCATCCGAACTGGCCATGGCATTATGAGCTGATATATCAGCTGGAACGACTCAACCTTATCTCCGTTCCATTGGACAAGTAGCTGGTGCATAGTTGACGGGATGCAACAATTTGCATGTATCTAGTCCAGTCTGAGCAACACACTGTAACTGCCTTTAGCATCAATTACAAAGAAAGCAGTCGGCAAAATTTTGCTACCGACAGTCAATTATGTGATCAGGACGCCCTTAGCTTCGGTGGCATCACCCGTGAAGTCATTCAAAACCATGTTAGTTTTGATCAAGTCTTCATCAGACTTACCTAGATTCTTGCATGTGGTGTATGGCATCAGGTTAACCATTGCTCCTCCATCCACCAACATCTTTGAGATCGGCTTGCCGTTTATATGCCCCTTCAAGTATAGCGGCTTGAGATGCCGATGCACATCACGGGGTTTTTCGAAGACTGCGTCCTGAGCACCCAAACACAGCTGAGCGAAGGTTTCTTTAGCCAACTTAGTCTTTATTTTGAACTCAGTTGGTAGCGTGAACACCATATTGATATCCATTGGAGGGGTGTCATCTCGTATCATTGGAGAATCCAGATCATCGGCTAAATCAAAATCCTCCTCAACCGGCTCTTTCTTCCTCCATTCCTTTCTAATAGTTTTAATCGACCGAAGCTCATTGAACGCCTGGTTCCTTTGTTTCTCCTCATCAGCTTCTCTAATCTCTGGGGTTCTTAACCTTTGCAATAGTCTACGCTGTGATCGGCTAAAGCCAGGTGGACACCATCTTAGTTTTGGCTCGATCGGCTTACATATTTTGTTAGCCAGATCTTCCTGTATTGCAGAACCTAGTTCTCCTGTCTGGACCTTGACCTGACTCGGTAAAGAAATTCTCTCTTGAATCGGCCTCCTATAACTTCTGTTAGGATGATCTCGTATTGGCCCAGACAACCTATCTTTGGCCGATCGTCTAGGCCAATCATTATGGGAATAATGTTCCATCGGGCGTCTGTACGACGATGGCAGTGCTACTCCCCTCTCCCAGCAAAACTGCCAAAAGGGGCACCTTTGATGAGCTCTTTCCAGGTTCTCAGACCAATATAAATTGTTTGACCGATGTGGAGTGTATCGCAGCCGATTTTTCATTCCTTCGTACTTTTCCAGTAACTGAGAAAACTTTGGCTTAGGCCTGCTAGCTGTTCTTCGTGATGGTGATTTTTCTACTTTATACCATTTGCCAACTTGCGGGTCTCCTTTAGGCTTAACGGTCCTTGAATTCTTGCCCTCATGATCAGCTTCTATCCGTAGTGAACCGATCGTGATCTTCAAGGTCTTGTCGCCACTCGAGCTCAGATGAACATTTACCTGTTGAGCCCGTTTTGGTCCCTCATCGTACATCAGCTCTTTACCTTTATGTGAACACTGCACCATGTTTATGGGGAACGGGTCAACGTCCACTTGTATGGTCAGCTCATCTGCAAACTTTAACCAACCATCTTCAATAGCCGACTAGATCTGCTGGCGAAAAATATTGCAATCGTTAGTATCATGAGAAAAAGAATGATGCCATTTACAATACCTTTGTTTCTTGATCTCATCAGCTGATGGCATAACATGTCCTTTGGGTAATCGTATTATCTTTTCTTGTAAGAGAAAATCAAAAATACGGTCACATTTAGACACATCAAATGCATATTTTAATTTCGAATTATTCTTAGTCGACTTAAGCCATGAACAGACCAAAGATCTCTTAGACCCTTTAGTCCATTCGGCTATGTTTATTTCTGCTTCATTGTCTTCAGAGGACTCTTCCGAACCATAGTCAACCAAATTGACTTTAGCTTTACCTTTATCCCTATTGACCTTAAACTTATCCCTGAATCCTCTATTATCCATGAATCAGCTTTCCTAAGCCAACACTCTGTGAATAAGATGACTTAAATCATTAAACTCTTGCCCACCAAACTTTTCCCTAAGCGGCGGAATTAATCCTTGAAAGTCTAAATTGGCTAACTGATTATCGGGTAAAGTGACACTAAAACACCGATTTCGAGCCTCTCTAAACATTTTTACGTAATCATTTACCGATTCCCCAAATTTTTGGCGGACAGAGCATAGATCGGAAATCCTAGGTTCTAGACTGCCAGAGAAAAACTATTCATGGAATCTGCTTTCCAAATCGTTCTAAAAATGAATCGAATTTGGAGGTAAACTAGTAAACCAAGTAAAAGCAGTCCTGATAAGGATAATGGGAACAATCTAATTTTTAGCCTGTCGGATTGAGCTGCTTCGCCGCATTGTGCGATAAAGCATCCGACGTGTTCTAATGTGGTGACCGAATCATCCCTAGAAAATTTAGCAAAATCAGGAACTTTGAAATTGTGCGGATATGGCATGTGATCTATATAATCAGGATATGACTTTCTGTAGCCGATGACTCTGTCCTTTGGTTGTATGCCGAATTGGTCTCTCAATACAGCGAAAATCTGGTCGGTCCAATTAACACTATTGGCCGACGGGATAGTAGGGCATTGCCAATTTTGGTCATGATTGGTGTTCTGTCCCCCGAGTGCAAGCTCGGGCTGCCGATTAGATTGAGCCACGAGCATTGATTGAATTGGTTGTAATCGTCGTTCCTTCTAACCGGTGGCTCTAGTAATGGAACGAAAGGTTCTGAATAGGTTACCACCTTGTGCGGAGCTGGATTCCTAGGTGGGATAGGCTCATGGCTTATGGGTACTTGTTAGGTTCAATCGGCTGTGAAACCGATTGTGGAAAAATGTGAAACGTGGCTGATGGCGGTAAATTAGCCGATGTGTCTATCTTAGCAGCATCGGTATATGCTTGATAATGTATCACCCCGCTCGACCGAGGATCTCGCGATAGTATAATGGTAGGTTGAGTAGGCATCATAGATGGAGTTGAGTTTATAGCCGATGGTTCAGGATAAGCTAAAGTATTATGCGCGTTTTGTGCTATCGAAAAACAAGGTAACTCGGTAGAGTTTGCATCGGATCAAACAGGTTTCCAGCGGATGCTAATTCTTGAGCGGCTATTTTCACACTGTTTGCAATCATCGGCCTAAGTGTTGTAACAAGAGCCGATGATTAGTTTATCAGAGCATGGTGTATAGATTGATTAATCATAGCCGATAATTCAGCTTGCGCAGGTTGGTATTGACCTACTAAACCACTGGTGACGCCTGCATCGCCGAGGATGTTAACCATCGGTAACACGGCCTTTTGAGTGACGCCACGTCGAGTATTTTGATAACAACTCAGCATCATCTCTTCGAGAGCGGCTTTTCGATTTTCAATCTCCTTGCGCTGGTTTGGCGTTAAATTGTCCAGTGTAGGGACAATTATGGCTTCAGTATTGAGATCAGACAGTGGAGTCGACTTTCCTGACAAAGACATTGTTGTCCCACCGGGCGTGCCAAGAGTGTGTTGGTGCCAAAAAATGTGAAGAGGGTTGATCGGCCGCAACACACCGGATGAACGCCGGGTTCAGAGGTTCGAGGCGTGCCAACCGATTTGATCCTGCAATCGGTAAGATGGTCTTGAAATATGCTCGAAGCCGATCTATTGAAGCGAATGGCTAAAACACTACTACAGAAAGGCTTATCACAACCGTCTGTGATAGAACATATCATAGATAGTTTCAAACTAAAATCGTCTATGATATAGAAACATCACAGACGGTTTTAGTTTGGAACCGTCTGTGATGTTACTTTTGAAAGCAAAAAAATGTCATCACGTACAGATGATATTTCTATGATCCAGCTACTTTGTGATAGTTCAGGCATAATGGAAGAGCTACTGGATGTGAGATATCCCATGTCCCTGCCCTGAAGAATTTGAAAATGCAAAATCAACGAAAAAAAACTTCGGAGGCCGTTTTGAGGCCCTAAACGATGTTTTTTCGCGATCGACTTTTTTCAGAGCCTCGCATGAAATTCTAATGTAGCCCCTGACTTGGAATTATGGATTTTCAAAATGAACTTTTTTTTAGCTTTCCAACAAGCTCAAAAACGTCGCGATCGGAGCTCGTATGCAAAAGTTATGGTCATTTTACCAAAATGTGCACGGATCGAAAACAAAAAAGAAAGCGCCTATGCAAAAGAGAGGATGATCTATAACATTTTAATTGAACGATTCGAACACCACACTTAACTAACATATGGACGACGGTATGCTCTAGTTGTGACCGCACTAGAGAAAGAGGAGAGGAGTGGAAATGAGATGAGAAGAGGAAGTGGAGAAGAAAACAGGAATATGAGAGGAGTAGAAGAGAAGAGGAGATCGAGCAGGAGAAGTGAGAAGAATTTAAGTAGCTGGAGAAGAGCTGCGGCTGGTATTTTAAAGGAAGTTGAAAATGAGACGAGTGGGAAGTTCAAATTTGGTGAGAGCGGGAAAGTTAAAATATTATCACAGACGGTTCTATCTGGATAAATCGTCTGTGATAAACATAGAATCCCATACGGTTTTATAATAAAACCGTCTGGGACAATACATGATACTATCACAAACGGTTTTTAACTAAAACCGTATGTGATATTGATGTATATCACTGATGGTTTTTGAAGAGTAGCATCTGTGATGATGTCACTGACGGTTGCAATATAGAACCGTTAGTGATATTCATCGTCATAGAAGGTTTTGAGGAACCGTCTGTGATTAGGCGTCTAATATAAGCCTTTCTGTAGTAGTGAAAACAGCTAAGAAGCCGATTAGATCGAAAGGTAACGATATTCTAATTAGCCTGGTTAGAGCTAATTAGATGGTAAAGGTATATCATTTTCGAAGAAGGCGATGCGCAACAAAATCAGAAAAAAATCGAACCTGATTGGCATAACTGATGAAGATCAACAATCGGCAATGCGCAACTTTATTGATCAAAATCGAATTATAGAAAATAAGTCTAAATTACAGAAGCTACTCCTAGTTGACAAGGAAAAGTAAGCAAAAGTAATGTGTTGTTTGATTGGGTTGTCTTTTTCTCGCTTGCCTATAGCCATCTTTTATAGCTATCGGTCGACCGCGTCCATATCCAATACGCTGATTGCCACGATCCGTATTGACCTTAACTCGAATAACCCCTTCCATCCTTAGATGAATATCAGTTATATCCCAACTTTAAACTCACTTTCCTATACCCGATATCTACCAAAATCCTGCTGATCCTTAGCCTGATAATTCTGTTACGCCTTGCCAAAATTTGGTGCAAACAGCCAGCCATCCTGCCTTTCTTTCAAAAAAAAAGTAGTAGTACTACTACATTGCATTGTAGTGGGTGATCCAAAACTTGGTTTATCATTACTAGATGTCTTCTCGTGCAGGGTGACCGATCTTGATGACTTACGATCAAGGATAATGAGTGATATCTTGCTTTTTACTGCCGGTTGGTTGCATGAACCGGCAGTGATAAGTTCTCCCCCCAACTTAACTTTCGAACCGGCAGAGATACGTTATCACTACCGGCTCGGTCCTAACCGGCAGTGATATGCCGGCAAGGATTGGCTGTTCTGTAGTAGTGAAAAGAATTCGCCCAACCACATGCTTGTATCAATGTCTACCAAACCATGTCAAGTTAGACGTGCAATCGCTCCTATAATCACCGAAGAAATCACAAGAATAACTGCAGAAGAGAGATAAATTCAGATATACTCTCAATTCCCAAGGGGATAGCCATCGGCTTAGCACAAACACTAAGAACAAGAGCAATAATGCTTCAGGGAATAATTATCATAAAATTCGCGAATAAACAAAAAGGCACGAATACATGGGCTTATATAGCCCCTAGGGTTGGCCACAATGTGCCCAAGCCGACTCCAGCTCATCCCTACATTGTTTTGGATTCAAACTCAAAGCAAAAAGGAAACCTTAATTTCACAACCGTCACTTTGTTTCAGACATAGCGGATCACACACGTCCAATCTAAGACTGATAGTGAATCCATTGTGTTGGACTTGAAGTTATCTTTCCAACAAGTACAAGAGCAGCTAAATCGGACTCCGTTTATAAAAGTTATAGACTTTTTAATGTGGGTTGTGTTGTTTGTGTTAAACCGAATCCGAATTGATTTCAGCTCTTTGTATCTTTCTTTTCCTTGTTTGTTTGCTTTCCAAACCATTAGATATAAGTAACAAAAGTCTTGTAAACCTTGGAAATACATGGAATATAAAGAAACTATCCATTCATACCTACAACTACAAGCCACATACTCGACATAGTTTCCAACTCTTGCAGGTCGTTCTTGATATCTTGTGCAGTATGCACTTTAGTTGCCATAACTTTTCGTGGAAAGCTCCAACTCATGAACGATTTGATCTGTTGGAAAGAAGACTCGATAAGCTTTTTAATTATGTATTTTTTGCACATTGGAACTCTATGAATTTGTGCAGATATCTTTATGAACTTAGCGGACAGAATTGTGAGCACCATGTTGACCAAAACATGATTGATCTTGCATCTTCCTCTTGGGCTGGATGCTTCCCTCTGTAGCGGTGCTACTGCTATATTCTTCCTTCGGACAGCCTCCCCTCTCCTTTCTCTGAGCTGCACTATTTTTAGGGTGTCCAGCACACCTGTACACAAACAAGCAAAGCTTCTTTCAAACAAAACACAATTATAATCATTAAGTTTAGCTTCAAACTTGTAAAATGTGTTTTGAATAGCCATACGTAGGTGTGTATACGATTTGCTAGGGCAGTCCTCGTCATCTTCAGTTCTTGCAAATACATCTCTATCTATCTATCTATCTATCTGTCTATCTCGTACAGGCCAGCGTAGTAGTATGAAACTCAAGTACTCAACTATGGATCGGGAGGGGTGCATTACAGTGCAAGCTGTGAAAAAAACAGACAAGGTCCACCGAGGCTAGTACGGCTAGGGTTAGGCCAATGCCCAATGGTTGGTACATTGGTACTAGCCAGTAGTACAATGTTAGTTACAATCCCAGCTCCCATCCACTGGATTGGAGTGACTCCACTCCATTGTAGTAGTAGTTGAAAATGAGTACCAGTCTTTACTCCCTTCACTACGGGTATAGTAGTAGTACACATGACATGTTTGGATCGACTTGGACCACCTAAATACTTAACCAACGGTCACCGCTTGATTTTTGAAACAAACAAACGTGGCGGTGGTCCAAACCCAACATCGATCGATCTCTTCACTGTAAGGAACGTTGCCCGTCCGTCCAATGAAGGGAAGTGTTCTGTAATTAGAAATGGACAATCAATATGCATGCTACTCTTGTCTTCTGGTTGGATTGGGATACTCCTACTCCTACCATGGTTATGTACTACTACTACTCTAGTATCTACCTAGGGAGTCATCTTTCTTTAGATCAGGTCAGGTCAGATGATATGTAACATCCCAAAATTTGGCCTAATTATGTTTTTATTGCTTAAGTGTGCATTTATGATTTTCTGGAATTTATCTGGATTTTTCTGAATTAATTTTAAATTAAGTTTATTACCCTTTTGTTCAAATTTATTTAAATCTGTGCAAAGTTAAAATAAAGTTTTGCCAAAAATATTTTATTTGAGTCCAGAATGTCTCAAAGTATTTTTGAGATTTTTCTGGGATTTTTCCTGATAATTTATTTGCCTAAAACTAATTAAATGAATTTCTAGAATTATTTAAATTAATAAAGTTTTAAAAACATCTTGGAACAGTGTTGGGCCGAAGCCCAACACTGTGCGCTTGGGGCCTGCGTCGGTGCGGCCTAGTCCAACCCACGAATCGCAGCGGAGAGAAACCCTAAATCCGCAGCCGTTCGATCGTGCTTCGTCGGACCAGATCGCGCCGCGTAAGAGATCGTGTCGTGGCCGTTGGATTTCGACGCGTGTACGGCGGGGCGTCGTCGTCTCCGTTCGGGACTCGAAGTCCGCCACCGTAACGGCGTCGAACTTCTTCGCCGTGTAGAGCTCGGACGCCGAGGCTATTTAAGGGCGAGGTAGACCCCGAGGTTCTCCGTGAGCTGCCGCATCTTTTCGCTGACGCGCCGTCGCCCGAGGAGCTCTGTAGAAGCCGGTCGACCTTGCCGAAGTAGAACGCCGGAGTCGCCGCGGTTTTTGCTCTAGGACATCGCTGGTTCGTCGGTTTTTGGCGTTTTGGTCCCAGATCTGAACTTGTCGGGGTGTACCGCATCGACTTCTTCACTCCTTCACGTCGGAAACTCGCCGGAACGCTGTCGCCAGAGCTTCTTCCTCGTCTCCGATGGGTTTTCTCGCCGCCGCTTCGCCATTTGCTTCGGGTGAGATCGTAGCCGTCGGATCTGAGTGAACGGTTTAGATTGAGCCGCGTCGCGTGTGTCTGTCGCCGTTCGATCGGATCGGGCCGTAGATGCGTCGCGCGTGTTGCGCATCGGCAGGCGCACCGCGACCAATCGGATCGAGCGCGTGGCGGCTGCGGGTATGGGCGTCGTGAGGCCGGGTTCACCGTGGTCTCATCACTGCGCCATGGACCAGTCTATGCAGGGGCCACATGTCGTTCTCGATTGGTTCGGGCGGTGACGCCTTGACATGACGTCACGCTTGCACGATAATTCTATTTTCAGTTTAAAAATAAATCTGTTAATTCGATTTTCGATTTTTGCAATTTGATATTTATTTCAAACTTCAAAAGGCTATATCTTTTGCAATTTAACTCGGATTTGAGTGAATCAAATTTCTAAAAATTTGTAAAATTGAGATCTATTTAATGGTGAATTTCATTTGATTTTTGGAGTTTATTTGCTCTCTGTTTTGGTATTTATTTGCTTTTCTTCTTCGGTACACGTAGACGTTGAATTGTGCGACGCTTCGGAGGAAGATCCAGCAACTCAAGAGCAAGTTCCAGAACCAGATCAGGACCTATTCCAAGGCAAGTTGTGCTTTGATCATGTTGAACCCATGTTTATAAAATTGCTATATTCGTTTTACCCTATTGCATATATTTCAAGTATACAATTGTTTCAAATTAGATTGGGTTTAGCTAATATACCAGATTGATCTATACCCTACCTTGTCATTGTATGCCATGATCCATTGTCACCCTAGATTGGTTCAATATAGTTGGTTAGTAATTATAATCAACATTGGAGGGTTAGTCCGTACTAGTTGCTTAACCATGCCATGTCATCACATGTGTCAGAATCATTGATAATAATCTTGATTAATGGAATATGGAACAATGTTATGAACTTGCGTGTCATGTGGGATCACACGATGAGATTGAGTTGTTGTGGCGAGTCATGTCACGTAACGATGTTGAATTGTTGATAGCACGTGGTGCTTGGTAATCAACTGGGTGATAATCATTTAGATTGGGGCAAGTGACAAGGGGCGAGTATGCCAAGGTGGGCCCGATGGGCAGAGGGTATGTGGATGTCTTGCCTTGATCACACTAAGGACTTAACTTTGCAAGCCTTTGACCTGAATCAATCATGCAACCACATGTCTGGTATGGGCCAGCCTAGCTGAGTAATTTGCAATGTCTTAATTTTAGTACTATCGTGGTCGGTGTGAGTTCCCGAGTTATGGAGTAATTCACATGGCGCAAGAGGGGGGCCCTGGATGTGGTACCAGTCCCACCAGTGTTGAAACCTTAGCGGGTAGTATCGGGTTAAGCCAGCGCATTGTAAAGGCTTTATTATAATCACTCGCCTTGGTGGTGTTTGGTTGTATCACGTGGGTAAAGTGCATAACCTCTGCAGAGTGTGAAACTATTCGGATAGCCGTGCTCGCGGTATTGAGCAATGCTCGGGAATTACAGTTAAGGGTTAGCTTAATTAAATGGACAATTTGGTTGGGATGGCGGAATGCCATGTGGAAATTGGAAATTGACTTAGGATAGGGAACTTGGTTTACTTGAGAAATACTGAATCTATTTATTATTGTTATTTGTTTTACAGTCTTTATAATCTATTTACTGTATTTGTTCATAAATGCTGCCTATTGCAAAATAGCCATGATAGCCTATCCATTGGAATAAACCTTACATATAGATACATAGAATTGCATTCTGTGCACAACTTGTTGAGTGCTTAAGTACTCACCCTTGCCAAATAACAATAATCAACAGTTGAAGAATCTACACCTGTGTTGGAAGAGGAAGTCCAGGAAGACACGAGTCATTAGGGTCCGAGCCTTGTCGGTTATCTGTGGTGAACTGATGAGCTATCTACGTTTTCTACTGTCCGCTGCTTAATTATTAGCTTATATTACCAATCTTGCCCTGCGTGGCTTAATAATGTAAGTTGGTCATAAGATCATACATTTAGCTATATCAATAAATGAACTATTATTTCTATTATCGTTGAGTATGATGTGATATGTACCAATGTTGAGCTGTGTGCACTAGCGTTGATCCTGGAACTAGTGCGGTAAACACAGTGGGTTCGAATCAGTGGATTCGGGTCCTCACATGATACTGGCTATGTTAAGACAGGAGAGATGCAGAGAATGGCTGCTCAATTGAACAACGCTAGCTTCAGGCTTACTCGACAGAGAATGAACCAACATGGAGATGTCTAGAGTACAAATGCATGACACAACCAAATCAAAGACCACCCATCTCGTCTGTATACACATAAACATGCATGGAATGGAACAGCAAATCTATTGATGATATGGTCTGTCTTTTCTAGCAATAATAAACCGAATTAACAGGCGTAACCCTTGATTCATATCCTACGTCATACAAACAATGTGCTCTCGATCGTAGCCAGTCGCCGGATGGACCAACGAAACAATGCAAATAATCCCTCCCTCCGTACAATGCTGACTATTTCCTGCTTTCAACCTTTCTTCATACAGATACTAGCATGCATATATATGATCTTCACAAGTCCAACAACATATAAATCCCTTCCCATCCTGCCCATTCCGTTTTGTCAGTCACTTGTTGCTGCTTCCACCATTGCTTTCAATGGCCACCTGCTGTACCTTGGAAGGGCCAGAATGCCGCCTCATCGGCGATGGGGGTGCCATTCCGGCCGGGAAAGACAACCTCTTCTTCACAGAACCAACAAACCCTCCTTTCTCCACTGGTGTTTCAGCTCCCTCATCACTCAATGTTGGGGTCTGAAGGCGGGACTTGGCCCTGGCAGATTGTGTCGACGCCATGTAGCTTGGCACAGATGGGGAACCTGAAAGACTCACATCATCCCGCACAGTAGAGGTGCCAATGCTGTGCCTCCTTGGCCGCTCAGAATGAACACTGAACACGCTCCTTGCGTCATCATCTCCATGTGTGCTCAGACGATTCTTTGGTGTTGCACTCTTCTTCCTTGCAAACACCGGCGTTGCCCTACTGGAGGGCGTCAAAAGGGACTGCCGAGAGGCGGGACGGATTGGTTTTGGAGTCGTCGGTGAGGGCTTATCAGGGTTGGAGTCCCGGCTGTTGTAAGCCTTTGTGATCTCCCCTTTTCCAAGGTTCAGGCTGGTACTATTCACGGACATGCGGTCAATGTTGCTCTCCTTGTCAGTTGTTCCATTGCGACCATCCCATGGCTTCGCTGCCATCCATCTCTCCAGCCAACTCCAACCCCACTGCGGGTTGTTTGGATCGACAAACATTGGGTTCCCAGACCTTGAGGTACTCTTCCACTGTCAGGAAAACAGGAATTTACAAAATATTCTCAGCATACCTAAGATTGCAAATGCAAACATTTAAGACGACCAAAATTGCAATGCAATGGATGACTTACCTGATGGGAAAATGCATATGCGAGTGCTCTTTCCCTTCTTATTGCAGCATCTTGCCTGGTTACGAGGCTAGCTTCAATTTGCTCCTTGGATTGCAGGCTGTCATCCCACTGCTCTCCCATCTATTACAATATATACAGCAGAGAAATATTTAGTACTTATGTTTTGATGTGGTGTGCTTTAATGCTAGAATTAGAAATGTACAGGTCAGAAAATGGCCATGATTGAATTAAAACAAAGAACAAGTTTAAACTGGTAAAATCCCAAACCCCTTGTCTAACTATAGTTGTTTTGAATTTCATGAGGTTTTATCTCAAATGGCATAGTACATTACTGTTTTCAATCTCTGGAAGAACAAAAGCTAAAAGGACAAACAAAATTCGAAGGATCAAGCTGAAATGGAATAATGGATATTGAAGTGTGCACCATAGTTTAGACTGCAGCACGGTTTCAAATTTCGTTTTCGGTTGACATCTCAGAGGTAGGCGAAATCTGAAATTTCAGCGAAATCTTGGAATTTCGGACGAAATCTGGTCAAAATTCAAAAAGAAAATTTGAAATCCGGAATTTTTTAAATGAAATTACCGAAATTTCGCCAAGAAAAGCCGTAATCTCGGCGAAATTCAACCTAGAGAAAAATAGTCAAAACGATGTTTAAAATTTTTGAAATTTTTTGTGGATGGTCCTGACACATTACTAATGTTCCCATAAAAATTTCAGATGATGATCAAGCCTGAGGAATTTTTAAAAATTCTGACAGTGCTATTGTCCTGATAAAAGGTTGACCGACAAAATTTCAACTGAATGAAAAATGGTGCAAACCACGTTAGAACAATTTGAAAAATTTTAAGACTGGTCCTGACGTATCAATAATGTTCCCATAAAATTTTCAGATAATGATCAAGCCTAACGAATTTTAAAAAATTAGGACAATGCTACTGAAGGCTGACCGGCAAATTTCAACCGAATGAAAAATGGTTCAAACCACATTATAAATTTTTGAATATTTTTGTGGATGGTCCTGAAGCATCACTAATATTCTCATATAATTTTTATATGATAATCAAGCCTAAGGAATTTTAAAAAATTGTGGCAATGCTACTATCCTGATAAAAGCCTGATGATCAATAGATAGATTTGATTGAGCAACCAAAAAATGGTTAGAATTTTTAAACTTTTAGAGAATGGTGCTGAGGCAATGCTTAAGCTCTCATAAAAATTTTGGATCATGATCACACTCTAGTGAATTTATAAAATTCTTACAATTGTATTGTACCATTAGTGTTCCTTGTGTTTTTAATTTTTGAAAGATAACAAATGAAGTTCAATGCATCCATAGATTTGATTGAGCAAACAAAAAAGTTTAAAATTTTCAAAAATTTTAGAGAAGGGTTCTGAGGCAATGCTTAAGCTCTCATAAAAATTTGGGAGGTGTTTCCCTGCTTTTCCTTTTGACAGTTGCACAAATATTAAAGCATGAATAAATAGTAGATGGTGATTACTTATCCCTTCGTTTGCTTCAAGATTTGTGCAACTTGTATTGGGAGAGACAGCATTGAAGCACTGCTCTAAAAATTTTGGATCATGATCACACTCGAGAAAATTTATAAAATTCTGACAAGGTTACTGTCTCAGTTATGTTTATTCTGTTTTTGATTTTTTAAAGATAACAAATTAAGTTCAATTCTTTGATCCTACACTGCTAAATATAGTACCATAAATTTTTCAAAGCGTGATCAAGCATGTACAATTTTATAAAAATATGAGTGTTTCTGCCGAAATAATAAAACTTCTCAAAAATTTAGTTTTTCAACAAATTTTAATGGAAGATGACTTTCTTAAGGGTTATTAGGCCAAATCCGGTCAAACAACCCGAGATTTCGGCCGAAATTTCTGAAAATACTGTAGCAATTTGAGCCAGGATTTTGTATCCCGTCCCCGGCCGAAATCCGAGATCTCGCGAAATTTCGCCGAGATTTCGTTCCATGGCCTGCAGATGCTAACGGTACTTTTGTTAATCCAAAATTCTCTTGTATGAAGTGCAGCAATGGAGCAAACAGGGCCGCATAAAAACAGACAAATCCTGGCTATTAATTCATACTTTTGAAGTATATTGTCCGCCTTTCCTAGTCAGCTTAAGCTATTGGGTGTATTGGTTGATGCATGCAACTCAATATGGTAAGCCTAGAGGTCCTGAGTTCAAAACTCAGTTAACACAATATTTTTTTAAAAAAAATATCTGCAACCCACGTCTAGTCCATGTCTTAAGGCCTTGAGGAGTCTAGACATGAGAGGGAGTGTTAAAGTATATTGTCTGCCCTTCCTAAAGAGCTTAAGCTTTTTTGGTGAATTGGTTGGTGTATACAACTCAATACATACTCTGCAGTATGATATTGATTATTCAGAAAAGAGACAGTACACTACAATGTTGGAAAGATTTTTTCAGACACAGCCTCTAGCAGAACAGATACATTCAGTTCCAGTGTATTTTAGCTCCCAATGCTAATTATTTGTTCAGCACGGATGCAATCAGGTCCAATGAATGATACTGTTCCAATACATATTGTTTTGTTCAACAACACTCATGATTTCAGATTCAGAGTTCTACATATGCTACTAGAATTACCCCTAGGAAATTCAGGAAAGAGTATGCAGGTTTAAAATATTTTACTGTAAAGAGCCTTCACATGATGTTCGCATACCCTTAGACTTTCTAGCTCCTGTTTCAACAAGAGCTGGCGCTGAAGAGCCTGGTTCTCCTCGGACAGCTTGAGTCTCCTTGACCGTATCAGCGACTGGACTCGGGCTAGAGTCTGCATGCAGCGAAGTGTGCTTGTGGCCTGGCGCTTAACAGAGTTGCCTTCAACCAGTGACTTCAATCTGACCAGGCCTCTTAATGCTCGCAGTGCTCTCCTTGCCTGGATATTTATGGTTGAAAAGGATATCAGTAATTCCCTCAGTATATTCATAACATTGCTGACAAAACGATACCGTCTGTATTAACAAAAAGAAAAATATCATGGACGCTCTATTAGGATTACAAATTTACTAGTGTCAAGTTGAGATGTAAAAACAGGTTATATCTTTCTACTAAGGCACTGATGGACAAACAGCATTAAGAATGGTTGACTGAATTGCTAAGTTATGAAAGGCTGTTGCCACCAGCTCTTGCTAGTTCTCCACGAACATTTCCTAACGTTTAGCATGAGTGATTGACATGTAGATCCTTGCCTCCCCAGTAGGCAAATACACCAAAAAGAATATATTGATCAGTTAAGAGGAAGGAGAATTAGTTAGAAGTTATAGCATCTGTTATAGGTTAAGCAAGCACTAACACCTAGAGATCAGACACTAGGTGGAGTTGTAATAATTTTACTAAGAGGTCTTCATTTCCCTTCAGCTCTTAACAACAAGCAAGCGCTCTAAATATAACGGGCAAAATCAGTAAGAACCTAATACCTAGTGCCTATGGACTAGAACAGTAAAAGAGAGAGCAATCAACTATGAATTGCATAGTTAGTGAGCCATTACGACCTACTAATGAGGACAAGGCAAGAGAGAAAGGTTTGCCTACAAATGCAGTCATTTTAATGTCAAGGCAAATCTTAAGGAATACAAGAATTAGTTTTCTCAAAACATCAACAACTGAAAGGATTTGATCCACAGCCAGCACAGATCAGCATTTTCCTTAAAGATTTATCTGAAGTCTTGTTTCAAACATTTTCATCGAAGCAATATCACAGGTGGCTTTGCATGAGTTCTTATAATACCTACTTTCAAGAAACAAAGTATATTGCAGACATAGTTCCAGATGACTGAGAAGCTTAAATTCAAGAATTGCTTTCACATTACCAGGTAACCTCGGAAGGCGGTTTGGATCTTTATTGCTGCAATTTCCCTTGAAATCCTATACGAAGCCACTACAGCTGCTTGTGGGGCAGCAGGAAATGCCTCTGCGGCTGTTGTAGTATGATCGCTCTGCTGCTGCTGCTGTTCTTCGATCACTGGGACCGGGACTGGGACCTTCAGCTCCTCGGTATGGACAGGTGGGAGATTGAGAGCTGGTGACACTGAAACATTGGCCTCCAACGAAACGGATGGGGTTAGATCCGGCGGGTTTGGTCCACTGGCAGCTAACTTCCTCCTCGATTTCAGTTAGATTCAAAAGAAAAGTTTGAATTTTGATTAGAATTCAGTCAAGTTTGAATTTTGATTAGAATTCAGTCCAAATAACTTCACAAGAGATGACATGCGAGACAGAAAGGTTATGCATCGTCGGCAAGAGCCTAGATTGGAAGCAGTCTAGAAATCGTACAACTCTTGTGTGACTACAAGAGGAAAGATGGCCCTTTTTTAAAGAAGAAGAGAAGGTAGATTTTTTTTTTTTGGTATCAAGGACCAATTAAGCAATCAGAATTACTGCGTTTTTTATTCCAACTTTTCATTCAGGAGGCAAGTTGAAATTGAGAATGATAGTAATCGAGTTGAAAGAACCTCGGAAAATAAAATCTAACTGAGATTTCAGTGTGGGTAATCTGGACAGCAAACTCGTTGCAATTTTAATTCCAATTTCCCGGAGAAAGAGTCCACCCGGGAAATCACTCCATCCGGAAGATCAAAGAGTCAACACTAAGCAATCGGAAGCAGAAAGAAGAGAGAAAGGAGATCATGTTATGTATGTAGTGCATATAGAAAAAAAGAGATTAACCTCCTCCTTCTTTTCCTTGGATTCAGGGCTGAACACCTTCTTGACAGCACCGAGCCATTTGCCCTTCTTCCCCATTCCTCCAGACTCTTCAACCTCCACAAGTAATAACTTTGTCGAGGTCTTCTTCACCAAGAAACAGTAGACAGAAGAGGAAGAAGAATATGGAGAAGGCAAAATGTGAGGCAGATCTGCAACTCAAACAGCCAGATCTGTCTGCTGCATCGGGCACAGGGAGCTGCAGTGCAGCAGCAGGCCAGCAGCAGCAGCAAGAAGAAGAATCCAAGTCGCCTTGAGGAAGCAAACGAACCCTTTTGGTTGGAAGCAGGCAGGCAAGCTAGCAAGGGGATGCGTGGTGACTGGTGGATAGATACTGGGATGCGCATGCGGGTGGTGCGATGAGCAGGAGTAGCGCTACACAGCACAAGTAGTGGCGAAGAAATCGGAAAGAGACTTTACAAAAATTTAAGAGGCAGTAATAAGGGAAAACAAAATTTTAAAAAGTGAATGTAATAATTTTTTATAGCTCTTAGTACCAATTTAAAATAAATTTTGATATCTTTGTAAAAACTTTCAATTGAAAATAGTAGAAACCCAGATTAGCTAGAGCTATTAGTTGGCTATGAGGAAAAAAAATCGATAGCAACTAGCAATGACGGACTGACAGGCAGTCAGGCAGTACCGCCCGCAGCGTGGAGCCAGCTAACAAAACCAAAAGATGATAGGAGAGGCCATGCCTCGTGAATCTAGCTAGCCGGTACTCTTCTTAATAACCGAGAGAAAATTTACACACTGTGTTAGTCGGATTTATTTAGAGTTCTTTTGATTCACAGAAATTTTGCAGTAAATTGTTCGATTCTCGTAGAATTTTTTAAAAAAATCTCACGTTTCAAATAGAATATTTGCTCTTGACACATAAGTTCCACAAGACTTACTACTACAACTAACACAAGTTACAAAATTAGAGCACTCTCTCCACACACACAAGAAGTAGAGGGGAATTTATCATGTCTACACTTGGGATTACTCTATGGCTCTATATACTATTGTGTGTTCCCTTGTGGTACAGTTGTAGTCTAAATTCCTTGGTAGAATTAGAAACCGTAACAATTCTCTCTGTAACTTATTGTCTGCATGCCCACCAACCAAGGTCAACTTATTTAGTCATGGGATTCGTGGATTGCACGATGTTTCTACTTAACCTAGATATTTAGGAACCACAAATATACTAATGTGTCTAATAGCTACACAAATTGGACAACGGCAGAAAAGAAACTTTCTTCTTCAGTGATACAGTTGACAAAATTAAATGTTCACAGCTGCTGTTACATCAGTGATATGCCCTATAAAATTTTAGTTTTGCCAATTTTGGTCGTATAAAACTTTTCTTGTCTCACTAATGACCTCAAATTGCACAATGCCAAGCCTGAAATTATAGTGCTAAGTAATATGTTTTTTTTTGCAAGTTTTACTGCAATTTGTAATTCTATTTGTTTGTGTATTTGTATAGTTCTCTTAAGTTTACTTTATTTTTTGTTAGGTTAATTTTTTTTGTAGGGTTCACAAAACTTTTTTTTTGTTCTAGATTAGCACAATTCTTTGTTTGAATAGAAAGTGAGAGGACTAACTAGAGTGGTTAACTTTTCACCCAACGAGTGACTGAAATTTAGAAAAGAAAAAATTTAGTCACTTATTGAATAGACAATCCAAAATTTTAATAGTTTAAATCATCTAACATCCTGTTTGAAGGTCATGATCAATTTGAAAAGTTACTTTTGGCTTCTTGAGTCAGTAAAGTAGTCAGAGTGGCCGGTGTGGATTTTCTGGTTATCTTTGTTTGACAAACCAGCTACTACATTTGTAGTTTTAGAACAGCAGAGTTGGAAGGCGACAACCTAGCAATCTGAGTGGTTGCCGTGCGGGGAGGTGATGCGGAGGCGGCGAGTCGGGGCGGCAGAGGTCAGGGAGGCGGAGCGAACGAGGTGGGAGGCGGTCGAGTGAAGCTACAGCTGAAAAGCTTTTCCCCAGCAGCTGCAGCTTTTAAGAGTGTTTTTGATGTGGTTTAGCTTCTCAGGTACCCCACGTCAATACTTCAATTATATTTGCAATTTTAGCTTGCTTTTGCTTTGTTTTTGCTGGTTCTTCGATTACTTGCTGGAATTGATCTTCGTGATCAAGTCAATCAGGTTTTGGCACGGTTGATAACAACTCGGAGTTTGGTTCAGCGATTGCTTGGCGTCGGTCGTGTTTCGGTTGTAACCTAGTGTAACACCCTAAATTTTTCTCTAATTTAAATTTTGGAGTATTTTTATTTTTTGAGAATTTTTGGGAATTTATTGAAATTTATTTGGATTTATTCAAATATGGCCTTCCTTGAAAACAATTAAATAATGGAAAATTTTTTGCAAAGTTTTATTGAAAATATTTTATTTGAGTCCCAAATAGCTCAAAGTATTTTCTGGAATTTTTCTAGAATTTTTCTACTATTTTAAAAGCCCCAAATGATTTAATTGAATTTTTAGAATTGTTTTTAATAAGAAATGATTTAAAAATTAGATGAATAATCTTGGCGGCCCAAAGATCGTGCTTAGCCCAGCCCAGCTCGCCGCGCAAACCCTAGCGCCGCCTAGCCCGAGCCGTCCGATCCTGATCGAACGCCTGCGAGTGTGCCACGTCGCCCGCGCGCGTGCGCCTTCGGATCATCACCGCACGAACGGCTGGGATAGGGCCACGTCGCTTCGTCCCTGCGAGATCACCGGAGCGCGTGGGCTTTGATGGCCGTGATTTCCGCCGGCAGTTTCGCGCACGTCGAGGCCCTTTAAGCCGTCTTGGTGAGTGCGTTCTGCAGAGGGCTCAACGCCGCGTCTTTTGACTCCTTGCACGCACATCGAGACCACCTCTAGCGCCCGCTGTTGCTCGCCGTAGTTGCTTTCCCTCGCCGTCGTTATTTTTGCTTCCTCCCGTCGTCGTCCGAGCCGCTCCGCCATGCTCCGACCCCGTCCTGAGTTCACCAAAGCAAGCCGCATCGAGTGGACCATCCCTTCTCGCCGGAGAAGCCCCGTAGCGCCGTTGGCTGCGTCATCTTCCCGACTCGGCGACCTTCTCTTCTGCGCGCCGTCGTCGACCTCGCCAACCCTCGCCGACCGTTCGACCGCATCGCACGTTTACGAAATGCGCCCACGTCGCCTTCTCTGTTTTCACCTAGATTAGATCCGAGTCGTTAGATCATTTATGGAATGATGCGGATTAACTCTTAGGTTTACCGTTAGTTGAATCTTGATCGTTAGATCTAGAGTGAACGGCTTGGATTAGATCTATTTTCTGCGCTATGTTTTTGTCTTAGCCGTTGGATCGTTAGTGAGCGCGTAGGATTGAGCCACGTTGCACCATGCACGCGAAACAACTCGGATACCATGCTCGTTGGATTAAATCTCAGCGGTGGAGATTAGATCGATTTTGCCTTAAAATTCGCGCCGTTCGATTTGAGCGTGCGGCGGTGATTGCGCGCATTTGCGAATCGCGTCTCGTGGCGTGGTCGTTTGACCGGCGAGACCGAGATCCGGTAGTCGGTTTCGAGCGCACCGTTACGATCTGCCGCATGGCGCGTCACAGCAAGGCGCCGCCGAGCGTGCGCGTGATCCGGTAGTTAATTTTGGGTGCGCCGTTGGATGTGCGCGGCGCGTGGGCGTGGAGTCCGGCGTCGCCGCGTTGGATGCGTGGTCGCCGCCGGATGCGCGGCGCGTGTCGCGACGCATCTCGGTCTTATTGCGGCGCGCGCGTGAGGAAATCGGCCGTTGATTCAACGAACGGCTCGGATCTTGCCGCGTGGATGCGCTGTTTTGGTGAACCAAGTCCACGGTAGACCAGAGCCGAGCCGTGAACCAAGCCCATAGACCGAGGCGACGTGGCGGCACCAGAGGCTGCCACGTGTCATGCTGACGTCATCGCTGACGTCATAAATATTTTTTATATATAAAAATATTTCGGCCAAAATTCATTTCTGTGCTGACGTCATCATGATGCGATGCTGACGTCATAAATGCGAATTTTCAGTATAAAAATAATTTGGAAAAATCGGATTTCTTAATTTCTGTATTTTCAGATTTTATTCAAACTTCAAATGACTATAACTTTTGCATTTTAACTCGGATTTGGGTGATTCAAATTTCTAAAAATTCATAAAAATGTGATGTATTTAATGATGAATTGTATTTGAATATTTTAGGTCATATAGTCCTCTGTATTAGCTATTTATTGCATATTTTGTTTATACGCGTAGATGCAAATTTGCCGGAAAGTTTCGAGGAAGATTTCGTCGCTCAAGACCAAGCTTCGGAACACGACCAGCAACTTTTTGAAGGAAAGTGATGCTTTGATCATTTTGATCCCAGCTTTTTAAAATGTAATTTATGCTTTGAAATTATGCATGCTTATTTATTTAAAATGAAGCTAATTTAAATTGGGATAACGTAGTTAATCAACCCATTCTGTTATGCCACCTTGAAATTATTAATTGTATGCCTAAATCATTGTCACCTAAGTTTGTTTGTCTTGGTTGGATAATAATATGATGCCAACACGGAGGCTAGACCGTGAGTAGATGCTTAGCCTTGCAACGGGTCATGAATGATCTTTGAGAAAAATGCTACAATATTGACTAATGGAATATTGAATGTATTTTGAAAGTGGTGTGATGTTGCCACATGATGAGATTGAAGTATGGAGACTGTGTGGTTCCATACCGATGTGGAGTTATTCTTTGGCATGTGTTGCACAATAATCAAGCTGGGTGGGAAATGATTTAGACTAGGGCAAGTGGCAAGAGGTCGTGTGCACCGTGGGCTGTGTGGCATTGGGTTGATGAGTGTTGTGAGTTTGTGTGCCACAATGGGTGTGTGCCATTGTTGAGTGTTGGACGTCTTGCCTTGGTCGATTAAGGACTTCACCTTGCAAGCCTTTGATCCGAGTCACCGTACAACCACATGTACGATATGGGACAGATCTAGTTGATTAGGGTTCTGATATCTTTCCTCTGATACCTCGGGGTGACAGTGCATGGGGTGTATCTGTGCGGGGGAGCGTACCTATGCTACGGCTTGGTGCCCATCCAACGGTGATTGACTGTCCTATACTTGGCTCTGTGTGGGAAGTGATAGTGAGGGTATCTGGGAGAGGTTCTTTGGTTAAGGTAGAGGTTCTTGAAAAGCTTTGTTACGGACAATCACCTGTGTGGTGAGTGGCTGTATCTTGTGGGTAAAGTGTACAACCTCTGCAGAGTGTCAAAACTATTCGAATAGCCGTGCTCACGGTATTGAGCATTGCTCAGGGATTACAGTCAAGGGGTAGATCTTCATAACCAAAATGTGGAAAGGGTGGCTATGTGCCAGTATTGAAAATAAACTGTTAAGGCTGTGTGCCGAGAATCTTCGAAGAAAAACCATTTGAAGAAAATAGTATTACTTATAACTGTTCCACTGCTTTAAACTAAATAAGATACTGGTTTAAAAATGTTGTTTGATGCAAGAGAACCATTTAAGCCAATCCTTTGGAATAAGCTTTGCATATAGTACTAGTGCCGCGTGCATGCATTACTTGTTGAGTGCCTTGTGTACTCATCCCACCTTGCTTATCAACCCCAACATCAGTGGAGGAGTCTACACCAGCCTAGGAGGAGGAGTACATTGAGGACCCGAGCAACTAGGGGGCAAGCCCAGTCGAATGCCTGTGGAGAGATGGAGGCTTCCACGATATTTATTTATGTTCCGTTGTTATTTCTTTTACTCTGAATACTGTAAGCCCTGTGTGGCTGTTTTTATGTAAGGAGACCGTAAGGTCGTACAACTCGGTTTATATACATGTTTGCACTATTTATTCTTATATCGTTGCGAATGTCTGTGATGTGCAACCCTGTAAAGACTGTGTGTGCTAGCGTGATCCTGGACCAGCACAGAATACACAGAGGGTCCGGATTTGCAGATTCGGGTCCCGACACCTAGATCGTGAGGGTTAACTCCACTAATCGATAGCTATCCATCTCACCGAAAGATCGGGCCTCCGTTAAACCTTATCAAGTGGTACATGATCAAGACATCACTACTATGGATACGTCCACACCTAGTTAGACCAACTCCAACATGTCATCCATAGGCCAAGAAGATAGAGCTATCGAATCCATCACTTTCTGGAATCCAATTCGGCCTCTAGATACCAGTCTGTAGTAAAATGAGCAAAACTTTGGCATACGGAGTCCAATCGGTGAGTTCTTGTACTTGATTGAAAGCTTACGACTAGACCTTTCAAATGGATCTAGTTCCAGCCCTAGATTAATCATGGATCAGCTGAAATCATCAAAACAATAAGCTATATCACTATTTTGGGCTGTTTTGGGCCTTGTAAGCGTGAGGGGGCCCACGCGCAAGTTGTGTGCGCCCCCCTGGCTGCACACAACCCTAGGATGACCCTCTCATGTCCCTCCCTCTCATAAAATTAGTAGGCGCCACCTTAGAAACTTGGGTTTTGTTTAGTTGTAATTTTCCTTGGTGAAACTATTTGGTATTGTCTTGTTCAGCGAGATCAACAGCAATACCGTGCTTCAGAACCCCACGTCAATACTTCAATTATATTTGCAATTTCATATTGCTTTTTCTTTGATTTTGCTTGTTCTTCGATTGCTTGCAGGAATTGATCTTAGTGATCAGGTCAACCGGGTTTTGCCACGGTTGATAACAACTCGGAGTTTGGTTCAGCGATTGCTTGGCGTTGGTCGTATTTCGGTCGTAACCTGGATCATGAGGGTCATCTCCACTAATTGATAGCTATCCATCTCACCAAAAGTTCGGGCCTCAGTTAAGCCTCATCAGGTGATATCAGAGCTTTCGTTGATCGACGAGAATTTCAGTACCTTAGATTAGTTTTTGTTCTCTGTCCCAAATTGAAAATTGCTCTACAAAAATTCAACCTTTAGATTCAATCTGGTATTTTAGTGAGTTTTGTTAGGTTTTGATCCATTAGAGTCCTTTTTTAGTTGCTGACCATTTTTCCTTCGCGTAGCTTTTATTTTAATCTGTCCAATACATTCTTTTGTTCATAACTTTCTCATACGAGCTCGGATTCTTGTGTTCTTGCACTTTCCTGAAACCTGGGAATGATCTGTACAAAAACCTAGTTGGGCACGGATGCTAATTCCATACCTAAGTTATATTAATATGGATGTCAAATTGGTGAAGCAAGTTGTACTTCTAATCCAAATCAATTTGGTATTTTGATCATAATTCTCACGTCCGATCTCTAGTTGAGTTGTTTCTGTACTTTCCTGAATCTTTGAAGAGTCCTCTACAAAAACGTTTTTGGGTGTCCTTTGTGATTCGGACTCTTTCAAACCGAATTTAAGTCGGATTCAAAATCGGTCTCGCAGACTGAAATTGGGGCTATTCTGTGGTGTTCGGTTTTTGAGCTATAAATTTCACACCCGAGCTCCAAATTGCATGTTCTTGTACGAATTTTTTTAAAATAATACTATTTTATTCTATTTTACAAAAATAATATGCCAATTTTTTTTTACAAATCTACCCACTTGTCGCCATTTCAAATGGCGACAAACATTCTGTCGTCGTTTTAGATAGGGACAGGCTCTCTGTCGCCATTTGAAACGGCGACGAAGAGTCTGTCGCCGTTTCAGAGAGGGACAGGCTCTCTGTCGCCATTTGAAAAGGCGACAGAGAGTCCGTCACCATTTGAAAAGGCGACAGAGAGTCCGTCGCCCTTTCAAATGGCGACAGAGAGGTTTTGCCCATTTGTTTTATTCGAATTGCAAAAAATATATTTGATATCAATGGAAAAATGTATGTAAATTATGAGCTGTAGTTAATAAAAAGTCAGTATTAGTTGTTGTGATGTTTTACGAAATTAATGTGGTAATTGTGAGTAAATTTTTTCAGGAAAAAAATCAAATTTCTTTGTTCGTCATTCTCCTTCGGTGTGCGAAAAATTCACGACAAATCGTAGTACTATTGAATAAAAGGGAGAGTGCGAATCTGAGATCAGGGAGAGTGATTTTTTAGCCTTTTCGGCAGCCCGTAAAATTTCATGTTTAAATGTAATTTTTAGGAAGAGTAGACCAGATTTGCTCTTTGATATGTGCACTACCATATTCTGGAAAAATATTTAATTTACACCTTGCTTTGCATCTAATTTCCACTAGTGCAATAACCCTAAGTATTATAGTCGACAACAACGCATGTTATAAATAGTTCCCACGAAGCACTTAAATTATTTGTTGAACATATATAAGGGCACATACATCGAAAGTTCAGATGATAAAATAAGCAATAGATTAGATTATATTGCAAGGGCATTACAACAGTGACGAAATTGCTTGCCAAACTAACTAACGAAAGCACTAGTTGTCAGGGTGGAACAAATGATCGTTCCGCCTATCTGGGTACAGTGGGAATGATGCACAACATTGTCTGCATGTTACATGACCTGTGTAAATTTTGCGATTTGTACTCGGACACCGCTCAATCCCTACTATGAAAGAACTCCATGGGGATCCGCAGTGCTCCCAGCTATCGCCGAATGGGTGCCCTATGCCGTACATCTCGGGTGTATAAGACAGAATTTTTTGGTCTTTTTGATGTGGATTTCTGCCCTCCCACATGGGCATGTCATCCCAATTCCCAGCGTCCCCTATGTTAATACCACGGGTTCGGATGGTGCTGCATGAACGCGTCAAGGATTTGTTGCGTGGTGCGGACCTCGTACATTGCTTCCCTTGTCCCTTCCTCTTCGAGAGGAGGTACCCTCTTGCACCTCTGGTATGTTGGCCGTTGGCGGACACTTGCCAAGACGCCTGCTCTGTTTTGGCTCGCACTCCACTATATGGTGTAGGAGGTGTGTGTTGGGTTTATCGTTGTACAACCGGAAGTGTGCCCTGCAGTCAATGCAGTATGCCCGCTTTGGCCATTAAATAACACCGTAGGCGTACTCGGGGTCTGGCTTTTCTGGGCGGTAGTAGCACCACAGAGAGGGTTGCTCCCCCCAGTTATCCCATACAGGAAGTTTGAGATGTGGGTGGTATGTCTCCGGGTCCACCCAGTTGAAGTAGCCGCACCATTCATCCTCGACCAAGGGGCACCGGTAGAATCTTCGGTCCGCTAGTTCATCGTGGCAGGTATCTACCACTGCTTAAAGGCCGTGTTCGCAAAAGTCGGGCCTTTCGGGTGAGCCTTGAGGAGATTTCTCCTTTGACTCCAGCAATTTTGCAATTTTCTTTTTGAACTCTTGTATGCGATGAACTGGTTTAGAATTACTACTTTGTGAGTGAAACATGAGTATGTCGCATGAAACTCACCCATTGGTTGGCCCCTTGCCCACCAGCCCTGAGCTCTGGTCGATCTAGAGTGGGGACATATCCTGGCGGCCTCTCCCACCGGGTGAAGTTCTCGGGCGAAGTGGGGTAGGCATTATGGCAGTTGTAGATAAATTCGAAGTCACGCCGTTCCGGCTCGTCGATCCATTGGAAGAAGCAACACCGGTCCTTGTGCTGAGAAAAGAAAGAACGATGCATGAAATGGTGCTGTGCTTTGTATTTTATGGATACAAGTAGGTTTACCGGTGAGGCGGCTGTGAAGTGGTGAGCGGCGGCCGTCTCTCGTGGGTAGATTGCATCATCTTCGCCGGAAGGTTGCGATCGCATTTGGAGTGCAGGCAAGCTGCGGCGAAGCGGGGCATCCACGCTCATGGTATCCGGGTATTCGGCGGGATGACACGCATCTTTGAAGAGGCGGCGATAGAACGACATCGTGCCCTAATTCGTGTAGATTCGGTGGCGTTTATTCTTTGGTTTGGCGGTGTTGGATGTCTACCCTCGTAGGTTTTATAGTGGTGGTGAGGGTTACTCCACACAACTACAACACTTGTCTATTTTGACGGCATGGCATCCTTTGTGAAAAGTTGCACGACGTGTCACCCTTCATCAAAGCTGCACGACCTGTCACCTTCTGAGAAAGGCTGCACGACCTGTCACCCTCTGAGAAAAGCTACACGACCTTTCACCCTCTGTCAAAGGCTGCACGACGTGTCACCCTCTGTCAAAGGCTGCACGACCTGTCACCCTCTGAGAAAAGCTGCACGACCAAAGTAGACAGTGAGTGGTCACTTCGAATTGTGCTAGCATGTATGACAAAGTTTTGTCACTTTTTAGGGTGAAGAGTGTTGTCACATCAATCAGGGATAGCTGCCAGCAGCGTGTTGTCGCATCGCACTGACAAAGTAGCTACGTGTGTGCTGTCCTATCGACGTGACAAAGATACTAGTAGTGTATTTACAAATAGCGCCACGAAAGTAAAAGATTATATATAGCACAAAACTTCATAAATAAAACTAACATATGTGATATTACATGAGCTAAGAAAGTAAAAGACGATATTGTTTATGGTACATCATGTGTAAAAGAAACAAACTAGCTAGGGCCCCTGCGCGGTGCAACACCTCGTGTGGTCCCAGGCCTCCTACGACGCTGCACATGTCCAGACGGATATGTGAGCTGGTTAGGGGCCTATCCACGACTACTCCTAGGAGGCCGGACCAGGGCTGGCGGAGTAGCGAAGGCGTACTGTGTCGGCTGAGATGGGCCGGGGGCCGATGCGAGCTGCGACGAACCAAGTACCACACCCGTGGATTGCTGATAAGGATCCACGAGAAAGTCGAAGTCCTCGTCCTGGAAAGTATCGTAGTCCCCCGAGGTGCTCGCACTGCGTCGGCGTGGATCGCCATCGTTGACAAACTTTTCAAGTTAGAACGACACGTTATATGAACAACAAAACATATGAAAAAAGAGACCACGATGTACTGCGGTCATCGGAGATGACGCTAGGGTCCGGTGACGTTTGGAGCCCCAGGCGAGTCCGGATGAGGCGGTCGGGAGTGCACTGTGTCGACCTCGTCTGTGAGATGAGCGAGGGGACACTGTACCACGTCGTCATACTGGGCGGCTACGACGTCAGGTGTACAACACGGTGAGTCAAGTCCTGAATATGGCGCAACACTCCTCGAAGGCCGTCCGCTGTGACCCCTATCATATGGGTGGCACTGATCGCCTGTATCAACGCCGATGTCGCCTCGTGTGCCTCCCTGGCAAGGTCGCTTTGCGACAACGATAGGAGGCTAGTTAGTTAGCTTAATTTTCAAGACGTTACATTGAATGACAAATGGAAGGAGTACGAACCGCGCGGTGGAAAGTAGAGTCTGGCTGGGTGGGGTACGTGTCGAAAGTGGTCATCGTGCCTGGGAGGTGACTCCACAACACGCACAACTCGAACATGGGTGCGCGTGCTGTACCACTCGATATATGCGTCGTACGTGCCGTGGTCGTAGGGGGCAGTCTAGTCGATCACATCTGCAAGAGCCAGTGCCCACTGCTGCTCATGAGGTACCATGCGTGCTGCCTAGCTCTGCGTGCCGACGAAGCCTTTCCGTGTGTACCTGCAAAAACGAAAGCGCAACATTAATTCGCAAGCCACCGAGATCGTAAGTACTAATAGATGGGAAAAAATGTAGAAATACGAATGAGTGCACGGCTGCTAGAATAATGTCGCCTGTGGGTACTGGGAACGCCTACCACAGACCAAACTGCCTCATGACGCGGTGGGCAGCGTACGGCTCGACGAACACGTCGAACACCAAGTGACGTCGTGTCAACCGAAGCGCGCGTCGATAGTGCTGCGGCGACATGCCAAGCGGCGAGCTGCGTGCTGGACAAGCTCAGGAACGTAGGGGCGCCATATGACGCGGTCGTCCGTGAGCTGGTCCAACATCACTACGTACTGAGGGTACGAAGCGTGCGTCGTAACTGGGGTGAACCACGGCTACAAAAGAAAACAACAGAGATGAACGTTAGTACAACACGTGGAGAATTAAAAAAACAACATACGGCTACGATAGATAGTACTGACCGGTCGGCGACACCACAATGCCCCCATCGTCGGACGATCAACCTCGTCCCTGGGAACCCTGTAGAAGGCTGGGCCGTAAGCTGACAGGTCTATCTGTGGTCGTCCGATCTTGAACCTCTCGAACGACCATAGTTGTAGTAGCAAAGGGCATCCGGCGAGAGTGGACGAGTCGAACACGCGACGACACCTGTCGCACAGTGCCCGGTACGTCATGGCAAGTACCGCAGGTCCCCAAGCCAGCTACGGGATCTCCTCCAAGTTAGCGTCGGCGATCGTCCTCGCAAACTGGATCATGTGCCTGTCGACAGTGTCCCCGTGCGACGAGCAGAACAAGACCCACCCGAAGAGCCACAGAAGGTACGCCCCAAGTGCCGAACAACGGCACGCTCCCGACTCGGCTACCATCCTCTCGAGTGCGAAAGTAATGGTTAGGTTGTTAAATGCAATGAAAATCACACACGGTGAGTCAAATCACATACGACAAGGAAAAATCGCACTTACGTAAAACTGCACAAGCCACCGCTGCGTCGGACCGTCTGCATTGCGAAAGTCGTGTCTTGTGCTCGAGGTAGCACCCTCGAACCAGTGGAGGATATCTGCCTGCCACTCTGGGTCGACGTCTGCAGGAACCACCGCATCCCCTGAGCAGGGCAGGCCCAGGAGGTAACTGACGTCCTCTAGTGTCAGCTCCATCTCACTACACGGCAGGTGAAAGGTGTGGGTCTCAGGCCGCCACCGGTCCACTAGAGCTGTCAGCAAGCTCCTATCGTAAGGGAACCGCCTAGAGGCACTCCGTCGGTCCTGCGCATCCGCGGCGGTCGCCTTGACCATACGGGCAACAGGTAGTAGGTCAGCCGCCCTTAACCTGCAAAAGAATGTGACAAGTATTATTGTGGTGTCTGTCGAAGACATGAGTACAACACTGCGACGAAATTGAACTAACCTCGGGATCCATCGCGGATCGAGATGCCATGCCCTCATGGGGTGCGCAAGCGCAGGGCCCCAAGCTCCAACGCCGCCTCCCCACCCTGCGGGGGCAAGGTCGCTAAACGGCTCCGGTGAGTCGCGTCGACCGACGGGTCAAGCAACTCGTACAACTGTCCGCCCGCCATGACTGCAATTAAAAATGTTTATGTTACTACAAGGTGTAGAAAAGGTGCAAAATAAATACAACAATTACAAATAAAATATGAATGGAACAAGTACTGTCGTAATTTAGAGCACACGTAATACATGGAAGTAAAAACGTTCATCTATGTGCAAAGCATTAAAAAGATACAAAATGAATACAACATACTACACTCTCATTTAATCAAGTACAATAACATTCATAGTACATATTTTGACCACACGTACGAATTCGATACAAGCAAATGAAATTCTAGTGCATTGAAGTAAACCACAGTTTAGTACGGAAAGACCATATAACACTTCACGGCTTCTGGATCTTTGGGCAACTCTTGAAAGAGTGCCCTGTCTCCTTGCAAGCAGAACATTTCTTTACGCGGCGGCCACTTTCAGCGGCGTCCATATCATTCCTTATACGCCTGGATTGCCTTCTTCCTACTCCTTTTAGTTTGCTCATGTCTGGGACCCAACGTGTATCCTCCCAGCTTTTGTGCTCCGTGAATAAACCCACCACTTGGAAACCGTACATTTCTGCGCTCCAAGTTGCAGCCACAGCTTCCTTACTAAAGAATTGAGACATGAATATACCTGGATCCATATGAATCGTCGAGCAGGCAGCCATAACATGGAAGCATGGCCTGTGTAATAGACGAGGCTTATTGTAGGTGCAGACACAAGTTTGCCTGTGTATGATGCATTCGTGAGCAACTTTCCGCCGGTTCGTCCCACGACCGGCTTTCTCCTTGCACATCACCTCGAAACGGAGCTCCCTCGTACCCATCTTCATTGCTGTGTGCATCTCCCCCTTCTTGCCTTTGTCCTCCATGTATGCAGAAATCATCTCTGAGTACTTCATAGCAGGATCGTTCGTGCGCGTGATCGCCCTTGCATGGCGATCAACAAAGTACTTTGTGATGCCACGAAGAACACCCTCAACTATACCAACCAAGGGAAGGGGTCTTAACCCTCGCATCACCCAGTTGTAAACCCCCGCAAGGTTTGTTGTCATGACCCCATACCTCGCACCATCGGTGTCGTAAAGCAGAGCCCATTTCTCCCTAGGCTCATGCTCTATCCATTCGGAGAAGCATTTCAGAGCCCTCCCATTCCTTGAACCAGGTGGGAGGGTGGTGGGTAACTCCTCCAGTACGATCGGGCCTCCCTATGGCCGGGCTGCCCTCTTCGTTGCCTCAGCTGTGTGCCTCGATGTCAGCTCATCCAATTTCTTCCAGAGTACATCAAACTTTCTTTGCTGGTTCTGGTCGCAGAGCCTCTTGAAAAGCTTTGTTAGCTCCTTGTTCCTGAACTGCTTGTAGAAGTTGGCACCCATATGGCACTTGCACCACCTACTACGCAAATTAGGCCATGGATGAGTCTCATCCACACCTTGCTGCAACTGAATAATTGCCCTCAAAAGCCCGGTATGCCGATCGTGTATGATACACACTCCAGGCCGCTGATGAACGACACCGGCTTTGACATTCCGTAGGAACCAATGCCAGCTATCTGTGTTTTCACCCTCCACGAATGCGAGCGCTACGGGGAGAACTTGATTATTGCCATCCACTCCTATGGCAGTCAATATCTGCCCTTTGTATTTACCAGTCAAAAATATCCCATCCACACATAACAAAGGAAGACAATGCACATTGATGCATGGACCTAAAGCGAAGAATGCCCGCTTCAAAACCATCTTCCCAGAGAAGCGTTGTGAAGGATGCTCACAAATGTCCACATAAGTTCTAGGATTTCTGTCCTTTATCACCTGAAGCAAACCTAGCAAGTTCTGGTAGGAGTCTTCGTACGTGCCGAACCGTGTTTCCAATGCCTTCTACTTTGCTCTCCATGCCTTCGCGTAGCTTATTGTATACTGGAACCTCTGTTGTATTGCGAGTACGATGGCCCGTGGCTCTAAATCTAGGTTGCCTACAATCTCTCCGTACATTGCATTGGCAATAAAGCCTCATGATATGTTCCTGTGTGACTACGCAGACTCTGTTAGTACGCATGTATGTGGGACGACTATAGAACACTTCCAAATGGTGTCCCATTTAGGCTGATACGCATGGACACGCCACGGGCAACCCTCCGTCTGGCATCTGACATCATACACCCGCTGATCGGACTTTACAACTTTGAAGGTTCTGCGCAACGACACTACCCATGCTATTACTGCTTCTTGAACCTCACTCTTATTCTTGTAAATTGCACCTTGTCTCACCTCATTCGATCATCTGCGAAGAAGCGTCGCCATCGTTCACCACCACTGTCGAGCGGGTACTCATCCCACTGCAGGAATAGATCTTCGGCGGCTTCATCATTACTTAAAGCCTCATAGTCCTCATTCTCTGTGTCCATCGCTTCGACCACTGATTCAATGTTTTCTCCCACGTCTGCCATACCCATTGCTTCTTGAACCTCTCCCATTGCAACATCATCTCTCTCACCTTGCACTTCGTACTGACCCGAACCTACATCATGCTCTACTAAGCCATCTCTACTTCTGCTGCTCTCCCCAACTTCCTCTGGTTCTTCACCAACAACCTCTTGCTGCGTTGCATGCCTAGTATTGACTTTCTCAAATTCTTGTGCCAATAACACTAATGGCCATCCTTTCTCAATTGCAATTCTTACGTACGAACTCCAAGATTTCGGCCCTCTCATTTCCATTAACTCCCAGTACGTGCAATCTATTCTCCGGCAAACTACTCCGTGTAACTTCAGATCATGCAATTCACGGTCCAAAGAGAACATGTGGTACAATCATCTCATAACCGTAGCCCATGAACACTCCCCTGCGCGTGACAGGCTAGCCTCTACACTTGCGAAATGACTTAGATCTACCCCTTCAACACCCATGTGCGGAACTCCTTCTCCATAATATATTTTAAATTTCACTCTATCATCCATACCTGTCATGCAAATTCATCGAATTCTTAACATGTGCACAATTTAACGCTACATTGTACGACTAATAATGATCACAAATTTGAATTCTAAGAACGTAGTTTAATTCATTTTTCTTTCGGTCCATACTTGCTGCCAAATTTAACCAAGAGAGTTGCAATATTTCAATTCTTACAAATTCTTCATATTCCGTAATCATTTCAAATTTCTATGAGAGCATGACTAAACTAATGTGTCAGGAACCTCTATAGATTGAGTTATTTTTCGGTCCTGACAATTTTAGCCAGCCGGCTCTACATGACATCTCCGATTTCTCAGTACACAAATAACCGAATTTGGATTCTACATTTCCCAGTTCGTCGAAAATTTATCCAGAATCTCTAATCAAAAAACTATTATTACAATCGAAATTTTAATCCCTACCTCTAGTCATCCCTACATCAAAACTTTATCCACAAATTCTAATCAAATAACTATTATTACGATCAGAGAACCTACAAGTCCTCTATGACATTTTAATCCGTACCGAACGAATTATTAATTGCTAACTAAGTCATATAACTAAACATCTGTCCATACCGACATAACTATAAATTCCTAACTAATTCATCTAACTAAACATCTATCCGTACCAAAATAATTATAAATTCCTAACTAAGTCAACTAGCTAAACAACTTGCATCAGGTACTCATTCCTAACTAAGTCATCTAGCTAAATAACTATTATTACTCTGTTTAATCTGATTACTATATTACATATTTAACATTTAAATACTTACACAAAAAAAATTAGTACGTGCCGCAATGCAGATCTCCTCCTCCTCCTCCTCCTACCTCTCTTCTCCTTCTTCCTTCTCCTTCTTCTTCTCCTTCTCCTCCTCTCTTCCTCCTGTTTTTTTTGCTGTGCGCTCGGTGGCTGGCTCGAGTGGGGGGCTAGGCCGCACGCGGCTTAGATAGGCGCTGTCTGTTGCCAGTTCAAATGGCGACAGAGAGACTGTCGTCATTTAAATTGGCGACAGAGGTGACGGTTGCTCTTTGTCGCCGTTTCAAATGGCGATAGAGAGCCTGTCCCTATCTGAAACGGCGACAGACTGTCTGTCGCCATTTGAAACAGCGACAGAGAGCCTGTCTGTCGCCATTTGAAACGGCTACAGACTGTCTGTCGCCATTTGAAATGGCGACAAGTGGGTAGATTTGTAATTTTTTTTCGGCATATTATTTTTGTAAAATAGAATAAAAATAGTATTATTTTTTAAAAAAATTCATTCTTGTACTCTTTTGAAAGCTGAGGACATAAGCTTCAATTCTTTCCATTGTGAACCATCCAAATTCGGTAATTTTCAAGCTTTAATTTGTGTTCTAGCTTTGTTCCTTTGAGTTGGTTGAATCCAGTAGCATCCACAATGCATAAAAACCCAAAAATATCTGTACACATACCTTTGGGAACCAATTCATCCTTTGTGAATACTTTGATCCCAGTTGAGACTAGCTATTTCATATTGTTTAGAGCTGCTCTACTTGATACATTGCATAATCTTGATTTATCATATCATACTATCTTGGGACATCAAGTTAGGGGTTCCAAAACTTTGTTCATACTAGTGTTGGCCGAAAGTCACTCAAATAAAGAAAAGAGAAAGAAAGAGCCGAAAAAAGAGCAAAAAAAACGAAGAAAAGAAAACAGAATAGTGGCCGGTAGCACTACGTTGAGCAAAACCCTAATTTGTGTTTATTATTTTCAGATTGTGCAATTGTATTAATTAGTGAGCAATCTTGTGCCCTTTTACCTTTTCTGAAGCAATTAGCTAGCGTCTCTCCATAACTTATGCAACACGAGCTTTGGTGCTGAAATTATTCTTATTTAGCTCATTCCATTGGTTGCATTAAGTTTCATCATCTTTGAGTGTGTGTTGTCTTGAAATTCGCTTATATCTTTGAGATCGGCAACTAGAGCTTGTGAATTCTAGTTTGGATCATTACTTATCATTACAATAACTAGAATTATCAAATTGCATAGGAAATATATATTGCATGTCCAAGCTCCACCTTTTACAAGCTAAATAGGTACCGTTCTCCTTGCAATCGTTTTGCCAAGCTTGAGTGTGTTTATTACGAACCAGCCGCCAGTTACCACCTGTTTGCTTGGTATGAATTTGTAAGAACTTGGTAAAAGCTTGAGTGTGAGAGACTTTGAATCACCAGATCCTAGTACTTGATAGGAACATATATTTGTGATTTGTTTCTTGTCTTCACTAACAATGGCAGGTTCTAACATTGTAGTGCTTGGGCCAACAGCATCCTAGGATAAGAGATAGTTCATTGTAGTGCTTGGGCCAACAGCATCCTAGGATAAGAGATAGTTCACACTCCGAGATACGAAGAACGTATGAGCACAGCTTCACCACCACGGGAGGTACGACGATATAGCACATGTAACAAAAGTAAGTTGACCGTAGCTATTTTTAGTGGTAAATATGATCCTGAAGGTTATCTTACTTGAGAATTAGTTGTAGTACAATCATTTGATAAAAATGGAATTCTTGAGCATTATAAGGTTAGGGTTGTTACTAGTGGATTTACTGATTTTGCTGCCCTTTGGTGGAATATTATATGTGTAAAAATTAGGACATCCCTAGCACATGGATTAAATTTAAGAAAATTATGAGAACTAGATTTGTTCCTTCATATGGTTCTCGCCAATTACGCAATAAATTGCAATATCTAAAACAAGGTAGTAAAACTGTGGACGAGTACTACCAAGAATTTCAGCTTAGATCTTTGCGTTGTGGGTTAGAAGAAACCGAAAAGACTAGGATGAACAACTTTTATTTTGGACTAGATTTTGATATTCATATCATGATATCTTGTAAAGAATTCAATTCTATGTCATGTTTGATTAATCTTTCATGTAAAGCTGAAAGAAAAATATAGAGAAGACAATCAACCACAGTTCAAGTTCCTATAGAGTTAAATGCTAATCCTAGTTGCATGCTACAGCTTATTTCATTTGCGGCACCATCAATTTTTTCTGATATGTGTGATACCGAAAGCTTGCTACCACATTGTTCGAATTTTAGAACATTGAATTGTATTACAAATCAGCATGCCGTCGTTGATGAGTGGAAGCCCATTAAAATGGCGTCACCGTTGTTGGAATGGTTTGGTATTGCTTGTTTACAATCTGGTCATATGAATGAGCTTTGCTTGTTAGCAAAACTTGTAGTTTTGCCCATCGATGTTATTGAACAAGGTTTACAAAACATGAGTATTTTTTATCTAAGGTCAGGGATAGATATGTGCTTTACTTATATTTGCAAATTAAGTTGCAAACTGAATCTTGTTAATATTTATGTTATATGCTTCACTTATAATCACAAATTGAGTTGCAAAATTGTGAGGAAAGGTGCTTTGCTTAAATCTGATTTCCTCATTTGTTGTTATGTAAATATCATTCCGCGAATCCAAAAGAACAATGAAATATGCGATATATACATATATGATGCGTACACATTGTTCTTTTTGTTGGTTATTTCTTTTCCAACTTGTCCAAAACCGAGGATTGTTTTCCTTCAAGGAGGGGAGGAAGCATAGAAGAGTGGTAGCTTTTATCAAGCAATTATATGCTGGAAAGAAGTGTTGAGTTATATGGGTAATTATCAGGTGAATCCTCTAAATGTTTTTCTTATCTTTAAAATATATAAAGAGGCGGAGCTACCATTTTATTTAAATAAATGCAGGACCTATATGATAATGTTTTGTGCTAAAGACGAGCTAAAAGTTGAGCTTGAGTCGAGGACTACTCAAATTCAGGAAGGGGAGGATGATGAGGACATCACTACTATGGATACGTCCACACCTAGTTGGACCAACTCCAACATGTCATCCATGAGCCAAGAAGATAGAGCTATCGAATCCATCACGTTCTTGAATCCAATTCGGCCTCTAGATACTAGTCTGAAGTAAAATGAGCATAACATTTTTACATACGGAGTCCAATTGGAGAGTTCCTGTACTTGATTGAAAGCTTACAACAATACCTTTCAAATGGATCTGTTCCTAGCCCTAGATTCATCGTGGATCAGCCGAAATCATCGAAACAATAAGCTACATCACTGTTTTTGGCTGTTTTGGGCCTTGTAAGCGTGATGGGGCCAAGCCCAAGTTGTGTGCGCCCCCTGGCTGCACACAACCCTAAGAAGACCCTCTCACATCCCTCCCTCTCATATACTCAGTAGCCGCGATCTTAGAAACTTGAGTTTTGTTTAGTTGTAGTTTTCCTTGGTGAAACTATTTGGTATTCTCTTGTTCGGCGAGATCAACAGGAATACCGTGCTTCGGAACCCCATATCAATACTTCAATTATATTTACAATTTTAGATTGCTTTTGTTTTGTCCTTGCTTGTTCTTCGATTGCTTGGAGGAATTGATCTTCGTGATCAGGTCAACCGGGTTTTGGCACGGTTGATAACAACTCGGAGTTTTGTTCAGCGATTGCTTGGCGTCGGTCGTGTTTCGGTCGTAACCTGGATCGTGAGGGTCATCTCTATTAATCGATAGCTATCCATCTCACCGAAAGATTGGGCATCCTTTAATGTAACACCCGTGAAGTTAAACCATCGCTTTCCGGGTTTGTTTTGGAAAGATTTGGTTTTGTTTTTGTTGGTAGCTTGTATGTGTCTCTCGCCGAGATGCATTTTGAAGCAAAATACGCTTTTTATGTTGAAAAGCGTAAAAGGGTTAAAGGTTGACCGGGCATTTTAAAGGGAGGCAAAATGTTGACTTATTGATCCATCCCTCAAATGAACGATCAGAGACCATGATGCGTAGAGCTCGTTGAAACAATTCCGTTTGTCTACTCACATGCTATGTGTGGTGTTCGAATGATGGTTTTATCAAGTATCGAAGTTAGACGCGCCAGATAAATAAATAAATAAATAAAAAGAAAAAAAACTAACCTAGGCTGACCCCCTTTTTCCCCCTCCTGGTGTAACATCCCAAAAATTCGTCTAAATATTATTTTATTGTCAATTGTGCTTTTTATGTTTTTCTGGAATTTATTTGGATTTTTCTGGATTTATTTGAATTAACTTTAAATTAAGTATATTGGTCCTTTGTTGGAAACCATTTAAATTTAAGCAAAGTTAAAATAAAGTTTTGCCAAAAATATTTTATCTGAGTTCAAAATGTCTCAAAGTATTTTTGAGAATTTTCTTGGAATTTTCCTGATTATTTTATTGCCTAAAACAAATAAAATAAATTTCTGTAATTATTTTATATGGAAAATCCTTTTAAAAATGGGTGAACAGTGTTGGGCTCGGCCCATACGCTGTATGCGTGCGGCCCAGAGTAACGCGGCCCGTTTAGCCCGTTTTCTGGAAGATCTAATCTCCGCCGTTGGATCGAGATCGCGCGGGTGAGGGCAGGGCGTACCGGTTCGGGACTCGGATGGATCTTCGCCGTTGGAAAGAAATCGTGAGCGGTTGGGATCAGATCTTAGCCGCGAGATCATGATCGATGGATCATGATCGGACGGCTGGAGTGTGTCGTCTCCGTGCGGGACTCGGACGCCGCCGCCGTGTCCGAGAAGGACACCGCCGCCGCATCGGTTGGCATCCCTGGCGCAATACGTGGACGTCGAGGGCTATTTAAGGGGTCCGTAGCCTCCCCGAGAATCGTCGCCGTGTGCCGTAGTTGTTAGCCGGAGCCATTCCGCGAGAACCGTTGTAGATCGCGCCTGGGAGCTCGCCGTAGTTGGTTGCTTGCGCCGCGCTTGTTTCGTGCTTTTGCGCCGCCGTCGAGTCGTTTCTCGTCGGTTGGGTTCCGGATCTGAGACCATCGTGCTGTGCCACGTCGGTGTGGGGGAGCAGCGCCGCCGTTTCGTCGCCAGGACGCTGTCGTCAAGGTCGTCGTCTTCAAGGCCGGTGGAGTTGCGCCGCCGCACCGCCAGCGTCGCGTTGAAGCTTCAAGAACCATCGGATCTCCAGCGAAGGGTCGAGATCGTGCCACGTAAGCTTGGACCTGTATCCATTAGATGCGATCTGTGCGGTGGATTCTGCGCCACAGAGATGGACCAATCGGATGTCGCCGCGTGTCAGGCGCAGAGGCCGAGGCGCCATAAACCCGGTTCACGGTGGACTCGATCCGATCCATGGACCAGGTCTATGGACCGGGACGCATGGCAGCATCGGGTCGGTTCAGATCCGCGCTGACGTCATGATGACGTCACGCTTGCGCAATAAGTCTGTTTTCAATTTAAAAATAATTCTGTTAATTCTGATTTTCTAATTTCTGAAATTTCAGTATTTATTCCAAACTTCAAAAGGCTATATCTTTTGCATCTTAACTCGGATTTGGGTGATTCAAATTTATAAAAATTTGTAAAATTGAGATATATTTAATGGTAAATTTTAATTGATTTTTGGAGTTCATTTGCTCTTTTTTTGTGTTTATTTGCTTTTCTCCTTAGTACGCGTAGACGTTGAATTGTGCGACGCTTCGGAGGAAGATCCAGCAACTCAAGAGCAAGCTCAAGATCAAGATCAGGACCTATTCCAAGGCAAGTTGTGCTTTGATCATGTTGAACCCATGTTTATAAAATTGCTATATTCGTTTTACCTTATTGCATATTATTTCAAGTATACAATTGTTTCAAATTAAATTGGGACTTAGCTATTATACCAATTTGATCTACACCTTACCTTGTCATTGTATGCCATGATCTATTATCACCCTAGATTGGTTCATTATAGTTGGTTAGTAATAATAATCAACATGGGATGGTTAGACCGTATTAGTTGCTTAGCCATGCCACGTCATCACATGTGATTGAGACATTGATAATTAATCTTGACTAATGGAATATGGAACGATGTTATGAACTTGTGTGTCATGTGGGATCACACGATGAGATTGAGTTGTTGTGGCGAGTCATGTCACGCAACGATGTTGAAATGTTGATGGCACGTGGTGCTTGGTAAACAATTGGGTGATATTCACTTAGATTGGGGCGAGTGAAAAGGGGCGAGTATGCCAAGGTGGGCCTGATGGGCAGAGGGTATGTGGATGTCTTGCCTTGATCACTCTAAGGACTAAACCTTGCAAGCCTTTGACCTGAGTCAATCATGCAACCACATGTCTGGTGTGGGCCAGCCTAGCTGATTAATTTGCAATGTCCTAATTTTGGTACTATCGTGGTCGGTGTGAGTTTCCGAGTTATAGAGTAATTCACATGGCGCAAGAGGGGGGCCCTGGATGTGGTAACCAGTCCCACCAGTGTTGAAACCTTAGCGGGTGGTACCGAGTTAAGCCAGCGCATTGTAAAGGCTTTGTTATAATCACTCGCCTTGGTGGTGTTTGGTTGTATCACATGGGTAAAGTGCATAACCTCTGCAGAGTGTGAAACTATTCGGATAGCCGTGCTCGCGGTATTGAGCAATGCTCGGAATTACTGATTAAGGGTTAGCTTGATTAAATGGACAACTTGGATGGGATGGCGGAATGCCATGTGGAAGATGGAATTTGACTTAGAATTGGAAACTTGGTTTACTTGAAATCTTTGAATCTATTTATTGTTATTTGTTTCTGATCTTTACAATCTATTTATTATATTTGTTCATAAATCTCGCTTATTGCAAAATAGCCATGATAGCCTATCCATTGGAATAAGCCTTGCATATAGTTACATAGAATTGCATTACGTGTACAACTTGTTGAGTGCTTTAAGTACTCACCCTTGCCAACAACAATAATCAACGATCGAAGAATCTACACTGTGTTGGAGGAGGAGTTCGGGAGGACACGAGTCATTAGGGTCCGAGTCTTGTCGGTTTACTGTGGTGAATCGATGAGCTATCTCGTTTTCTACTTTCATTGCTTAATTCTTAGCTTATATTTTGGTCTTGCCTGCGTGGTTTAATAATGTAAGCCGGTCATAAGATCATACCCTTAGCTATATCAATAAATGAACTACTATTTCTATTATCGTTGAGTATGATATGATATGTACCGATGTTGAGCTGTGTGCACTAGCGTTGATCCTGGGACTAGTGCGGTAAACACAGTGGGTTCGAATCAGTGGATTCAGTCCTTACAGAGGTGGTATCAGAGCATACTGACTGTATGTCTTGGCCCTAGATAGTATGGAGAAGTCCAGGTTGTGTCCGAAACTATTTTCTAAAGGAAAATTTAAATTTGACTAACAAAACACTCTCGACTCATCTCATTCTCTACTTCTCGCCTTTGCTGAATTTACCGTTTACTTGCCGTTTCGGGTGGAGAACTTATTCAAAGTTCTTGTGAAGCAGATGCCGATCGTTCCGACCTTTGAGGAGTCAGCAGGTGGCTACGCCATGGAGCTGTGGAGAGTTCTTCAGACGCTTGGAGGTTTTTATCGTCCGCTTTACCGAGGAGGCAGCTGGACCGTTAATGGTGTTCACCGAGGATTTGTTTGCAAGCTGATCATCTACGCCCGAGAGAATGATGAAGCTAGTAGGCCGATCAGCATCTCCGCCAGAAGATTCTCGTACGAGGTTGCGATTCAGGAGGTTGCCCGACTTGCTCTTCGCCGTGTCTGTCGCGACTACGCCGACGAGCTTCACGACTCAGTGTTTCGATTTCACCCTGATGTGCAAGCATGCCGACACCGACAGATCGTAGAGGACGAGTGTGCTACCGTGGTACACCTTGCGGAGTTCGCCCTTGCCCAGGAGGAGCATATGAGAGAGACCACTCAGGAGCTGGAGACAGTGTATGAGGCACTCAGAGTGACGGAGCAGGAGCTTAAGGAGACCCGTCTTTGCGGCTATCGGAATGATCACCGAGCTAGGAGAGGCCACGGAGGGTTGAGGACGAGTTGCAACAGCGTGACCCGAGAAGCTCGGGAGCCGGTTGAGGAGTCCGAGGAGGATCAGAGGAGCGAGAGTGGGAGCAGGAGGAGGAGTGCGGACCACTGTTGTTCTTTGAGGAGCGTGAGAGGTCATCGGGATAGGTTCGCTCCTATGCCAGCCCAACCGCCGGTGTATGCACCGAATCAGTCTCAGCCAGGGTGGCTGGATGAGTGAGAGTCAGTCTTGGAGTTGTGTTGAGACTCGAGTGTTGAGTCGCGTCTTTAAGTTAGTCTTTACCTCTTTAGTGGGCGTTAAGGTTTCTGTTTAGTTTGCTTCTTTGTAATCTTTGAGTGTGCAGTATGTGTTGCAAAGCTTGTAGGCTTAAATAAGCAGCCATACCAAGAATAAATAAAGAATTATTTCAGTTGGGTATAACCTATCTTCCCCGCTTTAGAAATTCTTGCTTCTTATCTATGCTACATCTACCTTTCCTAACCCAAGAGGCAATCATCAGATGGTGAATACTCGTGGAACCAACGGTGCTTCGGGAAGTGGACTACTCCAGAATGACAACCCCAATGATGGAGGCCATCTCCAACCACCACCGCCAGTGGACATGCAGAATCTGGGAGCGCTTCTTGCCGCGCAGACTCAACTAATGCAGACTATGATGCAGCAGATGCAACAGATGACCAATGTAGCAGCAACCAACAACAACCATGCAGCTCAGAACAACAGTGGTGGACCTCGACCTTACAACAAGCTGTCAGATTTCAAGAGGACTCGGCCGCCAACCTTTGCTGGGAATGTTAATCCTTTGGAAGCCGATGACTGGCTAAGGACTATTGAGAAGAAGCTGCATATTACTCAATGCGAGGGCAATGAGAAGGTGCTCTACGCCTCTCATCAACTGGAAGGAACCACCGCAGAATGGTGGGAAAATTACTGTGCCGCACATGGAGCCCCGCAGGAGATTACCTGGGATGAGTTTACTACCGCTTTCCGCCAAAATCATGTCCCAGAAGGAATGATGGACCTTAAAAATGAAGAATTGTGGCTCAAACAAGGAGGCCACCGGTGGCGAGTATCGAATAAGTTTACCCGATTAGCTCGCTATGCCCACGAAGATGTAGCGACAGATAAAGCTAGGCGATCTCGTTTCATGAAGGACCGAATTGAGATTGCAGGTGGGACTGATCACCCACAATTTTCTAGATTTTCAGGAGCTAGTTAATAAGGCTTTGATTTTGGAGGATAAGCGCAAGGAGTTAGGTGAAAACCGTAAGTGCTTGATGACTAATCAGGGTGGATGTCCAAACCACCTACGCCTGAGGATGTCACCACAGCAGTTTACCAGATTCCAACCGCCAGCCGTGAATAAGACAGCAACCCCTACACCTCGCCCTGCTAATCAGAACTTTCAGACGCCAAAGACAGGCGGTAATGCACCAGAGGAGTCGCCAGATCGCAATCAAGAGATGCTATACATGCAATGAGCCAGAGCACTTTTCTAATAGGTGTCCATAGAAGGGAGGCATCATGCTAGTTCGCTTTAATTTGGGAACAACACCTGCCAAGGCACCGGCTTCAGGAGGAAATCGTGCGCCCGGTCAAGCTGGAGCAACCCCTCAATCAACAGCGCGTGGTAGGATCAACCACATCACCGCAGATGGAGCTCAAGAGGCTACAAACGTCGTACTGGATGTTATCCTTGGAATGGATTGGTTGTCTAAGCATAAGGCTGTTTTGGATTGCGGCCGAAGGATTGTATCTCTGGAAGGCCCTAGTGGCCAGATGGCGCCATTTGAAGTCTTGTATGGAAGAAAGTGCAGAACACCTCTTTGTTGGAATGAAACAGGAGATCGCTAAGTCTTTGGTCCTAATATTTTGAAAAAGGCTGAAGAACAAGTAAAAATGATTCAAGAAAGATTGAGAACAGCGCAATCTAGGCAAAAGAGCTACGCTGATAATCGTCGGAGAGAGTTAACCTTTGCTCCTGGTGACTATGTGTACTTGAAAGTCTCACCACTTAGAGGGATTCGTCGATTTCAAGTTCGTGGAAAGTTAGCACCAAGATTTATTGGACTGTTTCCAATCCTAGCTAGAAGTGGACAAGTGGCTTATCAGTTGGAGCTGCCACCGCAGTTGTCAAATGTGCACAATGTGTTCCATGTGTCGCAGTTGAAAAAGTGTCTCAGGGTACCAGAAGAGCAGATGCAGATTGAGAATGTTGAGCTCCAAGAGGATCTTACCTACCCAGAGTATCCGATCAAAATTTTGGATGAGGCAGAACGCAGAACAAGAAACAGGACGATTAAGTTTTGCAAGGTTCAGTGGAGCAACCATTCAGAAAAGGAAGCAACCTAGGAGCGAGAAGAAGATCTTAGAGCAGAGTACCCCAATATTTTCCCCTAGTCCGTCCAAATCTCGGGGTCGAGATTTCTTTTAAGGAGGGGAGGTTTGTAACATTCCAAAATTTGGATTTTAGAATGTTTAAATTTGAAAATTTACCATTTGCATTTTTCTTGAATTAATTTCAGCTTAATATGAATTTTTCATTTTTGTAAAAGGATTTAATTTGACTAATCTATTCATCAAACAAAATATTTTCAGCTTTAGTTGGGTTCGTTATACTGCAAGGAATTTTTCTGTATTTTTGGAGATTTTTCTGAATTTATTTGCTTTTATTTGAATTTTTGGAATTTCTTTAATTAAGAAAAGCTTTGATTTTCCAAAATCCTTTTTGGGCCGAATTCCACCGGCCCGTTCTTTTTTTTTCGCAGCCCGGCCCGCTTCGCGCGTTCGCCGCCCACCGGCCGCCGCGCCGCGGCCGTCGATGGGCGACACGCGTCTGTTGCAATTCTTGCGCGCGTCGCCCGCGCGCCGTCGCCGAAACCCTAGCACGCACGTCATTTTCGGCGTCCGTGCCGCGCACGCCTCCCCAGGCTATTTAAGCCGCCGTTGCACCCAGCCCGAGGTTCGCCTCCTCACGCCGCACCCGCCGCCTCAAGCCTCGCCGTCCGAGTCGCTTCCGTCGCGGAGATATCGCTCGCCGAAGTCCTTCGCCGCCGCCGAAGCAATCCGCCACGTCGATCTCTTCCTCCAGTGAGGCTCCGCCGCATTCTTTGGTTCCGCCGTTCTCCCCTTTTTCCCCGCGTCCTTTTGCCCCTAGTCCCGTGGCATTCCGTCGCATTTTCGTGCGCCGCCGAGGACTTCTTCTTCGCCTCCGGCCTTCCCCGCGCCAGCACCGCCGCCTCGCACCGTCGCTCTCCATCGATGAGCCGTGGCCATCCGATCTTGCGCCAACGCCCCAGATCGCTCCACATCACCGTCGCCCGCGCGCTGCCTCCCTGCCTTCCGATCTGCCTCGGCCCGATGGATGCGTGCCGCGTGGACGCCCCAGATCGGTCCGCGTCGCCTCGTTCCCCGTGCCGCGCCGCGTCACCCGCCCACGTGGCCCAGCCACGTATGCCCTAGCCCCGCGTGGCACGCCACGTCAGCGTGGTCTGCCACGTCGCCCCCAGATCCCCTCGGTGGATGCAGTCCATCGTGAACCCAGGCACTGACATGTGGGCCCCACGTGTCAGTGGAATTTCCTTTCCTTTTTATTCTTTTTCAGAAAATCCAAAATTCCAGCCAATCCCAGTCTGCCACGTGTCAATCTCTCTGATTTTTCTGATCTGGAAATCTTCCAGGAGCCCGTTCTCCTTCGTTCAAGCTCCGATTCCAGTGATTCAAATTTCTAAATTCATCTAAATTCAAGATCTATCTTCCAGTACCATTCTTTTCAAATTTTGAATTTTATTTGAATTTGTTTTATTTATTTGCTCTCGTTTCGCGTGTAGACGACGCAGTCGAAGCTCAAGCAAATCAACAGTCAGAGGTAGATCCAGCAGGAAGCAACGAAGGCAAGTCTTCCTTGAACATATTGATCTCAAATTTTACAAAATGCTTATGTTGTTTTAAATTATGCATGCTTACTTTTATGCAATGTATTTTAAATACAGTTTTAGAGTATAGTTAAATACAAGAATTTGTTATACCCTTATTGGTATTGATCATGTCAAACCTTTGTCACCCTAGATAATACTAGCTATTTTATTTGGTGATATCCAGTAGGTTAGCATGGAACGGTAGAATTGCTTAGTCCAGCTTAAGCGTTTCGGTATGGTGCCATTATGGGAATCATTTCAAGTATTGTTTAAACTTATTTGTGAAATTGCGGCAATTGGTGTTGCTGCTGTGATTTAAGTAAAATAAAGTGCAAATGATTTAGACCGGGGCAGATGGATGTTTGGCGGGTGCAAAAAGCACGAGACCTTGGTATGTGAATGTTCCGCCCTAGTCAATTAAGGACCGAAGCGTGTGTTACCATGGACCGAGCACTACCGTACAACCACAAGTCTATATGGGTACGACCTGGCTAAATAATTTGTGCGTCTCATTATTAGCCGCCGGTTGGTGAGTGCGGATATTGGCAGTGCAAGAGGGGCTTCAGATCGGGCGGCTAGAACCCTAGCGGTGAAACCTTAGCGGGCGAGGTTAATAGTGGGGGTTGTGCATTGTAAAGGCCTTGTCATGATCTCTCTGCCGACACACCAAAGGAAGTTTGTTAAGGCATGGCAACAAGAGTCGATCATGTCTTGTGGGTAAAGTGTACACAGTCTGCAGAGTTAAAACTACTTAAGTAGTCGTGCCCATGGTCAAGGGCAGGCGAGGTACACTTGCACATTGTAGATTTTATGGTTTTGTTTTAAAGGAAAATGTTGGTTTGGGAATCCGTGAGCAGATGGAACTCTCGGGTTATGGTTTGGCGGATGGAGCCAGTCAGGTAGATGGAACCTGCTTTAATTGTCATATCAAATTCAATTACTATTCAATTACCTTTTGATCAAATGATGCTTTAAGAAATTACTATTGTTATTTACAGTTAAACTTTGCTTTATGCTAAAAGAGCCATATTATGCCTTCAATTGTTTAGCCTTGCATATAGTTATCATGCATTATGTTTCCAAGACTTGCGAAGTACATTTTGTGCTCACCCTTGCAACATCCCCAACCTTCCACAGAAGAGTTCGTAGAAGCTGAAGGTGACTACGATTTCTACGCTTGTGGTTACGACGAAGGTGATCCGGAATGCTAGGACGTGAATCCCAGTCGATTGCCTGTTGGGCAAATGAATGGGCTTACTTTGCTTTTGTTATTTCGTTTCCGCTGTTTCTTATTGAACTCAAGCTATGATGCTGCTTATTTGTAATAATTGGCCATAAGGCTAATACTCTTTTGCTTAATTAATATTATTTGATTCGTGATATGGATGTGTTGTGTGTGCTAGCTTTTCCTGGACTAGCACAGGTTATACACAGAGGGTTCGGATTTGGAGATCCGGTCCTGACAATACTGAAGTTCGTGGTAAATATGAATGTCATATGGCATTTGAAGTGGATCATTTGCATCACATTGCATTTGCACATGCATTGGAAGTTATGTCGTGATCTTATGGTTGCGACCGTACCGGTACATCATCGAAGGATGCAGCTCCATACCTTGTTGGGTATGCAAGTAGCAGTTCATATGCATTCATACGCATTCATATGCAATTGTTGTATGGAATTGAATGTGGTATTTGTTAGCGTTGCATTGGAAGTTATTATGAGAAGCAGTGCTTCTCCATTGTTATAACCATTGTGGTATGACTTGTGGATTTATGAAGATACTAAAGTCATATGTGGTTTTACATTGCATCTACATGCACTTTAATTGCATTGTAAGGGTATTCCATTTTAATTATATTTATGAGGAATTATTTGTAGAACTTCTGTAATATCTTTACATGTAGCTATTATGTGGTTATATATGTGTTGATGGTTTTTTGTGGGTGGTTTTCTATTGCTCCTTATAGATTTCAAGTTATTCTTGATGTTGAGGAGTATATAGAGCTTAATGGAGATTTAACTTAATTAGTTAAGTACACACATAACTTTGGAACGGTTTTTTCCTACCGTTAACATGACCTACATCTTGAGTAGTGCTCTATGTCTTATGAGAGGTTAAGTAGAATTTTTTTGAATTGTAGTACCATGGTTTGATCTAAGTAATTTTATTTTTTTATGATGATGGTTGACCCTTATGCAATCGTATGTTGTAGCCTTTTCACTATAATTCCTTAATGTTGATTAGGAAATAATGTCTCAAATTATTGAAGAATGAAATTGTTATGAAGGTTGATGTTATGCTATTATCTTCATACTTAGTGAAGCATTAAATTATTGTCTAATCTACTGTGGTTTAAATAGCTTGTTAAAGCCAGTTTACTTGTTGAGATTTTATATCTCACTCTTGCTTTATCATTCCAGGTTCTTGAGTGGATGTCTTTCTTGAAGGGATGGGAAGTAGCAGCACTTCTGCACGTTCATGTTATCACCTAGCCTTTTAATGTTGTGCTATAATATTAAGCATGTAATCACTACTGCCTGGATTAAGATGCTTAAATGAGCTTTAGAGCTGTTGTCTTTGATATACCTATTCCTGCTTAAGGTGTTAATCATGATAGTGTGTTGCTTATATATATCTATTTTTATTGTTGCTTCCGCGTTGCCTTTGTTTTTAGAGGAGGTGCTGCCGAATTTTTTTTATTTTGGTGTGGTTATAAGGTAGTTTAGTAGCATCCTAGGCGTTTATGGGTCCTCGGGTGTTATAGTTAAGCCTCATCAGTCACACAATAGACAACACACATGTACACTTCTAGTTCTAGGCTAGCAAGCATAATCTTACTGTTCTATATTTGCTTCTCGCAAAAATATTTATTTTTCTGTGCTTTTTAGAATAACTTATTTTTTTTAATAATTATTCTATATTATTGTCACCGCAAAGTACCCAAATTCCCTTTTTTCACTTTTCCCCTCGTTTTTTCCTCTTTCCCCCCTTTTTCCATCTCTCTTTTCCCCTTCCTTTTCCCTGCGCTGTCTTTTTTCCTGGCCGGTCTCGCTGACCACGTCCACGCCTCCCTACCGCCTCGCCTCCCCCACCTCCTCGGCCCTCCTCCGCCACCTCGACTTCCCCGCCGCCTCAGCGCTCCCCGTCGCCCTGCCTTCCTCGCCGCCTCGTCTCCCCCACCGCCTCAGCCCTCCCCGTCGCCTTGCCTTCCCCGCTCCCCTCCCTCGAAACCTCTGCCTCCCGCCTCCAGTTCCCCTACGGCTCCCTCCGGCCTCCCCGCGCGCTGCCGCCCCTCCCTCTCCCCTTTGGCTCCGGCTTCCCCGTGCGCCGTCGCCCCTCCCTCTCCCCTCCCCTCACTCGCCAGCGCCACCTCCCTCCTCCGGCCCGGCCATGGCGCGGGCGGCCAAGAAGGCCCCCTCCAGCACGGCAAGGCGTGGCACAAGCACGCCTGAGGAGTGGCAATAGCATGGTGCGACGCGGGCGCGGCAGCGGCAGCGATAGAGGCGAAGACTGGCTCGTACTGCCGCGTGCCCTGCCCCCGACCGGGGGTTGTGCCACGGGCCGACGTGCTGTCGCCATGCCGAGCCAGCACGTGCACGACCCAAACAGCCGTGTCAGGCCGTGCCGTCCATCGTGCCCCATTTTTGGGCCCGGCACGGCCGACCTACAGTACCGGGTTGGCACGGCACGACCCTCTAACGTGCCAGGCTAGATTTAGGCCTTGCTGTGCTCTTGGTGTCTCGAGCCAACCCACCAAGGTACGGCCTATGTGCCCACCTCTAGCCTAGACCTACTTCGGCGCCCGCTGCAGTAAAAGCTTCATCCCCTGCCGACATCGCCACTGCGCCTTTTTAGAAGGCGAGATGTAAATATTGCCCTTTCAAAGTGTGACAGAGGCACAAGTCGCCCATCGAATGAGCGACTGACCACCATGTCAGCGTCGAGGCGGTTCGGATCCCCCTGTCGCCAAATCAAAGAACGATTGGCACTTCGGATCCCCTTGTTGCCTAACCAAATGGTGATTGATCATAAATCGATCTTTCATTGGAAGAAAAAGAAGGCGCGGGCCTCTGTTGCCCAACCAAAGGGCGACAGAAGGTGGCTAGTTAAGCCGCGCCGCGCGTACTGTAGCCACTCCGATTTCATTTCAACCAGCCGAGCACCAGCCAAGAAAAAGAGAGGAGTGGGAGGAAGAAAAGAGAAAAAGGAGAAGAAGGAAAGGGAAGAGTAGCTGTGCGAGATTTGTACAGGTAATTTTGTTCATGTTTATTTTGTTTAGCAATAAACCATGGTACGATAGAATTTTTTTTAGATCTAGTTAAATTTAGAGGTTACGGATAAATCTAGTTATATTTTTAGTAACGTAGTTAGTTCATAGAAATTTTAGATCTAGTTAAATTTAGAGGTGACGGTTAGATTTAGTTAAATTAGTTATATTTTTAGTAATTTAGTTGGTTCGTAGAAATACATGTGCGTAGATGTTTTTAAGAATAATAATATATTTTTAGGAATGTAGATATTTTTTACAGATAGATGTAGATAGATATGTTTTTTAGGAGTGTAGATTTTTTTATAGATAGAAGTACATAGATATATATTTTTAGGAGTGTAGATGTTTTTAGAAATAGAAGTAGAGAGATATATATTTTTAGGAATGTAGATGTTTTTTGCACAGTTTTCAGAATCATGCTCGTGTGTTGATAGATTTGTAGCCATTACACCTTTGTGTTACACAACTGTGTATCAGCCTGAAATGCCAAACTGATTTCCACAATATTTGAGATCATTCAGAGTATCTAGTTATGTTCCATGACAATATACATGCTAATTGAACAACTTGAAAATTTCAAGGCATAATAGTTTTTGCATCAGTAATGGGCACACTTGATTTCCAAGTAATGTATTTGTAGGAGTGTAGATGTTTTCTAGAAATAGAAGTAGAGAGATGTATATTTTTAGCAATGTAGATAGATACATATTTTTTGAAGTGTAGATATAGATAGATCTAGATTTGTTTTTAGCAAATAGTTATAGTATTTTTTACGAAAAGTAATTAATTCGTGGGTTAATGAATCGGTTCACAGATATGTCAGAATGAATTCTATTCAGAATCTATTATGGAGAAGGGGTTTTCATGTATGGTTTGGAGGGTGCGGATCTGAGTAACTTTCAGTATGTAGACAGAAGTTTAAGTAGGTTCGAAGAGCGTACATTTTGTTATGTGTTGAATTGGTTGTATTATACTTTTTGGATGGAACTAGAGAAGTGCCGGTTGAAGTTATTTTGCCTTTGTAGTATGCGAAATAATCATGTTTGTTGGGAGTTAGTTGAGGTGAAGGAAACTGCATCTTAGACGTCATATGTGAGGGGGGCGGAACAACGTGTATGGTATCGGGTGCTTTTAGTGCAAGCATATGAAAGAGTTGTTGCCCCGCAGTAGCAATTGGATGCCGGTGAGTGTAGTCAGCCTCAAAATGAGTTCTGTTATAGTGACACCGAAATTAGGGAGTATAGCCATGAGTAGCATATTCAGGAATGCAATGAGGAAATCATTTACCAGAGTGGTGAACAAGTTGAGGTTGGGGATGATTTTGAAAACACTGGACAAGAAGCGCGGGGACAAGTAGACGAAGGTGAGGAAATTGATGAAGTAATAGCATGGATGGAAGAGGAAGACGGTGAATACACCAGAACAGAATTGGAAGACGACGATGACTCAGATGAGGAAAATGGAGGTGCGGAGCCGCTTGTGCCAACAGATTGAAGCACACATCAATTTAATAAGCTGGTTGTCAATGAAAGCAATGATACACTTTGGCAGTATAGTAACAATGAGGTTAGGCCTAACAGTATGTACCAGACAAAAGAGGCAGTGCAGGATACTGTGAAAGATTGGGCCTTATCAGTAAGAAGAACTTTCAGGGTTAATAGGTCCACCCCAACCTGCTATGATGTGGTGTGCGATATCCAAGGGTGCCCTTGGAGAGTGCACGCGTACAAGCCCAAATGGGGCACCCATTGGCTATGTTCGAAGGTTGAACAATATAGCTGTATGACTGAGGAAACCCTGATGGCTCACAGGAACCTATCATCCGGGTATATCGCGAATATCATGTACCCGGAGATAGTTGAGAACCTCAATTTTGAGCCTCGTGCTATTATCCGAGAAATCGAGAACAAATATCAGTACACAATTAGCTACGGGAAGGCATGGAGGGCGAAGCAGAAGGCCTTGGAAATTAGATTTGGAAAATTTGAAGACTCCTACCATAATCTGCTCGCACTGCTCAGTTGCATTCAGAGAAGGAATCCTGGTACTTATTATGATTATTAGGACTGTTCGACAAGCAAGTGGCAGACCAAGAGGCATCTAAAGAGAGTTTTCTTCGCATTCAGAGCTTGCATTAGGGCGTTCTATCACTGCCGTCCATTGTTGTGTGTGGACGGCACATTTTTGACCGGGAAATACAAAGGGCAAATAATGACAGCTATGGGCGTTGATGAAAACAACTAGATTCTGCCTGTTGCTTTTGCCTTTGTGGAAAGTGAGAACTATGAGAGTTGGCTGTGGTTCCTACAGAACTTGAAGATCGGGGTGGTGAAAACTCGTCAAGATGTATGCATACTGCATAACAGGCATGCTGGTCTACTTAGTGCTATCAAACGGTTGTAAACAAGTGAAGAGGAGCCATTTCCATGGCCTGACTTGCAGAGCCGATGGTGCATGAGGCATTTGGGTGCGAACTTTTATAAGCAATTCAAGAATAAGGAACTGATGAACATGTTCAAGAGACTATGTAAGCAGAACCAAGACAGTAAGTTTCGTAATGTATGGAAGAATCTTGATGATTGTCGGGACCCAGATTTGCAAATCCGAAACTCTCTATGTATACTGCACTAATCTAGGATCAAGCTAGTGCACACAGTGAAAACATAGATGAAATATCATTCCATACAATGAATTAACTAAGAAAGAGGCAAATTATTATTAAGTAAAGCAAATGACCTTATGGTCAAAGTTTACATCACTATGCCTTAAGGGTTTAAGAAACGAATAAACTATTGCAGCGAAAAAGATAACTTGGGCCATTCAACATGCCACAGGCAATCGTCTGGGGAACGCCTTCCTAATCCACGCAGTCTTCATAATATTCCTCCTCATGATATTCATTATTTCCTGGTCCTTCCTCAGCAACTGATCAACAAAGGCGTATAGCCGTGAGTTCAAAAAGTACTCAGCAAGCCGTAGGGAGATGATGTGATATTCATGCATGGCTTGACAAAGGATAGCCATATGGTTTTTTTTTTAGAAAGCAATAACTTGAATTGAAATGCAGTAAATAGATTGAAAGCACATTTATGAAAAGGTAATACATAACTAGTAAATCAATGATATATAACATGAACAGAATGGTGAGGCATCACCATACACCATCCAAAACAATTATCAAACCACTAAGCTCAACAATAATACTTTAGACAACAAAACAACAGTGAACTCCCTGTTCACATCCCAACAATTCCACATTCCAACATTTTATGAAACACTCTATACCTCGTGTGAAATTCCCGGGCTTATCCATGACCGCGGACGCGGCTATTCGAATAGTTTTACACTCTACAGAGGTTGTACAACTTTACCCACAAGACATGATCATCTCTTGTTGCCAAGCTATTAACACACATCCTTTGGTGTGTCGGCAGAGAGATCACGACAAAGCCTTTACAATGCAATGTCTAAACTTGGTACTGCCCACTAAGGTTTCGCCCCGCAGGGCCCCCTCTTCCGCCTTGCGAATCTACCCGTCTATCCCGGAACCCACACCACCAATTGATAGTACTCAAGGCTAGACGTTGTAAATTAATCAGCTAGGTCTGTCCCATACTAGACTTGTGGTAGTACGGTTAGGCCCAATTCAATGGTGCACAAGATTAAGTCCTTACGTTATCTCAGGAAAGAGATCCACATCCCAATGTGCTAGAAAGCACCCCCTTTACTGCACGATCACTTGCCCGAGGGAAAACAATTCGTTCAACCAAGACCAATAGCAACCCTGCCATGGTACAACAAGTTTTACAACAGTGGCTAACGGCCACAATTCAATATCTCATTAAGTCAAGATTAACATTTATTCACATATGATATGGATCCCATCGTACAACTAAGAATGTCTAAGCATAGCTACGTTAACCCAATGTTGGTAATATAATCATGTCCAACTAGTAATATCCCAACCTAGAGCTAACAATGGATACATGGCAATCCAATAATCAAGGTGGCATAATGTCAATTAGGCATATAGCTATTCCTATGAAATAAGCATTGATACACAAATAGCATGCAATTGTATAAAATAAAAGTACTTTTGTGAACATAGGATCAATATGATCAAAGGTTATGACTTGCCTTGCTGATCTAGTGCTAAGTCTTGGTCTTCGAAGTCTCCGCTTGCTTCCTTGGAATTAACGTCTACCGGAAAAGAAAGCAATGAACCAAAATAAATAACAAACAGAGACTCAAAAAAGATCAAAATTGAACATAAAAGGCTCTAGAAGATAGAGCTTGATTTTATGATAATTTAGAAATTTGAATCACCTCAATCGGAGTTCGTATGAGAAAGAACGGGCCTCCGAAAGATTAAATTCAAAGAAAAAGACTGAAATTCAGAAAAATCTGAATTTCCCGATTTATTTTTGTATTGGAAAATAGATTTATGACATGTTGCTGACGTCAGCAATCAATTTCACGAAATAAAAATAAATCCAAAAATTCCATTAGGCTGACAGGTGGGACCCTCGGTCTATAGACCGAGTCCACGGTTCTACGCTGGTTCACGGTGGACCGGGCTCATGGGTACAGAGGCTAGGGTTGACGTGGGTGGCAGGCTGACACGGCGCTGAGGTGGCACACACGTGGGCGCTGATGCAGGCGGTCACGCGGACGACCACACGTCGCGCATCCAGCGGTTGAGCTCGGATCGGATGGTGAGGAGGCAAGGGCGCGGGCGGCGAGGGCGTGGCGCAATCGGGACCCAGATTTGCAAATCCGAAACCCTTTGTGTATCCTGCACTAGTCCAGGATCATGCTAGTGCGTACAGTGGAAACATAGATGCAATATCATTCCATTAAGGAGACCATATGGTCGTACAATTCAGTTTATATAAATGTTTGCACTAGTTAATATGGTATCGTTGTGAATGTCTGTGATGTTTGACCCTGTAAAGACTGTGTGCTAGCGTGATCCTGGACTAGCACAGAATACACAAAGGGTCTAGATTCTCAGAATAGGGTCCCGACACCTTTGGTCCAAGCCCTGCTACAGAGGGAGCCGAGACGTGATGAGAATCGTCTTACAGCTGGCTGCGACCCCCTGGAGGTGGTCCTTATGATCATGCCTCGTGCCCATGTCGCTCGAGGTGCGACGAGACATAAATGCGGGCAACAATAAAGAACAACTTTAATTTGCAGCAAAGGCACAAGGCCGGGCCCCGACACAGTGGAGTAGCCAGCTTACCGTGACGAGAACCGTCATACCGTGGGCTTGACTCCCCGAAGGCGGACCTTGAGAACGCGACCTGACGTCGCGGTCTTGAGACGCAAAAGAGATGTTAGTACAGGTAGGGGAAGAACCTCCTATTCCGGGCAGATACTTATGCGGGGCTTGATCCCTGTGGTGCGCGAGCGTAGACCACGCTCGAGGTGGCGGTCCAAGGGCGGTCCCATGTGCAAGGGAGCAGACAAAGCATTATAAGGATGAATGACGGAGAAAATGTGTTTTCAGTAAACTAATGCTAGGTCGCCCCCCCAGCTCGAAACACTTACCGAGGGCGGTTCCGGGTATGGGCCCTGCCAAAGGGGGATAGTCGGCTTACTGCGACGAGAGTCAGCTTACTGCAGACGTGGCCCCTGGAGGCGTACCTCGAAACCGCGACTTTGTTCGGAAAAAGGGGGAACCAGACCGAGGCCTGAGTGTCTCGAGGCCGAGGGTCTCGCTGGTGTGACCGCTAGTGCGAGCCTTGCCACGGAGGGGAGTCGTGACGCGATGAGAATCGGCTTACTGTTGGCTCGACCCTCCGGAGGCAAACCCTAGGATCACAACCCGGAAACGCATTTGCTCGAGACACAAAGAGGCATAAAAAAAGATGGCACAATCATAGATGATAAAGCAGAAGCATTTTATCATGAAAGCAAAAGGCAAAGCATTAGACATAGAATTTTCGGAGCTGGTCAATGTTCCAGGCGTTCGCTTGGCGGCAGCGAAGGCGAGAACATGGAGGTGGAGCCTTCGCACTCGGGACCGTCGACCGAGTCCAGCCTTGCTGATCGTGACATGTCGTCGTCGAAGCCAAAGGTGCCCGCGACACTGGAGCAGAGAACTCTGAATGAGCGAAACTCGGGACCCACGGTGGGCGCCAGTTGTCGATGATCGAGACCGTTGACCGCAGAAAGGGGGATGCAAGGAGATCGTTCGGGAGTGGGGCCTGAAGTCATGCTCCTTCGAAAGCGCCTAGCGTCACGGGAAGATCGTCGGGGAAGAGACACTGGACACAAGGTTTATACTGGTTCGAGCCCCGGGGTCGGGTAATAGCTCTACTCCAGTCTTGCCGTGAGGCGAAAGGTGTGTATGCGGTTCTGTGAGAGGGTACAAACAGGGCCCAAGCCAGGGGTCGCTCTGCGGTGTTATTTTCCTTGGCGTGTGCCGTGGCGTTGTTTTCTTTTTCCCTTCTCCCCCTTCCTTGGTTGGGGCGATCCGTTGCTTTTGTAGCCCTCTGGGAGCCTTGCTGCTTGGTCCTGAGGCTGACGTCACGAGCCCGTGGCGAGATGACGGGTGCTGACGAGAGGCGTCAATAGCCGTTGAGAGTTTGACGGGAGCTGTTGAGAGCCTGACGGGAGCTGTTGAGAGCTTGACGGGAGTCGTTGAACCCTAGTTCCCACACAGGGGCAGGTAGAGCGCTGATTCCCACGCAGGGGAGAGTTTTTACATGAGATAAATAAAATGTTACAGATGTCTTTTTCTCTGAAGGTCGTGGAGGTGTTGAGGTCGAGGCGTCGAGGTCGAGGTGGATGGTGCCTGCCCTTGCGCCTGTGCCCGAGCTCATTGGTCCCGAGCCTGAGCATCAGGAGAGCACCTTCCAAGTCGGAGATGAGCCCCCGGACCCGCGGAAAGCTGCCACGAGGCCCCGGGGGGATGCTTACACGTGGCGAGGGTACCGATCCCTGACAATCTATGTTGAGCCTGTGTGCACTAGTGTGATCCTGGACTAGTGCAGTATACACAGAGGGTCCAGATTTGCATATTCGGGTCCCAATAGTGTATGGTCGAGGGCTATTATTACTAATGCTTATGCTCTGCTCTCTTCTCGATGCAGCAATCAAGTGGAAAGTCGGGGGCAACATCATGCATTTTTCGACGCATATGCTCTACCATCTTATCAATGCACCCATTGAGTAGAGGGTCGGGGGTTACATCGCTCGATCTTTTCTCTACCTAGTTCCACTCTCGGGTCAATACATCATCGAATAAGGGGATCAGAATCGCAGCAGGTATCCGTGATGATAACGCTTCACTCTTTTTGCTCGATCCAGCTATCTTGTAAAGAGTCGGGAGCTACATCTAGGCGATGTGCTTATGTCAATCTACTCCCTACCAGATGACGCATCATCGAGTAAGGAATCGGGGGCTATAGGTAACTCTATACCTTTGTTCTTTTTCCTGGTCGATGCTGTTATCAAGCGGAGCACTTGAGGCACAATTTCTTTACTTTCTTTTACATGCGATGTTTTGCACGCATTTACTCGATCGTGTACTTAGTATGTCAGCAAACAAAACCAATGCGTGGCCATGCCTGAACCCAACGATGAGCAATTCTATCCTGCACGCATACAAGCACTAGATTGTCAAACATCTAACGCTCAGCGGACGGTGGGAGACGAGACCTCTAGTCGATTCTACATGTGCTGCTCAGCAAGTTTATGTTTGCTACAGAGTCTAAGTTATATGGTCGATGATGTAACTAATATAGCATTTATGTTATATTCGGCCTCTCCGAGTACTCGCTCGGGGGCTAAGGCATTTAATGAACATTTTTTCTAGCCTTAAGTGCAGGTAAAATTAGGTATGCGCTTTACTGAGGGTCTATAAATACTAAGTCAGATTTGCATCTACTCGTGCTACTCTATTTCATCGATTAGGAAATAGTAGGCAAACCACAATGGACAAGCAAATTAATTGGTATTATCATAAAAGACTACAGTAACAACAAGCATTCGGTTTTTACATCAGCAAGACTTAGCCTAAGGGTCCTGGTTGGCATCGTCGTCATAACCATCAAGAGATAGCTCCAGCTGGGCCATGAACCTCTCTGCAAGGTCTCCGAAGGACTCGATGTGATTGGCAGCTTCGCTCGCCTCACACACAAACCTTTCATCCAATATCGAGAGGTCCAGGTCAGAATGGTGGCTCTTCACTTGGCCAAGCATGTAGGAAGTCGCAAGACATGCAGATGAGGTCATGTGCTCAAGGGTCTCCGACTGCAGAGTGGCAAATGCCGTATCTATTGCAGTCTTCTTGACCCAGATCGCCTTCCTGCTCGCCTCCGCCTAATCTTGACTGGCCTTGGCCTTGAGCCATGCAGTGTCAGCAGCAGCTTTCTCAATCTTTAGCTTCTTTGCCTTTCCTTCTACTTCTCGGCCTCAGCCTTAGCAGTTTCCAGGTCGGCCCTGAGTGCCTTCCGCTCGGTGTTTTTCATCTCGATCACTTGCTGATTGGAAGCAATGAGCCGCTCATTTTTCTAATGAGCTTGCTAACAAAAGGCTTCAGCTTCGCGCAAGGTTTCTGTTGCATGCTATGAAAAGAAACCGAATGGTGTCAAAGAAGCGAAGAAAGGAATAGAGCGAAGCATAGGTTAGAGTTATTCGGGGACATGTACCTGAAATTAGGGCTTCAGGATAGACCAAAATATCGAAGCAACTTGAGAAGTTAGAGGAGGAGGGGCTAGAGCCGCCGGTGAAGGAGTGGCGACGACGGCGACCGGACTAAGTGTGGATAAGGCCGCGACCGTGACGTCATCAACGCTGCCGCTAGGCACAACTTTCCTGCAGGGGATTCTCTGTTTGACATCTCTGAAAGAAGAATAATCGTGAATAAGGGAAGGTAACTTACTTCGCCAGCCAAAGTTTCGCTTTCATGTTCTTCTTTTGCTCAACTGTTTTTGCCAGGACCGGTCTGGTCCCAGCAGCTGGCTTCTCGACCAGCGCCGTCGGTGGAGGCGATGGCACCGCGAATCAGCGGCCAACGGTGCAACCTGTGAATAAGGAGTCACTACGTGCTGAAGTTTATCAAAGAATAACTACAACAAGTGCTGCTTGATGGAGGTATTACCTGCTCGATCACCTGGGTTGATGGAGATTCTGTTCGAGGAGACTTTTGTGCAGGGGCTACCAACTTTTGCGTATCAGTCCCCAAGGTGGATCGCTGATCATCCGGCATTTGTTGGATTACATCATAAGAGATTTCATAACATCCAAAGGAGCGATTGAAGATCACCTGGTCGGATGGCCTTGACGATAAGGTCCGAGGCCGTTTGGCTGGTCGATGGTGCACTGGAGACACCAACCTCCTCGCTTGGGGAAATTCGACCACTGCTTGTTCCAAGGATGCTTCACCCTCATTCAGAGTGGTAGTGGGTGCCGGATCATTCAGAGGAGAGCCAGCATTGGCGGAGATAGAGCCCGATGCTTGATCATCGTCTCGAATCGGCTCGTCGTCATCCAGGCCGATTACTCCCTCAATCGGCCCACTGTCATCGTTGAACTTGGACTCCTGAGGAAATGCTGGGTCAAAGCAGGTAACAGATGCACAAACGATGCATTGAGAGCTGCGACAAAGCACTCACCTCTGGCCGAGGGTTGGCAAACGAATATGCCTTGATGCCGCAAGCGCCAGGTTCCGAGTCCTGGAACATCTTGCTCAGCCTAGAGGAGATGCCCGAGTCCGACAGATCTAGCAAAAGCGAGTTAGCTCACTATTCATCGAATAAAGCAAAGAAATCAAGATATTATAAGTACTTACTTCCAGAATTGTCCCTGGTGGCATCATCGACTCCGGAGTAGTAGCAAGCCAAGTGGTCCCAGCACTTTAGCGGACTCAACCGGTGCGTGAGGAAGTCCCTAGCGATGTGCCACCCAGTCAGCTCGGTTTTCCTCAGCTCCTCGATCTTATAGACATTATAAGCGCTGCGGGCGATCAAAGGAGGGACTTTCGTCCAGAGGTCAATCGGATGAATAAAGAGTGATCGATAAGCTATGGGGAAGTTCACTGTGTCTGGAGAGGTGATGTAAAACCACCGTTTTTTCCAGTCCGACTGCCAGGAGGTAAAGGGAACAGAAATATAAGAGTTTGACACGTCGCTACGAAAGTGAAAACCAACACCCCCAACAGCTGCATTCTTCGTCGCCCTCTTCAGATTGTAGAAGTGGCAGAATAGATTGAGACTTGGATTGATCCCAAGGAAAGCCTCACAAAGGTGAACGAACACGCTGAGCATGATGATAGAATTGGGGCTCAGGTGGAAAAGCTGGATTTGGTAGAGATCAAGAACCGAAAGCAAAAACAGAGAAAGGGGAAAGCTAAGCCCGCAGCGGAAAAAGGTTTCAAACACAACGGTCTCATCCTCATTCTTGGGGGTGGAAAAGAGTTCACCTTGTGACGGTCTCCAATGGAAGAACCCCCGAGGAGGAACAAAGCCATCCTTTTCCAAATCAGTGAGACGCTTCTCCATCATGATCGACTTCTGCCACACCTTTTCGAGGGCCTCGTCCTCGAAGGGTGCCTCTATTTTCTCGGGTTTCTTCTCCGGCGGTGGAGCAACCCCGGCGCTAGTTGAAGGGTTGGATGCCATTGAGAAGAATGTGGGACAAATTCTTTGAAGGTGGCGGCGCTAGGGCTTCAGGAGCGCGACGGAGGTTTTGAGTGTAAGGCTGAAGGCAAAAAGGGAGGAGAATGGCTACAGTTCCTAATCTGGGGATTTATAGGCCAAAACCTTCTCTCCAGGCGAACGGTTTATTCCCCATGGCACGGCATCTTGATCGGCGAGAAAGGCGGAATGATGACGCTACACCTATCTTGGCACTGCAAACGAGACAATAAATGCTCAACTGCCCAACATTTAGGTTTTTTGAATTTTTCAACTTTTCAACTCTGCTCAGAATCGAGTCGATGAGTTGACATCGAGTAACTTGTTGTTACCCTGAGGACTCGATACAGGCTGATGGCAGGGCACTTGACCCAGCATAAACCTACTCGATACTCAATGATTCCCAATCTACTCGAATCGTTCGACCACGAGCAGGCGAGGCATTACTCGACCAAGCAATGCCTTGGCGGTAATCGACCAAGAGCTTAAGCGGGCCCTCTGCTGAACAGAGTTCGGTGGCTACTGTCGAATATCTAAATATGGGGTATGAGCACATGCAGGATACACGAAGGATATTTCCTAACGACGTACAGAGACTCCGGATATCTTAGGCCCTATTCTGTGGGATAAGATATACGCGGAAAGAATAATTCCATATTAGGAAGGACTCGATCATGATCCCGTTACGAGGAAACCAACTCGAGTACGCCTGATATTTAGGGAAGTTTAAATATGCTACGATCTGGTATTCCAAATCGACTACAACTCGACTTGAGGCTGGACTACCCCGACTATATAAGACCGGGGGTAGGGGTCCTTAATGGAGAGGAGCCTTCCAGACCAAACAAGGAGAAGACTTTGAGAGCTTTTGTGCAGAACAACCAGGAGTTGACGACTCAATACTTTGTCAACCTCTATCCTTAGTTTATCCTTAGTCTGAGTTCAATCTTCCTTGTAACTAGGGCTAGACACATTGCTCTGTATTCCATCCACCATATACATATCATCCACACAAGAAGTATGGTATTACTCCACTGAGGGCCTAAATCTGTCTACATCGTGTGCCTTCGATTTTGTGCTTGACTTTGCTAACCCGAAGGTACCCGAGTATAAGTTTATTGTCGATTTCTAACCTTCGACACTTCTCCCTCTCATGTGCTAACTAGCTTTCATCTCTGAATCTTCAGGCAAAGTAACGAAAAGAAACTCCAGTAGATTTCTAAGTAATACATGATGCTCCTCGTTTTTCTAAAGGGCAAAACATCTATTGGTTACTACCTACAATATGAAAATATTGGTATGAGATAATGCAATTGAAGTGAACATCAGAAAGCTATCCAGCTTTTCCCATATATTATCTATCCATCCATCCAACAAGATGTCTATTTGGACAATAAATTTCCATCTTAACAGAATGCTCTTGATCAAAACCAGTTCACGAACCAAACAAATGACGCTTTTGATATCCACATCCAAATCCAGAACTACATAGCATAGGAATTCAAACCCGAATATGATTTATACATGGAATACATACTAAAATTATATCGCATTGGTTCCCATCTAAAAAAACTTGTAACGCATTGAATTTGCTTAGCATAGTTCCATGTAAATGTTATGAAGCCTAGAGCTAATCCATCTACATCTTGTCCAGAAAAAGAACCAAACATTCAAATCAAGTTATGTGAAAACTGAGTCATGTGCATAGATCCAAATTCAAAATAGATAATCATCTGAACCATATTAGAATCAGGGTAATACCCAAATTTGAAGAGTTTCTATTAATATGGTCTGAATTCTATCTATATCTGACATCAAATCCAGTTTCACCCTTAGTTATAGATTCCCATCATTCCAAAAAATTGCAACTTTACATTGTTAGTAGGCTATACTCACCATCAAATGCCCGTTATGCACATCCACATTCTCCACCACTTTAATTTCTTTGTACACCAGGTCAAAATAGGGAAGCATCCATGTTAGGTTTCTCTCTTTCCATCAGCCAGAAGTACATGAGAACCGTCCAAATTAAAAGCAAGATTTTTTTTGGGAGGCAACCATGCACATCAATTGAAACTTGGATATACAGTTGTACATCAAAACTACTCAGAATCACTATCAATTGATAAGCGTAGCCGAGGCCTAACAAATCGAGGCTGGCGTGGATGGGAAAATATATTTCCATCCCTTGGATTTGAATTTTCTTTGATATGGCAGTCATCATTCAAGCTTAGAAGTGAAGCTGCTGCAAACAACAAAGGAAAAATAAAAAAATTATTGTCGATATTACAAAGGAACTAAACAATAGCACATAGTATAATATGCAGGAAAGTGCGTGTTAAGACCACACAATAATAAGCATTAGTTGATGACAAACTGGAAATAATACTCTGTCAAATGAGCAACTCACACTATGAAAAATTGAAATTAAATACATACAAAACTGGCGATTTCTTCATTCTACTTACCCATTACTGATTAACCCATTAATGGTGTTAACAAAGGTAACACCATTTGAACAACATACGTTCTAGGAATAGTAACATTTAAAAAAAATAAGTTATGCGCTACTGAACCTTGCTAAAGTCGCAATTTGCAATAACTATAAAAGGAAGCATATTTGGAAATAAACTACTCTATCTGATTCAGGAAGGTAAACTACTCCATCTGAATCAGAAGGTAGGAACACTTTTAATTGTGACCACTATACCCAGATAATTTCCCCTCCTGGTATGTCTTCTTAACTATAGAGAAGAAAGGCAATCCTGACCTTCATTTGTCTGGTATTAAGTAACATTGGAATAATGGCCCAAAATGAGTAATCAAGAGCTGCGTACCTTCTACATCCATGCAATTTGCTTGTGACTAAATTTTCCCAAATGGTGGACAAACGGCTGATTTTGTGAAACTATATAGAAAACATATGCCCTTGAAGATGGAAAGGAAATGCATGGTCAAATTCTGTGACAGCAGGCATTCAAAAGGTCTAACATAAATACTTATACAACTCTTGTTTTGTCTATGGAATCTACATGTCTACTGCCCTTTCTTTCCCATTAGCCATTAATTAAAATACTATCAGCCAAATTTTTTTTTTCTTTTACCCAAATCATATGTGTAACATTTATTTCATCACTATACAATAAGAAAGTACTCCATTGGTTTGCAATGCATAATATACATACAACTTGATATGTGACTTGTACTAAATTGGATTCAGCTAATAGGATTTTGAAAGTTTTTTTTCAGAAGTTGAGAGCTTTCATCGATCATTGTTGTTGGACTTTGAAAGGGTTAGGCACAGTACAATACCCAACTGAGTCGGTCAACTAATCAGTTTGTTGGCAAAATTAACTAATCCAGAATTAGGATAAGTAACAAACTAACAATCATGTCCAAAACCATCAAAATTACAAAAAGAAGTAGCTGAACTCTGAAGAAAAAGCCAAACCAGCATCACTTAATGGCTCCATCCTTGTCTCTTTTGATGGAATTAGTGGATGCGGGTTTAAGGTATCTGCAGGTTCAGACTCTTCATTACCACCTCCAAGTGTAAGAGATATCCAGTCATCAGGCTGGACCCCATTTGATATGTTATCATGCTCATTCCGTTCTTCCTTAGTGGGAATACCAGATGGTCGACTAGGAGGATAAATTTGCAAAGAATCATCGTTGCCAAATGCCAACAGGTTATCAGCCAAGCCTTCAGCGCGGGCATGACAAGTAGAAATATCTTGAACCATAGAAGTCCCCTCCGCGCCAGCATTATCAAGAGTATAACCATTTGGTGCTATGTCAAATGAATTATGAGAATCAACCAAAGTGTTTGCATCATCAGTATCAGTTTCAAGAAATTGGAAGCCTTGCTCTGGTTGGATACGGGATTGCATTTGCCAGGGATTTATGTCAAAAATGTCACTGTTGTTGGCAAACAAACCAAGGCCACTACCCCCAACTCCACCATCCTCCAGGTAATTTTCAGTAAATTCTGCAGTAGTACTGGCATCAAAAGCAAAACCACCAGTGTTGGTAGTGTTATTATTATCATACGCAGCTGGTGGAGAAACTATCACAACATTTTCTTCATCAGAGTCACTAAGAACAATGACATCTGCATCTTTAAGCTGTTGCTGTGGTCTATCCTCAATTCTGTACATCTCACCAAACTTGTAAGAAAAACTGTCTAATTCATGCCCATTATTCAAAGATAGATCAAAACGCAGGCTGCACTCTTGATTCACCCTTGGGTCTTTCCCATCTCTGTAACTCCCAGTATAGCTACTGCTCACAGGCACAATGTTGGCAACATGGTATTCAACATTTTCAGTGTGATTTCCAGTTACTGGAGGATTTTTCTCATCACCTTTATTACTAACTTCCCAGATTCCATTAAGATTACTCTTGCTTCCAATTTTCAAACTTTTGGATCCATCATAATCATATTCTTTCTTAAACTGCTTTACATGACCGGCCACAGGCTTAGTATCTTGTTTCAGGTTACGAAGGGAGCCATCAGGCATGTGCCACTGGACTAATTCTCTATTTTCAAGGTCACCCTTCACACGCCAAGAGCCATCAGGCTTCACATCTATCTCATTAACATCTTCATTGCAATTTCACAACTGCATCACAAGAATACAATAAGCAGCAAAGCATAAATAAAACAACTGACAATACAGAAATAAAAAGAGTTATGCAAACCTACCAAAGAAGTGATCCGATTGAAATACTGATCAATGATCATGTTCTCAACAGAGTAATTCTTTAAACATGTTGGGCACTGCCACTGCACAAAACCAACAAATAAAGAATCAAAGAAGCAAGATGCAAGATTCCATGACCAAGCTGAAGGTGACCTAAACATTTCTCAGGCTGGGCCACATTAAAGCATTAATTTGAAGAAAAGACGCACTTTAAACCAACCAATCATAAGTACTCTCTCCATTTTCCCCCAAAAGAAGTACTCTCTCCTTTGCCAAATAGATGCCAGTCTAGCCTCTAGCACGTGAAATAAGGCATGAATAAATATGGCCACAGTAAGAGCAAGTACAATAGTAAAACCAACTACTGGCTAATAGTAAGCTAAAAGCCAGTTTGTACAATAACTGTCTCTAAAGGTTGTCTCTACATATTGTGCAATAACTATCTTTTCTCTCTTGTACATAAATGATCTACCTATGCTTCCGTGCAAAGCTGGTTACTAAATAAGAGCCAGCTCTCTTCTCTCTCCTCTTTTCTCACTCCTCCACATAGACTAAAGCTGATGTGTACAAGCTAAGAGCCAGCTGACGTGGTCTTATTATACATGCCCTAACCTTTTCTTTAGAGTGCCACAGTAACTTATTTAATGCTCTTATAATTTACTCCAAGCCTTGTTCAGTACTCTTCCATCCCTACAGTTATTCAATGCAATTATAATTTACTGCAAACCTTGTTAGTACTCTTCCATGCCAATATTTTTTTCTCTTGGAAAGGTAAACTATAATTATCGAGGGAAGGGTATGTAGGGGGCAAATGCTATTAATGTACCTGAAAATTGTAGAATGGCATATATTTACAAACAGAATGAGAATGCTAGAACGATATCTACTTGGAAATAGAGTAGATGTTTTCATTAGTAGATGAGCATCTCATATGATGAAAGGCAGATCAGAGATTTTAACAATACAGAGCACAAATTGGAAGATAAAAGTGCGCACTATCTCCAAAGTAAGTAGTATGTAGAGAATCCTAGTTTTGGACTGATGGAAGCATAAAATCTTACCTTGCGCGACCGTTGATTCAGTTCTACAAACGTTTGCAGGTCAAAACAGCCCATGTGAACACAAGGCTTGAACCTTCCTGCAGTCCATATTCGGGATCCACTATTCTGCAAAATATGATCAGACAAAAGAATGTTCAAGTTTGGAACCTTGCGGATCAGAATTTCATGAAACACTGTGTAAAAGCTTATTTTGTACATGATGATGATATAAGCACATCATAGTAGCCGAATACAGCTAGATAATCACTCAGGGTTTTTTTTTGGAAGAAGATCACCACTCATTTTGGAATTAAATCAGTAAATCTTAACCAGAAGGAAAAGTTTAACCTATAAAGGCTAGTGCAGACACGCTAAAAGGATCAGCTCACTGATCAACGACAGATATTAAACTGACAGAGTGCACCCGAAGTTACAGAGGAGCAGCTACTGTTCTAATTTGGAGTTCTTTTAAAAAACAAAAACAAAAAACGAGGCACCTCCAACACACGAAAATAGATATATGTATATGAAAGCTCACAGGGCAACGTAGGCTGACTGGAAAGAAGTCAGCAACCACTTCCAAATCACTATCGCTATCAGCATCATCTGTAGTATTTCCACCTCTGAGGCAGCGACATACACGAGCTAGAGAATCCTCAAAGGACTCACCGTCAGCTTCCTTTGGTACCAAGTTTACAACCTGAACTTCAAAAGTAATAATGACAGAACAGTGCAATGTTTGTTAGCTCAGCAATAAATGCAATTATATGCTATAGTAAGCAGGAGAAAACTAAGATATGATGGATAGTTGGGTTTGGGAGTTAAATCAGTTCGTGGAAAGGCAGTAACAACAATGGTTAATGTACCCATTAGACCAAACAAGAAGGGTCAAAAGGGGCAAATAGTCCTTAAGCAAAAAAAAAAGAAGTCCTCTTACAGTGATCGTAATTTCCACATTTTACCAGCTCACTTCACCGCATTAGATGCAAGGGAAATTTGAGGATTTGCCTCTCAAAAGATTGGGTCTCAACGATTTGCCACTCTAAAGGTTGCATTTAATGAGACCGAGCCGTAGCTCGGAAGGCAAGGCCTGTCGTGGTGCAGCCTGCCCACCCGGGTTCAAACCTTGAGCTCGGCTCGGGTGATTGGGTCTCAAGGATTTGCCACTCTAAAGGTTGCATTTGATGAGACCGAGCCGTAGCTCGTATGGCAAGGCCGGTCGTGGTGCAGCCTGCCCACTCGGGTTCGAACATTAAGCTCGGCTCGGGTTCTCACCGGAGCCGAGTGTGTGAGTACGTCCATGTGTGTGTGGGTGTTGGTGTGCATTTGTAGCTCGGCTGTTGTTCTCCTCCTTTAAAAAATGCAAGAGCTCCTGGCCGATTGTTTTTTAAACAAGGTTGCATTTGATGATTTGCTACTCAATTCGTTACGCCATCTATGAAATGCCATTTTCCTCATTTGATGGTTTTTTAGCCTTTCTTCTCCACTTGAAGTAACCGTTTTGCCCCTTGGGTCACTTGGGCTAGTGATGGACAAACAGGCCGCCCGGCATAGCACGGCCTGTTTAAATCGCGGCACGGCCCGTTTAGGCATGGCTAGCAAGCGGGCTATGTTGTGCCAGCCCACGTGCCGAACCCATAGCCCAAGTACGACCTAGGTGGCTCCCAGGCACAAGCACGAACGGGCCGAGGTCGGCCCGTTTGGTGCCAAAAATTCAAAAAAAAAGTTAGAAAAAATGAAAAATCGTGAAAGTTTGAAAAAAATTGGAAAAATCTAGAATTATAAAAACTCAAAGGAATGTAGAATTTTTTTAAAAAAATCTATGTAAATTAGGAAAAGATAAACGGGCCGTACCGTGCCCACAATACCGAGCTGGCGGGTCGGCCTAGTTGGTCCGGGCTGTTTGGCCATCTCTGTGGGCTAACACCTGCCTAGACCGAACCACATCCTGGGTACAGATCGAACCAGTTGATTCACATCCAAGCACAGCGCCACCTCCCCCTGCTCTCCACTCCAATTTCTTTGCCGCCGCATCCACCTACTCTGCGTCTCCTCCCACCGTCGCCCTCCAGTTATTTCGCCGCCACCTCCCCTTGCTCTAAGCCTTCCCCCGCAGCCTTCCAGTTTGTCCACCGGTTCCTCCGCCGCTGTCCACATCTAGATGGCGCATGTGCCATCGCCTCCCACGGTTATGCAAGCAGAATCTTGCTCATGGCCGCTCTCAGTCGGCATCCATTTCATCCAACTTGTGTGCTCAGGTCAGTATGTGAACTTACTGATTCCATTCTCTTTGCTTTAACTTCTCATTGCTTCCAAAATCTACAGGTTGAGCATCTGGAGGTTGGGTTATTTGTTGTAAGAGTAATTATAGATCAGAGGAAGCTGATCGCTGTAATCTATGTCAACAACCAACAATGCATTGCATTAACACGAGTAGTTATGTAGTGGTTTGTAGTAGTCGAGTGAATTCAGTACATGTAATATTTTGTAGAGTGGCTGATTGGGTTTTTGAATGATTCTATGTAATGCAATGATAAATCAGAGAGTTTGGAATGCAATGAAATTTAGCTTGTCTAACTTCTTTTGAGCATTTCCCCTATTGTGAGGTCAATACCACATATGCTGAACGAGCAGAGATGCACTGCAATGACCTATGTAATGACCTTTGGAATGCAATGAATCTGTAGGCACATTTTGACTCGACAGCGGTGGCAGAGGGAGGCGCAGAGTAGTTCTGCTGCAGACCACGAACTAACCCATGTGGGGTGGCGTAGATGAGTTTGGCCTTAGCAAGTTTAGGGGTAAAATGGTTTGGCTGGATTGATTTAGTTCGATCTGAGACAGTGAAGGGGCAAAACATCACTTCCTGGGGGAAAAAGGGCTAGAAAAACAGTAAATGAGAAAAAAGGGATGAAAATGGCATTTTGTAGATGGTGCCACAAATTAAGTGGAAAATCATCAAATGCAACCTTTTGAGTGGCAAATCCTTAAGACCTAATCTTTTGAGTGGCAAATCCTCAAATTTCCCTAGATGTAATTGTTGGAATCGAACCCAATTCTATTCCAACGGCCAAATAGCCATTATGTAGTTATGTACAGGTATGGCAAATAAGCAGAAAACACCCTATACAAAGATAATACAACACAAGTACATATACTCCTAACAGTAATTAGCCACCCACACTAGTATACTGTAAGGACCCCCCTAAATCCAATTAAGCTATTGATATCATTAACCAGCTAATCACATCTATAATGAACTCTTAAGCATGATCATCATATTAGGCATAAGCAACTGATCATATATTTGATGGTGATGCAAGCTTAAAGCTCATAATCATGTGCATGCATTAGAACTAGCATGTCTAGTGTACCTTTCTGCTAGCAGTAAAATGGTAAGAGTAGAATGGTAACTAGAGTGCACAGTAAAGAGATAAGAGCCAGGTAGCAGTAGATGCACTCCCCTTTGCACATCACCAAAACTGAAGCCGTTCAGCAGCACATAGCCAATACATCCCCTCTTCCTCATTTCACCACAACCGAGAACCAGCAAAGAGCCAGCCAAGCAGCAACTCGTTCACTCCCTTTTCCCCATTTCCAACCGAGAGGCAACCAAAACACAGCCATTGCTTTTCCCCATTCCAAAGCCAGCCAGTGAGCAGCACAGCCATTCCTTCCCATTGCCTCACTCCCACAATCAAGACAGAGAGAAAGAACCAGGAGCCAGTCGGCCAAGAAGAGGAGGAGCTCGGCCAAGAACAGGAGAAGCCAGCAAGAGCTCTAGCCGAAGCCAGATCAAGCCCAGACCTCAGCCACATCTTCACTGCCGACCCCAACATCTTCCCCAAAACCGAACCATGTCATCAGGAGCACAAGTAAGATAGTAGGGTAGTAGTAGCATAGCAATGTAGTATGCAAATGGGTAGATCGGGTAGACTAGCAAATAGATCGAGGAAAACCACTGTGGTCTTAGTAGGAGGGTAACCTTAGGGGCCTGCGAAGAGCGTCCTGGCCATCACCTTGCCCTTGTTGGAAATTAATCTTGTTGTTTAAGTGTTCATCATGTTTAGTTATGTTACACAACATTGTTGTTGCATCTAGGAGTCGTAGGCTAAGTCCAAGTTAAATACATGCGTGTTTCATGGCGTAACGGGCGGATCAGTAGCACAGAGTGATAGCGGGTGCTTGAACCGATCGGCATCCAGTAGTTGAGTACGTGCATATATGTAACAGGAAATAGTCATTAGCAGGCATATTAGAGGCCGTGTTGAAAGCATCTAGGCCCCCAAGTTGGTTTGGTTTTGATAATTAATGACAACCTTGGTTAAAGAACTAATATTTTCCTTGAGAATGTTGAAAATAGGTTAGTCCCAGTTTTGGTGATCATGGAAGTATAAAGAATGGTGCAAAAGAAGATCAATATGTCAAGAAAGTGAAAAGGTATAAATATAAGGACCTTTCTCTAGCTTTTTGCTGATCTCGGAGTTTGGAGAAAAGATCGGGTTGATAGAATTAAGGCCGTACTATAAAGAGGGGTTTTGACGATTGTCTTGATGTCATCTAGTGTCTAAAGGCTCAAATCTATTCTTAAGATCATGCATCATGTCATACAAAAATTCAGATTGAAAATTCATTTCTGTTGAAAGAAAAGAATCTGTAAGTTCAGTGCTACCGGGCAAGCGGTAGCACCGGCCTTAATTCCCGGTGTGAAAATTCCAGAGGAATTGTTTTTGGGCATTTTGGGCCATCCGGTGCTACCACCTATGGTATACCGGTGCTACCGGGGAAGCGGTAGCACCGGCCCCAGAGCGGTGTGTAAAAACCTGAGAAGGGTATTTTTGGGGACCAGGCAGAGCGGTGCTACCGCCCATGGTAGCGCAGTGCTACCGGGCAAGCGGTAGCACCGGCCATATAGGCGGTGTAAAAATTCCAGAGAGTACCCTTTTGCACTCTCTGGAAGAGTGGTGCTACCGCCCATGGTAGCATGGTGCTACCGGGCGAGCGGTAGCACCGGCTATCAGCTCGATGCTATAATTCCAGAGGACCTGTTTTTGAGCAGTTGGGCGGTCCGGTGCTACCGCCCATGGTAGCGTGGTGCTACCGGGCGAGCGGTAGCACCGGTTTTTCAGCCCGTTGTAAAAAATACAGATAAGCTCCTTTTTCAGAGCAAAAATCCGAAGGAGTCAGGTGCTACCGGTCCCAGTTGGGCGGTAGTACCGGACCACCAGTACAACGGTCTCTGGCAGTGCATTTAATGCACTTTTCCAACCGTTGGGTTGGAACCCTGTGCTACCGGTCCTACATGGGTGGTAGCACCGAAAAACCTGATTTTGGTTCATTTCGAGCTCCAACGGCTAGTAAAATTGGTAGGAGCTATAAATACACCCCCACCTACATTCTAGAGGCGCTCTTGGTCCTTATTGATGACATTTGAGCTCTAGCAAGTCTTCTTCTCTCTATAAGAGCATTCAATTTTCATTTAAGAGAGTGAAGAGCAAAAGATTAAGTGTTGCATTTAGTTTGAGCCTTTAGATACTCAATTCAACCTCAAGCAAGTGTCAAGGCTTATTACTCTTGGAGGTTACCGCCTTCTAGACGGCTTGGAGGCGATCGTGCACGGTGAGCTTCTCAATGGAGATTGTGAGAAGCCCCAGCAAGTTGTGAAGGCTGGAGTTCGCCTACCTGGAGAGGGGAAGAACTACCATAGTGATCGAGGAAGACTCAAGAGAATGGAGTCGGCTTGAAGTTGTTCAAGTCACCTCAATGTGGAGTAGTAGAGACCGCAAGTCTCCAAGACCACGGGTCAAAAATTCTTGTCTCTTGTTCTCTTGTGATCCACATTTACTTTTCTAGTGTTTAATTTCAATCTTCTAGTTTTCTCAAGTATATCATTTGTGCTTAGATTTCTACTTGATTCATATTTAAATTGCTAGAGTGTGATATCTTGCTAGAGAACTTAGTTACATAGTTGAAGGAAATAGCAATTCTTGTCTAGTGTTTTAAATTGTTTGTGTTTAGAATTGAAAAATTTAGAAACCACCTATTCACCCCCCTCTAGTCGGTTATCCTTGATCCTACACACGTACATATGTTAGTTTACTTGTGTGCACTTGCATGTAGGTGAATACTTGGTCATCCTGGCTTGTAGAAAGCACGTTGTGACTAGTAGCTACACGTTGTGAGTGTATGCAGCTGTACTCGGTCAAATCAGTAGAGCGAGTGGTTCAGCGCATCGTGTGAGTGCGCTGTGTGATTCCGGGTAGGAGCTTTTTGCTTGTTCCTTATTTGTACTGCATCCATTGTGTGAATAATCTAAGTCATTTGGTGTGAATCCATTTGCTTCCTCTTGTGTACATGTGTTTCTATATATGAGAGACACCTTGTTAGAGAAGAAGGGTTTGAATGATTCATTCCCAACATTTGGTATCAGAGCCTGAGGTTCTTCATCCTGGTAGCCCAAGATCATGCCACGATCACTGGTTAGTGGAGCCACCGGTGACAGTGGGTCCTCGTCGATGGCGCCAACGAGGAAGGCAGCGTGAGCCTTTAGTACCCGAGGCTGACTGAGAGCAATTATGGCTCTTGGGCAGTGAAGATGAAGATTTTCATGCGAGCACAAGGATTGTGGACGGCAGCGGAGGCCAACGAGCTGGTCGACGAGCGCAAGGACCAGATGGCTCTCGCTGCCATATTTCAAGCAGTGCCCGAGACCATGGTGGTAGTCTAGAACGAGAAGGAGACCGCCAAGGAGGTCTGGGAAACCTTGGACAAGATGTACGTTGGCTCCGACCGAGTCAAGGAGGCGCGCGTACAGACCCTCACTCGAGATTTCGAGGACTTGTACATGAAGGAGACAGAGTCCATCAACGACTTCGCCATGAAGCTGACCACCGTCGTCAATGAGATACGAGCACTCGGAGACAACATGGAGGAGCGCACGTCATGAAGAAGTTCCTTCATGCCGTCCCCGATAAGTCCTTGCCGATCGTCTACACCCTCGAGCAGTTCACTGATTTCAAGACTATGAAGATGGCGGATGTGGTTAGGCATCTCAAGGCGTTCGAGGAGCGCAACAAGGGCCGCGGTGAGTGGAGGAAGATGAGAACCTCCTACTTACCTGTGTTGAGTGGGAAGCCAGGGCCAAGAAGAAAGGAGCAAAAAATTATCACAAGAAGAACAACACCTTTGATAAGGCGAAGGTGTGCTGCTACAACTGCCAAGAGTATGGTCATTACACTAGAGAGTGCCACGAGCCGAAGAAGGTGCTCTTCGTTGCAACGGATGCGGATGAAGAGCCAACGCTTCTTTGAAGGATGGCGAGGAGGTGGTCCAATAAATCCAACAAGATTAAGGGGGTAATTGTTGGAAATTAATCTTGATGTTTAAGTGTTCACCATGTTTAGTAATGTTACACATCATTGTTGTTGCATCTAGTAGGAGTCGCAGGCTAAGTCCAAGTTAAATACGTGTGTGTTTCATGGTGTAGCGGGCGGATCAGTAGCACAGAGTGATAGTGGGTGCTTGAACTGATCAGCAGCCAGTAGTTGAGTACGCGCATATATGTAACAGGAAATAGTCATTAGCATGCATATTAGAGGCCATGTACATACGTTAGTTTACTTGTGTGCACTTGCATGTAGGTGAATACTTGGTCATCCTGGCTTGTAGAAAGCACGTTGTGACTACTGACTAGTAGATGCACGTTGTGAGTGCATGCAGTCGTACTCGGTCAAATCAGTAGAGCGAGTGGTTTGGGGCATCGCGTGAGTGCGCTGCGTGATTCCGGGTAGGAGCTTTTTGCTTGTCCCATATTTGTACCTCATCCGTTGCGTGAATAATCTAAGTCATTTGGTGTGAATCCATTTGCTTCCTCTTGTGTACTTGTGTTTCTATATACGAGAGAGACCTTGTTAGAGAAAGTAAGAAGAGGGTTTGAGTGATTCATTCCTACAACCCTCCCCGGAGCATAAGCATGGTCAGTGTCGACATCCTCGCCCCCCCAACCTATGATTTCCACCCCTAAAATCATCATTAACCAAACTTACCTTTAAATCACAGCACCATCTCATGTAAGAACTCACCTGTAAAGCAAGGCAGCTAAACCTTAGAACCAACCGAGTAGAGCTGCGGGAAGAAGGGGTAGGGTCCAGGCAAACTGGAACCCAGGCAGCGCCGAGCCATATCGGCCGCAGGGCAGGAGAGCTTGGGAGAGAGAGGCAGAGAGAGGAAGCTGAGAGCACCATAGAACCCGAGAGCAGTCGGTCCAGGGAACGGAGCGGAGAAAAGAAGGAAACCGAGAGTCATCCAGTGAGCAAAGGAAAAGAAAGAGGAAGTCGAGAGCTGAGTGGGAGCTCAGCTCCAGTAAGGAAGAAAGGGAGAAAAAGAGAGAATAGAGAAAGAAAAAGAGGAGAAAAGGAAAGATGAGAAAAGAAAAGGAAAAAGAAGATGGGAAGATTACCGCAGCTGGGGAGTAGTTAAGTAATTAGTTGGTTACCTGCATAAAAACCAAAAGGGCAATAACTAGCTGCATTAAATAAATGAACGATTGAATGTGACATTAAAAGTGCATAGCAGCCAAAAATGGAAACCCATACCCTTCATATAAATAAAAATGCAATATTGGAATGGTTAGACACCGTAACACTTATTCAAACAAATTGATGTAGATTAATATATTATGATTTTCAGGACAAGAACAGAAACCACCCGACAGTCAGAACCAGTTTTCAAGCGAGGTCGTACCTTCCGAGTATATACCAGGCAAGCATCCCTTTGATCATGTTTTAGTAAATGCTTTTAACTGCTTTTATGTAATTATCTATATCATCACTGCGTGGGTAGCTTATTTTCAATAAAGAAACTAAATCGGATGTGGTTGGGAAGAATGGTTTGAAAAATAGGTTGATGGGTTGCAAATGGATGGATGGATAATTGGAGTTGGTAGTGGATTAGTTATTTATTTCATGAGTTGGTTGGCGTGTGTTAGTATGGTTGGTAGAGGGCACTGATGAGAAGGGTTGTGGCCGGTGGAGTCCTCTACATAGGCTATAATATAAGATCCAAACAATTAACACTTGGGCAATGAGCCGTAAAACCAGTATCAATCATAGTGTGTGAAATCGGCCAGAAAAGGGTGTCCTATGAAGTTATTAGAAATCTCCAGAGGGCTGGACCAATTGGGTGGCGGTATATTTTAAGCCCAGATGTGTATTACCGGCGGGTAGCCGGGGTACAACTGTATCTGTGAGTTGTGTGGCAGCCTGCGATAGGAGTTCCCAAACTGCAGGGTTGGAGATCTAATACTGGAGTAGTGATAAACGTTCTGGGGCATCTATTGTGGGTATCACTATGGGTAAAGTGATACAAACCTGCGTAGGGTAAACTTTGAATTCAAGCCAGTCTCTTGGATTGGAAACTATGAAAAGCTATGGCTGTCTCATACAGTGTTAGTAGTGTCTTCTAAATTCTAAAATCGACAATCTTTTAAACTAAACTTGATTCCAATAAAAGTTTATTTTAAGGGCAGGTGATCAGTAGGTGGTTTTGGATTTGATTGGATTGGGAGGGAAAAATCATCTATTGCATTCTCTATTAATGCTTGCTGAGTACCCTGACTCACTCTTGCTTAAATCCCCTCCTTGCTTAGAAGGTGAGTCCTATGGACACTCCTCCGAGGTCTGGGGTGAGTACTGTTCGCAGGACCAGGATATACAGGAGGACGGCTACTACTATCAGGAGGAGTACTGGTTTTAGTAGACCTTATCCGAGCTCTAGCAGGTCATCAGGGAGTAGGAGGTTGTAACATATATTTTGATGTATTTAGAACTTATGTAAATTAAGGTAATGAACAGATAGCCCTGTGTGGCTAATTGAATGTAATAAAGAGTTCTATTTTCAGTCTCTAATTATTGTTTTGCTGCAATACTTTAAATACGGTATAGTAACTGAAAAAGTATTGGGTTGCTCGATATTTTGTTAGCTACTATGCCGAGATTCACGTAATTAACACAGGAGTAATAGCAGTGTGATTGTCATTACCCGAGGATAATTATGCGGGTCGCCACTAGTGGTATCAGAGCAATGGTTACGAGAACCACGCAATAAATAATTAGGACATAATAGGAAGCCTAGGTAAAAATAGGCCTCTCCAGCTATATGGCCGTAATTATATAGTAATTATCATCCTATCATTTAATAAATGCTAATTTAATTTAAGTATTTTGCTAATTTAGCCACCTATACTAACTAGAAGCATTTTTGCAGGATGTCTGGCTCTAGGATCCCTACACCACACATCACGGGTCAGCACGTGGTGCTGCTATGGCATATCGTTCTGGAGCTAGGAGGATGGGTAGAGTACTTCCAGGAGACCTACAAGGATCTAGCTACACCTAAGGTCGAGGTCATAGTTTCAGGGTTAGCTATTCATCCTAGTTACGAGGAGTTCACATCTCCTTGGCATCATGCAGAGTACTTCTTACCCCTTCAGGATGCTGCTAGGAAGGAAGTGATTGCACTCAGGGCTCAGTTTATGAGACACCTAAGTCACACTTCCTTTAGTCAGTTTCCCCTGTTTACTAATGGAGTTTCTCGCCCTAAACCACCACCTTCACCCCGTCCATCTAGTTCTAGTGAGACTTCGGGACCTTCAACCCGGAGGTCACTAGTAACTATTGCTGGGGAACGGGTAGGCTACTATAGCGAAAAATCAAAATTTTCTACCGTGTAACCAAGGAATCATTGCAAGTTATAGATCACAAAATTACCACTAGACGAGCAGACCTGTAGCGGAAGTAGAGTCGATGTAGTGCGGTGGTGCAAATTGTTCTCCCTAACAATCAAACTCACGCGATCATAGTTGACACGAGTGCAACACAGCTAAACACATGAGGAATTTTTTCTTTGGTGCTGCGAAGGATACAACTTTTCTATTCCATCTCTATTCATTTTATTCATGAGCTAAGAGCTAAACAAAGGAAAGAAATAATCATGAAAAAATTTTGTGCCATGATCAGTGCTCCATGCCATCCAGGGGCCGATCATTGCGCTTGACCGAAATGCGAAATTAAACAAGGCAACTAACAGCTAATAACCAAAAACAACGAGATTACCCAACAAACTCCCCCTAATCTAGTTGTTCTGGATGTTGACGACGCCGAGCTTCACGCAGGTCCTGAAACTTGACCCGCCCGAGTGGTTTTTTCATAATGTCCGCCAGCTGATCGTCGGTGTGGACGTGCTCGACGACAACCTTGCCGTCTTCGACGCACTGCCTGATGAAGTGGTAGCGCGTCTCAATGTGCTTGCTCCGGTTGTGAAGTACCGGATTCTTGCACAATTGTATTGCAGATTTGTTGTCCACGAGTAGAGTAACAGCGCCGATCTCCTTGCCATGTAGGACTCCAAGCAGCTGCGCGATCCAAACACCTTGGCACGCCGTAGTGGTCGCGGCGATGTACTCCGCCTCGCACGATGATAACACAACCACCTTTTGTTTCTGTGATTGCCAACTCACAGGACTCCCCCTGAGAACGAACACCACACTGGTAGTGCTGTCCCTGTTGTCGACGTCGCCGGCCATGTCAGCGTCGCTGTATCCAATAAGCCTTTTTCCTACGGTGTCCCTGGCGTAGCGACACCCATATCCTAGAGTGCCTGCTATGTACCTGAGAATGTGCTTGACGGCGCTCCAGTGCTCAGATGTGGACGACTCCATGAAGCGACTAACATAGCCAACCGCGAACGATATGTCGGGCCGCGTATGCACCAATTAACGAAGGCTCCCGACGATGCTTCGATAAAGTGTCTTGTCCACCGGAGGATTTGAACTTTGCTTGCTCAATTTCAACGGTGGCTCCATCGGCACATGAACTGGGTTGCAGCCGGTCATGCCGACCTTCTCAAGTACCTTTGCCGCGTACGCGCTCTGCCGCAACGTAATTTCGCCAGCGCCCTGGTGAACCTCTATGCCGAGGTAGTAACTAAGCTTGGCAAGTTCGCTCATCTGGAATTTGGACTTCATCTCCTTCTTGAGTAGATCGATGGCCTTGGCCTGTGCTCCCGTCACGATGAGATCGTCGACGTACACACCCGGGAGTAGCCTCCCTTCGCCAGTGCCTCGGGTATACATGGCGTGCTCCGTCTCGTTCTTGTGAAACCCAAGTGACAACAAAGTGTCGTCGAGCTTGGCGTTCCACGCACGAGGAGCCTGTTGCAGCCCATATAACGCCTTGTGCAAGCGAAGTACTTTGTCCTCATCACCATCGCGGACGAAGCCGGGTGGCTACGTCACGTAAACTTCCTCCTCAAGGTCCCCATTCAAGAACGCAGACTTGACGTCAAGATGGTGAACGTCCTACCTGGCATGGACGGCGACGGCCAGGAGTAGCCAGACCGAGTCCAGCCGTGCCACTGGCGTGAATACCTCGTCGAAGTCGATGCCGGCACGCTGAACATAGCTTTTTGTGACCAGCCTGGCCTTGTGCTTGATCACCTCGCCAGCGCTGTTTTTCTTCAACTTAAACACCCACTTGAGTCCAATCGGATGCTTTCTGGCAGGCAATTCAGTTAGAGTCCATGTCCCATTGTCCACGATCGAACTTAGCTCATCGAGCATTGCCATGCGCCAACATGCACGTGGATCAGCCTCCGCAAACGTCGCTTGCTCCTCATCGGAAGCCAGCAGGAGCTCCTTCGGGTCTGGCTCGACCTGCTAGGTAGTGTCGTACACGTTCTGCACTGCGCGGTACCGCCGTGGCCCTTTGTCGTCCCTGAGTACAGACGCGGTGTTGCGTCCACTGGTGGGGACACGAACTGCACGCCATTTGGCTTAGGTGTCGGAGGAGTGCGGATGGGCGTCGGGGTCGCTGGCTCTGGTGCTTGCGTGTGTGGTGTGGGTTGTTCGGACTCGGCTGGTGACGCATCTCCCCTATGTTGCGGTGATGCACCATTGCCCGCCGTAACGGCAGGTACCGAGTACTTTACGCTGAAAGTCTCCGAGCCACCATCAGTGTCGTGCCAGGCCCAACTAGCACTCTCATCGAAAACGACGACACGCGTCACGTGTACGCCCCTCTTCGCCGGGTCGTAGACTCTGTTCACCTTGGAGCCGTGCTCGTAGCCGATGAAGACAGTGGGGAAGCTACGATCGTCGAGCTTCTTTAGGTTGGGCCACGTCACCTTGACGTGCGCGACGCACCCAAAAGTACGGAAGAAGTGCACTGCTGGCTTCTTACCATGCCACGCCTCATACGGCGTCATGCCTTGCACACTCTGGGTCGGTGAGCAGTTTAGTATGAATACCGCCGTGCTCACTGCATCCACGCAGAACACACTTAGCATCTTGCGCGCCTTGAGCAGACACCTCTCCATGGAGACCACAGTCTGGTTGCGACATTCCACAACGCCATTTTGCTGTGGTGAATACAGCGCCGTGAGTTGTCTGTGCATGCCTTGTTCTGCACAGTACTCACCAAACTCCATAGACATAAACTCGCCGCCGCGGTCTGTCCGCAACGCGCGAAGCTTGCGGCCAGTCTCCACTTCCACGCTGGCCTGGAACTTCTTGATCACCGCCGGCGCTTCATCCTTGCTTGCCAGCAGGACAACCCACATGTACCGCAACATGTCATCGACGAGAAGCAAGAAGTACTTCCTCCCACCGTGTGTTGTTGGTGTGATGGGGATGTAGAGGTCACCGTCCACAAGATCGAGACAATCCTTGGCGCGGTAGTTTGAGGCTTGTGGGAATGGAGCTCGACGTTGCTTCCCGACCAAGCACGCATCGCACAGCTGCTCGACATGCTCAATCTGAGGGAGACCACGCACCAAGCCGGCGCGCGCCATCCACCGGAGCGAGTCGAAGTTGAGGTGCCCAAACCGACCATGCCAGAGCCATGCGTCGTCGTCGGTCGTTGTAGACATACACACCGACTTTGTGATGTTGAGTGAGATCACGTACAACCGGTTAGCTATCCGCGTTACCTTGGCAAGAAGTTGCTACCGCCGGTCTCGCACACACATGACGCCATTCTTGATGAGCACTTCGCAGCCCACCTCATCGAGCTGTCCTAGCGAGACGATGTTACTGCGCAGCTTGGGGATGAAGTACACATTGGTGAGGACTCGGTGTCGTCCGCTGACCGCTATCGACAGGACTGAGCCGCACCCCCTGATCTCCACCACTGAGCCATCGCCAAAGCAAACAGACCTGGAGACGTCGTCACTCATGTGGTTTGAAGCTCCGGTGTCAAGGTACCACACCGCGTCCTTCGTGTCATGCTCCTTACCGAAGTGTACTTCGGCGTGATCCTCATTTAGGAAGACGGAGCCACTGCCACCAACAGGCTTGTCATGCGCCGTGGTAAGCGCCGTGACCTGAGCCATGAGCAGAGCCGGCTCCTCGTCCTCCACCTGCGTGAGATTAGCCGTCCCATCCCTCTTTTTCCTGCACTCGCGAGCCCAGTGCCCCGGTTTATCACAGTACCGACACCTGTCCTTTTTGTCATTGCGACCTGCACCGGATGCCTTGTCGCGCCATCGCGCACGCCCTTATTGCTGCGCCTTGTCCTGCGACTTACCGCGGCGCTTGTTCTGGGTATAGCCGCTTCCACCACTACCGGAGGAACCGTCCTGCTCACGTCGCCGCATGCGCGCGAGCCATTCTTCCTCTGACAGTAGGAGCTTGCCCCCTCCCTCCTTTGCTGCCTCCTACTCGAACCGCTCCTCGGTCGCTTTGAAATGACCGGTCAAATCCTCCATCGAGAGGGTGCTCAAATCAAACAGACTCTCGATGGACATGGCCAGTTGGGAGTAGCGTTTGGGAATGACGCACAGGAATTTTTCCATCACGCGTTTTTCCGTGATCTCATCATCGAGCATGGAGAGTTTGTTGACAATGTCGGTTAGACGCAAGGAAAACTCGTCGATCGCCTCACCGGGTTTGTGCTTGAACTCATCAAACATGGTCCTCAGAGTTTGTGCTTTAGCGTCGCAGACACATTCAGAACCCATGCGTAGGGTCCTGATTGTCTCACATGCATTCTTTGCCGTGGGCTTCACCACCAGAGTTGCAAGCATCTCCGGCGGCACGGCGCAGAGGATCGCCTCCAGCGCCATGCGGTCGTTGCGGTACCCGACTTCATCCGTGACGTCCTCAGTACCCTCAACAGCCCGCCACAGGCCTCTCACCTGTAGGATGACCCTCATCAAGAGAACCCAATCGCTGTAGTTTGATCGTGTCAGAGTGGGGTAGGTAGTTGTCCCGATCGGCTCCCTCACCACCCGCGGTAGCGCAAGCTTGCGCACTTGGCCGCCTGCAGCTGGATCACCGGGGATCCGTGCGAATGGTGACTCGCCCTCACAGTCCTTGCCCTTGATGCCAGGCATCACGAGGTGCCACAGGACGCGAAACAGGCTCTGATACCACTTATTATCCCTAACAATCAAACTCACGCGACCACAGTTGACACGAGTGCAACACAGCTAAACACACGAGGAAGTTTTTCTTTGGTGCTGCGAAGGATACAGCTTTTCTATTCCATCTCTATTCCTTTTATTCATGAGCTAAGAGCTAAACAAAGGAAAGAAATAATCATGACAAAATTTGTGCCACGATCAGTGCTCCATGCCATCCAGGGAGCCGATCATTGTGCTTGACAGAAATGCGAAATTAAACAAGGCAACTAACAGCTAATAACCAAAAACAACGAGATTACCCAACAGATGTAGTCGTATTAGCCTCCCCACAACTCCTTGTGACTTTTGTAGGTTGTGGATCGTCCTAGAGTTGAAGCTTCGCAGCAACACCTCCAAGGTATCCACACGTACGGGGCAGGAATACTACACGCCGGAGTGCTAGCGCCGGCTATGCGGTTCTGGGCGGAGGAGGGGTGGCGACTAGGATTTCAGGAATTCCGAATTCCTATTGTCTCTTCGTTATGACCCCTTCGCAAAGCAACCACCTCCCTTTATATAAATGTCCCATAACGGGTTTCAACCCTTGAAGCCCATTAGGAACTCTAAGCCCATTACAACTCGGATCCCTATCCGAATTGGTTACAGCCCCTTAAGCGTGCGACCCTATAGGTTTACATGCACTCGGACATGGCTGGAGTACCCCTATCGATCGTTGAGTACTCCTACTCGACCATCGGGTATACCTTATCGATCATCGAGTACTCCTACTCGATCATCGAGCATTCGACCAATAGTCGATAGCGGCCCCTAATAGGACTTACCGACTCTCGAGTACATGTAAAGATCGGACGAACCTCAACAATGTCCTATATGCATTTCCGACTCTCGAGTACATGTAAAGATCGGACGAACCTCAACAATGTCCTATATGCATTTCCTTTTGCCTTACGATATCGGTCAAACCCAAGGTGAGTTGTTGTCATACTTGTTTGGATGGCCCGACCACTCTTTCTCGATGCTGTGACTTGGATTCCCTGAATATATCAAGTTAACTCTTTAACTCGATGACTCGAGTAACTCTTTACTCGAGTAGCATGGCCATGTATTTTTCGAAATCCGACCACTCGAGAGAACTAGAGATATCTCTCCCGTTGTATGGAGGGGCAAATCCTTTCTTGATCGACCACGCCTCGTAGCATGTTTCATGACAAACCCGAAAGCCTTCTTTATAACTACCCAGTTATAGAGTAGCGTTTGACGACCCCTAAGCCATTACGCATCTTGAGAACATGCGACTATCTCAAGTCGAATGATATAGCATACACATCGTATATGAGACCAACTGATGACATGAAAGAATACAACGTTCTCGTAGTGTCTCATAGTGGGTCGATATCCAACACCATGTTCTCTAACATGTGTCCATATTATTGGTTTGATATCTCCATATCTATGACCCGTGAAACATGGTCATCGACCAATACATCTGCTAGTCTACTCATATGTGTCCTCGTATGATTATCAACTAGGGACCCCCTTTTAGAATGACCATCATACAAATAAACATAGAGTTTCACAAACGAGTCATGTACTTGTTAATCAATATCCATGATGTTATTCAAAGAACAATCTCATAGTTTATGAACATTTATGGAAATATAATCATCTCTATGATTGCCTCTAGGGCATATTTCCAACAACTATATGATGGCATCCGATGCCATGTATTGCGAGGGCATGATCGAGGCGGCGATAGACGCCGAGAGTAGGCAACGTACTGGCGTCAGCAGTATAGTGCTGCTGAGTCAGCGCGTGGGACTTTAGAGACCACTCTCTTGCATATGATGCCCCCAGTCGCCGACCCTTTTGCCACCCTAGATACCGACCCCTTTGCTTCCCTAGCCATGACTGCCACCACCACCACCACAGTGCCACCTCCTGTTGCAGCTGCACCTCCCCACCAATACATGTTCTTTCTAGAGCTAGGTATTCCCGCCCTAGCACCTCCCCCATACCAGTACCTCGCCCCTCCAGAGATAGGCATCCCTATCCCACAGTTTCTGTTTAGACCTGCTGCCACTCACCCTATGCCACCGCGTAGTCGGTCCTCGCATCGCACCACCCGCATGAGCATCCACCTAGGTCCTAGCTCAGATGCTGCATACCTGAACACCTATTTAGGACACATGGGTCAGGGTACTAGTACAGGAGTCCAGGGTCAAGGGGAGAGGAGGATCCTGAGCAGGTTCCAGAGGAGGCAGTTGATGAGTAGAGTAGAGGGTGGGTTAGCTATACTTCTATGTTATTAATGTAATAGGCAGTTGTAGCAGGCTCTATATATGGACTTGATGTAATATTCTGTTGTAATGCCAAATTGTTGTACTTGCTTCTTAATATATGGCATTTTATCTTGCTCATGTTGTTTACACATATAGTGTATTGGATCAATGCATTCCATTATCATTTTAATTATCGTCTTTTGAATAATGACATGTTGCATGCATTCTTTTAATCCATAAACATGCTATCATTTCTATGAAGGCTGCAAGTAGTGTAAGAATCAACTAATGTTATGTGACACATTGAAATGAGGCTAGACATGTTATAAAAGTTTATTAGTTAATGAGATTGATAGCTCATTCTTGCATTCTGTTTATTGCCATTGCAATCGTTAGTATATTGCACCTGGACCTAGGTTAGATAGGTTCATTTAGTTAACGATGCATGCTTTTAATTGTTGTAGAGACCAGATGTATTGTATATGTCTATCTATATATATAGTTAGCTAGAATACAGCAAATAGGAGCTAAGGCTAGGAAACGGACCCGGACCCATTTGTCTGTGGCATCCCTGGATGCGTGGCTCCATGGTGCACTCGAGCATGGGTCCTCGAGGAGTTTTTGGTGCTCAGATACACCAAGTTTGTTTTCCGTTTATCTTCTGTAGACATAGTGCCACTCGAAGGGCCACTTCGAGGAGTTCTTGGTGCTCTAACACCAAGGTTTTTGTCGTTTATTTATTTGCATCTTAATCGTGTTTTTATGGTTATTTTGTAGATAAGGCGGCCCGAGTGTGTTAATCTCGGGGAGTTCTTAGTGCTCTAACTTCAGGGTTTGTTTTCGTTTATCTCCAATTCGAGATTTATGGTTCTTAATCTGAAATGATTAGGTAGTTTGAGTCATGTATGAATTCTGAAATGGAGTGGAAAATGAGAGCGATCAGATCTGATTTCTCCTCTTTTGCTTAAAACAAAAACCATAATTGCCTCTAATCACAATAATACCTCTCATCTTGTAATTAAGTGCTGGCATAAGTAAAAGTTTAACCATCATATTCTATCCACAATACGACTTCTTATCTTATAAATGAAATTTTGATATGAGTAGATGTCCAACTTTACTAATGCAATCATATTAGCTATATATAGGAAGGGCTAATAAAACTTAAAAATGAGATAAAGACAAAGAAATTACTAAGATATGCATCTGGAATGCTCTCTTTTGCAGGTATGTCTGACAGAGAGATAGTTGTGCAGGATCTGATCCTTAGGTTAGGATCCACCCAAAATCAGCCCAGCATACCAGAACAACCATCTATTCCTATCCATGATCTCAATCAGCCAAATCCTCTAGAGTCTAGGCAGCCCACACCCCCAGGAGGTAATGTCAGTACCGCCAATACTCCAGAACACCCTGATCAACTAGAGAGTCTTGATGTTTCTAGAAAACTCCAGGAGAAAAGCTCAGGCGACCCAGAATCAATTCATGACAAAACAGAACCAATTCCTGGAAACTCTGCTCACCAACCTAGTACCTGGAACCCAACCCTCAGGTACACACCGAGTCACCTTAGGTGAGTTCCTCCAGACCCGTCCACCCACCTTCTCCAGAGCCACAAAACGTCTTGAGACCGATGATTGGCTTCAAGAGATTGAGAAGAAACTCACCACAGTAGGATGCTCTGAAGAAGAATAGGTCCAATTTGCAGCCTATCAATTAATGGGGCCCGCGGCAACCTGGTGGACCAATTATTGACGCACCCATACCGCAGAGCTGCCAGTCACTTGGGCAGAATTCACCTCCCAGTTCCGTGTCACCCATGTCCCATTGGGAGAAATGGACAATAAAAAGAGGGAGTTTTGGGACTTGACATAAGAGGGTAGGAAGGTCTCTGACTATCTAAACAAATTCAATGAGCTATCTAGATATGCCCCCGATGAAGTAGACACGGAAGCCAAGAAAATATATAGGTTCAAGAAGGGTATGAACCCATATCTGAGAGTGCAACTGTCCACCCTCATGATCACAGAATTCTAGGATCTCGCTAATAGGGTCATCATCGTAGAAAGTGAGCAAGCCTAATTGAATGAAGAGAGGAGGAAGAAGGTTAGGTTTGATCCTAGGCCACCCACTTCAAATCAACCAAAGCCTTTCAGACCTCCTATGCTAATTCGACATCCAGCACTGAGACCCTATGTAGCTGCACCAGTCCAGCGCCCTAACAATTTCCCACCCAGACCTCTACCCAAATGCTTCAAGTGCGAAGGTCCCTATTTTGTTAATAACTATCCCCAGATGGTCACCAGATGTTTTAACTGTGGTCAGGAGGGCCACAAAAAGGTTAACTACCCACTTCCTATCAACCAAGCCGAGCAGAACAACCCAGGAAGACCCTAGAGTCGCCCTCCAGCAGTGGGACATGTCTATGGCAACCCTACTACTTCTTCCCAAGGGCCTAGCCGAGGAGCCCCAACTGCAGGTTCAGCTCGCCTGACAACATCTCTGTGGAGCAGGCGGAAGGAGCCAAAAATATGGTTACGGGTATGCTTCCCATTTCCCCATCTGTTGGTATTATTTTATTTGACCCTGGTGGAACATATTCATTTATTTCTAAAGAACTTGTTAGTAAGAATAAATTGGATTGTGTGTCGTTGGAAACACCCTTAGGGGTCAATACACCTGCTGGATTAATCACAGTCACATCTATTAGAAAGAACCAGATGATAAATATACAAGGCGCCCCATTCTTTGCTAATTTACATGTCATTAGCTTATGATGTCATTTTGGGAATGGATTGGCTTGCCACCCATGGGGTTAATATAGATTGCGAGTGTAAAACCGCATCTACAAGGACATTTAATGGGAACCGTATTCTATATTGGGCACATAGAGCTAAACAACCTCAACCAGACTCCAAGCTCAATCAATTATCAACACAAGGATTGCCTCTCATCCCTGTAGTTCGGAATTTCCCTGATGTGTTCCCTGAAGAACTACCATGCCGGCATGCCACCTGACGGAAGTTTAGAGTTCTCTATAGATCTCATCCCAGGATCCACCCTCATAGCAAAAAGACCTTACAGAATGAACCCACCAGAACTAGAGGAACTTAAGAAACAGTTGGAGGAGTTAGAAGAGAAAGGGTTCGTTAGAGAGAGTGTATCCCCATAGGGAGCACCCATCCTGTTTGTGAGCAAAAAGGATGGCAGGGTTAGGCTATGTACAGATTATAGAGAGCTCAACAGTGTCACCATTAAGAACAAGTACCATCTTCATAGAATAGATGAATTATTCGATCATCTTAGAGGTGCTTGTGTCTTTTCAAAAATTGACCTACGGTCAGGATAATACCAAATCAATGTAAGGCCAGAAGATATAGAGAAAACTGCCTTCGTATCTAGATATGGGCATTATGAGTATACAGTGGTAGCATTTGGATTAACTAATGTCCCAGGAGTGTTCATGAATCTGATGAACAAAATTTTCATGAAATATCTGGATAAGTTCGTAGTGGTATTCATAGATGATATCCTGATATACTCTAGGAGTGAAGAAGAACATAGAGAACAACTGAGAACCACACTTCAAATCCTGAGAGAAAACCAGCTGTAGGCCAAATTCAACAAGTGTGAGTTTTGGCTAAATCAATTCTTTCTCCTTGGACACATTATTTCTGGGAAAGGAATAGAGGTAGACCCAGATAAGATAGAAGCCATCAAGTCATGGAAACGACCCTCAACCCAAACGTATAAGGATCAGGAGGCTCATGATACTCTACATTCTATTCATCCTGGAAGCACTAAAATGTATAAGGATCTAAAAAAAATTTCTGGTGGAATGGTATGAAGGAGATAGCAGAGTATGTGAGTAAGTGTGACACCTATCAGAAGATTAAGGCTGAACACCAGCGTCCTGCAGCTTGCTACAACCTCTCTAAATTCCTGAATGGAAATGGGAGGATGTCTGTATGAACTTCATCACAGGCCTACCTAGAACCCAAGCCAAAAAGGATGCTATATGGGTAATAATGGACAGACTCACCAAGTCTGCTCACTTCATTGGCATTAATCAAAAATATTCTGCTCATAGGTTGGCCGAGATTTATATTGAGAGAATAGTCACACTCCATGGAGTCCCTAAAACAATCACATTTGATAGAGGTTTCATTTTTACATCTAGCTTCTGGGGAAGTCTGCAAACTGCTTTATGGACCAAGTTAAAATTCAGTACTGCTTACCACTCTCAGACTGATGGACAAACTGAGAGGGTGAATCAAATCCCAGAGGATATGTTACGAGCATTTGTGCTGAATTTTAAAGCGAGTTGGGATAAATACCTTCATCTTGCTGAATTTGCCTACAACAACAGTTACCAATCAAGTATTCAAATGGATCTATATGAGGCTCTATAAGGTAGGACGTGTAGGTGCCCAATTTGCTGGTATGTAGGAGAAAAATCATTAATGGGACCAGAGCTAATCCGTTAGAATGATGAGAAGATAAGTTTGATTCAAGAAAGGCTGAAAACTACCCAAAGTAGGCAAAAGAGCTACGCGGATAAGCGTAGAAGAGAATTGAAATTCCAACCGGAAGAGTATGTGTCGGCGTTTCGAGCACCGACGAGTGAATTTTTAAGTCTAAGGGGCCGCGCGTTCCCTCTCCTTGAATGGTTAGACTCAGGAGCCCAAGATGTATACTGGTTCGGGCCGAATGTCCCTACTCCAGTTCGTGTGGTGGTTCTATATTGCTTCGGGTGCACATGACTGCACGGTTTTTACAAGCGGGAGCTGAGGGCTCGAATAGGTGAGAGTGAAAACAGCCTATTCGTGGAGGCCGAGAGGAGGGAGAGCCCCCCTCCCAGAGGATCCTGCCTCCCTTTATATAGCCGGAGGGGGCAGGTTACATGGGAAGTTGGGAGAGGAAAGGATGAGGTGATCTATGCTAGGAGCTCTGGTCCTTCGTCTTGGCGATTGGTCAGCGTCCGCTTCACCCCACGCCGGGTTGGTGGACTCATTGAGCAGAGCAGTTTGCCGTTTCATCGGGAAATAGCGCACCTGCCCTCTGCAAGCCTGTCAGGCGCTGACGTTGCCTCGGGAGGGAGCGCGTCTTCACGCCATGCGTGTCTGGACGATGAGACCGGAGCTTGACTTCGGCAACCTCCTCGCCACCTCGGGAAGGAGCCACCTGCCCCCGCACAGTCACTCTGAGCTGTCGTGTCCGTGGGGCACGTGGCTAATGGCCGACGGAGGCCCGACACTTGGCCCTCGGCGAAGATCGCCTCAGCTTGGTCGGAGCTCGTGGGGAGTCCGACCTGTGGCGGGGGTCGGACGCCCCATTGGGTCGGGGACGAGCTTGGGGCAGCTCGTTAGGTCGGGGTCGATCGTCCTTCGTGGCCCCACGGGGCCTTTGGTTGGAGCCGGGCTTGGGGCAGCCCGTTCGTCACTCCGGACCGTTGGGGTACCCATGGTATGAGTACTCGTCAGTATGTGTTTCTAAAAGTATCCCCAATGAAAAGAGTATACCGGTTTGGAATAAAAGGAAAGCTCAGTCCTCGATATGTTGGACCATTTCAGATTCTGAAGCAGAAGGAAACTTCTGCTATCAGTTAGAATTACCTCCTCAATTATCTAGAATCCACAATGTTTTCCATGTCTCTCAACTTAGAGCCTGTCTTAGAGAGCCTTCTAAATTAGTACCAAACCTTCATATCCAGTAGCGACTAGACCTAACCTATATATGAAGAACGCCCCCTCAAGATCTTAGCCATAGAAGAGCGTCAGTTCAGAAGGGCCACTACGAAGTTTTGCAAGGTTCAATGGAAACGTCAAATCGAAAAGGAAGCCACGTGGGAGAAGGAAGATGTGCGGGAGGCCTACCCTCATCTGTTTAGGTGAGTCGGATTTCGGGGACGAAATCCCTTTTAAGGGAGGAAGGATGTGATGACCCCCTAAGTCCAATTAAGCTAATGATATCATTAATCAGCTAATCACATCTATAATGAACTCTTAAGCATGATCATCATATTAGTCATAAGCAACTAATCATATATTAGATGCAAGCTTGAAGCTAATAATCATGTGCATGCATTAGAACTAGCATGTCTAGAAATGGTAAGAGTAGAAAGGTAACTAGAGTGCACAGTAAAGAGATAAGAGCCAGGCAGCAGTAGATGCACTCCCCTTTGCACATCACCAAAACCGAAGCCGGTCAGCAGCACACAGCCGATACATCCCCTCTTCCTCATTTCACCACAACCGAGAACCAACAAAGAGGAAGCCAAGCAGCAACTCATTCACTCCCTTTTCCCCATTTCCAACCAAGAGGAAACCAAAACACAACCATTGCTTTTCCCCATTCCAAAGCCAGCCAGTGCGTAGCACAGCCATTCCTTCCCATTGCCTCACCCCCACAATCAAGCCAGAGAGCAAGAACCAGCAGCCAGTCGGCCGAGAAGAGGAGGAGAAGCCAGCAAGATCTCCAGCCGAAGCCAGACTAAGCCCAGACCTCGACCACCTCTTCACTTCCGACCCCAACATCTTCCCCAAAACCGAACCAAGTCATCAGGAGCACAAGACAGTAGGGTAGTAGTAGCATAGCAATGTAGTATGCAAATGGGTAGATCGAGTAGACTAGCAAATAGATCGGGGAAACCACTGTGGTCTCAGTAGGTGGGTAACCCTAGGGGCCCGCGAAGAGCGTCCTAGCCATCACCTTGCCCTCACCGGAGCATAAGCATGGTCACTGTCAACATCCCCGCCCCCCAACCTATGATTTCCACCCGTAAAATCATCATTGACCAAACATACATATAAATCACCGCACCATCTCATGTAAGAACTCACATGTAAAGAAAGGCAACCAAACCCTAGAACCAACCGAGTAGAGCTGCGAGAAGAAGGGGTAGGGGCCAGGCTCGGCTGCGGGAGTCCGAGCCGAAGGCAAACCAGAGCCCAGGCAGCGCAGAGCCATATTGGTCGTAGGGTAGGAGAGCTTGGGCGAGAGAGGTAGGGAGAGGAAGCTGAGAGCACCAGAGGACCCGAGAGCAGTCGGTCCAGGGAGCGGTTAGGAGAAAAGAAGGAAACCGAAAGTCATCCAGAGAGCAGAGGAAAACAAAGAGAAAGCTGAGAGCTGAGTGGGAGCTCGGCTCCAGTAAGGAAGGAAGGGGAAAAACGAGAGAATAGGGAAAGAAAAGAGAAGAAAAAAGGAAAGAAGAGAAAAGAAAAGGAAAAGAAAATGGTAAGATTGGGAAAATGGGTAGATTACCGCAATTGGGGAGTAGTTAAATAATTAGTTGGTTACCTGCATAAAAACTAAAAGGGCAATAACTGGCTGCATTAAATAAATGAACAGTTGAATGTGACATTAAAAGTGCATAGCAGCCAAAAATGGAAACACATACCCTTCATATAAATAAAAATGCAATATTGGAATGGTTGGACACCGTAACTCTTATTCAAATAAATTGTTGTAGATTAATATATTATGATTATCAGGACAAGAACAGAACTCACCCGATAGTTAGAACTGGTTTTCGAGCGAGGTCGTACCTTGCGAGTATATACCAGGCAAGCATCCCTTTGATCATGTTTTAGTAAATGCTTTTAACTGCTTTTATGTAATTATCTATATCATCACTGCATGGGAAACTTATTTTCAATAAAGAAACTAAATCGGATGTGGTTGGGAAGAATGGGTTGATGGGTTGCAAATGGTTGGATGGATAATTGGGGTTGGTAGTGGATTAGTTATTTATTTCATGAGTTGGTTGGCATGTGTTAGTATGGTTGGTAGAGTGCGCGATGTGAAGGGTTGTGGCTAGTGGGGTCCTCTAAATAGGCTATAATATAAGATCTAAACAATTAACACTTGGGCAATGAGCCGTAAAACCGGTATTAACCATGGTGTGTGAAATCGGCTAGAAACGGTTGCCCTATGAAGGTATTAGAAATCTCCATATGGGGTAAGTATAAAGGGTGTCCTCTGGGAAATACCGGTAGGCCCCTGAGGGCTGGACCAATTGGGTGGCGGTATATTTGAAGCCCATATATGTACTACCGGCGGGTAGCCGGGGTACAACTGTATCTACGAGTTGTGGAGCAGCCTAGGATAGGTGTTCCCAAACTCGAATACAGGGTTGGAGATCTAATATTGGAGTAGTGATAAACGTTCTGGGGCATCTCTTGTGTCACTATGGGTAAAATGATACGAACCTGCACATAGTAAACCTTGAATTCAAGCTAATCTCTTGGATTGAAGACTACGGAAAGCTATGGCTGTCTCATATGCAATGTTAGTAGTGTCTTCTAAATTCTAAAATTCATAATCTTTAAAACTAAACTTAATTCCTACAAAAGTGTATTTTAAGGGCAGGTGGTCAGTAGGTGGATTTGGATTGAGAGGGGAAAATCATCTATTGCATTCTCTATTAATGCTTGCTAAGTACCCTGAATCACCCTTGCTTAAATGCCCCTTGCTTAGAAGATGAGTCCTATGGACACTCCTCCGAGGCCTGGGATGAGGACTGTTCGCAGGACCAGGATATACAGGAGGATGACTACTACTACTACTATCAGGAGTAGTGCTGGTTTTAGTAGGTCTTATCCCAGCTCTAGCAGGTCATCAGGGAGTAGGAGATTGTAACATATATTTTGCTGTATTTAGAACCTATGTAAGTTAAGGTAATGAACAGATAGCCCTGCGTGGCTAATAGAATGTAATAAAGAGTTTCATTTTCAGTCTCTTATTATTGTTCAGCTGTAATACTCTGAATACGGTATAGTAACTGATAAAGTATCGGGTTGCCCGATGTTTTGTTAGCTACTATGCCGAGATTCGCGTAATTAACTCAAGAGTAATGGCAGTGTGACTGTCGTTACCCGAGACTAATTATGCAGGTCGTCACATGTACTAAGTATAAAAACACTTCATCACCACAATTGGAGGGATGAAATTACTAAATAAGTATAGCCAGTCTCAATCATCAGTCCATCACACCACCGTACCAGATAGCAATGGCCAATGGAAATGGTAACCTGATGCGTGTATATGAAACCTTCCAAAGGACACCAATGAGTGATCCTTAATTAAGATAATAAAAACCTAGCCAGACCATAACGAAACAGCGAAAATGGACATGCGCCTATGAATTAAGAAAATAAGTATTGACAACGGCACATAAAGAAAGTCCAAAAGTTGACCATTGTAGTTATCCAGAATTACCTGATTTATTCATTTTATTCCAGTAATATAGTTCATACTTTGGCAATAATATTTTTTTCAGTTCTTTTGAGCATATCTATGCTCCACTTACATATTTCCCTTTTTTATTTTGTGATATAATCCAATCAGAAAATCCAACTCAAACATAAGGAAACCAGAAAAGTTTGCACCTTCTAGAATGCACTTCAATAGTTTTGGTAAGTAACAAGCTAAAAAAATAATAACCTGATCAACAGTCCTCCTCCTTGCAATTCTGACCCCAAAGCAAAATGGTCGAGTATCATCACTTGATAAAAGGATTTTATTTTGTCCTTCATGGCACAAGGTTGTTATCTGCAAAATGGTGCAAAAACATGTGAGTAGAAGTCCTGAATGGAGCAGATAGGTCAGAACACAAGACAACCAACATATTTTTGGACTAATATAGTACAATGGGTGACTGGGTGCAAGCCTTTACTGATTTAGGTCAAAATGTACAAACTATGTGAACTACCATATGTAGTACCCAGAAAGGATTCCGAAGAAACACCTCAATTGGAGTGTCAACACTACTGAAAACATGGTCCCCACAGTATCAATTGAGAGCATCTATCCAGTTTCCAAGGCTTAAAATTTGGAAATCCCAGTCAACAAATTTCAATTATTCCATCTGCTAGATGGAATGCTCCAACCTGTTATAACAGAATCATGTTCAGGTCTACTAGAGAATTTTTTTTATGAACTTCAATTTGTATACATTTGTGTGTGTAGACAATTCCATGCAGTATTTGGTAGTAACCAACATCACGTATCACAATTGTAAAGTTGAGTTATTACATGTTATGGGCAATTTACAGTAAGCCAGTGCCAGCAACTTGTGATGACTAACACCGCAGAATATAGTGACTAATTAGAACTGGACATAGACTATCAAAACTCTGATAGTACATGTAAAGCCTAATATTAGTCTCCATAAGCTGGAAGCTAATTGTGGTACATATGAGAAGAAAACTCATGTTGTTTCTGAAAGCCTATTTTGTTTACAAGGGAATTCACAAGTGAGGAACATGTAAACAAGAAAACAATTGAAATGTTATGTAAAGCAAATGATTACTACAAGATGACTAAAGGCAAATGATACGCATTGGATTGGACCACTGGTTACACTAGCAATGAAATAGGAGTGAACTCACCACTGGCCCATCATCCCGTCCATTACTCCCTAGTAGCTGAGAACTAGGCCTGGGAACTACTGGCACCAGTATACCTGGAGAAAATATGAAACAAATATTGACATTGATATTCTATGTCTCGCTTATTGAAAAAATTCGCAAATATTTAAGTATAATATAATCCAAAACCTTTCATTGTACATCTCTGCTTACAGCAAATTACAAAATATATAAATCAACATAAAAAAATATAAATAAATAAATTTTCTGCATCATACTACAACATAACATAAGGTCCTTTTTTAAGGTGCTGTGCTGGCAGATTCTACTTCGCAGTATAAAAAGGCTCAAACTTTGAGGAAACAGAAACAGTACCACATGGATCATATAATCAGTCATACAGAGATCTGAGTTGTACAATAAAGCTGAAAAGTATACCATTCACTTGCAATTCTGCATGCTGAGGCCAGTGAATCCTGAACTGAACTTTGTCATTTAGAAGCATACACCAAACCTGCATGCAAATAAGCATGCTCTTGTTAAGGACACAGTGCAATGACACAAGAAACTAGTACACTGCCTTTGCAAACCATCAACTAGGTGTTTAATCCTGTAAAAAATAATAATGTTCAATCGTATTGATTTATGAACAAATTAGCAGCATTTTACAGAAAATTGTTATCCTTGTACAAAGATAGCGTTTAAACAATGCATTTATGCAAAATAGACAGCAAGGCACTAGGTAAAAGGTTACATATGTCAAAAACTGCAAATTGATATCCTTGAAGGAGGTTTGCCTTCAACAATATTTTTCCCCCACTTTGGGAGAGGGGCTATGGCAAAGCAACATCACACTGTTATAATTCTTATATGACACTATTAAATTGGCCTAGCCCCTTGAGAAAAGAAATGTAAACGATGACAACAGTCGGTTAGATTAAACAAGTACTAAGACAGAAAATGCAAGCACACTTTGCATAAGAGGGAAGAAAACCTGAAGATCATATTCAACTCTCTGTACAGTTTCCTTCTCCATTCCAGAAAGTAGAAATGTTTTATCCACACTCTGAGAACCATTCGTTCTGGAGAGAGTTGAGCATTCCGTAAGGATAGGATTATGGACTACAGGTAGTACAGGAATAGAGTGGCAGACAATCAATGAAAAATATTATATTAAGAAAAGGCCATCCCGTGCAATATAAATTGAACTGCTCATTAATTATGGTGCCATCTAATAAACACTTCGTACATGACACCTATTATAGTGATCAATGTACTTCTCTACCTTAACAAGGATAGCATAATAAATGTACGGCATGCTTCGGATACTGAGTATTGAATGTTGGTGTCTCTTAGGAGTTTGAATCTCATGTACTTATTGACTGACCTTGTTTGGCAAGGTACACGCGTTGAGGGAAAGAAAACTAACTTTTTCCAGCAAGCTAGGCAGGGCTGTTTGCTGAAATCCAAACAAGAGAACAAACCTTGGCCTAAAAAGTTAAAAAATAAAAAATTGGCAGCCCGACCAAGTTCAGCTCTGCGACATTAGTTAGCTACAAGCCTATCAGTGTAGTGAAAACACGAACATGTTGATGTTGCATATTATGACGAACTGAAGACCGGTACACCATGTAAGAAGTAGCATTCAACTGAAGAACTTAGAAGACACGAACTTACATTACATACACTACTTTTTTATATTAAAAAGAGCACGAATATCCGCTGGATGTTTTGCAGTTCGATGTGGTCCTAGACTTCTTTCGGGATGCTTTTCATGTGTACAGAACTACAGATTGCTAGAGAAATATGATCGATTTTGTGCTCTGTTCACCATTAGGGATCTGTATGATTTGTGTCCTTGTTTCCCTTTTATTGTTGTAGGTTGTCAATTTGTAATAGTCTCTGTCTCTAACAGAAGCTCAGGCCTTACCCCGTTTTGGAAGACAAACAAAACTATTTTCATAAGAATAGTCTATTTTCTCACATGATGGTGTATAGACAATAGAAGGTTTATGCAGTAGCATGGAAACAACCTAAAGAGATCAAAGGTTCAGATGAGCCTAAGAAGCATTTCAAAAGTCACTGAAACACACTGTTGGAAAAATTAGGAATTTTCTCAATATTTTAATCCACAAAATTATGTAGATCATGTTTAAACAATTGCACATTTCTAGTTCACAGCCAAAGGTTCTAGATAACAGATTATCTATCTCATATGCAAAGGCTAATGAACAAGAAATCAAATCGATAAAAACACGGTATAAGATGATATACCCTTGAGCCGGTGCCACTGTTATACAGCGCAGCGGTATTCTCGTTCGCCATGACGGTCGATGTAGACGATCACAGTTGTCGCGATGAAGCGTTAGTGCGATGAAGCGTTTGATGCGATCTGAGCGCACGCGCTTCAGAGCACTTTTGAGCGATCGCGTGGTCGCTCCCCAAAACCTTATCGGCCTTCTATCTCGAGCAAGATCTCAAGAAGGGCGAGGTTCCGAGGCTGCTCCTCTCGCTACTTGTGCGCGCAAGAAAACAGAGGTGGGGAGACAAGAAATGCAAGACTTCGAAATGGAACATCGAGTCTTGAGAGAGAGGTATTGGTTCGTCTCAGAAACACAGCCACGCCCTCCTTATATATAGGCTCGCAGAAGGGTAATCGCTCGGCGACATTTAGGAGGCCATCAAAGCGACCGTTACTAGTAATCGACGCCATCAAGACGTCCGTTAGTAATCGACGTGTGTTATGACTCACCATCAACCACGTCGCCATTAGTAATCGGCGGCGTTATTGGTCATAAACCGCCACATTAAGCGGCAAAAGCAGACCGCTCCCGCCAAAGACATCACGTCCGGACTGGCTGCGCGCTGCAAGACGCGCTCGCCTCGACTCGACTCGACTCGACTCGACTCGACTCGACTCGACTCGACCAAGACTCAAGACACGCCACGCCACGCCACGCCACGCCTCGGCTCGGCTCGGCTCGGCTCGGCAGCTCGCGGCAGGCTGTAGGTGGCACGACCTTTACCCTTTTCCACCTTGCTAATTGAGAGACACACAACTCAACTATTTAAGTTGGTCAAATCTTCTCTCAATTACCCATATGGTACTAAACCAATTTCATGACTCCTAGTATTCTAATGGGCCTTTTGGAATTTCTATTAAATTAATTATGGGCCATCCCATAATAATCTAACAATCCCCACCAAATTTCAAAGGCACATTTGAAATACTCTCGCCCAATGTAGTTTGATATACCGGTTTTTCGATGGAGACTGTTAAGTTGAACTTCCATCTAGAACAAAGGTTACACTCATCCACAATCAACAATGGACTATGCCTTGAATTGACAGATTTTGTGCGAACAAGTTTCACCAAAAGTCCTTTATCGATACTAGGCTGCTAAATGCATCCCCTCGGTTTGGAGCTTATAAGTCATACTCCTTAGCCTTTCATGAGCCTTTAGAGATCACCCAATCTCATAGACTGTGACTAGCAGTCGAACTCATATAGGTGTATTCCTCATAAGATGTTCTGTAGGACAACATCTCTGCTTATCAAAGCCACTCGGAATACATTAAGGTATAACCAACCTGCCATACAGAATAGGAGAGTTATTGCATCTCAAACGGAGTGGACTAAGTATGTATACTCTCCTCTCACCAATCACTAGCTTGTCTCAACATCCTAGTTCACGGATCTCCGATCAAATAGGATGAGTTACCACTAAGACATGACTTTATGTGGGTCTCAAGCCCATCTCCCTCGATGCTTCATCTATCACATTCCGTGATAGTCCCTTTGTAAAAGGATCTGCCAAGTTTTTAGCCGTCTGGACATAGTCCAACGCTATAACTCCGGAGTTTCTCATTTTCCTGACAGACTTCAACCGCCTCTTAACGTGCCTTGATGACTTCATGTTATCCTTAGAACTGTTTACCTTAACAATCACCGTCTGATTGTCACAGTTCAAAAGAATAGCAGGCACCGGTTTCTCAACCACCGGTAAGTCCTTCACAAGTTCACGCAGCCAGTCGGCTTCCACAGAGGTCAGATCTAATCTTGTGAGTTACGCTTCCATTGTAGACCTCGTTAAGATGGTCTGCTTGCAAGACTTCCAGGAAACAGCTCCACCACCCAATGTGAACACATATCCACTTGTGGCTTTTATTTCATCAGCATCAGATATCCAGTTTGAATCACTATAACCCTCAAGTACCCTAGGGTACCCGGTGTAGTGAATTCCATAACTTGATGTCCCTTTTAGATAGCGCATTACTCTCTCAAGAGCATGCCAATGATTATCTCCCGGGTTTGAAACAAACCGGCTTAGTTTGCTCAAGAAACGAGATATCGTGCCTTGTTGCACTAGCTAAATACATCAATGAACCAATAATTTGGGAATATCTCAATTGATCCTTTGCTATTCGTTGGTTCTTTCGTAATAGCACACTTGGATCATACGGCGTTGGAGCAGTTTGCAATCGCTATAGCCAAAGCGACTCAACACCTTTTCCACATAATGGGACTGCTCAAGAGTAATCCCACCGTCACCTTCTCTTAACAATTTAATGTTTAAGATGACATCCGCTACTCCCAAATCTTTCATTTCAAAGTTTTGGACAAGAAGTCCTTGACTTCCTTAATCACATTAAGGTTTGTCCCAAAGATCGATATGTCATCAACATACGACACATAATCACTCCTTCACCCCCACCATAGCGGTAATACACACATTTGTCGACTTCATTCACAACAAAGCCGGAGATGTTAAAGTTCTGTCGAACTTCTCGTACAACGCTTAGGTGCTTGCTTAAGGCCATACAAAGACTTCAACAACCTACACACTTTTCCTTCATGACCCTTTACTACAAATCCATCAGGTGATCCATATAGATTTCCTCTTCCAACTCTCCATTAAGGAAAGCCGTCTTTACATCCATCGATGAATGATCGGACCGTAGGAGGCGACCAAAGACAGAGTACTCTAATAGTGGTCATCCGCAACAGTGAGTAAGTATCAAAGAAGTCCTCGCCTTCTTCTCGGTATAACCCTTGGCCACAAGCCTTGCCTTGTACTTTTCAATCGTACCATCGGGCCTCGCCTTTTCTTGAACACCCACTTACATCCTACTGTGTTTACACCCATATGGACGTTCAACAACTTCCCAAGTTCCATTGCTCAAGATGGAATTCATCTCACTGGACCGCTTCCTTCCAATAGTCGTCGTCCGAGATGAATAAGCCTCCTCAATGGTTCTTGGAGTATCATCCACTAGATATACAATGAAGTCATCACCAAAAGACTTTGTAGTCCTTAGTCTCTTACTCTTACGAGTTACTTCATTGCCCTCATCTATTGGATTTTCCTCAAAAATGGGCTCAATTTGTATAGGAGTGGAAGGTTTAGGAGAGAAGATAGATTCTTGGCCAGATGAGCTAAGTGTCTCTTTCATAGGAAATAAGTCCTCAAAGAATGTGGCATCATTGGACTCAAAAATTGTACCTTCATACATATCAGGTACTCCATATTTCACTATTAAGAATCTATATCCAACGCTGTGAAAAGCATAACCAATAAAGACACAATCAACGGTTTTGGTCCAAGTTTACGCTTCTTTGGGATAGGCACATTCACTTTAGCCAAACACCCCAAATGCGTAAATAGGAGAAATTTAATCTTTTCCTCTCCCATTCCTCGAATGGTGTAATTTCTTTATTCTTTGTAGGAACCCTATTTAGGACATGACATGCAGTCAATATAGCCTCACCCCACCATTCCTTGGAAAGTCCCGCTGTTTCTAACATGGCGTTAACCATCTCAGTTAGAGTACGGTTCTTTCTTTCGGCAACCCCGTTTGATTGGGGCGAATAGGGAGGCGCCCTTTCATGGATTATTCCATGTTCCTCGCAGAATAAATTAAACTCATTAGAAAAGAATTCTCCACCACGATCTGACCTAACCCGTTTGATTTTTCTCTCAAGTTGGTTCTCAGCTTCAGCTTTATAGATCTTAAAAAAAGTGAAAAGCCTCATCTTTTGACTTTAATAAATACACATAGCAATATCTAGTAGAATCATCAATCAAAGTCATGAAATACCTCTTACCACCCTTTGTCAACTCCCGCTCATCTCGCATAAATCGGTATGAACTAGTTCTAACGGTGCCAAGTTTCTCGCCTCACGCCTTGTGAGGCTTGCGAGGTTGCTTAGATTGCACACATACTTGACACTTAGAACCTTTGACTTGGGTGAATTTTGGGATTAAATTCATCTTCGCTAACCGCATCATGCAACCAAGATTAATATGACAAAGTCGTGAATGCCAAACATCATCTCATGATTACAAACATGATTCACAATTTTATTCATGTCCGTTAAAGACAAGCGGAACAAGCCTCCGCTCTCATAGCCTTTTCAATAAAAGTTCCAATTTTAGAAACAACACATTTATTGGATTCAAAACTAGCTTAAAACCATCTCTACACAATAGAGACCACGACAAGGTTTTTATTTATCGCGGCACGTGATGCACGTTCCTCGATCGCACGATTTTCCTGAAGTAAACTTCAAGTCAATCGTGCCGACTCCACGTACAAATGCTGCGACCCATTCCCCATCAACACGGAGGTAGCCCTGCGACTGGTAAAAGAGAATAAGGATCTGTCGGCAAACATGTATATTGGCCCCGTGTCAATCCACCAATCAGTGAACGACATATCGATAGAACGGTAGGTATTGAAACATACCCGGATGTTCCTCCTCGTATTACCAATAACAACGTTAGCACTTTTTTACGCTTATTGTCTTTACGATCGGGGCAATCCTTTGCCCAATGATCGCACCATTCTGCATAAAGCAGCTTCCCTTTCCTTTATTCTTCTTCTTCTTGAAGCTAGTAGTTTGAGCGGCCTTGTTCTTGTTCTCGGGCTTTTGGACTTATTTTATTCTTCTTGTTGAATTGAAAGATTTTCTTTGTACCACATTGGCACTAGAACTTTCTTTCCCACGTATATCTTTTGCCCTCGCTTTCTCCTCAACATTTAGAGACCCAATGAGACCAGCAACGCTGAACTCTTGTCTCTTGTGTTTTAGAGTAGTGGCAAAATCCCTCCAAGAAGGTGGCAGCTTCGCGATGATGCATCCCGCCACAAACTTGTCGGGTAATGCACATGTAAAATTCTCAAGTTCTTTCGCAAAGGCTTGAACCTCATGAGCCTGTTCTACTACAGAGTGGTCATCGACCATCTTGTAGTCATGAAACTGCTCCATGACATAGAGTTCACCACTGCGTCGGATACTCGAATTTTGCCTCAAGTGCATCCACATTTCTTTACCACTTGGCAAAATCATATATACATCAACAAGATTTTCTCCCAAAACGCTAATCACGGCGCCTCTAAGCAAGTTATCCGCAGCCGTGAAGGCACTCTCCTGCTCAGGAGAGAGCCCACCCTCAGGCTGTGGCTTGCCTTGCGCAACGTGATACACGTTCATGGCAGTCAACCACAAAATCATCTTGGCGCGCCAACGCTTATAATTTGCGCCGTCAAATACAGTTGGCTTAAGCGCGGCAGCGAAACCAGAGTTGTAAAATTCCTAAGATAAGGTTTTTGGATTGTTGGAAAAATTAGGAATTTTCTCAATATTTTAATCCACAAAATTATGTAGATCATGTTTAAACAATTGCACATTTCTAGTTCACAGCCAAAGGTTCTAGATAACAGATTATCTATCTCATATGCAAAGGCTAATGAACAAGAAATCAAATCGATAAAAACACGGTATAAGATGATATACCCTTGAGCCGGTGCCACCGTTAGCACACAGCGCAGTGTAACATTCTCGTTCGCCATGACGGTCGATGTAGACGATCACAGGTTGTCGCAGTGAAGCGTTGGTGCAATGAAGCGTTTGATGCGATGCGACGCGCTTCGTGAGCACTTTTGAGCGATCGCGTGGTCGCTCCCCAAAAACCTTATCGGCCTTCTATCTCGAGCAAGATCTCAAGAAGGGCGAGGTTAGGAGGCTGCTCCCTCTCGCTACTTGTGCGCGCAAGAAAAGCAGAGGTGGGGAGACAAGAAATGCAAGACCGAAAATGGAACACCGAGTCTTGAGAGAGAGGCGATTGGTTCGTCTCAGAAACACAGCCACCGCCTCCTTATATATAGGCTCGCAGAAGGGTAATCGTCGGCGACATTTAGGAGGCCATCAAAGCGACCGTTAGTAATCGACGCCATCAAGACGTCCGTTACTAGTAACTGACGGTGTTTATGACCCAGCCATCAACCACGTCAGTTACTAGTAACTGACAGCGGTTACTGGTCATAAACCGGCCACATTAAACGACTCGACTCGACTCGACTCGACTCGACTCGACTCGACTCGACTCGACTCGACTCGCACTCGCACACGCCACGACACGCCTCGGCTCGGCTCGGCGCGCGCGCGCGCGTGTGGCACAGCCTTTACCCTTTTCCACCTTGCTAATTGAGAGACACACAACTCAACTATTTAAGTTGGTCAAATCTTCTCTCAATTACCCATATGGTACTAAACCAATTTCATGACTCCTAGTATTCTAATGGGCTTTTTGGAATTTCTATTAAATTAATTATGGGCCATCCCATAATAATCTAACACACACAAGGGTCTACACCATATAATAAACAAAATGAAAAGGGAACAAGTGTGCATAGTAGCGACTGCAATTATTAATGAATACATTGCCTATAATGTAATTATCATTGAATACATTGCGTATAATGTAAGATACCTACCCATCATTTGCAACACCTGAGGACATCAATCTAACAGGACGTAATGGATTTCCAGTAGTAACCCAAAATCTGCAGGTTCAAAAAAGCCACTGTAACGAATGGACAGCAAATATTTAAATTCCAAGCAATACACACAGGAATAAAGACTGCAAAAAGTTTTACAAAAATTGCAAGAAAACTAGGAAGCACCCTCATTTAGCTTAAATCCTGCTTTCCCAAGGATGTTGTCATGATATACTACAGAAACCATTCATGCACTGCTATTCTAGAGCCCCTAATGGGGTCCACATGGCTCCTTTTCCTGTTTTCTGGCAAATATTGGAAGTGTAAATTAACTAATTAGTCATGTTCACCTCTTTGTTTCTAATTGCATCGAGACAACTGTCATGCACATAGCAGCCAATTCATCGAGATTCTGAATCTAGCGAAATCAATAGAGATGTACTTAAACAAACAAATCAACATAGAGAAGGTGACTTATGTCAAAATGAAACATCTTTTTACCTACTGTGGTATGCAAATAAACGAATCATTTGTGAAAACAGAAAATAATGATAGAATTTTAAACCATAACAATGGAAGATACAACTCATGCCACTGACAAATCCAAATGAAAAAGGCTATATCATTGTAGGTCAGTGATGCTTAAGACTAGGTTGATCAATAAACTATTTAGCTTATAGAAAGTTTGTGGGGTACTGAGCAATGTACAATGGATGAAACAGTCCGAAGAATGTGTACGTCATATATGAAAAGGCTAGGTGCAACTCTCTAGGTGACAAGTTTCATAATAAAGTTGAAATAATGCATGAATGTATGTAAAAGGATAAGTAAAGAAACCATGATTAAATTGATTTGCTTGACAACAGTAGAATTCCCATTTGGTTGGATATGCTAATTTTGAATGTTGGAACTTGGAAGTCACAAACAGTTTGATCGCTTCAAAGTAACAGTATTGTATAGGAAGAAATCGAAAACCAAGTGGATAGTTGGACAACATACGGGTCTGCCCGGCTTAGCCGGCACTATTGACAATAGAAATGGGATGGAACTTCAGGCCTAACACCCAGCGTAAGGTTGTCTGTAATTAGTAGCAGCCCATATGCTGCTGCACTTGGCATTGATGATCGTCACACTGAAAGAAGCAAATCACAAAGAAAAGAACAAGGGGTCACAACAAGGGCACACATACAGGGTAGAAGCTTGATTTACAAATTTAGAAAGGATTATTGATTTATGTAAACTAATGGTTTTTTCCGGAGAAAAGGCTACCTTGACCACATTCCCAAGAAGGAATGTTTGACCACAAAGGCAGCGAACATTAGTGTCCAACTGGCAAGAGTCGTATTCTTCATTTTTGGGTTTGATATGGTTAATATCCGGTCCACTCTGGCTGTGAGATAACAGGTGAGGAGGACCATGCGCTTTCATCTTCCTGTGACCGATGCTATGGCAACTCAGTTACCGAAGGCATGAAAAAGAAGAAAGGGCTGAAAATTAGACGAGAGCATGAAACCTAACCTGTATATATCATCAATTATTTCTGCCACTGCCTCCCTGCTTGAAACATTTTTCTTCCCCCATCCAAGACACCATTGGCCTGCTACAGGCACAAAACAAAGCAACGACAAGCTTGTTAAGAAAACTGGAACATTGTGGGTCACAAGAAGTGGTATTTCAGTGAATAAGAAAGAAACAATTAACAAAAGAAGGTAGAACATAAGACGCTAGTGCTCTGGGAAAATAAAACAGGATTTGTTCAACTAGACAGCAACTGGAGAATTGAAGGGATAATGCATACAAGCACGGAAAAGTATAACGAATGAAGGAAACCTAAATAAAGAATATGGTATTTGTTTGATTGGTGTTTTCATACTTTTCTTTTTGATAGTTGTATAAATATTAAGTATGAATGAAAGGTAGATGGTGATTATTTACCCCTTCGATTGTTTTAAAATTTGTACAACTTGTATCGAGAGAAAAGCATTGAAGCATTGCTCTGTTTGTTTTTCATAGAAGGCACATACATACCATGGTCGTCTGATAGCAATGCGAGGACCCTATCGACAAGTTCCTGTAATAATCCACAATGAATGGGAGATGGATGAGAAAGTGGAGGAGGGCAAAGACTATGAGCAGGTTAGGTAGCAAGGACGTTTACGTAAGGAATTAATCTATACGCATTAGGGCGGCTATATGTGTATGTATTGATGAATTAGGGGAGTGGCCAGGGTGTTATGTTAGCAAAGGATGGAAGAGAGTTGCAACATATAACAGTAAGGTCTTTTTGAGAGGTCCTTCTATGCTATTTTTTTTTAACGTTGTATCAATATTAAAGTATAAATAAAGGGGAGAAAGAAATCAACAAAGAGGAAAAAGTGATTTCTTGCCCCTTCGTTTACTTTAATATTTATATAATTTATATTAAAATAGAAAGCATTGAAACACTACTCATCGTTTTATTATTTAGATGCATAAACTAAAATAAAAACTAGTGTAAACATTAATGAGATAAGAAGAAGGTGAGGTGTGGTGAGCAAAGCAGCGGCAGAGCAGACCTGCTTCTTTCCTTGCTTGGGTAAGCTGAGGTGAGTCAAGACATCTTTGAGCTCCTTAATCCTAAAGTAGGCCAGCTTATCCTGAGATGAAGAGAAAGAAGAGAAAGATTAGAAATGAAATTGAATTTCAGGCAGGCAGGCAGGAAAGTTGTTTACCTTGCAGGTGGAAGCCAGGTCCCCCATGGCGATCGTGCTCCGCCTCCTTCTCCTAGTTGAGGTGATTCAATCGAAGAGGGAGTGAGGGCGAGTGAGAGAGAGCATGAGACGGGATGGGATCGAATCGAAGCGAGGAGGAATGTGAGAACCGCCCAAATTACACTTGGTTTAATCGAGCGGCCGACTGCCCATTTAGATGAGAGCTAACATACGCTCGCACAAGAGCTAGGCACATGTTAATTCACATCTATATGACAAACAACGCAGCCACAATCTCAATTAAAGCAAAAACAACTCCGGTAGTCCCCGGTATGTGTCTCAAGACGATGCCCAAGATCAACATACATACCGTTGCACAACATCTCTATCATCGCACAATACATAGAGAGTGCAAGTTTTAATAAGAATTACAAGTCTTCAATATATTACAAGTCTCATACATCGAGTGTACCAAATCTGAAATTAAACTTGAGAAGCATACAAAGACAAGTCTATATGCTCTCAACCAAAGGTCACTAGATAGAAACTATTCATGATTTAACTAGCGAATTAGGCATAGAGTACGCAGCGGATATAATCATCATAAAAGCAAAATAATAGTGGCGCCATTGCCCATAAGGCACTACTACCGCTATCTTGGCCAACCACCGACTACTCATCCCCTTCGCCGACATCGGCGGGGTAAAAATAGCCATACATGGCCTCATTCTCACCTGCAAAACTCCAACAACAAACACATGAGTACGAAGGTACTCGCAAGTCTTACACGGACCATAGAGTACAAGGATAATGCATATAGTTGTAGCAAGGACATAACGGCCACAAGTTAAGTAGTATTTGCGAAAAAGCATAACTTAACAACTAGAGAGTAATGTGTAAGCAACCTTAGTCCTATTTGACTTCTATGGACAGCTAGCACATACCCAACATCCCTGATGAGATCATCATGTTTCACCTTCCAAACTCATCATAAAACAACACGTGACACTACGATGATGTCCAATGAACATTAAGCTTTGCCATAACCGAGAACGCGGCTATTCGAATAGTTCTTACACCCTGTAGGGGGGTACATCTTTACTCACACGACACGAGACCACCGACCATACCACCCGTCGATAGCAAGCGATGATTCACATGACAACCTTTCGCATACTCACCCCAAACATTTGTGCTCGTGTCTAATGTGCGGAGATGACTAGGTCCACCGGGGACACCCCTAGGCACCTCACCCACACACCAAACCCACAAGTCAAATGATCCGGGTAACTTATGGTACTTAGCTCATCCATCCCATATATGGGATATGTGGTTAGTACGGAAAGTGCTTAAGACAACGGCACCGACGATCGGTCCTTAATCGACTCAAGCGGGCCTATGACATCCGAGACTCCATTCTCGAATAACCCCAACTACCCGCCCAAGTCTCGCACTTTCACCCTTCAATTTATCATGAATGAAGCAACATTCTTTCCAATTACCATGTTTCAAACCCTTACCATCCCGCGATAATTACCAAATGCTACAAAGAAAAGACCATCACAATTCCCGGATTCCATACCAAGACCTAGAGCATGGCTAAGCATCTAACGCGACCATTAGCATAAGACAAACTACCCATGCTAAGAGTTATCAAGGTGTATGGTAAACAATACCAAGGAAGGGGAAATGCAACAATTAGGAGCTATTCGCGAAATATGCTCGATGCTCGATGCAACAATTAGGACCATTAACATAAGAACCCACATGCATAATATCATAATATAAGTCACATTGATCCAAAATATAGGAGAAATATGCTCGATGCTTGCCTTGTGTAGGAGCTGGTTCCTCCTCAAGGTTCACCTCACTCACGGTCGCCGGGTCAACCTCGTTGCTCTCCGGTACGTCGGACTCTAAACGAATGCAATGATGCAAAATTAGAATGATGCTATTGATGTAAATGTGCATGTATGAGCATGAGAAATGAACGAGAGAAACTTCAAGAAGTAACATACAAAGTTCAACAATAAAGAAGTTTATCGAGTTCATTTATTTGGAAGGACATCATTCAATTGAGTTATACACAATTATTAATTTGCTGAAAATTACACTTTAAGAAGCGTGCAACTCAAATCACAAATCAAAAGAACGAACACTCGATAAAAGGGAAACAATATTTTTCATATAAATGATCATTAGGGCTTAATATGATCTAACTCAAAACTGTTCAAAATGGTACCATTTTTGCACAGCAAGTAAGGTTATATCATTCTAAGGTCATGAGATTTGGTTTCGTTGAGTTTGAGGTTCGTTTGCGAAAGTTACGACCATTTGAACATTTTGCCGATTGCATGTTCGGACAACTAGCAAATAGACTAAACTAAAGCAAAGTCCAAATATTTTTGACTATTCATAATCTATGCAATCCCAGAAACACATCTAAACTAGTTTCATAAGTTTTTGAGCTCATATGAATATTATTCTAACCACTTGAAGTTTGAATGTTATTAAGGTCCTAAACCAACAATATTTGATTCAAAATACCTTGAAATTTAAATGTTTTTAGAGAAATGGAGTGCATAGGGTTGCAGTGGCTTATGGTATTTATTTCATGATTTATGGATCAAGGTAAAACATACTTTCTTCATAACACCTATTTAGGGCCTAGCACTCAAACTCTAATAAAAATATTTTCCTGCAAGCAACACATAACTTTTTATTTCATATTCTAATTCCTCATTTCAAAACTTAAATTTAGAAACTAATTTGACTTCATTTGGACAATCCTAGCAAAAGATATGAAAGTTTGAATTCAAAAGGAAAAAATAAAAATAAATATTCGCTGGAGGTGGACTCGAACCTGAGACCTCTCGGCTGAACTCAAAGCGCAAGAACCATTGAGCTAGCGTGTTAATTGTGACAAGGAGATACACAAAAATACTTGAGTCTAGCTACACAAACCCTATAGATCTAAGAAAACAGGTACATGTTCCATGAGCATACATATTTTTCTGTTAAAGAGCACTGAAATATGAAGCTAACAAAATTGGTCTCACATTATTTGAAGGTCATATGAATATTCTATGGATTTTACAAGTTTTGAAATGTTTATGTACGTACTAACACAATTATCTAGCCGGTACTGTGCTTCTTCTTCACTGCGACATGACGCAGAGCGAGGAAAATGTATAGCCACCGGGCTGAAAAGGAAAGGGGCAGCAAGCTTCACTTGTGAGGCTCCTCAGCGTGGGGAGGCGCTAAACAGCGGCGCAGTAGAGGGCTCGGCTAGTTGCTGGAGTCTTGCGCCGAGGAGGATGCTAGGGACTCGACGGGTTTGAGCTGCAGGCTAAACGGAGGAGCAATGTCAGGGAGCCGAACAAGTCTCACAGTAAGATGGGTTGGCAGAAGAGCTCACCGGCGAGAGTATTATCGCATGCACGGCTCGCCTGTGTTGCTTTGGCTCTGGCAAGCTCACGGCAAAGAGAAGTAATCACACGGCGAGCAAGAGGAGCTGCGAGGCTGCTTCTTCGGCTTATAGGCGAGGCAAGCAAGGTAGGAAGAGTTGGCAGGAGAGGGACCTCACGAGGCTAGCCAGTGGCGTCCGCGTGGCAGCAACGCCCTGCCGAGGCAACGCATGGCCGAGGCGCTGGTTGGGCAAAGGCGGCGCGAGAGAAAGCGACAACGACTGCCGATTGGTGCGTGGCCAAGGAGCCGGTTGGGCAGCAGCGCGGCGCCTGCTTCGCATGAGCTGGGACAGAGAGGAGGTGGGGGATGACAGGTGGGACCAACGACAGAGGTCATCAGTTCAAATTTTCAGCCCATTTCTTCTCCCTCTTTTCTTCTGCTTCATTGAGGGTTCAAAAGAGGGTTTAAAATAGCTCTAAATGATGCTTCATGTATGCTCATGATGATTATGGATGTATCTTTGATTTTAGGGCTGTGACAAGGAAGGAATCAACTCTAACAAAGAATCCTTGGATGCTTGGTCGGTGTGAGGAGGCGTTGGAATCAGTTTGTTTGCTCTTGCGAACCTAGCTAGCCGTCCCGGGTTCCCTTACCCTTTTTGGGTCGGTTGACTTGACACTGCAGCCTGGACTCTGCTGCATCGATCCCCCCGCTGCTCTAACATTAATTAACTGATTGATTTATTTAATTATTCTGATTGTTCTACTGTTCTCAGCGGCTGCGACCTAGGCACTAGTGCCTAGACGTGCTGGGCCAGGCCAGGCCAACTCTCCTTTGACGATTTCAGGTACGACCCATTGGCACACCACATCAATTTCGTGCCATGCCGGTCCTGATTCAATCCATCTGGACTGTTACAGACCAGAGGGAAGAAATTGGGGATGAGTGGGGCACTGTTTGCGCCAGATTTTGGCAAGGTATAATAGAATTGTCAGGCTAAGGATTAGGAGGATTTTAACCGATATCGGATATAGGAAAAAGGGTTTAAAGTTGGGATATGACCGATATTCATTTAAAGATGGGAGGGGTTATTCGAGTTAAGGCCAATACGGATCATGGCAATCAGCATATTGGATATGGACACGGTCAGCCCATAGCTATAAAAGATGACCATGGGCAAATGAAGAAAAAACAATCAATCAATCAATCAAACAAACAACTCACATTTACTCTTTTATTTTTCTGTCGATTAGGAGTAGCCTTTGTAATTTAGAATCTCTTTTGTAATCTGATATCAATCAATAAAGTTGTGCATCGCCGATTGTTGATTTTCATCAATTACGCGAATCAGGTTTGATTCTTCTCCGATCTTGCTGCGTATCGCCTCCTTCGAAAATGATCTACCACTATCATCCAATTAGCCCTAATCGGCTAATTAGACTTATCGTTACTTTAGATTCAATCAGCTTTTTAGCTGTTTAGATCTTTGCCGATTTTCTTGCTAGATCGGCTTTGAGCATATTTTTTCATCTATCTTACCGATTGCAGGATCAAATCGGTTGGCACGCCTTGAACTGTAGAACCCGGTGTTCGTCTAGTGTATTGCGGCCGATTAACCCCTCTTTACGTTTTTTGTCGCCAACACACTCTTGGCACATCCGGTAGGATAGAAAAGATGTCTTCATCTGGTAAGTCGATCCCATCATTCGACCTCAACGTTGAAGCTATAATCGTCTCGACATTGGACGATTTAATGCCAGAGCAGCGCAAGAAAATTTAAGATCGAAAAGCTGCTCTAGAAGAGATGATGCTGGGTTGCTACTAGAAGACCCGACACGACGTCACTCAAAAGTAGGGCTGGAAACGAGCCGAGCTGAGCTGGCTCGAGCCAGGCTCGCTCGAGCTTGCCTGGAACTTCAGCTCGGTTCGTTAGGGGAACGAGCTAGAATCCGGGCTCGGCTTGGCTTGTCACCAGGCTCAAGCCAGTTCGTTGGCTCGCGAGCCGGTTAGTAGATGTAAGGAGGGCAGGAGGCCATGTGCTGTACGAATGCATGTAATGCAAAAGTGTAAGCGACTAATGCACATACCTCATCGTGTACAACTTCAGCGGCTGCATCTGCCTCTTGATTTGCTCCTTCAATAACAGAAATGGCACATTTCAGTCCGTCATTTAGAGTTTGTACTGCATTGGTGATTTGCTGTCAGAAAGCAGTACAATTAATCACACTTCGCTATGTGATGCATTTGCAAAAATAACTAATTACTAGTTCAAGTTCGGATGATTAATTGGAAGGTATCAGAACCTATAACGAAAGTAAGTAGCACTACTGTACTCGTAATCAGTGGCAAGAACAAACGAAACTAAGTAGCACTACTGTACTCGTAATCACATTGTCGCTCAAGCGTTCCTGCATTCTCACAATAAGCAAAAAACATTACCACTTTACTACTAGCACTACTACTCTGCAGTCTGTTACTGCTTGTCAGGAGTTGGCAAAATTGAGCGGGATAAAGAACAGAATGGGGAAGATGATGACCAGTAGAGTCTGTGGCTATTGGAAACCAGTTGCTGTATTCACTTAAAGGAACTTGTCGAATATCTAAATATGGGGTATGTGTGCATGCCCAGCTTACAAAGACCGAACCGTATATGCTCGCGAAAGCATATAAGGACTCTGGATATCACAGGCCCAGTATCAGTGGGATACGATATACATGGAGAAGATAGTATGACATTAGGAAGGACTTGATCGAGTTTCCCGTTGCGAGAAAAACCAACTCGAGTACGCCTGATATCTAAGGAAGTTTGGATACATGGTGAAGATCATGCGTCGATAGAATCCCCAGTTTTTTCAATTGATCGTCGTTCTTAGCTTCCAGCATAAACCTCTGACTGGTCTCTTTTTTGATCTGAATGCCCCTTCTGGTAGCAAGGGGATTATGAAGGACTCGAATATAACCCCCAGTTTTTTCAATTGATCATAATCTTCAAGGGTCAATGCTGGACGGTCTTCGAAGTCATTTTTGATTTCCTATGCCAACTTTTTTTCCCAAAAACCTCTTTGGATTCCGGAATGATCTTAATTCCAAGTCTCCTTGGTTTTTAGTGTTACTGCGTCTTCACAGTTACTTCAAGCTTGCCACATCGGTTATAAAAGGAGAACAAATGCTTCTGGGATGTATTCCTTCATGCGTAGTCCTCCACCTTTCTGCTTCAAGCTTCCATCTTCTCCTCGAGGAATCCCATGGACAACCAGGACCCACAGCAGGACCCAGAGCTCGCCGAGCTGTGGGAGTCCTACGACCTCGCCATGGCGGAATTGGCCGAGGAGGAGGCGGTCACCCGCGACCGCGTCGCCATCGATACCTTCCTCGAGATCATCCCGGCCCTTCATGAGGTCAAGGAGGTTCTCGTGGAGGCGCTCGGCCGAGCGCACCGCGGGGAAGTCTAGGGCTCCTGCCAATGTAATAGATTCCCAGGTATAATGCCTGAAGAATTTTTATATATAATAAAAAATTACCTTTTCCAAGCATTTTTCCATGATTGTAGTTTAGACGTAGCTTGAACCCAGCTCGGGGCACATCGAAGCTTGCATGGTTCCTTGGTCGAGCGATATTCGCACCCAACCGTCGTAGGATACACGTTAGGTTCAACTTGGGACATATTAGGATTTGCGCGGCTCTTGGCCGAGTGATACCCATATCCGATTGCTATAGGATATAGCTTAGGCTCGGCTTGGAGCATATCAGGATTTTCTTGGCTCGTGGCCGAGTGATACCCATATCCGACTGCTGTAGGATATAGGTTAGGCTCGGCTTGGAGTGTATCAGGATTTTCTTGGCTCGTGGCCGAGTGATACCCATATCCGACTGCTGTACGATATAGCTAAGGCTCAATTTAGAGCGTATCATATTTATGTGGCTCTTGGCCAAGTGATACCCATATCCGACTGGTGTAGAATACGGCTCTGGTCCGACTTGGGACATATCGAGATTTGTCCGGACGGTATCCGTACTCGTTTATTACGACGCACAGCTTTTCGACCCTCATGGGGCATACCACTGGATTCGTGCCCGTTTTAGGCTCAACTTGTGATATATGATTCCGTCATGCGGTAACCACCTAGCGACCCAGCGTGGGGCATACTCGCCCCTTGTCACTTGCCCCAATCTAAATATTATCACCCACGTTGATTACCAAGCACCACGTGCCACCAACAATTCAACACCGTTGCGTGACATGACTCGCCACAACAACTCAATCTCATCGTGTGATCCCACATGACACACAAGTTCATAACATTGTTCCATATTCCATTAATCAAGACTAATTATCATTGATTCTGACACATGTGATGACGTGGCATGGCTAAGCAACTAATACGATCTAACAATCCCATGTTGATTATATTTACTAACCAACTATATTGAACCAATCTAGGGTGACAATGGATCATGGCATACAATGACAAGGTAGGATATAAATCAATCTGGTATATTAGCTAAGCCCAATCTAATTGGAAACAATTGTATACTTGAAATAATATGCAATAGGGTAAAACAAATATAGCAATTTTATAAACATGTTTTCAACATGATCAAAGCACAACTTGCCTTGGAATAGGTCCTGATCTGGTTCTAGAACTTGCTCTTGAGTTGCTGGATCTTCCTCCCAAGCGTCGCACAATTCAACATCTACGCGTACCGAAGGAGAAAAGCAAATAAATACCAAAATAGAGAACAAATGAACTCCAAAAATCAAATAAAATTCACCATTAAATAGATCTTAATTTTACAAATTTTTAGAAATTTGAATCACTCAAATCCGAGTTAAGATGCAAAAGTTATGGCCTTTTGAAGTTTGGATTAATTCTGAAAATACAGAAAAATAGAAAATCAGAATTAACAGAATTGTTTTTATACTGAAAAACAGATTTATGACGTCAGCGTGACCTCATGATGACGTCATCATCACAGAATTTCCAATCGGATTATTTTTCCAATTGAAAAATGCAATTATGACGCAAGCATGATGTCATGCTGATGTCAGCCCTGGCGCCAGCCAATCAGAACACGACACGTGTTGCGGTGCATGGACTGAGTCCACGGCATAGCGCTGGACCACGCCAGACCCGGTCCACGAGGCCTCGGCGCCTGCGCCCGACACGCGGCTGCGTCCAATTGGCTCAATCCTGCGGCTCGATCTGATCCGTAGAAGACAGATCGGACGGCTACGATCTGATCTGACCACGCGTTCCTTATCCAACGGCTTACCCCAAGATCTGATGGTCGAACGCTAGCGCGAAGAGACGACGATTGCGAGGCGGCGCCTTTCACCAGTGATGGAGAAGACGACCCACGACGCGGCGCTCCGGCGGGCTCCTGGTGACGAGACGGCGGGGATCCGACGCGGCACGGTTCGGCGAACTCGGTCCCGCAGCCCAAGCGACGGAAGACGGCGGATCGGCGACGTTCTCGGGCAAAAACCGCGGCGGTTCCACGCTTCAACTCCGGCGAGTTCGCGGCTGCGTTCTACGGCTGCTCTCGCGAAATCTCTCCGACCAAAAGCTGCGGCGCACGACTGCGAACCTCGGGCGCTACCCCCTCCTTTTATAGCCTAGGCGTCCGAGCTCTACACGGCGAAGAAGTCCGACGACCACACGGCGGCGAACTCCGAGTCCGCTTCGGGGACGATAAACGACAGCGCGACGCGTGTCCCGATCCGACGGCCAAGACGTGAGCGCACACGCGGCCTTTCCTGGACCGTTGGATTGCACGCGAACGGCTACCGATCTAGGGTTTTCCCTCGCTGCGGTTCGCGGGCTGGACTGGGCCGCACCGACGCAGGCTTCAAGAGCACAGTGTTGGGCTTCGGCCCAATACTGTTCATTAGGATTTTAAAACTTTATTAATTTAAATAATTCTAGAAATTCATTTAATTGGTTTTAGGCAAATAAATTATCAGGAAAAATCCAAGGAAAATCTCAAAAATACTTTGAGACATTCTGGGCTAAAATAAAATATTTTTGGCAAAACTTTATATTAACTTTGCAATAATTTAAATAGATTTGAACAAAAGGTCAATATACTTAATTTAAAATTAATTCAAATAAATCCAGAAAAATCCAAATAAATTCCAGAAAATCATAAATGCACATTTAAGCAATAAAATACTATTTGGGAAAATTTTTGGGATGTTACAAACCTCCCCTTAATGTAATCTCGACCAGAGATTCGTGGCTAACTAGAGAATAGGTCCGGGAATTCTGACTTCAAATCTTCTTCTCGCTCCCAAGTGGCTTCACTTTCGGAATGATTGCTCCACTGAACTCTGCAAAAGCGAATAGACTTGTTTCTAGTCTTGCGCTCCATAACATCCAAAATTTTGGTCGGTTGCTCTTTGTAAGTCAAATCTTCTTGCAGCTCTATTGCATGTAACGGGGTTTGCTCCGTTGGCACTCTGAGACATTTCTTGAGTTGCGACACATGGAATACATCATGCACTCCTGCCAAAGACTGAGGCAACTCTAACTGATAAGCTACTTCTCCTCGACGGCTCAGAATCTTGAACGAACCAATATATCTTGGTGCAAGCTTCCCTTTAACGTGAAATCTTTTGACGCCCTTAAGAGGGGTAACCCTGAGATACACATAATCTTCTGGTTCAAAACTCAAATCTCGACGACGGTTATCTGCGTAGCTTTTCTGTCTTGACTGTGCTATCTTCAACCTTTCTCTGGTCATTGCGACTTGATTTTCGGCTTCCTCGAGAATATCTGGCCCAAAAACCAAACGTTCTCCTGTTTCGTTCCAATTCAACGGAGTACGACAAGCACGTCCATACAATGCTTCAAACGGTGACATCTGCAAGCTAGCTTGATAACTGTTATTGTAACTGAATTCTGCATACGGCAAACATTTATCCCAGGACTTAGCATAAGCTAAAGCACAAGCTCTCAACATGTCCTCTAGGATCTGATTTACCCTCTCATCGACCATCATGTCTCGGGTGATATGTCAGATCTTGAAATTCAAAGTAGTTCCCATTGCTTCATGCAACTTGTTCCAAAATCTTGAGGTGAATTGGGTACCTCTGTCTGACACAATCTTTTTGGGCACTCCATGCAAACATACAATCCTTGACATATACAACTCTGCTAAACGATCTCCCGAGTAAGTGGTCTTTACCGAGATGAAATGAGCGACCTTAGTCAAACGATCCACAATAACCCAAATGGAATCGTAACCTCTCTGAGTCTTAGGTAAACCGGTGATAAAATCCATTCCGATTTCCTCCCACTTCCATTCCAGAATTTTCAACGGCTGCAACAAACCAGCTGGTCTTTGATGCATGGCTTTTACTCTCTGACATACATCACATAAAGCAACATGCTCAGCCACTTCATGCTTCATATTAGGCCACCAAAATCTCTCTTTCAAATCCTGGTACATCTTAGCACTTCCTGGATGAATCGATTACTTAGAATCGTGCTTCCTCAAGAATCACCGTTTGATTCCTTTTATCCCAAGCACACAAATTCGGCCTTTGAAGAACATGGTTCCTTGCTCGTCTAGAGTGAAATCCATGGCTAGGCCTTCCTCCTTTTTAGCCTTGATCTTAGAAATTTTATCGTCATCTTTCTGGCCTTCTCTAATCTGATCCTCCAGTGTTGGCTTTACTTCGGTCAGCTACAATTCCTCATGGAACAACTTCCAACCTTAGCTTCTAAAATTCCTTACATAACTCTGGTTGATCTTCCATTGTCAATGTATTCGCTATGGCTCTTTCGCCAGAGCATCCGCTACCATATTGGCTTTTCCGGATGATAATGAATTCCACATTATAATCCTTAATTGGCTCCACCACCTTCACATCTCATATTAAGATCCGCTTGAGTGAATATGTATTTCGTGCTCTTATGGTGCATATATATCTCACATCTATTTCCTATGAGATAATGACGCCATATCTTCAAAGCATGCACTACGGCAGCTAACTCCAAATCATGTGTTGGGTAATTCACTTCATGCGGTCTTAACTGTCTCGATGCATAAGCAACGACTTTGCCTTCTTGCATTAACACGCACCCCAAGCCTTGCTTTGAAGCATCGCAATAGATATCAAATCCATTCTGCACATCTGGCAACACTAATACGGGGGCTGTCGTCAAACGCTTCTTTAATTCCATAAAACTTTTCTCGCACTCTGCCGTCCATGCAAACTTCTTTTCTTTCTTCAACAACTGCATAAGGGGTTTAGCAATTGTCGAGAATCCCTCTATGAACTGACGGTAATATCCCGCCATTCCCAGAAAACTACGGATCGGGTAATGGACTTCGTTGCTCCCAATGCAACATCTGCGTCCACTTTGCTTGGGTCAACTGCCACTCCTTTAGTAGTCATTACATGACCAAGAAATTCAACTTTCTCCTTCCAAAATCACACTTGCTAAACTTAGCGTACAGCTGATGCTCTCGCAGCCTCTCTAAAACCATCCTCAGATGTTCTGCATGCTCTTCCTCTGTCTTCGAGTAAACCAAGATATTGTCTATAAAGAGTACAACAAACTTATCCAAATATTCCATCAAAACCTTATTCATCATGTTCATGAAATATGCCGGGGCATTTGTCAATCCAAATGACATGACTGTGAACTCATAATGTCCATATCGCGTCGAAAACGCAGTCTTAGGCACATCCTCCGCTCGGATCTTCAACTGATGGTATCCCGAACGAAGATCTATCTTGGAGAAAACTCCAGCTCCACTTAACTGATCAAATAAATCGTCGATCCTGGGCAATGGATACTTATTCTTGATCGTTACTTCATTAAGTGCACGATAATCAATGCACATCCTAAGGCTTCCATCCTTCTTACGGACGAACAAAACTGGTGCTCCCCATGGCGATGAACTAGGTCTAATGAAACCTTTCTCTTGCAATTCCTCAATCTGCTTTTTCATTTCCACTAACTCGTCGGTAGGCATCCGATATGGTCTCTTTGATATCGGTGCTGTCCCCGGTGCTAACTCGATAACAAACTCGATGTTGCGGTCTGGTGGCAGTCCTGGTAAATCTTCTGGAAACACATCCGGGTATTCTCTGACTACTGGCACATCTTCCATGCTGATGGCTTTCACGCTGTTGACCACTAACTGCCCATCACGAACTGCGGTCGCTTGAAATTCTACTTTCTTGCCACTAGGGCCTTCCAAAGTTACAATCCTTCGGCCACAATCCAAAACAGCCTTATGTTTGGACATCCAATCCATTCCAAGGATGACGTCTAGGGATTGCGCATCTATCAAGATAAGATTCACTAGAAATTCTATCCCATCCATAAGCAACTTAGCTCCCAAATACCCAAGGCTAGATCTAAGCTCAGATCCTAGGGCTTGGACTAAGAGCACACACTTAAGATTCACCACTTTAAATCCATTCTTGGTTGCAAAACTTTGAGAAACAAACGAATGCGAAGCTCCAGAATCAAACAAAACTGTAGCGGGTACTGAGTTAACCAGAACTTACCCAGTACGACGTCTGTAGCCTCCTGAGCTCCATCTGCGGTGATATGGTTGATCCTCCCACGCACTGTTGATTGCGGTGTTGCTCCAGCTTGACCTGGCGCACGATTTCCTCCTGAGGCTGGTGCCTTGGCAGGTGTTGTTCCCAAGTTGAAACGAACCGGCGTGATGCCTCCTTACGTGGACACCTATTAGAAAAGTGCCGGCTCATTGCATGTATAGCATCTTTTCACTGCAGATCACGACTTCTCTGGCGCATTGTTGCCTTGTGCCGAGTCCGAAAGTTCGATTAGCGCGGCGAGTGCGGGGTTGATGTCTTATTCACGGTGGTGGTTGGAATCTAGCAAATTCTTGTGGTGACATTCTCAAACGTAGATGGTTTGGACGTCCACCGATTAGTCATCAAGCGCTACGGTTTTCACCCAGCTCTTTGCGCTTATCCTCTAGGATCAAAGCCTTATTAACTAGCTCCTGAAAATCTGGAAAATTGTGGGTGATTAGTCCCACCTGCAGTCCTGAATTTAGTCCCTTCATGAAACGAGACTGCCTAGCTTTATCTGTCGCTACGTCTTCAGAGGCATAGCGAGCTAACTAGGTAAATTTATTCAGATACTCGGCCACTGGTTGGCCTCCTTGTTTCAGAGCCCTGAACTCTTCCTTCTTAAGATCCATCATTCCCTTTGGGACATGGTACTGGCGGAAAGCAGTGGTAAACTCCTCCCAAGTAATCTCGTGCGGGGCTCCATGTGCGGCACAATAATTCTCCCACCATTCTACGGTGGTTCCTTCCAGTTGATGAGAGGCGTAGAGCACCTTCTCATTGCTTTCACATTGCGTGATGTGCAGCTTCTTCTCAATAGTCCTAAGCCAGTCATCGGCTTCCAAAGGGTTCACATTTCCAGAAAAAGTTGGTGGCCGAGTCCTCATAAAATCTGATAGCTTGGAGTAAGGTCGAGGTCCACCATTGTTGTTCTGAGCTGCATGGTTGTTGTTGGTTGCTGCTACATTGGTCATCTACTGCATCATAGTCTGCATTAGTTGAGTCTGCGCGGCAAGAAACGCTCCCAGATTCTGCATGTCCACTGGCGGTGGTTGAGGGCTGCCTCCGTCATTGGGGTTGTCATTCTGGCGCAGTCCACTTCCTGAAGCACTGTTGTTCCCTCGAGTATTCACCATCTGATGATTGCCTCTTGGGTTAGGAAAGGTAGATATAGCATAGATAAGAAACAAGAATTTCTAAAGCGGGGAAATAGGTTATACCCAACTGAAATAATTCTTTATTTATTCTTGGTATGGCTGCTTATTTAAGCCTACAAGCTTTGCAACACATACTGCACACTCAGCATTACAAAGAAGCAAACTAAACACGAAACCTTAACGTCAACTAAAGAGGTAAAAGACTAACTTAAAGACGCGACTCCACACTCGAGTCTCAACACAACTCTAAGATTGATCCTCCTCGGGCTCCCACTCTTGCTCCTCGGGATCCTCCTCTGACTCCTCCTCGGCTGGCTCCTGAGCTCCTCGGGTCACACGCTCCAACTCGTCCTCGACCGCCTCTAGGGCCTATCCCAGCTCTTGAGTAGTCTCTCTCATATGCTCCTCTTGGGCAAGGGCGAACTCCGCAAGGTGAGTTGCAGTAGCACACTCGTCCTCCACGATCCGTCGGTGTCGGCACGCTTGAACGTCTGGGTGAAGTCGGAATACTGAGTCGTGAAGCTCGTCGGCGTAGTCGCGGCAGACACGGCGAAGAGCAAGTCGAGAAACCTCCTGGATAGCAACCTCGTACGAGAATCTTCCGGTGGAGATGTTGATTGGCCTGCTAGCTTCATCATTCTCCCGGGCGTAGATGATCAGCTTGCAAATAAATCCTCGGTGTACACCATTAACTGACCAGCTGCCTCTTCGGTAAAGCGGACGATAGAAGCCTCCAAGCGTCTGAAGAACTCTCCACAGCTCCATGGCGTAGCCGCCAGCTGACTCCTCGAAGGTTGGAACGATCGGCATCTGCTCCACAAGAACTTTGAAAAAGTTCTCCACCTGAAACGGTAAGTAAATCGGTAAATTCAGCAAAGGCGAGAAGTAGAGAATGAGATGAGTCAAGAGTGTTTTATTAGTCAACTTTAAAATTTTCTTTTGAAAATAGTTTTGGACACACCCAGGACACCTCCATGCTATCTAGGGCCAAGACCTACAGTCAGTATGCTCTGATACCACCTCTGTAAGGACCTGAATCCACTGATTCGAACCCACTGTGTTTACCGCACTATTCCCAGGATCAACGCTAGTGCACACAGCTCAACATCGGTACATATCACATCATACTCAACGATAATAGAAATAGTAGTTCACTTATTGATATAGCTAAATGTATGATCTTATGACCAACTTACATTATTAAGCCACACTGGGCAAGACTGAAATATAAGCTAATAATTAGCAATGGAAAGTAGAAAACGTAGATAGCTCATCGATTCACCACAGCAACCGACAAGGTTCGGACCCTAATGACTCGTGTCTTCCTGGACTTCCTCTTCCAACACAGGTGTAGATTCTTCAACTGTTGATTATTGTTGTTGGCAAGGGTGAGTACTTAAAGCACTCAACAAGTTGTGCACATAATGCAATTCTATGTAACTATATGTAAGGCTTATTCCAATGGATAGGCTATCATGGCTATTTTGCAATAAGCAGCATTTATGAACAAATATAATATTTAGATTGTAAAGACTTGTAAAACAAATAGCAGTAATAAATAGATTCAGTATTTCTCAAGTAAACCAGGTTTCCAATCCTAAGTCAAATTCCATCTTTAACATGGCATTCCGCCATCCCAACCAAGTTATCCAATTAATTAAGCTAACCCTTAACTGTAATTCCCGAGCATTGCTCAATACCGCGAGCACGGCTATCCGAATAGTTTCACACTCTGCAGAGGTTATGCACTTTACCCACGTGATTCAACCAAACACCACCAAGGTGAGTGATTATAACAAAGCCTTTACAATGCGCTGGCTTAACCCGGTACCACCCGCTAAGGTTTCAACACTGGTGGAACTGGTTACCACATCCAGGGCCCCTCTTGCGCCATGTGAATTACTCCATAACTCGAACTCACACCGACCACGATAGTACCAAAATTAAGACATTGCAAATTACTCACTAGGTGGCCCATACGGCACATGTGGTTGCATGATTGACTCAGGTCAAAGGCTTGCAAGGTTAAGTCCTTAGAGTGATCAAGGCAAGACATCCACATACCCTCTGCCCATCGGGCCCACCTTGGCATACTCGCCCCTTGTCACTTGCCCCAATCTAAATGAGTATATCACCCAGTTGATTACCAAGCACCACGTGCCATCAACAATTCAACACCGTTGCGTGACATGACTCGCCACAACAACTCAATCTCGTCGTGTGATCCCACATGACACACAAGTTCATAACATTGTTCCATATTCCATTAATCAAGATTAATTATCAATGATTCTGACACATGTGATGACGTGGCATGGCTAAGCAACTAATACGATCTAACAATCCCATGTTGATTATATTTACTAACCAACTATATTGAACCAATCTAGGGTGACAATGGATCATGGCATACAATGACAAGGTAGGATATAAATCAATCTGGTATATTAGCTAAGCCCAATCTAATTGGAAACAATTGTATACTTGAAATAATATGCAATAGGGTAAAACAAATATAGAAATTTTATAAACATGGGTTCAACATGATCAAAGCACAACTTGCCTTGGAATAGGTCCTGATCTGGTTCTAGAACTTGCTCTTGAGTTGCTGGATCTTCCTCCGAAGCGTCGCACAATTCAACGTCTACGTGTACCGAAAGAGAAAAGCAAATAAATACCAAAACAGAGAGCAAATGAACTTAAAAAATCAAATAAAATTCACCATTAAATAGATCTCAATTTTACAAATTTTTAGAAATTTGAATCACTCAAATCCGAGTTAAGATACAAAAGTTATGGCCTTTTGAAGTTTGGATTAATTCTGAAAATACAGAAAAATAGAAAATCAGAATTAACAGAATTGTTTTTATACTGAAAAACAGATTTATGATGTCAGCGTGACCTCATGATGACGTCATCATCACAGAATTTCCAATCGGATTATTTTTCCAATTGAAAAATGCAATTATGACGCAAGCATGACGTCATGCTGATGTCAGCCCTGGCGCCAGCCAATCAGAACACGACACGTGTTGCGGTGCTTGGACCGAGTCCACGGCATAGCGCCGACCACGCCGGACCGGTCCACGAGGCCTCGGCGCTGCGCGACACGCGGCTGCGTCCAATTGGCTCAATCCTGCGGCTCGATCTAATCCGTAGAAGACAGATCGGACGGCTACGATCTGATCTGACCACGCGTTCCTCATCCAACGGCTTACCCCAAGATCTGACGGTCGAACGCTAGCGCGAAGAGACGACGATTGCGAGGCGGCGCCTTTCACCGGTGATGGAGAGGACGACCCACGACGCGGCGCCCGCTGGCTCTCGGTGACGACGGCGGGGATCCGACGCGACGGTTCGGCGAACTTCGGCCTCGCAAAGACAAGCGATTAAGACGGCGGATCGGCGACGTTCTCGGGCAAAAACCGCGGCGGTTCCACGCTTCAACTCCGGCGAGTTCATGGCTGCGTTCTACGGCTGCTCTCGCGAAATCTCTCCGACCAAAAGCTGCGGCGCACGACTGCGAACCTCGGGCGCTACCCCCTCCTTTTATAGCCTAGGCGTCCGAGCTCTACACGGCGAAGAAGTCCGACGACCACACGGCGGCGAACTCCGAGTCCGCTTCGGGGACGATAAACGACAGCGCGACGCGTGTCCCGATCCGACGGCCAGACGTGAGCGCACACGCGGCCTTTCCTGGACCGTTGGATCGCACGCGAACGGCCACCGATCTAGGTTTTCCTCGCCGCGGTTCGCGGCCGGATCAGGCCGCACCGACGCGAGCTTCAAGAGCACAGTGTTGGGCTTCGGCCCAATACTGTTCGTTAGGATTTTAAAACTTTATTAATTTAAATAATTCTAGAAATTCATTTAATTGGTTTTAGGCAAATAAATTATCAGGAAAAATCCAAGAAAAATCTCAAAAATACTTTAAGACATTCTGGGCTCAAATAAAATATTTTTGGCAAAAATTTATATTAACTTTGCAATAATTTAAATAGATTTGAACAAAAGGTCAATATACTTAATTTAAAATTAATTCAAATAAATCCAAAAAAATCCAAATAAATTCCATAAAATCATAAATGGACATTTAAGCAAGAAAATACTATTGGGAAAATTTTTGGGATGTTACACAAGAACTATGCTTGATGAGTATGGCACTTCCGATAGTTTTTGGGCGGAAGCCATTAATACCGCTTGCCATGCTACAAATAGGCTTTATTTGCATCATCTTTTAAAAAAGACTTCCTATGAGCTTCTTATTGGAAGGAGGTCAAACATTTCTTATTTTCGGGTCTTTGGTTGCAAATGTTATATTTTGAAAAAGAGTGTTCGGCTCTCAAAATTTCAAAGTCGCTGCGATGAAGGCTTCTTGCTTGGCTATTCTTCAAGTAGTAAAGCATATCGTGTTTTTAACAAAAACAAAGGTTTTGTTGAAGAAATTTGTGATGTTGAATTTGATGAAACTAATGGCTCTTAAGAAGAGCAAGAAAACTTGGATGATGTAGGTGATGAAAGACTAAGAGAAGCAATGAAGAACATGACGCTTGGTGACATCAAACCAAAGGAGGATAAAGATGATCAACTCTCATCCACTCAAGTTGAATCGTCTACTTCCGCAACGCCAAGTCAAAATCAACCAATTGATGTGGATGACAAAGAAGATAATCAACAAGTGCAACCTCTACCTCAAAGAATTCATCACGGACTCTTCAAAGATCATCCAATAGATCAAATATTGGGTGACGTTAGTAAGGGTGTCCAACTCGTTCTCGTGTTACTTCTTTTTGTGAACATTACTCTTTTGTGTCTTCTTTTGAACCTACCCATGTAGATGAAGCTCTAGATGATCCGGATTGGATGAATTCAATGCATGAAGAGCTCAACAACTGCGCTCGTAATGATGTATGGACGCTAGTCGAAAGACCCAACGATCACAACGTCATTGGCACTAAATGGGTATTTCGAAACAAGCAAGATGAGAATGGTATTGTGGTAAGAAATAAGGCAAGATTAGTGGCGTAAGGTTTCACATAGATCGAAGGACTAGATTTTGGTGAAATTTTTGCATCCGTAGCTAGATTAGAAGCTATTCGAATCTTGCTTGCATTTGCATCTTGTTTTGATATCAAATTATTTCAAATGGATGTAAAGAGTGCATTTTAAATGAACAAATATCCGAATTGGTATTTTAGAACAACCTCCCGGTTTTGAAAATCCTACACACCCAAATCATGTGTACAAACTCTCTAAGGCGCTATATGGTCTGAAACTGAAGGACCATGTGGAGGTCCATCCATGTTTGTGATGAGTATTTGACTTTATTTGAGCAAGGTGTGCTCAAGTTTGAGTTTGATTTGGATTGTTTTTCGAGCTAGAGCAATTTGAGTTACTGGTTGGAGACCAGTCGTCCAACCCCGAGTGGTCGGGTCGTCCGACTGAGTGGTCGGGCTTTGGCGTGTTGCGGACCGTCGCTCGACCCCGAGTGGTCGGGTCGTCCGACCGAGTGGTCGGGCTTTGGTGTGTTGAGACCGTCCGTCCGACCCAGTGGTCGGGTCGTCCGACCGAGTGGTCGGGCTTTGGCCGTGTTGCGGATCGGTTGTCCGACCCCGAGTGGTCGGGTCGTCCGACCGAGTGGTCGGGGCTTTGGTTGTGTTAGGACGGTCGTCCGACCCAGTGGTTGGGTCGTCCGACTCGAGTGGTTGAGACTAGTGGTCGACTCGAGTGGTCGGGATGGAGACCAGTGGTCGCACCATGGTTGGTCGGGATGGAGACCGATGGTCGCACCATGGTTGGTCGGGATGGAGACCGATGGTCGGACCACGTGTAGTCGGGGTTATCTTTGGTCGGCGTAGTGTATATCGTCTGCTGAGATGGATATGTGTTGTTGGACATTGCTATGTGATGTGGTTTCCTTGTCTATGATGGTTGCAGGACTTTGGAGCTAGGTCATGGTGAGGCGAAGGGGATCAGGACTAGGCTGGGAGAGCTGAGGTCCAGATGATCAAGGTGTCGCCAAAGATGACTGAGGCAGGAGTAGCCGCAAGCCGAGAAGACAAAGGAATGGATGAGATGCTAACTTGGGGCTGCTCGATCTAGGAGGACCGTTGGATCGCGGTCAGGAAGATAGAGTAGCGGGTCAAGTTAGTGTGAGTTGAAAAGCGTGCAAAACCCGTTGTGTTGTTGGGTTTCGGGTGAGCCCATGCATAGCTTTGTGAGTGGGTAAAATCTCAGCCCTTGATGGAGTGCTCTAGGTTTAGAGGCTCATCCAAGGGTGGTAGGTGTTCCAAGCCCGCTATGAATAGACAGAGGAGAGGGTGTCTCCTTGGGGTGAGCAGTGAGGAAAGTCTACGTGAGTAGTTGAGAGTTGTTGAGAGTGGCGGTGTAAGGATCAAATCCTGGCTCTTGGATGGTGGCTTAGGATTGAAGCGGGACATCCAAAGGTGGGAATTGATCCTGTGTCACTATAAATAGAGGGTAGGGCAGCCTCCCTCTTTGAAGGTTTTGAAGGTTACGAGGTTTTCTTGCTCATTTGAGCTTTGCCCACTTTGTTGTGAGGCTTTGTAAACCTCCCTTCCGAAATGAAATGTTCTTCATTTCTATTCCTGTTTCATTTCTCTTACGTATTTACATTACGCACTTAAATTCATTATCTAAATTCGCATTTACTTACTTGCAATTTACCTTACGTAATTTGGATTTGCCTCATCTCCTTCTACATGCTATTGAGTCTTTGTTGAAATTCATGATTGATGAACTCTTCTCCGGATTCGGTGCTTTCAATCTTTTAGGCAATCCTTACGCTCTTGTTGCAAGTTGTAAATCATGTGTTCTTAAAGTGCGTAAACGTGTGACTTGCGATTATTTAGTCTTGATTGGTTTCTGGTTCTTGTTGCCAAGGATGAAAGATTGCTGGATGAATCTTCTATAGATCATATCCCAATCATCTAGGCAATCTACAACCTCTTCTATTCAGCTTTGCAAGAAACCAATTTCGTGCCTAGTTTTCAGATAGTGTTTCTATTTGTTTGAAGGGTTGTTTCTTCGTGTACTTACTTGCTATGATTTGTGGAGAGTCATCCAAGGATTTCGACCATCAACTCCCAGCAGCAAGTTAGGGTGAAGTCTGTGTTCGTGACTCTGTTTTTGGTGTTGCATTTGTTAAACTGAAAAGGACGGAACCTTGGTATTAATTCCTTCGATTGTTGATTGAAATAGGTTCCTGACATCCTTTGGGAGGTGCACACCAATTTTCACTGTTTTTGGATCAGCCGATCAAAAGCTACATCGATTTCTGTTTTTGAGATCGTGCTGATTTTACTGTTCACCCGATTACTGTTCATCCGACCTCCGAGGTCGGGGGTACTGTTCACCCGAACACTAATCACTCGAGTACTGTTCATCCGACCACTTTAGGTCGAGAGTACTGTTTATCCGACCAGTGCTGGTCGGGGGTACTGTTCACCCGAACACTATTCATCCCGAGTACTGTTCATCCGACCTTTGTAGGTCGGGGGTATTGTTCATCCGACCAGAAATACCCGACCAGTGCAGTTTCTTTCTGGTTTTTTGGTGGTTTGAATTTTAGGGGGAGAGTTTATTCGAAAATTTTATTTGGCTCCTATTCACCCCCCTCTAGTCGCCTTTTTCGATCTTTCAGAAACAAACTCCTAGAGCATGGTATGAGCGACTTAGAGATTTTCTACTTTCGAAAGGATTCAAAATTGAGAAGGTTGACACAACACACTTTACTAAAATAATTGATAGAGAATTCTTTGTGTGTCAAATCTATATTGACGATATTATATTTGGTTCTACTAACAAAGATTTATGTAAAGAATTTAGTGATATGATGTCTAGGGAGTTTGAGATGTCCATGATTGGAGAATTGAGTTCCTTCCTTGGACTTCAAATCAAGCAACTCAAGAATGGGACCTTCGTGAGTCAAACCAAGTATGTAAAAGATTTACTCAAGAGGTTTAGCATGACAGACGCGAAGCCCATCAAGACTCTAATGGCATCCAACGGGCATCTTGATGTAAATGAGGGAGGTAAACTGGTAGACTTAAAACTATCGTTCTATGATTGGTAGTTTACTTTATCTTACCGCATCTAGGCCTGATATCATGTTTAGTGTTTGCATGTGTGCATGTTTTCATGCTTCACCTAAAGAATGCCACATAGTGGCCGTTAAGAGAATTCTAAGATATTTAAAGCATTCCTCAAATATAGGCTTGTGGTATCCTAAGGGTGCTAAATTTGATTTTGTTGGATATTCGAATTCGGGTTATACGGGTTGTAAAGTGGATAGAAAGAGCACTTCGAGAAGTTGCCAATTTCTAGATAGATCTCTAGTTTCTTGGTTCTCCAAGAAACAAAATTCCGTAACACTATCCACCACCAAAGCCGAATATATTTCCGCCGGTAGTTGTTGTGCTCAATTGTTGTGGATGAGCCTTAATGGATTATGGAATTAATTTAAAAAATGTGCCTCTTTTATGTGATAATGAAAGTGCCGTTAAGATAGCCAACAACCCTGTCCAATATTCAAGAATCAAACATATAGATATCCGCCATCATTTCTTAAGAGATCATGTAAAGGTGATATTGTGATTAGTCACATTAGAACTGAAGATCAATTAGCGGATATTCTTACCAAGCCCTTAGATGAAGCAAGGTTTTGCAAATTGAGGAATGAATTAAATGTCATAGATCTCTCAAATGTTGCTTAAATATGTGCACCATGGTTGATTTGTTATTGAATGTTAATTGAATCTTATTTGTTTTTCTAAATTTCTTGATAAACTACACATTAAGGGGGAGTACTACACCATTATATGTGTATTACATCTCTAAATGTGAAAATATCAAAAATAAGTGCAAATAATTTTCAAAAAGAAGACTCTAGACCATACTAAGTCAAAATATTTGAAAATGTATTATTTTGAAGTTTCTTAAGTATAAATCTCCTCAAAACTTTCATTGTCAAAATATGTTTATGTAAATCTCATCTTTTGAATATTAGCATTACAACAAACCTCTTCCATATTTTAACATATCTTAGATGTTTTGGACATATTTTTATATTTTACAAATCTCCACAAATTTCCAAAATTTGTCTATATTGACATATTTAATGCACTTAATGAGTTAAAGCCTTTAGAACTAGAGCTTTCTTGTGTCTAGTATTCTAAGAGGTATTTCCCAACTCATATATGGCAACAAATTAAAATATCTCTTGACGATTGATTTGATTCCAAAAATCACCTTTTATTTTCTCAAAATGAGTCTATTTTATTAAAAAATATTTGAAAATTGTCTTATTGATCTTTTGGATAAAGTTGAAATGCTCATAAATATATTTTACCTCTTGGTAAATATGTTAGAGCTATTTGTAGCTGAAATTGAGGGTGGCTAGGTCAGGGCCGGCACTACCGTGGCTAGAGCCCGGTACGGTCGCCCTAGGCTAGCACTACCGCCCCCTCTGGGCTGTACTGCTGGTTATGTCGGGATGGGGCAGAAAAGGGGCGGTTTCCTTTTGGGCCAACGGTTACTCTTTTTCTCTTGCCTTGGCCGACGCCTCTTCTCCCATCCCTCCTCTTGCTCCATTCCTCTCACGCCATTCTCCTTTTCTCTCTCTCTCTCTCCAAAATTTTCTCCCAAGATCAAATCTTCCATCTCAAGGAGTTATTTTGCTGAAAATTAGTTTCCTCTCATCTCAAGGTACTCATCTCCTCCAGATTTGTGGTTTATTTCAAATCTTTTTGTGCTCTTGGTCTCAAACTGCTTATTCTAGGGTTTGGATGAAATGTTGCAAATGTTTAGTAAAGAAAAGTAAAAATCTTGGTCTGGTATTTAGATGGGCGATCAAGCAAAGCATATTGAACAATTTTGGCCCAATCTAAACGTCAAATCAAAAAAGGGATAGGGTCGGTAGTGCTAACGCCTCATGCGGCCGGCAGTACCGCTCTACCTAGAGCGGTAGTGCCGCTCATGGTCGGTAGTACCGACCTAGCATGAGCGGTACTACCGCACCTGGCTGAACAGACTGAACATTTGCAATATTTATCAAACCTCTAAATTGCATTGAGATCTTAGTGTCTTTGATCATAAATTCCTTTCATTTCCTAAATTCAGTGAGCATGCCTTGAACCACGAATCCCTCTCAACCGAAGGCCCCTTATGGCGGAGGGCAAATTAGAAAATCTACTCGAGGCTCAGGGGTTCCTTCTCGTCCCTCGAATAGAGGTGATAGAGATGCTCAAGCTGCTAAAAATGAAGAAATAAAGAAGCTAGTGCAGCAAGAGCTTGGACAAGGTAGTAGCTCACAAGGTGCCAAAGGAAAAAGGGTGTCTTCTAAGTTGAGGGAGGATGATGAAAATTATATGGATGAAGGGGGAAATCAGGTTGACACTAATGAGGATGGAGAAGACTCAGGTGAGGAAGCATTTCCTGGTTTTGACCCAAATGCTGATCTCCGCCTGAAGGATCGAGACGGCGAACAGAGGGGGGGTGAATGGTCGTAGCTTAAAATTTTTCCCAAAAACAATCCAAATAAGCCCACGAAGGAAACACACGAAAGGAGCCGATCAAAACGAGCCACCTGCTGTCTAGCCGGTGCTACCGTAGGAGGGCCAGTAGCACCGGGCTCAAGAACAGCCTGAAAAATCAGCACGACCTTAAAGCAAATTTCGAGGAATCTTTTGATCGGCTAGATAAAAACTTACGAAACTTGGTAGATAAGATCCTCGGGATGTCATGAACTTATTCCAACCTTCAATCGCAAGGATTGATGTCAAAGTTTCGACCTTTTTGCTCGAGAAGGAAGAACACACCAAGTTTTAAGCAAATCGAAAAAAAGACTTGCTCATGGGGTTTTGATGATCAAGAGATCTTGAATAGCTTCCCACACGTCCCAGCAAGCAAAAAAACAAGTAGAGACTTGAAGAAACGCAATTTACAAGATCATTCACTCAATAACACAAAATTCGGTATCTTGCAAAAAAACGCATGGATTGCCTAGATGATTGGGATATGATCTAAGAAGAGATTCATCTAACAATTAACATCCTTGGCATAAGAATCATAAGCATGTAGAAGGAGGGGAGGTAAATCCAAATTGCATAAATGTAAATTGCAAGAAAGTAAATGCGGAAATTAAATGCGTAATGTAAATGCGTAAAGGAAATTTAACATAGATGAAAACATTTTCATTTTTGGAAGGTGAGGTTTACAAAGCTCAAAAGAGCACAAAAACCTCAAAACCTTCAAAGAGGAGAAGGCTACCCCTCCCCCTCTATTTATACTACTCTTGGGCCACCTACCACCCTTGGATGAGTCCCTCAACCCTAGGGCACTCCATCAAGGGCTAGGATTGACCCACTCACACAACCATGCAAGGGCTAACCCAAAATCCTCCACACAACCCGGGTTTTCTTGCATGTTTTTCAAAGCACACTAACTAGACCCATTATCCTATCAACTAGACCGCGATCCGACAGCTCTCATTGATCCAAGCAGCTTTAGCTAGCATCACATACGTTCCTTGTCTTCTTTGGCTTGCACCGACTCCGTCTCGAATCATCTTCTGGTGATCTTCGACCATCTAGACCTCCGAAGCTCCTCGCCTAGTCCCGGTCGTCCTTCGCATCCCCATGACCTAGCACCGTCATCCTACAACCATCAAAAACAAGGAAACACCTCAGATAGCCTTGCCCACAAAGATATGCAATAAATTAATCAAATTCCACAAATCAAAATTCAAATTCGTTCATCCTGACCGGTGCTACCGCCCTTAGGCCGGTAGCACCGCCCATAGTGGACTGGTGCTACCGCCCCTAGGCCTGTAGCACTGCTTTACGCCAAACCAGAAAAACACATTCTCTGGATTTTTTACACTGCTCCAAGGGCTGGTGCTATCGCTTGCCAGGTAGCACCGGGCTACCATGGCCGGTAGCATCGCCCAACAAAATCCCCTAAAAATACCCTCTCTGGAAATATCACACCGGCCATTTGGTCCGGTGCTACCGCCCGCCCGGTAGCACCGGGAAAAACTGAGAAGACTCAAATTGTTTCAAATTTCAATTCCAATTCAAATCAAACTCAAACCAAAGCATACCAAGCTCAAGTTTAGTCAAAATACTCATCACAAACCTGGGTAGACCTCTACATAGTCCTTCAATCTCCTCCTTGATGAGTATATTGACAAATACACGAAAAGGCATAAGTTTTGAGTTTGAAAAATGAAGAAGAAAGCAATTTTAGTTGCAAAGTCAAACTTGGTCCAAAGAAAAGAATTGAGATCATGACCAAGTTGACGAAAGGGATTTTGTTGCTAAAGCTAAACTCAAGAGGATTTGGATTTTGGAGTTAAATTTAAGAAAGAACAAGTTTTTCACAAAAACTCTAAAATCTAATCATAAGTGCCAAATGTGATTAAGTGATTATGATCCATAAGAAATAGCACGGATTTACCAAGATCATAAGAACCAAATAAGCATTTACATTTTTATCTTTTTAATGATGCCTTTTCTACGTTTTGTCCCCTTTTTGGTAATATAGGTATCAAGATTTCTCCCCTTTTTTTGAGTATGATATGCATCCTAGGAGAGTTTGAAGATTATCCAAGTGACCATAAAGACATGATATAACACCAAGCTATTTGAATGACAATTGAGACTAGGCTAAGACATGTCCAAGTGCAAATAGAAGATTTTGCTAGCAATCCTAGTTTCTTTAAAAAAGTCATTTTTAGGCAAGATTTGGCACGTGCAATGCTTGATAGAAGTTTCAAAACTAGAAGCAAAGCCATTCAAAGGATCAATTGGAAGACCTAGAGTTCAACCTACTCAACACTTTGGGGAATCTAGAAGTGCATACAAGGTCCTTCGAGCTCATCTTATTCTTCATTGAATGCAAATTTTGCTTTAAGATTGTAAAAGACATAGTGGGGTGCAAATGTTTGACATAATTTGCATTCTTTACCCTCATATGTTTTTTATATTTGCATTTTTCAAGTGATTGACTCAAGCCATTTTCGATCTTCTCAAGAGAAACTCTTAAGAGAATGATCTTGGTCATACACAATATATTCCAAGTCCATCCCAAGTGCAATGGGAGACAGTCTCATGAATATAAAGTGTTGAGATCAATTTTGTACAAAAGAGTCAAATTTTTTTTCTTGATTTCATTTTAGCACATATGAGCAATTTTGAAGGACTTAAATATGGATCAATCTAGTTTCACTCAAGTTGCTATAGGGACTCTAGAGAACTCCAAAATTTCACAAATCATGGTAAATACCCCTAGAGAAGAAACTTAGCAAGAAAAAGCAACATGTCTTGTCTAGTTTTTCATTGAAAGCGCATTTTTCAATTTTTTTTGCAAGCTAAGTAAGATAAATAAACTTGGACATATCTAAGCTATAGACTTTCCCTATATAATGTAGCATGGTGTATAGCATGAAGAAACGATTATTTGCATAATAGACAAAGCTCATAAAATAGAAAATAAAGTCTATATGCTATGCATGAACAGGATCCCGAACTCCCCCTCAACATGTGGATCAATTTTAAGTACAAATTTTGGTTCAAGTTGTGTTATTTGCAGAATTAAGCTCAAGGGAAAAAAACCAAATGAACTCAATCGAAACCAAAAACACAGAATGATGAGAGAAAGATCAAGAAACTGCAAACTGGGTGGCTATAGAGTATAGAAAAGATAGTAGAGAACAATAAGGCTCAAACTCGTTCTCATCTTTCCCAGTGACTGACATAGGGAAGCTGCCTCTAGATCTCAAGCTAAGGGGTGCACATAGACCCTGTCTACCTAGGGGGCCTAACACTTGCTAGACTTATAAGACTGTGAGGGAACTCAACCTAGAGATAAGAGAGAATAACTAATTATGCATGATATCAACCTAGAGCATAAGATGAGAGGTCCATGCAAAGCATGCCAGAAGTCTAAGTGAAGTAAACTCATAACTCTAGAGAATAAATCCCATAAGCACCCATAACAAAACAAGAGAAAGGAAAAACTGGAAAAAAATATAATACATAGTATACAAGCCTGCTCTCCCTCACAACAAGCCTTAAGGGCACATGACTCCAAGCTCACTCCTTAGGGAAACAAACCTGGAGCTATCCAAAGGCATGGTGAAGATATCGGCTATCTCGAGGGTCACTCTCTACAAACTGAAGCGCGATATCCCCCTTCTCCACATGATCTCTAAGGAAGTGACATCTAATATCAATGTGCTTGGTCCTGGAGTGCTGCACTGGGTTCTTAGCAATGCAGATAGCAGAAGTGTTATCACAGAAAAGTGGAACACCCTCTATCTCTAACCCAAAGTCCCACAATTTTGATCTCATCCAGAGCACCTGGCTACAGCAACTAGCTGCAGCAACATACTCGGCCTCAGTGGTAGACTGTGCGACTCCGGACTGCTTCCTAGATGACCAAGAAACAAGGGAAGTGCCAATAAATTGGCAAGTGCCCAAAGTGCTTTTCCTATCTATCTTATAGCCAGCAAAGTCTGCATCGGAAAAGGCCCTAAGGGATAGAAAAAAAGAAGAGTACCAAATACCATAATCAAAGGTAGCTCGAACGTACCTGAAGATGTGCTTCACCGCCTGGCAGTGAGAGGCGCGAGGAAAAGCCTGAAATCGAGCGCACATACACACAACAAAGTGTATGTCATTCATTGATCACTACAAGAATCAGGGAAAAATTCGTGGGCCAAAAACCCACGAATTTAAGCTAAAACCCACGAATTTAACTTAAATTCGTGAGCAAACCGTTGAATTTAGTTCACGAATTTAACTCGACGAAATTAATTAATTAAATTCGTGGGTACCAACGAATTTAAGTTAAATTCGTGGGTTTCTACTAAGCCCACGAATTTAATTGGGTTTCTGAGTTAAATTCGTGGGTTTAAAAAACCCACGAATTTAATCAGTTAAATTCGTGGGTTTAAAAAACCCACGAATTTAATCAGTTAAATTCGTGGGCTAAAAAACCCACGAATTTATCAGTTAAATTGTGGTTTAAAACCCACGATTTAATCGATTAAATTCGTGGGCTAAAAACCCACAATTTAATCGATTAAATTCGTGGGTTTTTAAACCCACTAATTTAACATCATTTTTACAAAAAAATGTATATTCCAAATGTATGTTTATATATATATATATATGTATCGCACTCAATACATATATGTATATATATCCAAATGTATGTATTTTTATATATATATGTATCGCACTCAATACATATAACAACTAAAGAAGAAAAGAAAAGGCAAAAAGAAAATTGAAACTAAAAATTGCTAAGTTTAAGAATAAATAAGATCATCTATTTTGTTCAAATCGATCGTAATCAGAACACAAAAGACAAACTCCACAATGAAGTTGAAGCGAACGAATAATTAACAAACGAGACACCAAACCTATTACGATTACTAAAATATCAAACCAACCTTTTAACTCTTCAAACCGCTTAAAACTAAGTCTCCGAATGTACAAAATTTCGCATGACCTCTCTTGTAAATAGGACATCCACTCAAGAGACAAAAAACATTTGCGATTATAATATATATCAATCTCTCAAACCGAAGGAGACATTCTAGCAGATCCTTAGATAATCCAAACACACATCCAACGGCAATTTGTAAACTACGCAATGACGCATACAACACATTACAACCACAATAGATACAATCCACATCCATTAAAATAAGTCCATCACAATAAGTCGATCACAACGTATCCATCACAACAAGTTATAAAGTACAACAGTTATACACCAATCGAGCTCACAATGGAATTCATGCCTCGGGGTTGTTGGAGTTGTGGGCGCTACCACCACCGTCGGTGCTGTTGAAGATGTCTTCTATGATGTCGTCGTTAGAACGTGCTGGAGGGCGTGACCTAGAAACCTGCAAGTTCAAGATTAACTTAGGTTGTGCTACAAGTAACATTATGCTGATTCACATGAATGTCAATATGAGAATATCAATATGACGGGTCAAGCTAAACAAGAATAGGTATTATATATAAGAACTACACGTACGAGCTAGTCAAGATATGCTGCAATAATCATATGAACATCAATCTCATATTCAATGAAGTATCAAAGTAATACTCTCTAGTATTAACATAAGGTCAAGATTACAACTACAATTATTTAATTCAACTTCCAAAGACCCCAATTGCATCACTGAGTATTCAAAAGATAACAAACAGTGAAAATAGTTCAAAGAAGCAATAAGAGTTTTGGTAGTCATTTTAAGAGTTCAATATACAAAGTACAAATATAAAGCATTCTACAAGGATAAACAATCGATTGTACATAGGCAAACAACACTCTACAAGGATGCCATATGAAGCATTTAAAACATAAGTTCACAATTGAACAAGTTGTCTTAAGATAACTTTTCAATTCCAAGAAGTCAAGACAATATAAGGTTCAAATCAAAAGTTATTGTGAAAGAAAAATCAAATAGCACGTAATGGGTTCATAATTTGGTAAACCATCACTTATCTACAGGAGCACAAAGAATGAACTTTCATAAGCACACAAGTTAACCTTTCCAAGTATGAACATTGAGATGATTTGTGCAAGGTTTAAGAAAGAGTTGCCTAAATATCCTAAAATCGACTCAGTTGTGCATTTCAACAAAAATTATCACTTTTGCAACAGATTACTAAGATTGATATATACTAAAAGAATGAACTAGATTTCCTACTAAGTATATGTCCATCCACGCACACGTAATCTCATATTCAATGAAGCATATGTAATCTCATATTCAAAGAATGAACTAAAGTTCCTCTGAACATATGTTTCTAAATTTGAGGAAGAGAAAGGAAGGGATGGGGCAGGTAGCTCACCAAGTAATCAAACTCCACAACAAAGTTCAAGCTAACGAAAAATTAACAAATGAGACACCAAACCTACTACCTCTACTAAAAGACTGAAACCAACCTTTCAACTCTTTCAAACCGGCTTAAAACTAAGTCATTGAAATGTACAAAATTTCGCATGACCTCTCTAGTAAATAGGACATCCACTCACAGACAAAGAAACATTTGCGATTATAATATATATACCAATCTCTCAAACCGTAGGAGACATTCTAGCAGATCCTTAGAAAATCAATCATACATCCAAAACGGCAATTTGTACAAGAATTGACAAACTTAGCTCGTGTCGCAAACTTATAATATTTTGACATCCATACATGTGGTGTCGCCCGAGGTGGCTGCAGGCCCACGGGTTGAAGTACATAGGCATTCCTTGTCTTGGCATAGGTGGTGGGTACATTTAGAACGGGTTTGGAGGTCGGGAGCCCTGTAAGGCATAGACAGTACATCATGCCACATATAAATCATTCATTCAAATTTTAAATAACGAATTGAACCGATCCGTCTTTACCTGTGGTGCCTCTCTTGTAGAAGGTGGTGCGATCTGTGGATTGAACATGTAGAAAGGAGGAGGAGGTGGGAGCTCTGTGGATCATAGTTTGTGATATGAAGTACACATAATAGAGTTTTTGAAAATAAAGAATGCATGAGAATATCATATAACCTGAGGTGCATCTCCTAGGGTGGTGCTGATCCGAAGAGGGTTTATGAAGGGCCGGGAGGCCGAGCACCTGTGATGCTTCTCCTTGTGGTGGTGGCTGCATGTGCGGAGAAAACATGTAGAAGGGAGGTGGTGGGAGCCCTATGACATAATAGTCCAGTTTGTGAATTCGTGATTTTACGAGCTAAGTGAATTAAAGAGTAATGAACTCAAGTATCTTTACTGTGGAACAGAGGGCGAAAAACTGCACGTTAGGTCCAAGAGATTGTGACGATTCTTTGCATATAGATTGTTTGTTAGATTTTAATCACAAATGTAAACTTGAGCGTTTTGTTCAAAGTTGAGATTGTACCGCAAATACATTTTCATGTATTCGAGTCTTCTCGCCTCGCGAGCTTCCTCTCGTGCTTGACGAGACTCTTCTCGTGCTTGACGAGCCTCCTCTCGCGCTTCACGAGCCTCCTCGTGCGCTTGTGCTTCCGTGCGGACCTCGACGAGCGAGCACTCCCTGAGGAAACCGAGCCTCGTGGAGGACGATCGCATTCCACAACTCCATCCCCATGGCCCACCTACAAACGATATATACTTGAAATGTGACCATGCAATTTTTTCCCTTAGTAGAGCGAAACAAATAAAATCAGTTTTATTAACGAACCTCCCATGCTTTAGGCCCTCCAGCGTGGTACAACGCTTCCACATCGACCGGTGCGACCCTCCAATCAACCTCCGCCCATGACGTTGTGTCATTTGTTACGCATATGACGCCTACAAAACAACATTTTGGTGCTCCCGGATGTAAATTTGCACAAAACATATTGTGTCATTTATACTTACCATCCTCACACTAGCCCGTCGTCGCACAACACATCCGGTTCGTGGATCCTCGCCTTGGTGCCCCGGATGTAAACTTCCACAAAAGTGGGAGTACTCCACTTTCACCTCTGCGATGCAAAGTTGTAAACATAGTGACAAATTCACTAACAATTATAATACCGATACTTACCATGCGTTGCTCTAGGCCAATGTGTCCGTCTGCGCCGTACTTGTGCTTCCCCAATCTACTTCTTCTGTTCCCTCGATTTCTATTTGATTTTTCTTAAAAATCCTCCGACCCCCAGTAGCGGCACATCCACCTCCAAGCCTCCATGTCCTTCATTATCCAATCGACCGAGCTCTGGAGATACTCTTGTTCTGTCAGGTGTATCCTCCTCACCTCTGGTCCTCTTCTCATGTTCACCTTCTTCACCCTCATGTAAAAATTGATGACAGCTTGAATGCGTGCATTGCTGAATGAATCTCCGACAACCTTTTGTGCCGCCCTGTTGAAGACGCTTTTGGCCTTCTTCAAAGCGTTGTAATCGTCTTCGTTCTCAAGGAGGAACCTCTCCTGCATATAATCACACACTGTCAAATTGTACTTACATTTAAAGCAATACTCAAATAGAGTAAATACATAACGCAAACTCACCCAGAAGCTAGCCCACATCGCGCTCGACATGTTTGGTTGTCTTCGCCTCCTTCCACGTTCTCCTTCAACGCCCAAGTGCTTCCGGCCAGGGCGTGAATCTTTCCCGCCGATTCAACCATGCGGGGTAGTAGTACCGACCAAGGGCTCCCAAAGACGGCGTTAACCTTTGTAATGTGGCCCGTCCCAGTCCAACCCGGCTCTTTCCAGTGCCTACAACAAAATACAAGACAAAGATGCATCAAAACAATAAGTTGTCACCTAGCTAATGCTAAAAGAGAAGATATAATCATTACTGCTCCCGTGTACTCTATCAACCTCCTATCGGCGGGTTGCATCTCTGACGAACCGAGACGGTTTTACTAAACCTGAAATGCAAATAATTTGTTCATAGACATTACAATGTAAATATGGAGATTAAAAGATAATCCAATACTACACATATACGATGGTACCCAAGAAGACCCGCCTCTTCAATCGGCTCTAAGGTCGCCTCCAACTTTGCATCCGCCTCGGCCTCGGCTCGCATCAGATCTGTTGTCCCATCGCCACCACCCCAACGACCTCCTCGCCGTCCGCCTCGCCCATGTCGTCATGCTCACATCCCAACCGCCTCCTCTCGCAACCCCTACCGCCTCGTCCTCCGGTGGCTGCTCTCGCGCTGTTCTCGTGCTCGCCATCGAAGCACCTCTCGAGCTGCTCTCGCCATTGTCTAATCTGCGCCGCCCCAACAAATATGGCGCGCTGCCGCCGAGTCGACCATCGTAACCCTTGCTCCTCGACCTTCGGAGGACGCACCACGAACTTGCCTTTAAGCTTGTCAACTGATGCCCGAACATACTCATCTGCTCAATTTGACAAGAGTTAGTATACAGTTTACAAATAATTTTCAATAACTTGCAAAAAGAATGAGACAACTATAACATGTAAAAATGAAGGAGACAACAATGACTTGTAAAATGAACGAGGCAACAATAATCTTACAAAATATACATATCAAAAGTCGTCGGCGCGGAATCGCTTCGCTACTCAGATTTCATTGAGACGTGCTTGAAGACGTGCAATCCTTATCGACTTCCGAGGGCGTTTCCGTGATGGGCCGGGTTCATCTGTTATTACGTCGTGGCATCGGTAGGTAATCGATCGAGTCCCGCCCGTCGGAGACAAAGAAAGAATCCCCTATAGCTTCTTCTTGATATACATCACCCACATCATCCTCTACGTTACTTGCCACATACGAAACATCCCGTGAGGGTATACTTGTGGTTAACTTTAAATACAACCCACCAAACCTTCAAGCTACGGTGAGGATAGCTCGGGTAGTACACTGCTCAACCCGATGTGCAAGCACGATGTTATTGATATGGCCTGAAGCGATGGCGTGCTTCACCTCCACCATCCCAAAGTCATCGACACGTGTGCCGTTGTGTGGATCGAACCAATGGCAATCAAAAAACACGACCTTCAGATCTTTGCCACCCCCAATGGTATACTCAATTATGTTTTGTACAACACCGTAGTAGTCTAATATATCGCCGCTAAAATCGGATGACGTTGTGACTACTCCGCTGTTTGAAGTGGCCGCAAGTGGACGGCTAGCTTCTAATTTCACTGTTCGAAAACGGAACCCGTTCACATCACAACGACTATAGCTCCTTGCCGTCACGACCTTTGTAGTCACTGATACCCCTTCCTCATCTACCACCTCAACGAATCTGCACTTACCGCAATGCATACAATGGGTATCGTTGTCATGATCCTTCCAGAACAGCATGCAATTATTCTCGCACACATCAATCTTCTGGTAATTCATCCCGAGGCCGGCCATCAACTTTTTCGATTGGTACAAATCCTTTGGCATCTTGTGGTTAGGCGGAAGGACATCATTCATTAGTTCAAGCAAAGCGTTGAAGCATTTGTTCGAAAAGTTGAACTTCGACTTCATCGACATAAGCCGTGTAACCGCCTGCAGGACGGTCACATTGGTCAAGTCATGCAGCTTCTCGTCCGAGGCGTCAAGTAGCCTATAGAATTCCTTAACCTCCTCCGGCTGTGACCCCTCCCCGGAGTTAAATTTAGTCCCCCTGCCAAGATCATCCAAAGATGTCTTCCATCCGATCGTGATCCTCCACATGGTCCAGCATCTCTTCTGTCTCGATAGCCTGCCCTGCGGCCTCTCCATGACGGTGCCACACCAAATAGTTAGGCATGAACCCGTTTTTGCAAATGTGATACTGCACTATATCCTTGCTGTAGTAGCTGTTATTCTCGCAGAGGGTACACGGGCAATACACATATTCAGCTCCTCCAGCGAATGCTTGCTTCAAGAAAGCATCCGTGATCTGCCCCCATTCCCTTGAGTGCCCCCCATCACTCCTCCATCCGTCATACATCGCCCTTCGATCGTCACCCATTATCAAAGCTAAACAAATGAAACAATGTCAACGTACGACCGTGGCTTAGGTGACAAAGACAACCTATTAGGAAAGATTTGTCCTAAACCCACCCAAGAATGGAGGCTATTGCATGCGACTGTGACGCAGCGCTCTGAACCGAACGAATTTCGGCAAAGATAACTCATTTGTTCTCCAAACGCACGCCGATGTTGGTGCGCCGGAGAACAACAGGTTATGTGGCCGAAATCACGCTCGATCGCCGCACGCCACAGCCCTATGCAACAACCAACATTCTCGGCTGTCCAAAATACTTGGACAATTCTCGAACCGCGCACTCACAAGCAAATGTGAGATGCGCCGTTCCCAACGGTGACGCCTATGTTTCATCCTTTGCTCGACACAAACCCTAAACTCTAACGTTATATACAACGGGCGAGAAAATAAAAATATATATATCATATGCAATAATATAAAATGAGATGAAATAACTTTAAACTAATATAAAAGAGACGAATATACCTTCTCCAACGCCGGTGGGGCGCCGCGAGGGTCCAGGAGGGCGGTGGTGGCGCTGGCGATGGCGCGGCGGTGGCGCAGCAGGGCGACAGCGGCGGGTGGAGGCGTGGTGGCGGCGCTGACGGACAGCGGGCGGGTGGGGCGTCGGCCGTCGGCAAGCGGGCGACGTCTCGAGGCGGCCGAGCTGGGCGATGGCACGGCGAGGATCGCAGTGGGTCGCAGCCACGGCGGGTGGCTCGCTGGCGGCGCGCGGCGCGGCGTAGGTGGCGTGGCGGCGCCAGGGGCGGCGACGCGGCGGGGGCAGCGCGGTTTCGGGCGTCGGCAGGGCGGCGGCACGCGGGCGGAGGGCGGCGGGCCGGCGACGGGCGGCGGCGGCAAGCGGCGGCGGCGGCGGGCGACGGCGGTGGCTGCCGGGCAGCGCGGGTCGGGGCAGCGTGGTCGGGCGGCCGGCGGGGGGCGCGCGCCGGGCGGTTCGCCGGAGGGGGGGCGGGGCTTGGCCGGGAGGGCGGCGCCGAGCCGGCGGGAGGCGGGCGCGCAGACGTGGCCGAATGGGCGAGGCGGCGGCGCGGCGGCGGCCGGCCGGGGCAGAGCGGCGGGCGGTCATTGCCGCGGCGCGGGCGGGAGGTCGGCCGGGCTAACGGCGGGCGGCGCTGAGCTGGCGGGCGGCGGGCGTTGCGCGACGTGGCCGACCGGGCGAGGGGCGAAGGCGTGGCGGCCGCCGCCGGGCGGGTCTCGGGCGGCCGAAGGGCGGCCAAGGCTGCGCAGGCGGAGGGCGGCGCCGAGTGGAGCGGCGCGCAGGGCGGGCGGGCGGCAGCCAGGGACGACGGCGGGAGGGGAGGGGCGGGCCAACGGCGAAGGCCAGCGGGGCGGGCGCGGCGGGCGCGCGGCGGCGGATGCGGGCGGCGGCGCCGCGTGGGGGAAATTTTTGGCTCTACTGGTGCGTGTCTGCGGGCTCGAGGGTTATTTTGCCCAGTGGTAAATTCGTGGGTTAGGTGGGGCCACGAATTTAAAAATTTAAATTGTGGGTATTTGGTGGCCACGAATTTAAATTTTTAAATTCAGGTAATTACAACATACGATTTAAATAATTAAATTCGTGGGTTACTATCAAGACGATTTAAAGGATTAAATTCGTGGGTTTCATTTCGGCCCACGAATTTAATTAAAAAAGTGGGTTTTTTACAAACCGACGAATTTAAATAAATAAATTCGTTGGTTTTTTTTTGGGCCCACGAATTTAAAAAACCCACGAATTTTTCTCTGTTTCTTGTAGTGGATGCAGTGAGATAAAAGAGAGAGCCAATCATGCTCCGGAACTCCTTTTGATCAGTAGGCACACCATCCTCATCAGGCTCGAGGACATCAGTGGTGGCCATAGGAGTCATCACAGGCTTCCCTTCAGACATATCAAACCACCTCAGGAGGACCCGAGTGTACTTGCCTTGGTGCAAGAAGGTGCCCTTCCGAGTTTGCTTGATCTGGAAGCCAAGGAAGTAGCTCAACTTACCCATCATACTCATCTCAAACTCTGTGCTCATCACGTCAGAAAACTGAGATACAAGAGAATGAGATGAGCCACCGAAAATGATATCATCCACATAAATCTGGACGAGAAGAAAATGGGACTCATGGTGTCTGATGAACAGAGTCTTGTCTACTATGCCCATCTTGAAGCCATGGCTAAGAAAATAAGACTTGAGCCTCTCATACCATGCTCTGGGGGCCTGCTTGAGTCCATACAAAGCTTTGGAAAGCTTGTATACATGACTAAGAAACTTGGGGTTCTCGAATCCTGGTGGCTGCCTGACACCTCTTCTTCAATATACCAATTGAGGAATGCACTCTTGACATCCATTTGATAAAGCTTGAAGCCCTTGGAAGCAGAGAATGCAAGCAGGATCCTAATAGCCTCTAGTCTAGCTACAGGGGCAAAAGTCTCCTCAAATTCCTCGACCTGAGAGAAGCCCTGTGCAACTAGTCCAGCCTTGTTTCTAATGACAACCCCATCTTCAGTCTGCTTGTTCTTGAACACCCACTTGGTCCCAATAACATTATGACCAGATGGGGGCTCGACAAGCTACCATACCTTGTTCCTCTCTAAGTTCTCAAGTTCCTCATGTATAGCATTAATCCATGACTCATTAGATAATGCATAAGAGACATCCTTCGGCTCAAAGAAGGCAACAAAGGCAGAGTGGAGGCAGAAACTGGATAAACCCAATTTTGAGCGAGTGACCCGCTCAAACAGATCGCTAATGATCTGATCAGGTGGATGGGAACGCTGAATAAGACAGGGAGGTCCAGAAGCATAAGTGGCCTCTACCTCTCGAACAGAAGAGGCAGGAACAGAGCCACTAGTTGAATGAGAGTCGAAAGGCAAGGGCTGATCTACCTGAGGTGCAGAAATGGAAACAGGAGGCACCTCAGGTGTAGAGGGGACTGGATTAGGTGGAACACCATCATCTCCATCATCCTCATCCTCTACGAAGATGGTCTCGGAGGAATAAGAAGAGCCTGAAATATCAGGTCTAGCGCCTGGGCTAGCCTCATCAAAGGTCATGTCACATGTCTCTATGATCCCATTCGCATCGACACTCCAGACCCTATAGCTATGAGAAGAAGTCGAGTAACCTATAAAGATACCATCAGAAGAACGAGACTCAAACTTATCTAGGTTACTAGACTTCAAGATGAAACACGTGCAACTAAATACACAAAAATGAGAAACACTGGGCTTTCACCCAAATCTCAACTCATAAGAAGTACGATGCAACTGTACTCTCAAGAAAACGCGATTAGAAATATGGCAAGCAGTAGCTACAGATGGATATATGAGTTTTGCACCTTTGACAACAAGAATCACTAAAAATGATTTGTCTAGATTTTTATAAAAATCAAAGACTGACTGTTGCGCGAAGAACAAGTTCTGGACAGATTTGCAATTCAATAAGAACTTGACCTCTAGTCTATCCTAGGGTGCAAGAAAGATGTAAAACCATATGAACACCCTTAAGACATCCTAGAAGAACAACATTTAGAAGGAGGGGAGGCAAATCCAAATTGCGATAAAGTAAATTGCGAGAATGTAAATGCGGGAAAGTAAATGCTGAATTTAAATTGCGTAATTTAAATGCGTAATGTAAATGCGTAAAGGAAATGAAACATGAACATAAATGAAGAACATTTCATTTCTGGAAGGAGTGGTTACAAAGCCTCACATTTCATGCGGGCAAAGCTCAAAGGAGCATCAAAAACCTCAAAACCTTCAAGGGGGAAAGGCTACCCGTCCACCCCTATTTATACAACTCTTGGGTCACCTACCACCCTTGGATGAGCCTCTAAACCCTAGAGCATCCATCAAGGGCTAGGATTAACCCACTCAACCAGCCATGTAAAGGTTCACCCAAAACCCACCACACAAATGGGTTTTCTTGCACGGTTTTCAAAGCATACTAACTAGACCCGCTATCCTATCAAGTAGACTGCAATCCGACGGCTCTCATCGATCCGAGCAGCATCTAGCTAGCATCACATCCATTCCTTATCTTCATGGCTTGCACGGACTCCGTCTCCGATCATCTTCCGGCGATCCTCGACCGTCTGGACCTCCGACGCTCCTCGCTTAGTCCCGGCCATCCTTCGCCTCACCATGATCTAGCACCGTCGTCCTGCAACCATCAAAAACAAGGAAACTCCTCACATAGCAATGCCCACAAAGGTGTGCAATAAATCCATCAAAGTACACTGATTAAAATTCATTTTTCCTCGTTCTGGCCGGTAGCACCGGGAAAACAGAGAAGACCTCAAATTGCTTCCAATTGAAAATCTATTTCAAATCAAACTCAAACAAGAGCAACCCGAGCTCAAATTTAGTCAAATACTCATCACAAATCTGGATAGACCTCCACATGGTCCTTCAATCTCCCCCTTGATGAGTATATTGACAAACACAACAAAAGGCATGTGATTTGAGTTTGAAGAGGATGAAGAAGAAAGCAATTTTTTTGTTGCAAAGTCAAACTTGGTCCAAAGATAGAAATTGGAACCATGACCAAATTGACGAAGAAGAATTTAGATTTTAGAGTTAAATTTAAGAAAGAGCAAGTTTTCAACAAAAACTCTAAAATCAAACTAAACATGTCAAATGTGATACGAGATTATGATCCAATAGAAGTAGTAGCATAGTTTTACAAAGATCATAATAACCAAATAAGCATTCACATTTTTATCTTTTTAGTGATGCCTTTTCTACGTTTTCTCCCCCTTTTGGCAATATAGGCATCAATTTTTTATGTATGAATGAAATGCAATCGAAAGAGCTTTGAAGATTATCCAATTGATCAAAATGGAAGGATATTACACCAAGCTTGCCAATTTCAGAAAATGACTAAACTAAGACATGTCCAAGACCAATACATTTTATGAAAAAGCTTAGTTTTACAATATTTCATTTTAGCATGATTTGACAAGTGCAAAACTTAGCAAAGTTTCAAAGCTAGAAGCAAAACCACTAAAGGATCAAATGGAAAACCTAGAGTTCAACCTACTCAACACTTTGGGGAATTTTGAAGTGCATATAAGGTCCTTCAAACTCATTTTTCAATTTATGCAAATTTTCTTTAAGAATTAAAAAAAACATAGCGGGGTGCAAATGTTTGACATTATTTGCATTCTTTACCCACTTATGTGTTTGATATTTGCATTTTTTTTTCAAAATTGACTCAAGCCATTTTCCATCATCTCAAGAGTAACTCTTAACAGAATGATCTTGGTCATACACAATATATTCCAAGTTCATCTCAAGTGCAATGGGAAGCAATCTCGTGAATATAAAGTGTTGAGATCAATTTTGCACAAAAGAGTCAATTTTTTTAATTTTTAATTTAGCACATATGAGCAATTCTGAAGTACTCAAATATGGATCAAATAAATTTCACCCAAGTTGCTATAGGGACTCTAGAGAAATCGAAAATTTCATAATTCATGGTAAAAACCCCTAGAGAAGAAACTTAGTAAGTAAAATCAACATGTTTCGTCAAGTTTTCATTTAAAGCTTTCAAGTTTTAATAATCTTAGCATGATAAATGGACTTGGACATATCTAAGCTAGTGATTTTCTTCAAGAGATATATCATGATGTATTTCATGAAGATTGAGTCAATTGCATAATAGACAAAGCTCATAAACAGAAAATGCAGTCTAAATCCAATGCATGAACAGATTCCCAAACTCTCCCTCAACAAATGAATCAATTTTAAGCTCAAATCTGGTTAAAGTTGAGTTATTATCAAGATTAGGCATAAGGACAACCCAAATAAACTCAATAACAACCAGAAAAACATAATGAGGAGAAGAAGTCGAGAAACTGCAAAACTGGATGGCTATTGAGCATAGATAAGATAGAAGAGACTCACTACGGCTCAGACTCGCTCTTATCTTCCCCGATGGTGATATAGGAAGCCGACTCTAGATCCCAACTAAGGAGTGCACATGCACTCGCCTACCTGTGAGACCCAATACCTGCTAGACTTATAAGACTGTGAGGGAACTCAACCTAGAGAGAAGAGAGAACAGCTAATCACGCATGATAGCAACCTAAAGCACAAGATAAGAGGTCCATGCAAGGCATGCCAGAAGTCTAAGTGAGTGAACTCAACTCAAGAAAATAAGCCCAAAATCACCCAGAAGAAACACAAAGAAGAGAAAAACTGGAAGAGAATATATTATACATAATATACAAACCAGCTCCCCCTCACAAAAGGCCGTAAGGGCTCACGACTCCAAGCTCACTCCTCAAGGCAACAAATCTAGAGCTATCCAAAGGCTTGGTGAAGATATCGGCTAACTAGAGGTCACTCTCTACAAACTGAAGCGCGATATCTCCCTTCTCCACATGGTCTCTATGGAAGTGATATCTAATATCAATGTGCTTCGTCCGAGAATGTTGCACTGGGTTTTTAGCAATGCAAATAGCAGAAGTGTTGTCACAGAAAAGTAGCACACTCTCTATCTCTAACCCATGTCCCGCAAGGTCGATCTCATCTAGAGCACCTGGCTAGAGCAACTGGCTACAGCAACATACTCGGCCTCAGCGGTGGACTGTGCAACTCCGGACTGCTTCCTAGATGACCAAGAAACAAGAAAAGTGCCAATGAATTGGCAAGTGCCAAAAGTGCTCTTCCTATCTATCCTACAGCCAGCAAAGTTAGCATCGGAAATAGTTCTAAGAGATAGACAAGAAGATGAAGAGTACCAAATACCATAATCAGTGGTAGCATGAAGGTACCTGAAGATGCGCTTCACCGCCTGGCGGTGAGAGATGTGAGGAGAAGCCTAAAATCAAGCGAACATACACACAGCAAAGTGTATGTCCAACCTCGATGCAGTGAGATATAGGAGAGAGCCAATAATACTCCGGAACTCCTTCTGATCAGCAGGCTCACCATCTAAAGTAGGAATTCTTGAACTCCATGCCATTATCATCACAGATAGCTCAGAATGCACTTGGGAGCTCAATAGATAACCCATCGATCAAACCCCTGAAGTGAGAAAAAGTCTCATCCTTCGAGGCCATGAAAAACACACAAGAATACCTCGAAAAATCATCAACAATGACAAGAACATACCACTTCCCACCCATCGATCGACTCTATTTGGACCAACAAGGTCCACGTGTAAAAGCTGTCTGGTGCATCACCATCACAACAATGGATCGGGGATGAGAAGCAACAACCATCTTGCCATGTCGGCAGGGAGAGCAAACTAAGTCTTTGACCATTTTGAGTTTGGACAAACTACGAATGAGACCGTGGCTGCTAACTCGGGTCAAATGATCAAATCCAATGTGACCAAGTCTCCTATGCCAGAAGGAGAGATCACGGGACTCTGAAGCAATCAAACACCAAAGAGAGTCTCCAGAAGAAACAGAAAAATCAGCACGGAAGACTCTCCCAAATCTAGAAATCCCGCAAACTAACCCTCCTAATGAATTGAGGATTCTACAGGCATTACTCTTAAAACTCACCTCGAAAGAGTCATCGATAAGCTGGGAAATAGAAAGCAAATTGTATTGCAGCTTACTCACTAAGGCAACATCTTTAAGAATGAAATTGTCATTAATGCAGATGGTACCTTTAGCAATGACTCTACCTGAAGAAGCATCCCGAAAGTGATCAACTCATCACCGGGGGCTCGGACTAGGGAAGAGAACCTCGAGAATCTCCGGTCATATGACGAGAACAACCGGAGTCGACAATCCAAACATCTCCCTTCCCAATCCGACGAACCTGATCAAGGCACAAGAGATAAAGATGACTCAGTACTGGGATAGAGTGAAGACTTAGGAACCACATACTGAACCATATGACACCTCAGAGTACCAGTCACAGAAGAAGACTGGACTCGAGTGTCTCTCTGACGTTTAACCCTAACAAGATCTGTAGCAACTCTAGTAGATGATCTAGGAGCTGAAACTGGGTTGGCCTGCCGTGGTGCAAAAGCCGAACAACCCCAGTGAAGCTGCCTAAAACTCCTACCAGAAAACACCTCACGCCGCTAATATCTACCTCGATGAGAAAAACGAGGAATATCAAGAGGACGGCGAAAGATCGACTACAAACAGCTCCGGGACTAAAACTCAAGAACTAGCATGAAAACCGAGTCTGGGACGCGCCCAAAACATGCGACTCTCTAACTCGTCTAGAAGGCAGGTGCCTTAGGAGCACTAAAAGTCCTGGGATGACCTCAATACCACTAAGAGCAAGAACACGCCACGCCGAGTGATCTTGGCGCGCTTGAAGCAGAAATCTACTAGGTGACCATCCTTCTTACAGAAGGTGCATGTGTACTTCGCCTTGCTAGAGACAGAAGCAACAGGAGTAACACCCTTCTGGTCAGAAGTCCTATGGACAACCCTAGCAGTCCTAAACATGGTGGTACTCACTCTGGGAGCTACCACAATCTCACCACTCTTGGAGCAGTGCACAATAGTGGGAGGATGCGCTCTAGCGTGCTCGAAGTAGTCAAATCCTAGACCCAGATTAAATCTGCTAATTTTGGATTGGTCTAGAATGAGATTTAGCTTCTTCTTGCCTCCTACAAACTTCTCGAGAGTGCTCATGAGATACTCACAATCTTGGAAGAAAGAGACACATGAAGAACATGGAAGAGAGGAAGAAAAACCAGAAAGAGAAGCTCTCTCAGCACGTGCATTTTTCTCCCTCAGCACGGTTGCCTCAATCTTGAGGGCCTCACACGAAATGCAAGACGCATTTCTAATCCTAAGGGCTTGGTCTTCTAATTTCTTCCTAAGTTCGACTTGGATTTTATCCAAGTCTCCCTCAATCACATTGCATCGCAAGCAACTTTCTTGTGACTTAGCTAGTAAGTCCTTAGCAAGATTAGCACACTTGACATTTAGAGATTCATTGTCAAGTTTTAGTTGCCTACAACCCTCACATGAGCTGACTTGGTCCTTAGAAGCATGTATTTCAATTTCATCGTTTCTAAAAGAAAGCTTCCTAAGGTGATCGCTCATGGCATCAATTTCAGCAAGCAATTTAGGGCAATTAGAGCATGATGGAGTAGAGTGAGCATGAAGAAAACTAGCATACAGTGGAACAACATTAATAGAATCATTGCTAGCATTCTTCAACTTAAGACTATCTAATTCAGATAACACACTATCATGCATAGTCCTTAGGTTCTCCAACTCCACAATAAGAGCATCACACAAAGAACAGTCATCAGTGACTCGAGAGGGAGAAGATCTAAGAGAAGCTAACTCCCGAGTCAAGCAACCTACTTCCTTCTCTAGCTCCATACACCTAACTCTAGCTCTAGCATGAAATTTCCCTAGTTTGCAGAAAGCTTCATTTAGCTGGTCATAGGAGGGTACCTCTTCCGAGTCGCTGTAGAGCTCAGAGTCGCTGATGCCGTTGGAGTCTACCATGAAGCACATGCCGGAGAAGTCGTCGCCGCCTTTCTTCTCTTGCGGATCATCCTCGCCCTCGTCGCTCCAAGTCTCCGTGTCGGAGAGGTTGATGTCGCCAAGCGTGGCGAGGACGCGGTGGAAGAGCTTCTTGTTTTTGGAGAAGTTGCGGTATTTCTTCTCACGCGCCGCCTCTCAAACTGGAGGCTTCTTGTTGTGGTTCTTGTCGATGTAGTCGTTCTTTGCCGAACCGTCGGTGTCTTTCTTTGCCTTCTCCAGTTTGGGGCAATTAGCCCTAATGTGGTTGGGGCCACCACACTCGAAGCAAGTGATCATGCCACCTCTCTTCCTCTCTCTCACCCTCTTGTATGCATGTGAAAATTTTCGAGCCAAAAGAGCAAGCTCATTTTCCAGAAAATTTTTCCACTTGGTCATCGCTTAGCTCGCAAAGGGCGGAAAGAGAGAAACTAGCAGAAAGATCAAGGGAAGATCCTGTGGGATCAGCAACCAAGGCCATCGACTGTGATTTCGTCTTGCGGGAGACAACGTCGATCTCATGAGTCTTGAGACGGGAGTAAAGCCCATTAAGAGTCAAGGTCGACAAGTCGGTAGTATCCTTGATGGTGGTCACTTTCATTTCCCAAACTCGAAGATCGAGTGAGGTCAAGAAATGTCGAGCATTATCCAAGTCAGGGTATATACAACCAACTGCTCGAAGATCGCTCAAAATCTTTGTAAAACGATCGAAACACTCGTCAAGACTCTCACTAGCGTGTTGTTCAAACTTGTTGTACTCACGCTTGTACTGATCCTACCTCACGGTCTTGATTTGAGTAGTGCCCTCATGGTAAGCATCGAGGGTCACCCAAATCTCGTGAGCAGAACGGAGGTGAGAAATCCTATCATACTCACCGTGGCTAAGACCCTGTATGAGAATGTTCCTTGCCTTAGCGTTCGCCTCAACGTCAGCCATATTTTCGACCGTGACATTTTCACCAGCAGGAACCTCATACGGGAGTTTCACCTTCTGCCATATCAGGAAGCCCTGGGTAGTGATGTATGACTCCGTCCGCGATTTCCAAAACGGAAAATCAACTCCAGCAAAAATAGGAGGCTTGGTGGAATACTTGTCCATCGCCATGGCTCTTGAGACCGGTCAACATCTATGGAAGAGCAAAACCGGCTCTGATACCAATGAAAGATTGAAATGGCGATCAGAGGGGGTGAATGATCCCAAATAAAATTTTCCCCCACTCAAAGTACTCCAAACAATCTCGTAATAAAAATCTGAAACACCCAAAGATTTTCTTTTGCATGGATGAGAACCATGAATCATGTGAGGGAATTTTTAATCACAATCCTGTTTGTCAAGTGTCCAAACAAAGAGGAATCAACTCAAAGACTACTTTTCTAAAAGTGATAAAGCTAAAACACGAAAGTCTCTTTCAGAAAAGTAAAAGCAGATTTTCCAGGAATTGTCCTCAACAGGAGCAGGTGGTTGGTGAGTTTCTGTTGCTCTAAAATTTTTGGAAAAGTTTCTCCCTATGAGCGGTTGGGTTGTGAAACACTCCACCAAAAATCACCACAAAAATCTTTGTATAATAAACATGAAAAATCAAGCAATGCAGACAATTAGGAACTTCGACCAGAAAGTTTGAGGCTCGGTTTTCACTTCATAGCGCTCAAACGGTGCAACCAGTGGACTCACAAAGTTTTCTACAGATGGATATATGAGTCGTGCACCTTTGACAACAAGAATCACTAAAAATGATTTTTCTAGATTTTTATAAAAATCAAAGACTGACTGCTGCGCAAAGAACAAGTTCTGGACAGATTTGCAATTCAATAAGAACTTGACCTCTAGTCTATCCTAGGGTGCAAGAAAGATGTAAAACCATATGAACACCCTTAAGACATCCTAGAAGAACAGAATTTAGAAGGAGGGGAGGCAAATCCAAATTGCGATAAAGTAAATTGCGAGAATGTAAATGCGAGAAAGTAAAAGCTGAATTTAAATTGCGTAATTTAAATGCGTAATTTAAATGCGTAATGTAAATGCGTAAAGGAAATGAAACATGAACATAAATGAAGAACATTTCATTTCTGGAAGGAGTGGTTACAAAGCCTCACATTTCAGGCGGGCAAAGCTCAAAGGAGCATCAAAAACCTCAAAACCTTCAAGGGGGAAAGGCTACCCCTCCACCCCTATTTATACAACTCTTGGGCGACCTTCCACCCTTGGATGAGCCTCTAAACCCTAGAGTATCCATCAAGGGCTAGGATTACCCCACTCAAGCAGCCATGCAAGGGTTCACCCAAAACCCACCACACAAATGGGTTTTCTTGCACGGTTTTCAAAGCATACTAACTAGACCCGCTATCCTATCAACTAGACCGCAATCCGACGGCCCTCATCGATCCGAGCAGCATCTAGCTAGCATCAGATCCATTCCTTGTCTTCATGGCTTGCACGGACTCCGTCTCCGATCATCTTCCAGCGATCCCCGACCATCTGGACCTCCGACGCTCCTCACCTAGTCCCGGCCATCCTTCGCCTTACCATGATCTAGCACCGTCGTCCTGCAACAATCAAAAACAAGGAAACTCCTCACATAGCAATGCCCACAAAGATGTGCAATAAATCCATCAAAGTACACTCATTAAAATTCATTTTTCTTCGTTCTGGCCAGTGGCACCGGGAAAACAGAGAAGATCTCAAATTGCTTCCAATTGAAAATCTATTTCAAATCAAACTCAAACAAGAGCAACCCAAGCTCAAATTTAGTCAAATACTCATCACAAATCTGGATAGACCTCCGAATGGTCCTTCAGAAATCCAGCAAACTAGCCCTTCTGATGAATCAAGGATTCTAGAGGCATTACGCTTGAAGCTTACCTCGAAAGAGTCATCGATAAGCTAAGAAATAGAAAACAAATTGTATTGCAGCTTACTCACTAAGGCAACATCTTTAAGAATGAAATTTTAATTAATGTAGATGGTACCTTTAGCAATGACTTTACCTTAAGAAGCATCCCCAAAAGTGATCAACTCATCACCGGGGGCTCGGACTAGGGACGAGAACCATCGAGAATCTCCGGTCATATGGCGAGAACAACCGGAGTTAACAATCCAAACATCTCCCTTCCCAATCCGACGACCCTGATCAAGCCAAAAGAGAGAGATAACTCAATACTGGGATAGAGTGAAGACCTGGGAACCCAATACTGAACCACATGACACCTCAAAGTACCAGCCACAGAAGAAGACTGGACTCGTGTATCTCTATGACGCTCAACTCTCACGAGATCAGTAGCAACTCTAGTAGAAGATCTAGGAAGCAAAACCAGGTTGGCCCGCCATAGTGCAATGGCCGGACCATCTCGGTGAGACTGCCTGGATCTCCTACCAGAAAACACCTCACGCCGCTGATATCTACCTCGATGGGAAAAATGACGAATATCAAGAGAACGGCGGGTAGACTGACCACGAGCAGCTCTAGGACTAAAACTAGAAGAAACACCATGAAAACAGAGTCCTAGATACTACCCAAAACAGGCGACTCTCTAACCTGTCTAACAGAAGTGCGTGCCTTAGAAACACTCAGAGTCTGGGGATGACCTTGAATACCCCTAAGAGCAGCAACACGCTCGCGCCTTGTGATCTTGGTGTGCCTGAAGCAGAAATCTACTAGGTGATCATCCTTCTTATAGAAGGTGCATGTGTACTTCACCTTGTTAGAGGCAGAAGCAACAGGAGTAACAACCTTCTAGTCAAAAGTCCCATGGACAACCCCAATAGACCTAAACACAATAGTACTCACCCTGGGAGCTACCACGATCTTACCACTCTTGGAGCCACACACAATGGTGGGAGGATGCACCCTAGCCTGGTCCAAGTAGTCAAATCCTAGACCTTGATTGAATCGGCTAATCTTGGATTGGTCTAGACTGAGATTGAGCACCTTCTTACCTCCAACAAACTTCTCGAGAGTGCTCATGAGATACTCACACTCTCGGAAGAAAGAGGCACATGAAGAACAGGGAAGAGAAAAGGAAGAAGAACCAGAAAGAGAAGAACTACCAGCACGTGCATTTTTCCCTCAGCACAGCTGCCTCAATCTTGAGGGCCTCACAAGAAATACAAGGGGCATTTCTAATCCTAATGGTCTGGGCCTAAAACTTATTCCTAAGATCGACTTGGATTTTATCCAAGTCCCCCTCAATCTCAGCGCATCGCAAACAACTTTCTTGTGAGTTAGCTAGTAAGTCCTTAGCAAGATTAGCACACTTGACATTTAAAGATTCATGGTCAATTTTTAGTTGCCTACATCCCTCACATGAGCTAACTAAGTCCTTAGAAGCATGCATTTCAAGTTCATCGTTTCTAGAAGAAAGCTTCGTAAGGTGATCGCTCATGGCATCAATTTCAGCAAGAAGTTTAAGGTAATTTTGACATGAAGGAGTAGAGTGAGCATGAAGAAAACTAGCCTCAACAGAAATAGCATCAACAGAACTAGTGCAAGTATTCTTCAACCTAGGACCATCAAGTTCAGACAACACACTATCATGCATAGTTCTTAGGTTCTCCAACTCCACAAGAAGAGCATCACACAAAAAACAATCATCAGTGACTTGGGAGGGAGAAGATCTAAGAGAAACTAACTCCTGAGTCAAGGTACGTACTTCCTTCTTAAGCTCCGTACGCCTAGCTCTAGCTCTAGCATGAAATTTTCCTAGTTTGCAGAAAGCTTCATTGAGCTGGTCGTAGGAGGGTACCTCATCCGAGTCGCTATATAGCTCAAAGTCGCTGATGCCGTTGGTGTCCGCCATGAAGCACAAGCCGGAGAAGTCATTGCCGCCTTTCTTCTCTTGCGGATCATCCTCGCCTTCATCGCTCCATGTCTCTGTGTTGGAGAGGCTGATGTCGTTGAGGGCGGTGAGGACGCGGTGGAAGAGCTTCTTGTTCTTCGAGAAGTTGCGGTACTTCTTCTCGTGCGCCGGCTCGCGAACTGGAGGCTTCTTGTTGCGGTTCTTGTCGGTGAAGTCGTTCTTTCCCGAACTACCGGAGTCGTTTTTGCCCTTCTCAAGTTTGGGACAATTCGCTAGAATATGGTTGGGGCCACCACACTCAAAGCAGGTGATCATGCCACCTCTCTTCCTCTCTCTCACCCTCTTGTAGGCATGAGAAAACTTGCGAGCAAGAAGAGCAAGCTCATTTTCTAAATTTTTTCCAGTTGGTCATCGCTTAGCTTGCAAAAGGCGGAGAGGGAGAAACCAATAGGCAAGCTCGAAGAAGATCCAGTGGGATCAGTGACCAAGGCCATCGACTGAGATTTCGTCTTGCGAGAGACGATGTCGATCTCATGAGTCTTGAATCGGGAATAGAGCCTATAAAGAGTCAGAGTAGAGAAGTCGGTAGTGTCCTTGATGGTGGTCACTTTCAACTCCCAACCTCGAAGATCGAGTGCGGTCAAGAAATGTTGAGCATTGTTCGAGTCAGGGTATGTGCAACCGACTGCTCGAAGATTGCTCAAAATCTTTGTAAAACGATCAAAACACTCATCAAGATTCTCACCAGTGTGTTGTTCAAATTTGTTGTACTCACGCTTGTATGGGTCCTACCTCACAGTCTTGATTTGAGTAGTACCCTCATGGTAAGCATCGAGGGTCACTCAAATCTCGTTAGCGGAACGAAGGTGAGAAATCCTATCATACTTACTGCGGCTAAGGCCCTATATGTGGATGTTCTTTGCATTATCATTTGCCTCAATGTTAACCATATTGCAGACCGTGACAAGGTCATCGGCAGGAACCTCATACGGGAGCATCACCTTCTACCATATCAGGAAGCCCTGAGCAGTGATGTATGACTCCATTCGAGACTTCCATAAAGAAAAATCAACTCCAGAAAAGATAGGAGGCTTGATGGAATATTTGTCTATCGCCATAGCTCTCGAGACCGGTCAAGATCTATGGAAGTGCAAAACCGGCTCTGATACCAATTGAAGGATCGAAATGGCGAACAGAGGGGGGGGGGGTTAATGGTCGCAGCTTAAAATTTTCCCAAAAACAATCCAAACAAGGCCACGAAGGAAACACATGAAAGGAGCCGATCAAAACGAGCCACTTGCTGTCTGGCTGGTTCTACCGCAGGAGGGTCGAAGCACCGAAGGCTAGTAGCACCGCTCGAGGAGCAGTAGAACTGGGCTCAAGAATAGCTTGAAAAGTCAGCACGACCTTAAAGCAAATTTCGAGGAATCTTTTGATCGGTTGGACAAAAACTCACAAAACTTGGTATATAAGATCCTCGGGATGTCATGAACTTATTCCAACCTTCAATCACAAGGATTGACATTAAAGTTCTGACCTTTTTGCCTAGGAAGGAAGAACACACTAAGTTTTGAGCAAATCGAAAGAACTTGATTCCAGACTTCCTCGTGGGGTTTTGATGATCAAGATGATCTTGAATAGCCTCCCACACATCCCAGCAAGCAAAAGAACAAGTAGAGACTTGAAGAAATGCAATTTACAAGATCATTCACTCAAGAACACAAAATCCGGTTTCTTGCAAGAAAACGTATGGATTGCCTAGATGATTGGGATATGATCTAAGAAGAGATTCATCCAACAATCAACATCCTTGGCATAAGAATCGTAAGCATGTAGAAGGAGGGGAGGCAAATCCAAATTGTGTAAATGTAAATTGCAAGAAAGTTAATCTGGAAATTAAATGCGTAATGTAAATGCGTAAAAGAAATTTAACATAGATGAAAACATTTTCATTTTTGGAAGGAGAGGTTTACAAAGCCTCACAAGAAGTGGGCAAAGCTCAAAGGAGCACAAAAACCTCAAAACCTTCAAAGAGGAGAAGGCTACCCCTCCCCCTATATTTATACTACTCTTGGGCCACCTACCACCCTTGGATGAGTCCCTCAACCCTAGGGCACTCCATCAAGGGCTATGATTTACCCACTCACATAGCCATGTAAGGGCTACCCCAAAACCCTCCACACAAACTGGGTTTTCTTTCATGGATTTCAAAGAACACTTATTAGACCTGCTATCCTATCAACTAGACCATGATCCGATGGCCCTCATTGATCCAAGAAGCTCTAGCTAGCATCACATCTGTTCCTTGTCTTCTTTGGCTTGCACCGACTCCGTCTCTGATCATCTTCTGGCGATCGTCGACCGTCTAGACCTCCGACACTCCTCGCCTAGTCCCGGTCATCCTCTACCTCACTATTACCTAGCACCATCGTCCTGCAATCATCAAAGATAAGGAAACACCTCACATAGCCTTGCCCACAAAGATATGCAATAGATTCATCAAAGTCCACAAATCTAAATTCTACGTTGTTCATCCTGGCCGATGCTACCGCCCTCATGCCAGTAGCACCGCCCATAGTAGACCGGTGCTACCACCCCTAGGCCGGTAGCACCGCTTTACGCCAGACTAGAAAAACACCTTCTCTGGATTTTTCACACCGCTCCAAGGGCTGGTGCTACCGCTCACCCGTTAGCACCGGGCTACCATGGCCGATAGCACCGCTCAGCAAAATCCCCTAAAAATACTCTCTCAGGAAATATCACACCGGCCATTTGGTTCGGTGCTACCACCCGCATGGTAGCACCAGGCTACCATGGCCGGTAGCACTGGGAAAAATAGAGAAGACTCAAATTGCTTCAAATTTCAATTCCAACTCAAATCAAACTCAAACCAAATCATACCAAGCTCAAGTTTAGTCAAAATACTCATCACAAACCTGGGTAGACCTCCACATGGTCCTTCACGCGAAATCAAGGCAGATAAGTATTTCTCTTTGAGAGGGGCAAATCAATATAAAATGCCAAGGACTTCCACGAAGAAGTACTTTAGGACCTTGTTCCAAGAAAAAGTCTTTCATGAGATTTATTCAGATAAAGAGTTTGCAGATGAGAAATGGGTTGACTGGAGCCACATAAGGAAGGTGCCATTGTTTGTGGGTGTGCCTGAGCTATTTGATGGGGCAGGGCTGTTGCACTTGGTGTCACTGAGATGTGACTTTGCAGAGGATGCCAATTGCCAATTTTATGGTACCTTGCACATCCCAGACTCTTATGACTCAATTTCTTGGATGACAAGTGCCAGAGACTATATTGCCACAAAGGGTGAGCTTGAACAGGCTCTTGGGATCTTTCACAGCAGCTATCCAAAAATTCATAATGAGAGGCCGCTTGAGATAGCCCAATAAATGGAATTTTATGATCCAGCGGCAAATGTGAGGAGGCCAGGGAAGTTGGCATGACTTCTCCCCTATGTGAGTTTGGTTAACAGGATAGTCAAAGTTACCATTCACCCCAAGAGTGGTAATTTTGACAATATTAGAGGGTATGCTTGGAATATCATCAACAAGATAATGCATCAGCAGAAATTTGATGTAGTGGACTTCATCTTGAGGGAGATAGCTCAGTCAGCGAGAGAGAGGGGTAAAAGTATCTACTTTGGCCCTTTCATTATGAAGCTTATCTTGATGAAGACCGGCTACAACAAGGGACGTGGCTATGCTCATAAGCAATATAACACTACTACAGAATTGTACATCAGAATCGGTTCTTTTTTGTCATTACAGTCGGTTCAAGTGGCGATACGAAGTCTTTGGATAGTGATGAGGTGGAGTTATCACAGTCGGTTTTTCCCCGATTGTGATAATGCCTCATTAGAATCGGTTCTTAGATCAAACCGATTCTAATGAACACATTATCACAATCGGTTTTTTCTAATAACCGATTCTGATAAAGGGTCATCAGAATCGGTTCTTTAAAGAAAGCGATTCTGATGACCCCCTCATTAGAATCGGTTCTTTTGCGGAACCGATTCGATAACCACGTTATCGTAATCGGTTCCGCAAAAGAACCGATTCTAATGAGGTCATCGTAATCGCCTTTAAAGAACCGATTACGATATCGTATCATCACAATCGCTTTATTCCAAGAACCGATTGTAATGGTATGGTTATCACTATCGCTTCCGTAAAAGAACCGATTCTACTAATGTGGTCATCACAATCGCTTTCTTAAAAGAACCGATTCTGATGAGAGGTCATCAGAATCAATTCCTCATAAGAACCGATTCTGATTATAGGATCATCACAATCGCTTTATTCAAAAAATCGATTCTAATGACCCTCATGGGGGGTGTTTCAATTTTGCATATTATCCAAAATAACACATATTAACATTGGGCATATATATATCACATTGACAATACATAATAGTAATGCACATATCACATTCACGTAACACGAATACGTAAATTGCAATACATATAGCCCATTCGCTCACAACATACAAACACAAACATGCTTAACAATCAAGACACGTGCATATATATCACATTGACATATACAATTAATATTGTTTCCATATGGACTAGTAGGACGCAGGATCTCTAAACCTACCGTCCTCCGATATAACTTCTAACCATTACCATTGGCATAAGTGGTCTAAGTAAATTGTTGAGTGCTTTCTGTCTAAGCTCTTCCGGGGATATTGATCTTACGCAAAACATAAATGAGTGCGTGAATTTAAGTTTCAAAATTTGTATGTGAAAGGCTAAGTATGCATGTACATATACCTTAGGAAAAAGGTGAGCCGCCGACCACAACCAACATGTGTTGCATGACATAGAAGCCGCACAGGTCATCGCTGCCCTGTTGATGACACTGTGAAGAGAGAAAGAAATTAACACACGAAGATTAGATGTCAGAAAAAATTAATCGTATATATGCTAGGCACTTGTACCGTGAATTTCTTGTACTCCAGCGTCTTGCCCTTTTTGTTATCGTGTGACCCTCCTTCATCGACATAGTCCGAGAAACCCCTACATATATTGGAGAGATGCCATTGAGTAAAAAAATATAGTTAAATTCAGAAAGTGTTAGGTTACGGTAATGTACTTACTTCTGCAAAGGACACTTGATCGCGTAGGCCATCGGTCTCTTCTTGATTGAGTTAAAAATGTAGACTGTGTTTTCACTCGGAACGAGGATGAGTAGAACCCAATGGTTGCTTATTAAATGGAATGTAATGCAAGGAAATAAGTTCGCATATGGTTTAAGTGCGTACAAGTAATTGAAGGGTTTGTACTACTTACTCCTCGTGGTACGGTATTACAACGAAGTCCTTCGTTGACTCAGTATGCAATACCCCCTTGACGTAGCCAGCAACAAACACCGGATGTAGCCTAGCCGTGGTCGCAGACACAAGCTCGGGGTCGACGAACCCAACTTGGTTTTGATTCATCACGGCTCGTTGTCTCATTGCCCTGCAACTCATGTTGATAATAGAAAACATAATGCAAAATCCTATAAAAATCATCAGCTCATGATGTATGGTGCGATACTCACAGCGTCCAGGATCGTAAAGTAGAAATATCGACGACCATTAATTGGTACACACGAAACAGATCCTCAAAACTGACGGGGAATATCCCATTCTCGTCACGGTGGAAATGTACCCTTTTATACATCACATTGAAGTCAACTCGACGCTCTTCCTCATTCACCTTATCAATGTACCATCCATGGAGCATGCGAGTCCACCTGCCTAGATCATTTAGTTAAATCGGATGCAAGCGGGGGCTTTCCATGCACGTAGGCCTTAAAATCGTAAGGGATGTCGTGGCTGTGGCCGACTTTCCTTTGTCTTTGAAGGAGTCTTCGAGGTGAGGGTAGTGGGCTTTTTAAGTACCTCAAGGGGCTTTGTGGCCTTTATCAGCTTTGCCTTCTTGGCGGAAGGAGTCTCAGAGGCCTCTTGTGGTTCTGTTGGTGTTGTGCTTGTCCTTTTACACGTGAGCTTTGCACTCTGTGTAGGACTCATCACGGTGGTAGGAACAGAAGCAGGAGCAGGAGCAAGCACAGGTACGGTAGGAACCTACAAAGCACACGCATATTTAACTTATTGCAGTACTACTGGAATGGTAGAGAAGACGCGGGGGATTTTTACCTTGACCAGTACGACACCCGTCGTGGGCCACTTGATGAACAACATGCGTGCTTGCCCGAGAGTGCTGATATCTTCGTTGGGGGGAACTCGAGCACATGTGATAAGAAGTGTTCATGGACGTAGTCCACCTGCACTCTCATGTAGCCCTTCCCTAAAGGTCGACCATGCAGTGTCGGTCTCCTTGCATGGAAATGCAACCCGCGGCAGACCTTTATGAAAATCCGTCCTCTGTCGGTGGTGGTGAGTGGCACTTAGCGAGGGCACGCAAGATGTACGCAACTTGAGGAGAAACATTGTGGGAGTTACACTTGTAGCTTTAAGTTAGGAAAAATTAATTATTACCTTCAGCTGGGGATCGGTCTTATCATTTTTGGAACCATAGCTGCTAGGTCGGGGCATGAGCTTCTCTACAAGAGGCGAGGATTACGCTCGACTGGGAGATCATCGCCATCATCTCAGCCCTCAGGCGCTCCTCACGTGCCATCATCTCCCCCCTCATCTCCTCCTTGATCTCCTCCCTCAGCTCCTCCCTGAGCGTCTCCTTGAGGCGCTCCGCACGTGCCTCCCATGATCTTGATCTAGCACTCGAAGCATAATCTTGGAAGTAGGACTTCTTCGTATGCCCCGACCCTGCGGCAAGCACCCGGCCCTTATGATCGGTCTTCCCGATCGCAGACGACAGGATATCCTCCGACCCTTGGCTCAGGAAGGTCCCCTGCTCTTTCCGCTGGCTTACCTCCTCCTGCAATAAGCGAGTACGAGTTATATCTAAAATACAACAAGCTGGGTCAACTGCAATGTACTAAGTCAGATGTCTTATGATGACAGAGACGACGTGCGCAGTAGCAGGGTTTGCGACTACAAGCTGCCCGTCGGCGGTTTTCTTTGTCCTCGCTAATACCCAGTTGCGTGCCCGTTCCTCACATATGTGGGAGTAAGGCATCGTCATCCCGGAGTTCGCACACTCCTCGGCTAGTCGCGCCCACTCTGTCTTCTTCCCCTCATAGCCGCCTGTACCGAGGTGGTGCGGGTGCGTGTTGTGCCTCTGGATAGCAGTGTTCCTCTCTCTCAGCTGCTCTGCCTCGGGTGTACCCTTCGTCGCCGTGAACTCATCCCAAGCATCTGGAGTCACGAATGGATACCTCTCGAATGGTGTACGACCTTTCAGTACGTACTCACTGTGCATGAGGACCCTGAAGTGCCTCAAGGCCACACCCATCCTCTTCAAGGCTTACCGCCTCGCGTTGCATTCATCTTCCTCCTCTATAATCCATTTGCCCTTAACCTCGTCCCACAGCCGATTCTTACCTTTCAGTCACGACTTCCTTCCTCCAATCCTTAATCGTTATGGGCACTCTCTCCCTCACCAATTGACCGAGGAATGACCGGTATCGCCCCTTGTACTTGGGAGGACCCGTGCAGACCCCCGTGGCATTGAAGTGGAGAACTTGCGGTGTTCTCTCTGTGGCCCCTTTGTTCGGTCCTCGGGCCTTCCTCACCTTACTTGGCCCCTCCACATTTGGAACTTGGCTCGACCCCTCAGGAGCACCTTCTACTCTGTCTGGCGAGGAGCCGATGCTCTCTAATTGTGACATTTTGAGTTTCTTATCTGATAAGATCATATATTTTACATGAGCGATAGCAATTCGTACCTATTTTGTGAACTTGACAATAAATCATGTAAAGCAGTAGCTGAATAGATTAGTAATAAGATGTAATTGTTCTAGCATATTTCATTACAGTAACAGATGAACGAATGATCTTCATGAAAAGTCTATCTGATGACTAACTAAATACATACCAACGATAACCCCTAATTTCTAAATAGGTTTGGTCCTAATCCCATTCGAGGATATGTGGTTTGAGCAAGTTCCTAAGCCGTTGTATAACTCCAGAGAAAATTTCGGCAGCATCTCCCCGCTGTTCTCCATATGCACGTCTCGACAACAGGTCAAGAGGGGTGTGCATATGGAGAACACCAGGGAGACGCTACCGAAATCTACTCTGAAGTTGTACAACACAGCTCAGGAACTTGCCCGAACCACATATCCTCGAACTGTCCAAAAAACGTGGACAATTCGAGACTACTTGCTTATGAATGTGCCGAAATGGCATATTCATAAACAAGTACTCTCGAACGGGAGACGTAGGTTACGCATTGTGAACTCTAACGTAGATCATATTACAGTAACAATAATAACATGTAGGTAAAAATTAATTACTGTATTTACAGTAGATGATGAAAGCATGCATTGTGAAATTTGAACTCAGAAATGTTTGCAAAAGAATCACAAGCAAGTAGATGTAAAGTGAACATGATAATTGAAGCATTCTGGAACATATATCCATGTCATACTTTAGTATTGGCAGAAGATCACCAAAGGCAAGTACACAATGAAATATTTGAAACATAACTACAAAAGCTATCCGATGATTGTTACATGTAATGGAACTGAAGCTGGCTAAAGTTCTAGCGGAAGGTGGCTATGAAAGAATATTTAAGCTATCAGATGATTGTTACATGTACTTCTTCTCATGCATGCATTGAATCCTGTAGTAAATTTCATTTCATAAGTGTTTGATTTCGTTTGAGTGCAATCGTAGGAACTTTCTGTTTCATTTCAGGCTTCTCTTGAAGTCGTAAGGATGTAAGGTTGAAATAAGGCGACTAGAAGAAGGATTCATTTTAAGAAATAGCTTAGATATGCACGACTTTGTAGAAAAAGAGGCAATGAAGGCAAAGGACATGCATTGCTTGCAAGGCTAGAGTTAGGCAAGAGATGGGGTTGAGATGATGGGAAGACAAATTAGAAATTATTTTCAACACTGTTTGTCTAGAGAGTTATCAGCAAATGCATTGCTAAATATGCAGTTTTATAGAAGGAAAAATACTAAATGATTCATTCTGAAGAATTTGGCGATGATACAGCACGTACTAGTATTTTACAAGGTAAATGAGATGGTTTCGCTATCCCATTTGAAGCACATTTTTTTCTGACATCTTGTTCCTAACCAGATAAATACTAATTACCCAATAACCCTTCTACTAAACCCAAAATGGTTAAAACTTAACCAGAAACTTGCCTACGAAATACTATTTATTAAATGATTTCCTTTTCTCTTTGTAATATTAATTCCCTTAGATAGCTTATTGTGAGTTGTTGCTGCATGTTTGTATGGTTTGCACGTTTTAGTTTCTTTTTTCCCTGCATCTCCACTGTCACTTGTTATGTTTGCATCATTTTGTCTTTTTGGCAAACTTACAACAATGAAGAACTTTGCCTATATGTAGGTAGCAACAATCTGAATCATCAAATAAAAATTGCAAAACCACATGTACAATTGGCCGCTCCCACTATCCTATACATCCAAATGTTCTGCATGATCTGTGCATAATACAATAATTAAAAAAAGGTATTTGATGAAGGCAAATACAACCAAGGCATTCCCCAGTTTTATCAAGAAAGCTATGAGTTCCAAGTACATTGTGTCACCAACAATCCTACATTGTGTTATACTGTGGACCTGAATTTCATTTTAGTGGATTAGTTCTCTTGAGTTCTTGATTCTCTTCTAAGTTGTTGATTTATGTTCACATCTTTGGCGCATGCCCATTTCTCTTTGTAGGATTCAATAAACTATCAAGATTATCACTGTGTAGACATGGACACGCCAAGGCAATGCATATGATTCTCATGTTAGCAACATTATGACAATCTTTGCTACTGATCTGGCATCATGTTCCACACTCTTAAAAATAATATATGCCTATACTTACAGCTTTGATGTTCCTGCAGGCCGGTGCACTTTCTCCGACAAAGCTAAGGATGAAGCTTCTGGGAGCCCACAAATCATCAGTAACAACTCGTCGCGAACGTCACCTTCAAAGAACACTGAGCTGTCGCAAGCACAGAACAAACTATTACATAACTATCTTGCTCTAACGGCTCCAAATGCCATTCAGCAATGAACAAAACTGAAGCCTTAGAAAAGGATTCGCCATTGGATATCAACAAGACTCAGAACATGTTCCGTAGTTCAGCTCACCAACCTGTGGGGCGGCGGGGCGAGGTGGCCGGGCGTCGGGATGAGGAGGGGCGTCGGGGCGAGGAGGGGCGGGGCGGAGGGGCGTCGCGGAAGGGCGGAGCGGAGGAGCGTCGCGGCAGGGTGGGGCGGCGGGGCGGGCGTCACGGCAGGTGGGGCGGAGCGTCGTGGCGAGGCGTTAGGGTGGGCGGCGGGAGGTTGAGTGGCGGGCGGGGCGGCGGCGAAGGGGAGGCGGGCGTCGCGGCGGGCGTTGGGTGGGCGGAGGGTGTCGCGGCAGGGCGCGGGCGGGCGGGGTGGAGTGGGCGGAGGGCGGGCGCGCGGGCGTCGCGCGGGGCGTTAGGGTGGGCGGGGGCCGCGGCAGGGCGTTGGGGTGGGGCGGGCGGGAGGGGCGGGCGGAGGTGTCCCGCAGGGTGGGGGCGCGGAGGTCGAGTGGCGGGCGGGAGCTAGGGTTAAGCGGATCGGTGCTGCGCGAATCGTTCGGTCCTCGCGGAATAAATTGGGGATGGAGTATTAGAATCGGTTTTCTCGAGAAAACCGATTCGATGTTAATCATCGTGTCACTTCACATAAAACCGACATCGATGAGAAATATCTCATATCGCTTTTTTAATAAAACCGACATCGATGTTAGTCATTAGTATCGCTTCATGTAGAAAACCGACATCGATGTTTAAAATTAGTATCGCCGGTAAAAACCCGACATCGATGTGAGTCATTAGTATCGCTTTACATAAAAACCGACATCGATGCTTAAATATCCGTATCGCTTTTAAAAAAAAGCGATTACGATAGATCATTATCTCAATCGGTTCTCAAGAAAAACCGACAATGACGTAGTTCATTGCACTATTGCCTTTCCAGACAAAACCATGAAGTCTAAATTTTCAGAATTAGATCAAAGACTGAAAAACTTTTGCAAATATCGTTGGAATTATATGAAATTTTCGAGAAATATACTTTGAGATACTACAAATCTTTTCCGAAAAGAATTTTGTGAAAAAGAGTTAGCATTGAAAAAAGATGCCAAAATTCACTTTCTAGGCATGAATTTTCTTTAGATAGTTGAAAAGTCAAAACTATCTCAAATGAAGTCCAACTTTTTAAAAATTTCCAAAAATGATTTCATATAGCTTAGCCTCATTGCTGTGTCTCAGAATTAGATAGAATGTACATCACATTGAAACATCGTCAAATGGAATTTTCTTTCACAACTATGGCACAAAGTGCAGGTATAAAGAGAAATTGCATTGCCATCAAAGCCTCAAACATCAATTCACCATGAATTTGTACTTTGAAAGCATTGCAAACTATTTTACATACATAATACAACACTAAGATTAACAACAAACATTGTAATAGTCCATTTATTTACAATACTGTCGTTCATGATGATCTACTCGCACGTAATTGGCTCCATGTGTGTCGTCATCCCCGCTAAGATAGGCCCCATCTGCAAATGAAGGTATCTCATCGAATTGGTTATACTCTTCTTCATCTACTACGTCTTCAACTCCTACGATCCGTCTCTTGCCGTGAAGAACGACGTGCCACCTCGGATTGGACGGATCACGCACGTAGAAGACTTGAGTTGTTTGCTTCGCAAGGACGAATGGGTCATCTTTGTAGGCGAGCCTACTGAGATCCACAATAGTAAAGCCTCTCTTGTCGACCTTCACTCCATGTGGAAGTCCTACCCACTTACATCGGAATAAGGGAACTTGGTATATTCCGTAATCGAGCTCCCAAATTTCTTCGATCAACCCATAGTAGGAGTTCATTGTGGTTGGGGAGACTCTTTTCAAGTGATGATAATCGGAGAAAGCATTTATGCTCACACCACTATTTTGGACAGTACTCTTGGCATCTTGACTCTCAGTGTAAAAGGTGTAACCATTAATATCGTATCCCTGCCATGTCTGTACATTAAATCTTGGTCCATCAGCCAACCATTTTACATTCTCACTAAAGGAGACCTCCGCTTTTCCTTTGAACCATGTGAGGAATCGATCATTGTGTTCTTGTGCGATGGAAAGCTCATCCATTTGTGGATTCTCTTCCTGTAATATCAACTTATGTTGCTCGATGTATGGACGAACTTCTGCGCTGTTCTGCAGGACTGTCAAATGTGCCTTGCAATACATATCAAACCTCGGACTCATTAGTTTGGACCCAACGGTTCCTTTACCAGCAAGTCTGCCCTCGTGACGAGATACAGGAACGCCAATTGCTTGTCTTTTACCTAGGTAGTCCACGCAGAACTCAATGACCTCTTCGGTCCCATAACCTTCAATAATACTACCCTCAGGCTTTGACCGATTCCTCACGTAGGACTTTAAAATACCCATGTACCTCTCGAACGGATACATGTAACGTAGGAAAGTGGGTCCACATATCTTAATCTCTCTGACAAGGTGAACAACAAGGTGGACCATTACGTCGAAGAACGACGGTGGGAAATGCATCTCAAGCTGACACAGAGTCTGCACCACCTCACTCTGTAAGTTGTCTAGCACATTAGGGTCAATAACTTTGCAGGAGATCGCATTTAAGAAAAAACAAAGCTTTGTGATTGCCAACCTGACATCCTCTGGCAGAATATTTTGGATTGCAACTGGGAGCATTTGGGTCATCAAGACATGGCAGTCGTGGGACTTCATGCCCAACAACTTCAAATCATCTATGGACACAAGCTTCTTAATGTTTGCGGAGTAGCCAGATGGAACTTTAATACCTTGGAGACATTTGCAGAGATCTTCTTTCTCCTTCTTGGACAGGGTGTAGCATGCAGCGGGGATGTACGGACCTTTTCCATCCTCCTCTATCACTGCAAGCCTTGGCCTGATTCCCATGTAGGCCATGTCACGACGAGCATTTACACCATCCTTGATCTTCCCAAGTATGTTCAGCAGGATGCCAACCAAATTATCGCAGACATTCTTCTCAACATGCATGACATCAATACAATATCGGACATCTAACTCCTTCCAGTACGGTAAGTCCCAAAATATTGACCTCTTCTTCCAAATTGTCCTTGGACGAACAGATTTACGGCTCTTTCCGTACTGAACATCGATATCCTCTACACGTGAATATACTTGCCTTCCACTCATAGGTTGCGGTGCCGAACGGACTTCCCTGTTCCCATCAAATTTGTCATCCATCTTACGGTATCGATGACTTCGAGGTAGAAACCTACGGTGACCCATATACACGGTTTTCTTGGAATTCGGCAGCCATAGACTCTCAGTCTCCTCTTCACAAATAGGACACGCTTTGGCTCCTTTTGTACTGTAACCCGCCAAATTACCAAGGGCCGGGAAATCATTTATGGTGTAAAATACCATAGCTCGTAGGGTGAAATGCTCTCTTTTGTACGCATCCCACACCACGACCCCCTCATTCCACAATTTTACCAAGTCCTCAATCAGTGGTGCAAGGTACACATCAATATCATTTCCCGGCTGTTTGGGTCCCGAGATTGGTAATGACATCATGATATGCTTCCGCTTCATACATAACCAAGGAGGGAGGTTGTAGATACACAACAAAATTGGCCAGGTGCTGTGACGACTGCTCATGTTACCAAATGGATTCATTCCGTCGGTACTCAACCCAAATCTTATATTCCTCATTTCGGCACCAAACTCCTCATGTTTCCAATCGATGTTTCTCCATTGAGCCGAATCAGCAGGGTGTCTCAGCTTGCCATCTTCCTTCCGAGACTCATAATGCCAACGCAACAATTTTGCCTCCACAGGATTTGCAAACAACCGCTCAGACGGGAATGATGGGCGGTACCACAATACCTTGGCGGTGCACCTTTAGTGACCTCTTCACCGTCGTTGCCCGACTCTTACGCTTCTTGTCGTTACGCTTCTCCTTTTGTTTGTACCGGGAACACATAAGCTGGACACACGCAGCTCTCGATGTGCGTTACGGTACAAGATGCAATCATTCGGACATGCATGTATCCTTTCTATTTCCATTCCCATGGGACATAGTAGCTTCTTCGCTTCATAAATGCTTGTTGGCAACTCGTTTCCCTCCGGAAGCAGATCCGATAGAAGAACTAGAAGTGCAATGAAACTTGTATCTGTCCAACGGTGTTTTGCCTTCAATTCGAACAATGCAAGGACTGAACCCAACTTGGTGTATTCTGCTTTGCAACCTGTGAACAGCGGTTTGGCATCGTCTTCCATCAAGCTTTTAAACTTTTCAAACTCTCTTTCCATGTAATTACCCTCCACATCTCGCAACATTTGCTCCAAATTCTCCTCCTCAAACATATCAGGCTGCAACTCATCATCTGGTTCCACCGTGTCTTCGTTGCATACCGGAAGGGTACTACCTGTCTCCCCGTGATGGATCCAACACGTGTAATTCCTCACGAAGCCACGTCGAATCAGGTGGTCCTCGATTTGAGCTGAGTTGTTAAATCTTCTCAGATTGGTGCAATCAATGCAAGGACAGTATATGAAGTTTACACCCCTCCTCACCATGTCCTGTTCGGCAATTTTTTTGAACTCCTTAACACCCCTCTGAAATTCAGCACTCACACGACTTTTGTCATACATCCATTCCTTACGGTCCATCTGCAATTAAAATTCACACAATAAATTAAGGAAGAACTGGAGCGACAGCAAGCTAGCTAGCTATTTGAAATATTGAGACATCATTTCATTTAATATTACCTTTGCAAAATAGAGGACTGCAAGTTCCTGCAAGATATATAAAATGTGTTCTCCCAATCGATACCTAGATTCTTCCCTGGTTTAGAGCTTCCAATTCCCTAGATAGGAGACATACATTTTTAACATCAACAATGATATCAAACAATCTAATTATATAGTGCAGTAGCCTACAGATCTTTTGACTACAACGAAACAAAACAAGGGTACCAACGATGACTCCTAATCTCTAAATAGGTTTGGTCCTAATCCCATTCGAGGATATGTGGTTCCGACAACTCCTAAGCCGTTGTACAACTCCAGAGAAAATTTCGGCAGCATCTCCCCGCTATTCTCCATATACACGTGTCGACAACAGGTCAAGAGGGGTGTGTATCTGGAGAATACCAGGGAGACGCTACCGAAATCTCTACTCTGCAGTTGTACAACATAGCTTAGGAACTTGCCCGAAGCACATATCCTCGGCTATCAAACGTGGACAATTCTGAGCTGCTCGCTTATAAATATGCCATTTCGTTCGGCATATTTATAAACAAGCATCCTCGAGCAGGAGGCGAGGGTCCGCACCCTAAACTCTAGCTTTCATCAGGTGACAGTAATAATAATTCCATATTAACATCAAAGCACTACAAATTAAGATAATTAAATACATGTGTACATACTTGTGAAATAAAGGGTGTGAAATCTGATAGGACATACACAATACCAGTGCAATCTAAACTTTCTTCGCAACATATCAAAATTACATAGTGCAAAATTAAAGGGGTTTGAAGGAATGCTCACATTTTGAAGAAAACCACAAATTATGCAAAATGAGGGGAAATCTCCTCAAGTTAGAGCTTCAAATTAACCCTCTTAACACCCACCCTTGAGGATTTCAAATTTTCTCACCCAAGTATTGCTTCCAACCACAGAATATGAGCTATTTTTTCTGGTGGTGGTAGAGAAACCTCCTCTGGAACAATAACAGAGAAGAGTTCAGCTCGAGTGGTATAAATAACCTAACGGGCACATCACTATCGGTTCTCATATAAAAAGCAATAGTGATGTGATCATGCACATCATAGTCGGTTCTTATAAGCCAAGCGATAGTGATTATCATAGTCATCACAATCGGTTCCCACATAAGAAGCGATAGTGATGAGCACGTACACATCACTATCGGTTCTTATTGAAGAAGCGATAGTGATGATAATGCACATCACTATCGCTTCTTCAATAAGAACCGATAGTGATGTGTACGTGCTCATCACTATCGCTTTTTATATGAAAACCGATAGTGATGATAATGCACATCACTATCACTTCTCGCATAAGAACCAATTGTGATGTTCCCAGTGCTACATCACTATCACTTCTAACCTGAGAACTGATAGTGATTATTATTAATGCCTCTCCTAAGTCATCTATCACAATCGTTTTTTCCTAAAAACTTAAGAACCGACACAGATGAAGCGATAGTGATGTACCATTCTGTAGTAGTGTAAGCCTAGAGAGGTCCTCCTCAGGTGGTTGCCCATCCAGTGCAGCAGCGTCAGCAGCAACAGTAGGAGGCTCAGGATGTGCCCGTTGATATTCCACAGGATGTGCCTCATGCCTCCCATGTCGTATCTCAAGATGCCTTCTTGGCTAGCATGGACTCCTTGAGGCATGACATGATGGCGTAGTTCTCGACTCTCTCCTCGAGCATCATGAGCAGATTTGATGAGGAGCATCAGTATCAGGTTCAGACTCGAGCCTTGGATAGTGTTAGTGAGCAGGTGGATTATCTGAGAGATGAGCTTGTACTTGTTCGTGCTCGTCGTGTCCGTGGCCATGGTCGTGGCACTCCTCCTTCCTCCTAGGCGATGCATGGAGACCCTTTTTGGTACTTGATTCCAAAGGGGAAGAGAAAATGAAGATCGAAGCTTGACTAAGGATTAAGATTAGCTTATGCTTTATAATTTATAAATCTCTTTATGTAAGCTAATGAAGTTTTTATGTTGTCTTTTGAATGCTTTTTATGTGTGTTGGATGTTTATGGTTATCATGCTTATGGTTTTTAGTCTCATGGTTTATTGTCTCTAAATTCTTTTTCATATTCAGAATATTCGTTACTCATATGATTGATTATCCTCGGATTCAGTATTTAAAGGGAAACTCTATCAAAATTTTCAAAAATTATCAAATGTGCAAATAACAACTCTCATCCATATGCACATTTTTAGGGGGAGTTTTTAGTCAAATATTGTTGTTTTTAACAATATTTTGTGCCTAACACACTCTTCATCCCTAAAGGCAAAATATTGTTAAAACAAAGCCTTTGAGTATACAATGTGTTTTACTAGTTACATACTCAAAATTTAAAATCAATTTAATTTTTACATGAATATTGTCATCAATTACCAAAAAGGGGGAGATTGAAAGCATATAGGCCCCTAATTCGATTTGGTTTTGGTAATTAATGACAATTGTGGTTAAAGGACAAACATTTCCATGTTGAGTATTTTAAGAATAGGTTGGTCCAAGGTTCGACGACAATGAAGCATGAAAATGAAGTGAAAAAGGATCAATACATCAAGCAAAAGAGCCAAGGTATAATCTTAAGGACCTTTTCATAACTTTTACCGATCTAAGAGTTTTCGAAAAAGATCGGATTGCTAGAATTGGTGCCATACTATTAAGAGGGACTCTTGATCAGTAGCTTAGTGTGTTTTTAGTGAAAATGGCTCAATCAATGCTCTCAAAATGATTATTTTTAAGTTTAGTCAGAAAGAAAAGAACAAATCCCTCTTGGTCAGCCTGGATCAGCACTACCGTCCATGGTAGCGCGGTACTGCCGCTCCGGTCGGCAATACCGGCCCCATGCCCAGTACTTATATCACAGAGAGGGCTGCTAGCGGTCCTGTGCTCAGCTGGCACTACTGACCCCATGGTGTGGTACTACCGCTTGGCCGACACTACCGAACATGTGAGGGCGTTACTGCCGCTCGGTCGATAGTACCAGCCCTAGGGGCGGTAGTCTTTTTCCAGAAGGGGTGTTTTTGAAGCCAGCTCGGCCAGCACTACCGACCCCAGTTGGGCGGTAGTGACAGGCCTCAGGGCAATGGCTAGTCTGCCAGTGCATTTAATGCCCACAGTCGATCGTTGAACCTAAGGCCATCAGTACCAGCCCCAGATGGGCGGTAGTGCCGGCCAACCTAAATTTTTTAGGAAATTGGTTTTAACGGCTAGGAGAATTGATGAGGGCTATAAATACACCCCCATATGCAGTATAGAGCTCTTCTTGGACTCTCATTTTATATTCTTGAGCTCTAGTTTGCATCTCTTCTATTCTAGTGCATTAAATTCACATTTGAGGAGTAGTTAAGTGAAAATCAAGTGGGAGCACTAAATTGAGACATTTAGACACTTGATTCACCTCAAGTGATCATCAAAGTTTGTTACTCGTGGAGGTTGCCACCTCCTAGATGGCTTGGAGGTGTTTGTGCGCGGTGAGCTTCTTAACGACGGTTGTGAGGAGCTCCGGCAAGTTGTGAAGGCCGGAGTTTGCCTACCCGGAGCGTGGAAGAACTACCTTAGTGATCGAGGAAGGCTCAAGCGGTTGAAGCTGGCTTGAAGTTATTCAAGTCACCTCAACGTGGATTAGGGAAGATCAACAAATCTCCGAGACCATGGGATAAAACTTGTGTCTCATTCTCTTGTGGTTTGCATTCTTCATTTTTGTGCTAAACTTATAATTCTAGCAATTTGGATGTATTATTGTGCTTAGAATTATCTCTTGATCATTCTTAAATTGCTAGAGTGCTTAGTGATCACTAGATATGTTAGTTGTAAATTGTCTTAATTGCAATTCTTGCTTAGTGGTTTTATTAATTGCAATTAGTGCCAAAAAATTTAGAAACCTTCTATTCACCCCCTCTAGTCGGTTATCCTTGATCCTACAACCGTTCTCCTTGCAATCACTTTGCCAAGCTTGAGATATGTTTATCATGAACTAGCTGCCAATTGCACTACCTGTTTTGCTTTGGAAGAACTTGCAAGGGCTTGGTAAGGGCTTGAGCGGGTGTGACTTTGAACCACCAGCACCTAGTAGTTGATAGGGACATATAATTGTTAATTATTTATTGTCTTCTACTAACAATGGTAGGTTCCACTGATCATACTGACGAGGATGGACATCTCATGCCATGAATGAAGGGAATTGTATGACATTTTTCATGCATGTTGAATCAACATTCAGAGTGTCTTGAGGGGGTTCTAGATCGCACCAATGGTGAGCTTATTGTGCTTGCTACACACATAGGGAAGCTAGAGAGATCTTCACCACCGAATACCCCTGCCCCCATTGCTACTGGCGTACCATGAAAATGCCGTACCGCTTCTATTGCTTGCTCATGGGCCGACGAAGTAGAAGAAGAAGTCGTGGATGAAGGAAAACAATATGTTGCTGATACAGAGTCCGATGGAGGATTCAAACCCAATAATGATCATGACCATCGGCAACGTCGTTTTAATCGCCAAGTTATGAGAACAGATCCACCACCACGAGAGGTACGTGACTATGATGACCCACTTGGTAAAATTAAATTCACTATGCCCCCTTTTTCTGGAAAGTATGATCGTGATGCATATTTCACATGGGAGTTAGCCATAGAACAAAAATTTTCTTGCTGTGCTTTTCCTAAAGATAAAAAAAGTTAGGGCTGCTACTAGTGAGTTCACTGATTTTGCATCTATTTGGTGGAGTGAGTATTGTCGTAATATTCAGAACATACCTAGAACATGGAATGCTTTAAAGAGAGCTATGAGACATAGATTTATACCTTCCTATTATTCTCATGATTTGCTTTACAATTTGCAACGCTTAAGACAGGATAGTAAAACAGTAGAATAATACCAAGAATTACAAATTGGTTTGTTGCGTTGTAGGTTAAAAGAAACCGAAAATGCTAAAATGGTTAGATTTCTAGGAGGGCTTAACCATGAAATTCAGGACATTCTTGATTGTATTATTAAATAATACCACTTATCACCCGTTTGTTTCATCTTGCTTGAAAACTGAACATGAAGTGCAGGGAAGATAGTCCCATTCCCGGGGCAATTTTGAAGGTTCTTTTGCAGGTAGGCCGGACCAATCACAGAGCCGAGAGCCACCCCCGCACCAAACCAGCCACCTACCACCTCCACACGTGGGTGTCTTACATCTTCCAGCACTACTCCCAGTGCTCCTAATGCAAGCATGTCCACAGTTCAAGATCCTGCAAAAAATTCCACTTCGGTTTCTTCTATCGGATGATCCAGGGATGTACAATGCAAGTGCTGCAAGGGCTACGGTCATATGATGAGGGACTGCCTTAGAAGTGAGCTCTCCTCATAAAGGATATTGGTGAGTATACTTCAGCTAGTGATATTGAGGAAAAATATGCTATACTTGCAACTGACCCTGCAGGTGACCAACAAGAATCTGAACATGAAGAGGAACAATTCGGTGCTGAAGTCACAAATAATTATTTGAGCATAATTGTGAAGCATGTGCTTAGTGCTCAAATAGAGCGTGCTAAACAGAACTAACGCCACAACCTGTTCCAAACGAAGTTTGTCATCATTGAGCATTCGTGCAGAGTCATCATTGATGGTGGGAGTTGCAACAATCTTACAAGCATGGACATGGTCGAGAAACTTGGCTTGACCACCAATCAATACTCTCGTCCTTACTACATTCAATGGTTTAATTCTTATGGTAAGCTAAAGGTAACACACATTGTGAGAGTACACTTTCTATTGGTTCATATCATGATTATGCTATTGTGATGTTGTACTTATGCAAGCATGTTCTTTGTTGTTAGGTAGATCATGGCAATATGATAGAGATACTTTGCATCATGGTAGAACTAATTAATATACTCTCATATCTAAAGGAAAGAAAATCACTTTGCTGCCCATATGTAAGATTGAGGATGCCGACTAGAGGGGGGTGAATAGGCATTTTTGAAAATTTATCTCTAAACGCTCTTTGACCAAAACCTAATTTATATGCAGAAGCGATAAACAAACGGTTTTGACCAATTAAAGCCTAAATCATCTAGTCTCAATTAAGTGCACCAACAAGCTAAGTCTAGATCAAGGTTTGCAATCCTAAATGTATAAACAAGCAATTCAATTCTATGAATGTAAATTGCAAGAATGACAATAGCAATAGAAAGCAAACCAAGTGATTGACACACAATCTTTATATCGTGGTGTTCGCAGACTTGCCGTCTCCCCTAATCCACGTTGAGGTAAGCCCAAACGAATTGGATCGGCTCTACGAATTAAGCCAAGCACCTCGATTCCACTAGTGGTAGCTCTTTCCCCCTTCGGGTAGGTGAGCTCCAACCTTTACAACTTGCTGGGCCTTCTCACAATCTCCTTGAGAAGATCACCGACCACGACGCCTCCACGCCATCTAGGTGTCGGCAAACACCAAGAGTAATAGGTCAAGCTCCTTTCTGGATCCTAACCAAGTGCAACACATGCACGAGGATGCTCAATCCTTCTATAGATGCAACACATGCATAATGTAGAGAAGCTCACACTAGTTCAAGAGAATGCAAATCAATACAAAAGAGATTCTACACAAGAAACTCTAAATCAATTTCTTCTCAAATTACTCAAATATGGCTCTATAAGCTCTTGAGGTTTTGTTCTCACAAGAATACCTCAAATGGGTACCAGAGCAGCAGCAAAACCCTCCCTATTGGGCCTCTTATAAAGCCACTCAAAGAAATTAGCCATTTCGGGGCAAAATAAAAAAATCTTGCAAAGCCCGGTGCTACCGCTCATCTAGGACCGGTAGCACTGGCCCTAGGCTCAACGGTTAGTTCGTGCATTAAATACACTCAAACTAGCCATTGCTACAGTACCCCCGGTACTACCGCCTATGTAGGATCGGTAGTACCGGCCTTTTCAAACCAAAAACACCTATTTGGAAAATATCTACCGCCTTTTATAGCAGTACTACCGCCCATGTAGGACCAGTATTATTGCTCGGGCGGTAGCACCACTGTTTTAGCAACTAAAACGATCATAACGTTTTACTCCGAAGTCCGATTTAGGTGATCTTGGACTCTATGGAAAGCTTATCAAGAGGACTACAATTCCCATCCTTTTTCAAGATTAATGCAACCGTAGATATTTTCAAATATCAAAAAAACTCCAATGTAGCCACTCAAGTCTAAAATCTGATTTTTTCGAAATTCCTCACATAGACTTGATCAAGACCGTGACTACAAGCTAGCAAGAGTCATAGCCATGGGACGATCAACTCATGATCAAAACAATTTGCAAATCCTAGTCACATGTTCGAAGATCAAATGAATCAACACTAATATTTTGCAAAACATATTTGCAAATATAAATCTTGCAAAAAGAGCAATCAAGATCACATCTTTGAGCCATGTGATGATCAACACATGATCAAACCAATTTGCAAAACACATCGGCAAACTCTAGTGACATGCTCCAAAGAATTGCACAAATATCAACTTGTTTGCAAAACACATTTGCAAATATTAAATCCATGCAAATAAAAGCACAAAGATCAACATGAACTCAAGCATTGCCATGTGATGATCAACACATGATCTTTAGCAATTTGCAAAACACATTCGCAAATTCTAGTCACATGCTAAGAGTACTTGCATGAACTTCAAACATTTTGCAAAACAACATTAAGCATGAGCTACAACTACTTGCAAAACATATTCCCAAATACTTAGCTCCATGCAAAGAATCAAGAGAGTGCGAGCTAGAGCAAATGGGATTGAGCCATCAACATATGATGAGACTCAAGCTATAAGACTCGACCCCTCTTAATAGTACGACAACATATACTAGCAATCCAGTCTCCCAACCAAACACTGAGACCGGTAAATGACTAGGAACACGTCCTTAGCCCTATGCTAGTGAAAGACCATGTGGAAGTCTACCCATGTTTGTGATGAGTATTTGACTAAATTTGAGCTTGGTATGTTCTGGTTTGACTTTGATTTGAATTGGATTTTTAAATTGAAGTAATTTGAGTTGTGTCTGCCAGGAGTGGCACTACCGACCTCAGGAGGGCGGTACTGCTGGCCAAGGGGCGGCACTACCGGTTTGGGAGTGGTAGTTATATTCTAGAGAGGGTCTTCGCTGGGTTTTTAGGCGAGCGGCACTACCAACCATGCTAGGGCGGTATTCCAAGGGGGCGGTAGTGCCAACCTTTGGACGAATTTTGAGTTTTAAATTTTGAAATTACGTAAGATTTATTGCATATCATGTTGGGAAATTCTATGTGATGTGTTTCCTTGTTTTTGATGGTTGTAGGACGACGGTGCTAGATCATGGTGAGGCGGAGGATAACCGGGATTAGGCGAGGTGCGCCGGAGGTCCAGAAGGTCGAAGATCGCCGGAAGATGATCGGAGATGGAGTCGCTGTGATCTTAGAAGACAAGGAATGGACGAGATGCTAGCTAGGAGCTACTCGGATCAAGGAGGGTCGTTGGATTACGGTCTAGGTGATAGAGTAGCGGGTCTAGTTAGTATGCTTTAAAAAGCTTGCAAAAACCCGTTATGTTAGAGGGTTTCGGGTTAGCCCATATATGAGTGAGCGAGTCAATCCTAGCCCTTGATAGTGATCCTTAGGGTAGAAGGAACTCATCCAAGGGTGGAGGATGACTCAAGAGTAGTACAAATAGAGGGGTAGGGGTAGCCTTCCTCCTCTTGAAGGTTTTGAGGTTTTGTGCTCCTTTGAGCTTTGCCCACTTTATTGTGAGGCTTTGTAAACCTCCCTTGTAGAAATTAAAATGTAATTTTTCTCAATTCTGAATTTACTTTCCGCATTTACTTTATGCCATAAATTCATTCTTTAAATTCCGCAATTTACATTCTTGTAATTTACTTTTTGCACATTTGGATTTGCCTCCCTCTTTCTAAATGCTTGTGGATCTTATGCCAAGGATGAATGATTGATGGATGAGTCTTCTTTAGAACATATCTCAATCATCTAGGCAAATCTTGTGTTCTTCTTTGCAAGAAACCAATCTTTTATTTTTGAGAGGATCAATCTTGGAGGATCGGGTTTTTAGTGTTCTTGTCATGTGTTCTAGCTTGCTATGATAAGTGGGAAGACATCTAGGATCATCTTGATCATGAAGAACCCACGAGGTAGCTGAGGGCCAAGTTTTCGTTTTTGAACCCGTTCTTGTGCATTCTTCCTTAAAATGGAAAAAGATCAGAACTTTGACATCAATCCTTGCGATTGAAGGTTGGAATAGGTTCCTGACATCCATAGGAAGGTGTCTACAAAGTTTCACGAGGTTTGGATCAGCCGATCAAAAGATTCATCAATTTTCGTTTTGAGTTGTGCTGATTTTTACTATTCACTAGACAGTGCTACGTAACCCTGCAATACCGCTACAGAACCTTGGGTAGTGCTGGGATACTATTCATTCGAAAGTACCAGGGCATTTTGTGGTAGTGCCAACCTCAGTTGAAGATTTTGGGAATTTTCCTTTCTCCGATTTGCTTTTGTGATGTGAGGTTGTTGGTTGAATTGTTTTGAGTGGGGGAAAATTTATTTTGGGATCATTCACCCCTCCTCTAATCGTCATCTCAGTCCTTCAGCTAGTTATACCTTTGCCTTGCGCAACCATTTGTAGCTTTTGCTTGATGACTATCATTATCTCTTCAAGTCTGGGTCTGTCTCGTACATCAACACATGATGGACTCCATTCTCTTAGGGATGCATCTTTGATGCTCATCAACACATCATGACATCCTTTTCCCGAATCTTGACTTGATGACCATCAACACATGATGTGATTCAAAATCTTCATCTTTGGACTTAACCTATTTCACAACTCATTGAAAATATTAGTCCAACAAGCATGGTTGTCACAATCATCAATGCACTCCATTAACACATAATACATGCCCCAAGTCCCTTTGATCTATTCCTTTGATGATTGGCCGCAACCCAAATCAATTTAATAAAATTTTATATTTGTCTTGAGTATATTAGTGCTACTAATGCTTCATATACTCAAGCATTTTTTATTGTCCTTAATCAACAAGGCACACCATCAACACATGATGGAGAGTCTAGATTCATTGATCTAGTTCTTTGATGATTGAACGACAACCGAATATAATTTAAATTGTTATGAGTATATTTCAACTACCCAAGCATCATATACTCAAATTTGATGAGTTTCAAAGTAATGATCCAATTGATAGGGAATGATGGAAAGGGATCAATATTATTGAGACCATCAAACATAGAATAAACTCTTTTAAATGTGCGCATGTATATAATTGAACTTGAAATATGAACATATTCAATTTGAGATTTCTTTGGAGTTTATCCTATATTGTTGTGAGTATACTACAACTACACAAGTTTTATATACTCAATGATTTGTTTCAAAGTAAAGATCTTTGAAATGTGTGGCAAGATGAATGGGATCAATACTATTGAAACTTCAAGATAAAGCATGAACTCCCCCTAAATGTGTGCATTCATGTATATATGAAATTGGAACATTATTCACATCTTAAGATTGAAACTACGGTGGAGTTCATCTTTTATCTTGAATCTAATAAATGCATCTAGAAATAATGGAGTTGTATTTGATGCATACCTTAGGGATTTCCAATTTTCAATGAAATGAGACTAATCAGAGATATACTCAATAAAGTAATTAGTCTCATATTAGGATTTATCAATATCATGATCAAGAATATTATATCCAAGGAACGCAACAAGATATGATAATATGAGCCTGAATGCATACCTTTGATATTTTCAACTTTTTCATCCAAAAGAGACTAATAAGAGTTAAGCTCAACAAAAGAGTTAGTCTCATAAAAGAATTTGTCAATAACTAACAATTGAGACTAATCAATATTATGATTATCAAAAGAGTTAGTCTCAATATTAGATTTGTCATTAACACCAAAACCAAATTAATAGAGCTTGAACTTTCACCATGTCTCCTAAAGCAATTTTAAAAGATGAATTAGAGAGAGCTAATAGAGAAAAGGAGAGTAGCAAAAGTGAAAATAATATTGTACCTAAAGAACTTGTGCAACATAAGAAGAAATAATCTAGTGCTAGCAAAGGTAAAATTACATTGAAAGGATCTGTTTTGCTTGCTACTAAATATGATTTTAATAACTTGGAAGTGGATAATCCTGTTTGCTATGCTTTACTTTGCAAAGATGCTTTGTTTTCACTTGAGGATTTGACTGTATCTTTGCTTTCTGTTGTTACTAACCTTTTGCAGGACTTTGCTGATGTGTTTCCCACTAAAATACCCTAGGGCTGCCACCTATTAGACGAATTGAGCATCAAATTGACTTGATCCCGGGAGCTTCTTTGCCAAACCGTGCGCCATATAGGACTAATCCGGATGAGACTAAGGAAATTCAGCGTCAAGTGCAAAACTTGCTTGAGAAAGGGTTGTGCTGTTCCTGTGATTTTAGTTTCGAAGAAATTCGAAGAAAGATGGATCATAACGTATTTGTGTTGACTGTAGAGCTATTAACAATATCATTGTTAGATATCGTCATCCTATTCCTAGGTTAGATGATATGCTTGATGAATTGAGTGGCTCCATAGTTTTCTCTAACGTAGACTTGCATAGTGGTTACCACCAGATTAGAATGACACTTAGAGATAAATGGAAAACTACATTTAAAACTAAGTTCAGGTTATATGAGTGGTTAGTGATACCTTTTGATCGAACTAATGCACCTTGCACTTTCATGAGATTAATGAACAAAGTTTTATATGCTTTCATTGGTAAATTTGTGGTGGTTTATGATATATTAATTTATAGCAAGGCACTTGATGAACATCTTGAATACTTACGTGCTTTTTTATTGCTTTGAGAGATGCACGTTTGTTTAGTAACCTCAAAATGTGCACCTTATGCTCCGATCGAGTTTGTTTTCTTGGCTATGTTGTTACTCCACATGGAATTGAGGTAGATGAAGCCAAGATTGAAGCTATTTCAGCCATCTTCAAACATTGTTCCTTTCCTTCTTCTCCTTCCTTCTTTCTTGCTTCTTTCCTTTCTTCTTTGATGGCATATATGTAAGGAGATAGACAGGCCCATGGGCTACATTGAATTGACATAGTCCATGCCTCCGAGTATTCCTGTGTGTTTCCCGGTACTAGTAATATTCGTGTCATCTTGTTGACGTCAAAAACTTGAAGTAGGGTTTCTGACAGCAGCACACCAGACGAACACCTGGTTCAAGAGCGTGTCAGTCGATTTGACCTGTAACCGACAAGGTAAAATATAAAATTTACTCAAAAGCCGATCGTAACGATCAATCGGCTTAGACCCAATCAGCTTGAAACCGATTAAGATCAAAGTAACAAGGTAAGTCTAATTAGCCGATTAAAACTAATCAGAGGATAAAGGTAGATCGATTCTGAAGAAGGCGATGCGCAACAAAATCAGAATAAATCAAACCTAGGGTGTAATTGAAGAAGATCAACAATCGGCGATGCGCAACTTTATTGATCAAGATCGATTACAGAGACTAAATTACAAAAGCTACTCCTAGTCGACAGGAAGGAAGAAAGTAAAAGCTGGTTGATTGTATTGTGTTGTTGATGCTCTTGCAGTTCGCTTTGGCCCTTGTTTTATACCCTCGACCGATCGTGTCCTGTTACATCACGCTTCAAGTCCGTATCCGTATCGGCCTTATCTCGGACGGTTGTTTTTCTTAAAAATCTTGCAGTTACCAAAATATCTCCAAACCTTTCCATCCTGTCCGTTAATTCCGTATCTTTGACTTTATTGCCGATTTTGACCAAGCTTGCCAAATTTTGGTGCAAACATATGCCCCCCATTTTTGAGAGATGACTTGTCATTTGTCAAAAATTTCACTTTATCGGCTTTTCCAATCGGCTAACCGTTGAACTTCCCTCAATAACTGCTACTTTATTCGCGTAGTAATTCTCGACATGCGAGTAGTGCGTTTTAATCTTTCGCGCCTTTTGAGATTCACTTCCGCCGCTTCAAATTTTCACCACGCTATAAAATGCGGCCCCCACCTTGGTCATTCTTCACGCGCACAAGCTCTTGAATCATCTGCAATCGGCTTAAGCTTTTCGTTTGAAGTTCTCCTGAGGCAATCCTTTAGCTCATCAATCTTCCTTCATCGGCTACAATGGACCCTAGCCAGGTACTTATTCCAATTCCACACAGCAACGATCAATATTCTTTGGGTCCATTGGGAAATCTAGGCGTTCATACCAGTAACAAACCGGAAGTTCCCGTTTACCTCTGTAATTTCTTGGTCATAACATAGAGGGGTGAAATAAGAGTTTCAGGGCTTGGCCGACAGCTCTTAAAGGATGGAGAAATTGGTTTATCAGGGTAGCAGCCCAAAAGAGGAGTGAATGGGAAAGAATGGGCATAGCTGAATGTATTTCACTTTCCTTAGCCGACCCTGAAGCCAACGAGCCCTTAGTGGCCACGGCCTGTTATTTTTGGTCAGACTGCTTTAATGCTTTTTTGTTCCGCACTGGTCCCATCGGCCCAACTCTTTTGGATGTGGCCCAGTTGTGTTGCTTGAGACTTGATGGGGACCAGGTATCGGCTTACAGTGCTAAGCCCAAATATAAGCTTATTAAATCCAAGGGTGAAGGATGGGCGAAATATATCAAAAACAACAATAAGGTTAATGGGATAGTGTCGGACGAAGAGCACGTTGCCTTCTTGAACCTATGGCTAGACCGCTTTTTGTTCTGTGGAGCATCTCTTGGACCAACTCAGGTATATCAAGTGATAGCAGAGCAGCTTGTTGAGGTCATCGGCTAGCTTTAGGAAAAATCTTCTTGGGTCTTTGTGTATCGGATGCTTTACATAATAAGGAGTTGGCTTTATACGGGTTTGGAAAATTCACCGTCGTAGCGTAGGTGGCCCAATGTGGTTCATACAAATATGGTACATGATTGTTTATTGTAGTCCTTTTAACTTGGATTCAGCTGACGATACTCCTTTTCCAAGGGAAGATATACCAGAAGGGGCTCCTATTCAATTTAGAGAATGCCGATCTTTTGGTGAGAGATTTATGATGTGCTCTAGAAATGAGACAAGGACCTTCCCCGATAGCTGCAGAAGATTTCTGTCATTCTTTTTGCAATTGAACACTGAAGATTTCAAGCAGCAAGATTTCTTTAGTTATGGTGATGCGGCCGATTTTCTTTGGCCTTCATTTCTTCATCTGGAAGCCGATAGTTCTCTGATGCCTCAGGAGACTTTGGACTTATATAAAATTTTCATCTCTCCGTTCATTTTCCATGTCGGCCTTCATACTTGGAATCGGACATTCCAACCTTCATACGAGTTTTACCACCCTTCAGTATATGCAAGATAGCTCGGTTTCGGCCAGGTGATTTCAAGTTTGCCACTCCTGGATCGGCTTCAACCCAGAGCTAGGGTTCGTAACGCCACATCGGCGAGGCTAGTCTTGGAGTTAGCCGACGAGCTCCAACTTCGCAGTCTCCCACACTTTCATCTGAACGCTCGTAGAGCAGGGGGTTTCACAACATGGTGGTCGACTATTGCAGAGTGTTTGTACATGGAAAAGACTCTATCATTTATAATCAAAGAATTTTTTCCAAATCTGCCAGAGCCATCATTAATATCTAACAACGATTCTAGCAGTGAAGCTAGCTCATCGGGTTATACTAACACAAGTCTAGTAGATAAGGTATCGGCTTGAATAATTTTATCTTGTGCATCGGTCTTTTTTCCAGATGCATTTTTCTAACCACTTTACATCGTTTGCATATTTGCAGGCTAAGGATGTTGGTAAAAGGCCTATCTCTAGCCAATCGGGAAATGACCAGGGTAAGAGGGCGCATCAATCGACTGGCCTTACGGGCTATACCTCTGGCACTTTAGGGGTTCACAGTCCATCCTTATCGGACATCGAGAAAAAACAACCAAGGAAGTGCAAATACAATCGGCTCGTACCATTTCCTCCTCTACCTTAAACTAACCTTTATCCGATTTGTATTTCCAGAAAAGAAAAAGGCAAAGTATACCAAGGCTCCGGCGAAGAAAGGACCCAAGCCCCAAGAACAAAGCGGTGAGAGTTCGCCACATGCATCGGCTATTGGGGAGGTAAGTTACAATACCTTGTATAATGACTTATGTATCTTAATGCATTGGCTCACCCTTTGTCTCATTTTCCTTTAGCCAACGCAATCTGCCCAAGTCGTGAAGATCTTAGCCGATCTTCCGAATATTTCGACTGCGCCAACCCCTACGCCGAAGTTGACTCAACCTGCACCAGTCACCGATTTGCCAGAACTATCAGACCCAACAAACTTGCTTGGATTTTCGTTGGCCGATCTTGACGACCCAGAGATCATGGCCACTGATGACTATGACGCAGAAATTAGAAAAATCCTTCAAGTGTCGGAAAAGGCATCGGCTGCTGTCACCTCTGCCCCGGGCATGAAAGAGCGCCTTGACAAGCTCTTCAAACTTGTGATGCAACCGCAATCAGAGATTTTGGCTAACAATCAACTGATAAGTGATGCTATGGCTGCAGTTGAAGCCGATCTCCCTCCGGAAGCAATGCAAGCCCTCCTCAACGTATGTCACTTGGATGATAGAAAATTTGAAGTGGAGGAGGCGCAAAATGGGATCCAGCGATGTGAAACCCAAGAGGCTGATCAGAAGCTTTTAGAGGATTTGGTTGCTGATGCCAAGGCAAAAAAGCGCAAGTTTGATACTGGTGCTCAACGTCTTAAATCGACCAAGGAGTCCCTCTCCAAATTGAAAAAACAAAGAAACTCCTCTTGGAAGAGTTGGCCAAGCTTGAAAAACAAATCGGAGAAGGCCAACTAACCTTGGAGACCACTGCATCGGAGTTGAAGGAGCAAAAACTTATCATTGCAGTGGCTGTTGAAAATGTGACCAAGCAATCTGCCAAGGTGAAGCCAGTGCCCGGGAATGCCAAGGATGATGAACGCCTTCTAAACGAAATTCAAGACATCATTGCCAAGGCAGCGGGTGCTCTGTCGGCTCTGGGCTCGACTCTTCCTGGATCGGGCATCCAATATTAAACCTCTAATCTGTAAAACTTTGCTGGTTGTTTTTGAAAACACTTGTCCTGAATGCTTGTAACTTGTTATGTTGATAACCGGCTGTTTAACCGATTTATATTCTGCTTATATCTTCCGAGTTTGCAATCTTTTCAACCAATTAACAGCATCGTGTTAATCTTGGCTCTGAACATGATCTTTAATCAGCTAGGCTCCAATCCAAACACTAGGGTAGTATTTCTTCAAGTATTTCCCGTTAATAGCTTTTGGCAATACATATCCTTCTAGTGTTTCTAGTAAGTACGAGTTTCCGTCGACTAGCCGATTAATTTTGTATGGCCCTTCCCACGTAGGTGACCATTTTCCAAATCGGTTATCGTTAGAACCAACAGGCAATATTGTTTTCCATACCAAATCTACTTGATCGAAAGACTTAGGCATGACCCTTTTATTGTATGCCCTTGCAACTCTGATCTTATTCTTCTTAAGCCGATCAAGCGTAGACAAACGTAACTCTGCTAACTCATCCAAGTTGTCGATCATTAAATCATTGTAATTTTGAGCCGACAAACCATTTTGTCTAGCTACTCGTATCGACTCAATGTTAATTTCCACGGGCAGAAAGGCTTCTTGTCCATACACCAATTGATAAGGTGAAAGTTTCGTCGCTCCGTGATACGATAGCCGATAGGCCCAAAGTGACTCGATAGAGTTGAATGCCAATTCCTTGGCTTTTCATCGATTTTCTTTTGATCAACTTGATCGGTGTTTTATTAGACGACTCGGCTGTCCATTAGCTTTGGCGTAATATGGCGAAGAGTTTAACAATTTGATCCCTAGACTCATTGCGTAACCCTGAGACTCGTTAGACATGAATACCGTACCTTGATCGGTCGTGATTGTTTGCGGTATTCCAAACCGATGGACGATATGTTCATTCACAAAACGAATCGCCTCAACTTTGTTACCTTTTTAAGTGGTATAGCCTCGACCCACTTTGAGAAGTAATCGGTTGCGGCCAAGATAAACTTGTGGCCTTTACTCAAGCAGAAATATTTGGCCGATTATATCTATTCCCAACCCTGAACGGCCAAGGTTTGATAATTGGATGTAAAGCCGATGCTGGTGCTAGTTGTACGTTGCCAAAATTTTGACATGTTTGACATCCTTTATAATACTTGAAACAATCTTCTAGCATCGTCGGCCAAAAATAACCTGTCCGTCTGAGCATCCATTTCATCTTATGTGCCGATTGATGAGAACCACAAATGCCTTCGTGTACTTCACCCATTGCCACCCGTGCTTCTTCGGCCTCAAGACATCTTAACAATAAACCTTCCATAGTCCGATAATATAGTATATCGTCCATGACGACGTATTTCAACGCTTGTTGCCGTATCTTTCTTTCCGTCGGCTTGGATGGCTCGACTAGATAATCTTTTATCTGCGTTCACCAATCGGCAATATCTGCGCACATGACTACCTTGTCTACGATTCGGTCTCGACTTGGCCGAATCTTTATATCCTGATGCTTGCTGAGCTAAAGCATTAGCTCTATCGTTCAATTCTCGAGGAACATGATCGATAGAAAATGATGTAAAAGAGCCGATAATCTCTAAACATTGTTCTAAATATTTCAGTAGCACTTCATCTCGACATTGGTATTCTCCTTTATTTCTTTGCACCACCAACGGTGAATCACCATATGCCTCAACAAATTGCTCACCCCAATATTTTCCGAGAATTGCAAGCCTTTGAGTAGCGCCGACTCGGCACTGGTTGTTTGAGCATCGGCTATTTAGCCGGAATGCAAATTCAAAGCTATACCCTTTGGGTGAGGTGAGTACAATACCGATACCATCACCTTCCCTGCATACTAACCCGTCAAAGAACAGTTGCCATGGCGCGACCAAGACTAAGTTTGCTGTGTCATGTCCTGTCATAAAATCGGCTAGTACTTGTCCTTTGACTGCTTTGGCCGATTCATATGATAAGTCAAACTCAACCAAGGCGTAAGCCCATTTGCCAAGTCGACCTCACAGGATAGGAGCTGACAAAATATATTTTATAACATCGGTTTTGCAGATTACCTTATAGGCCGATGCTAATATGTAGTGCCTTAGTTTTGTGCACGAGAAGTACAAAGATAAACATAGTTTTTCGATAAAAGGGTACTTGACTTCTAGGTCTAGCAACTGTCGGCTTAAATAAAAGATAACCCTTTCTTTAACATGCACCTCTTGTGCTAACACAGCTCCAATAGTATCTTCTTCAGCCGAAACATATAGCCTGAAAGGGATCCCTTTTTGAGGCGCAGCCAAAACTGGAGGGTTGGACAAATACCTTTTAACTTCGTCGAAAGCCTTCTGCTGATCAGCTCCCCATATAAATTCTTCATTGTCCTTTAATTTTAGCAACAAAGTAAAAGCACGAATCCTTCCAGAGAGGTTTGAGATGAACCGACGGAGATAGTTAATTTTGCCGATCAACTTTTGTAACTCGTTTTTGCATGTCGGTGGTTCGATATTGGCTATAGCTCGACCCTCGTTTGGTGACTTCAATTCCCTTTCATGAACCATGAAGCCCGAAGCTATCCGGTGACACCGCCAAGCGCGCACTTGAAAGGATTCATCTTTAGACCGTGCGATCTTATGTTTCTAAAAACTCTTTCTAAATCGGCCAAGTGTTGCAAATCTTCTGCGGATTTTACTACTACATCATCAATATAAATTTTGACGATGTGACCGATTAAATCGTGAAAAATCAGATTCATTGCCCGCTGATATGTTGCTCCAGCGTTTTTCAAGCCGAAAGTCATCACTGTCCACTCGAACAATCCTATCGCACCGGGACATCTGAAAGCTGTCTTTGGTATATCAGCTTCTGCCATGAGTATCTGGTTATACCCGGCATTACCATCTAGAAAACTTATGATCTTGTTCCCTGAGCTAGCATCGATAAGCATATCGGCTATCGGCATCGGGTATTCATCTTTCGGCGTCGCGTTGTTCAAATCTCTAAAGTTGACGCATACTCGAAGCTTTCCATTTTTCTTCATAACCGGAACGATGTTGGAAACCCACTCCGCATATCGGCAAGGCCTGATAAATTTTGCTTCCAACAACCGTTCTATTTCCTCTTTTATAATTTGGTACAAGGCCGGTTTGAAACGCCTCGGGTATTGTTTAAACGGCCGATAGCCCGATTTTATAGGTAGCCGATGTTCCACCAGCTGACGGCTTAATCTGGGCATCTCATGATATTCCCAAGCAAAACAATCCTTGTAATCCTTAAGGATTTTTATCAGTTTTCCTTTGTACTTTACATCTAAATTTGCACTAACAAAAGTTGGTCTTTTTCTATCACCGCTACCTATATCGACTTCTTCAAGCAAATCGGTGGATGTGAAACCTTGACCTAACTTTTCAATTTCTTCAAAGTCTTCTATAGCTTCGTAGCTATCCGTTGTTTGCCGATAGCTTTGCATTTTATCTGCAACGCCTTCAATGTTTTTCTTGTCCCCATCGGCGTAACACTTCATTTGCTCGATCAAAGGTGCCCGGCTTGACAGCGATCGGCATGAGTCTGATTGCTTACGGATGAAATCACGATCGTCCGGCTCCTTTCACGATATGCGGCCCGGCTTCTTCGTGTTGCCAATTCGCGTCGAACTAGCCATAGCGATATGGGCGATGTGTCTGTGGCGACTTCGAGTTCTTCTCCGTTCCTTCGCATAAGCGCTTGATGCATGGTCGACGGAATACAGCAGTTGGCATGAATCCAATCCCGACTGAGCAGTACGCTGTAATTTCCTTTGGCATCGATTACAAAGAACGCTGTCGGCAAGGTCTTGCTACCAACAGTCAGCTCTATAACCATGACACCCTTTGCTTCTGTGGGGTCACCTGTGAAGTCATTTAGAACCATGTTAGTTTTAATTAAGTCTTCATCGGACTTACCCAGTTTCTTGCATGTCGTATACGGCATCAAGTTCACTGTGGCCCCTCCGTCTACCAGCATTCTTGATATCGGCTTGCCATTTATGTATCCTTTTAGATACAATGGCTTCAGATGCCGATGATCATCTTTAGGTTTCTCGAATATGGCACTCTGTACACCAGAACACAACTGAGCAACCGCTTTTTCGGTCGATTCGTTTCTGATTTTGAACTCAGCCGGCAACGTGAACACCATGTTAATATCCATGGGAGGGGTTTCATCCCGAATCATGGGAGAATCCAAGTCATCAGCCGATTCGAAATCTTCTTTGGCTTGTTCTTTTCTTCTCCACTCTTTCTTGACGCATTTGATTGGACGAAGTTCATTAAACGTTTCATCTCTCTGTTTTTCGGCATCGGCTTCACAGATTTCTTGCGTCCTTAGCCTCTGAAGCCGTCGTCGTTGTGATCGGCTCAGGCCAGATGGACACCACTTGGGTTTGAGCTCCACCGGCTTCCGTATTTGACCAACCAAATCTTCTTGATTAGAACTGGGCTTGTGTGTCTTGATTTGGCTCGGTTCTTGATCTGGTTTGGATATTCTCTCGTGGACAGGCCTCCTGTCACTTCTGCCTTGCTCTCTAATCGGCCCAGACAGCCTATCTCTGGCCGATTGCCTTGGCCAATCTTCTTGGGGATAATGTTCCATCAGGGGGTGTATGATGATGGCAACGCTACTCCTCTTCCCAAAGAAATCGCCAAAAGGACACCTTCTATGTGCCCTCTCCACATTCTCGGTGCGGTACAAGTTATCCGACCGGCGAGCCTTATACCGTGGTCGGCTATTCATCCTCTCGTATTTCTCCATTAATTGTAAAAATGTTGGTCCTGACCTTTTCGCTGGTTGCCTTAATGGAGACTTTTCTGCTTTGTACCATTTACCTACCTGAGGATTCCCCTTGGGTTTGATGGTTCTTGAATATTTTCCTTCACGATCGGCTTCTATTTGTAAAGAGCCGATTGTAATCTTCAGTGTTTGACCGCCGTTCGAGCTTGATTGGATGTTGACTTGTCGATCCTTTTTCTGCTCGTCGTGCATCGGCTCTTTTCCTTTAGCTGAACACTGTACCATGTTGATGGAAACGGATCAACATCAACTTGCATGGTCAGCTCATCAGCAAACTTCAACCGACCATCCTCAATAGCAGATTGGATCTATTGACGGAAGATATTGCAGTCATTAGTGTTATGCGAATAAGAATGATGCCACTTGCAATACCTGCGTTTCTTGATCTCATCGGGCGACGGTATCACATGCCCCTCTGGCAATCGTATTATCTTTTCTTATAGAAGTAAATCAAAGATACGATCGCACTTAGAAACATCGAAAGAGTACTTAACCTCCGACTTGTTCCTAGTCGGCTTAAGCCAAGAACAGACTAAGGATTTCTTGGATCCTTTTACCCATTCGGCTATGTTTATTTCTGCTTCCTCGTCTTCCGAGGAATCACTTGGACAATACTCAACCATATTGACTTTAGCCTTGTCCTTTTCTTTGTTATTGCCATTTTTGAACCTGTCTTTAAACGCTTTATTATCAGTGAATCGGCTTTCTTGAGCCGATACGCGATGCAATAAGTGGCTAAGGTCGGTGAATTCTTGTCCTCCGAATTTTTCCCTAAGCGACGGAATCAAACCTTGAAATGCTAAATCGGCAAGTTGGTTGTCAGGCAATGTGACGCTAAAACACCGATTCCTAATTTCTCTAAATCTCTTGATGTAATCATTACGATTCCCGAACTTACGCGACGAACTCAGATCTGAAATCCTGAGCTCTAAACTGCCCGAAAAAAAGTATTCATGGAATCGGCTTTCCAAATTATTCCATAAATGGACCGAATTCGTAGGCAAGCAAGTAAACCAAGTAAACGCTGCCCCAGACAAAGACAACGGGAATAGTCTGATTTTCAGCCCGTCGGACTGGGCCGCTTCACCGCACTGCGCGATAAATCGTCCAACGTGTTCCAGGGTGGTGATAGAATCATCCCCAGAAAATTTGGCGAAGTCTGGAACTCTGAAGTTATGAGGGTAGGGCATGCGATCTATGTAATCGGGATACGGCTTTCTATAGCCGATAACCTTTCCTTTTGGTTGTATGCCGAATTGGTCCCTCAAAACAGCAGAGATCTGATCGGCCCAATTAGCATTATCGGCCATAGTAGGCCCTTGATAATATCTGTCATAATTGGCGTTCTGCCCCCTGAGTGCAAGCTCGGGTTGCCAATTATGCTGCGTTGTCGGCATACGACCATGCTGATCGTGTCGATTATGCCTGGTTTGAGTTTCCGGTACTGGAACAAACGGCTCAGAGTATGTTACTACCCTGTGTGAAACTGGGTTTCTTAGCTGGGTGGGTTCTTGTGGGAATCTCTCGGAGCCAATCGGCTGTGAAACCGATTAGGGAAAAGCATAGAACGGGGCCGACGGCGGCAAATTGATTGATGCATCCAACTTAGTGGCGTCGGTATAGGCGTGGTAATGGCTCACCCCACTTGACCGAGGGTCCCTAGGCAATATGACCGTGGGTTGTGTGGGCATCATGGTGGGGGGTGAGGTTATAGCCGATGGTTTAGGATTGGTCGGTGTGCTCTGTGTGCTTTGTGGTACTGAAAAGACAGGATAATTTGGCAGAGCTTGCAATGGGTCAAGTAGACTTCCTGAGGAGACCAACTCCTGGGCTATAGATTTCACACTATTTTCTATCATCGGCTTAAGCGTTGTCACTAGAGCCGATGATTGATTTATTAAGGCGTGGTGCACAGATTGATTAATCATAGCCGATAATTCAGCTTGAGCAGGCAGATATTGGCTTACCGGTTCTGTGACACCCGCGCCTCCCAGGGCTTTGACCGTCAGCAGGGCGGATTTTTGAGTGACGCCGCGTCTCGTTTTCTGATAACAGCCTAGCATCATCTCTTCCAACGCAGCCTTCCGGGCTTCAATTTCTTGACGTTGTTTCGCCGTCAAATCGTCCATTGTTGGGACGATTATGGCCTCTGCGTTCAGATCTGATGGTGAAATCGACTTCCCTGACGAAGACATTGCTGTCCCACTAGGCGTGCCAAGAGTGTGTTGACGTCAAAAACTTGAAGTAGGGTTTCTGACAGCAGCACACCAGACGAACACCTGGTTCAAGAGTGTACCAGTCGATTTGACCTGTAACCGACAAGGTAAAATATAAATTTACTCAAAAGCCGATCGTAACGATCAATCGGCTTAGACCCAATCAACTTGAAGCCGATTAAGATCAAAGTAACAAGGTAAGTCTAATTAGCCGATTAAAGCTAATCAGAGGATAAAGGTAGATCGATTCTGAAGAAGACGATGCGCAACAAAATCAGAATAAATCAAACCTTGGGTGTAATTGAAGAAGATCAACAATCGGCGATGCGCAACTTTATTGATCAAGATCGATTACAGAGACTAAATTACAAAAGCTACTCCTAGTCGACAGGAAGGAAGAAAGTAAAAGCCGGTTGATTGTATTGTGTTGTTGATGCTCTTGCAGTTCGCTTTGGCCCTTCTTTTATACCCTCGGCCGATCGTGTCCTGTTACAACACGCTTCAAGTCCGTATCCGTATCGGCCTTATCTCGGACGATTGTTTTTCTTAAAATCTTGCAGTTACCAAAATATCTCCAAACCTTTCCATCCTGTCCGTTAATTCCGTATCTTTGACTTTATTGCCGATTTTGACCAAGCTTGCCAAATTTTGGTGCAAACACATCTTCTTTTGGTGCCCATCCTCTCTCACCTCCCGATGGGCACACCATGTTCCAACACTATACATGAGCGTATCTGCATTATCCTCCCCTTCTTGAAGAAAAGTCATCCTTGGCTTTTGCCTTGGCTTCTGATAATCTAGAAATGTAGTAAACAAAGATGACAACGTGCATGCATTGTATATGTATTCATCATCGGTCTTGACATTTCTTTTCAGCGTAGAATGAAAATGTACATCAAAAGGTTGTAGCAGATAGCTTAATTTAATCATATGTGCATATGTCATGTTCACAACATCAAACTGATATACCGTGGACAAAAAGATTTTAGATGCCTTCCATGCTTCAACTGTGCCACTCTAATTATTATATAATTGAATAAGCAAAGATGAATAAGTAAGCATCATATATCTTTCCGAACAACAAGCACTTAAACTCATCTCAATGTGTTCATGACATGGCTTAACATGTTACTTCAATTCAGCAAGTCTATCACAAGTAATGCATATTTGATGAACATGAAATTTATGGTCTACACTATAATCGCCAATCAAATTGAATTTATAAATGTAGGCGTATGAACCAACTAGTGATTTTAAGAATGCAATTTTAGAAACTTTTTCAATCACGCTAGACAACTCTAATGGTTCATCAAACATGATATAGCACATAGAATCATCATGTGATATTCTAGTAAGAACTTCTTTATGAGTAACCAATTCTATATTATGTAAATTAAGCATATCAATTTCGGAACGTGGAATCTCTTGTTGGTGATATGCCCTTGAGGCAATCATAGAGATGATTGTATCGCGCCTTATGTTTATGGAATAGTATAATTGTTTGTCCTTTGAACAAATATCAATTTGATTAATCAACAAGTTAGTGACTTGTTCGTGCAACTTTTTTCCATATATCGATGTTATTCAAGTTATCCTTGATCGGTTATCATAATATAGGATGATTATGTTTCATAGATCAGCACATGTATTGATTGATGACCATGTTTCACGGGTCATAGAGATATGGAACTATCTAATAAATAATGTGGACACATGTTAGAGAACATGCGTTGGATAGACCCATATGAGACACTGCAAGAATTGTTATATATTCTTATATGTCATCAGCTGGTCTCATGCATAGTGTATGTATGATCTTTAGACCTGAGATCGTCATAGGTTTCCTAGATTTGTAATAGTTTACTTAGGAGCTACCAAACACTACTCTTTAACCAGGTAGTTATAAAGGAAGCTTTTGGGTTTATTATAAAACATGCTGAGATACATGAATGATTAAGATAGAATTTGCTCCTACTATATAACGGAGAGATATCTCTGGGCCCCTCAAGGTAGATGGATTAAGAAAGTGGATGGCCATGTCAAATGTGATTGAGAATCAATCCAGAAAAATTATTCCACTATGGTATGAGTGAAGAGATCGAGCTATCATAGGATGACACGACTCTCAACTTGAGCTCGATCTGATATCGTGAAGCAAAGCGAACATGACATTATCACACTATAGTAGGTTCGTCCGATGCTTTATGGATATTTGGGAATGGATATGTACTGCTAGGGATCGCTATCGATTATCGGTTAGAAAGGTGTTTTCGAGTCGTGTCCAAATATGCATGAACCTACAGGATCACACACTTAAGGGGTTGGAATATAGTGGTTCGGATTGGATCCATCACTAATGGGCCAGGTGGGCTTTGTCCTTTAGTTGGGCCCTAATGTAGGGTTCCACCGCAAGGGAGGGGCAGCTATTTAAAAGGATTTTGCGATCACAAGATCGGAGGGCACAGCCACCGAAACCCTAGCCATCACCACTTGAGCCTTCCCATGTGCGCTGGTGCTGGCACACCGACGCACAACGTTCTTTTCCCCGAACATGTGGACGCCAATAGAGGAGTTGCTGCTACTGCGACATTGATCAGGACGATCGACCACCGTGCGCGGAGGATCGACCACCACACGGGGAAGATCGACCACTGGAACAGGACGCACGCTTCGTTGATTAGGGCTGCATCAACTTCCTTCTGCTGCACTACATGTCTAGTAGTAACAATCTATGATCATTTACTTACATGGCTTGCTGGTTTATGAGATAGAATTTTTAATTGTGCGCTAGTGTAGCCTACCCGTATCCCTTCATCTCTAACTTGGCATAAAAATTCTCACTTTCACTCACCTTTTCTTGATGTACTACCAATTCAACACATTTGTTGTTACCTTTAACATTCTCCTCAGTTGATGTAGGTGTTGTAAGTACCGTTTCTTCATGATTTAACCATGGGGTAGCAAACGTTTCTTTTTCTACTGTGGTTATGTTCTCATCATTCTCCTCAAGCGATGCAGATTGTTTATGATGCAAGTCCTCATCTCCCTAGTCAACCTGTATAATGTGAGAAATAATAATAGAAGTAGAGAGTAAGTCATTTGTGTAAAAAATAACCCACTTTTGCTTTCATCTTCTTCTCTCACAATCTTTGTTTCGATGTTGGCAACCTCGCACATAGTGGGATCACATAGCTCACTCTTTTTAACACCCTCAATTATTTTGGCTATATGGCTCTCATAAATTGGTGCCATAAGATTAAACCTTGGTATACGATGATCCTTAAGTTTTCTTTCCTCAATAGCACAATCCACTAGATCAATTATACTACTAAAATATTTTTGTTGAAATGTAGTGACTATATTAGAATTCAAACCTTTTTTGTAGTATTCCTTTTCTTTTAATGCACTAATGATACCAGCACGTCGCATTGCACTTTTCAACTCAACATAATAGTCTTACTAGTTTGCACCCTTGTGTAATACTCTCCAAGTGGTGAAGTAGTTCTTTCTCGTAATAGCTTAGCACAAACTCTCTTCTCATGGTTATCTTTAAATTTGACCAAGATGTAATGACGCTTTTCTCAAAACATTGTTGCCACCAACTATAAGTATAGTCCTCAAACTCAATAGTGGCACGCATCACCTCTTTGTCTTTGGGAAGCTTATGAAATTTGATCACCTTTTCAATTGTTCTTCCTAAGTGATATACTCCTTCGGATCATTACTTCCATAGAATGGAAGTTCCTCATGCTCGTAACCTGCCATGATTAGTAGCAAGCAAAAATAGAATGTATATGTGGAATATATGTGTAAGCACTCAAGTTCACCCTCTCACTTACCACCCAAAGTTCTTACTACATTGGATTAAGGTGTTGTACATACTCCGATGGCGGTAGATATGACAAAAGGTGATTACTCAAGTGAATTCACAGTTGAGGTGCCACACGTGTGAAGGACCGAGATGGCGAACAGAGGGGGGTGAATGGTCGGAAATAAATTTTCCCCCAAAATACTCCAACAAAAACCTTGACAATATCGCTCAAAGGAAATCGTGAAAAACCCGAAAAACTAGACAACTATGTGTACCCCAAGCTTGCATGGATAAGTACCATAAAATATGTGGGGATTTTTGAGTCACAATCCTAGTTGTCTAGTGTCCAAGATAAAGAGGAATCAATCCAACTCTTGCTTTTAGAAAGAACATCAATTCAAATCACAAAAGTCACTTTCAGAAAAGCAAAAGCAGAATTTCCAGAACTTGTCCTCAATTTGAACAGGAGGTTGGTGGGATTCTGCAGCTTAAAAATTTTTGATAATTTTTATCCCTATGAGCATCAGAGTCATGAAGAACTCCACCAAATTTCTCCTCAAAAATCCTTAAAGAAAAAACAGGAAAAATCGAAGAACACAGTCAGTCAAGAACTTCTAGCAGAAAGTTTGGGGCTCAGTTTTCACCTCATGGCGCCCAAACGGTGCAACAAGTGAAATCCAAAATGTTTCTGCAAGTGGATATCAGAGTCCCGCACCTCCTCCAACAAGAATCACATAAAAATGATTTTTTTTATATTTTTTTAAAAATCAAACACTAAATGCTGCTCAAAGAACAAGTTCTGAACAAAGTTGGAACTTGAAAGAAAAGATGTTCTCTACTCAATCCAAGAGTGCAAAAGAGATGTAAAACCATATGAACACACTCAAAACATCCAAGATCAACAGCATTTAGAAGGAGGGGAGGCAAATCCAATTTGCGTAAAAGTAAATTGTGAGAATGTAATTGCGTGAAAGTAAAGACATAATGTAAATGCGCAAAATAAATTCAGAGATGGATGGATAAAACTTTCATTTCTGGAAGGAGAGGTTACAAAGCCTCACTTTCATGTGGGCAAAGCTTAAAGGAGCATTCACAAACCTCTAAACCTTCAAGAGGTGGAGGCTACCCCTCCACCCCTATTTATACTACTCTTGGGCCACCTACCACCCTTGGATGAGTCCCTCAACCCTAGAGCACTCATCTAAGGGCTAGGATTAACCCACACACACAGCCATGCAAGAGCTAACCCAAAACCCACACACATTTCGGATTTCCTTGCACGGTTTTCAAAGCATACTACCTAGACCCGCTAACCTATCAACTAGACCTCAATCTGACGGCCCTCATTGATCCACACGGCATCTAGCTAGCATCATCTCCTTTCCTTGTCTCCTTGACTTGCCCGGACTCCGTATCCGATCATCTTCCGGCGATCTCCCAACCGTCTGGACCTCCGACGCTCCTCGCCTAGTCCCGGTCATCCTCCGCCTCACCATGACCTAGCACCGTCGCCTTGCAACCATCAAAAACAAGGAAACTCCTCACATAGCAATGCCCACAATGATATGAAATAAACCCATCCAACTCATCACTACCGCGCTCATACGGCCGGTATTGCCACTCCTGGTAGAGACTACTCAAATTGCTTCATTTTGAAAATCAATCCAAATCAAACTCAAACTTGAGCACACCTTGCTCAAATAAAGTCAAATACTCATCACAAACATGGATGGACCTCCACATGGTCCTTCAATCTCGCCCTTGATGAGTATATTGACAAACAACACAAAAGGCATAAATTTGAGTTTGAATGAGAGAAGAAGAAAGCAATTTGATTGCGAAGCCAAACTTGGTCCAGAGAGAAAGATATAAAATTATGACCAAGTTGGCAGAAAGAGTTTAGAGCAAGACCATGAAAAGAGCAAGTTTTCCACAAAAGCTCTAAAAACCAATCGTAAGTGCCAAATGTGATTACGATCCATAAAAAAATAGCATAGATTTACAAAGATCATAAGAACCAACAAGCTTTCACATTTTTATCTCTCTTGTTTTTAATGATGCCTTTTCTACATTTTCTCCCCCTTTTGGCAAATATAGGCATCAAAATGGAATTTTCTCCCTCTTTTTATGTATGCATGAAATGCAATCGAAAGAGCTTTGAAGATTATCCAATTGATCAAAATGGAAGGATATTACACCAAGCTTGTCAATTTCAGAAGATGACTAAACTAAGACATGTCCAAGTGCAAATACGAGCTTAGTTTTGAATATATCATTTTTAGCAAGATTTGACAAGTGCAACACTTAGCTTTAGTTTCAAAAATAGAAGAATAGCCACTCTAAGGATCAAAAGGAAAACCTAGAGTTCAACCTACTCAACACTTTGGGGAATCTAGAAGAGCATACAAGGTCCTTCGGGCTCATTTATCACTTAATTCAAATTTCGATTTATTATCATACAAGACATAGCGGGGTGCAAATGTTTGACATTATTTCCATTCTTTACCCACATATGTCTTTGTTTTTAATTTATTTGCATTTTCATTTGACAACCAATTGACTCAAGCCGTATGCGACCATCTCAAGATGAACTCTTAAGAGGATGGTCTAGGTCAAACACGATGTATTCCAAGTTCATCCCAAGTGCAATGGGAAGCGGTCTTGTGAATACAAGGTGTTGAGTCGTATGTGCACAAGAAGAGTCAATTTTGTTTAATTTTCATTTTTAGCACAATGATTTAAGAGCAATTGAAGGACTGTAGCATGGATCAAACTAGTTTCACCCAAGTTGCTATAGGGACTCTAGAGAACTCCAAAATTTCTCAAATTATGGCACAAACCTCAATAGAAGAAACCTAGCAAGTAAAAGCAACAAGTTTCATCAAGTTTTTCATTTAAGGCTTATTTCATTTTTTTAGCTTAGCAAGTTAAATGAACTTGGACATATCTAAGCTAGTGATTTCCTCCATATGATGTAGCATGGTGTATAGCATGAAGAAGAAATCAATTGCATAATAGACAAAGCTCATTAAACAGGAAATGCAGTCTATATGCAATGCACGAACAGATTCCCAAACTCCCCCTCAACAAATGAATCAATTTTAAGCTCAAATCTGGTTAAAGTTGAGTTATTATCAAGATTAGGCATAAAGAAAACCCGAATGAACCCAATAATAACCAGAAAAACAGAATGAGGAGAAGAAGTCGGCGCAAAGCGGATGGCTATTGAGCATAGATAAGATAGAAGAGACTCACTACGGCTCGGACTCGCTCTTATCTTCCCAAAGGCGACATAGGAAGGCGACTCTAGATCCCAACTAAGGAGTGAACACAGACCCTATCTACCCAGGAGGCCCAATACCTGCTAGACTTGTAAGACTGTGAGGGAACTCAACCTAGAGAGAAGAGAGAACAGCTAATCACGCATGATAGCAACCTAAAGCACAAGATAAGAGGTCCATGCAAGGCATGCCAAAAGTCTAAGTGAGTGAACTCAACTCAAGAAAACAAGCCCAAAGTCACCCAGAAAAAACACAAAGAAAAGAAAAAACTGGAAGAAAACATATAATACATAATATACAAACCAGCTCCCACTCACAAAAGGCCGTAAGGGCTCACGACTCCAAGCTCACTCCTCAAGGCAACAAATCTGGAGCTATCCAAAGGCTTGGTGAAGATATCGGCTAATTGAAGGTCATTCTCTACGAACTGAAGCGCGATATCTCCCTTCTCCACATGGTCTCTAAGCGCAATAGCTGAAGTGTTGTCACAGAAAAGTGGCACACTCTCTATCTCTAACCCATAGTCCCGTAAGGTCGATCTCATCCAGAGCACAGCTCTGACAATTGGTGCTGACAACATACTCGGCCTCGGTGGTGTGCAACCCTGCATCGCTGCCTAGATGACCAAGAAACAAGAGAAGTGCCAATGAATTGGCAAGTGCCAGAAGTGCTCTTCCTATCTATCCTACAGCCAGCAAAGTCGGCATCGGAAAAGGCTATAAGAGATAGACAAGAAGAAGACGAGTACCAAATACGATAATCAGTGGTAGCACGAAGGTACCTGAAGACGCACTTGACCGCCTGACGGTGAGAGGCGCGAGGAGAAACTTGAAATCGAGCGCACAGACACACAGCGAAATGTATGTCCGGCCTCGAAGCAGTGAGGTACAAGAGGGAGCCGATCATGCTCCGAAACTCCTTTTGATCAGCAGGCTCACCATCCTCATCGGGCTCGAGGACAGCAGTGGTGGCCATAGGAGTCATCACTGGCTTCCCATCAGACATATCGAAGCGCCTCGGGAGGTCACGGGTATACTTGCCTTGATGTAAGAAAGTACCCTCCCGAGTCTGCTTGATTTGGAAGCCAAGAAAATAACTCAACTCGCCCATCATACTCATCTCAAACTCTGTGCTCATCACCTCAGAAAACCGAGACACAAGCGAATAGGACGAGCCACCAAAAATGATATCGTCCACATAAATCTGGACGAGAAGAAAATGCGACTTATGGTGTCTGATGAACAGAGTCTTGTCTACTACGCCCATTTTGAAGTCATGGCTGAGAAGATAAGACTTGAGCCTCTCATACCATGCTATGGGGGGCTGCTTGAGTCCATACAGAGCTTTGGAGAGCTTGTATACATGACTCGAAAACTTGGGGTTCTCGAATCCTAGAGGTTGTTTGACATAAACCTCTTCCTTAATATAGCCATTGAGGAATGCACTTTTGACATCCATTTGATAGAGCTTGAAGCCCCGGGATGCAGAAAATGCAAGCAGGATCCTAATAGCCTCTAGCCTAGCTACAAGTGCAAAGGTCTCCTCAAAGTCAAGACCGACAAACTAAGAAAAACCCTGTGCAACTAGCCTAGCCTTGTTGCGAATGACAACCCCATCCTCACTCTGCTTGTTTTTGAACACCTACTTGGTCCAATTGACATTATGACCAGATGGACGTTATACAAGCTGCCAGACTTTGTTCCTCTCGAAGTTTTCAAGTTCCTCATGCATAGCATTAGTCCAAGACTCGTCAGATAATGCATGAGTCACATCCTTCGGCTCAAACGAGGCAACAAAGGCAGAGTGAAGGCAGAAACTGGACAAACCTGATTTTGAGCGAGTGACTTGCTCAAATAGATCGCCGATGATCTGATCAGGTGGATGAGAACAATGAATATGACGGGGAGGTCCAGAAGCAGAAGTGGCCTCTACCTCATGCACAGAAGAGGCCGGAGTAGAGCCACTAGCTGAATGAGAGTTAGAAGGCAAGGGCTGGCCTTCCTGAGGTGCAGAAATGGAAACAGGAGGCACCTCAGGTGTAGAGAGGACTGGATCAGGTGGAACACCATCATCTCCATCATCCTCATCCCCTACAAAGATGGTCTCGGAGGAAGAAGAAGAGCCTGAAATATAGGGTCTAGCTCCTGGGTTAGCCTCATCAAAGGTCACTTCACAGGTCCCTATGATCCTTTGCGCATCGCAACTCTAGACCCTATAGCTACGAGAAGAAGTCGAATAACCCAGAAAGATACCATCAGAAGAACGAGACTCAAACTTATCCAGTTACGGACTTCAAAATAAAACACTTGCAACCAAACACACGAAATGAGAAACACCGGCTTTCGCCCATACCTCAACTCGTAAGAAGTGCGGTGCAAATGTGCTCTCAAGAATACGATTAGAAACATGGCAGCGTAGCTATAGCCTCACCCAAAACTTCCTATGAGTATTGTACTCGTCTAGCATCGTCCTGGCCATTTCTACCAGGGTCCTGTTCTTCCTTTCCACTACGCCATTTTGTTAAGGGACGTAGGGAGAGGAGAATTGATGCTCCAAACCAGACTCCACACAGAAACTCTCAAAATAGGAGTTCTTGAACTCCGTGCCATTGTCACTTCGTATAGCTCATAGGGCACCAGGGAGCTCAAAAGACAACCTATGAACCAAACCCCTAAAATGGGTAAAAGTCTCATCCTTCGAGGACATGAAAAACACCCAAGAATACCTCGAAAAGTCATCAATAATGATAAGAACATACCACTTCCCATCCACTGACTGCACTCTAGCTGGACCAATAGTGTCCATATGTAAAAGCTATCCTGGTGCATCAGTCATCACAACAGTGACTGGGGGATGAGAAGCAGCCACCATCTTGCCATGTCGACTGGGAGAGCAAACTAAGTCTTTGACCATTTTGAGTTTGGGCAAACCACGAATGAGATCGTGGCTGCTAACTCGCGTCAAATGATCAAATCCAATGTGACCAAGTCTCCTATGCCAGAAGGAGAGATCATGGGACTCAGAAGCAATCAAACACCGAAGAGAGTCTCGGAAGAAGCAGAAAAATCAGCACGGAAGACTCTCCCAAATCTAGAAATCCCAAAACTAACCCTCCCGATGAATCGAGGATTCTACAGGCATTACTCTTAAAACTCACCTCGAAAGAGTCATCGATGGTGAGAAGCAGAAAGCAAATTGTATTACGACTTACTTACTAAGGCAACATTTTTAAGAATGAAATTGTCATTCATGCAAATGGTACCTTTAGCGATGACTCTACCAAGAAGCATCCCGAAAGTGATCAACTCGTCATCGGGGCTCGGACTAGGAAGAGAACCATCGAGAATCTCGGTCATATGATGAGAACAACCGAGTCCACAATCCAAACATCTCCTTCCCCATCAAGCGAACATGATTAAGACACAAGAGAAAGATGACTCGATCTTGGGATAGAGTGAAGACTTAGGAACCCAATCTTGAACCATCGACACCTCAGTACCGATCCACGTAAGAAGACGGACTCGAGTGTCTCTCTGACGTTTAACCCTAACAAGAGCAGTAGCAACTCTAGTAGATGATCTAGGAGCTGAAACTGGGTTGGTGTCGGGCCCCGAATCTGTAAATCCGGACCCTCTGTGTATTCCGTGCCAGTCCAGGATCACGCTAGCACACACAGTCATACAGGGTTGCACATCACAGACATCACAAGGATATAAGAATAAATAGTGCAAACATGTATATAAACCGAGTTGTACGACCTTATGGTCTCCTTACAGATAAGTCAGCCACACAGGGCTTACATTATTCAAAGTAAAGAAATAGCAGCGGAACATAAATAAAGGTCGTGGAAGCCTTCATCTTGCCACAGGCAACCGACTGGGCTTGCCCCCTAGTTGTTTGTATCCTCGATGTACTCCTCCTCCCAAGCTGGTGTAGTCTCCTCCACTGATGTTGGCGTTGATAAGCAAGGTGGGGTGAGTACACAAGGCACTCAACAAGTAATGCACAGAATGCAGCGCTATTACTATATGTAGAGCTTATTCCAAAGGATTGGCTTGAATGGTTCTTTTGCATCAAGCAGCATTTTATTTTTTTTAACCAATATCTTAATTAGATTAAAGCAGTGGGACAGTTATAAGTAATAATAATTTCAAATGGTTTTCCTTGAGGATTCTCGGCACACCTTAACAGTTCATTTTAACACTTGGCACACAGCCCCTTCCATGTTTTGTTTATGAAAATCTATCCTCATTGTAATCCCGAGCAATGCTCAATCTAGTGAGCACGGCTATTGAATAGTTTGACACTCTGCAGAGGTTGTACACTTTACCCACAAGATCTGACCGCTCACCACAAAGGTGATTGTGCGCAACAAAGCTTTTCAGGGAACTTCTACCTTAACTAAAGAACTTCTCGGTATTGCCTTCACTATCACTTCCCTCACACAGGCAAGTATAGGACCGGCCAATCACCGTTGGATGGGCACCAAGCCGTAGCACAGTACGCTCCCCATACTGATACACCCTTGTGTCTTGTCACCCCGAGGTATCAAAGGATAGATATCGTAACCCTAGTCAACTAAGTCCATCCCATATCGGACATGTGGTTGTACGGGTGACTCGGATCAAAGGCTTGCAAGGTGAAGTCCTTAAGCCACCAAGGCAAGACTTCCAACACTCAACGATGGCACACGGCCCAATGTGGCACATGGACTCACATCACTCATCAACCCATCGCCACCACAGGCCCACTGTGCACCTGACCTCTTGCCACTTGCCCAGTCTAAATCATTTCCCACCCGATTGATTATTGTGCAACACATGCGGCAATAACTCAACATCGATGCTGAGAACCACACAGTCGTTGTACCTCAATCTCATCATGTGGCATCGTCACACCACTTTTCAAAATACATTCAAAGTCTTTAATCAAGATTGTAGCATTTTTAGAAAGATCACTCATGATTCGTTGTAAGGCTAAGCATCTACTCACGGTCTAGCCTCCGTGTTGGCACAATATTAACATCCAACTAATATAATCAACTTAGGGTGACAATGATTTAGGGCATACAATTAATAATTCAAGGTGGCATAACAAAATGGGTTTATTAACTACATTATCCCGAATCAATTTAAATTCATTTTAAATAAATAAGCATGCATAGTTTCAAAGCATAAACTACATTTTAAAAACCTGGGATCAAAATGATCAAAGCATCACTTGCCTTCAAAGAGTTGCTGGTCGTGTTCCGAAGCTTGGTCTTGAGCGACGAATTCTTCCTCGAAACTTTCCGGCAAATTTGCGTCTACGCGTACAAACAAAATATGCAATAAATAGCTAATACAGAAGACTAAATGACCTCAAAAATTCAAATAAAATTCATCATTAAATAGCTCACAATTTTATGAATTTTTAGAAATTTGAATCACCCAAATCCGTGTTAAAATGCCAAAGTTATAGTCATTTGAAGTTTGAATAAAATCTGAAAATACAGAAATTAAGAAAATCCGATTTTTCTGAATTATTTTTATACTGGAAATTCGCTTTTATGACGTCAGCACCGCGTCATGATGACGTCAGCATAGAAATGAATTTCGGTCGAAATATTTTTATAGATAAAAAAAATATATATGACGTCATCGCTGACGTTAGCTCGACCGTGCACGCCTGCAGGTCGCCACGTCGCTCTGTCTATGGGTGGGTTCACGGCTCGACTCTGGTCTATCGTAGACTCGGTTCACCAGAACAATGCAGCAACGCGGCAAGATCCGAGCCGTTCGTTGAATCAACGGCCGATCTCCTCACGCGCGCGCAAAGACTTCGAGATGCGCGGCGACACACGTCGCGCATCCAGCGGTCAGCCACGCATCCAACGCGGCGACGCCTCGGCTCCACACCTCCACGCGTCGCACTTCCAACGGCGCGCTCAGATCCAACGGCCAGCACCGCGTCGTCACTGCGACGTCTCGGATCATGCGACGACACGCGGCGCAATCGCGACGGTGCACCGAAATCGGCGGTGGATCGGTCTCCGCCTCGTCAAAACGCCCACGACAAGACGCGATTTGGCGAGGGTACGGTGCCATCTCCGCCGCACGTTCAAATCTGAACGGCGCGGATCCTTAGGCAAAACCAGATCCAATCTCTACCGTTTAGATCTAATCTAACGGCCCACGGTACCCGAGCGGTTTACTGTTCATGGCGCGACGTGGCTCAATCCTACGCGTCCAAAAAGATCCAAGGGTTCGCATTAAATCTAGCCGCAGAATCTAGATCTAATCCCTACCGTACACATCAAGATCCAACGGTCACGATTCAATCTAAACATCTACAGAGATGGAGGCTACGTGGACTCACCAGAACCGAACGATGCAAATCGGACGGTCGGCGCGGTTCGACGAGGTTGACGGCGGCGAAGAAGCGAAGGTTGCGGAGCTAGGAAGGCGACCGGCGGCGGCGACGCTGGGCTTCTCCGGCGAGAAGAAGTGGCTCGTTCGACGCGGCTTGGCGGAAGGGTTACTCCAGTGACCTTGGCGACGGAGGAGAGAAACCGGCGGCGAAGCAAACGGCGAAAAACAGCAGCGGCACAAAGAAGCAACTACGGCGAGCACGTACGGGCGCTAGAGGGGGTCTCGGCGTGCGTGCGAGGAGTCAAAAGACGCGGCGAGAAGGTCTCGCACGACGCCTCAACGGACTTAAGGGCTGCCTCGGCGCGCGCGAATCCGCCGGCGAATGCACGGCCATCAAAGCCCGTCTCTCCGGCGATTTCGCGGGGACGGTGGCGTGGCGCAATCCGCAGCGTCCGTCTTGGCGACGATCTGAAGGCTCACGCGTGCGGTCGACGTGGTACACTCACAGGCGTTCGATCCGAATCGGACGGCTTGGGCTGGGCGGCGCTAGGGTTTGCTTGTGGCCGAGGCGGGCTAAGCACATACTGGGCTCGGCCCATTCATCGCTCAACTGATTTTAAAACATTTCACATTAAAAATAATTCTAGAAATTCAATTAAATCATTTGGAGCTTTTAAAATAGCGAGAAAAATTCGAAAAATTCAGAAATTACTTTGAGATATTTGGAACTCAATTAAAATATTTGCAATAAAACTTTGCAAAACTTTTCCATTATTCAATTGTTTTCAAGAAAAACCCTATTTGAATAAATCCAAATAAATTTAAATAAATTCCCAAAAATTCACAAAAACCAAAAAAACTCCAAAATTTAAATTAGAGCAAAAAAAATTAGGGTGTTACAGTTGGCATGCCGTGGTGCAAAAGCCGAACCACCCCAGTGAAGCTGCCTAAAACTCCTACCAGAAATCACATCACGCCGCTGATATCTACCTCGATGAGAAAAACGAGGAATATCAAGAGGGCGCGGAAAGACCGACTACGAACATCTCGGGACTAAAACTCAAAGAACTAGCATGAAAACCGAGTCCGGACGCTGCCCAAAAACAAAGCGACTCTCTAACTCGTCTAGAAGCGGCGCGTGTCTTAGGAGCACTCAAAGTCCGGGATGACCACAATACCCCTAAGAGCAAAGCAACACATTCACGCCGAGTGATCTTGGCACGCCTGAAGCAGAAATATACTAGGTGACCATCCTTCTTACAGAAGGTGCATATGTACTTCGCCTTGCTAGAGGCAGAAGCAATAGGAGTAATACCCTTCTGGTCAGAAGTCCTATGGACAACCCCAGCAGACTTAAACACGATGGTACTCACTCTGGGAGCTACCACAATCTCACCACTCTTGGAGCCGCGCACAATGGTGGGAGGATGTGCCCGAGCGTGCTCCAAGGTATCAAATCCTAGACCTTGATTGAATCTACTAATCTTGGATTGGTCTAGAATAAGATTGAGCTTCTTCTTGCCTCCAACAAACTTCTCGAGAGTGCTCATAAAATACTGGCAATCTCGAAAGAAAGAAGCTGAATGTCGACTTTTGTAGTCGGCAATAAATTTATGGGGTAGGCTCTAGATCTCAAACTCGAAGGTCACACAAGATAAGGGGTTTAGACAGGTTCAGGCTCTCGCGGAGGAGATAATACCCTAGTCCTGTGTGCAGGGATTATGCAGATCTCTTGGATCTAAGATTGCTCAATGCGCAATATGCTCTGGGCGATATGAGGTGTGCTATGCTCTTTGGCTTGATCGCTCTATGCTTGGATGATCGGATCCCTATGTTGTTGCCCGCCCTCTCCCTTATATAGCGGGGGTGGGGCGGCTTACAGAGTCCTGATCGGTTTGGAGATTCCGATCGGTTACAAGATTCTAGTCAGTTAATAGGATAGAGTTTACATCTTTATCTACCCTATTAACGACTCGGATTACAACCGTATCTATCATATCTAAATATAAGTTCAACTTCCTTTAGGATATGTCCCCTTGCGCACGGCAGCGGGGCCTGACGCGGGGAGTATCTTCTGGGCCTCCCTCTTGGGCTTGTCATGAGGGTACCCGGGTTCTTATATTCCACAGTAGCCCCCGAGTCCTTTGCGATCGAGTTGCCTCCTTCCTGGTTGCAGCTCAACTGAGTCTTGCTTCACGCCGAGTGCTTCCAGTTCTTGATGCAGCTTCCCGACTAGTTTTCCTTTATAGTGTTGTGCCCTGTTGTAGGCAAAGAGATCGTGAAGGACTCAATAGAGTTCCACGCGTTAAACTTTCTGAGTGGTTCCTAGCCCCATTATTGGAATTATGGCAGTCGGCTCATCTTGGGACATACTGTATCCCAAACGATATGTAGAAGTCAAAACGTTTTTCCCGCTCAAGGCAAAATTCAGCGCCGCTCCCTTTAAATTCATTAAATCGCGAAGTTCTTGATGTAAATCGTTGAAGCGTTGGCTCACACACGTCGTATCTAAATTTAGTTGCCCTGAAATCATGTATATGTAGAACTTAGGCAATGTAAAAACAATTCACTCAGATGTGATGTACGACTGGTGTATATATAATTTTAGAGTTTTTTACTCTTTTTCCTTATTGATTTTGAATTCATCCGAGTGGTTTGACTCTTTTTGTTTAAGCACTCTGCTCGACTAGTCTAGCCCCCGAGCGTTGGGAGTCAGCTCATGGCTCTTTTTCCCAGGCACATGTTTTGGGTGACTAAAGTTCGCCGTTCCTGGGGTCAGAGCTTCACAACTTGGAGTTATCGCACTCGGATTCACTTGCAAACGTTAAGCAAAAGAAGAAAAATACAACTCAGAAAAACATGTGCGCATGCGCACACTATTAGGTGTAGCCCCCGACTTACTTCTTAGTTGTGGGTCAACTAAGTAGCAAGTCAGGAAAGTCAACAATTTTATTTATAATGACATAATTGAGTAAAAAGCGACTTAGCTGCTTTATGCTCCATATGTTGTCAACGATCGTGCCATCTTTGCTCGGGGCGCAGGCGAAGGCTTGTAGATGAGCTGTAGGCGGCGCTCGGGGCGCAAGCGTGGCTCGTGGCCGTGCCGAAGGTGGCGCTCGGGGCTCAGGCGTAGGCTCGCGGCCGTGCCGAAGGTGGCGCCGGGCGGCGCGAGGCTCGTGGTCGCATCGAAGGTGGCGCGAAGCGCAGCGTGCCTCATGGTCGTGCGAAAGTGGCGCCGGGCGCAGTGTAGGCTCGTGGCGCGCTTAACGTGGCGCTTCGAGGCGCAGCGTAGGCTCGTGGCTGTGCGAAGGTGGCGCCGTGGCGCAGCGTGGCTCTGGCCGTGCGAAAGTGGCGCTTCGAAGCGCAGCGAGGCTCGTGGCCGTGCCGAAGGTGGCGCCGGGCGCGGCGAGGCTCGTGGTCGTGCCGAAAAGTGGCGCTTCGGCGCAGCGTGACTCTGGCCGTGCCGAAGGTGGCGCTTCGGGCACGCGAGGCTCTGGCCGTGCGAAAGTGGCGCCGGGCGCAGCGTGGCTCATGGCGTGTCGAAAGTGGCGCTTCGGGCGCAGCGTAGGCTCGTGGTCGCGAAAGGTGGCGCTTCGAAGCGCGGCGTGGCTCCGCCATGCCGAAAGTGGCGCTTCGGCGCAGCGAGGTTCGTGGCGTCGCGAAGGTGGCGCCGAACACGTGCGTAGGCTCGTGGCCGCCGAAGGTGGCGCTTCGAAGTGCGGCGTGGCTCTGGCCCGCCGAAAGTGGCGCTCGGCGCACGCGCAGCGTAGGCTTGTGGCCGTGCGAAAGTGGCGCTTCGGGACGTAGGCGAGGCTTGTTGCCGCGCGAAAGTGGCGCTCGGGGCACAAGCGTAGGCTCGTGGCCGTGCCGAAGGTGGCGCTCGGGGCGCAGGCGTAGGCTCGTGGCCGTGCCGAAGGTGGCGCTCGGGGCGCAGGAGTAGGCTCGTGGCCGTGCCGAAGGTGGCACTCGGGGTGCAGGCGTAGGCTCGTGGCCGTGCCGAAGGTGGCGCTCGGGGCGCAGGCGTTGTCTCGTGGATTTGCCGAAGGTAGGGCTCGGGGCGCAGGCGTGGCTCATGGTCGTGCCGAAAGTGACGCTCGGGGCGCAGGTGTGGCTCCTGGCCGTGCCGAAATTGACGCTCGGGGCGCAGGCGTGCCTCATGACCGTGCCGAAAGTGGCGCTCGGGGCGCAGGCGTAGGCTAGTGGCCATGCCGAAAGTGGCGCTCGGGGCGCAGGCGTAGGCTCGTGGCCGTGCAGAAATTTTGGTTAATGCAGATGGTACCTTTAGCAATTACTCTACCTGAAGATGCATCCCTAAAAGTGATTAACTCATCACCGGGGGCTCGAACTAGGGAAGAGAACCAACGAGAATCTCCGGTCATATGACGAGAACAACCGGAGTCAACAATCCAAACATCGCCCTTCCCATCCGACGAACCTGATCAAGACAAAAAAGAGAAAGATGACTCAATACTGGGATAGAGTGAAGACTTAGGAACCCAATACTGAACCATACGACACCTCAGAGTACCAGCCACAAAAGAAGACTGGACTCGAGTGTCTCTCTGACGCTCAACTCTCACACGATCAGGAGCAACTCGTAGATAATCTAGAGTCAAAGCGGGTTGGCACGCCATGGTGCAAAAGCCGACCATCCCAAAGAAGGTCTGCTGGATCTCCTACCGGAAAACACCTCACGCCGCTGATATCTACCTCGATGGGAAAAACGCGGAATATCAAGAGGATGGCGGAAAGACTGACTACGAACAGCTCCAGGACTAAAACTCAAAGAACTAGCATGAAAACCAAGTCCTGGACGCTACCCAAAAACAGGCGACTCTCTAACCTGTCTAGAAGAAGTGTGTGTCTTAGGAGACCTCAAAGTCTGGAGATGACCCTGAATACCCCTAAGAGCAGCAACACACTCACGCCGAGTGATCTTGGAGCGCCTAAAGCAGAAATCTACTAGGTGACCATCCTTCTTACAGAAGGTGAATGTGTTCTTCGCCTTGCTAGAGGCAGAAGCAATAGGAGTAACACCCTTCTGGTCAGAAGTCCTATGGACAACCCCAGCGGACCTAAACACGGTGGTACTCACTCTGGGAGCTACCACAATCTCACCACTCTTGGAGCCACGCACAATGGTGGGAGGATGCGCCGAGCGTGCTCCAAGGATCAAATCCTAGACCTTGATTGAATCTACTAATCTTGGATTGGTCTAGAATAAGATTGAGCTTCTTCTTGCCTCCAACAAACTTCTCGAGAGTGCTCATAAGATACTGGCAATATCGGAAGAAAGAAGCACAAGAAGAACAGGGGGAAGGAGAGGAAGAAGAAGAACCAGAAAGAGAAGATCTCTCAAAGACGTGCTTTTTGTTCCTCAAAGACGGCTGCCTCAATCTTGAGGGCCTCACAAGAAACACAAGGAGCATCTCTAATCCTAAGGGTTTGGTCTTCTAACTTCTTCCTAAGCTCGACATGGATTTGATCCACATCATCCTTAACCCCAACACACAGCAAGCAACCAGTTTTTGACTTAACTAGTAAGTCCTTAGCAAGTTGATCACACTTGACATTCAAAACAACATTGTCAAGTTTTAGTTGCCTACAGCCCTCACATGAGCTGACTAGGTCCTTAGAAGCATGAAATTCAAGTTCATCATTTCTAGCAGAAAGCTTTCAAAGGTGTTCACTCATGGCATCAATTTCGGCAAGCAATTTAGGGCAATTAGCACATGATGGAGTGGAGTGAGCATGAAGAAAACTAGCCTCAACAGGAATAGCATCAAAAGAACTAGTGCTAGCATTCTTCAACCTAAGACCGTCAAGTTCAGCAAGCACACTATCATGTATGGTCCTTAGGTTCTCCAACTCCACAAGAATAGCATCACATAAAGAGCAATCATCAGTGACTCGGGAGGGAGAAGATCTAAGTGAAGCTAACTCCTGAGTCAAGGTACCTACTTCCTTCTCAAGCTCCGTACACCTAGCTCTAGCTCTAGCATGAAATTTTCTTAATTTGCAGAAAGCTTGGTTGAGCTGGTCATAGGAGGGTACCTCATCCGAGTCGCTGTAGAGCTCGGAGTCACTGATGTCGTTGGTGTCGGTCGTGAAGCACATGCCGGAGAAGTCGCCGCCGCCCTTCTTCTCTTGCAGATCATCCTCGCCCTCGTCGCTCCATGTCTCCGTGTCGGAGAGGTTGATGTCATCAAGCGCGGCGAGGATGCAGTGGAAGAGCTTCTTGTTCTTGGAGAAGTTGCGGTACTTCTTCTCGTGTGCCGGTTCACGAACTGGAGGCTTCTTGTTGCGGTTCTTGTCAGTGTAGTCGTTCTTGCCTGAACCGCCAACGTTGTTCTTGCCCTTCTCCAGCTTGGGACAGTTCGCCCGAATGTGGTTGGGGCCACCACACTCGAAGCAGGTGATCATGCCACCTCTCTTCCTCTTTCTCACCCTCTTGTATGCATGAGAAAACTTGAGAGCAAGAAGAGCAAGAAGAGCAAGCTCATTTTCTGGAAATTTTCCAGTTGGTCATCGCTTAGTTCGCAAAGGGCGGAAAGAGAGAAACCAATAGAAGGATCAGAAGAAGAAGATCCAATTGGATCGGCGACCAAAGCCATCGACTAAGATTTCGTCTTCTGAGAGACGACATTGATCTCATGAGTCTTGAGGCGGGAATAAAGCCCGTCAAGAGTCAGAGTCGATAAGTCGGTGGTGTCCTTGATGGTGGTCACCTTCATCTCCCAAACCCGAAGGTCGAGTGCGGTCAAGTAAAGCCGAGCAATGTCCGAGTCAGGGTATATGCAACCAACTGCTCGGAGGTCGCTCAAAATCTTTGTAAACCGACCAAAACACTCGTCGAGACTCTCACCAGCGCGTTGATCAAATTTGTTGTACTCGCGCTTGAACTGGTCTCCTCACGCCTTGATTTGAGTAGAGCCCTCATGGTAAGCATCGAGGGTTACCCAAATCTCGTGGCGGAGCGAAGTGAGAAATCTATCATACTCATGCGGCTAAGACCACGTATGAGAATGTTCCTTGCCTTAGCATTCGCCTCAACGTCAACCATATTGATGGCGTGACATTTTCATCGCCAGGAACCTCATACGGAGTTTCACCTTCGCCATCTCGGGTAACCCTGGGCAGTGATGTATGACTCCATCCGGGAATTCCAAAAAGGAAAATCAACTCCATTAAAGATGGGAGGCTTGGTGGAATATTTGTCCGTCGCCATGGCTCTTGAGATCGGTCAAGATCTATGAAAGAGCAAAACCGGCTCTCATACCAATTGAAGGACCGAGATGGCGAACAGAGGGGGGGTGAATGGTCGCAAATAAAATTTCCCCCAAAATACTCCGACAAAAACCTCGACAAGATCGCTCAAAGGAAATCGTGAAAAACCTGAAAAACTAGACAACTATGTGTACCCCAAGCTTGTATGGATAAGTACCATAAAATATGTGGGGATTTTTGAGTCACAATACTGGTTGTCTAGTGTCCAAGATAAAGAGGAATCAATTCAAACTCTTGCTTTTAGAAAGGACATCAATTCAAATCACAAAAGTCACTTTCAGAAAAGCAAAAGCAGAATTTCCAGAACTTGTCCTCAATTTGCACAGGAGGTTGGTGGGCTTATGCAGCTCACAAAATTTTGAGACTTTTTCACCCTATGATAATCAGAGTCTTGAAGAACTCCACCAAATTTCTCCTCAAAAATCCTTACATAACAAACAGGAAAAATCTAAGAACACAGTCTGGTCAAGAACTTCGAGCAGAAAGTTTGGGGCTCGGTTTTCACCTCATGGCGCCCAAACGGTGCAACAAGTGAACTAAAAAATTTTTCTGTAAGTGGATGTCAGAGTCCCGAACCTCGTCCAACAAGAATCACTTGAAAAATATTTTGCTAGATTTTTATAGAAATCAAAAACTGACTGCTGCACGGAGAACAAGTTCTGAACAAAGTTGGAACTTGAAAGAAAAGATGTTCTCTACTCAATCCAAGAGTGCAAAAGAGATGTAAAACCATATGAACACACTCAAAACATCCAAGATCAGCAGCATTTAGAAGGAGGGGAGGCAAATCCAAATTACATGAAAGTAAATTGCGAGAATATAACTGCGGGAAAGTAAATGCTGAATTTAAATTGCGTAAAGTAAAGACATAATGTAAATGCGCAAAATAAATTCAGAGGTGGATGGATAAAACTTTAATTTCTGGAAGGAGAGGTTACAAAGCCTCACTTTTATGTGGGCAAAGCTCAAAGGAGCATTCACAAACCTCAAAACCTTCAAGGGAAGGAGGCTACCCCTCCACCCCTATTTATACTACTCTTGGGCCACCTACCACCCTTGGATGAGTCCCTCAACCCTAGAGCACTCATCTAAGGGCTAGGATTAACCCACACAAACAGCCATGCAAGGGCTAACCCAAATCCCACACACATACCGGGTTTTCTTGCACGGTTTTCAAAGCAACTACCTAGACCCGCTAAACTATCAACTAGACCTCAATCCGATGGCCCTCATTGATCCACGTGGCATCTAGCTAGCATCATCTCCTTTCCTTGTCTTCTTGACTTGCCCGAACTCCGTCTCCGATCATCTTCCGGCGATCTCCCAACCGTCTGGACCTCCGACGCTCCTCGCCTAGTCCCGGTCATCCTTCGCCTCACCATGACCTAACACCGTCGTCCTGCAACCATCAAAGACAAGGAAAAACCTTTCATAGCTATGCCCACAATGATATGCAATAAACCCACCCAACTCATCACTACCGCGCCCATACGGCCGGTACTGCCACTCCTAGCAGAGACAACTCAAATTGCTTCATTTTGAAAATCAATCCAACTCAAACTCAAACTTGAGCACACCTTGCTCAAATAAAGTCAAATACTCATCACAAACATGGATGGACCTCCACATGGTCCTTCAGAAGCACAAGAAGAACAGGGGGAAGGAGAGGAAGAAGAAGAACCAGAAAGAGAAGATCTCTCAGCACGTGCTTTTTGTTCCCTCAGCACGGCTGCCTCAATCTTGAGGGCCTCACAAGAAACACAAAGAGCATCTCTAATCCTAAGGGTTTGGTCTTCTAACTTCTTCCTGAGCTCGACATGGATTTGATCCACATCATCCTTAACCCCAACACACAGCAAGCAACCAGTTTTTGACTTAACTAGTAAGTCCTTAGCAAATTGATCACACTTGACATTCAAAGCATCATTGTCAAGTTTTAGTTGCCTATAGCCCTCACATGAGCTGACTGGGTCCTTAGAAGCATGCAATTCAAGTTCATCATTTCTAGCAGAAAGCTTCTTAAGGTGTGAACTCATGGCATCAATTTCAGCAAGCAATTTAGGGCAATTAGAGCATGATGGAGTGGAGTGAGCATGAAGAAAACTAGCCTCAATAGGAATAGCATCAACAGAACTAGTGCTAGCATTCTTCAATCTAAGACCATCAAGTTCAGCAAGCACACTATCATGTATGGTCTTTAGGTTCTCCAACTCCACAAGAACAACATCACAGAGAACACAGTCATCAGTGACTCGGGAGGGAGAAGGTCTAAGTGAAGCTAACTCCCGAGTCAAGGTACCTACTTCCTTCTCTAACTCAGAACACCTCGACCTAGCCTTAGCATAAAACTTGCCTAATTTACAGAAGACAGCATTTAACTCGTCGTAGGTGGGTACCTCATTCGTGTCGCTGTACAGCTCGGAGTCGCTGATGCCATTGGCGTCGGCCATGAAGCACATGCCGGAGAAGTTGTCGCCGCCTTTCTTCTCTTGCGGATCATCCTCGCCCTCGTCGCTCCATGTCTCCGTGTCAGAGATGTTGATGTCGTCAAGCGCAGCGAGGACGCGGTGGAAGAGCTTCTTGTTCTTGGAGAAGTTGCGGTACTTCTTCTCGTGCGTCGGTTCACGAACTGGAGGCTTCTTGTTGCGGTTCTTATCGGTGTAGTCATTCTTGCCTGAACCGCCAACATCGTTCTTACCCTTCTCCAGCTTGGGACAGTTCACCCGAATGTGGCTGGGGCCACCATACTCGAAGGAGGTGATCATGCCACCTCTCTTCCTCTCTCTCACCCTCTCGTATGCATGAGAGAATTTGCGAGCAAGAAGAGCAAGCTCATTTTTTGGAAATTTTTCCAGTTGGTCATCGCTTAGCTCGCAAAGGGTGGAGAGGGAGAGACCGACAGAAGAATCAGAAGAAGATCCATTGGGATCGGTGACCAAAGCCATCGATTGAGATTTTATCTTCCGAGAGACGACATCGATCTCACGAGTCTTGAGGCGGGGATAAAGCCCGTCAAGAGTTAGAGTCGATAAGTCGGTGGTGTCCTTGATGGTGGTCACCTTCATCTCCCAAACCCGAAGGTCGAGTGCGGTCAAGAAATGCCGAGCATTGTCCGAGTCAGAGTATATGCAACCAACTGCTTGGAGGTCGCTCAAGATCTTTGTAAACCTACCAAAACACTCGTCGAGACTCTCACCAGCGCGTTGATCAAACTTGTTGTACTCGCGCTTGGCTGGTCTGCCTCACAGTCTTGATTTGAGTAGAGCCCTCATGGTAAGCATCGAGGGTTACCCAAATCTCGTGAGCGGAGCGAAGGTGAGAAATCCTATCATACTCACCGCGGCTAAGACCCTGTATGATAATTTTCCTTGCCTTAGCATTCGCCTCAACGTCAACCTTATTGATGGCCGTGACATTTTCATCAGCAGGAACCTCATACGGGAGTTTTACCTTCTACCATATCTGGTAGCCCTGGGCAGTGATGTATGACTCCATCTGGGACTTCCAAAAAGGAAAATCAACTCCTTTAAAGATGGGAGGCTTGGTGGAATATTTGTTCGTCGCCATGGCTCTTAAGACCGGTCAAGATCTATGAAAGAGCAAAACCGGCTCAGATACCAATTGAAGGACCGAGATGGTGAACACAGGGGGGTGAATGGTCACAGATAAATTTTCCCCCAAAATACTCCAACAAAAACCTCGACAAGATCGCTCAAAGGAAATCGTGAAAAACCCGAAAAACTAGACAACCATATGTACCCCAAGCTTGCATGGATAAGTACCATAAAATGTGTGGGGATTTTTGAGTCACAATCCTGGTTGTCTAGTGTCCAAGATAAAGAGGAATCAATCCAACTCTTGCTTTTAGAAAGAACATCAATTCAAATCACAAAAGTCACTTTCATAAAAGCAAAAGCAGAATTTCCAGAACTTGTCCTCAATTTGAACCGGAGGTTGGTGGGTTTCTGTAGCTCACCAAATTTTGAGAATTTTTCTCCCTATGAGAATCAGAGTCGTGAAGAATACACCAAATTTCTCCTCAAAAATCCTTACAGAAAAAACAAGAAAAATCGAAGAACACAGTCAGTCAAGAACTTCGAGCAGAAAGTTTGGGGCTCGGTTTTCACCTCATGGCGCCCAAACGGTGCAACAAGTGTACTCCAAAAATTTTATGCAAGTGGATATCAGAGTCCCGCACCTCCTTCAAGAAGAATCACTTAAAAAGGATTTTTTTCATATTTTTATAAAAAAAAATACTAAATGCTGCGCAAGGAACAAGTTCTGAACAAAGTTGGAATTTGAAAGAAAAGATGTTCTCTACTCAATCCAAGAGTGCAAAAGAGATGTAAAACTGAACACACTCAAAACATCCAAGATCAACAGCATTTAGAAGGAGGTGAGGCATATCCAAATTGCGTGAAAGTAAATTGCGAGAATGTAATTGCGGGAAAGTAAATGCTGAATTTAAATTGCGTAAAGTAAAGACATAATGTAAATGCGCAAAATAAATTCAGAGATGAATGGATAAAACTTTCATTTCTGGAAGGAGAGGTTACAAAGCCTCACTTTCATGTGGGCAAAGCTCAAAGGAGCATTCACAAACCTCAAAACCTTCAAGACGAGGAGGCTACCCCTCCACCGCTATTTATACTACTCTTGGGCCACCTACCACCCTTGGATGAGTCCCTCAACCCTAGAGCACTCTTCTAAGGGCTAGGATTAACCCACACACACCGCCATGCAAGGGCTAACCCAAAACCCACACACATACCGGGTTTTCTTGCACGGTTTTCAAAGCATACTACCTAGACCCGCTAACCTATCAACTAGACCTCAATCTAACGGCCCTCATTGATCCACGCGGCATCTAGCTAGCATCATCTCCTTTCCTTGTCTTCTTGACTTGCCCGAACTCCGTCTCCGATCATCTTCCGGCGAACTCCCAACCGTCTGGACCTCCGACGCTCCTCGCCTAGTCCCGGTCATCCTCCACCTCACCATGACCTAGCACCGTCGCCCTGCAACCATCAAAGACAAGGAAACTCCTCACATAGCAATGCCCACATTTATATGCAATAAACCCATCCAACTCATCACTACCGCGCCCATACGGCCGGTACTGCCACTCCTGCAGAGACTACTCAAATTGCTTCATTTTGAAAATCAATCCAAATCAAACTCAAACGTGAGCACACCTTGCTCAAATAAAGTCAAATACTCATCACAAACATGGATGGACCTCCACATGGTCCTTCAACGTGACAATGGCTAATATGTGGAGCTTAGAGGGTTAGTGTATATCCTATACAATCTGATAATTCTAGTTATTATAATGATAAGTAATAATCCAAACTAGCATTTACAAGCCCTAGTTGCCGATCTCAAATATATAAGTGAATTTCAAGGCAATACACGTGCAAAGATAATGGCACTTATGCAATCAAGGAATGAGCTATGAAATATAAGTGAGTCACGAAAGCTCTATTGCACAAGTCATAGAGAGACTATAGCTTATTGCTTTAAGAATATAAAAAGGGCACAAGATTACTCATTAATTAATACAATTACGTGATCTAAAAATTTCGAACACAAATTTGGGTTTTTCTCAAATATTGCGACTGACCACTACTTTCTTTTCTTGGCCTTTTTGGCTCTTTCTTCTTTTTTTTGTGACTTTCGGCCAGCTCCAGTATGAAAAAAGTTTAGAAATCCCCAACTTGATGTTTCAAGATAATATGATAATGTGATAATTCAAGATTATGCAATGTATCAATATGAACAGCCCTAAGCAATATCAAATAGCTAGTCTCAATTGGGATCAAAGTATTCGAAAAGTATGAATTTGGTTCCCAAAGGTATGTGTACTGATATTTTTGTGATTTTATATTGTGGACACTACTGGACTCAAGAACTAAACGGAACAAGCTAAAACTTCAAAACAATCCAAGAAACCCTAATTTTGTTTTTAGGGCAACACAGTTGTCGCCAAGATTAATTTTTGAAAATGACCGAATCTGGAAGGTTCACTATGGAATTAATTAAATATTATGTCCTAAGCTTTCAATAGAGTACAAGAATACAAAAATCCAAGTTTGTATGAAAACGTTATGAGCAAAACACCAAACTGGACTGAATTGACACAAAAAGCTACGTGAAGGAAAAATGATCAACAACTAATGCAAATAATCTAATGGATCAAAACCTAGCAAAACTCACTAAAACTATAGATTAAACTAAGGGTTTAATTTTTGTGGGGTAATTTTTGAAATAGGACAGAAAAATAAAACTAATTTAGGGATAGAAATTCGTCACCACTCAACCATGCTATGATACAAAGATGATATCGGGGGCGGCCGGGGGGGGGTCGCCCAATCTTGTGATGACGAATAATATAACTCGAACCCATGAACCCTAACAAATACTGGCGCCAACCACCATCTTGATACGGTAACCTGTAACACGTGAATTCGCCCAAAAACACGCTTTATTCCTCGTCTACTTGACCATGCGAATGTAGATATACGCTTCCTTGCAATCGCTTCGAAGAAGTTGCAAGAATAATGGTGATAACTTTATATTAGAACTCTCTATTCTAATGGGGCATTGGAGCACAAGCCATAGAATTAAGAGTATATCTTTAATATGAAAATTCATGGTTATTTTTACAATGGAGGGAGTACACTCATATATACATATGAGAGGGGGCATGAATAATATTTGGTATGAACAGTGCACAGTGAACAATACCGTGTGTGAAATCATATGCTGAAAAACTGGCTTAGCAATGAAATTGGCATTGCAAAGTGGTTGTGTTCATGACATGTACTGTTTCAGATGTTTACTTGATATGCTTGTGATAGCATGGTAATGTTTTTGCTTGATGCATGCGCTCATGTGAGTGGTTGCATGGATTGACTTTGAGTCAAGTCGTGGACTTGTGCTCGGATTCGTTTCTTGTTTATTCGTGTGCAGGTGTTGCTCGAGGGCGAACGTGGTCAATGACGGGACCGGAACTAGGTTCATGGAGGAACTGAGGTTCAAGACTAGATTCAGGGAGGAATCGAGGTCTTGATGGTCAAGGATGTCATGCGGGACGTTCGGGCTAGAGAGCGGTGCACATGGAGGCTGGTTAGTCACGCGAGAGCGGCAGGTGAGCCGTACGTGTGCATGTATGATTTTTGGGTAGCTTGCATGTATTGGGCCGTGTTGGGCCAGGTGGATATGCATTCAAACTGTTGCTCATTATAAATAGGAGAGGGATGTCTCCTGTTTAGGCGAGAGAGCTGAGTATTAGGATTTGTACTCTTTTGTTTGGAGTACTGTAACCAGACTAGATGAAAAGAAATAAAAATCAATTTCTTCCCTACGGCTACGGTGTTTTTTGCCCTGTGGTTAGATTAATTCCCTGTGTGACTTGAAGATCTCCCGGCGGCAACACCAATCCAGGCAAAGGAAAAAATCGGTGATACGGTATTCGTGCTACAGTGAATCACGATTTTGCTACAGTGGTATTGCGCTTACCGGTCATACGCGCTTTGCTACTGTAATCCGTTCTGGTTTTGTTTGCCCGGTTTTGGTTTTTATAGATTAATTCTTTGTTTCTCTTGATTCAACGAGTTTAATCTTAGTGTGACCCATCCAAAACCTTCCTGGCACATCAACTTAGTGTCTCTCAAAGTTTTGTTTGTTAATCTTTTGTAGATTGTGATTAATCACAAAATTAGGATTAGGTCAGTTCTCGTTATAATCTGTCATAGTAAGCTTACGAGGTTAATAATTTTTTATCTGTAGGTCCAATCGAGCTGATTAATTTTTTTTTTAGATTCGTATTGGAATCTAGTTTCTACAGTTCAAATTGCAGGTCAATCCGACGGTTGGATCTACAGGAATTCATGATATACCAAATGCATCTACTATGTTTGGTTGAATACGAAGCAATTTTTTGAGTCCAAATTGGGGTGGATTTTTAGTAGATCAAAAATTTGATTTTAGCTTCCACGCAATCATTCACCCCCCTCTGATTGCTAGTTTAGTGTATATCGATCCTACACTATGTAGGAAGTTTCCATGTGAAGTACTCATCTTTCTATGTTATTGTGATCCATTCCCTTGTTTGTAGATGGCTGAATTTTCTCCTTCCTTCCCTTCTTGTTCTCTTTCCTTTTTTCTTTCATCTTTCCTTTCTTCTTTGATGGCATATATGGAAGGTTCCTTTCCTTCTTCTCCTTCCTTCTTTCTTGCTTCTTTCCTTTTTTCTTTAATGGCATATATGGAAGGAGATAGATGGGCCCATAGCCACATGGGCTGCATTGAATTGACATAGTCCATGCCTCCGAGTGTTCCTGTGTGTTTTTCGGTACTAGTAATATTCATGTTGTCTCCTTTTGGTGCCCATCATCCCTCACCTCCCGCTGGGCACACCATGTTCCAACAATATATATGAGCGTGTCCGCATCACTTAGCGTCGGTTGTGTTTTGGTTGGTAGCTTGGATCGTCAGGGTTGTCTCCACAAATCAAGAGTTATCCATCTCACCGAAAGATCGGGCCTCTATAAACCTCATCACTGCCTCCCAATGTCGCTTTCCTAGTTTTGCCATAAACTTGCTGAGTTGACTAACAGAATATGCCAAATCAAGCCTTGTACAAACCACTATATACATTAAACAACCAATTGCACTAGCATATTGAGCCTTTGCACATCTCTTGAATTTCCTTGTCTGATTGAGGACAAAATTCAAAAGAAAGATTAAAGTGTTGTACTAATATAGTACTTACTAGTTTGGGCTTGCTCATATCAAACTGCCCCAAAACCTTTTCAACAAACTCTTCTGAGACAACCATAGTTTTTCTTGAGTTTCTATCCTTGTGTATCTCCATGCCCAAAATTTTCTTTGCTGCCCCTAAGTCTTTCATATTAAATTCTTAATTTAATAAACCCTTCAAACCAATCACATCATGCATGTGCTTTGCAAAAATTAGCATATTATCAACATATAGTAGTAGAAAAATAAATGAACCATTATCAAGGCATCGAATATAACACACCAATTATACTCAACTCACATCACTTGTAGCCAATTTGCAACATGTAGAAGTCAAAATGTTTGTACCACTACCTTGGAGACTACTTCAACTCATACAATGACCATTTTAACTTGCAAACCAAGTGGTGATTTTCCGATTGAGTGAACCTTTCTAGCTGTTCCATGTAGATTTCACCATGCAAAAATGATGTTCATATCGGTTTGTTTCAAGTGCAAATCCCAACTAGCTACCAATGCAAGAACTATCTTGATAGAAGTATGCCTCACAACCGGGGAGAATACCTTATCATAATCAATCCCTTTTTTTAATACCCTTTTGCAACTAACCAAGCCTTGAACTTTTCCCCTTTCTTTTCTAATAATGCAAGCTTTCTCTTGTGTATCCATTTGCACCCAATGGCCTTCTTACCCTGAGGAAGATGAACTAGATGCAAAGTCTGATTCTTCTATAAATACTTCATTGCAGTCATCCACATATTGTAAGGACCGGATTTCCAAATCCGAACCCTCTGTATATAACCTATGCTAGTCCAAGAAAAGCTAGCACACACAGTGGAAATAGTGATGACAACACATCCATACCATGAATCAAAAAATATTAATTTAGCAAAAAGGTATCAGCCTTATGACCAACCATTACAAATAAACAGCCTCATGTCTTGAGTTCGATAAAGTAACAGCGGAAATGAAATAAACAACAACAGGATAAGGCCATCTATTTGCCCAACAGGCAATCGACTGGGATACGCGTCCTAGCAATCCGGATCACCTTCGTTGTAACCACAAGCAAAGAACTCGTAGTCACCTTCAGCTTCTGCACACTACTCTGTGGAAAGTTGGGTTGTTGCAAGGGTGAGTAGAAAATGTACTCTGCGAGTCTTTGAAACATAATGCATGATAACTATATGCAATGCTAAACAATTGAAGGCATAATTTGACTCTTTTAGCATAAAGCAAAGTTCAACTTTAAATACGAATAGTAATTTCACAAAGCAACATTTGACCAAAATGTAATTGTAATAATTGAATTTGATTTAACAACTAAAACAGGTTCCATCTACCTGACTAGCTCCATCTGCCAAACCATAATCCGAGAGTTCCATCTACTCACGGATTCCCAAATCATCATTTTTATTTAAAACAAAAACATAAAATCTACAATGTGCAAGCGTACCTCGCCTGCCCTTGACTGTGGACACAGCTATTTAAGTAGTTTTAACTCTGTAGAGTGTGTACACCTTTACCTACAAGACATGATCATCTCTTGTTGCCAAGCTATTAACACACTTCTTTTGTGTGTCGGCAGAGAGATCATGACAAGGCCTTCACAATGTACAACCTTGCTATTAACCTCGCCCGCTAAGGTTTCACTGCCGAAGGGTTCAATCTGTCCAGTCGGAAGCCCCCTCTTGCGCCTGCCTTCATCTGGCACCCACCAACTGGCGAAGCTAATAATGAGACGCACAAATTAGTTAGCCAGGTCGTACCCATATAGACTTGTGGTTGTACGGTAGTGCTTGGTCTATGGTAACAACTTCGGTCCTTAATTGACTAGGGCGGAACATTCACTTTTCAAGGTCTCGTGCTTCCTGCACCCGCCAAACATCCATCCGCCCCGATCTAAACAATTTTCCATTTTATTTCATTTAAATAATAGCTGCGATACCAATTGCCGCAACTTCACAAATGAGTTTAAACAATGTTTGAAATGATTCCCATAATGGCATAATACCGAAATGTTTAAGCTGGACTAAGCAATTCTACTGTCCTATGCTATTCTACTGGTTATCACAAAATAAAATAGCTAATATCATCTAGGGTGGCAAAGGTTCGACATGATCAATGCCAACAAGGGTATAACAGATTTTGGAAATTAACTAGACCTTAAAATTTTATGTAAAGTGCCTTGCATAACTGTAAGCATGCATAATTTAAAACAACATAACAATTTTATAAATCTGGTATCAACATATTCAAGAAAGACTTGCCTTCACTACCTCCTGCTGGTCCTACGTCTGTCTGTTGACTTGGCTGAGCTTCAACGTTGTCATCTACACACGAAATGAGAACAAATAAATAAAATAAATACAAATAAAATTTAGAAATTGAAAATATTGGTACTAAAAGGTAGATCTTGAATTTAGATGAATTTAGAAATTTGAATCACTCGAATCGGTGCTCGAACGAAGGAGAATGGGCTCTCGGAAGATTCTTGGATTAGAAAATAAGAGAAAATAGAAAGAGGAGAGATGGTGAACTGTGTTTTCCATGTGGCACCCTCTGATTTGCTGGGATTTTCGGGATTTTATAGAAAATAAGAAAAAGGAAAAGAAATTCACCGACACGTGGGGCCCACATGTCGGTGACTCGGCTCACGGTGGACTGCTTCCACGAAGGGGAGCTAGGGCTGACGTGGATGCCACGCGGCAGATTAGGGCTGACGTGGTAGCCACGTGCACTGACGCGGTTGCCACGCAGCAGGTGACGCGATGCGGGCGCTGGAGTCAAGGCGGCGTTGACCTGGCCGAACACGAGGAGACGCAGCGCTGAGGTGGCTCGGAAGCGAGCGACGCGTGGCGCTAACGCGGTGCCAGTGTAGCACGGGTGGCGCCGACGCAGCGGTGGCATGGCACACCATAGGTGGGGAAGAAGGCTTCGTCCTGGGGGAAAACGCGATGAGACGGCTCGGGCTTGGGGGCAAAATGCAGTGCGCGACGCGGGGAAACCGACAAGACCAAAGAACGCAACAGAGTCTCAACGGAGGCGATGGACGGCGGTGGGGAAGACCAATGGGCATGATGGCGTGAGATGATGGCTAAGTTTCACCATTTGGTGGTGGAAACACACAGCGAAGTTCGGGAAAAGGAAGAGGGGAGTGTGGCAGCCTTTATAGGCACGGAAGCCGATCTAGGCCTGCCCGAATACAGCGCGGTAGGCGCGAGATTCGCGGTGACAGGAACGGGTGAATCGGGCGACGGCGGAGCTCACATGGAAGACAGGTGGCAAAGGCTGATATGCGGGCCCCGCTTAACGCCTTGATGGCGCGAGCGATCACCGCATAACCGGGCGGAAGAGGAGCAATGGATCGGTCATGAGCGGGCCGGGCTAGAGGCGTAAGAGGGTGATGCGGATATGCACATGTCTAGTACTTTCTGGTTTAATATTTCAATTAACAGGGAAGAATTACTAAGCCGCATCAAATATCAACAAGTGAATCATTTCCTTATGAAAACTTTGTTGTATTTCCACAAGAATTTTATACTACCTAATATAGGGTGCTTGCTTGTTTTTAGGTATGAAGATTGCACAAAAATCAATATTGGTGTCAAACTACGTAAATGTATTATGGTAGATCCCAGTGGGAGGCGAGGGAGGACGGCAGCCACGTGGAGACACTATTCATATGCACTATTTATGTACTTCATATCCTTCCATATATACCATCAAAGAAGAAAGGAAAGAAGCAAGAAAGAAGGAAGGAAAAGAAGAAAAGGAAGGACAGATATTAGCAATCTTCAAGTAAGAAAAGAGATCACCATGACAAGGCAAGAGATATGGACAATCTTCAAACAAGGAAAGAGATCACCATACCTTGGCAAGAAGGGATTTCAGCAATCTCCAAGAAAGGAAGGTGATCACCACAACATAGCAAGTGGAGATTGATCACCTGTTATTGAAAGATCGAGATGGCGATCAGAGAGGGGGTGAATGATCCCAAATTAATTTTTATCCCTCAAAGAAGATCACAAAAGAACTTCTTCACCCAAAGAAACCAAGCCAACACCCTTAACAATCAAATGGAAATGGAAGAATCAATTTTCTTAGTTTTCAGCCTTCGGCCGGTACTACCGCCCATGTGGAGCGGTACTACCGGAGTACTATAGCTGCAATAAAAACATGCATATGAAAAGTGTTTTCAGCACGGGTTCAAAAGGAAAATTGATGAATCTTTTGATCCGTTGATCCAAACTCAATGAAACTTGGTAGATGAGATCCTAAGGATGTCAGGAACTTATTTCAACCTTCAATCACAAGGATTGACATCAAAGTTCCGACCTTTTTGTCGAGGAAGGAAGAACGCACCAAGTTTCAACAAAACTCGAAAGAACTTCGATCAAGGCTGGCTCGTGGGGCTATGATGATCAAGATGATCTTGAATGACTCCCCACACGTCCCAACAAGCAAAAGACCATGAAGAAACTCAAGGAAACACAATCGTCAAGATCAAGCATTCAGGAACGTCACGAACACCTTGCAAGAAAAATGGATGGATGGCCTAGGTGATTGGAACATAATTTGAAAGAGAGAATTAATCATCAACCTCAGCAAAAGATTAGTAAGCAATTAGGAGAGGAGGCAAATCGAAATTGCATAAATGTAAATTGCACGAAAGTAAATGCGGAATTTAAATTGCATAATTTAAATGCGTAAAGGAAATTGAGTAAGAACATGAATGAAAAACTTTTTATTTCTGTAAGGAGAGATTACAAAGCCTCACATTCTTGTGGGCAAAGCTCAAAGGAGCATCAAAAACCTCAAAACCTTCAAGGGGGAAGGCTACCCCTCCAACCCTATTTATACAACTCTTGGGCCACCTACCACCCTTGGATGAGCCTCTAAACCCTAGAGCACTCCATCAAGGGCTAGGAATGACCCACTCAGCTATGCAAGGGCTAACCCAAAACCCACACACATAACGGGTTTTCCTGCACGGTTTTTCAAAGCACACTAACTAGACCCGCTAACCTATCAACTAGACCATGATCCAATGGCCCTCATTGATCCATGCAGCGGCTAGCTAGCATCTCATCCGTTCCTTGTCTTGACGGCTTGCCACGACTCCATCTCTGATCATCCTCCAGCGATCCCCGACCGTTTGGACCTCCGACGCTCCTCGCCTAGTCCCGGTCATCCTTCGCCTCACCATGATCTAGCATCGTCGACCTGCAACCATCAAAAACAAGGAAACTCGTCACATAGCATTGGCCACAAAGATATGCAAGAAATTCATCAAAGTCCACACTTTGAAATTCATCTTTGTTCATTTTGGCCGGTGCTACTGCCCTCAGGCTGGTAGCACCGCCCATGGTGGACCGTTGCTACCGCTCTCAGGTCAGTAGCACCGCTCTGTGCAAAGACCCGAAAAATGCTCTCTTTGGTTTTTCCACACCGCACTTGGGTCCGGTGCTACCGCTCACCTGATAGCACCGCGCTACCAAGGCCGGTTGCACCGCCTGGCCAGAAACCTCAAAAACACACCCTCTCTGGAAATATTGCACCGGCCATTTGGTTCGGTGCTACCGCTCGCCCGGTAGCACCGCGCTATCATGGCTAGTAGCACCGGGAAAAAAGAGAAGACCTCAAATTGCTTCCATTTGAAAATCCATTTAAAATCAAACTCAAACAAGAGGAAACCAAGCTCAAATTTAGTCAAATACTCATCACAAATCTGGGTAGACTTCCACATGGTCCTTCAATCTCCCCCTTGATGAGTATATTGACAAACACAACAAAAGGCATATGTTTTTGAGTTTGAGGAGGATGAAGAAGAAAGCAATTTTTAGTTGCAAAATCAAACTGGTCCAAAGATAAGAATTGATATCATGACCAAGTTGACACAAGGGATTTTGGAGCTAAAACTAAACTCAAGAAGGTTTAGATTTTGTAGTTAATTTTTAAGAAAGAGCAAGTTTTCAACAAAAGACTCTAAAATCCATCCATACATGTCAAATGTGATTATGAGATTATGATCCAAAAGAAGTAGCAAAGTTTTACAAAGATCATAATAACCAAATAAGCATTCACATTTTTATCTTTTTAATGATGCTTTTTCTACGTTTTCTCCCCCTTTTTGACAATATAGGCATCATTTTTTTTATGTATGCATGAAATGCAATTTAAAGAGTTTTGAAGATTATCCAATTGATCATAATGGAAAGATATTACGCCAAGCTTGTCAATTTCAGAATATGACTAAACTAAGACATGCCGAGACCAATACATTTTGTGAAAAATCTTAGTTTACAATATTCATTTTAGCAAGATTTCACACGTGCAAAACTTAGCAAAGTTTCAAAGCTAGAAGCAAAACCACTCAAGGATCAAATGGAAAACCAAGAGTTCAACCTACTCAACACTTTGGTAAATCTTGAAGTGCATATAAGGTCCTTTGAGCTCATTTTTCATGTAATGCAAAAAAAATTTCAATTAAAGACATAGCGGGGTGCAAATGTTTGATATTTATTTGCATTCTTTACCCACTTTTATGTTTTTGTTATTTGCATTTCTTTTTAAAGATTAACTCAAGCCATTTTCGATTATCTCAAGAGTAACTCTTAAGAGAATAATCTTGGTCATACACAATATATTCGAAGTTCATTCTAAGTGCAATGGAAAGCAGTCTCGTGAATATAAAGTGTTGAGATCAATTTTGCACAAAAGAGTCAAATTTTTCTTGATTTCAATTTAGCACATATGAGCAATTTTGAAAGACTCAAATATGGATCAAGCAAGTTTTACCCAAGTTGCTATAGGGACTCTATAGAACTCCAAAATATCAGTAATTATGGTAAATACCCCTAGAGATGAAACATAGCAAGAAAAAGCAACATGTTTAATCAAATTTTTATTTAAATCTTTCAAATTTTCAAGCTTAGCATGATAAATGAACTTGGACATATCTAAGCTAGTGATTTTCTTCATAGGATATAGCATGATGTATTTCATGAAGATTGAGTCAATTGGACAAAGCTCATAAAACAGAAAATGCAGTCTAAAAGATTCCCAAACTCCCCCTCAACAAGTGAATCAGTTTTAAGCTCAAATTTGGTTAAAGTCGAGTTATTATCAAGATTAGGCATAAGGAAAACCCAAGTGAACTCAATAACAACCAGAAAGACAGAAAGAGGAGAGGAAGTCGAGAAACTGCAAGTTGGAAAGCTATAGAGCATAGATAAGATAGAAGAGGCTCATTACGGCTGAGACTCGCTCTTATCTTCCCTAGTGACTAACATAGGGAAGCTGATTCTAGATCTCAAACTAAAGAGTGCACACAGACCCTGTCTACCCAGGAGGCCCAACACCTGCTAGACTTATAAGACTGTGAGGAAACTCAACCTAGAGAGAAAAGAGAACAGCTAATCACGCGTGATAGCAACCTAAAGCACAAGATAAGAGGTCCATACAAAGTATGCCAGAAGTCTAAGTGAGTGAACTCAACTCAAGAAAATAAGCCCAAAATCACCCAAAAGAAACACAAAGAAAAGAAAAGCAAAGCTGGAAGAGAACATATTATACATAACATACAAACCAGCTCCTCCTCACGAAAGGCCATAAGGGCTCACGACTCCAAGCTCACTCCTCAAGGCAACAAATCTGGAGCTATCCAAAAGCTTGGTGAAGATATCGGCTAACTGAAGATCACTCTCTATAAACTGAAGCGCGATATCACCCTTCTCCACATGGTCCCTAAGGAAATGATATCTAATATAAATGTGCTTGGTCCGAGAATGTTGCACTGGATTTTTAGCAATGCAAATAGCAGAAGTGTTGTCACAAAAAAGTGGCACACTCTCTATCTCTAACTCAAAGCCCCACAAGGTCGATCTCATCCAGAGCACCTGGCTACAGCAACTGGCTGTAGCAACATACTAGACCTCAGCAGTGGACTGTGCAACTCCGGACTGCTTCCTAGACGACCAAGAAACAAGATAAGTGCCAATGAATTGGCAAGTGCCAGAAGTGCTCTTCCTATCTGATGGGAAAGGTGGCCCGATCTTCCGACAGGTAGTAGTAAGTTGATTGGAGAACTCGACATTGACGATCCGGCTTCCAATCAAAACTAACTCGAACCCTGCAATCGCTACACCACGGCTCCTTTGGTTATCAACCACGCACAAACACGGTTGACCTCACCAAGAAGGCTTATTCCTACATGCGAATCGAGAACACAAGCAAGAATGTAGAAGATGAAATCTGAAATTGCGAATAATATTAAGCACACGAGTTGGGGTTCAATAATCCGATGAATGGCGAAAAACTGACAAAGTGTCTGGTTGTAATATAAGCAAAACCCATCTATTCTAGTGACGGCTACTGAATATGTATGAGGAAGAGGGCAAGGGGGTGGCCGTGAAACCCTAGGTCGTACAAGGCCTTTGGGCCTAAGTAGAGGTGTTGCAGCACCCGGCAGATTCTGTTCGTCATATTGTTTTGATGATTCCCGTCGATCCAAAAGGAGTTTGGACGTGAAACCACTTCCGTTGGAAATCTCTCGTGGTGGGCTTCTCCGTAGAGTCCAAGAACGCCTCAATTGGACTTCATATGACCTAGATATAGTCATTTTTAGTTGGACTGCTCCTGGGGGCCGAACTGGACTCGTGAACGAATTGGGCTTGATCTTTGGGTGGGCTTGGAGCATCATAAGTTGTTGGGCCTTTGTCTTGGCCTGAGATAGAAGCATGGCTTGCTGAGCCGGCATGGTCTCATCATCCTCCCCTTCTTGATTTTGAGTCATCCTCGACTCAAGCTCATTGGTCTGCAAAAGGTTAGTAACAAGAGGCGGCAAAGAAACCAATATATTCTTTGGTTGTTGATAGTATGACACATTAAAAGAAGGTTTTAAAATGGTACAAATATAAAGTCGATGCACCATGTACTTTCCTTTATCATTATGTTTGCGCATAGCATGAAAACTAACATTGGATGACCATGACAAATTAGCAGGCATAGCAAATCTCTCCTCTAAATAATTGAGATCACATATGACATCAAAATCAATATAACCCAAAGTATTCAAGGAAGACAACAGTTTAATCTCATCCTTTTCATTAGCAAGTTGAATAACATGTTTATTTTCAGCACACGTGTTTAGACCAGAAATAAAACTGACATGTTCAACGACTAGTTGAGGCATGGATATAAATGACGTATTATCACACAACACTTCTTTATCACTAGGGACACTAAGACAATCATATTGTGATAAAGGTGATTTAGTTTGAGTGTCCACTAACTGCTGTTGTAGCATAGCATCAGTAGTGGCCAAATTTAGCACATCAAGAGAATTCTCTCCTCGTTTGAAAATAGCACATATGTCGTTACCTTTGTTTTCTATCTCAGCCAATTTAGGCATATCATGATATGTACATTCTTGAGGTATGCATGGGATAGCAAGTATCTCCTACTCCTCCTTCTCTTGCGTGTTTTCCTTCTCGTTCTTATTCTCAATGTCCTGTGAAAAGTTAGTAGCAAGTGGAAACTCGACAAGATGCCGTTCTTCCAAAGAAAATTCTTTACTTTGGCAATTATAAACATTAATTTCAGCAAGATGTCTTTCATATTCAATTTGATTTTCAATCTCACAAACAAGATTAAATAAACTAGAGAGAGAACTGTATTCCTTATTAACAAGAATACCCTAAATTTTCATATCAAGTCCATTTAAGAATTTTATTTCCTTAGCTTTTTCAGATTCATCTAAACCACAACGCAACAACAAAGTTTCTAATTCCTCGTAATATGACTTGACAGTTTTATCACATTGTTGTAGACATTGCAATTCATAAAGTAACTTTTTAGAATGATAAGCAGGAATAAATTCATCTCTCATAAGTCGTTTCATATGTTTCCATGTTTGTGGTACTGGCTTATAAGTACAAAAATCGTTCCACCAAATTGATGCACAGAGAGTTAAAGCACTAGCGGCAACTTTAATTTTTCATTTATTACAGAGGTTAAATTGCGAAAGAATTTTATCTACCTCTATTTCCCAATCAATATAAGCATCAACACCAAATCCGTTATAAGAAGGAAGAACTGGAAAATTCTTACCTTTACCAGCAGAAGGAGATGGACTAAAGTTGGGTTGGTGCTTATGCTCTTTTCTGTCAAGTGCATTCTCCATGTTTTGAATTTGCTTGTTCATAGTCTTATTCATCTCTCGAAGCATCTCTCGGAGCTCGTGTTACTGTCCTGGTCCTCTGGTACCCCTGCAATTGCTAGTAGAAAATAGAAGATAGCACAAAGTATTATCCCTATCAACTACTAGGTACTGGACAGTGGGATCACAAACTCTCACGCGTCTTACCACACTATTACAAATGTTCTTACCAAAGCAGCAAGTGGTACAACCGGTGACTGGTTCATGATACCGTGAGGGCGTGAGCGAAGAGATTGCAAAGGAGAACCTGAACTGATAAGAAGTATGTGGAGTTCGGAAGGTAATATTTAGTAGCAAGGAATAAGCAATATCGAAATCAGATTAGCAAGCTGAATAAATGTCCAATGTACTCATCACTATTGCTGGCCTAAACGTGTTCCTAGAACTATTTCAACCTAGCAAGGGATATATCAAAGCACATAGGACTCAAAGAATGCAAGCAATTCTGATTATCTGCTTCTTTTTCCCTCTTTTTGCTTCTTTTTGCTTTTTTTCTTCTCTCTAATTTTTTTCAGTGCGGCTTTTTTTTGCACTTGCCTCTTGCTTTCCTTTCTTTTAAACCAAAGGCAAAACAAAAATCTCATGTTTTGGAACAAGAGAACATGTTAAACAGATGACCGAAAAATGGGCAAAAACAGCACATGAAAATTATGGGGCTCGGAACTCGGTATTAGAGGCTAATTTTGTGGGTCCCAAATTGCACAGGTCTATGACCTGTGGATTTTCAGATGCGCGTTGTCGTTCTCTTCGAAACAAAAAAAAGTACGCCCCAATCGGAGTTCGTATGCAAAAGTTATGGCTGTTTTACTAAACACTGCGTAATCTAGAATTGCCTGCGACTTCACTTCTTCCTTTCGGTTAGGGCTAACAGTGCAAAACAAGAACTAGGGCAACGGAAAGGGACAACTAGAAACTAAGATCACGACCTCAAACCAGCAACAAGACGACGACGACGGACACAAACTCAACAAGCGAAACTAAAAACGAAAATTGCAAAGGCACAAGAGGTTGTAGGACAGCGGAATCGATAATGAACTTTTTGTGGGGCAATTTTTCTGGACTCTAGGTCGATGGTAAAATAAAAGTGGGGATACAAGAATTACCTATCGGGCAACCGAAGCTCTGATATCACTTGATGAGAATGGTGGCCTGATCTTCCGACAGGCAGTAGTAAGTCGATTGGTGGAGAACTCGACGTTGACGATCCGGCTTCCAATCAGAACTGACTCGAACCCTGCAATCGCTACATCATGGCTCCTTTGGTTATCAACCACGCACAAACACGGTTGACCTCGTCAAGAAGGCTTATCCCTGCATGCGAATTGAGAACAAAGAAAGAACGTAGAAGATGCAATCTGAAATTACGAATAATATTAAGCACACGAATTGGGGTTCCACAAACCGATGAACGGCGAAAAACTGACAAAGTGTCTAGTTGTAATCTAAGCAAAACCCATCTATTCTAGTGACGGCTACTGAATATGTATGAGGAAGAGGGCAAGGGAGGTGGCCAAGGGGGTGGCCGTGAAACCCTAGGTCGTACAAGGCCTTTGGGACCAAGTGGAGGTGTTGCAGCACCCAGCAGATTCTGTTTCATCATATTGTTTTGATGATTCCCTCGATCCAGAAGGAGTTTGGATGTGAAACCACTTCCGTTGGAAATCTCTTGTCGTAGGCTTCTCCGTAGAGTCTAAGAAAGCCTCAATTGGACTTTGTATGACCCAGATATAGTCATTTTTAGTTAGACTGCTCCTGGAGGCCGAACTGGACTCGTGAACGAATTGGGCTTGATCTTGGGGTGGGCTTGGAGCATCAGAAGTTGTTGGGCCCTTGTCTTGTCTTGAGATAGAAGCATGGCTTGCTGGGCCGGCATGATCTCATCACCATCTATCCTACATCCAGCAAAGTCGGCATCGGAAAAGGCTATAAGACACAGACAAGAAGAGGAAGAGTACCAAATACCATAATCAGTGGTAGCACGAAGATACCTGAAGACGCGCTTCACCGCCTGGCGGTGAGATGCGCGAGGAGAAGCCTGAAATCGAGCGCACAGACATACAGCAAAATGTATGTCTGGCCTGGAGGCAGTGAGGTACAAGAGGGAGCCAATAATGCTCTAAAACTCCTTTTGATCAGCAGGCTCATCATCCTCATCCGGCTCGAGGACAACAGTGGTGGCCATAGGAGTCATCACCGACTTCCCGTCAGACAAATCGAAATGCCTTAGGAGGTCACGGGTATACTTGCCTTGATGCAAGAAAGTATCCTCCCGAGTCTGCTTGATTTGGAAGCCAAGAAAGTAGCTTAACTCGCCTATCATACTCATCTCAAACTCTGTGCTCATCACCTCAGAAAACTGAGACACAAGCGAATGAGATGAGCCACCAAAAATGATATCATCCACATAAATCTGGACGAGAAGAAAATGCGACTCATGGTGTCTTATGAACAGAGTCTTGTCTACTACGCCCATTTTGAAGTCATGGCTGAGAAGATAAGACTTGAGCCTCTCATACCATGCTCTGGGGGCCTGCTTGAGTCCATACAGAGCTTTGAAAAGCTTGTATACATGACTCGGAAACTCGGGGTTCTCAAATCCTGGAGGTTGTTTGACATAAACCTCTTCCTCAACATAGCCATTAAGGAAAGCACTCTTGACATCCATTTGATAGAGCTTGAAGCCCCGGGATGCAGAGAATGCAAGCAGGATCCTAATAGCCTCTAGTCTAGCTACAGGGGCAAAGGACTCCTCAAAGTCAAGACCCTCAACCTGAGAAAAGCCCTGTGCAACTAGCCTAGCCTTGTTGCGAATGACAACCCCATCCTCACTTTGCTTGTTTTTGAACACCTACTTGGTCCCAATGACATTATGACCAGATGGACGTTCTACAAGCTGCTAGACTTTGTTTCTCTTGAAGTTTTCAAGTTCCTCATGCATAGCATTAGTCGAAGACTCGTTAGATAATGCGTGAGTCACATCCTTCAGCTCAAACGAGGCAACAAAGGCAGAGTGAAGGCAGAAACTGGACAAACCTGATTTTGAGCGAGTGACCCGCTCAAACAGATCGTCGATAATCTGATCAGGTGGATGAGAACACTGAATATGACGGGGAGGTCCAGAAGTAGAAGTGGCCTCTAACTCATGCACAGAAGAGGTAGGAGCAGAGCCACTAGATATAGGAGAGTCAGAAGGCAAGGGCTGGTCTTCCTTAGGTGCAGAAATGGAAACAGGTGGCACCTCAGGTGTAGAGGGGACTAGATCAGGTGTGACACCATCATCCTCATCCTTTACAAAGATGGTCTTGGAGGAGGAAGAAGAGTCTGAAATGTCAGGTCTAGCTCCTAGGCTAGCCTCATCAAAGGTCACCTCACAGGTCTTTATGATCCTATGCGCATCGCAACTCTAAACCCTATAGCTACGAGAAGAAGTCGAATAGCCCAGAAAGATACCATCAGAAGAACGAGACTCAAACTTATCTAGGTTACCAGACTTCAAAATAAAACACTTGCAACCAAACACACGAAAATGAGAAACACTGGGCTTTTGCCCATACCTCAACTCGTAACAAGTGCGGTGCAAATGTGCTCTCAAGAATACGCGATTTGAAACATGACAAGCAGTAGCTATAGCCTCAGCCCAAAACTTCCTAGGAGTGCTGTACTTGTCTAGCATCGTCCTGGCCATCTCTACCAGGGTCCTGTTCTTCCTTTCCACTTCATCATTTTGCTGAGGGACGTAGGGAGAGGAGAATTGATGCTCTAAACCAGACTCCACACAGAAACTCTCAAAATAGGAGTTCTTGAATTCCGTGCCATTGTCACTCCGTATAGCTTGTAGGGCACTAGGGAGCTCAAAAGACAACCTGTGAACCAAACCCCTAAAATGGGTAAAGGTCTCATCCTTCGAGGCCATGAAAAACACCCAAGAGTACCTTGAAAAATCATCAACAATGACAAGAACATACCACTTCCCACCCACTGACTGCACTCTAGCTGGACCAATAGTGTCCATATGTAAAAGCTGTCCTGGTGCATCAGTCATCAAAACAGTGACTGGGGGATGAGAAGCAGCAACCATCTTGCCATGTCGGCAAGGAGAGCAAACTAAGTCTTTGACCAGTTTGAGTTTGAGCAAACCACGAATGAGGTCGTGGCTGCTAACTTGGGTCAAATGATCAAATGCAATGTGACCAAGTCTTCTATGCCAGAAGGAGAGATCACGGGACTCTGAAGCAATCAAACTCCGAAGGGAGTCTCCAGAAGAAACAGAAAAATCAGCACGGAAGACTCTCCCATATCTAGAAATCCCGCAAACTATCCCTTCTGATGAATCCAGGATTCTACACGCTTTACTCTTAAAACTCACCTCGAAAGAGTCATCGACAAGCTAAGAAACAGAAAGCAAATTGTATTGCAGCTTACTCACTAAGGCAACATCTTTAAGAATGAAATTGTCATTATTGCAAATGGTACCTTTAGCAATGACTCTACCTGAAGAAGCATCCCCAAAAGTGATCAACTCATCACCTGGGGGCTCAGATTAGGGAAGAGAACCATCAAGAATCTCCAGTCATATGACGAGAACAACCGGAGTCGATAATCCAAACATCTCTCTTCCCAATCCGACGAACCTGATCAAGACACAAGAGAGAAAGATAACTCAGTACTGGGATAGAGCGATGACTTGGAAACCCAATACTGAACCACACGATGCCTCAGAGTACCAGCCACGGAAGAAGACTGGACTTGAGTGTCTCTCTGATGTTTAACCCTAACAAAATCAGTAGCAACTCTAGTAAATGATTTAGAAGCTAGAACTGGGTTGGCCCGCCGTCGTGCAGAGGCTGGACCACCCAAGTGGGGCTGCTTAAAACTCCTACCAGAAAACACCTCACATCGCTGATATCTACCTCGATGAGAAAAACGAGGAATATCAAGAGGACGGCAGAAAGACTGACCACGAGCAGCTCCAGGACTAAAACTCGACTGAACAAAATGAAAACCGAGTCCTGGACGCGGCCGAAAGATAGGCAACTCTCTAACCTGTCTAGAAGCAGTGCGTGCCTTAGGAGCACGCAAGGTCTAGGGATAACCACGAATACCTCTAAGAACAACGACATGCTCACGCCAAGTGATCTTGGCGTGCCTGAAGCAGAAATCTACTAGGTGACCATCCTTCTTACAGAATGTGCATGTGTACTTTGCCTTGCTAGAGGTAGAAGCAACAGGAGTAACACCCTTCTGGTCAGAAGTCCCATGGACAACCCCAGTAGACCTAAATACAGTGGTACTCACTCTAGGAGCTACCACAATCTCACCACTCTTGGAGCCGCGCATAATGGTAGGAGGATGTGCTCGAGCGTGCTCGAAGTAGTCAAACCCTAGACCCTGATTAAATCTGCTAATTTTGGATTGGTCTAGAATGAGATTTATCTTCTTCTTGCCTCCTACAAACTTCTCGAGAGTGCTCATGAGATACTCACAATCTCGGAAGAAAGAGGCACATGAAGAACATGGAAGAGAGGAAGAAGAACCAGAAAGAGAAGCTCTCTCAGCACGTGCATTTTTCTCCCTCAGCACGGCTGCCACAATCTTGAGGGCCTCACATGAAATGCAAGATGCATTTCTAATCCAAAGGGCTTGGTCTTCTAATTTCTTTCTAAGTTCGACTTGGACTTTATCCAAGTCCCCCTCAATCACATTACATCGCAAGCAACTTTCTTGTGACTTAGCTAGTAAGTCCTTAGCAAGATTAGCACACTTGACATTTAGAGATTCATTGTCAAGTTTTAGTTGCCTACAGCCCTCACATGAGCTGACTTGGTCCTTAGAAGCATGTATTTCAAGTTCATTGTTTCTAAAAGAAAGCTTACTAAGGTGATCGCTCATGGCATCAATTTCAGGAAGCAATTTAGGGCAATTAGAGTATGATGCAGTAGAGTGAGCATGAAGAAAACTAGCATATAGTGGAATAGCATTAATAGAATCATCGCTAGCATTCTTCAACCTAAGACTATCTAATTCAGATAACACACTATCATGGATAGTCCTTAGGTTCTCCAACTCCACAAGAAGAGCATCACACAAAGAACAGTCATCAGTGACTCGAGAGGGAGAAGATCTAAGAGAAGCTAACTCCCGAGTAATGCAACCTACTTCCTTCTCTAGCTCCATACACCTAGCTCTAGGTCTAGCATGAAATTTCCCTAGTTTGCAGAAAGCTTCATTTAGCTGGTCATAGGATGGTACCTCTTTCGAGTCGCTGTAAAGCTCGGAGTCGTTGATGCCGTTGGCGTCTGCCATGAAGCACATGCCGGAGAAGTCATCGCTGCCTTTCTTCTCTTGTGGTTCATCCTCGCCCTCATCGCTCCAAGTCTCCGTGTCGGAGAGGTTGATGTCACCAAGCGCGGCGAGGACGCGGTGGAAGAGCTTCTTGTTCTTGGAGAAGTTGCGGTGTTTTTTCTCACGCGTCGCCTCTCGAACTGGAGGTTTCTTGTTGTGGTTCTTGTCGATGTAGTCGTTCTTTGCCGAACCGTCGGTGTCGTTCTTTACCTTCTCCAGTTTGGGGCAATTAGCCCGAATGTGGTTGGGGACACCACACTCGAAGCAAGTGATCATGCCACCTCTCTTCCTCTCTCTCACCCTCTTGTATGCATGTGAAAATTTTCGAGCCAAAAGAGCAAGCTCATTTTCTGGAAATTTTTCCAGTTGGTCATCGCTTAGCTCGCAAAGGGCGGAAAGAGAGAAACCAGCAGAAAGATCAATGGAAGATCCAGTGGGATCAGTGACCAAGGCCATCGACTGAGATTTCGTCTTGCGGGAGACAACGTCGATCTCATTAGTCTTGAGACGGGAGTAAAGCCCATCAAGAGTCAAGGTCGACAAGTCGGTAGTGTTCTTTATGGTGGTCACCTTCATTTCCCAAACTCGAAGATCGAGTGCGGTCAAGAAATGTCGAGCATTATCCGAGTTAGGGTATATGCAACTAACTTCTCGGAGGTCGCTCAAAATCTTCATAAACCGACCAAAGCACTCGTCAAGACTCTCACCAGCGTGTTGTTCAAAATTGTTGTACTCACGCTTGTACTGGTCCTGCCTCACGGTCTTGATTTGAGTAGTGCCGTCATGGTAAGCATTGAGGGTCACCCAAATCTCATGAGCAGAATAGAGGTGAGAAATCCTATCATACTCACTGCGGCTAAGACCCTGTATGAGAATGTTCCTTGCCTTAGCGTTTGCCTCAACGACAGCCATATTGCCGGCCGTGACGTTTTCATCAGCAGGAACCTCATACGGGAGTTTCACCTTCTGCCATATCAGAAAGCCCTGGGCAGTAATGTATGACTCCATTCGCGACTTCCAAAAAGGAAAATCAACTCCAGAAAAAATAGGGGGCTTGGTGGAATACTTGTCCATCGCCATGGCTCTGAAACCAATTGAAAGATCGAGATGGTGTTCAGAGGGGGGTGAATGATCCCAAATTAATTTTTATCCCTCAAAGAAGATCACAAAAGAAATACTTCACCCAAAGAAACCAAGCCAACACCCTTAGCAATCAATTGGAAACGGAAGAATCAATTTTCTCAGTTTTCAGCCTTCGGGCGGTACTACCGCCCATGTGGAGCGGTACTACAGGAGTACTGTAGCTACAGTAAAAAAGTATATGAACCGTGTTTTCAGCACGGGTTCAAAAGGAAAATTGATGAATCTTTTGATCCGTTTATCCAAACTCAATGAAACTTGGTAGATGAGATCCTGAGGATGTCAGGAACCTATTTCAACCTTCAATCACAAGGATTGACATCAAAGTTCTGACCTTTTTACCTGGGAAGGAAGAACACACCAAGTTTCAACAAAAATCGAAAGAACTTCGATCAAGGCTTGCTCGTGGGGCTGTGATGATCAAGATGATCTTGAATGACTCCCTAGACATCCCAGCAAGCAAAAGACCATGAAGAAACTCAAGGAAACGCAATCTTCAAGATCAGGCATTCAAGAACGTCACGAACACCTTCTTGCAAGCAAAAATGCATGGATGGCCTAGATGATTGGAACATAATTTCAAAGAGAGAATCAATCATCAACCTCAGCAAAAGATTCGTTAGCAATTAGAAGGAGGGGAGGCAAATCCAAATTGCATAAATGTAAATTGCAAGAAAGTAAATACAGAATTTAAATTGCATAATTTAAATGCGTAATGTAAATGCGTAAAGGAAATTGAGTAAGAACATAAATGAAAAATGTTTCATTTTTGGAAGGAGAGGTTACAAAGCCTCACATTCATATGGGTAAAGCTCAAAGGAGCATCAAACACCTCAAAACCTTCAAGGGGGAGGCTACCCCTTCACCCCTATTTATGCAACTCTTGGGCCACCTACCACCCTTGGATGAGCCTCTAAACCCTAGAGCACTCCATCAAGGGCTAGGAATGACCCACTCACTCAGCCATGCAAAGGCTAACCCAGCTCAAATTTAGTCAAATACTCATTACAAATCTGGGTAGACCTCCTCATGGTCCTTCAGTTATGTAATAATTTGTTTCCAAACTTGTAAGATTGTTTCCAATTAGATGGGAGAGTGTATATGGGAGGAGATGTACTGTTCATAACTGTTCATCAGCACTGCTCATGGCCCCCAACACTATATATATGTATTCCACCCACTGTAATTGTAACCACGAATTTTCAGATTAATGATATACTCTTGATTTTATGGCTTGTGCTCCAATGCCCCCATTAGAATAGGGAGTTCCAATATGAAATTATCACCGCTATTCTTGCAACTTCTTTGGGGTGATTGCAAGGAAACGTGCATCTACTTTCGCGTGGTCAAGTAGGCGAGGATCGAACCGTGTTCTTAGGGCGAATTCACGTGTCACAGGTTGCCGTATTGTGACGGTGGTTGGCACTAGTATTCGTCAGGGTTCACAGGTCCGAGTTGTCATATTCGTCATCGCAAGATCGGGCCACCCCCCCTCATCATCTTGGTATCAGATCATGGTTGAGTGGTGACGAATTTCTATCCCTAGATTAGTTTTAATTTTCTATCCTATTTCGAAAATTGTACCACAAAAAGTAAACTCTTAGTTTAATCTATAATTTTGGTGAGTTTTGCTAAGTTTTGATCCATTAGATTACTTGCAATAGTTGCTGATCGTTTTTTTCCTTCACGTAGCTTTTGTTTCAATTCTATCCAGTTCGGTGTTTTGATCATAAATTTTGCATACGAACTCGGAATTTTGCATTCTTGTACTCTATTGAAAGCTTAGGACATAAACTTTAATTAACTCCATAGTGAACCTTCCAGATTAGGTGGTTATTGAACTTTAATCCAGCTAATATGTGTGCTGCCCTAGAAAAACCGAATTAGGGTTTCTTGGATTGTTTTTGAGTTCAAGCTTTTCCTTTGAATTCTTGAGTCCAGTAGCATCTACGAGATATAAAATCATAAAAATATCAGTACGCATACCTTTTGGAACCAAATTCATCCCAGACGAATACTTTGATCCCAATTGAGACTAGCTATTTTATATTGCTTCGGGTTGTTCATATTGATACATTACATAATCTTGAATCTTCATAACATTATATTATCTTCTGACATCAATTTTGGGTTTGCAAAACTTTGCTCATAACAGTGTTGAAAGACCATGTGGAGGTCTACCCATGTCTTGTGATAAGTATTTGACTAAATTTGAGCTTGGTATGTGATGAGGACATCTCAAGCTTTTCCGACCATGTCAACAAAATTCAAAGTGTGATCGATCAGGATCACCAAGTTGGTCTTTCCAGTGACCAAGGTGTTCGCCACGATACTTCAACTGAATTTCAAGGACCGATCACTCGAGCTCACGCTAAACAAATTCAAGATCAGGTGAACGCTAACTTAAGTCTCATTCAAAATTTAAACAACTTAGTGGTGCTTCCAACTTCCACTTCTTTTGTTGAACTTAGGTGCATTACAAAGGACAACGAAGTTTGGGCATACACCTGAGGGAGATAAATTGCATGTACTGTCCGTCTTTTTTAAAACAATTCTGGAGATAATATGAGATCACAACATGGTTATAGGATATATCACTGTAAAGATAATGAAGTCAAGATTACAACCTTTCAAACCGCTCGCCGTTTCGACATCCAAAGCCAAAGTATTGACTGTTTTAATGGAGGGAGCACATGCTGTCAAGTCTTACGCGAGAATTGATGAGTCTTCATAATTACCGACCCAAGATGGCCTTTGGATATCCAAGATAATTTATTTAGTATTGGTTTGCTTTCACACCTAAACTAGGAGGGTTGTTCCTAGTATAAATACTCCAGTCCTCCATTGAAGAACTTTTTTGGATCATTTTAAAACAAACATATCAGATTACAGCTAGGCTGTTTGAGTGTCTTACACCTTTGTTCTTGTGAGTTCTTCTAGGCTTGCGAGAGATCCCTCTGGGTTCCCCTAGTTTGTGCTCTAGGCTTTCGGGCCTTTTGTGTGGATTAGTTCCGATTTGTGGTTTTGTGATCGTTCGGAGATCGAGTTGGAGACCAACAGGCTTCGGTTTGTTTCTCCCCGTCACTGGGTCGCATCCAACCTTGGCAGGTTTAAATCTAGTTATCCTATATATATCTACCTCCTGCCGTGAAGATCGGGACACCCCAAGCGTGTTCGCGTCATCTGGTATCAGAGCTTTCGTTGTCACGGTAGGTTTCGCCATCTTCCACATATCAGCTTTGGTTTAACACTTGTTTTTGTGTTCTCCATCTTGTGTCCCAAGTCCTAGAGTCTACAAACTGAAAATTACCAAAATCTTTGTTTAGTACCATTGATCTTGCATCGAGATACTCCATCAAGTCGCTGGTCACCATCATCTTCTTGCACCGAGTTCATCTTTCTTAATGTTTTTTTTCTTTTCTTAAAAAAAAGAAGTTAAAAAAACTCAAAAAAAAGTGTGTGTTGCGGTTTGCACAAGTGCAAGTTTCAGATTGGTCATCCTGAATCTTTGGCTGCATAGGGCAGCCACCTTTACACATTTTTTTGTGGTATTCGACACTAGATTGTGGTACTATCTTTTCCTTTGATCAACCCTCCAAGCTCCAAAAAAAAACCGAAGTTTGGATTTTTTTTTCAACTCGTAATCCTTTCGATCACACGATCATAACCGTGGTACTACCACCATTGCACTCTTAGTCCTTTAGAACAATTAAGAACTTTGGTAAGTAAGAGGTGAGGTTGTGTGACTCCACAAATTTACCCTTTTCCACTATTGCTTTGCTAGAAACTAACATGGCAGGATCTAATTCAAGTGTTCATGGAAGTAATCGTGGAGAAGAAGAACATCTGGTCACAAGAGTTGAGCTACGACAATTAGAAAACACACTGTTGCAGGCCATGGATAGGATGTTCAACACACGTCTCCCTGTTGTTGGTGGACGGGAACGTGACCAGGCCAATTCTCATGTAGAGGCCGGTGATGAGGGATCGGTTGGAGGCGCTGAAGATGAGATAGATGACCACCTTGGAGATGGTCTTGGAGCTGCTGGTCGTGGTATAATGTATGGTCGTAATATGGCTGCCCATGCTAGACGGCGTGGAAGAGGAACGCACGGGCTAAGCTTTGGCCCCCGTGTGCACTTTGATGATGAAGAATTTCAAAATGATTATGACCCTGGTGAAGAATATGATGATAATGAGATTTTTTTTGCAGATCAAGAGTGATTTGGACAGCACCAAGTTCGTAGACAAGGTGCTGCCCATGTTAATAGGGGATATGCCAAAGGACATCTCCATAGGGCAGACCAAGAAGGCATTGCTAGAATCAAGTTGAGTTTTCCTAAATTTACAGGAAGAGAAAGCCCAGATGCATATCTTGAGTGGGAGGAGAAATGCGATGAAATTTTCAGGGTGCACAATCTTCCTGATCAGAGGCGAGTAAACCTTGTGTCTATTGAGTTTTCTGGATATGCTCTCACTTGGTGGAATCAAATACAATAGAATCAACTTTGTCAGGGCCCGAATCTGCAAATCCGGACCCTCTGTGTATCCCGTGCTAGTCCAGGATCACGCTAGCACACACAGTCTTTACAGGGTTGCACATCACAGACATTCATAGCGATATAAAAATAAATAGTGCAACACTTATATAAACTGAGTTGTACGACCTTATGGTATCCTTACATAAAATCAGCCACGCAGGGCTTACATTATTCAGAGTAAACGAAATAGCAGCGGAACAAAATAAATATCGTGGAAGCCTTCATCTTGCCATAGGCAACCAACTGGGCTTACCCCCTAATTGCTCGGATCCTCAATGTACTCCTCCTCCCAGGCTGGTGTAGACTCCTCCACTGATGTTGGTGTTGATAAGCAAGGAGGGGTGAGTACACAAGGCACTCAACAAGTAATGCACGGAATGCAACGTTATTACTATATGCACAGCTTATTCCAAAGGATTGGCTTAATTGGTTCTTTTGCATCAAACAACATTTGTAAACAAGTATTTTATATAGATTAAAGCAGTAAAACAGTTATGATAGTACTAAATTCTTCAAATAGTTTTTCTTCGAAGATTCTCAGCACACAGCCTTAACAATTCATTTTTAACACTGGCACACAGCCACCCTTTCCACATTTTTATTTATGAAGATTTACCCCTCGGCTGTAATCCCCGAGCAATGCTCATTACCACGAGCACGGCTATTCGAATAGTTTTGACACTCTGCAGAGGTTGTACACTTTACCCACAAGATACAGCCGCTAACCACACAGGTGATTGTCCGCAACAAAGCTTTTCAGGAACCTCTACCTTAACCAAAGAACCTCTCCGGTATTACACTCACTATCACTTCCCTCACACAGAGCCGAAGTATAGGACAGGTCAATCACCGTTGGATGGGCACCAAGCCGTAGCACAGGTACGCTCCCCCGTACAGATACACCCCCCGTGTACTGCCACCCCGAGGTATCAGAGGAAAGATATCAGAACCCTAATCAACTAGATCTGTCCCATACCAGACATGTGGTTGTACAGGTGACTCAGATCAAAGGCTTGCAAGGTGAAGTCCTTAACTGACCAAGGCAAGACTTTCAACACTCAAACAGTGGCACACAGCCCAATGTGGCACACAGCCCAATGTGGCACACAGACTCACATCACTCAACAACCCATTGCCACACAGGCCCACCTGGCACACAGCCTCTTGCCACTTGCCCCAGTCTAAATCATTTCCCACCCAGTTGATTATTGTGCAACACATGCTAGCAATAACTCAACATCGGTATGGAACCACACAGGTCTCTACACTTCAATTTCATCGTGTGACATCGTCACACCACTTTCAAAATACATTCAATATTCCATTAGTCAATAAGGTAGAATTTTTCCGAAAGATCGTTCATAATTCGTTGCTAGGCTAAGCATCTATTCACGGTCTAGCCTCCCGTGTTGGCACAGTATTAACATCCAACTAATACAATCAAACTTAGAGTGACAATGATTTAGGGCATACAATCATTAATTTCAAGGTGGCATAACAAAATGGGTTGATTATCTACATTATCGCAAATTAATTTAAATTCATTTTCAATAAATAAGCATGCATAATTTCAAAGCATAAATTACATTTTAAAAATCTGAGATCAAAATGATCAAAGCATCACTTGCCTTCAAAGAGTTGCTGGTCGTGTTCTGAAGTTTGATCTTGAGCAATGAACTCTTCCTCGAAACCTTCCGGCAAATTTTCATCTACGTGTACAAACAATATATGCAATAACTAACTAATACAGAGTACTAAATGACCTCAAAAATTCAAATAAAATTAACCATTAAAGAGATCACAATTTTATGAATTTTTAGAAATTTGAATCACCCAAATCCGAGTTAAAATGCAAAAGTTATAGCCATTTGAAGTTTTGAATAAAATCTGAAAATACAGGAATTAGAAAATCTGATTTTTCCGAATTATTTTTATACTGAAAAATTGCATTTATGACGTCAGCATCGCATCATGATGACGTCAGCACAGAAAAGGATTTTGGCCAAAATATTTTTATATACAAAAATATTTATGGCGTCCGATAGCGTCGATGATGACACGTGGCGACTTCGTGCGACCACGTCACTCCGGTCCATGGTGGGTCCACGATCGCTCGTCCACCGTGGATGGCGGCATGCTTGTGCTCGTGCACGGGTGACGCAAGCACGACCAATCCCATTGCGACACGCGGCGCTAAACTAATCGCCGAAACTCGATTCGATCTCGTCCATCTGATTTAAAACGAACGGCCGAGATTAATCGGGCGACTTTTTGCCTCACCTCTACCGCGGAGCCAACACGTGGCTTCACCGTGACCCTCGGATCGGATCGAGCGGCCACGATTAATCGCGGCGACGGCGAAGTAAGCGGCGGCGACTCCTCGATTTCCGCACGTCACGCGTCAACACGGGACTGGCCCGATGCGCGGTGCGATCCCATCCGCTCGATTCAAAACAAACGTCCACGATGAGCCAAGGCTATCGGCTCTGGCCTACTGCGGCGCGATCCAAGGCAACCGGCGCGCATCTGACGGCTATGATATTTACGTGACGCGGCTAGATAAAAACCCTACGATCTAGATCTGACGGCTGAAATAAAACTAACGTGAATCTAAGCGAAGCAATCTAGACCGTTGATTAAATCTAACGGTTGAGGAGTGAAGATGATGATTACTGTTGAGTGGCGACGTGGATGAATCTGGTGCGTTCGGCGACGATCGAACGGTGGACGAAGCTCGGCTGGCGGTGACGTCGCGACGGCGTAGATCTCACCGGAGAGGAAGAAGACGACGTGCAACGCGGCGCTACGGGGCTTCTCCGGCGTGAAGATCTGGCGTGCTCGACGCGTCTCGGGGCGGGCGTTACTCCGGTGGCCTTGGCGACGGCGGAGATGGACCGACGGCGAGGGAAATGGCGAAACAGAGCGGCGGCGCAAAGGGAACAACTACGGCGAGCTTTTGCGGGCAAACGGAGGCGTTTCGGGAGGTGTGTGCTAGGGCTACAGACGCATCTTGGTGTGCGCAACACGAGGGTGGTAGCGGCGCACTAAATAGTGTCTCGACGTGCGCGCAATCCTCGGCGAAACTGGCGGACATGCGGGCGGCCGTTGCTCCGACGATCTCGGGAGGAAGAAGCGACGTGGCGAAATCTCGAGCATCCGTGCACAGCGATCCAACGGACGAAAACGGCGAAGTGACGTGGTGGTTTCTTGACCGCACGATGCTGCTCCAACGGGCGAGATGCGGCGACGGCTAGGGTTTTGGCGGGGCGGGCTGCGCAGGCTGGCGACACGAGCTGGGCCGGAGCACAGTACTAGGCCGACCGAAGGTTTCGACCCAAACACTATTCCACAGATTTTAATTCTTTTTCGAATAAAAATAATTCGAGAAAATAGTTTTGGCCAAAGAAAATAGTAAAAATATCAAAAAAATTCCAGAAATATTCTGGTAAATATTTTGGAATATTTAGAACTCAGATTAAATATTTCCAGAAAAACTTTGCATAAACTTTTGCGTGAATTTAATTGAGTTCAAGAAAGGTCAGAAATAAGTAAATCCAATTTAAATTCTAATAAATTCTCAGAAATTCTCAAAAATAAAAAATACTTCAAAATTTAAATTAAAGCAAATTTTAGGGTGTTACAAACCTCCTCCCTTAACAGAATCTCATCCCGAGATTCGTGGTCAGCAAAAAAGCAGTCGAAACTCCTTCTTTAGGTCTTCTTCGCGTTCCCACGTTGCTTCACCTTCCAAATGGTTGCTCCACTGAACTCTGCAGAACCGTGTTGACTTGTTCCTTGTCCTCTGTCCAATATGTCCAGAATCTTCACCGGATGCTCTTTGTAAGTCAGGTCTTCCTGCAGCTCAATTGCCTCTAACGGCGTTTGCTCTTCCGGTACTCGAAGACACTTCTTCAGTTGTGATACATGGAATACATCATGCACTCCTGCCAAAGACTGCGGTAACTCCAACTGATATGCAACTTCACCTCTACGGCTCAAGATCTTGAACGGCCCAACATATCTGGGTGTGAGCTTCCCTTTTGCGTGGAATCTTCTGACTCCTTTGAGTGGCGTGACTCTGAGATATACATAATCTTCAGGTTCAAAGCTCAATTCCCTGCGACGGTTGTCGGCATAGATTTGCTGCCTTGACTGGGCAATCTTTGGTCTTTCTCTGATTATGGCGATTTGCTCTTCCGCTTTTTGTAGTACATCCGGGCCAAAAACATGTCGTTCACCTGTCTCATTCCAATTCAATGGTGTTCGACAGGATCGACCATACAGAGCTTCAAATGGAGACATCTGTAAACTCGTTTGATAACTGTTATTGTAACTAAACTCAGCATAAGGCAAGCACTTGTCCCATGAAGTAGAATATGCTAAAGCACATGCCCTCAGCATATCTTCCAATATCTGGTTAACTTTCTCGGTTTGTCCATCTGTCTGTGGATGGTATGATGTACTGAAGTTCAAACGAGTCCCCATTGCTTCATGTAGCTTACCCCAAAATCTGGAGGTAAATTGGGTACCTCTGTTCGACATTATCTTCTTCGGTACTCCGTGCAAACAGACAATTCTTCCCATATAAAGTTCTGCTAACCGTCTCCGGAATAAGTGGTCTTTACCGATATAAAATGTGCAACTTTAGTTAAGCGATCCACTATGACCCATATGGAATCATATCCGCCTTGATTTCTGGGCAACCCGGTTATAAAATCCATACCAATTTCTTCCCATTTTCATTCAGGTATCCTTAGGGGTTGTAATAGTCCTGCTGATCTCTGGTGCATAGCTTTGACTCTTTTGCATATGTCACATAATGCAACATATTCGGCGACTTCCCGTTTCATGCTTGGCCACCAGAATCTTTCCTTTAAATCTTGATATATTTTTGCACTTCCTGGATGAATTGAGTACTTGGAGTCATGGGCCTCCTCCAAAATTAACTGCTTCAAATCCTTTTTGTTCGGCACACAAATGCGCCCTTTAAACCACATAGTACCTTGCTCATCCAGTTTGAAATCCTTTGCCTTGCCTGCATCCATCTTGTCCTTAATTCTCTTGATTTTGTCATCATTTTTCTGCCCTTCCCTGATCTGATCTTCCAGGGTAGGTTTTACTTCCAAGGTTGCTAAAAATCCTTCTGGTACCATTTCAGTTCTAATTTCGAAATCCTTACACAATTCTGCTGACTTGTTTCCAACGACATATTTACACTTGTGGTTCTTCTGCTCAAGGCATCCGCCACCACGTTGGCTTTGCGGGATGGTAATGAATTCCAACATTATAATCTTTGATTAACTCAAGCCATCTTCTTTGCCTCATATTCAGTCACTTGCGTGAAGATATACTTAAGACTTTTATGATCGGTATACACTTCACATCTGTTTCCAATGAGATAGTGATGCCATATTTTTAGGGCATGCACTACAGCAGCTAATTCTAAATCATGAGTCGGATAGTTCTCCTCATGTGGCCTCAATTGCCTCGATGCATAGGCAATTACCTTCCTGTTTTGCATCAACACGCATCCCAATCCCTGACGCGATGCGTCACAATAGATGTCGAAGCCTTGATGAACGTCAGGTAAAACTAATACAGGTGCCCATGTTAATCTTTTCTTCAACTCCTGAAAACTCTTCTCACACTCAGGTGTCCATAAGAATTTCTTTTCCTTTTTCAACAATTGCATAAGAGGTCTCGCAATCGTGGAGAATCCTTCGATGAAACGACGGTAATATCCCGCCATTCCAAGGAAACTACGGATTTTGGGTTACCGTCTTTGGCTGCTCCCATTGCAAAATCGTCTCCACTTTCTTTGGATCTACTGCAACTCCTTCTGCTGTCATTATGTGTCCAAGAAATTCAACCTTATTCTTCCAGAAGTCACATTTACTAAATTTTGCAAACAACTGTTGTTCCCTTAATTTCTCAAGGACTAGCCTTAAATGTTCGACGTGCTCTTCCTTCGTCTTGGAATAAATAAGGATATCATCAATAAACACGACGACGAACTTATCCAAGTATTCCATGAAAACCTTATTCATTAAGTTCATGAAATATGCTGGTGCATTTGTCAAATCAAAAGACATCACTGTAAACTCATAATGTCCATATCTTGATGAAAATGCAGTCTTCAGAATATCTCCTGATCGGATCTTCAATTGATGATATCCTGATCGGAGATCAATTTTGGAGAAGACTCCTGCTCCTCTCAACTGATCAAAAAGATCGTCGATCCTGGGTAGCGGATACTTATTCTTTATCGTCACATCATTAAGTGCACGATAGTCTATACACATCCTAAAACTCCCGTCCTTCTTCTTGACAAACAAGACAGGTGCTCCCCATGGCGATGAACTAGGTCTTATGAATCCTTTTTCCAGCAGCTCTTCAATTTGCTTCTTCATTTCCACCAATTCCTCTGTGGACATCCTGTAAGGTCTCTTAGCTATTGGAGCTGTCCCTGGAACAAGTTATATCACAAACTCGATATCTCTATCTGGCGGCATTCCAGTTAAATCTTTCGGGAAAACATCCGGATATTCATTAACTATGGAAACTTCCTCCAAGATGACAGTCTTCATGCTGTTGACCATTAATTGTCCATCTCGTACTACTTTTGCTTTAAACTCAACCCTTCTCCCTTCTGGGCTCTCAATTGATATAACTTTTTTCCACAGTCCAGCACGGCCTTGTGTTTGGTTAACCAATCCATCCCCAGGATAACATCCAGGGTTTGGGTATTTAATATAATTAAGTTCGCTAGGAACTCTATTCCATTAATTATTAGCCTTACCCCAGAACATCCTATATTGGATCGGAGTTCTGATCCAGGGGATTGGACTATAAGTACACACTTAAGTTCCACAATATCCAAATTATTGCGAATGGCAAAATCTTGAGAAACAAATGAATGTGATGCTCCGAAATCAAATAAAACAGTAGCTGGTGCTGAGTTTACTAGGAACTTACCCAGTACAACGTCCGTGGCGTTCTGGACTTCATCCGTTGTAATGTGGTTGACTCGGCCTCGTGCAGTTCCTCGATATGGAGTTGCCAATGACGCTGCTCCGCGGTTCACAATTGGCGCGGGAGTCCTTGCGGGTGTGTTCCCCAGGTTAAAATGAACTGGGGTGACACCTCCCTTCTTTGGGCAGTTGTTGGCGAAGTGCCCCAACTCGTTGCAGTGATAACAACGTCTTCCTATCGCTGCGAGGTTCCTCCGTCTCGTACCACAGTTACGGCTAGAATGCAGGCATTGACCCATTGGACGATTTGCGGCGGTGGTGCCACATCCTTGCCGCCTGGCTGGTACGGATGAAGCTGTTGAAGTGCCGTCTTACGCCTCGCTGCCCCGACGACCTCCTTGTTGTGCCATTCTCGCCGTTGTCATCCAACTCTCGGCGCTTGTCCTCCAAAATAAGAGCCTTGTTAACTAGCTCTTGAAAGTCGGGAATGTGTGGGTGATCGGTCCACGCAATCCTGCGTTTAATCCCTTCATAAAGCGGGATTATGCGGCCTTATCGTAGCTCGTCTTACAGTGCGTAGCGTGCCAGCTGGGTAAACTTATTCAGGTAATCGACCACTGATTGGCCACCCTGCTTGAGGCTCCGAAATTCCTCTTTCTTAAGATCCATGATACCCTCGGGTACATGGTATTGGCGGAAAGCGGAGGTGAACTCCTCCCACGTAATACTCGTGGGTCTTCATGAGTGCTGTGAAGTTTTCCCACCACTCTGCGGCAGTTCCTTCGAGTTGATGAGAGGCATAGAGCACCCTCTCATGTCCCACACACTGGGTAATGTGCAGCTTCCTTTCAATTGTCCTTAGCCAATCGTCCGCTTCCATCGGATTGGCGTTGCCGGAGAAGGTGGGTGGGCGAGTTCGCATAAACTCGATAGCCTTGAGTAGGGTGTGGTCCATGGTTACCCCAGGTTGAACATTCGTAGCAACTGATTGGATATTTCTTTGCATAGTGCGTACCATCATGTTCATAAGTTGGGTTTGGGTAGCGAAAGGCTCCCAGTTCGCATATCGACTTGCGGCGGTTGAGGATTGGCTCCTCATTACGGTTGTCACTGATTCACTCCACTCCGCTGGCTCCAATGTTTCCATGAGTCCTCACCATCTGTTGCAAACTTCGGGGTTAAGAAAAGAAGAAAGCATAGACAAGTAAAAGAACTTATGTGGGAGACAGGTTTAACTTAAATTATTTAGCAACTTTATTGATATAATATAAGGTAGTACGGTTGCTCACAAGTGCCTAAGGGCAATGCAACACATCTGAGACACTCACAACCAAAACAAGTAAGCAACGTAGGACTCCACAGCGACTCACACCTAATGGTGACTACGAAGCAAAGGACGCGACTCAACACTCGAGTCTCGACACTACCCTCGACTAGACTCGATCACTCATCGAGCCAACCCGGCTGCGGCTCCCCCTGAGCATACACCGGTGGGTGCTCTGGCATCGGGGCGAACTGGTCCTGATGACCTACTGCAGCTGGTGCAAATGACCCCATCGACTCTACTGGTCCCGTGGCTGCTGCTCTGCCCCGCGGCTCTGACTGGTGCCTCCTGCTCTGGTTCCTCCGGATCTGGATCGTGCAGCTCCAGGACTGGCTCAGGCTCGGGTCCATACAGAGCCATCTCCAACTCCTGGATCTTCTGCATGGAGTGTGCTAAGCCCTCCCGTAGTTGGATCCTCGCCTCCGTGACCACGTCGCGGGTCCTCTGCAGCTCCTGGACTGTCTCATCCAAGGCGTCCTCCTGGGCGATGACATACCTCGCCAGGTGAGTGATCGTGGCGTCTTCCTCCAAAAGTCCATCCTGTTAAAACGATTGTCTCGGCGCGGATGGTGACGAAAGACAGTGCCCTCCAACTCTGCGGAGTAGGTGCGGGCAATCAGTCGCATCGCAAGACGTGCCGTCTCCTGGATCCCGGCCTCAAAAAAAGTCCTCCTGGTCGTGATGTAAATAGGATGGCTCACCCTCGTCCTCTCCCGGGCGTACACAGTGATCTTGACATCCCAGGCAATGTCAAGTCCTGCCCGTACCACCGTGGTCCCCCGATAAAGCGGTCTGTCAAATCCTCCGAGCAGCTGCATCATACGCCATAACTCAGCGGCGTATCCTCCAGTGCGCTCTCCATAGGTGTGGATCATCCTCATCTGTCAAAATAGACCTCATTTAAATTAACCAGAAAATAATAATAAGATTTCAGCATAGGTATGAAGCAAGGAAGAAAAGATAAGTCGAGATTTCATTGATATTCGTGCTCAAGTTGGTTAAGTCTTAGAAAATAGTTTTATCCTCCTAGGTACAACTAATCGGTCAAGACCTACAGTGAGCCTGCTCTGATACCACCTCTGTCGGGACCCGAATCTGCAAATTCGGACCCTCTGTGTATCCCGTGCTAATCCAGGATCACGCTAGCACACACAGTCTTTACAGGGTTGCACATCACAGACATTCATAGCGATATAAAAATAAATAGTGCAACACTTATATAAACTGAGTTGTACGACCTTATGGTCTCCTTACATAAAATCAGCCACGCAGGGCTTACATTATTCAGAGTAAATGAAATAGCAGCAGAACAAAATAAATGTCGTGGAAGCCTTCATCTTGCCACAGGCAACCGACTAGGCTTACCCCCTAATTGCTCGGATCCTCAATGTACTCCTCCTCCCAGGCTGGTGTAGACTCCTCCACTGATGTTGGTGTTGATAAGCAAGGAGGGGTGAGTACACAAGGCACTCAACATGTAATGCACGGAATGCAACGCTATTACTATATGCACACCTTATTCCAAAGGATTGGCTTAATTGGTTCTTTTGCATCAAACAGCATTTGTAAACCAGTATTTTATTTAGATTAAAGCAGTAAAACAGTTATGATAGTACTAACTTCTTCAAATAGTTGTTCTTCGAAGATTCTTGGCACACAGCCTTAACAGTTCATTTTTAACACTGGCACACAGCCACCCTTTCCACATTTTTATTTATGAAGATCTACACCTTGACTGTAATCCCCGAGCAATGCTCATTACCGCGAGCACGGCAATTCGAATAGTTTTGACACTCTGCAGAGGTTGTACACTTTACCCACAAGATCTGACCGCTCACCACACATGTGATTGTCCGCAACAAAGCTTTTCAGGAACCTCTACCTTAACCAAAGAACCTCTCCGGTATTACTCTCACTATCACTTCCCTCACACAGAGCCGAAGTATAGGACAGGTCAATCACCGTTGGATGGGCACCAAGCCGTAGCACAGGTACGCTCCCTCGTACAGATACACCCCCTGTGTACTGCCACCCTGAGGTATCAGAGGAAAGATATCAAAACCCTAATCAACTAGGTCTGTCCCATACCAGACATGTGGTTGTATGGGTGACTCAGATTAAAGGCTTGCAAGATGAAATCCTTAACTGACCAAGGCAAGACTTTCAACACTCAAACAGTGGCACACAGCCCAATGTGGCACACAGACTCACATCACTCAACAACCCATTGCCACACAGGCCCACCTGGCACACAGCCTCTTGCCACTTGCCCCAGTCTAAATCATTTCCCACCCAGTTGATTTTTGTGCAACACATGCCAGCAATAACTCAACATCGGTATGGAACCACACAGGTCTCCACACTTCAATTTCATCATGTGACATCATCACACCACTTTCAAAATACATTCAATATTCCATTAGTCAATAAGGTAGCATTTTTCTGAAAGATCGTTCATGATTCGTTGCTAGGCTAAGCATCTATTCACGGTCTAGCCTCCCGTGTTGGTACAGTATTAACATCCAACTAATACAATCAAACTTAGGGTGACAATGATTTAGGGCATACAATCATTAATTTCAAGGTGTCATAACAAAATGGGTTGATTATCTACATTATCCCAAATTAATTTAAATTCATTTTTAATAAATAAGCATGCATAATTTCGAAGCATAAATTACATTTTAAAAATCTGGGATCAAAATGATCAAAGCATCACTTGCCTTCAAAGAGTTTCTGGTCGTGTTCCGAAGTTTGATCTTGAGCGACGAACTCTTCCTCGAAACCTTCCGGCAAATTTGCGTCTACGCGTACAAACAATATATGAAATAAATAACTAATACAGAGGACTAAATGACCTCAAAATTCAAATAAAATTCACCATTAAATAGATCACAATTTTATGAATTTTTAGAAATTTGAATCACCCAAATCCGAGTTAAAATGCAAAAGTTATAGCCATTTGAAGTTTTGAATAAAATCTGAAAATACAGGAGTTAGAAAATCCGATTTTTCCGAATTATTTTTATACTGAAAAATCGCATCTATGATGTCAGCATCGCATCATGATGACGTCAGCACAGAAAAGGATTTTGGCCAAAATATTTTTATATACAAAAATATTTATGACGTCAGCGATGACGTCAACATGACACGTGGCAGCTTCTGGTGCAGCCACGTCACTCCGGTCCATGGACTGGGTCCACGATCGCTCGTCCACCGTGGTGGGTGGCGGCCGTGCTGCTGTGCACGGGTGGCGCAAGCACGACCAATCCCATTGCGACACGCGGCGCTAAACTAATCGCCGAAACTCGATTCGATCTCGTCCATTTGATTTAAAACGAACGGCCGAGATTCATGCGACTTTTCGCCTCACCTCTACCGCGGAGCCAACACGTGGCTTCACCGAGACCCTCGGATCCAGATCGAATGGCCACGATTAATCGGGCGACGTCGACAGAAACGGCGGCGCTGACTCCTCGATTTTCGCATGTCACACGTCAACACGGGACTGGCCCGATGCGCGGTGCGATCCCATCCGCTCGATTCAAAACAAATGGCCGTGATGAGCCAAGGCTATCAGCTCTGGCCTACTGCGGTGCGACACGCAGTGCGATCCAAGGCAACCGGCGCGCATCTGACGGCTATGATATTTACGTGACGCGGCTAGATAAAAACCCTACGATCTAGATCTGACGGCTGAAATAAAACTAACGTGAATCTAAGCGAAGCAATCTAGACCGTTGATTAAATCTAACGGCTGAGGAGTGAAGATGATGATTACTGTTGAGTGGCGACGTGGATGAATCTGGTGCGTTTGGCGGCGATCGGACGGTGGACGAAGCTCGGCTGGCGGTGATGTCGCGGTGGCGTAGATCTTACCGGAGAGGAAGAAGATGACGTGCAACGCGGCGCTACGGGGCTTCTCTGGGGTGAAGATCTGGCGTGCTCGACGCATCTCGGGGCGGGCGTTACTCCAGTGGCCTTGGCGACGGCGGAGATGGACCGACGGCGAGGGAAATGGCGAAAAAGAGCGGCGGCGCAAAGGGAACAACTACGGCGAGCTTTTGGGGGCAAACGGAGGAGTTTTGGGAGGTGTGCGCTAGGGCTACAGACGCGTCTAGGTGTGCGCAACACGGGGGTGGCAGCGGCGCACTAAATAGCATCTCGACGTGCACGCAATCCTCCGCGAAACGGGCGGACATGCGGGCGGCCGTTGCTCCGACGATCTCGCGAGGAAGAAGCGACGTGGCGAAATCCCGAGCGTCCGCGCACAGCGATCCAACGGACGAAAACGGCGAAGTGACGTGGTAGTTTCTTGACCGCACGATGCTGATCCACGGGCGAGATGCGGCGGCGGCTAGGGTTTTGGCGGGCGGGCTGGGGCGGCGACACGAGCTGGCCGAACACGATCGGGCGGACCGAAGGTTTCGGCCCAAACACTATTCCATGGATTTTAATTCTTTTTCAAATAAAAATAATTCAAGAAAATAGTTTTGGCCAAAGAAAATAGTAAAAATATCAGAAAAATTCCAGAAACATTCTGGTAAATATTTTGGAACATTTAGAACTTAGATAAAATATTTCCTGAAAAACTTTGCATAAACTTTTGCGTGAATTTAATTGAGTTCAAGAAAGGTCAGAAATAAGTAAATCCAATTTAATTTCTAATAAATTCTCAGAAATTCTCAAAAATAAAAAATACTTCAAAATTTAAATTAAAGCAAATTTTAGGGTGTTACATATTGGGGCATGATTATATCAACAAATGGACTGATATGAAGCAAGTAATGAGAAGACGCTTCGTACCATCAAGTTATCAGCGTGACCTTCGCAATAGACTGCAGGCTTTGAAGCAAGGCTCTAAATCTGTGGATGAGTATTATAAAGGGATGGAATTACTCTTGGTTCGTGCTGGAATTAGAGAAGATGCTGAATCAAAAATGGCTAAATTTTTGCATGGTCTCAACAATGAAATTTCAGGTTTTGTTGAGATGTTTCCATATGATAATTTGCAAGCACTTGTTGATCAAGCCATGAGCACTGAGAGGAAGATTCAGCAAGAAGGACGTGGAAGGTCATATGGCAACCGATCCATTTCATCTCCTTGGCGTCGTCAACAAATTGGTTCATCAGAAAATAGTGGTCGATTGTAAGGTACTACTTCCAAGCCCTCACCAACTATTCATGCTACTAAATCAACTGTTTCTTCGGCCTCGTCAATGATACCTCACCAAGATAATCGACGTCCTACTGCAAGTACAGCAGCACCTTCGGTGGCATCAGCTGCTGCATCATCATCGCATAGCCGAGAAATTGTGTGTCATAAGTGCAAGGGCCGTGGACATATTGCTGCTGGATGTCCTAGTCAAAGAACCATGATTGTAAATGAGCATGGTGAATGGGAATCTGACAGTGATCCAGAAGAAGATGTTCTACAAGATGAAGCAATGATTAATGGTGAGAATGAGATCCAAACTGATGAGGATGACAACAACTGTTTTATTTCTCGTCGAGTACTTAGTTTGAATGTTGTGAAAGAAGAAACTGGGCAGCGACACAATATTTTTCACACTCGTGGCATGATCAAAGACAAGCTCTGTAGGATCATTGCTGATAATGGTAATTGCAATAATATTGCTAGTCAAGAATTGGTTGAAAGATTGGGATTAAAACAGCGGCCTCACCCCGCTCCATACAAGATGCAATGGCTTAATGATTGTGGTACGCTGCGAGTAAGTAACATTGTGACTGTTCCTTTCTCTATTGGAAAGTACCATGATCAGGTTGAATGTGATGTGGTCCCAATGCAAGCATGCCAATTGCTATTAGGGAGACCTTAGTTGTATGATCGTGATGTTCATATTTGCGGTCAAACCAATAAGCTTTTTTTCAAGCACAGAGGAGAGTGTATTACTTTGCTTCCTTTAACACCGGAGGAAATCATGAAGGATGATCTTAAAAGAAAACAGTGAGAGAGCGTGAAACAATTGAGTGAGACCAACAAATATAGTGAGCAAGTGAATCCAAAGCCAAATAAAACTCCACAGCCACAAAGAACCAAGCCAAAGGGAAAAGAGGGAATAGTGATGATAGCTAGGAAGGGAGATTTCAAAGAATTGAGCGAACCCAATGCCAAGTTCTTTGTACTCTTGTGCAAGGACAATTTCCTTTCAACTAATGAATTACCCTTTACCTTGCCTAGTGCTGTTTTCGATCTTTTACAGGACTATGAAGACGTGTTTCCCGATGAGGTGCCACCAGGGCTGCCACCAAAAAGAGGCATTGAGCATCAAATTGATCTTGTTCCTGGCGCTCCACTTCCAAACCGACCACCATACCACATCAACCCAGAAGAAACAAAGGAGATTCAGCATCAAATTCAAGATTTACTCAACAAAGGATATGTAAGGGAAAGTCTCTCACCTTGCGCTGTTCCTGTTCTATTAGTTCCAAAAAAATATGGTTCTTGGAGAATGTGTGTTGATAGTAGAGCCATTAACAACATAACTGTTCGTTATAGGCATCCAATTCCTAGACTTGATGACATGCTTGATGAGCTTAGTGGTGCTATTATTTTCACAAAAATTGACTTGCGAAGTGGTTATCACCAGATTCGAATGAAGGAGGGTGATGAGTGGAAAACTGCTTTCAAAACAAAATTTGGCTTGTATGAATGGCTTGTCCTGCCTTATGGATTGACAAATGCACCTAACACTTTTATGAGATTGATGAATCATGTGCTTAGAGCTTTCATCGGCAAGTTTGTTGTTGTTTACTTTGATGATATCTTGATTTACAGCCAATCTTTAGAAGAGCATATTGAGCATATTAAATGTGTACTTACTATTTTGCAGAACGAATGCTTGTATGCTAACCTTGCAAAGTGCACCTTTTGCACCAATAAGGTAGTTTTTCTTGGATTTGTTGTTTCAAGACAAGACGTGGAGGTGGATGAAGAAAAGATCAAAGCTGTGTTAGTGTTATGCCCTTGAGGCAATCATTTAGATGTTTGTAACATGACTATGTTTATGAATAATAATATGATTATTGGTCCAATGAATGTATATCATTGTATTGATCAACAAGTATGTGACTTGCTTATGAAGCTCTTTACTTATTGATATAATTCGATAAATATCTCTGATCGGATATCATCGTATAGGAAAACAATGAATAGATCAGCACATGTAGTGATCGATGATCATGCTTCAAAGATCATGGGATATGGAGATATCATCTATACATTGTGGACGCATGTTGAAGAACATGGGTTAGATAGACCCGCCATGGGACACTGCGAGAATGTTTCATTCTTATGTGTCATCAGTGTATCTCATACATAGTAGATGTATGATCCTTAGACCTGAGAATGTCATATTCCCTACATGTGTAATAGTTTTCCTTGGGGCTATCAAACACTACTTCCTAACCGGATAGTTATAAAGGTAGCTTTCATGTTTACTATGAAACGTATAGGTGAAGTGAGCAGTCAAGATGGAATTTGCCACTCCAATGAAATGGAGATATATGACAAGGCCACTCGTGTGATATGATTAAGGAAGTGCGTGGCCATGCCGTGATTGAGGAGTCAATCACAACTTATTAATATATCACGGATACAAGAGATGGATTGAATCATCAAAGGATGACATGCTTCTCTCCTTGAGTTCAATCTTCATATACTTGGCAAAGGGATTATTACATGAGTACTTTTGATAGGTTCTGTCTGATTTGATCATAGTATGTTTGGGAGTTGGCATACTTTGCAAGGAGCCGCTACCAACTATTGGATTGAAAAGGAGTTTTCCAAATCCATATCCAAACGTACGTGAACCTGCAGGGTCACACACTTAATGGGCTGGGACGCATTAATTTGGATTGGATCCGTAATTAATGGACCTCGTGGGCTTGGCACGCTGATGGGCCCTGGTTTAGGGTTTCATCTCGTGGCTATATAAGGAGGGGAGGAGGGTGGGCACAGGGTGTGCTTTTCCACGGTTTAGAACTGATTCACCCGAAACCCTAGCCTCCTCCTCTCGCTGCCCCTGCCGAGCGACCAGGTGCTTGCACACGGACGCACGACGTTCCATCCCTGGACGTGTGGACTACTGCGGTGACGCTGCTGCGACTGCGGCGTGGGAGGACGATCCACGGCGAGGCGAGGACGATCCACTCCATCGACGCAATGACTGCGGCGAGGACGATCCACTACATCGACGCGCGAAGGATTCTACAACTGCGCGTCTAGTGGTAATCTAATCTGTGATCCCCTTCTTGCGAGTAGCTTTCTGGTTATGCGGTAGTTTTTTTTGTGCTAGTGTGGCATACCGCGTTCCTCTTCAAGCTGTTCGTGAGTGGTTGCCTCCACAAAACGTGAGCCAAGTACGGAGTTTCCTTGGACTTGCTGGCTTCTATCGACGGTTTGTAAAAGACTTTAGCACCATTGCTGCTCCCATCAATGAATTGACAAAGAAAGAAGTGCCTTTTCATTGGGGTGAAGTACAAGAAAAGGCATTTGAAGTTCTGAAATCAAAACTAACGACAGCACCACTCCTTGCACTTCCTGATTTCGGTAAGACCTTTGAAATGGATTGTGATGCAAGTGGTGTAGGGATAGGTGGAGTTCTCATGCAAGAACGTCGGCCTGTTGCATACTTTAGTGAGAAGCTAAGTGGACCAACTCTCAATTACTCTATCTATGACAAGGAATTATATCCTCTTGTGAGGAGTTTGGAAACTTGGCAACATTATCTTTTGCCTAAAGAATTTGTGAACATTCAGATCATGAATCTTTGAAACACTTAAGGGCCAACTAAAATTGAACCGAAGGAATGCTAAATGGAGTGAATTCATTGAATCTTTTCACTATATTGTTAAGTACAAAAAAGGGAAGGATAACATTGTAGCCGATGCTTTGTCTAGACGCCATGTTTTACTTTCTCAGCTTGATGCTAAAATTCTTGGACTAGAAAGTATCAAGGACTTGTATGCTAATGATTCATATTTTTCTAAACCATATTCCAAATGTCGTCCTGATAAGGATTGGGAGAAGTTTCATTTGCATGACGGATTCTTATTTCGAATTAACAAACTTTGCATCCAGGTTGTTCTATTCATTTTATGCTTGTGCAGGAAGCCCATGCTGGTGGTCTTATGGGACATTTTGGAGTCAAGAAAACTGAAAGTGTGCTGGCAGATCATTTCTTTTGGCCAAAGATGCGGCGGGATGTAGAGTGCTACGTACGGCGATGCGAGACATGTCACAAAGCTAAGTAACGCTTAAATCCTCATGGTCTATATTCGCCTTTACCAATTCCTATTGTACCATGGGAGGACATTTCTATGGATTTTATTCTTGGTTTACCTCAGAGAAAGAGGGGGAATGATTCGTTTTTTGTGGTAGTTGATAGGTTCAGCAAAATGTCACATTTCATTCCGTGTCATAAGAGCGACGATGCTTCACATATTGCTGACTTATTCTTTAGGGAAGTTGTGCGGTTGCATGGGATACCACGAACCATTGTTTCAAACCGAGACACTAAATTCTTGAGCTATTTTTGGAAGACGTTGTGGGGAAAACTTGGAACAAAATTACTATCCTCTACAACTTGCCATCCCCAAACAGACGGTCAAACTGAAGTGGTGAATCGAACATTATCTATGATGTTGCGAGCAATTTTAAAGAAGAACTTGAAAATGTGGGAGGACTGCTTGCCTCATGTAGAATTTGCTTATAATAGGGCAACACATTCAAGCACAAAATCTTGTCCATTTGAAATTGTATATGGTTTCAAACCTATTGCTCCCATAGATCTCTTGGCTTTGCCTTTGTAGGAACAAACTAATATTGATGCAAGCGAGCGAGCTGAACTTGTGAAACAACTACACCTGAAGACTAAGGAAAATATTGAGACGATGACAAGAAAATATGAGAAACGAGCCAACAAGGGACTCAAGAAGATGTTATTCGAGCCAGGAGACTTGGTATGGGTACATTTTCGCAAGGAGCATTTTCCAGAACAACTTGCAACCCAGAGCAAATGGTCCTTTCAAAGTGTTTCAAAAGATCAATGACAATGCATATAAAGTTGATCTTCCAAGCAAGTATGGCGTAAGTAAGACCTTCAATGTCTCCGATCTCTATCCTTTCTTCGGATCAACAGAGTCGAAGACGACTCCTTTCCAAGAGGGGGAGGATGATGAGGACATCTCAACCTTTTTCGACCATGTCAACACAATTCAAAGTGTGATCGATCAGGATCACCAAGTTGGTCTTTCCAGCGACCAAGGTGTTCGCCACGATACTTCAACCGAATTTCAAGGACCGATCACTCGAGCTCACGCTAAACAAATTCAAGATCAGGTGAACGCTAACTTAAGTCTCATTCAAAATTTTAATAAACTTAGTGGTGCTTCCAACTTCCACTTCTTTTGTTGAACTTAGGTGCATTACAAAGGACAACGAAGTTTGGGCGTACTCCTGAGAGAGATAAATTCCATGTGCTGTCTGTCTTTTTTAAAACAATTCTGTAGATAATATGAGCGCACAACATGGTCATAGGCTATATCACTATAAAGATAATGAAGTCAAGATTACAACCTTTCAAACCGCTCGCCGTTTCGACGTCCAAAGCCAAAGTTATGACTGTTTTAATGGAGGGAGCACATGCTGTCAAGTCTTACGCGAGAATTGAAGAGTCTTCATAATTACCGACCCAAGATGGCCTTTGGATATTCAAGATAATTTATTTAGTTCTGGTTTGCTTTCACACATAAACTAGGAGGGTTGTTCCTAGTATAAATACTTCAGTACTCCATCCATTGAAGAACTTTTTTGGATCATTTTAAAACAAACATATCATATTACAGCCAGGCTGTTTGAGTGTCTTACACCTTTGTTCTTGTGAGTTCTTCTGGGCTTGCGAGAGATCCCTCTGGGTTCCCCTAGTTCGTGCTCTAGGCTTTCAGGCCTTTTGTGTGGATTAGTTCTGGTTTGTGGTTTTGTGATCGTTCGGAAGTCGAGTTGGAGACCAACAGGCTTCGGTTCGTTCCTCCCCGTACTGGGTCGCATCCAACCTTAGCAGGTTTAAAGCTAGTTATCCTATATATATCTACCTACTCCCGTAAAGATCGGGACACCCCCAAGCGTGTTCGCATCAGTATGCTCTAGTTTGAGTTAGATTTGAATGGGATTTTCAGATTGAAGTAATTTGAGTTGTGTCTGTCTCGAGCGGCTCTACCGGCCTTGAGTATCGCCCTGCCGACTTGTGGTCGAACGATTCGAGTAGATTGGTAGTAGCTAAGTATCGAGTAGAAATGTTGCTGGGTCAAGCACTCTGTAGTCAGCTCAACTCGAGTCCTTAGGTTAACCAATTGTTACTAAATATCGTGTTATCGACTTGGTGCCGTGATCGATCGAGTTGAGGTCGATAGACTTGGTATCGAGTCGAGGTCGATAGACAAGGTATCGAGTTTGACATGTGGTTGATCACTCGATGCGATCGAAATAATGGTCGAGTTTCTACTCGAGCAGGGATCCGACTCAATGGTGGCAACTCGATGAAGTCGATATAGTGGTCAGTAGTGCCGACTTGTTGAGCGATGCAATTGGGTGATGAGTGCATATCTTTGTTGGACATTGCTATGTGATGGGTTTTCCTTATTTTTGATGGTTGCAGGACGACGGTGCTAGATCATGGTGAGGCGGAGGATGACCGGGACTAGGCGAGGTGCGCCGGAGGTCCAAACGGTTGAGAATCACCGAAGATGATCGGAGACGGAGTCATTGCGGACCTAAAAGATAAGCAGTGGTTGAGATACAAGCTAGGAGCTACTCGGATCAAGGAGTGCTGTCGGATCGCGGTATAGGTGATAAAGTAGCAGGTCCAGTTGGTATGGGTGTGTGTGGGAATCATTCCTAGCCTTAGATGGTGATCCTTAGGGTAGAAGGAAGTCATCAAAGGGGTGGAGGGTGGCTCAAGAGTAGTACAAATAGAGGGGGAGGGGTAGCCTTCCTCCTCTTGAAGGTTTTAGAGGTTTTGGCTCCTTTGAGCTTTTTGCCCACTTTGTTGTGAGGCTTTGTAAACCTCCCTTCTAGAAATGCAAATTATTTTCTCTTATGCTTGAATTTACTTTATGCATTTAAATTCAGCAATTAAATTCCACAATTTATATTCTTGTAATTTGATTCTTGCATATTTGGATTTGCCTCCCCTCCTTCTAAATGCTTGTGGATCTTGTGCTGATGATGTATATGATTGATGGATGAGTCTTCATCAGACCATATCCCAATCATCTAGGCAAATCTTGTGTTTTTTCTTGCAAGAAACCGATCTTGTATGCTTAAGTGAATCATTCTTCCAGATCATGTTTGAGGGGTTTTTGGACTTGTGTTCTTGCTTGCTGTGATATGTGGGAGGTTATCCAAGATCATCCTGATCATCAAAACCCCACGAGCAAGTCCAAGATCAAGTTCTCAAGTTTTGCTCAAACTCAGTGTATTTTTCCTTCAATGTGAAAAAGGTCTGAACTTTGATGTCAATCCTTTCGATTGAAGGTTGGAATAAGTTCCTGACATCCTTAGGATCACATCTACCAAGTTTCATGAGTTTTTGTCCAGCCGATCAAAAGATTCCTCAGATTAGCTTTTGAGTTCGTGCTGTTCTTGACTCTGTTCTTCCTACTGTTCTTGAGCCTGGTCATACCGCCCTTTGTGCGGTCATACCATATTCCGATGCTATTAGATTCAACCTAGTCATACCGGACTTGCAGGAAAACTTCCTCCATTTCATTTGCTTCTTTTGATTGAATTGTTTGTGGGCTTGGTTGAATCATTTTGAGTGGGAGAAAATTTTATTCGGAATCATTCACCCCCCTCCCCTCTGAGCGCCATTTCGGTCCTCCAAGTGTTGGTCGAAAGTCACAAAATAACGAAAAAGAAAGAAAGAAAGAAAAAAAAGAAAATAAGGTAGTGGCCGGTGACACTATATTGAGCAAAACCCAAATTTGTGTTCAAATTTTTTAGATTGTGCAATTGTATTAATTCGTGAATAATCTTGTGCCCTTTTTACATTCTTGAAGCAATAAGCTAACGTCTCTCTACCACTTGTGCGATAGAGCTTTTGGTGCCTCACTTATATTTTTATAGCTCATCCCTTGATTGGTCAAGTGCCATTATCTTTGTGTGTGTGTTTAGAATTATCAGATTGTATAGGATATACACTAACCCTCCAAGCTCCACATATTAGCCATTGTCTTGTGCAGCACCTCGACTGTGAATTCGCTTGAGTAATCACATTTGTCCTGTCTATCACCACCGGAGTATGTACAATACCTTAATCCAAAGGAATAGTAAAAACTTCGGGTGATAAGTAATAGGGTGAGCTTGAGTGATTCCACATATATTCGACATATACGTTCTGTTTTTTATTGCTACTAATCATGGCAGGTTGTGAGTACGAGGAACTTCCCTTTTATGGAGTGATGATCCAGAGGAGTATCTCACTTGGTAAGAACAAATGGAAAGGGTGTTCAAATTTCAAAAGCTTCCCAAAGCCAAAGAAGTGATGTGTGCCACTATTGAGTTTGAGGATTATACTTATAGTTGGTGGCAACAACTTTTTGGGAAAAGCCTCATTACATCTTGGTCGGATTTAAAGATGATCATGAGAAGAGAGTTTGTACCAAACTATTACGAGAAAGAGCTACTTCGCCACTTTGAGAGCATTACACAAGGGTGCAAACCAGTCCAAGGTTATTATATTGAGTTGAAATGTGCAATGCGACGTGCCGGTATCACTAGTGCATTAAAAGAGAAGGCATACTTCAAAAAAGGTTTGAATTTTAATATCGCTGCTGCACTTCAACATAAGTATTTTAGAACTATGTTTGATCTTGTGGATTGTGCTATTGAGGAGGAAAGAAAACTTAAAAAGCATCGTATACCTAGGTTTAATCTTAAGGCACCATTGAAACTACGAGTGTGAGAGATACACAGAAAGAAATGAGAGAAGGTGAAAACAAAAGTGAGGATATTTTTGACACAAACAACTTACGCTCTATTTCTAGTGTTGTTTCTCACATTGTGCAGGTTGATATTGTTAATAAGGAGATGAACAATATACAACCTACACCACTTGATATGGAAGATGAGGAGATAACCACTGTAGTAGAAGGAATGAATGCCATACCATGGATAGATAATGAAGCGATGAGAACGTTAAAGGTTATTACAAAGGTGTTGAATTGGTAGTACATCAAGAAAAGGTGAGTGAATGTGAGAATTCTTGTGCCAAATTAGAGATTCCACGTTCAGAATTTGATATGCTTAATTTACATAATGTGGAATTGATTACTCATAAAGAAATTCTTGCGAGAATATTCCCTGAATATTCTTTTATGATATATGATGTTTGACGAACCTTAGAGCTTGAAAAAGTATCTAAAATTGCATACTTAAAATCGCTAGTTAGTTCCTACGACGACTATAAATTCAATTTGATTGGAAATTATGGCATAGATAAAAAATTTCATGTTCATCAAATATGCATTACTTGTGATAAACTTGCTGAATTGAAGTTACATGTTAGGCCTTGTCACGAACACTTTGGGATGAGTTTAAGTGATTGTTGTTCGGGAGGATATATGATGCTTACTTGTTCATCTTTTCTTATACAATTATATAATAATCAAAGTAGTACAAATGAAGCATGGAAGGCATCTAAATCTTTTTGTCCACTGTACTTCGGTTTGATGTTGTGAACATGACATATGCACAAATAACTAAATTAAGCTATTTGTCACAACCTTTCGAGGTACATTTTCATCCTATGTTGAAAAGGAATGTCAAAACCGATGATGAATACATATACAATGCATATATGTTGTCCTCTTTGTTTAGTACATTTTTAGATTATCAGAAGACAAGGAAAAAGCCGAGGACACTTTTCTTGAAGAAGGGGAGGATGATGCGGATATGCACACGTCTAGTACTTTCTGGTTTAATATTTCAATTAACTAAAAAGAATTACTAAACCGCATCAAATATCAACAAGTGAATCATTTCCATAAGCAAACGTTGTTGTATTTCCACAAGAATTTTATACTACCTAATAGAGGGTGCTTGTTTGTTTTTAGGTATGAAGTTTGCACAAAAATCAATATTGGCGCCAAACTGTGTGAATGTATTATAGTGGACCCTAGTGGGAGGCGAGGGAGGACAAGAGACACGTGGAGACACTATTCACACACATTGTTTATGTACTCCATATCCTTCCATATATACTATCAAAGAAGAAAGGAAAGAAGTAAGAAAGAAGGAAGGAAAAGAAGAAAAGGAAGGAGAGATATTAGCAATCTTCAAGTAAGGAAAGAGATCACCATGACAAGGCAACATATATGGACAATCTGCAAACAAGGAAAGATATCACCATGCCTTGGCAATAAGGGATTTCAGCAATCTCCAAGAAAGGAAGGTGATCACCACAACATAGCAAGTGGAGATTGATCACATGTTATATAATAATTTGTTTCCAAACTAGTAAGATTGTTTCCAATTAGATGGGAGTGTATATGGGAGGAGATGTACTGTTTGTGACTGTTCATCAGCACTGTTCACGCCCCCCAACACTGTATATATGTATTCCACCCACTGTAATTGTAACCACGAATTTTCATATTAAAGATATACTCTTGATTCTATGGCTTGTTCTCTAATGCCCCCATTAGAATAGTTATGGGAATGGTGGCCCAATCTTCCGACAGGTATTAAAGAATCGATTGGTAGAGAACTCGACGTTGACAATCCGGCTTCCAATCAGAACTGATTCGAACCCTGCAATCGCTATACCACGGCTCCGTTGGTTATCAAACATGCACAAACACGGTTGACCTCACCAAGAAGGCTTATCCCTGCATGCGAATCGAGAACACAAGCAAGAACGTGGAAGATGCAATCTGAAATTGTGAATAATATTAAGCACATGAGTTGGGGTTCCACAAACCGATGAACGGCAAAAAACTGACAAAATATCTAGTTGTAATCTAAGCAAAACCCATCTATTCTAGCGACGGCTACTGAATATATAAGAGGATGAAGGCAAGGGAGGCGGCCAAGGGGGTGGCCGTGCAACCCTAGGTCGTACAAGGCCTTTGGGCCCAAGTGGAGATGTCGCAGCACCCGGCAGATTATGTTCGTCATATTGTTTCGATGATTCCCGTCGATCTAGAAGGATTTTGGATGTCAAATCACTTCTGTTGAAAAGCTCTCGTCGTGGGATTATCAGTAGAGTACAAGAACGCCTCAAATGGACTTTGTATAACCTAGATATGGTCATTTTTAGTTGGACTGCTCCTGGGGGCCGAACTAGACTCGTGAACGAATTGGGCTTGATCTTGGGGTGGGCTTGGATCATCAGAAGTTGTTGGCCCTTGTCTTGCCTTGAGATAGAAGCATAGTTTGCTGGGCCAGCATGGTCTCATCATCCTCCCCTTCTTGATTTTGAGTCGTCCTCGACTCAAGCTCATTGGCCTGCAAAAGGTTAGTAATAAGAGGCGGCAAAGAAACCAACATATTCTTTGGTTGTTGATAGTGTGGCACATTAAAAGAAGATTTCAAAATAGTACAAATATAAAGTCGATGCACCATGTACTTTTCCTTATCATTATGTTTGCCAATAGCATGAAAACTAACACTGTATGACCATGACAAATTAGTAGGCATAGAAAATCTCTCCTCTAAACAATTGAGATCACATATGACATCAAATTCAATATAACCCAAAGTATTCAAGGAACACAACAGGTTAATCTCATCTTTTTCATTAGCAAGGTGAATAACATGTTTATTTTCAGCACACGTGTTTAGATTAGAAATAAAACTGACATGTTCATTCACTAGTTGAGGCATGGATATAAATGAGATATTATCACACAACACTTCTTTATTACTAGGGACAGCAAGGCAATCATATTGTGACAAAGGTGATTTAGTTTGAGTGTCCACTAACTACTGTTCTAGCATAGCACCAGTAATGGCCAAATTTAGCACATCAACAGAATTATCTCCTCATGTGAAAATAGCACATATGCTGTTACCTTTGTTTTCTATCTTAGCCGATTTAGGCATATCATGATATGCACATTCTTGAGGCATGTAAGGGATAGCAAGTATCTCCTGCTCCTCCTCTTGCGTGTTTTCCTTCTCGTTCTTATTCTCAATGTCCTGTGAAAAGTTAGTAGCAAGTGGAAACTCGACAAGATGCCGTTCTTCCAAAGAAAATTCTTCACTTTGGCAATTATAAACATTAATTTCAGCAATATGTCTTTTATGTTCAATTTGATTTTCAATCTCACAAGCAAGATTAAATAAACTTGAGAGAGAACTATATTCCTTATCAACAAGAATACCCTGAATTTTCATATAAGTCCATTTAAGAATTTTATTTCCTTAGCTTCTTCCGATTCATCTAAACCACAACGCAACAACAAAGTTTCTAATTCCTCGTAATATGACTTGACAGTTTTATCACATTGTTGTAAACATTGCAATTCATAAAGTGACTTTTTAGAATGATAAGCAGGAACAAATTCATCTCTCATAAGTCGTTTCATATGTTTCCAAATTTGTGGTACTATTTTATAAGTACAAAAATCGTTCCACCAAATTGATGCACAGAGAGTTAAAGCGCTAGCGGCAACTTTAATTTTTCGTTTATTACAGAGGTTACATTGCGAAAGAATCTTATCTACCTCTATTTCCCAATCAATAAGCATCAACACTAAATTTGTTATAAGAAGGAAGAACTGGAAAATTCTTACCTTTACCAGTAGAAGGAGATGGACTAAAGTTGGGTTGGTGCTTATGCTCTTTCCTGTCAAGTGCATTCTCTATGTTTTGAATTTGCTTGTTCATAGTCTCATTCATCTCTCGCAGCATCTCTCGGAGCTCATTATGAGCAACACGCTAGTTACCGTCCTAGTCCTCTGGTACCCTTGTAATTGTTAGTAGAAAACAGAAGATAGCACAAAGTATTATCCCTATCAACTACTAGGTACTGGACAGTGGGATCACAAACTCTCACGTGTCTTACCACACCCTTACAAATGTTCTTACCAAAACAGCAGGTGGTACAATCAGTGGCTGGTTCGTGATACCGTGAGGGCGTGAGCGAAGCGATTGCAAAGGAGAACATGAACTGATAAGAAGTATGTGGAGCTCGGAAGGCAATATTTAGTAGCATGGAATAAGCAATATCGAACTCAGATTATCAAGTTGAATAAATGTCCAACGTACTTGTCACAGTTGCTGGCCTAAACATGTTCCTAGAACTATTTCAACCTAGCAAGGGATATATCAAAGCACATAGGACTCAAAGGATGCAAGCAGTTCTGATTATCAGCTTCTCTTTCCCTCTTTTTGCTTCTTTTTTTTCTCTAATTTTTTTCAGCGCGGCTCTTTTTTTGTACTTGCCTTTTGCTTTCCTTTCTGTTAACTCAAAGGGAAAACAAAAATCTCATGTTTTGGAACAAGAGAAGACATTAAACAGATGACCAAAACAACAGTAAAAACAGGACAACAAACTTCTAGGGTCCAAAACTCGGTCTTAGAGGCCGATTTTGCGGGTCAAAAATTGCACAGGTCTAAATACATGTGGATTTTTAGATGCGCATCGTCGTCCTCTTCGAAACAAAAAAAATCGCCCCGATCGGAGTTCGTATGCAAAAGTTATGCCAGTTTTACTGAACACTACACAATTGCCTGCGACTTCACTTCTTTCTTTCGGTTAGGGCTAAAATAGCAATAGGATCACGGGTAAACAAAGGTGGCCAGCAGTGCAGGGCGATTGGTACAAGGTGGCTCGCAACCTATCTAGGGCTTACGGAGCAGAAAATATAATGTAGAGCGGCGGCAAGGGCAAACCGAGTGAGACTCAGTTCGGTTCTAGGTTTGGCGGTTGCGGGATGACTAACGGTGCAAAACAAGAACTAGGGCAACAGAAAAGGACCACTAGAAACTAGAATCACGACCTCCAACCAGCAACACGACGACGACGATGGACATAAACTCAACAAGCGAAACTAAAAACAAAAATTGCAAAGCCACAAGGGGTTGTAGGACAGCGGAACCGATGAAGAACTTTTTGTAGGGCAATTTTTTTTCTGGACTCTAGGACGATGGCAGTGGCCTGATCTTTCGACAAGTAGTAATGAATCGATTAGTGGAGAACTCGACGTTGACGATCCGGCTTCCAATCAGAACTAATTCGAACCCTGCAATCGCTACACCACGACTCCGTTGGTTATCAACCACGCACAAAAACGGTTGACCTCACCAAGAAGGCTTATCCCTACATGCGAATCGAGAACACAAGCAAGAACGTAGAAGATGCAATCTGAAATTGCGAATAATATTAAGCACATGAGTTGGGGTTCCACAAACCCATGAACGGCGAAAAACTGACAAAATCTCTAGTTGTAATCTAAGCAAAACCCATCTATTCTAGCGACGGCTACTGAATATATAAGAGGATGAAGGCAAGGAAGGCGGCCAAGGGGGTGGCCATGCAACCCTATGTCGTACAAGGCCTTTGGGCCCAAGTGGAGATGTCGCAGCACTGTAACACCCTAATTTTTGCTCTAATTTAAATTTTGGAGTTTTTTTTATTTTTGTGAGTTTTTGGGAATTTACTTAAAATTTATTTGGAATTATTCAAATATAGCCTTCCTTGAAAACAATTAAATAATGGAAAAGTTTTTGCAAAGTTTTATTGCAAATATTTTAATTAAGTTCCAAATATCTCAAAGTATTTTCTGGAATTTTTCTAGAATTTTTCTGCTATTTTAAAAGCCCCAAATGATTTAATTGAATTTCTAGAATTATTTTTATTGAAAAAGGTTTTAAAAGTGGCTATGAACAGTAATGGGCCGAGCCCATTACTGTGCACGTCGCCGGCCCATCCGCGCCGAAACCCTAGCGCCGCCCAGCCAAGCCGTTCGATCCGGATCGCGACGCTGTGTGCGTGTGCCACGTCGCTCGCGACGCGTGAGCCTTCGGATCGTCGCCGCGACGGACGCTGCTGGATTGCGCCACGCCGGTCGTCTTCGCGAGATCACCGGAGCTAATGCCGCCGACCGCTTCGCTCGTTCGCCGCTCAGTAAGCGCGCACGCCGAGGCCCTTTAAGTGCACCGAGTAGCGCGTCCGTGAGCTCCTTCGCTGCGTCTTTTGACTCTCGACGCACGCCGAGACCCTCTCTAGCGCCGAGCGAGCTCGCCAGAAGGCGCGTCTTTGTGCCGCCGTTGTTTTTGCTTCCTCTCGTCGCCGTCCGCCGCTTTCCGCGTGCTCGGCCTGTCCGAAGTTCACCGAAGCAAGACGATCGAGTGGACCACTTCTTCTCGCCGGAGAAGCCCAGCAGCCGCCGCCGAGGTCATCTTCCCGGCTCAAGCAATTTTCGCTTCTTCGCGCCGTCAACCTTGTCGAATCGCGCCGACCGTCCGATTTGCATCGTTCGGTTACGTGAGTCCACGAGCCTCCATCTCAGAGATGTTTAGATTGAATCGTAACCGTTAGATCTTGATGTGTACGGTAGGGATTAGATCTAGATTCGCACTAGATTTAATCTGAACCCTTGGATCTTTTTTGGACGCCAGAGGATTGAACCACGCCGCACCATGAACGAAGAAGCGGCTCGGTACCGTGGACCGCTGGATTAGATCTCGAACGGTAGAGATTGGATCTGGTTTTGCCCTAAGGATCTGCGCTGTTCGATTTGAACGAAGCGGCGGAGATGGCACCGCCCTCGCCAAATCGCGTCGGCCGACGCTGGGCGTTTGACCGGGCGGAGACCGATCCGACCATCGATTTGGTGCACCGCCGAGATGTTGACGCGTGTCGGCGTGAAACCGAGGCGCCGCATGGCGTGTGGTGCTGGCCGTTAGATCCGAGGGCACCGCTCGACGCGCGACGCGTGGCCGCGCGGGAATCGGCGCCGCCAGCCGCTACCGCTTTAGATCCGACCGCCGGTTTTAGCGAACGGTCGGATTTTGCAGCGTGGCTGCACCGCTCGTGAACCAAGCCCACGGTGAGACCGAGCCAACCCGTAGACTCGGTCCATAGATCAGAGCGACGTGGCGCCTGCAGGCGTACACGTGTCGTGGCCGACGTCATCGCCGACGCCATAAATATTTTCATATATAAAAATATTTCGACGGAAATTATTTCGGTGCTGACGTCATCATGAGGCATGCTGACGTCATAAATGCGAATTTCAGTATAAAAATAATTCAGAAAAATCGGATTTTCTTAATTTCGTATTTTGATTTTATTCAAACTTCAAATGACTATAACTTTTGCATTCTAACTCGGATTTGGGTGATTCAAATTTCTAAAAATTCATAAAATTGTGAGATATTTATTGGTGAATTTTATTTGAATTTTTGAGGACATATAGTCTTCTGTATTGGCTATTTATTGTATACTTTGTTTGTACGCCAGACGTAAATTTGCCGGGAAGTTTCGAGGAAGAATTCGTCGCTCAAGACCAAGCTTCGGAACACGACCAGCAACTCTTTGAAGGCAAGTGATGCTTTGATCATTTTGATCCCAGATTTTAAAATGTAATTTATACTTTGAAACTATGCATGCTAATTATTTAAAATGAATTTAAATTAATTTGGGATAATGTAGTTAATCAACCCATTTTGTTATGCCACCTTGAATTATTAATTGTATGCCTAGATCATTGTCACCCTAAGTTTCGATTATATTAGTTGGATGTTAATATTGTGCCAACACGGGAGGCTAGACCGTGAGTAGATGCTTAGCCTTGCAACGAATCATGAATGATCTTTGGAAAAATGCTACAATATTGATTAAAGACATATTGAATGTATTTTGAAAAGTGGTGTGATGATGCCACATGTTGAGATTGAGGTACAAAGAACTTTGTGTGGTTCCGCATCGATATTGAGTTATTCTTGGCATGTGTTGCACAATAATCAACTGGGTGGAAAATGATTTAGACTGGGGCAAGTGGTAAGAGGCTGTGTGCCAGGTGGGCCTGTGTGGCATTGGGTTGTTGAGTGATGTGAGTCTGTGTGCTACATTGGGCTGTGTGCCACTGTTGAGTGTTGAAAGTCTTGCCTTGGTCAGTTAAGGACTTCACCTTGCAAGCCTTTGATCTGAGTCACCCGTACAACCACATGTCTGACATGGGACAGACCTAGTTGACTAGGGTTCTGATATCTTTCCTCTGATACCTCGGGGTGACAAAGACACAGGGGTGTATCTGTATGGGGAGCGCACGTGCTACGGCTTGGTGCCCATCCAACGGTGATTGGCGGTCCTATACTTGGCTCTGTGTGAGGGAAGTGATAGTGAAGGCAATACCGGAGAGGTTCTTTGGTTAAGGTAGAAGTTCCTGAAAAGCTTTGTTGCGGACAATCACCTGTGTGGTGAGCGGCTGTATCTTGTGGGTAAAGTGTACAACCTCTGCAGAGTGTCAAAACTATTCGAATAGCCGTGCTCACGGTATTGAGCATTGCTCGGGATTACTGATCAAGGGTAGTTTTTCATAAACAAAACATGGAAGGGTGGCTGTGTGCCAGTGTTGGAAATGAACTAATAAGGCTGTGTGCCGAGAATCTTCGAAGAAAAACCATTTGAAATTAGTATTACTTATATCTGTTTCACTGCTTTAATCTAAACAAGATACTAGTTTAAAAATGCCGCTTGATGCAAAAGGATCAATTAAACCAATCCATTGGAATAAGCTTTGCATATAGTAATAGTCTTGCATTCTGCATTACTTGTTGAGTGCCTTGTGTACTCACCCCACCTTGCTTATCAACCCCAACATCGGTGGAGGAGACTACACCAAGATGGGAGGAGGAGTACGCCGAGGACACGAGCAACTAGGGGCAAGCCCATCGGTTGCTCGTGGCAAGATGGATGCTTACACGACTTTTATGTTCGCCGCTATTTCTTTGTTTTGAATAATGTAAGCCTGCGTGGTCGATTTATCCGTAAGGAGACCATAAGGTTGTACAACTCGTTTTATATACATGTTTGCACTATTTATTCTTATATCCTTGTGAATGTCTGTGATGTGCAACCCTGTATGACTGTGTGTGCTAGCGTGATCCTGGACTGGCACAGAATACACAGAGGGTCCGGATTTGCAGATTCGGGTCCCGACAAGCACCCGGCAGATTCTATTTGTCATATTATTTTGGTGATTTCTGTTGATCTAGAAGGATTTTGGACATCAAATCACTTCTGTTGGAAAGCTCTCGTCGTGGGCTTCTCAGTAGAGTCCAATAACGCCTCAGACGGACTTCGTATGACCAAGATATGGTCATTTTTAGTTAGACTACTCCTGTGGGCCGAACTGGACTCATGAACGAATTGGGCTTGATCTTGGGGTAGGCTTGGAGCATCAGAAGTTGTTGGGCACTTGTCTTGCCTTGAGATAGAAGCATGGTTTGCTGGGCCGGCATGGTCTCATCAAATAGGGAGTTTCAATCTGAAATTATCACTGTTGTTCTTGCAACTTCTTCGGGGTGATTGCAAGGAAACGTGCGTCTACTTTCTCGTGGTCAAGTAGGCGAGGATCAAACCGTGTTCTTGGGTGAAGTCTCGTGTTGTAGGTTGCCTTATCGAGACGGTGGTTGGTGCCAGTATTTGTCAGGATTCACGGGTCCGAGTTATCATATTCGTCATGGCAAGTTTGGGCCACCCCCCCATATCATCTAGGGGCGTCAGCCCAGGGAGGAAGGAGATCAGGCTGGGCGGCGGTGCAACAGGAGTAGGCCACGGGGAATGCGGCTCATGCAGATTTAGAGAAATAGAAATGGTTTTTGATTTTAAGAAAATTCCAGAAAATAATAAATGGCAAAATAAATAGCAAATAAATGCGAAAAAATTCCAGAAATTTCTCAAAAGTACTTTTAAGCATTTGGAACCCAAATAAATTATTTTGAACTTATTTTCAATTTGTATAATTGATTTAATTAGTTTGCTTGCACTAAAAGGAATTTTTAAATTCACCCAAAATTTTAAAAGGGCTCAAATTGGAATGTTACACCTATATTTCTCCTAATTGGTAATAGTCTCCATAAAATTAGTTAGATAATTTGTACTAACAAGAAGAGCAAATAAAACCTTGTCTTTGTACCCGACTCTTTGGAGCCTTCACATTGGTGCATCTCTGTCTATCTCTTGTCAACTAAATTTTTTGCAAATCCTCTGAAGTGGAATCTGTAAGCAGTGTCTATGAATCCTGACTCCTTAAACTATATTCCAACACTACTATGAACCGAATCTGATCCTCCAATTTCTACTGTGCCACCTCCTCTTTGTTCGGTTATTACATTGATTGCTCATTAAAGACAACATCCTTACTCATCACCAGCTTTCTTTGATGTAGTATCCCAAAGCTTGTTCCCTTTAACACCGTTTTTGAAAACTAGAAAAAGCACTTCTTTGATTTTGCATAAAGCTTCGACATCTTGTCACTTCGTATATGCAAATAGGCTCAACAACAAAAATTCTTATACTAGTACAATCAATTGAATTACCAGTCCATACCTTCTTTGCAACCTTACCACCGAAAGATACTTGTGGTGATCTATCTATGTGATAGCATGCCATGTTCACAACCTCTACCCATAAACATCTAGGAAGCCTTGCATTCAACTTCAAGAACACAAAACTTACAGAAACCTAACTCAACTTTTAATTCCCGCCAATAATTTCCCTCATGCAATTCTTTCATCCCACTAATACTAACATGGCTTAATCGCATATGCTAAGTTTTGCTATATTATCATGTATCTCAACTGAATTGACTATGCCTATGATAGTGTTTTCTAGCAACCGGTTCTCCTACCCTTCATCATAGCCAATGAACCCTTGCAGATTTTCATGTTACCTTATCCTTATCAGCTTTATAAGTAAGACCACTATCATGTAAGGTGTCTAGAGAGATTATATTCTTTTTCAACCCTGGTATGTGCCTAACATCACACATTGTTCTAATAGTTACCTTATCCTTATTAGCCTTAGAAGTAAGATCATTATCATGTAAGGAGTCTAGAGACATATTCCTTTTCAACCCTGGTATGTGCCTAACATCATGCATTTTTCTTCTAAAAATACCATCATACATCTTAATTTCAGCTACACCTATCTCGATAATACTATAGAATGTATCACCAGCAAGGTAAACATAACTGAAATTACCTAACCTGTATAAAGTGAACAACTCCCTGTTAGGTGTGATGTGATACGAGCATCCCAAATCAAGAATGTACATATGTAAACCGACTATTTGAAACCGAGAGAACATTTGCATTGTTGTTGTTGTTGTTGTTGTCTGAGTCATCTTTCCTAGCCACATTCACAGTCTTCTTATTATGCTTCCCACCATTTTGTTCTTTCAATTGTCCACAATCTCTCTTCATATACCCTATCTTTTTGCACTTGTAGCACTCGATATTCTTTCTACTCCTTGACTTGATCTGGATTTACGCCTTCCAATTGTCACCTTGTCTTGCTTCCTTCCACGATCACCTTTCGTATACAAACTATCACTATAAGAGCTCCTTAGTAGATTATGTGCTAACAAAGACACTATGATCTCATCAACCTTGATAGTATCCTTCCCGTACATAACAGTGATCACCAAATGTTGATAGGAAGGTGGCAATGAACATAACAAAATAATTGTCTTGCCTTCATCATCAATCTTTACCTCCAAACACCCTAGATCTGTGATCACCTGATTGAAAACGTTCACATGCCATGCAAGATCAGAACCCTCCTCCATCTTCAACCCCAACTTTTGCTTCAGATAAAACTTGTTTGTTTGGACATGAGCTGAGTCTGCAACTTATCAGATTTCTTTGGGTGAGATCATATCCATCGTATGATACATAACCTGATCTAAAAGACACAGCGGTATGATTGTGGCTGCTTACTCCTTCAACTCATCCTAATCGTCATCCTCCATCCCCTTCGACTTTGCTTTGGGCAGCACCTTGGAACATTTCCATTGTGCCAACAGGGGCAACGGGGCAGAGCGAACAGGGGCAATGACCGCACTATTTTTGCAAAAGAGCGTAGGGAAATAGGGCAAAGGGCTATGTTTATTGTGTGTTACTACACTGACGGCGCTCCGTTGCAGCGATGTTTTTGCACGAATCTCCAACTCCCCATGGCTGCAGCACTAATGGGTGATGTAATGTGGTCAACCACACAGCTCCAATCAAGTTCCCCTCACCCAAACACATATATGCATGCATGTCAAATTTTCAGGAGATGCAATTGCTAGCTGTTGATCGACATCAATTTATGCCATTGCTGTCGGTTGACAAGAGGATCGAGATCCATCGATGAGCTGCTTTTCGTGCTTCAGGCCAGCGGAGCATGAGCCATTGCCATCGTCGTCATCAAGGAGGCTAGGCTCTAGATGCCTACAGACGTCGTCCTCGTCAACGTGAACCTTCAATCTTGTGTTCCAATAGTAACAACAAGAGCAGCAGCAAGGCAAGGGCGTTCACGTACGGCGAGCTGGTGATGGTGATGGGCATCTTTCGGGTGGAGTGCCTGCTAGGCGATGACAGATTCGGCCGGGTGTACAGGGGCTGGCTGAAGAACTAGTAGGTGGTGGCGGTGAAGCAGTTTCTCGACCTCAGTGGCGACGACGGCGAGTTCCTAGAGAATGTGCTGATGCTGAGCCTGCTGCACCACAACAACCTTGTCAGCCTTGTCGGCAACTGCGCAGACGACGAGAAGTGCCTATTGTTCTACGAGTACATAGCCTTGTGTCCCTCGGCTCCCTCGCTGACCACCTACTCGTGCCGGAGGAGGAGAAGGCAGAACTAGAGGCCGACAGCCACAGGGCAACTCTTGGGCTGAGCTAGGAAATGCGCATGCGGATCGTGCTAGGCACGGCGAGGGGCCTCGAGTACCTCAGTAAATGGCCTGTTATTTTAATCTTGTAATTTCAGAGTTTGTTTTGTTTTTGTCGACAATCGGGATCGCCTGACCGCAAGAAGGAGGTGAGATGTGAGAGCAGAGCCCAAGATCGTGCCTGCCCGAAGGGAGGAACTTTGATCGCCACTAAGAGTGAGAGGAAGAGAGTGGTTGACACGAGGATTTGTACTGGTTCGAGCCCCAGTACGGGTAACATCTCTACTCTAGTCTTGCCCGGAGGCAAAGGGTGTAGGCAATTCACTATGGTTGAATACAAGAGGTGCTCGAGCCCGGTTGAATACCGACGCTGGTGCATTGTATGTGTGTGTACACTTCTTTTTCCCTCCTTCCTCGCGTAGGGGGTAAGACTTTATACCTCTATTGTATAGCCCGTTACCGGTAACGACCGGGAGAGATTCCCGGGAGCGTAGAGCCAATTTCAGACATGACGCTCAGTGAAGTCAGATGGTAACGGCCCCAAGATTGTCGCCCATGATTGACTTTAATTATATCTTTTAAGTCTCCCCTTTTACTTGGTAACTACCGGTTCAGCATGCCCGACCAGGTCCTCCGAGCCCGACCTTGCTATCGAGCTAGTTTCTCGGCTTGAACGAACTTGAGCCAGTAGGCTGTTGACCCCGTAGGAGTAACCAGTCCCCGACAACTAGCCCCCGAGGCTCAAGTAGTGATCCTGTAGCTCGGGATGACCTTGAGTCTGATGTCCTTGAGAAGGGGATGGTTCCCTGGCTAAGCTCGAAAATGCTCGAGGTCGAGCTCGGGTCTGGTCCACACGAAGGTCCTTGGTACTGACAAGCCCATCAACACTCGGGTTTCGACACCTAAGCTCTGGGTGGAGAATTTGTGGGAGCTATTCACGGCGCTTCGATTTCCACCGTGGAAACCACGGCGTGCGTTTTGAGGCGTAACCGGCGCTAGTTGTCTACGATCAGGCTGTTTTAAAATCCATACCGTTGCCTCCATTGAAGGATTCCCCAAATCCTTCTTGTGCCGAACACTAGTGCTCCTTCATCTCCCTAACTCCCCTTCACAATCTTCCTCCATCGACCAAAACTCAGCCGAAGCCCATGGCCAAGTTTGGGAGGAGCACGATGACCATGGAGCGAATGAAGGAGCTCAAGACACTGGGGATGCTGGACCCAGCGACATGGTGGCTACCCAGTGAGGAAGTCGAGCCACAGCCCCAAGCGGACAAGCTCGTCAGCACCGAGCAGTACATGCTCTTCGGTCTGCAGACGTCGGAGAGCAACTTCACAGCGGCAGTTCTCGTGCAATGCGTGATCGATTTGGTCAATCTGGTACCCAACTCCATTCTTCTTCTTTCCATCTTTTCACATTTGTGCGAGGGGTTCCTGGGAATTCCCCCAACCCCTTCGCTCTTCTTCCGCTACTATTCCTTGTTCCGTACCTCGAAAGACCCCATGGTCGGGTGTCTCTATTTTCTATTGCGGACGGGACTTCCTTGGTCCTACCCCCAGGTCCATGCTCGAGACTCTCTTGGTCCATGGACCGAGAGATCGTTCTACCTGAAGAAGGGGGAGGGCGACGCGCTCGTGTACAATGGAAATCTTGTCGACAGCAAGCGCCAGACCCCCGACCCAGATGACCTGGCGATAGACCAGGAGGCCGTCACCATCCACCTTTGCTCGACGCGTGGTCTCTGCATCCAAGCCATCGCCTACGACTTCTTGCGCAACCGGGTGTTCCCCCTGAGAAAGAGGGTGCACCCGTTCTTCGAGATAAAGGGGGAAGACGACCTCATCCAGGAGAGCTCAAACGGTAAGACCCCTCAAGCTCGAGAACGCTCGAGCTTGGCCGAGCGCTAACTGATAGCTCCCCTTTTTCCCAGCAACTCTGCCGGAGACCTAGCTAGCGGCGAGGATGGTCGAGATTTTCGGGAAGGCGGCGTTCAACTACACCACGGACGACCCCATTCCCATGAACGTGTTGAGGCGAAGCAACGAGGTAACACATCTCATTTTATGACCAAGCTCAGGAGTGCTCGAGCTCGTACTGACCTCTACTCGTAATTGCAGGAGAGCAGAGAGCTTCAGGAGACAGCGAGGCGGAAGTTGCCGCTGCCCGGAGCAAACAAGGGCAAGAAGGGGGGCAAGAGGCTGGCCCAGACGTCTCTGGAGGCAGCGTGCCGAAGAAGCAGCACGTCGAGTGGGGCGATCGTACAGTGGTAAGCCATCCCGATCAAGCTCGAAAATACTCGATCTCGATCTTTCAATTTCTTTTTGCTGTCTCTGACCTCCTCTTCATTTCCTGCAGCAACAGAGGGCAGCAGCCACCGCAAAGTCTTCGGGGACTCAGGCGACACCGAGGCCCCCGTCGTAGGGCACTGGAGCGGCTGTTACGGGGAGCTCGGAGCCCCCCTTCGAGCTGCGAGGTCGCCACCATAGGGTGCCTGGATAGTGGACCGCCGCCGCCGCCGCCATGGAGGTAGGGCATCAGTCCACCCAGCGTCCTTCCTCGAGACGAAAGCTCGCTGTTCAGGTACGCGCGATTCTCATCCCCTTTAGGTCGTAGTGTAGACTCTTTTCTTTCCTTTGCTTAGCAATTTTTCCACTGCAGACCTCGGGTGCTCGTTCGTGCTCCCCACGTCATCGAGAGTGCTTCGACCGCTGTAATCGCCGTAACACCCGAGATGCAGTGGGGGTAGCGTCTGGTCGCTGGCAGCCGTTGACCATGGTTATTTTCCAGGGTGAGTCCGAGGATGAGGACGATTTTCTTTTGGTCCGCCGCCCTCGCTCACAGCAGGCTCAGATCCCCACGGGCCCTTCGGGAGGGAGCCAAGCCAGCGGGTCCAAGCAAGGCCCCGTCAACTGTGACATCGACTCAGTCAGAGCTGCCGTGGGAGGTGGAACCGAAGACGCCTCGGCCGTTGAAGCCAAGGCTTCCAGGGCTGACAGGATCGAACCCGAAGCCAAGGCTGCCACGATCGGTGGGGGTGAGACCTCTGGTGGCATGGTCAAGGCACCGTTCGCGGGGTCGTTTCTGAAGCTCCCGTGGAAGAGCTTGGTAAGGCAGCATTTCATGCCCTCACACGTCGTAATGAATTCTCGCAATCTAACCCTTCCACTACTTCCTCTAGGGACCTTGGTTTCCGCGGTCGAGCTGAGCCCCAGGCCGGTCAGGAAGACCCAAGTCGGGACTGCGGCTAATGGGGTCAACCCTGCTCCCGAGGGGACCAACGTAGCTGCCTCGACTTGGCAGGAGACCGTGCCGAGCTGGAGGCAGGTGAGCTAGGCGATACGGCTGTCGGGCCTCGCCGCCGCAAGTTCGAGGGTCGACTTAATCAGGTGAGTTATGCTCGAACTCGCTAGCCTTCTCAACTGTAGCATGATTTCTCTTGCTCTTCGCAGGCTATTGGCCTTATCGCCCAGGGGCTCCAGAGTCTGCAAGGGCACTCCATTGAGCTAAGAGCAGTCCTCGACGTCGTGGCTGAATGAGAAGCACACATTGCTAAGCTCGAAGAGACCCTGTCGATCGAGCAAGAGTAGGCGGGGCAAAGGACTGCGGCCCACGCTGTCGAGATGGCGGCCAAGGTCCTCGGAGCCGAGCGCATGAAGGCGACTGAGACCCTTGAGGCCGAGACCGCAAAAGCGACAGGGGCACAGTGTGTCCTCGAGACCGAGCATGTGAAGGCGGCTGAGCTCCTTGAAGCCATGCACGCGAGGGCGGCCGAGGCCCTAGAAGGCAAGCGTGCAACGGCAGAAGAGTTGCGGAAACAAGTCACGGAGCAAGCTGCTGCCCCAGCGAAGTCATCCGCTGAGCTCAAGGCGAAGGTCACCGAGGTCAAGGAGAAGCTGGGTCGGGTGACCAGGACAGGAAAAAGCACCCTGGCTCAACTCCAAGACGAGCACAACCGCACTGCCAGCTCCGCAGCCAACACGCACCGCCTGCAGGGTGAGCTCTCAGCATTGAGAGTGAAGGTCGTCGAGGTCGAGTAGGAGAAGCTCGCCCGTGACATGATGGACCTGTAAATAGGGATTAGATCGGGGGATAAAATATCTGTGTCCCTCCTGTAAGTATAGTTTTGGTCAAGAAAAACTTTTGACGGATGAACTTAGATGAATGAATTTGAATGAATGAACTTAGCCGTTTCGGGGTAGAACTCCCTTGTCCCAGCCCCTACTGTGGTCGAGGCTGAGCAGCGCCGGCTTCAGGCACAGTCTTTGGGAGAAGTAGGTCATAGTAGTCGAGGTTGAGCACATCGACCTCAAATTTCTAGCCTTAATCGTCGAGACCTGCTTGATCGGTAGACGTCCTCGACTTAGTAGGGAGCCCTGTAAAAACCTTAAGGCAGAATCGTTTAGTAACAACAGTCGTGCCCCCTGTGCGACTGAGGTCGAGCTCAGAAATGCTCAAGGATGAACTCGAGTGCACAAGGAGCCCTAAAGCGCTCAAGTCGGCTTGGCAGCACTTAGGCCCGACTTGTGTGCGAAACATACATGCTTGCTGAACTTGAGCGCGGTCTTCCGATTCAAGTCACCACAGGGGAAGTCAGAATGCGATGAGAATCGTCTTATCACGGGCGTGACTTCTGAGGTGAACCTCGAGAACACAACGCTCAAGTCGAGGCATAGGGAATGCAAGGAAATGTAAAGGGAAACAAAAAATGGATAACAAAGAAGAACTTTTATTGCGAATCAAGATAAGGGTTTTACACGTAAAATTTTTGGAGCTAGTCGATGTTCCACGAGTTCATGAGCTCTCTACTGTCGGGCATCGCCAGCCGGTAAGCTCCCGCGCGATCTGCTGAAACAACACTGTAGCGGCCCTCCTACTTTGGGGACAACTTGATGGTGTTGGTCGAGCCCTAAATTCGTCTTAGGACCAGATCCCCAACCCGGAGTTGCCTAGGTCGTACCGATCGAGACGCATGCTTACGAAACGCTTGCAGGTAGTGCACCGATCGTAGCAGTGCGCGGCTCCTTACTTCTTCCGCTAGGGCAAGGTCGAGAGACCGTTCTTGCTCGAAGTCGATATGGTCGACCAAGCCGACCCTAATGGAGCCCAACATGACCTCAGCGGGCAGGACAGCTTCAGCACTGAACACGAGCTGGAAAGGGGTGGCCCCCGTTGCTCAACTAGTCGTAGTGCGAATGGACCAGAGGACGGTGGAAAGCTCATCCACCCAGGCCCAGCCATGTGATCTGAGCTCATCGAAGACTTGCCTCTTCACGCCCTGGACAATCTGTCTGTTGGCGTGCTCGACCACTCCGTTGCTCTGTGGGCCACCGAGGCATAGCAAACCTTGGTGCCCATGTCTTCGCAGTATTCTCGGAATAACTCGCTGGAGAACTGCGTCCCGTTATCGGTGATAATTCTGCATGGGACTCTGTACCTTGTGACCACCAGTGAATGAAAGGACCTCACAGCGGCTCAAGCGGTTATGGTCGAGACTGGTTCAGCTTCAATCCACTTGGTGAAGGTGTCGATGGCGATGAACAGGAACTTCTTCCCCCCAACCGCCTGAGGGAAAGGGCCGAGGATGTTGAGGCCCCAGGTCGAGAACGGCCAGGCGAGTGGGATGGTCTGAAGGGTGTAGGCTAACTGATGTGACTTCTAAGCATGGAACTGGAAAGCTTGACAAGCGCGAACGATGTCCCGAGCGTCCTGCAACGTTGTTGGCCAATAGAACCCCATGCGGAACGCCTTGCCAACCATGGTCCTGAAAGAGGAATGCGCACCGCAGAGGCCCGAATGGATATCGTTGAGCAGGTACTTACCTTCCTCTGGGGTGACGTATTTTGATAGAACACCCACGGTGCCCCGACGATAGAGTTGCCTGTCGACTAGATTGTACGAGCTCGCTCGGCACTTGATCTGGCTCCTCTCGGCTGGGTCGTCCGGGAGCTCACACCGGTCGAGGAACTTGGCGATCGGCTCCATCCATGAGGGAGCACCCTCGAGGAGGGCAACTGAGTCTTCCTGGACCGTGATGGAGGGCGCCGCCAAGGTCTCGAGGATGACATTCGATGGAATCTCATCACCAGATGATGCGAGCTTGGACAGGATGTCAGCGCCAGAGTTGTCCTTCCTGGGTACGTGCCTGATTTCTAAGTTTCGAAACCACTTCTCCATCTTGCGCACCTGTTGGAGTCAAAAACTTGAAGTAGGGTTTCTGACAGCAGCACACGAGACGAACACCTGGTTCAGAGCGTGCCAGTCGATTTGACCTGTAATCGACAAGGTAAAAATATGAAATTCACTCAAAGCGGATCATGAAGATCAATCGGCTTAGACTCAATCAGCTTGAAGCCGATTAAATGGAAATAAAAGGGTAAGTCTAACTAGCCGAATAAGGCTAATCAGAGGATAAAGGTAGATCGATTCTGAAGAAGGCGATGCGCAACAAAATCAGAATAAATCAAACCTGAGGCGTAATTTGAAGAAGATCAACAATCGGCGATGCGCAACTTTATTGATCAAGATCGAATTACAAAGACTAAATTACAAGAACTACTCCTAGTCGACAGGAAAAAGTAATGTAGATTAATGTTTGATTGTGTTGGATTCCTTCGTATCTCGCTTTGGCCCTTATTTTATACCCGTCGGCTGATCGTATCCTATTACAACACGTTACAAAACCTAATTCGTATCGGCCTTATTTCGGATAGCTTTCCCTCAAAGATCTTGCCATTGCTAAATATCTTCAAGTCTTTCCAAATCGCCTGTTAGTTACTGCAGGTTTGACTTTCTTGCCGATTTTGACCAAACTTGCCAAATTCTGGTGCAAACATATGCCCCCCATTTTTTAGAGATGACTCGTCAGCTTTCAAGAATTATAACTATCGGCTTCTTTTCCATCGGCTAACTGTTAATCTTCACTCAGTAACTACTGCTTTAATTACGCCGTAATTTTCTGACATGCGGGTAGTGCGTTTTAATTGTTCATGTCTTTTGAGATTTATTTCCCGCCTCTTCAAATTTTTACTGAGCTACAAATATGCGGCCCCCACAGATTCATTCCTCACACGCACAAGCTCTCGAATTGTCTGCAATCGGCTTCTGGTCTTCAAGTCTCTCAGCGCTCATTGCTTCCAATCGGCTGCTTGTCAAGATCGTCTCAATGGACCCTTCTCAGGTATTCATCCCAATCCCAAATAGCAATGACCAATTTTATCTAGGTCCAGTAGGAAATCTAGAAGCCGATTCAGTTATAAATGAAGAGATTCCTCGCCTATCTCTATCGGCTGCAGGATATAACATAGATGGTTGGAGTAAGAGCTTCAGAGCTTGGCCGACAGCGCTTAAGGGATGGAGATCGTGGTACATTCGTGTGGCAGCCCAAAAGAGGGGTGAATGGGAAAGAATGGGCATAGCTGAATGTCTCCCCCTTTTCTTAGCTGATCCAGAAGCCAATGAGCCCTTAGTGGCCACGGCTTACTATTTCTGGTCGGACACTTTCCATGCGTTTGTATTCCGCACCGGTCTTGTCGGTCCAACTCTCCTGGATGTAGCCCAACTATGCTGCTTAAGACCCGATGGGGATCAAATATCGGCTTATAGTGCCAAGCCTAGGTACAAGCTCATCAAGTCCAAAGGTGAAGGATGGGCTAAGTATATCAGAAACAATAATAAGGTTAATGGGCTGGTATCGGACGAAGAGCATACTGCTTTTTTGAACCTTTGGTTAGACCGATTCCTGTTCTGCAGCGCTTCTTTGGGACCAACCCAAGTATATCAAACCATAGCAGAGCATCTAGTAGAGGGTCGTCGGCTAGCACTTGGGAAAATGCTTTTAGGAGCAGTCAACTAGATGATGCATATAATAAGATGTCGGCTTTTTACTGGCTTCACAAGTTTCACTATCGAAAATGTTGGAGGACCGCTCTGGTTTATTCAGATCTGGCTATACAGCCTATTTAGCCGATCTTTTGAGCTGAATCCCTTTGAAGACACAGCGTTCCCTCGCGAAGATACTCCAGAAGGTATGGTGCCTCAGTTTATAGCCAGCCGATCTTATGGTGAGAGATTCATGATGTGCTCCAGGAATGAGACAAAAGTGACACCTATCGGCTCCAAGAAATATTTATCATTCTTCCTTCAGCTTGATAGCAATGAATTCAAACAAAATGACTTCTTTAGTTATACAAGTACAGCTGATTTCCCATGGCCTTCCTTTCTTCATTTTGATGCCGATAGTGCTCTAATGCTGCAATATACCTTGAATTTGTTTAAGCTTTTTATTTCACCAAGCATATTGCACGTCGGCCTTCACACAAGAAATCGGACTTTTCAACCTTCATATGAATTTTACTGTCCGTCAGTTTATGCTAGGCAATTAGGCTTTGGTCAAGCCATTCCGAGTCTGCCGCTACTCGATCGGCTTCAACCAAGAGCCAGAGTCCATAATGCAGTCACGGCCAACCTTGTCCTTGAAATAGTCGATGAAATTCAGATAAAAGACTTGCCGCATTTTATACTGAATACACGTCGGTCAGAACGCTTTTCTTCTTGGTGGTTATCTATCGCAGGAGCGCTTTATTCTGATAAGACAACGTCGGCTATTGTCAATGAGTTTTTCCCAAATCTTCCTGAGCCGACAGTAGATACTAACAGCGATTCAAGTGATGAGACTAATTCTGCGGGGTATACTAATACAAGTCTTGTAGATATTGATGAGGTATCGGCCTGAATATTTTCCTTTTATCCATTGGTTTTTGCCAGATACATTTTCTAGTCACCTTTTATTTTCGCAGTGCAGACCAAGGCTGCTGGCAAGAAGCCTGCTACTGGCCAATCAGGCAGTGGCCAAGGCAAAAGGTCACTCCAGTCGACTGGCCTCACTGGGTACACTTCGGGTACCCTAGGGATTCAAAGTCCGTCATTGTCGGACATCGAGAAAAAACAACCAGGTAAGTATAATACAATCGGCTGTTATTTCTTGTACTCTTTATCCAACTAATCATTAGCCGATTATAATTTTAGAAAAGAAGATAACAAAGTACACCAAGGCTCCAGCGAAAAGGGGATTTAAGCCCCAGGAGCAGAGCGGCGAGAGTTCGCCACATGCGTCGGCTACTGAAGAGGTAAGTAACATACCTTTAGTTAGCGACATATTTCTTAACACGTCGGCTTACCCTTCATTTGCCTATTTTTAGCTGACGCAATCAGCTCAAGTTGCTAAGATTTTGGCCAACCTCCCTGGGATTTCCTCGGCGCCCCTTTCTCCACCACGGCCAACACCAACAGCTTCGGTTGCTGATCTGCCAGAGCTTTCTGATCTGACAAATTTACTGGGCTTTTCCCTGGCCGACCTGGATGATCTTGAGATCATGGCGACCGACGACTACGATGCGGAAATCAGAAAAATCCTCGAAGTCTCGAAGGAAGCGTCGGCTGCCGTCACTTCTGCTCCAGGCATGCAAGAAAAACTCAACAAGCTCTTTGATCTGGTTATGAAGTCGCAATCGGAGATCCTGGCGAACAACCAGCCGATCCGAGATGCCATGGCAGCAGTTGAAGCCGATCTGCCTCAAGAAGCAATGCAAGCCCTCCTCAATGTCTGCCACTTAGATGAGAGGAGGTCTGAAGTAGAGGCAGCGCAGGCCAGAATCAATCGCCGTGAAGCTCAAGAAGCCGATCAGAAGCTCCTGGATGAGTTGGTTGCTGATGCCAAGGCGAAGAAACGCAAATTTGATGCCGATGCGCAGCAGTTGAAGACCACCAAAGAATCCCTCTCTAAGCTCGAGAATACAAAGAAATTTCTTTTGGAAGAGTTGGCCAAAACTGAAAAACTAATCCAAGAAGGCCAACAAACCATGGAAAAAACTGCGTCGGATAATAAAGAACAGAAGCTTGGTATCGCCATGACCGTGGTAAGTGTGAAAAAACAATCGGCCAAGGTGGTACCGGTGCTTGGGAATGCAAAGGAAGATGATCGCATCATTGAAGAAGTTCAATGTGTGATTGCAAAGGCCGTGGGTGCTTTGTCGGCTTTAGGCGCAACTCTTCCAGGATCTGGCATTCAGTACTAGCTTTCTCTTGAGATATAAAAACTTTGTCGGATGTTGTGAAACATGCCTTAAAACACTTTTGTGACTCTTACTACCTTTCAATCGGCTATTTAACTGATTTCTATTTTATCTTTGTTTATGAATTTGCCATCGTTTTAGCCGATTAACAGCACCGTGTTAATTTGGCCTTCTCAGAACGATCTCTAGTCGGCTATGCCCCAATCCAAAAGTATATTTCTAAATATTTCCCGTTAATTTCCTTGGGTAAAACATGCCCTTCTAACGTTTCAAGCATGTATGAATTTCCACCAACTAGCCGATTAACCTTGTATGGTCCTTCCCACGTAGGTGACCATTTTTCGAATCGGTTATCTTTTGAACCAACAGGCAGTATCATTTTCCAAACTAAATCGGCTTGATCAAAAGACTTAGGCACGACCTTCTTATTGTACGCTTTTGCAACTCTGACTTTATTCTTCTTAAGCCGATCAAATGTAGACAAATGTAATTTTGCTAATTCATCCAAGTTATCGATCATCAAATTGTTATAATCCTGAGTCGACAAACCATTTTGCCTGGCTATTTGTATAGACTCAATGTTAATCTCCACGGGTAAAACGGCCTCTTGTCCATATACTAACAGATACGGTGAAAGCTTCGTTGCTCCGTGATAAGCCAACCGAACGTCCAAAGCGACTCCGATAGGGTTGAATACCAATTCCTTGGTCTTTCATCGATTTTCCTTTTGATCAACTTGATTAACGTTTTGTTAGACGACTCGGCTTGTCCATTAGCCTGAGCGTAATAGGGGATGAATTCAACAATTTGATCCCTAGACTTTTTGCGTAACTCTGAAATTCATTAGACATGAACACCGTACCTTGATCGGTCGTGATTGTTTGTGGTATTCCAAACCGATGGATAATATGTTCATTAACAAAACCGATTGCTTCAACACTAGTTACCTTTTTAAGCAGTATAGCTTCAACCCATTTAGAGAAATAATCAGTCGCGGCCAAAATAAACTTGTGGCCTTTACTCGAAGCAGGAAATATTTGGCCGATGACATCTATCCCCCAACCTCTGAATGGCCATGGCTTGATAATCGGGTGCAAAGCCGATGCCGGCGCTAGTTGTATATTGTCAAACTTTTGACAAGTCTGACATCCTTTATAATATTTGAAACAATCCTCTAGCATTGTCGGCCAAAAATATCCTATCCGTCTAGGCATCCATTTCATCTTATGAGCCGATTAATGAGATCCGCAAATACCTTCGTGAACATCGCCTATTGCCACCTGTGCTTCTTCAGTTCCAAGATATCTCAACAGCAAGCCTTCCATCGTCCGATAATACAACGTGTCGTCCATAACTACGTACTTTAAAGCTTGTTGCCTAACCTTGCATTCTGTCGGCTTAGATGGGTCGATCAGGTAATTCTTTATTTGCGTTCTCCAATCAACAACATCCACACACATGACAGCTTTGTCTACTAGTTCAGTCACCTTGTACCCCGGCGCCTGTTGAGCCAGCGCGTTGGCTCTATCGTTCGATTCCCGAGGGATATGTCCGATAGAAAATGAGGTAAATGAGTCTATGATTTCGAAGCACTGTCCTAAGTATTTGAGTAATACTTCGTCACAGCACTGGTATTCACCTCTTATTTGCTATACAATTAACATGGAATCGCCATATGCCTCCACAGTTCTTACTCCGATATTTTCTAACAACTGTAAGCCTTTGAGCAATGCATCATACTCTGCCTGGTTGTTTGAGCATCGACTATTTAGCCGAAAAGCAAATTCAAAATTATATCCTTTGGGTGATATGAGTACAATACCGATTCCATCACCCTCCCTGCACACTGATCCGTCAAAAAATAACTGCCAAGGGGCGACAGATACTAGGTTGGTAGCGGTATCATGCCCCGTTATGAAATCGGCCAGAACTTGTCCTTTCACTGCTTTAGCCGATTCATAAGTCAGGTCGAACTCTATTAAGGCATAAGCCCATTTACCAAGTCGACCTCGTAGAATTGGAGCCGATAACATATATTTTATAACATCTGTTTTACAAACCACCTTACAAGCCGATGCTAAAATATAATGTCTTAGCTTTGTACATGAGAAATATAAAGATAGGCATAATTTCTCAACGAAAGGGTACCTGACTTCAGCATCAAGTAGGCGTCGGCTTAAATAAAAGATAACCGTTTCCTTACCATCGACTTCTTGTGCTAAAACAGCTCCGATAGTTTCCTCCTCAGCCGATATATATATAACCTGAAAGGAATCCCTTTTCGTGGTGCGGCCAAAACCGGAGGATTAGCTAAATATTCTTTGACTTCATCAAAGGCCTTTTGCTGATCAATCCCCCACACGAATTCTTGATTATCCTTTAATTTCAATAGTGGGGTAAAAGAACGAATCCGATCGAAAAGATTTGAGATAAATCTTCGGAGATAATTAATCTTGTCGATCAGCTTTTGTAATTCATTTTTACATGTTGGCGGCTTTGTTTCGACTATAGCTTTCACCCTTGCTTGATTAACCTCAATACCTCTTTCATGTACCATAAAGCCCAAAAATTGCCCAGCTGACACGCCAAACGCACATTTGAAAGGATTCATCTTCAAGCCATGCGATCTTATGTTCTGAAAACCTTTTCTAAATCGGCCAAATGTTGTAAGTCATCTGTAGATTTTACTACGACATCGTTAATGTATATTTCGACAATATGACCGATTAAGTCATGAAAAATCAGATTCATGGCTCGCTGGTAAGTCGCCCCAGCATTCTTCAAACCGAAAGTCATAACTGTCCATTCGAATAACCCTATCGCACCAGGACACCTGAAGGTTGTTTTCGGTATATCAGCTTCTACCATGAATATCTGATTATATCCGGCATTTCCGTCTAAAAAACTTATGATTTTATTCCTTGATACAGCATCGATAAGCATGTCAGCTATAGGCATCGGGTATTCATCTTTTGGCGTGGCTTTATTTAAATCTCTAAAGTCGACACATACCCGAAGTTTTTCGTTTTTCTTCATGACTGGAACGATGTTAGAAACCCATTCCGCATATCGACAAGTCCTAATGAATTTTGCCTCCAACAGTCGTTCTATCTCCTCCTTTATAATATTATACAAGGCCGGATTAAAATGTCTAGTGTACTGTTTAAACAGCCGATATCCTGGTTTAATAGGTAACCGATGTTCTACCAACCGTCGGCTTAAACCAGGCATCTCGTGATACTCCCAAGCAAAACAATCTTTATAATTTCTAAGGATTTTGATCAATCTTTCTTTGTATTTTACATCTAATTTTGCGCTAATAAAAGTTGGTCTTTTTCTATCACCACTACCTATATCGACTTCTTCCAGCAGATCAGTGGATGTGAAGCTTTGATCTAACTTTTCAATTTCTTGAAAATCTTCTATAGCCTCATAGCTATCTGTTATTTGCCGATAGCTTTGCATTTTATCCTGTAACTCCTTTATTGTTTTTCTTGTCCCCATCGGCGTAATACTTCATTTGTCCGATCAAACATGCCTGGCTTGACACTGATCAGCATAAGTCCTGTCTTACTCACGCAAATGAAGTCACAATCATCCAGCGTTTTTTCTGATATGCATCCAGCTCCTTCGTGTTGCCAATTCGCATCAGAACTGGCCATGGCGATATGAGCCGATGTGTCGACTGTGACAACCTCAACTTCCCCTCCATTCCATTGAACAAGCGCTTGATGCATAGTCGACGGAATGCAGCAGTTGGCGTGAATCCAATCTCGACCATGCAGAACACTGTAATTTCCCTTGGCGTCAATGACAAAGAATGCGGTCGGCAAAGTTTTACTGCCAACAGTCAATTCTGTAACCATGACGCCTTTGGCCTCTGTGGGATCGCCTGTGAAGTCGTTTAAAACCATATTAGTCTTGATCAAGTCTTCATCGGACTTACCCAATTTCTTGCAGGTGGTGTACGGCATCAAATTTACTTTAGCTCCACCATCCACCAGCATCCTTGATATCGGCTTACCATTTATATAACCTTTCAGATACAATGGTTTTAGATGCCGATGATCATCTCTCGATTTCTCGAAGGTTGTATTTTGGACACCTGAACACGACTGAGCAAAAGTTTCTTTGGCCGATTCGGTTTTAATTTTGAATTCAGTCGGCAATGTGAATACCATATTGATATCCATCGGAGGTGTGTCGTCCCTAATCATAGGAGAATCCAGGTCATTCGCTGACTCAAAATCTTCTTCAACCTGTTCTTTTTTCCTCCATTCCTTTTTTATAACCTTGATCAGCCGAAGTTCATCAAAAGTCTCATCCCTTTGTTTCTCTGCATCGACTTCTCTGATCTCTTGAGTCCTTAGTCTCTGAAGCCGTCTGCGCTGTGATCGGCTAAGGCCAAGTGGGCACCACCTAGGTTTGGGTTCTATTGGCTTACGTATTTGGCCAGCCAAATTTTCCCGATCAGAACTAGACTTTTGTGTTACAACCTGGTCCGGTGCCTGATTCGATTCAGATATTCTTTCGCGAACAGGTCTTCTGTAAATTTTTTCATGATCTCGAACCGGCCCAAACAGCCTATCTCTAGCCGATCGTTTAGGCCAATAGTCTTGGGGATAATGCTCCATTGGGCATGTATACGGAGATGGCAATGCTACTCCCCTTTCCCAACAAAATTGCCAAAAGGACATCTTCTATGCGCTCTCTCCACGTTCTCAGTGTGATATAGATTATCCAACCGACGAGTAGGATATCGTGGTCGATTATTCATTCTTTCATACTTCTCCATTAACTGAGAAAACGTCGGTCCTGACTTTTTTATTGGCTGTCTTGATGGTGATTTTTTGGCTCTATACCATCTACCCACCTGAGGATTTCCTTTGGGTTTAATGGTCCTTGAATTCTTTCCTTCATGATCGGGTTCTATTTGTAATAAACCGATTGTAATCTTCAATATCTGACTGTCGTTTGAAGTTGACTGAATGTCAACTTGCCGATCCCTTTTTGGCTCATCATGCATCGGCTTTTTTCTTTTGCCCGAACATTGAACCATGTTAACAGGGAATGGATCAGCATCAACATGCATAGTCGGCTCATCAGCGAATTTTAACCGACCATCCTCGATAGCCGACTGGATTTGTTGAAGGAAAATATTGCAATCATTAGTGTTGTGAGAAAAAGAATGATGCCACTTGCAATACCTGCGTTTCTTGATCTCGTCAGTCGATGGTATGACATGTCCTTCGGGTAACCGTATTATTTTTTCTTGCAATAACAAATCGAAAATACGATCACACTTGGAGACATCAAAGGCATACTTAACTTCCGACTTATTCCTAGTCGGCTTAAGCCAAGAACAGACTAAGGATTTTTTAGACCCTTTCATCCACTCGGCTATGTTTATTTCAGCTTCATCTTCTTCTGAAGAATCGCTCGGACAATAGTCAACCATATTAACCTTGGCTTTATCCTTTTCTTTATTATTACATTTTTAAATATATGTTTAAATGCCTTATTATCTGGGAATCGGCTTTCCTGAGCCGACACGCGATGAAGCAGATGACTCAGATCGGTGAACTCTTGTCCTCCAAACTTCTCTCTAAGTGTTGGAATTAACCCTTGAAAAGCCAAATCGGCGAGTTGGTTATCGGGTAATGTGACACTAAAGCATCGATTTCTTATCTCTCTAAATCTTTTAATATAATCAGTCACCGATTCTCCAAATTTCTGGCGAACAGAGCTTAGATCAGAGATCCTGAGTTCTAAATTGCCTGAGAAAAAATACTCGTGAAATCAGCTTTCCAAATCGTTCCACAAATGAACCGAATTTGGAGGCACACAAGTGAACCAAGTAAAAGTTGTTCCTGACAATGACAATGGGAATAGTCTTATTTTTCAATCCATCGGACTGAACTGCTTCGCCGCACTGCACGATAAAGCGTCCGATATGCTCCAAGGTAGTAATCGAGTCGTCACCAAAGAATTTTGCAAAATCTGGGGCTTTGAAATTGTGAGGATAGGGCATGCGATCTATGTAATCAGGATATGACTTTCTATAGCTGATAACCTTCCCTTTCGATTGTATGCCAAATTGATCCCTCAAGACGGCAGAGATTTGTTCGGCCCAATTCACATTATCGGCCACTGGAATAGTAGGCCCTTGATAATGCTGGTCATAGTTGGCATTCTGCCCCCCGAGTGCGAACTCGGGTTGCCAACTAGGCTGAGCCGATGGCAAACGGGTGTACTGATCGTACCTATTATGTCTAATTTGGGGTTCTCGTACTGAAACAAAAGGTTCTGAATAGGTCACTACCCTATGCGGACCTGGATTTCTAGGCAGGGTAGACTCATGACACAGTGGGTATCTCTCAGACTCAATCGGCTGTGAAACCGATTGTGGAAAAGCATAGAACGGGGCTGACGGTGGCAGGTTTGCCGATGCATCTAATTTGGCAGCATCGGTGTAAGCCTGGTAATGGTTCACCCCACTTGACCGAGGGTCTCTAGGCAATATGATGGTGGGTTGAGTAGGCATCATGGTAGGGGGTGAGGTCATAGCTGATGGTTTAGGATCGGCTAGTGTGCTCTGCGTGTTTTGCGCTACTGAAAAAATAGGGTAATTTGGCAGAGCTTACAATGGGTCAAGCAGACTACCGGACGAGGCCAATTCCTGGGCGATAGTTTTAACACTATTTGCTATCATCAGTTTAAGCGTGGTGACAAGAGCCGATGATTGGTTTATTAGAGCATGGTGTACAGATTGATTAATCATGGTCGATAATTCGGTTTGAGCAGGTAGATATCGGCTTACCGGTTCTGTAACACCTGCATCCCCTAGGGCATTAACCGTTGGCAAGGCGGTTTTTTGAGTGACACCACGTCTAATCTTCTGATAACAATTTAGCATCATCTCTTCTAGCGCAGTTTTCCGATCTTTGATTTCTCTACGTTGTTCTGGCGTCAAATCGTCCATTGTTGGGACGATTATAGCTTCTGCGTTGAGATTGAACGGCGGAATCGACTTCCCTGATGAAGACATCGTATCCCACCGGGCATGCCAAGAGTGTGTTGGCATCAAAAACTTGAAGTAGGGTTTCTGACAGTAGCACACCAGATGAACACGTGGTTTAGAGCGTGCCAGTCAATTTGACCTGTAATCGACAAGGTAAAAATAAAATTCACTCAAAGCCGATCATGAAGATCAATCGACTTAGACTCAATCAGCTTGAAGCCGATTGAATCAAAATAAAAGGGTAAGTCTAACTAGCCGATTAAGGCTAATCAGAGGATAAAGGTAGATCGATTCTGAAGAAGGCGATGCGCAACAAAATCAGAATAAATCAAACCTGAGGCGTAATTTGAAGAAGATCAGCAATCGGTGATGCGCAACTTTATTGATCAAGATCGAATTACAAAGACTAAATTACAAGAACTACTCCTAGTCGACAGGAAAAAGTAATGTAGATTGATGTTTGATTGTGTTGGATTCCTTCGCAGCTCGCTTTGGCCCTTCTTTTATACCCGTCGGCCGATCGTATCCTATTACAACACGTTACAAAACCTGATTCGTATTGGCCTTATTTCGGATAGCTTTCCCTCAAAGATCTTGCCGTTGCTAAATATCTTCAAGTCTTTCCAAATCGCCTGTTAGTTACCGCAGGTTTGACTTTCTTGTCGATTTTGACCAAACTTGCCAAATTCTCGTGCAAGCAGCACCTCAGCGAGGTACATGGCCATCGATCCCTTCGAGCACTGGTAGTCTTTGTTGTACTGGTTAACGATGAGCTGAGAGTCACCTTTGACGACCAGCTGGTACACGCCCAATGATTTGCAAGCTCGGAGACCCGCCAGGAGGGCCTCATATTCAGTCGTGTTGTTAGTTGCGGGAAAACCAAAGCGAATCACACACCTCAATTTGTCCCCTCGGGGCGTGGTGATAAGGACACCAGCCCCCGAGCGCTCGAACGACCTGGAGCCGTCGAAGTACATGCTCCAGGGCTTCTCTTCCTCTACCTCAACTTCGGGGGATGGCTGCGACGTCTGCTCGACCACGAAGTTAGCGAGCGCTTGTGACTTGATAGTGGTGCGCGCCACGAACCGAATGTCGAACTCCGCCAACTCCATGGCCCACTTGGAAACGCGACCTCCGGCTTCTGGGTTTCTCAGGATCTCGCCAAGCGGGAACCCACTTGGGACATTCACCACGTGCACCTGGAAGTAGTGCCGGAGCTTGCACGAAGCCATGAAGAGAGCGTAGAGCAATTTCTGGACCTCGGGATAGCGTTCCTTTGGTCCATGGAGCTCCTCGGCGACGTAGTAGATTGGCCGCTGCCTGCAATCACGCTCGGTCACTAGGATGGCGCTGACGGCCTGGGGCGTGGCGGCGAGGTAGAGCAGCAGCGTCTCACCCTGACGCGGGGTCGCAAGAAGTGGTGGGCTCGAAAGGTATGCCTTCAGCTCGTCGAAGGACCGTTGAGCTTCGGGCGTCCATTCGAAGCCCCGTGCTTGCGCAGTGTCTTGAAGAAAGGTAGCTCGCGCTCCCTGAGCTTTGAGATGAAACGACTGAGGGCGGCTATGTGGCCGGTAAGGCACTGGACTTGTCTTGTCGTGGTCGGGGGAGTAATCTTCTCGATCACCTCGATCTTCTTCCTGTTTGGGTCGACTCCTGAACTGCCGATCATGTAGCCGGGCACTTTGCCTGAAGTAACACCGAACACGCACGGCCCATGTTCAGAAGAGCTCTTGACGATGATGTCGTCGACGTAGACCTCGACATTGCGGCTGATCTGAGGGTTGAAGGTTTTAAATATCAACCGCTGAAACGTTGTGCCCGCATTGCGCAGGCCGAACGACATGGTCGTGTAGTAGAACGTTCCAAACGGTGTTATCTCCTTACATAAGATCAGCCACGCTGGGCTTACATTATCATAGTAATAAAAGGTAACAGCGGAGAGCAAATAAACTTTGTGGAGTCCCATCAACTTACCACAAGCAACCGACTGGGCTTGCCCCCTAATTGTCTGGCTCTTCGATGTACTCCTCCCATGCTGGCGTAGACTCCTCCACTCATGCTAGGTTGATAGGCAAGGTGGGGTGAGTACTCAAGGCACTCAACAAGTAATGCACAGAATGCATTGCTATTACTATATTCAAGACTTATTCCAAAGAATTGGCTTACTTGGCTCATTTGCATCAATCAGCATTTTTAAACTATCAATTTATTTGGATTAAAAACAATGAAACATTTAATAATAGTACTAAGTTCTTTAAACAGTTTTTCTCTGTCAACTTGGCACACAGCCCTAATCAATTCATTTTCACACTGGCACACAGCCACCCCTCCCACATTTTATTTTTGAAGATCTAACCCTTGACTGTAATCCCCGAGCAATGTCCAATACCGCGAACACGGCTATTCAAATAGATTTAACACTCTGCAGAGGTTGTACACTTTACCCACAAGATACAGCCGCTCACCACACAGGTGATTGCCCGCAACAAAACCTTTCAGGAACCTCTATCTTAACCAATGAACCTCTCCGGTATTGCCTTCACTATCACTCCCCTCACACAGAGCCGAAGCATAGGATGTGCCAACACCGCTGGATGGGCACCAAGCCGTAGCACGTACGCTCCCCACACGATACACCCCCTGCATCGCCACCCCGAGGTTTCAGAGGAAAGACATCAGAACCCTAATCAACTAGGTCTGTCCCAATCCAGACATGTGGCTGTACGGGTGACTCAGTTCAAAGACTTGCAAGGTGAAGTCCTTAGCTAACCAAGCCAAGACTTTCATCACTCAATAGTGGCACACAGCCCAATGTGGCACACAGACTCGCAACTCTCATCAACGCATTGCCACACAGGCCCACCTGGCACACAGCCTTCTGTCACTTGCCCCAGTCTAAATCATTTTCCCACCTAGTTGATTATTGTGCAACGCATGCCAACACACTCAAAGATCGTGCAGTAACCACACAGGTCTCCGTACCTCAATTTCATCACGTGGCATCACCACACCATTTTCAAATACATTCAATATTTCATTAGTCACTATTGTGGCATTTTCTGAAAGATCATTCATGACACGTTGTAGGGCTAAGCATCTAATCATGGTCTAGCCCCCCGTGTTGGCATCATATTAATATCCAATAAGTACAAGCAATCCTAGGGTGACAATGATTTCAGGCATACAAATAATAATTTCAAGGTGGTAATAACAATATAGGTTGATTAGCTACATTACCCAAATTTATTTAAATTCATTTTTAATTAACTTAGCATGCGTAATATCAAAATAACATACATTTAAAACTGAGACCAAAATGGTCAAAGCATCACTTACCTTCGAAGAGTTGCTGGTTATGTTCCGAAGCTTGATCTTGAGCGACGAACTCTTCTTCGAAACTTCCCGGCAAATTTGCGTCTACGCATAAAAATAATATATGCAATAAATGACTAAAACAGTAGACTAGACAACCTCAAAAATTCAAATAAAATTCACCATTAGAAAGAGCACAATTTTACAAATTTTTAGAAACTTAAATCACCTCAATCGGAGTTAAAATGCAAAAGTTATAACCTTTCAAAGTTTGCAAATATATTAAAAAGAATAAACCAAATTAGCATAATTATTTTTCAACTTAAAACTCGATTTATTGCGTCAGCGGACACGTGGCGCTTCCTGGCGCTGCCACTTCACCTCGGTCCATGGACTAGGTCCATGGCTCGGCTCTGGTCCACGATGGACTCGGTCCACGAACGCAAGACTGCCCCCACTACCGACGCCAAGATCGACGCCATCACGACGCCACCGACCAAATTTCAAGATTCGCGGAACAAACACGTGGCGCAATCCCGACGGATCCCACCAGACGGCCAGATCTCATCCACGTGGCGCAATCGTGGCTGTCAAGAGATCAACGGCCAGATCTCACGCGCTGCGCCGGAACCCGCGTGACACGCGTCGGCCATCGAGCGGGCCGACGGATCCAATGGCCAACGCACGCGCGGACCCGGCGACGCCTCGGCTCACGCGAAGACACGCAGCGAAATCTCAACGGTCCGCTTAAAATCAACGGCCGAGATTCGGTCGCGCCCCGGGTCAACTCGCACACGCGTCCGCACGCGATTCGGTGAGGGCGCAGCGACATCACCGCCGCACGTTCAAATCTGAATGGCGCGGATCCTTAGGGCAAACCCGATCTAATCTCCACCGTTTAGATCCAATCCAACGGCGCAGGCTACCAGAGCTGTTTACTGTGCATCGCGCAACGTGGCACCATCTGAGACGTTCATCTGAGATCTAAAGGTCCAAATCTAACTAGAACTAATCTATGTCGTTCATCTACCCATCTACGACCACGATCAACTCTAGGCAAAAGAGAAGGGCAGAGATGTGGACGAACCGTAACGGTGCGATGAAGATCGGACGGGTGTGGAAGATCGCGAAGGTCGACGGCGGCGAGAAGGAAGAAGCTGCAAGCGTTGAAGAAGACAAGGTCGTCGGTGGTGCTATGGTGGTCCTCTAGCTTGAAGAAGTGGCCCGTTCGACGCAGTGAACTCAGAGGAGTTTGGAACCGACTCGGGCGACAGCGGAAGACAACCGACGGTGGCGAGAAGGAGCAAAAACAGTGGCGGAGCGGAAGGGCAACTACGGTGAGCTCGCATGGTGACTCTGGAATGTCTCGGCGTGCGTGAAAGGAGTCAAATAGCGCGGCGAGAGGAGCTCTGCACGACGCACTCAATGGAGACTTAAAAGTTGCCTCGACGTGCGCGCAAAAACCGGCGAAATGAGCGAAACGCTCGGCGGCGTTAACTCCGGTGATAACGCGGGAGAAGGGACGTGGCGCTATCCCGACATCCACGCGATGATTTATCCGATGGCGCGACGATGCGCGACGCAGCGCAATCGACAACCATTGGATCTCGATCCGACGGTTCGAGCACACGGCGGCAAGGGTTTCGGCGAGATGGGCTGCGCGGGCCGGCTAGGGTTTCAGCCCATACACTATTCTTGCGATTTTAAAACATTTTCAAATTAAAATAAATCAGGTAAATGGATAAAGCCAAAATAAATAGAAAAAATACCCGAAAAAATCCAAAAAAATTCTGGAAAATATTTTGAGACATTTGGAACTCAAATAAAATATTTTCAGAAAAACTTTGCTTAAACTTTTGTATTATTTTCATTGATTTCAAGAAAGAACATATTTGAATAAATTCAAATAAATTCCCAAAAATTCTTAAAAATCAAAAATACTCCAAAATTTATGTTAGGGCAAATTTTTGGGTGTTACAAAGGCTGTCTTGTCTTTGTCATCGACTGTGAGCTTGATTTGATGGTAGCCAGAGTAGGCATCGAGAAAGCTCAGCATCTTGGTTGGCGGTGGAATCGACAATTTGGTCTATGCGCGGAAGAGGGAAATTATCCTTTGTGCACGCCGAGTTCAGGCCCGATGGTCGACGTACATCCTCCACTTCCCGCCTTTCTTCTGCACGATAACTGGGTTAGCTAGCCATTCGGAGTAGTCAGTCTCATGAATGAAGTCGGCCTTTAAGATGTTCCTTTATTATCATCATCTTTTCAGGAGGGAAGCGGGGTAGCTTCAGGCATACAGGTCGGTAGCCAGGCCTTATTTGCAATTTGTACTCGATCACCTCCATCGGTACTCCTGGCATGTCTGCCGGTTCCCAAGTGAATATGCCCTTGTTGGCACGGAGGAAGGTGACAAGCTCGAATTCCTATTTCGTACTAAGCTCGGTTGTGACATGGATGCTCTTACTCGAGTTATCCTCTTGAAGCTGCAAAGCCTTCGTCGCACCACCGGGCTGGATCGCTGTCCTCTAGCGAGCGCCTTTCAAAATTACTTCGGGGCCTCGCTGGGGCAGCACTCCAACGAGCGCCAAGGCTTTCTCCTCGCAACCGTGCACCGCCTTGAGATCACCGTGGATAGATATGACGCCGTTGGTGACGAGGAACGCGGTATGCTACACTAGCACAAAAAAAATCTACCGCATAACCAGAAAGCTACTCGCAAGAAGGGGATCACAGATTAGATTACCACTAGACGTGTAGTTGCGGAATCCTTCGCGCGTCGATGTAGTGGATCGTCCTCGCCGCAGTCGTTGCGTCGATGGAGTGGATCATCCCTCGCCGCTCGATCGCCCTCCCACGCCCGCAGCTTGCAAAGAAGCGTCACCGCAGTAGTCCACACGTCTAGGGATGGAACGCCGTACGTCGGTGTGCAAGCACTTGGTCGCTCGGCAGGGGCAGCGAGAGGAGGAGGCTAGGGTTTCGGGTGAATCACTTCTAAATCGTGGGAAAGCATACCCTGCGCCCACCCTCCTCCCCTCCTTATATAGCCACAAGATGAAACCCTAAACCAGGGCCCATCAGCGTGCTAAGCCCACGAGGTCCATTAATTACGGATCCAATCCAAATTAATGCGTTCCAGCCCATTAAGTGTGTGACCCTGCAGGTTCACGTACGTTTGGACATAGATACGGAAAACTCCTTTTCAATCCAATAGTTGGTAGCGGCTCCTTGCAAAGTATGCCAACTCCCAAACATACTATGATCAAATCGGACAGAACCTATCAAAAGTACTCATGCAATAATCCCTTTGCCAAGTATATGAAGATTGAACTCAAGGTGAGAAGCATGTCATCCTTAGATGATTCAATCCATCTCTCGTATCCGTGATATATTAATAAGTTGTGATTGACTCCACAATCACAGCATGGCCATTCACTTCCTTAATCATATCACACGAGTGGCTTTATCATATATCTCCGTTTCATTGGAGTGGCAAATTCCATCTTGACTGCTCACTTCCCTCTTCACGTTTTATAGTAAGCATGAAAGCTACCTTTATAACTATCTGGTTAGGAAGTAGTGTTTGATAGCCCCAAGGAAAACTATTACACATGTAGGGAATATGACAATCTCAGGTCTAAGGATCATACATCTACTATGTATGAGATACACTGATGACACATAAGAACGAAACATTCTCGCAGTGTCCCATTGCGGGTCTATCTAACTCATGTTCTTCAACATGCGTCTACAATGTATAGATGATATCTCCATATTCCATGATCATCGATCACTACATGTGCTGATCTATTCATCGTTGTCCTATACGATGATATCCGATCAGAGATATTTATCGAATTACATCAATAAGTAAAGAGCTTCATAAGCAAGTCACATACTTGTTAATCAATACAATGATATACATTCATTGGACCAATAATCATATTATTATTCATAAACATAGTCATGTTATAATCATCTAAATAATTGCCTCAAGGGCATAACACTAACAGTTGGGCCCCGGAAGCTTCATGCAACGGTTACCATAGTGGTTTGTCTCCATAAACTTGACCACCGGAAAAGAAGCAACGAAACCAAATAAATACCAGACAGAGACTCAAACGAGCTCAAAACTGAAAATAAATGGCTCTAGAAGATAGATCTTGATTTTAGAAAAAATTAGAAACTTGAATCGCCTCAATCGGAGTTCGTATGAGGGAGAACGAGCTTCGGGAAAATTAAATCAGAGAAAAAGACTGAAAATCATAAATTCGGAATTTCCGGATTTATTTTTATACTGGAAAATCGGTTTATTGCGCAACGCTGACGTCATCGGGTTCACGGTGGACTCGGTCCATGGCACTGCGCCGGTTCACCGTGCACCCGGCGCACGGTTGACGCAGCCGACGCTGGCGGCCGACGCGCGCGACACGCTGCCGCTTCACGGTGGCACGCCAGACGGGCGCCAGAACCAAGGATGCGGCGGAGAAGACGTGGCGCAATCTGGAGCGTCGGTTGGCGATCGGACGGCTGAAGCTCTTCGACGCAACGCGACGGCGAGGCGGCGGCGCTGTTCCACCGGAGCCGAAGGGGACGACACGGCAAGCGGCGCAGGAGGGCCGGTTCGAGCGAAAAACCAAGCGGATCGGGAAGAGGGTCTCGCGACGCACCCAAAGAGATCGACAACCGCGGCGGAGGAGGACCAGCGGCGGAGATCTTGGCGGTGGAAGACCTAGGGCACGGCGGAAGCAAGGGCGAGCTCGCACGGAGCGACGGCGGCGGTTCGGGCAACGAGAGATAGGGCAAACGAGGTGGCGCGGAGAGGAGAACCTCGGGAGGCGCGCGGCACGGGCTTTTATAGCCTAGGGAGGCGTGCCCGACCCGGACTCTGAGACGGCGGCGGACGCGGTTTCGACGCGGCGGCGCTAGGGTTTCGTGGAGCCTTGGCTGGGCCAGTGGGCCACGGGCGAGCGAGCGGGCCGGGTGGAGCGGGCGGGCGGAGAGGCGGCGGAGCCGGGCCGCGAGGAAGAAAAGGGATGGGCTGGAGCAGGCTGACGCGGGGCGAAAACGGACCGGGCCGCAAGAGATTCGGCCCGAGAGGGGTTTTTGAAAAAAAACCGTTTTCCGATTTAAGAAATTGCCAGAATTTCAAATAAAATCAAATAAATAACAAATGGGTTCGAAAAATCTCCAAAAATACAGAAAAATTCCTTGGAGCACAATGAACCCAACTAAAACTGAAAATCTTGAGTTTGATGAATAGTTTAGTCAAATTAAATCCTTTCATTAATAGGAAATTCAAATTAAGCTGGAATTAATTCAAGAGAAATGCAAATGGTTTATTTTTGGATTCAAACATTCCAAACTCAATTTTTGGGATGTTACAGTCAGATGGTAACAGCCCCGAGATTGTCACCCATGATCGACTTTAATTCTATCTTTTAAGTCTCCCCTTTTACTTGGTAACTACCGGTTCTGCATGCCCGACCAGGTCCGCCGAGTCCGACCTTGCTGCCGAGTTAGTTTCCTGGCTTGAACGAACTCGAGCCAGCGGGCTGTTGACCCTGCAGGAGTAACCAGTCCCCGATAGTTTTGGTATGAGCAAGTTTGTTCAGAGTCAGTTTCTGTCTTCAGATTGTGTCTTCAGAGACGATTTTCACAAAAGAGGGTCAAGATTGTATCTTCAAACACGGTTTCCACAAAAGGCATCAAGGTTTTCGGACAGAGCACAATGTCCATTTTGTATTGACTTCAGACTTTCCGTTTGGATTTATTTTGTAGTCAGAGTTCGTTTTTATTCCTGTAATGTTTTTTATTATAAGTACTAGAGAGAAAAACAGAAAAGGTGTGGAAGTTGCGTACCACAAAATAATTCTGAGTGTTTGCCTCTTTCACTGAATACTTCTTGTTCAGAGCAAAGTGTTGAATCCTGTATTGCCGCAAGGAAGTTCTAAAGATCTGAACTAGCGATTGCTCTGCAAAGCTCTGCTTCTTGGTTTCTGGTGTGTATTGTCGGAAGCCTATGCAAGGGAATGAGTTGGCTACTCTAGTGAAAAATCAAAATTTTCTACCACGAAACCAAGGAACCACTGTAAGCTATAGATCACAGAATTACCACTAGACGCGCAGACCCATAGAGGAAGTAGAGTCGATATATCGCGGTGGTGTAGATGTAGTCGTACTAGCCTCACATCTCCCCAACAGCTCCTTGTGACTGTCGTAAGTTGCGGATCGTCCTAGTGTTGAAGCTTCGCAGTAACACCTCCAAGGTATCCACATGTACGGGACAGGAACAACACACGCCGGAGTACTAACACCGGCTGCGCTGTTCTGGGAGGAGGAGGGGTGGCGGCTAGGGTTTCGGGAATTCCGAATTCCTGATATGTCTCTCACACCTCACAAAGCCACCACCTCCTCCCTTCATATATACGTCCCATAATAGATTTCAACCCTTGAAGCTCATTAGGAACTCTAAACCCATTACAACTCGAATCTCTAACTGAATTGGTTACAGCCCCTTAAGCGTGCGACCATATAGGTTCACGTTCACTCGGACATGGCTAGAGTACCCCTATCGATCGTTGAGTACTCCTACTCGACCTTCAGGTACACCTACTCGATCATCGAGTACTCCTACTCGATTATCGAGCATTCAACCAATAGTCGATAGCGGCCCCTAGCAGGACTTACCGACTCCCGAGTACATGTAAAGATCGGACAAACCTCAACAATGTGCTATATGCATTTCCTTTTGCCTCATGATATCGGTCAAACCCAAGGCGAGTTGTTGTCATCTTTGTTTGGATGGCTCGACCAATCTTTCTCGATGCCGTGACTCGGAATCCCTAAATACCTCAAGTTAACTCTTTAACTCGATGACTCGAGTAACTCTTTACTCGAGTAGCTTGGCCATGCATTTTTCGGAATCCGACCAATCGAGAGGCCTAGAGATATCTCTCCCATTGTATGGAGGGGCAAATCCTATCTTGATCGACCATACCTCGCAGCATGTTTCATGACAAACCCGAAAGTCATCTTTATAACTACCCAGTTATGGAGTATCGTTTGATGACCCTTAAGTAAGCCATTATGCATCCCGAGAACATGCGACGATCTCAAGTCAAAGGATATAGTATACATATCGTATATGAGACCAACTGATGACATGAAAGAATACAACGTACTCACAGTGTCTCATAGTGGGTCGATGTCCAGCACCATGTTCTCTAACATGTGTCAATATTATTGGTTTGATATCTCCATGATGTTATTCATGATGTTATTCAAAGAAGAATCTCATAGTTCATGATGTTATTCAAAGAAGAATCTCAGAGTTCATGAACATTTATGGAAATATAATCATCTATATGATTGCTTCTAGGGCATATTTCCAACAGTCTAAATAGGTGCTGGGCTTCACGATTCAACAAGTGGTATCAGAGCCATTGATTTCAGCTTCAACGACAATGTTAGGAACAGGTCGTCATCTGGTGATCAACGTCCAGCAGCGGCAGAGCTGGTCGACCCATCGGCAGCAGGCGTCAAGATGGCGACAAGAGGAATACCAATTCGGTAACCTATGCTTGATGACACGAACTATGGCCTAGCAGCAATCGATGAAGAAAGAGATCAGGGCGCTTTAGCAGCAATCTCTCAATCCATCCCAGATAACAACATGATGGCCATTGCCAACATGGAAACGGCAAAGGAGGCGTGGGAGGCAATAAGAGATATGTGTGTCGGGGAAGATCGCGTCAAGAAAGCAAGAATACAAGTACTGAAGCAGCAATTTGATCGGTTGATCATGGGAGATGGCAAAAGCATTGTGGAATTCTCACAAAAATTGACCGCTGTGGTGGGCGAAATACGATCTCTTGGTGCTGAGTTGAAAGACGACTCAGTAGTGGGAAAGTTGTTTAGTGTTGTGCCCGATCAGTTCATGCAAATCGTAGGCACTATTGAACAATTCAGTGATGTCAAAAATACGTTGTTGCAAGAAGCTATAGGGAGCTTGAGGGAGTTCAAAGAAAGTACCAAAGGAAGGCGCCGTGGTCACGATGAGAAGGAAGGGGAGCAGTTGATGCTTACCCGGGCACAATGGGAAAATCTGAGCGCAAAGGACAAGAAGTATGATGAGGTCACAAGCTCTGGAATGAGGGCGACAAACTATCGTGGTCGGGGTCGCAGTCGTGGTTGTGGTCGAGGACGTGGACGTAACTTTGAAGGAAGCCGTGATGATGATAGTGAAGAAAGGAAATTCAGGAAATTTGATAAATCAAAGATCAAATGCTATAATTGTGATATGATAGGGCATTTTCGAAGTGCGTGTCACAAGCCAAAAAGGGAGCAACCACACTACATTGCAAAGAAGGATGATTCTGAACCTCCTCTACTGCTAACCGAAGCATGTGATTGTGTTCAGATCATCCAGGATGAAGAAAACGTGGTCATGTTAAATGAAGATAAGGTAATTCCTTATCTCAGCAATGAATTGACTACATATGGAGGAACTTGGTTTCTTGACACAGGAGCAAGTAACCATATGGTGGGATCCAAAGATCTTTTTACTGAGCTAGATGAATCTGTCAAAGGCACTGTGAGGTTTGGAGATGGATCACAAGTGAACATTTGTGGGCAAGGTTCGGTATTACTAAATTGCAAAAACAATTAACACAAGCTGCTCACAGATGTGTATTTCATACCACAACTCAAGTGTAGGATAATAAGCCTCGGACAGCTAGATGAAAACGGCAGCAAGATAGTAGTTGAAGATGGTGTTATGCACATTTATGATCATCCTGGTTTGCCGTTGGCTCGGGTAAAAAGATCACAAAACCGATTATATGCTCTGGACTTGAAGACCACCGAACCGGTATGCTTGCTAGCAAATGCATCCGACAGTGCTTGGTTATGGCATAACCGGTATGGGCACATGAACTTCCGAGCATTGAGGAATCTTGACGTGAAGCAGATGGTGGAAGGAATGCTGGTTGTAGACCATCTAGAGCAGTTATGTGTCGGGTGCTCCTTAGGAAAACAGCACCGCCGGCCGTTTCCTCAAATATCCCAGTACCTGTCAGAAGAAGTTCTTGAGCAAGTGCATTGCGATCTATGTGGCCCAATCACACCAACTACGCCAGCAGGTAATAGTTATTTCTTGCTAATAGTGGATGATCACAGCAAGTACATGTGGATTGAGCTGCTCAAAAATAAAAGTGATGCATTCGGCTATTTCAAGAAATTTCAACCTGTCGTAGAAAATGAAAAAGGCAAGAAGCTGAAAGCTCTCCAAACGGATAGAGGAGGCGAATTCATGTCAATTGAATTTGAATTGTTCTGTGAAGAAAAGGGTATTAAGAAGCTCACGATGGCCTCCTTATTCTCCGCAACAAAATGGAATTGTGAAGCAAAGGAATCAATCAGTGGTAGAAATGGTGAGATGCATGCTGAAAAGTAATGCTGTTCCCGGGAAATATTGGGGTGAAGCCATTAAGATGGCAGTATACATCTTGAATAGATCTCCAACTCGAAGTATTGAGGGCAAGACTCCATATGAAGCATGGCATAATCACAAACCTAAGGTACAACATCTCCGAACTTTCGAATGCGTAGCACATGTTAAAATTGTTAAACCAGGTCTTAAGAAGATAGATGATCGAAGTATTCATATGGTGCTATTTGGATATGCCGAAGGAGCTAAGGCATATCGTGTTTACGATCCAAAGAATAACAGAGTTCATGTAACTCGAGATGATATTTTTGAAGAGGAGAAAAAGTGAATTGGGAATCAACAGAAGACACAAACTGCAGTACTTTCACTTGTCATTTTCCTCCTGACCGTGAAGAATATCAGAACCCAAGTGATTTTGCACCTGTTGGTGATTCTGGACAACCAGATGTGGATCCTGATTTGGGTGCAAATGCATCTGACCAAAGGATGTTCCACTCCATTGGTAACTACCGCATGTTCAGGCACAGCTTCTCCAGCGTTTTCAGAATAGGCATCTCCAGATATTCATCAGAAGACTCGATCCTTGCAAGATCTATATGATGTTACAGAACCGGTGGAGATGACTGATGAAATCGGGCTATGTTTATTAGGCGCTGAAGAGCCAGGATTCTTTGATGAAGCGGTTGAGTTTGGATGTTGAAGGAATGCTATGCAGGAAGAAATAGATTCAATTCGAGATAATGACACATGGATTTTGACAAATTTACCAAGTGGGCAAAAAGCAATAGGTTTAAAGTTAATTTTTAAAGTTAAAAAGGATCCACAAGGTATTATTGTCAAGCATAAAGCTCGCTTGGTCGCAAAAGGATACGTGCAAAAGCATGGAATTGATTTTGAAGAAGTCTTTGCACCGGTGGCGAGAATTGAGACAGTGAGGTTGCTAATTGCGCTAGCTGCTCAAGAAACATGGCAAGTACATCATATGGATGTAAAATCAGCGTTTCTAAATGGCAATCTAATAGAAGATGTATTTGTGTCGTAGCCGCTTGGTTTTGAAGTAAAAGGGAAAGAATCTAAAGTGCTAAAACTCAAGAAAGCACTATATGGTTTGAAACAGGCCCCACGAGCATGGAATGCAAAATTGGATGGAACTTTGGTCTCCTTTCACTTTGAGAGGTGTCCGTTGGAACATGCAGTTTATAAAAGGAGTCAAGGAAGCAAGACGTTGATAGTTGGGGTGTACGTAGATGTCTTAATCATAACCGGCCCAGATATTCGAGAGATTGAAATCTTCAAAGATCAAATGAAGAGAGCTTTCAAAATGAGTGATTTGGGTTTGTTATCAAACTATCTCGGCATTGAAGTAAATCAAAGCACAGATGGTATTTCTCTGTGTTAGTTGGCATATGCTTTGAAGATATTGGAGAAGTGTGGAATGTCTAGTTGCAATGCAACTGCTACTCCCATGGAGGAAAGGTTGAAGCTAAGTAAGGTCAGTACTAATCCTCCAGTTGATGCAACAATGTTTAGAAGTATAGTGGGTAACCTTAGATATTTGGTGAACACTAGACCAGACATTGTGCATTCCATTGGCATTGTTAGTCGCTACATGGAAGCACCCACAACACAACATATGGCTGCAGTTAAACAGATTTTGCGATAAGTGAAAGGGACACTAAGTTTTGGGTGTTTGTATACCCAGAAAAAGGAAGATGAACCAGTTTTGATTGGTTACACTGACAACAACCTTGCAGGTGATTTAGATGACAGGAAGAGCACCTCGGGTGTAATTTTCTTTCTTGGTTCAAACTTGATCGGTTGGGTTTCACAGAAATAAAAAGTCGTAGCACTATCATCGTGTGAAGCCGAGTACATCGCAGCTACTGCAGGTGCATACCAGGGAGTTTGGTTCAAGAGATTACTTGCAAGTCTTATGAACCAAGAAGAGAAAAAGGTAGTTCTAAAGGTGGACAATAAATCTGCAATTTTATTGTGCAAAAATCCAGTTCATCATGATCGAAGCAAACATATGGATACAAGGTATCACTATATAAGAGATTGTGTCGAAAACAGAGAGATTGATGTTGAACATATTTCAACACAGGATCAACTTGCGGACATTTTGACTAAACCTCTAGGAAGAGTTAAATTCACTGAGATGCGATGAAGACTTGGTGTCGTAGAGGGGAAGACAGGAAAACAGGATTAAGGGGGAGATTTGCTAGTTTAATCTTGTAATTTCAGAGTTTGTCTTGTTTTGGTATGAGCAAGTTTGTTCAGAGTTAGTTCCTGTCTTCAGATTGTGTCTTCAGAGACGGTTTTCACAAAAGAGGGTCAAAGATTGTATCTTGAGAGACGGTTTCCACAAAAGGCGTCAAGATTGCCGGACAGAGCACAGTGTCCATTTCGTATTGAGTTCAGACTTTCCGTTTGGTTTTGTTTTGTAGTCAGAGTCCGTTTTGATTCCAGTAATCTTTTTTATTATAAGTAATAGAGAGAAAAATAGAAAAGATGTGGAAGTTGCGCACACCAAAATAATTCTGAGTGTTTGCCTCTTTCACCGAATATTTCGTTTGCCTCTTTCACCGAATATTTCTTGTTCTGAGCAAAGTGCTGAATCCTGTGTTGCCGCAAGGAAGTTCTGAAGATCTGAACCAGCGATTGCTCTGCAAAGCTCTGCTTCTTGGTTTCGTGTGTGTATTGCTGGAAGTCTGAACAGGTGCTGGGCTTCACGATTCAACACGGCCAACCTACCTGTGATCCAAGGATTGAAATCTCGTTTCGCTCTAAATATCGTCCATGGCCGGAGAACGAAATCTCGGCGATATGTCACCATTTCAAACAAATTCCGGATGAAATGTAAAAACAGAATTTGAATTCCGGTTTTTTTTCAACCAAGGAAACCGAGATCTCTTGCACCGAGTGAACAATAGCTCAAATGACGTTGAAATTTTTTGAAATATTTTGTAGAGGTTACTGACACATCAGTGATGTTTCCATAAAAAATTCAGATGATTATCGAATCTGAAGAATTTGAAAAATTCAAATATTGCAATTATCCTCAAAAAACGTTGACCGGCAAGTTTGAACCGAATGAAAAATGAAACAAAGCACGTTAGAAAATTTTTAAATTTTTTGTGCATGGTTATGATGCATCACTAATGTTCCCATAAAATTTCCAGATGATGATCAAGCATCACAAAGATATAAAAATACGGACGATGCTACTGTCCTGATAAAAGCCATACCGGCAAAGTTCAACCAAATGAAAAATGGTACAAACCACGTTAGAAAATTTTGAAATTTTTTTGGATTTTCCTGATGTATCATTAATGTTTCTATAAAATTTTCATATGATGATCAAGCTTCAAGAAGTTCCAAAAATTCTGACAGTGCTACGTCCTAATAAAAGCCAAAAGATCAATACATAAATTTGCTATAATAATAAACAAATTTAAATTTTTAAAAACATTTCAGAAGGGTTATAAGGAAATGATTAAGATCTCATAAAATTTTTGAATCATTATCACATTTCAGTTAATTTATAAAATTCATACAATTGCACTGTATTATTTATGTCCTTTCTGTTTTTGATTTTTGAAATATAACAAATGAAGTTCAATGCATACATAGATTTGATTGAGCAAACAAAAAATATTGAATTTTTTGAAAATTTTAGATAATGGTACAGAGGAAATTATTAAGCTCTCAGAAATTTTTTTGATCATGATTACACTCGAGCAAATTTATAAAATTCTAACAAAGTTACTGTCCCAATTATGTTCATTCTGTTTTTCATTTTTTATGGATAACAAATGAAGTTAAATTATTTTAAAAATTTTTATGTATGATCCTACACTTCTTAGAATGGTACCATAAATTTTCCAGATCATGATAAAGCACGAAACACTTTATAAAAATCCGACAGTGTTTCTGCAGTTTTCAAAAAATATCTCAAAAATTCGATTTTTCAACAAATTTTCATAGGAGATGACTTTCTTAAGGGTTATTGATCAATTTTCGGTCAAATCCGGTCATACAACATCAAATTTTGGATTAAAATCTCGAGATCTCGGCAGTTTATAGCGAGATCTCGCCGAGATATAGCGAGATTACTGTAGCAATTCAATTTTTTTGAATTTTTTCACTCCTTCCGGCATTTCAAAACTCGTCTACGTCTAGTAAGCGAGATCTTGTGAGAAACCGCTGAGATTTTTAACCTTGCTGTGAGCTACCGTGACATCAGGTCCTCCAACGTCCTCCTCGACGACGCCTTGTGCCCCAAGCTCTCTGACTTTGGGGGTCGGCAACTGCTCGCCGCGTGTCATGGGCATTGTTTTGAATTTTGCTTTAAAAATTTTTAGCACCATCGAAATCACCAAAATTTGGTCTTTTTAGAAATTTCGGTGTAATTTTGGGATTAAACGGTTGAACAAAAAATTGAATCTTTAGACAATATAACCAAATTTGAATTTCGGACAAAATTTAAATGTACCCACCGAAATGTAACTGGATGGAGCGTATTTCGGGACCCACCGAATTTCACCAAAATTCGAAACCCTACTCATGGGCAGAGGACGGGGCAACTAAGCGTCAAGTCGTACGTCTACAGGTTCGGCCTGCTCCTGCTCATCACCGGGGGGAGGGTGGTCGACCCCGGCCGACCGACGAGGAAGCAGGTGCTCGTCAGATGGGCGAGGCCCATGTTGAAGGACAGCAAGAGGTACTGGGAGCTGGTGGACCCGTAGAGGGACCTCAACTGTTGGAACACACACGCACTCACTCGATCGTACGAACTCGAATACTCGCGGTACTGAAAACGCTCGAAGATAGAACAAGCAAAGACAAAGATCGATCTTTGGTGCTGCAAAACCACATCAGCATTTTCTGTTTTTCTCTTCTCTTTATATAGCAGCATTACAGATATCTTTCTATTAACCGACTCCATCTAAACTACCAAAATATTACTGACTTGGACTCTAACAAACTTACCCAAGTGGTTTACTGTTGCACTTCTGGCAACTACGCAATTTAGCCAAACACACCGTATTATCGCTGGACTCTGAGACTACGTGAAACAATAACAAAACTTGATCCACTGCTCACCTTCATGGATGCATATGCAGACTAACAAATTTTAACGTGTCAAGATTAATATCCAACATCAACCAGGCCATGTCCGTCGCCGCCATGTGCCTGCAGGATGAGCCCTCCATGTTGGCCCTACATGAGCGACGCTGCTGTGTCGTGCTCGCATACCTCGCCGAGGCGGTGGCAGCCCACGCCTCTGCCGAGTCTGAAACCGCCAGCTAGCAGCTGGCTTAACTAGGTAGCTCAGTTGATGATAGAGGTGTGCGTTGTGTCGATCGGGCTGGCACGGCACGGGCCCGTTAGGCCACATGCCTAAACCATATCGTGCCATCACGGCCGAGCCAGCCTACCGTGCGTGCCCTGCCGGTCCGACTCGTCTTCGGCGAGCCCAGACACGACCCATTTTCAATTTACGCCAACTTCGTATCGTGCCGACCTAGGCTTGGTCCATTTGCACTATTGCGATGAGAGGAAATGAGCTGAAGACGTACGGAGCTAAGACAATGGATACAAATTAAGAACTATTTTTTTTCATTCTTGAAGAGATATAAAGTTAGTTCCTCATTAAAAACCTTACACCTAGTGTGGGGTACCCCAGTGCAGAGTGGCTCAATGAGTGTGCTTGGTGTCAGTGAGCATGTACTTTCTAGTCTCCATTCTCCACCTTTTAGCATATTCGTTGTCTCTCCCTTCTCCGCATGCGAGGATCGCAAATGGTGCCGACAGTAGGACGAGCCACAACATGACACAATGCTATGGCAGAGCGCCCTGCAGGGTGTCGCGCCTGCTTCGGGCCCATCGAGCATATTTCGTGCTATGCTGGACCAAGTATGGTCTATGCTGGCGTGTCGTGCCGCCTATCGTGCCCCGACCGTGAGGCCCAGCACGGCCCTATCATTTTTACTGTGCCAGTTTGGCTTGTGCGTGTGCCGTACTGTACTTCAACTGTACCGTGCCTATCGTACCATAGGCCGTAGTTGATGATAAGTACTCCACAGTTAGCTAGAGTTAATCGTAGCTTCTCCGCTCTTCTTAATTGTTACAATGTTACTGTTACCTACCTTACCTTTCTCAAGCAGCTGACATATCACAATCACAACATATATACTCTAATCAATAGCTAGCTCAAACAGTAACAGTTAATATTGCAATTAACTTGCTGGCATCCCAGTTGGACCTCAACGACAGCTTAATTTGGAGTCCTGAATGAACATTCTTGTCAGCCAGACTCCATTATTAGTATTCCCTCCTGTCACAAATAAATATCATTTTGGGTATTGACACGGTGTTCAAAACATAATTTTGATTACTAATTTCTATTGTAATATAGTTATAACACCCAGTAAAATTATAATATTATGAAAATACTTTTCGAGACAAATATATACATATGTATTTCATATGTATAATATAAATATTTAAAAAGATATAGATAACTAAGTTTTTTAAAGTTTGATTGCGTGTATCTTAAAACGACGTGTATTTGTGACCGGGGTAGTATTTACTCAACCCTACTGCCTTGCTACAACATTGCATCACCATTAATTGCTGCAGGCCAGATTAAATACTTCGTATGTAGAAGCATAAAACCTGAAAAAAAATCACACACAAACTGTAAGCTGGAATTAAGCTGCAAAGTCCGTAATTGTCAATCAGAAAGCCCCGCAAAGCAAGCAAGCATATCTACGTAAGAAATGCCGATCTTCACAGTTACTCACGACGCCTAAAAAAATGCCAAGCGTGTAAAAGGTGAAATGCTTGTCGTTTGAACACATCACATGTTCAACTTGGCTTGATTACCTACAAGCCACTTTTTTTAGCTTTGTCCGATCCTACTGAAAAGAAGAAGAAGAGATACAGAAGAAAAGCAAAGCTGGACCAATCTCGTTTACTTACAGAGACATAGCAAGACTGACCCATTAAAACAAATAGCTCCATGCCCTTGATCAAAAAGAAGTTTGCTCCATTATTCTTAACCGAGATCCCGCCCTCCATTTCCTTAATGATTAAGCTTGCATAGCACAAGCCTGCTAAGGCATCCCTAAGCCTCCCCTGTTTTTCCATTTTCTTCATGACCCTACCTTTTGATGTATTGTTGAATTACATAACCAACGATTCGTACTCCAAGAAACAAGCCTAATGTCCTTTTCTTCTTTCTTTGGTAGATGAAAAACGTTTTGCAAATTATATCCTTTATATTTTTAATGTCCTATCATGTTTCTTAATCTTCAAAAAGAAATCAATCCAATAACCGTAAGTAGGGCGGAGAAGGTTTCAGATTTTCAGAGTTATCTCAACGCGGGTTTTCAGAATTAACGGTGGGCCAATCTTTAATTCAAAAAAGATTGATGGATGTTCCTAAAATATGTTCCCAGAACAGATGCAAGCTCTAGTCTACTAAACAGTTTAACCATGAGAAAGTGCGAAAATTACGTATACATTTTTCTTGCAAAGAGAAAAAGGGGGAAAAGGGCGGTGCACGCAGAAAACAATTTGAAATTAATTAATGAGGGGTTAACTTATATCAAGGTGGAGATGAGCAAAAGTAAAGGAGAAGAAAAGCCGCCTGCCCCAGATCTCCAGATCATACACAGTCCAGAAGGAAAAGGAAAAGGAAAAGCGTGCAGTCTAAAGAGAAAAGGAAAAGCAAGCTTGCACCAAACTAGGCTGATATCAAAGCAACATTAAAAACTAGAAATAGCGGGAGAAGAGTAACTAGCTAGCAGAGCGTAATTAGTTACTAGAAGTAATAATTAAGTTGATGAGTGAACACATACATAATGCTCATAAGCAAGACAAGAGTGACAGTTCGCATGCCGATGCAGGTATAGCGAGAAGAAGAGCAAGATGTACCAGCCGTACGGCCGTTTGAGCAACACAGTGATAGGATACCTCAACCTGCTGACGCTTGTTGCCTCGATCCCTATCATCGGCGCAGGTCTCTGGCTGGCGCACGGCTCCGCAGCGACGTGCGAATCGGCATTGCAGGTGCCGCTCCTCGCGATCGGCTTCATCGTCCTCGTCGTCTCCCTGGTCGGTTTCATCGGCGCATGCTACCATGTGACATGGGCACTGTGGCTGTACCTTGTGGCGATGCTTCTCCTGGTGGTCGCCCTGCTTGGGATGACGGTGTTCGGGTTGGCCGTCACGGCGGGTGGCGGCGGCACGCAGGTGCCCGGCAGGCCGTACCGGGAGTTCCGCATCACGGATTACTCGGCGTGGCTGCAGAAGCACGTGGAGGTGGAGCAATACTGGCGACCGGCGCTTGCGTGCGTTGTTGGCTCCAGAGCCTGCCCCAAGATCGCTAACTGGACTCCCCTCGACTACCTCCAGCACAATCTCACGCCCATACAGGTCGGTCCGCGTTTTCTTTGCTAAGATATATAGTAGCTGCAGCATGAGTTGGATTGTATTGCCATGAATTGCAGTCTGGGTGCTGCAAACCCCCAACGTCATGCACCTACGGCATGGCTATTGCGGGGGCGCAGGACGAGGACTGCTACCGGTGGAACAACGCGGCGGGCATCCTGTGCTACGGGTGCGAGTCGTGCAAGGCGGGAGTGCTCGAGCAGGTTCGCCGAGACTGGCACAACATCACCATCCTCAACGTCGTCCTGCTCGTCCTCCTCATCGCCATCTACGCCTGCGGCTGCTGCGCATTCCGCAACGCCCGCCGCGCCCAGTCGGCAGACAACCCCTATGGCGTAAACCGCTTCTCAAAGATCCACCCACGCTGGGATTACTTCTGGTAAATCGAATATATCTTTCTTAAATCAAATATATCTCTTTTGTTGTTGATCAATCAAGATTGCATGAACACGATATTAGAACAGATATACAAGATGTAGATCCAAAACACTCTTCTCTTCTGTCAATGTGTCTTTGTACCCTTCGCTCATATACCAGAGAGAGGAGACTTTTTTTTTCTTTTTCTTTTTCTTTTTTTGCAAAAGAAGAAAGCTAGACACAGAGTAATCTACTGGGACTTTAAGTGAACCTCGTAGAAATCAATTTAGGAAAGTGTTCACACATATAAAAAAGGATATTCCACAACACTCTTTTTGACACTTTTCTAACGCCATGTTTATATTTGTTAAAAACTCTTTTCGAAAACCCAGTGGAACATAACAGATAAGATAAAAGAGTATATAGCTTGCATGACTCATACCATTGCACATGTTTCCTCGTTGAAAACCTTCAATTGAGAAAACCTATCGAGACAAAACTTAGTAGGGAAAAGAGTACAACATATCGCCTCGAAGATGATCACATATGAAGTTCAAATATTAGCTCCTAAAAACTTCAACTCTACGAGTCTTTTCATACATATGCCTCTCACATGCTTCTCAAACATGGAAATTGATAAGGTTTTGATAAATAGATTAGCTAGATTTTTTTATGGAAAGATTAGCTAGATTTTCACTTGGATGAATCTTTTGTATTTGAACTTTTTCCATCTCCTGCTACTCATGAGAATAGAAATACATAGGAGATACATGCTTTGTTAGTTCTTCTTAGCATAACTACTCTTTATTTGTGTAATGCATGCTGCATTATCCATATGTATAATCGTGGGGATTTTATCCACCTCTAAACCACATTACTTTTAGATATGTTGAATCAATCTTCTAAATCAAATGCACTCAAAAGTCATCTTATAGTGCAATTATCTTAGAATGATTAGTTGGCATAGCAACTATTGACTGCTTCATTAATTTCCAAGAAATCGTGATTCTTATGCTTAGAAAAATATATCTAATATGAGATCTGGCATTATAGGGATCAGACAAATAGCCATAATCTAGTAACCACTTATTTTGATATCTTCACCTTTTAGAGTAAAAGAATCCAAATCCAGTCTACCTTTCAGGTACTTGAGAGTGTGTTTATTCTAGTCCAATGCCTCTTCGTGGGTTTAGACGAATATCTTGTCGAACAATTCACTGCAAAAGCAATATCAGACATGGTAAAATATGGAGCCTCTGGCACCAATACATCATCGTCTTCTCATCTAGGACCATATGGATTTATCTATATCCAATATCCTAATGACCATGGGTGTACTAAGGCCCTGTTTGTTTAGGGTTAGGCTTTTTGGCTTATAGCTTAAAGCCAGCTTTTGGGCTTAAAAGCTTAAAAGTAATTGGCTTTTATACGTGGTAAAGATGGGTAATTTTACTCTAACTTCAATGACATTAGTCTAAAACCAGCTCTCAATAAGCCAAAAAAAACACCTCTCCGGCGGCTTTTGGCTTTTCGTTATATGGAAGCTTATGGCTTTTGAAAAGCCCAAGTAAAAAGCCACCTATTTGTTTAAATTTTGGCTTTTAAGCTGGTGAAAAATCCCAAATAAACAGGGCTTAAGTGGTTTTACTTCATCATGAGCAAATTTCTATAATATCTTCTTGGTGTAGGTAGTTTGGTGCAATAATATACCACCAGAAAAATTCTCAATCTTTAACTTGACACAAAATTTGGTTCCACCCAAATATTTCATTTCATAATCCATCTTTAAATACGAGGTAGTTTCAATGATGTTCTCATTAGTTCTAATGATGTTGAAATCATCTACATACATCGTGGTGATACAAAATCTTATCACAGATTTTTTTATGAACACACAAGTACATACATCATTATTGACATATCCTTTCATAATAAGGACTACACTCAATTGATTTTACCACATATGACCAGACTTCTTAATCCGTATAATGATTTGGGCGATTTTACACTATACATATTGCGATTGTCATTCTTGCTCATATACGTGGGATCTTTAGTTCCTCGAGAATCTTCATATAGATTTTCGAGCTAAGTGGCCCATACAAATATGCAGTCACAACATCTCTGAGTTTCATATTCAAATTCATACATGTTGCCATAGATATCAAGTAGCAAAATATAGTGCCATCCATAACAGGGGAGAGTAAGTTTCATGGTAATCGATGCCGAATCTATGCGTGAACCCTTGTTCTACTAATCTCGCTTTATACTCTCCCACTTCATTATTTTCATTCCTATTTCTCACAAACACACATTTAGGACCAATGGGAATGATATCTCGAGGAGACTTGATAACTTGTCCAAACCTTCATCTTATTTAGCGAGCTTAGTTTAGCCTTGATTGCATCCTTCTGTTTATCCCAATCAGGGTGACTTTTACATTCAGCAATAGTCTTCAGATCGACATCCAAATTCTTGACACGGAAAGCAATCTTATAGGCAAAACATATGATATTAGTACATACTTGTCTCAAGTATACACATAATTTGTGGCATACTCTTTTTATAGATCAATTGGATCTTCATTTAAATCAATCGACTCTTCACGATTTGCCAATATGGTAGAGTCTATGATTTCATTTTTTGTAGTTCTAGTGTTATTTGTTACACACACGGTTTCACTTGGTTTTGTTTCATCTCTCATTAGATGAACAACTATTATATTTCTCTCATAATGGACATTCTCATCTCTAGACGCTGTGAACCAGTGTCTTCTAGATGATTTCATTCATATTCAGTTCATGGAGTTTCTCCCCCTGTTCAAGTCGTCTCTTAAACAGATATCTTCGCAGTCTAAGATCTTTAGAACTAGAAGGTCTTCCCCTCTTCTTACGTAAGGAAGGGGATTCCGATCTAGAATCTAAAGCCCAGGATGACTCTACTATCTTAGGTGTATTCATAGCTATAATGTGCAAATAGGTAAACTCCCTTGTGAACCGTGAATGAATCTAACAACTTGTATGCAACATATTACAATTCAATAATCTTTTGACCTTCTTGTTCTACTTCTTTAGTGCATGGATCCATATTATGAAGATTGCTATCATATCATGATAGTTCCTATTATTCCAATTTAGGGTCCTTTACGTCCCCCTAATGCTAGGAATAAGTCTTCATTATATATACAATCAGAGTATCATGCTTTAAAGAGATCCCTGTCATGGGCTCAATATATTTCAGAATCAACAAAGATTCAAATCCCACATAAATTCCCAATTTATGGTCGTGGCACATTGTCGTAAGCTGAGGTAGTGAGATCAGTACATACACATCACAACCGAATTTACGTAGAAGGGAATTACATGGTCCTTTCCCATGCACTAACTAGAAAGGTGAATACTCATGGTATGCAAATACCCAGAGTTGTATCAATGTGACAGCATGTTCCCAACACATAGTTGTAAGGTTGAGGAGGCTGATTAGAGGGGGTTGAATAGGCAGTTTTAAAATTATCTTTGGTCAAAATTGGTTATATATGGGGAAGCATTAATCAGAATGGTTTTGCACAATTAATGCCTAAATCAACTAGTCCCAACTATGTACAATCTATGTCTATGTCATGGTTTGCAATCCTAGGTCACAAGCAATCAATTCAAATCCAGGAATGTAAATTGCAATAATGTAAAGCAGCCTAAACAAGTTGAACCGGCTCCATGAATTAAACCAAGCACCTCAAATCCACTATGGTTGCTCTTCCTCTATGTCGGGACCCGAATCTGCAAATCCGGACCCTCTGTGTATTCTGTGCCAGTCCAGGATCACGCTAGCACACACAGTCATACAGGGTTGCACATCACAGACATTCACAAGGATATAAGAATAAATAGTGCAAACATGTATATAAAACGAGTTGTACAACCTTATGGTCTCCTTACAGATAAGTCAGCCACGCAGGGCTTACATTATTCAAAACAAAGAAATAGCAGCGGAACATAAAAAGTCGTGTAAGCATCCATCTTGCCACAGGCAACCGACTGGGCTTGCCCCCTAGTTGCTCGTGTCCTCGACGTACTCCTCCTCCCATCTTGGTGTAGTCTCCTCCACTGATGTTGGGGTTGATAAGCAAGGTGGGGTGAGTACACAAGGCACTCAACAAGTAATGCACAGAATGCAGCACTACTACTATATGCAAAGCTTATTCCAATGGATTGGCTTAATTGATCCTTTTTGCATCAAGCAGCATTTTTAAACTAGTATCTTGTTTAGATTAAAGCAGTGAAACAGATATAAGTAATACTAATTTCAAATGGTTTTTCTTCGAAGATTCTCGGCACACAGCCTTATTAGTTCATTTCCAACACCGCACACACCACCCTTCCATGTTTTGTTTATGAAAAACTACCCTTGATTGTAATCCCGAGCAATGCTCAATACCGTGAGCACGGCTATTGAATAGTTTTGACACTCTGCAGAGGTTGTACACTTTACCCACAAGATCTGACCGCTCACCACACAGTGATTGTCCGCAACAAAGCTTTTCAGAACTTCTACCTTAACCAAAGAACCTCTCCGTATTGCCTTCACTATCACTTCCTCACACAGAGCGAAGTATAGGACCGGCCAATCACCGTTGGATGGGCACCAAGCCGTAGCAGTGTACGCTCCCCATACAGATACACCCCTGTGTCTTGTCACCCCGAGGTATCGGAGGAAAGATATCGTAACCCTAGTCAACTAGGTGCGTCCCATGTCGACATGTGGTTGTACGGGTGACTCGGATCAAAGGCTTGCAAGGTGAAGTCCTTAAGCGACCAAGGCAAGACTTTCAACACTCAACAATGGCACATGACCCAATGTGGCACACAGACTCACATCACTCAACAACCCAATGCCACACAGGCCCACTGGCACACACCTCTTGCCACTTGCCCCGATCTAAATCATTTTCCACCCGGTTGATTATTGTGCAACACATGCGGCCAATAACTCAATATCGATGCGGAACCACACGAGTTCTTTGTACCTCAATCTCAACATGTGGCATCATCACACCACTTTTCAAAATACATTCAATATGTCTTTAATCAATATTGTAGCATTTTTCAGAAAGATTATTCATGATTCGTTGCAAGGCTAAGCATCTACTCACGGTCTAGCCTCCCGTGTTGGCACAATATTAACATCCAACTAATATAATCGAACTTAGGGTGACAATGATCTAGGCATACAATTAATAATTCAAGGTGGCATAACAAAATGGGTTGATTAACTACATTATCCCAAATTAATTTAAATTCATTTTAAATAATTAGCATGCATAGTTTCAAAGCATAAATTACATTTTAAAATCTGGGATCAAAATGATCAAAGCATCACTTGCCTTCAAAGAGTTGCTGGTCGTGTTCCGAAGCTTGGTCTTGAGCGACGAATTCTTCCTCGAAACTTCCCGGCAAATTTACGTCTACGCGTACAAACAAAGTATACAATAAATAGCCAATACAGAAGACTATATGTCCTCAAAAATTCAAATAAAATTCACCAATAAATAGCTCACAATTTTATGAATTTTTAGAAATTTGAATCACCCAAATCCGAGTTAAAATGCAAAAGTTATAGTCATTTGAAGTTTGAATAAAATCAAAATACGAAATTAAGAAAATCCGATTTTTCTGAATTATTTTTATACTGAAATTCACATTTATGACGTCAGCATGCCTCATGATGACGTCAGCACCGAAATAATTTCCGTCGAAATATTTTCATATATGAAAATATTTATGGCGTCGGCGATAGCGTCGGAAGACACGTGCACGCCGCAGGCCGCCACGTCGCTCTGTCTATGGGTGAGTCTACGGGTTGGCTCGGTCCACCGTGGACCGGAGGCATGTGTCGCGCTGCCGGGTGACGCAACCCTTGGCGTCGGCGACGGCGCGCAGCCAATCCCGACGCGACACGCGGCAGATCCGCCGCTTCGCTCAACCAACGGCCGGATCTCACCCGCGCGGTCGGCGGCGCCGTACTCCACGCCCCCGCGTCACGCATCCAGCGTGCGCGAAACCAACGGTTGGATCTGGTCTCTCCCTCGATCAACGCGCTGCGCGCCACAAGACGGATTCGATGGGGTGCGGCGTCATCTCCGCCGCGCGTTCAAATTTGAGCGGCGCGGATCCTAGACAAAACGGTCCGAACTCAACCGCTCGAGATCCGATCCAACGGCTCGAGTTACGAGTCATTTACTATTCAAGCGCGACGTGGCTCAATCTTACGCGTTCACTAACGATCCAACGGCTAAGACTAAAACATATCGCAGACATTAGATCTAATCCAAGCCGTTCGTTCTAGATCTAACGATCAAGATTTAGCTAACGTGTAAACCTTGGGGTTAATCCAGACCGTCCATAACAGATCTAACGGCACAGATACAAACTAAATGTAGCGAGAGAAGGGCGGCGTGGCACGATCCTTACCCTCCTTGCGATCCGACGGTCAACGATGCTCGAGTCCGACGATGGCGCGGCGGTGCAAGCTTGCCGGAGATGAGGAAGATGATGTAGTCGACGGCGTTTCGGTGGCTCCCCGGCGAGAAGATCTAGCGCATTCGACGCGGCTCGCTTCGGGCAGTGCTCTGGTGACCTCGGCGACGGCAGGAGTGGACCGGCGGCGAAGCAAACGTCGGAGAACCGTGGCGGCGCAGGGGAACAACTACGGCGAGCTTTTGTGAGCAACCGGAAGCGTTTCGGGAGGCGTGCGCTAGGGCTACAGACGCGTCTAGGAGTGCGCGTCACGCGGGTGGCAGCGGCGCACTAAATAGCGCCTCGACGTGCGCGAAATCTTCGGCGAAATGGCGGACATGCAGGCGGCCATTGCTCCGGCGATCTCGCGAGGAAGAAACGACGTGGCGAAATCCCGGGCATTCACGCGCAGCGATCCAACGGGCGAGAACAGCGGGGTGACGTGATGATTCCCTGATCGCACGATGTTGATCCAACGGGCGAAACGCGGCGGCGGCTAGGGTTTCGGCGGGTGGGCTGCGTGGGCCGGCGACGCGAGCTGGGCCTCGGCACAGTACTGGGCCGGTCCAACGATTCGGCCCAGACACTATTCCGGGATTTTTAAATCCTTTTCGAATAAAAATAATTCTAGAAATTCACTTAAATCATTTGGGGCTTTTAAAATAGCAGAAAAATTCTAGAAAAATTCCAGAAAATACTTTGAGATATTTGGAACTCAAATAAAATATTTTCAATAAAACTTTGCTAGAACTTTTCCATTATTTAATTGTTTTCAAGGAAGGCTAGTTTTGAGTAATTCCAAATAAATTTCAATAAATTCCCAAAAATTCACAAAAATCAAAAATACTCTCAAAATTTAAATTAGAGCAAAAATTAGGGTGTTACAAACCTCCCCCTTAATGAATCTCGCCCCGAGATTGAGTACATCTATAGAAACAGTTAGGGAACTCCTTCTTGAGATCTTCTTCACGTTCCCACGTTGCTTCACTTTCCGAATGGTTGCTCCATGAACTCTGCGAAACGCGTTGACTTGTTCCTTGTCTCTCCGTCCATTCGCCCGAATCTTCATTGGATGTTCTTTGTAAGTCGACCTTCTTGCGGCTCAATTGCCTCCAAAGGTGTTTGCTCTTAGGTACTCAAGACACTTCTTGATTGAGACACATGGAATACGTCATGCACTCTCGCCAAAGCTGCGGTAACTCAATTGATACGCAACTTCACCTCTACGGCTCAAGATTTTGAATGGTCCGACATATCAGGTGCGAGCTTCCCTTTGCATGGAACCTTCGACTCCTTTGAGTGGTGTTACTCTAAGATACACAAAATCTTGGGTTCAAAGCTTAGTTCCTGCGACGGTTGTCGGCATAACTCTTTTACTGGATTGTGCAATCTTCAATCTTTCCCCGACCGTGGTGATCGTGCTTCCGCTTCTGAAGAATGTCCGTCCGAAAACATGTCGTTACTGTCTCATTCCAATTCAATGGTGTTCGACGGGACCTACCATCTGAGCTTCAAATGGAGACATTTGTAAGCTCGCTGATAATCTTGTTGTTGTAACTAAACTCGGCATAAGGCAAACACTTGTCCCATGAAGTGGAATATGCTAAGGCACATGCCCTCAACATATCCTCCAATATCGATTGACTCTCTCGGTTTGTCCATCCATGCGGATGGTATCAGATCTTGAAGTTCAAACGAGTCCCCATTGCTTCATGAAGCTTACCCGAACTGGAGGTAAATTGGGTACCTCTGTCCGACACTATCTTTTTGGCACTCCATGTAAGCAGACAATTACGGACATATAAAGTTACGCTAACCGGTCTCGGAATAAGTGGTCTTCTTGGTATGAAATGTGCCACCTTAGTTAAACGATCTACTATGACCCATATGGAATCATATCCACTTTGCGTTACGGGCAATCCGGTTATAAAATCCATACCAATTTCCTCCCATTTCCATTCGGTATCTTTAAGGGTTGTAATAGCCTGCTGCCTTTGGTGCATAGCTTTGACCCTTTGGCATATGTCACATAATGCAACGATTCGCGACTTTCGTTTCATGCTTGGCCACCAAAATTTTTCCTTCAAATCTTGATACATTTTCTCACTTCCTGGATGAATTGAGTACTTGGAGTCATGGGCCTCTCCCAGAATTAACTGCTTCAACTCCTTTTTGTTCGGCACACAAATGCGCCCTTTAAACCACATAGTACCTTGTTCATCCAGTTTAAAATCTTTTGCTTTGCCTTCATCCATTTTGCCCTTAATTCTTTTGATCTTATCATCATCTTTACGCCCTTCCCGATCGATCTTCCAGGTAGGTCTTACTTCAAGGTTACTAGGAATCCTTTTGGTACCATTTCCAATTCTAGTTTCGAAATCCTACACAATTCTGCTCGACTTGTTTCCAACAAACATATTTACATCGTGGTTCTTTCGCTCAAGGCGTCGCCACCACGTTGGCTTTCCCGGGTGGTAGTGAATTCACATTATAATCCTTGATTAACTCTAACCATCTTCTTTGCCTCATATTTAGGTCAGCTTGTGTGAAAATATACTTAAGGCTTTTATGATCAGTATATACTTCACATCTATTTCCGATGAGATGATGACGCCATATTTTTAGTGCATGCACTACGGCAGCTAATTCTAAATCATGAGTCGGATAGTTCTCCTCATGTGGTCTCAATTGCCTCGATGCATAGGCAATTACCTTCCTATTTTGCATCAACACGCATCCCAATCCCTGACGCGATGCATCACAATAAATGTCAAAGTCTTGGTGAGCGTCGGTAAAACTAATACAGTGCGATGTTAACCTCCTTTTCAATTCTCAAAACTCTTCTCACACTCAGGTGTCCATAAAAATTTCTTTTCTTTTTTCAACAATTGCGTAAGAGGTCTCGCAATCGTAGAGAATCCTTCAATGAATCGACGGTAATACCCCGCCATTCCAAGGAAACTACGGATTTGGGTTACCGTCTTCGACTGTTCCCAATGTAAAACCGTTTCCACTTTCTTTGGATCTCTGACAACTCCTTCTGCTGTCATTATGTGTCCAAGAAATTCCACCTTATCTTTCCGTAAATCACATTTGCTAAATTTCGCAAACAACCGTTGTTCCTCAACTTTTCAAGGACTAGCCTCAAGTGCTCGGCGTGCTCTTCTCTCGTCTTGGAATAGATAAGGATGTCATCTATGAATCTGACGACGAACTTATCCAAGTTTTCCATAAAACCTTATTCATTAAGTTCATGAAATATCTTTGGTGCATTTGTCGGACCAAAAGACATCATCAGTAAACTCGTAGTGTCCATATCTTGACGAAAATGCGTCTTGAATATCCTCGATCGGATCTTGGTGATGGTATCGATCGAAGATCAATTTTGGAGAATACTCTGCTCCTCTCAATCTGGTCAAACAAATCATCGATCCCGGTAGCGGATACTTATTCTTTATCGTCACATCATTGAGTGCACGATAGTCTATACACATCCTGAAACTTCCGTCCTTCTTCTTAACGAATAAGGCAGTGCTCCCCATGGCGATGAACTAGGTCTTATAAATCCCTTTTCAGCAGTTCTTCAATTTGCTTCTTCATTTCCACCAATTCCTCTGTGGACATCCTGTAAGGTCTCTTAGCTATTGAGCTGTCCTCGAACTAGTTCTATCACGAACTCGATATCTCTATCTGGCGGCATTCGGGTAAATCTTCCGGGAAAACATCCGGATATTCATTGACTATGGAGACTTCCTCTAAGTCGGCAGATCTTCATCTTTGTTGACCATCAATTGTCCATCTTATCTTGGTTTCGCTTCAAACTCAATTTTCTTTCCATCCGGCTCTCGACCGATATGACTCTTTTTCCGCAGTCCAATACTGCCTTGTGATCGGTTAACCAATCCATTCCCAGGATAACATCCAAGGTTTGGGTATTAAGGACGATTAAGTTCGCTAGGAACTCAACTCCATTAATTATTATTCCTACCCCAGAACATCCTACTTTAGATCGGAGTTCTGATCCAGGGGATTGGACTATGAGCACACATTTAAGATTCACTATTTCCATATCATTTTGAACAGCAAAATCTCGGGAAATAAAAGAATGCGAAGCTCCGGAATCAAATAAAACAGTAGCTGGTACTGAGTTTACTAGGAACTTACCCAGTACAACGTCCGAGGCGTTCTGGACTTCATCTGCTGTGATGTGGTTGACTCTGCCTCGTGCAGTTCCTTGGGATGGAGTCGCTGTTGATGCCCGCGGTTCATGATTGGTGCGGGAGTCCTTGCGGTGTGTTCCCGAGTTAAAGCGAACCGGGTGACACCTCCTTCTTAGGGCGATTGTTGGCAAAATGCCCCATTTCATTGCAATGATAGCAACGTCTTCCCACGGCCGAGAGGTTCCTCCGATCGTGCCATAGTTCGGCCGAGTCGAACATTTTGACCCATCGGGCGATTTGCGGCGGTGGTGCTCGTCATTGCCTCTAGGTGGTACCGAATGAGCTGTTGGGGTGCCGCCCTCGCCTCTGCTGCCCGACGACCTCCTTGTTGCGCCATTCTGCGCTTCTGTTGTCATCCAACTCTCGGCGCTTGTCCTCTAAGATCGGGGCTTTGTTAACTAACTCTTGAAAGTCGGGAATGTGTGGGTGATCACCCCACTGCAACCTCGCATTCAATCCCTTCATGAAGCGGGATTATGCGGCCTTATCCGTAGCCACGTCCTGCAGTGCGTAGCGTGCGGTTAGGTGAACTTGTTCGTAATCGCCACCCTTCGCGCGCTTGCTTGAGGCCGGAACTCCTCCTTTTAAGATCCATGATACCCTCGGGTACATGGTATGCGACGGAAGGCCGAGGTGAATTCCTCCCATGTGATACTCTGCGGGTCCTCATGAGTCTGCGCAGGTTTTCCCACCATTCTGCGGCGGTCCTTCGAGTTGATGAGAGGCATAGAGTACCCTCTCATGTCCTACACATTGGGTAATGTGCAGCTTCCTTTCAATTGTCCTTAGCCAATCGTCCGCCTCCAGTGGATTGGCGTTGCCTGAGAAGGTAGGTGGACGGGTTCTCATAAACTCCGACAACCGTGAGTAGGGGTGTGGTCCATGGTTGCCCCGGGTTGAACATTCGCAGCAGACTTGATTGGATATCTGCTGCATGGTTTGAACCATCGTGGTCATGAGTTGAGTGCAGGGTGTCAAAAGGCTCCTGTGTTACGCATATCGACTGCGGTGGTTGAGAATCGCTCTTCATTTCGTTGTCCGTCTGGTTAGCTCCACTTCACTGGCTCCAACATTTCCACGAGTCCTCACCATCTGTTGCAAGCTTCCATGGTTAAGAAAAGAAGAAAGCATAGGCGAGTAAAAGAACTTATGGGAAGAAGGTGTAACTTAAATTATTTAGCCAATTTATTGATATAATATAAAGCAGTATGGTTGTTCACAAGTGCCTAAGGGCAATGCAACACATACGTGACACTCACAACCAAAAGTAAGTAAGCAAACATAGGAATCCATGACAACTCACACCTAAGGGTGACTCTGAAGCAAAGACGCGACTCAGATATTCGAGTCTCGACACTACACTCTACTACACTCGATAACTCATCGAGCCAACCCGGCTGCGGCTTCCGGAGCGCATAACCGCGAGTCTTTGTGGCATTGAGGCGGCCCGGTCCCGTGACCTCTGCGGCGGGTGCAAAAGACCCCATCGACTCTGCTGGTCCCGGGCTGCTGCTCTGATCTGGCGCCTCTGCCCGGCTCCTCGAATCTGGATCATGTAACTCGGGGATGGTTCGGCGGGTCCATATAGAGCCATCTCCAACTCCTGGATCTTACGTATGGCATGAGCTAAGTTCTCCGGTGTTGGGTTCTTGCCTCTATAACCTCGTCGCGGGTCCTCTGCGGCTCCGGACTGTCTCGCCCAAAGCGTCCTCTGGCGATGGCGTATCTCGCCAGTGGGTGATCGTAGCGCGTCCTCCTCCACGAGCTCCATCTGTTGTATCGGTGTCGCGACGCGGATGGTGGCGGAAGGCGGTGCCCTCTAACTCTGCGGAGTAAGTGCGGGCAATTTGCCGCATCGCTCGACGCGACGTCTCACGAATCCGGCCTCGAAAGAAGACCTCCTGGCAGTGATGTAGATAGGACGACTCGCCCTCGTCCTCTCCCGAGCATACACTGTGATCTTGACGTCCCAGGCGATGTCAAGTCCTGCCCGTACCACCGAAGTCCCTCGGTACAGTGGTCGGTCAAAACCTCCAAGCAACTGCATCATACGCCATAACTCGCGGCGTATCCTCCGGCGCTCTCCATAGGTATGGATCATCCTCATCCGCCAAAACAAACCTTGTTTAAATTAAATAGAGAATAATAAAAATTCAAAGATAGGTATGAATAAGGGAGAAGAGATAAGTCGAGATTTCTTTGACATTCTTGCTCAAGTTGATTAGGTCTTTAGAAAATAGTTTTCACCCTCCTAGGCACAACCAAACTAAGGTCAAGGCCTACAGTCAGCCTGCTCTGATACCACCTCTGTCGGGACCCGAATCTGCAAATCCGGACCCTCTGTGTATTCTGTGCGATCCGAGATCACGCTAGCACACACATCATCTGAGGTTGCACATCACGGACATTCACAAGGATATAAGAATAAATAGTGCAAACATGTATATAAAGCGAGTTGTACAACCTTATGGTCTCCTTACAGATAAGTCACCACGCAGGCTTACATTATTCAAAACAAAGAAATAGCAATGAACATAAAAAGTCGTAAGCATCCATCTTGCCACAGCAACCGATGGGCTTGCCCCTAGTTGCTCGTGTCCTCGACGTACTCCTCCTCCCATCTTGGTGTAGTCTCCTCCACCGATGTTGGGGTTGATAAGCAAGGTGGGGTGAGTACACAAGGCACTCAACAAGTAATGCATGAACGCAAAGACTACTACTATATGCAAAGCTTATTCCAATGGATTGGCTTAATTGATCCTTTTTGCATCAAGCAGCATTTTTAAACTAGTATCTTGTTTAGATTAAAGCAGTGAAACAGATATAAGTAATACTAATTTCAAATGGTTTTTCTTGAAGATTCTCGCACTGACCTTATTAGTTCATTTCCAACACTGGCACACAGCCACCCTTCCATGTTTTGTTTATGAAAAACTACCCCTTGACTGTAATCCCCGAGCAATGCTCAATACCGTGAGCACGGCTATTCGAATAGTTTTGACACTCTGCAGAGGTTGTACACTTTACCCACAAGATCTGACCGCCACCACACAGTGATTGTCCGCAACAAAGCTTTTCAGAACTTCTACCTTAACCAAAGAACCTCTCGTGATTGCCTTCACTATCACTTCCCTCACACAGAGCCAAGTATAGGACCGGCCAATCACCGTTGGATGGGCACCAAGCCGTAGCACAGTGCGCTCCCCATACAGATACACCCTGTGTCTTGTCACCCCGAGGTATCGGAGGAAAGATATCGAACCCTAGTCAACTAGGGTCTGTCCCATGTCGACATGTGGTTGTACGGGTGACTCGGATCAAAGGCTTGCAAGGTGAAGTCCTTAAGCGACCAAGGCAAGACTTTCAACACTCAACATGGCACACGGCCCAATGTGGCACAGACTCACATCACTCAACAACCCAATGCCACACAGCCCACTCCGCACACTGACCTCTTGCCACTTGCCCCGGTCTAAATCATTTTCCACCCAGTTGATTATTGTGCAACACATGCAGCAATAACTCAATATCGATGCGGAACCACACAAAGTTCTTTGTACCTCAATCTCAACATGTGGCATCATCACACCACTTTTCAAAATACATTCAATATGTCTTTAATCAATATTGTAGCATTTTTCCGAAAGATTATTCATGATTCGTTGCAAGGCTAAGCATCTACTCACGGCCTAGCCTCCGTGTTGGCACAATATTAACATCCAACTAATATAATCGAACTTAGGTGACAATGATCTAGGCATACAATTAATAATTCAAGGTGGCATAACAAAATGGGTTGATTAACTACATTATCCCAAATTAATTTAAATTCATTTTAAATAATTAGCATGCATAGTTTCAAAGCATAAATTACATTTTAAAATCTGGGATCAAAATGATCAAAGCATCACTTGCCTTCAAAGAGTTGCTGGTCGTGTTCAAGCTTGGTCTTGAGCGACGAATTCTTCCTCGAAACTTCCGGCAAATTTACGTCTACGCGCACAAACAAAGTATACAATAAATAGCCAATACAGAAGACTATATGTCCTCAAAATTCAAATAAAATTCACCAATAAATAGCTCACAATTTTATGAATTTTTAGAAATTTGAATCACCCAAATCCGAGTTAAAATGCAAAAGTTATAGTCATTTGAAGTTTGAATAAAATCAAAATACGAAATTAAGAAAATCCGATTTTTCTGAATTATTTTTATACTGAAATTCACATTTATGACGTCAGCATGCCTCATGATGACGTCAGCACCGAAATGAATTTCCGTCGAAATATTTTCATATATGAAAATATTTATGACGTCAGCGATGACGTCAGCAAGACACGTGGCACGCCTGCAGGCCGCCACGCCGCTCTGATCTATGGGTCGAGTCTGGGTTGGCTCGGTCCACCGTGGACCGGAGGCATCGTGGCGCTGCACCGGTGACGCAACCCTTGGCGTCGGCGACGCGCGCAGCCAATCCCGACGCGACACGCGGCAGATCGCATCGCTTCGCTCAACCAACGGTCGGATCTCACCCCCGCGCGGTTCGGCGACGCTTCGTACTCCACGCCCCCCACGCGTCACGCATCCAACGGTGCGCCAGAAACCAACGGTTGGATCTGGTCTCTCCTCGATCCAACGCGCTGCACGCGTCAAGACGGATTCGATGGGGTGCGGCGTCATCTCCGCCGCGACGCTCAAATTTGAACGGCGCGGATCCTAGACAAAACCGATCCGAACTCAACCGCTGAGATCCGATCCAACGGCCAAAGTTACCGAGCTGTTTACTATTCAAGGCGCGACGTGGCTCAATCTTACGCGTTCACTAACGATCCAACGGCTAAGACTAAAACATATCGCAGACATTAGATCTAATCCAAGCCGTTCGTTCTAGATCTAACGATCAAGATTTAGCTAACGTGTAAACCTTGGGGTTAATCCAGACCGTCCATAACAGATCTAACGGCACGATACAAACTAAATGTAAGCGAGAGAAGGGCGACGTGGCACGATCCTTACCCTCCTGCGATCCGACGGTCAACGATGCTCGAGTCCGACGATGGCGTCGGCGGTGCAAGCTTGCGGAGATGAGGAAGATGATGTAGTCGACGGCGTTTGGTGGCTCCCGCGAGAAGATCTAGCGATTCGACGCGGCTCGCCGGCGGTGCTCGGTGACCTCGGCGACGGCAGAGTGGACCGCGGCGAAGCAAGCGTCGGAGAACCGTGGCGGCGCAGGGAACAACTACGGCGAGCTTTGTGAGCAACCGAGCGTTCGGAGGCGTGCGCTAGGGCTACAGACGCGTCTAGGAGTGCGGCGTCACGCGGTGGCGTGGCGCACTAAATAGCGCCTCGGCGGCGCGAAATCTTGGCGAAATGGCGGACATGCAGCGCCATTGCTCGGCGATCTCGCGAGGAAGAAACGACGTGGCGAAATCCCGCATTCACGCGCAGCGATCCAGCGGCGAACAATGGGTGACGTGATGATTCCCTGATCGCACGATGTTGATCCAACGGGCGAAACGCGGCGGCGGCTAGGGTTTCGGCGGGTGGGCTGCGTGGGCCGGCGACGCGAGCTGGGCCTCGACAAGATCTTGGGCGGTCCAACGATTCGCCCAGACACTATTCCGGGAATTTTAAATCCTTTTCGAATAAAAATAATTCTAGAAATTCACTTAAATCATTTGGGGCTTTTAAAATAGCAGAAAAATTCTAGAAAAATTCCAGAAAATACTTTGAGATATTTGGAACTCAAATAAAATATTTTCAATAAAACTTTGCTAGAACTTTTCCATTATTTAATTGTTTTCAAGGAAGGCTAGTTTTGAGTAATTCCAAATAAATTTCAATAAATTCCCAAAAATTCACAAAAATCAAAAATACTCTCAAAATTTAAATTAGAGCAAAAATTAGGGTGTTACACTCTACTAAGGAGATGGCAAGCACCAAGTCAGTCACAAAATGCACGAGCCTTCTCACAAGCACCATTCAGAAGATCACTAACTCAACTCCTCCAAGCAATCTAGGTGGCGGCAAGCGTCAAGAGTAACAACTCAAAGACGCTCAGTTGAACAAATCAAGTGCTAAAGCTCAATAAATATGAAATCTACCACAATGTGCAACACATGTATAAGGATTTTCCTCTCCAAGCTCACTAAGTGCAACACATGCACATAAGAGGTGAGAGGATTTGCTCTTACCTCAAGAAGGAAGAATATGGCACCAGCAATCTTGCCCAGTAATTGACAAGGGGTATTTATACCCCCACACCAATAAACTAGCCGTTGGAGCATGATTCCAGTAAAAATCGGGATGGGTTGGTCTGATCGCCAACATATGGTCAGTCAGACCACCCTACATTCAATGGCTAGAAAACTAGCCATTACCAGAAAAAGCCAGTCTAACTATCATACAAAGAATGGTTGGACCATCAAGCCCAGTCTACTTGGACCTTTGTTCGATCACCCACATGCTCTCTAGGAAAGGTTTACTGGCTAGACAAGCCTGGTTGGTCCACTCCACTGGACAGACAGCTGCTACAAAGGCCACAAAATGGAGCTTCTGCCAAAATGTTCGAATCGACCAAAACAAACATTTCAAGTCATGAGGTCAGAGTGCTCCCACCAGTTAGATTGGCCAACACATGGCAGTCTGACCGTTGGTGAAGAAAACATCACGAACAAATGTGCATGTACTTCAACAACTCGCAAAACGCATTCACGATTTTTAGTACCATACAAACATGAATAGAACATGATCCACAACAACATGTAGAACACATTTGCGAAGCTCTTGAATCATGCATCAAGGATTGGGAACATGGACTCTAAGCTATTTGCAAAACACATTTGCAAACCTAAGTCACGTGCAACAAAGATCAAGCATGAGCTTGAACTATTTGCAAAACACATTCACAAATACTAGCACCATACCACGGAGATCTAGAGCAAGCATAATGAGCCATCAACATATGACACATTAAAGCTACTAATTAAGACACCTCTTAATCATATGGCAACTTATAGTAGTAACCCGGTCTTTCACCATATACCAAGGTCGATACAATGACTAAGAAACACATCATTAGCCTATGTGATTTATATATTTGTGTTGCACATCCCCTTGAAGCTCAATGACAAACATCTCCAGTTCAAGTCTAGGTACTTGGCTTTAAGCATCAACACACGATGCCTCCACTCAATTTGATGACGAACAACAAATGAATTCATCTTAAGTCATTCATCACCATGGGACATAACCTATTCATCTAGCCCGTGGAAAATATTAGTCCCATAATATGATTGTCATTAATTACCAAAATATACCATTAACACATAATGGTGGGTTAAGATTCTTCAGTAGTGCGTAGCTTACAACTGATCATTAAAGGTCAAGCAATTAGCCTGATCCTTTTAATTAGCGATTCTATAAGTTCATTATAAGTATGAATGTGCAGGACAGAATGTTCCATTTTAATGCCTAAGGTCATAAAATAATCATTAAATGCTTTTGTGTTGAACTCTCCAGTATTATCCATTCTTATGGATTGGATTCGATGATCCAAAAACTTGGCCCTTGGTACAATAATCCATGAAATCTGCTTGGTAAACTCATAATATCTATTAGAATGTAGACTTACATTCATCCACCTAGTAGATACATCAATTAGTACTATAAGTACCTGAATGGCCGAGACATGGGCTCAATTGGTCCACATATGTCCCCCTAAATTCTCTTGGGAAATTAGGTATCTTATCCCTCATCTTCTGATACGAGGCTCTTGTAATCAGCTTTGCTTTGGCACAACCTTTGCCCTAGCCAGTTAATGCAAACCGACCGAGCCACGTATCACAGTACTCAGCGTGACTAGTAAATGTGTTTCCTTGTTTGTACGTGAATCTTTTTTTGTTTTAGCCATAACTTTTTATTGATAGCTTCGATTCATGAACGATTTTCACCAGTAGCTTACTGACGATGAGAGGAACAGAATAATATAAGTCTCACCAATAAACAACCATTTTGCTATCCGGTGATATATATAATATAATATTCCACCATTTCTTTCGCTACTCCAGATTATTCATCGATCTTACTGATCATTCAGAATTATTTATTTCCATTTCATTTCATTTGTAAGACTTCCTATTTTATTTTCGTCTGACATTATTTGCACTGCTTATTTATGATCGATTTTGGTGTACGTAGGTCAAGGTGGTGGCATGGCCAGAGAGAACAGCTCTATTAAATTAGTTTGTAGCCTGTGATGTATGATGCATAAGCTCGGTTTGAGAAGCAGATTTTGAAGAATAAGGCATATTTTGGAGGATATGTAACTTTATCCAGTTCCGGGTGTTTTACTTTTAGTTGCTGTGTAGATATTCCGGGTGTTTTTTCTTTTTCTGTCCTCCATTAGTGGTGGCCTATATATGTGATATATTAATTGTGCGACCTGTACAATTCATTCTGGTTGATCAGAGGTTTTTTTAAGAAGAAAAGTTTGCCTTTTTCTTCGTGCCTAAATGGAAAGAAAATTTGCAAATTAGTCGATGGACTAAATTTGCCAGTGGACTGAGGCCTGTGTTATTGATTCTATTTGTTTTGGTCATGCTAACTTGCTAGCACTACTACAGAACAACACATCACTTCCGGTTCCAAAACCCCATCGCTGCCGGTCATATATTGGCGCCGGCAGTGATTGGTCGGCAGTGATACTGGAGGATTATCACTGCCGGCTCAGGAACCGGCAGTGATAAGGATTATCACTGCCGGTTCTACCTACAACCGGCAGTGATATTGAACTTGTTGTAAATCTAGGCATTATTTTTGTTTTAGACTTGAAAATTAAGCTAATTTTCAAAATGATTAAATACAACAGGCAAGATAAAAGACACCACATATTTCTGTAAAGTAGATCGATCCACAGAGGAAAAATAGGAGAATTCTTACGATGGGCTTAATGTCGAAAAGGAAGCAGCGCAGTAGCGACCGGCCGTAGAGGAAGTAGTCGACGCCGAGGAAGTAGTCGACGTCGTGGATCGCAAGATGAAGAGCTCGAGCGGTTGCGCAGTTGCGCTGCCCAGAAACCTTATTGCCGCCCCCGTGCAGGTTTTCTCAGCGGCAACGGTTCGGAGGTCCCGCTCTCCTTGCCTCGCGGTGCACACCGAGTGGAAGGTCGGTGAAGAACGAGCACAGCACGAAAACGCAACACAGATCACCGTGGATGAACACGAGTATCAAAGCCAAAAATCAAAAAGCTTTATTCTGTCTGGACGTCTCCAGATTTTATAGCCTCGCACCAGTAACGGTCACCATTAAATGCTAGTAACTGCAGGTCATTCAAACGACAGTTTCTATTAGAAACTGACACCATTATCATGGTTGTTTCAATTCTCAGTAAATGACCCCATTAATTCATTAATAATAGAGACAAACCGAAAATTAAAAAGGGTTTAAACGTACCAGGAATTTAATCCACAGCGACTCGCGACGTCGCAAGTAACAAGTCACGCGGAAAAAACACGCTGAAATACGCGGTAATTCGCGAAATACGCGCGCACGCGTGCGTGTGACTTTAGCCAGCTCCTCACCCTCTATATGTCTCATTACAAGATATGGTGGAAGCTCTCCCTTTTAAATTGGTATTCTCTCCTCTCAACTAGCAATATGGTACTATTATTTGTAGCTTTGGCATTAGAGATAAATGGGCCACTTGGGCCTCATTTCTAACAATCCCCCACCAATGCCAAAGTTTACAAAGACTCAAAAATTTGATTCCTGTGTTGAATCTTCATTTAATATATCAGTGTTTCGGTGTAAGTCCCATACGGGTTGAACTTTCACCTAGAATAACGTGATCCATCCTCTCACAGCTAATGAATGGACTAAGCCTTGAATTCACAGCTTTTTGTGGTTAGATTTCACCCGAAATCTTAACTGATACTAGGCTGCCAAAGAACTTCACCTCAACGGAGCGTTGAATGGTCATGCTCCCTAATCTTCTCATGAGCTTTCTAGAGAATGCCCCTTTGTCGTGAACTTCGACCACACAGTTAGGCTCAAGTAGGTGTATTCATTTTAGGTATCCTGTAGGCTAATACCTTTTTCCTTTGACACTAGAATACATTAAGGCTTTAAGCCAACCTTCCATACAGTCGAGAGTACTTTGTCTATTAGGACACAGGTACAAATTTAATAATATGTACTCTCTTGTTACAACATCAACTTGTTTTTCCCATTATCTAATCCACGGGATCTCCGATCACGAAGATATGGGTTACCATTGTGGTGTAACTCAAGTGGGCCTCATACCCATATCCATAGATGCAATGGAAATCGCTTTCCTTGCAAGTCCTTTTGTAAAAGGATCTGCCAGATTTTTCTTAGTACGAATATAATTCACAGCAATAACTCCGGAGTTTCTCAATTTTCTGACAGTTTTGAGCCTACGCTTCACATGTCTGGAGAACTTCATGTTATCCTTAGTACTCATAACCTTAGTCAACACTGTTTGGTTATCGCAGTACATTAGGATCGCCGGTATTGGTTTCTCAACCAATGGCAAGTCCAACAGTAGCTCTCTAAGCCATTCAGCCTGAATAGTGGCTGTGTCTAGTGCTACAAGTTCAGCTTCCATGGTTGACCTCGTTAATATGGTCTGTTTGCAAGACCTCCATGAAACTGCAGCACAAGCTAAGGTAAAGACATAACCACTTGTAGCTTTGATCTCATCCGCATCCGAGATCCAATTGAAATCACTATATCCTTCTAATATAGATGGATACCCAGTATAGTGAATTCCGTAAGATGTTGTGCCTCTCAAATAGCGCAACACTCTTTCAAGTGCCTCCCAATGATCATCTCCTGGGTTAGATGAAAACCGACTCAATTTGCTCACAGCAAATGAAATATCAGGTCTTGTGGCACCAGCTAGATACATAAGAGACCCAATAATTTATGAATATCTCAATTGATCTTTTCCAAACCCTTGATTTTTCTGAAGCTTAACACTTGGATCATAAGGTGTTGGGGAGATTTTGCAATTCTCAAACCCGAATTGACTCAAAATTTTCTCAGCATAATGGGATTGGTGCAAAATGATCCCATCCTCATTCTTGATCAATTTAATATTCAGAATAACATCTGCCTCTCCCAAGTCTTTCATATCAAAGCATCGAGATAAGAAAATTTTGACCTCGTCAATTACAGTAGTGTTTGTTCCAAATATAAGTATGTCATCAACATACAAACACAAAATAACACATTGACCCCCACCATAACGATAGTATACACACTTATCTGCCTCATTAACAGCAAAACCAGCAGATGTCAAAGTTTTATCAAACTTTTCGTGCCATTGCTTAGGTGCCTTCTTTAGGCCATACAAGGATTTTAATAATTTGCATACTTTATTTTCCTGTCCAGTAATCACATAACCATCTGGTTGCTCCATATAGATTTCTTTCTCCAACTCTCCATTAAGGAAAGCTGTCTTTACATCCATTTGATGGACGTGTAGACCATGGGAAGCAGCTAAAGCTATGAGCACTCTAATGGTGGTTAATCTGGCTACAGGAGAATAAGTATCAAAATAATTCTCTCCTTTTTTCTAGGTATAACCCTTGGCCACAAGTCTTGCCTTGTACTTATCAACAGTACCATCAGGCCTCATTTTCTTTTTGAAGATCCACTTGCATCCAACAGGTTTGCACCCACTAGGAAGATCAGTGATCTCCCAAGTCCCATTAGCCATGATGGAATCCATCTCGCTACAGACTGCCTCTTTCCAATACTCAGCATCAGGTAGTGCATAAGCCTCTGAAAGAGATTTTGGCATATCATCCACGAGATAAACAATAAAGTCATCACCAAAGGTTTTCAACCCTTTGTCTCTTGCTCCTACGAGGAGCCTCAAAGCAACTAAATTGTTATCCTCCTCAGAAATATCTTCTACTGGTAGTGTATCACTTATTGGTTCAGAAACAGTGGTAGGTTCAGCATTATAATTATTATTTGTTTGAGTATTCTCAGTTCGTGAAGAACTACCCGTTGGTCTTATAGGATAAATATCCTCAAAAAATGAAGCATCTCTGGACTCCATTATTGTGTTAACAATAATATCAGGAGTTTCTGATTTTACTACTAAAAATCTATAGGCTGTGCTGTTATGTGCATATCCTAGAAAAATACAATCGACTGTTTTAGGTCCAAGCTTTCTCTTTTTCTGCAATGGTATATTGACTTTTACCAAACACCCCCAAGTTCGCAGAAAATTGACATTGGGTTTTCTCCCCATCCATCCCTCATACGGAGTAATCTCACACTTTTAGTGATTACTCTGTTTAGGACAAAATTTGTTGTTAATATAGCTTCCCACCACATTTTAGGCATACCAAGCACTCTCAACATGGCATTCACCAAGTCTGTTAGTGTTCGGTTTTTCCTCTCACTACCCCATTTGATTGGGGAGAATATGGTGGTGTAACTTCATGGATTATACCATGCTCGTAATGCTGGGAGAATTCATGAGAGATATACTCTCCTCCACGATCAGACCTTAGTCGTTTAATTTTCTTTTCTAGTTAGTTCTCAACCTCGACCTTATAAATTTTGAAGTAGTTTAAAGCTTCATCCTTTGTTTTCAGCAAATACACATAACAATAACGTGTTGCATCATCTATAAAAGTTAGAAAATATCTTTTGCCTCCTTTTGTCAACAATCCATTCATCTCACACAGGTCAAAATGGACAAGATCTAGTGGTGCCAAGTTCTTTTCTTCCTCTAATCCCTTAAAGGGTTTTCTAGGTTGCTTTGCTTGCACACAAGAATGACACTTTGATCCTTTGACAATATCACATTTTGGAATTAACTGTAATCTAGACATTCGAGTAATGGTATCATAACCAATATGACATAAACGAGAATGCCAAACATTGGATTCACAATTATTAACTTGAGTAGCAACATTTAAATTTAAACAAGACTCTAGTACACTTAAGCGAAACAGGCCTCCGCTTTCATAACCTTTTCCAATAAAATTTCCAAACTCGGACATTACAACTTTATTAGACTCGAATACTAGCTTATAGCCATCTCGACATAACAGGGAACCACAGACAAGGTTCTTATTTATTGTTGGCGCATGCTGCACGTTCTTTAAGTGGACAATCTTCCCTGAAGTAAGCCTCATATCCACCGTGCCAACACCAAGAACAAAAGCATGCAACCCGTTCCCCATTAGGACGGAGGAAGCCCCTACTGCCTGGTAAGAAGAAAATAGAGATATGTCAGAACATACGTGAACATTTGCACCCGTATCAACCCACCAATCAGTGGATTGACATGCTGAAAAAACAACTGGAGAATTACCATACCCTCCTGAAGTAGTTCCCTCACTTATGGTCACGTTGGCAGTTTTCTTGCCCTACTCATTTGGCCTGTTCTTGCGGAAACGACAGTCTTTAGCCATGTGACCATTTTTTCCGCACACATAACAGGTAATGTTCTTCATATCTTTCTTCTCAAACTTCTTCTTCTTGAAGCTAGTATTTTTGTTTGGTTTCAAGCCTTTGTTGTTGTTGCCACCCTTCTTCTCAACCACATTTGCGTTGTTTGGTTCCTGAGAAGAAGTTTTTGGCGCATCTTTGGCTCTGGCTTTTTCTTCCATGTCGAGGGCAGCAATGAGATCTTCAGTAGAAATCTCTTCCCTCTTGTGTTTTAGACCAGTGGCAAAATTCCTCCAAGATGGGGGAAGTTTAGCCACAATGCCCGCGGCCACAAATTTTGTAGGTAAAACACATCCCAAATGTGCAATCTTGCCCACTAGTAGCTGAAACTCATGCGCTTGAGCAACAATCAATTTAGACTCATCCATGGTAAAATCGAATAATTGCTTGCACGTATACAACCAGCGACTAGCCTCAGCTTCTGCATATTTTTGTTCAAGAGCCAACCACAACTCAGTGGCAGATGTGTAACTCATATACACATCATATAACTGATCTGCCAAGATGGTCAGAATGCAGCCCAATGCGGTGTTATTCGCATTCTCATACTGCGCATTCTCCTCATCCGTAAGTGGGTATTGAGGGAAAATCACCCACCACATACCCAGAGACATGAGCCAAAACTTGGCTCTAGTCTGCCACCTACGGAAGTTCTGACCATTGAACCTCTCAGGTTTCATGGCATCACTTGCACCAGCCATTGCTGAATCACAATCACACAAATAATACCGATAAGGTTTCTGGAATGTTGTAAATCTAGGTATTATTTTTGTTTTAGATTTGAAAATTAAGCTAATTTCCAAAATGATTAAATACAACAGGCAAGATAAAAGACACCACATATTTTTGTAAAGTAGATCGATCCACAGAGGAAAAATAGGAGAATTCTTACGATGGGCTTGATGTCGAAAAGGAAGCAGCGCAGTAGCGATCGGCCGTAGAGGAAGTAGTAGACGCCGAGGAAGTAGTCGACGTCGTGGATCGCAAGATGAAGAGCTCGAGCGGTCGCGTAGTTGCGCTGCCCAGAAACCTTATTGCCGCCCCCGTGCAGGTTCTCTCAGCGGCAACGGTTCGGAGATCCCGCTCTCCTTACCTCGCGGTGCACGCCGAGAGGAAGGTCGGTGAAGAACGAGCACAACACGGAAACGCAACACAGATCACCGTGGATGAACACGAGTATCAGAGCCAAAAATCAAAAAGCTTTATTCTGTCTGGACGTCTCCAGATTTTATAGCCTCGCACCAGTAACAGTCACCATTAAATGCTAGTAACTGCAGGTCATTCAAACGACGGTTTCTATTAGAAACTGACGCCATTATCATGGCTGTTACAATTCTCAGTAAATGACCCCATTAATTCACTAATAATAGAGAGAAACAGAAAATTAAAAAGGGTTTGAATGTACCAGGAATTTAATCCACGGCGACTCGCGACGTCGCAAGTCACAAGTCACGCGGAAAAATCACGCGAAAATATGCGGTAATTCGCAAAATACGCGCGTGCGCGTGCGTGTGACTTTAGCCAGCTCCTCACCCTCCATATGTCTCATTACAAGATATGGTGGAAGCTCTCCCTTTTAAATTGGTATTCTCCCCTCTCAACTAGCAATATGGTACTATTATTTGTAGCTTTGGCATTAGAGATAAATGGGCCACTTGGGCCTCATTTCTAACAGAACTATCACTGCCGGATCAAACCAAAATCCGGCAGTGATGATAATTATCACTGCCGGTTATACATAAAACCGGCAGTGATATCGAACTATCACTGCCGGGTTGTACCATAATCCGACAGTGATATATACATATCACTACCGGTTTTCTCCAAGAACCGGCAGTGACAAGCTTGCATATTTTTTATGCAATATATATATTTTTATAAAATTGTTTATACAGTGTCCATATGTAGTATATAAAGCATCGTTCAAATCATAATTCAAATATATCCATGTATATATGAAGCATCGTTAAAATCATAATTCAAATATATTAAATTAAGCATCACAATATTTTGTTTTTACAATGATTTGTTTACAAATGTAGCTCGACTACATGTCATCCCATTCACTTTGATTTTGCAAGGACTACAGTACAAAGAGTCGAAGTAGACATGTCACGCGTCTAGGTCGAAGGAATGAGGGCGATGAGGCTACTCGTGAAACTCGCCGTTTGGATTGATGATCTCATCATGAATGAATCCGGCAATCTGTTCTTGAATTGCTATAATTTCACAAGAATAACTTATTGGTTCTCAGTTTGGAGCGCTGTTTTTGAAGAAAAAAGGAAGTTAATTAATGATGATATTTGTTAAATGAAAAAAAGTAATCAATGTGTAATTACGTACCATGGCTTCGTTATAGCCGACACTCTCCGTGACAATTGAATGCATATTTGTACATACATAGTATGCACATAAATTGTTTCCGGGGTCCTGCCTCATGCATGGAAAGTCATTTATTATTTCAAAATGTTTCCTGTATGGACGATACCGAACACTTTTCTTGCAGTACCGTGCGAAAGCCCTGTGGATTATTTCAAAACTTAAATGCAATAGAATGGAATTTTGCTAGAGTAATAACGCAACGATCGAGTTTACCTGTTCAGCATGTCCCAAAGGTCTTAGTACAGATTAGTTGGTTTTCTCCTGGAGTCCAAGACAAAAATCCTGCTAGCATCTAACTGGATGACGAGGAGGACCCAGTGAAACATGCACATATATGTCAACGTAGTCAATTACTCCCACATCGTACGTGTTACGCAAAAATAGTAAAACGATATTAGAAGTAAGGAGATACGTACTTGAAGTTATAGGGTAAAAGTATGGAGGTTTTGTATTGTAGCTTCAAAAAAGTATTAAGGCCCTGTTTGGTAGAGCTTCAGATTCTGGCTCCACGTCAGATCTGAATCTTGTAGGCTAAAATAAATAGAATTAAGTTTATATTTTTAGTCTAAAATTAAATAATATGATCTACCTAAACACTCTTAATATACCCACAGATCCAGCTTCACGGATCTGTGGAGCTACAAATACCTAGCTCCACCAGATCCATGAATTTGGTGGAGTTGGAGCCGTACCAAACAGGACCTAAATAAATAGTCTTCATTGTACTGTGGATTGTCGTTCACAAGCTTCTCGTTGATAAACCCCGGATCTAGGAATGCTAGATTGTCATTGTTATTTCTTCTACATGTCTGTATCTCTATTCTACATAAGAAAGAAGTTAGACATGCAATTAAACAGTACAAAAATGCTCAACGATATATGTACAGACTTACAAAGTCCATAGTCTAAGTATATTCACGTCCAGGGCATCTTGTTGGTACAACATATACAACTCCGTGAAAAGAACCCAACAGATGTTATCCCCATTGTGGAATCTTGCTCTGTGTATCTGACTGCGAATGCCTCCATACCATCGTTGGACTGCTGCATGTACCATTGATGAACGCGCCGCAGTTGTGTTGTAAGGTTGTCGAAATGAGCTAGTTCAACCAACGGTTTTCCCATAACGAACTTCCACCTTAGACCTTGCGCCAGAGCATCTAGTTGAGCAGCATCTGCTTGAGCATCCCGCTTTAACGTGTCGGCACTAGCCGCCGCAAGTATTGCTTTTCGGATATGCGCCGTAGTCCGACATTTTGCAAGGTTGACGCCTTTGCCCGTCTTTTGCACTTTTGCCATACTCAAGAAAAACTTTTGCACGTCAGCATCAACTTTAGTCTTCTTACATGATGGCACCTTTTTAAAGTGAGATGTTACGCAGGCGCTTACATGCTTTTTCCATTCTTCTTTATTCATGTCAGCTGATAATTTCTTCGGGGATTGTCCTGGGTTCACAGATGGTTGAGATTTCTTCGAGGACGGTGCCGACTGCCGAGATGTTCCTGGTGTTCGATTCTTTTCAGATTTTGGCAGAGGAGTCGGGCTTTTTCTGGTTGGTGCCGACAGAGGAGTTGGACTTTTTCTGGTTGGCGGCGAGAAGGGCGGGAGGTCTCTGTGTGGAGAGTGCGGCTGATCATCATCTTCGTCGTCCTCATCGTCCGAGCCAAACTTAATCAAGCTCTTGCGCCACGCGAGGAAGCCATGCACATTTTCTCTTAGTTTTTTTTCCATCCTCGCCAGGGATCTCTACCTCCATTTTTCGGTATTGGCGGACGACACTGTCCACTTCGACTCGCGAATCCTCGGTATCGGCGGCGATGCAAAACCTGCGACTCTGGCATGGCCAAGCCCCGCCTCACCACCTTTATGGTAATGCCATATGCGGCCAAATGTAGCTTGCATGGTGTCGGTTCTTTGATGTCATCCACAGAAAATGCGATCCATGCTCTTCGAATCCTCGTGGACGCGCAAATGCTCTTACGAGCACCGGACCGATGAGCTGTGGCATCATCGGGTGGCGGTCGTGAGCTGAGAGCTTTCTGTACTACTTGCTCCACAGCCTTATCTAGTTCCGCTCTCTATTCCTCTAACGCTCTCGCCACAGCATCTTTTATTTGACGTTCCAGTTGATCTTCTCTTAATCTCTTTGAACGCTTGTACAACCATGCGTCTGCGGGGAAGACTTCTTTCCACGTGACCAAACTAACTCCTCTGGTGCGTCCTGGATGCTCCTTGTTACCCAAGGCTACGGTTAGCTCGTCATTCTCCCTTTGTGGCGCGAAATATCCTTGGGAAGACTGCACGTGAGCATCTGTGATTCTGCGCAGCACTTCCTGCTCTCTATCGCTTCTGAAGCTTAAGCTGCCATCATTGGAGATAGTAGCACCCCTCCCAAGCAACCAGTGCTTCGATCGTTTGCTTAAAGCGACCGTCGCAGGAATTATACCCTTGCGGGTTAGTTCTTCTTCGGACCGATCCCATGCTGGTATTTTCTTCACGTACCCTCCTGTTCCTAGTTTGTGAGGGTGAATATTCTTATCCGCATTTGCTTTGTTCCTTTGACTTACTATGTGAGCTTCTTCAGACCTCTTGTACGCCACAAATTCATCCCAAAACTCCCTTAACTTTGGGTACGTGTCAAAATTCGGCGTTTCATTCTTCTTCACATAATTCTTGTTTAGTGTTGTCTTCCAATTCTTCCACGCTGTGCACATGATGCAGAGTGCTCGTTTCTTTGCAACCAGCTCGGTCTCTTGGGGGAACTGAAACACTTGTTTCAGCTTGTCCCATAACGAGTTCTTCAGGTCATTGGGTACCACCCATGGGTCACCTCCGCGGCCAATCCATGATCTATAGCTGATGGGCACATCATCCCTAGCAAGAACCCTGCAGGCTGTCCTGTACGACCCCAATGATGACTCTGGTATAGCAGGTTCCCCGACTGCCGAGAGCTCCACTATGTTAAAAATTCCCTTAAGCATCTTGTTTGGACCACGACTTGCGCGCTGCCTTCGTTGATCAGACGTCTGAGCCTGCAATTTGATCTTCATAATTATTAATCGTCTGGGCCTACAATGTTTTGGGAACCACATGTACTAAAACTTTACCTCGCCTACATTAGTAACGTCAGGTTGGTCCATGGCAGGATCCTGCAAGTTTAGATAGGACGTCATATCATTGTCTCTGTCATCTTTAGCAATGTGTTGCCCTTCATGTATAATCTCATCTTCGCCGTGCTTAGTCCAACAGGTATAGCCAGCCTTGAAACCTCTTCGAAGCAAGTGTGCACGTATCGACTCTATGGTAGAAAACAGCTTATGATTTTTGCAATCAACGCATGGACAGCACATGTAGTCCGCCAGATTCTTCGACTTGTGCACCGCAGCCACGTTTAGAAAATAACTCACACCATTAAAAACTACGCCCATAACGGTCCAGATCATACATCCACCTTCGGTCCATCTACAATTAATTAAATCAAACATTACATAAGCATATAATTGCAAATAACAAATAATTGTAAACGATTAGATTTAAAAACCTATGTAGCAATTTTGACTATATTAAAATACATCAACCTTTTTTCGTTATGTAAATATCCATGTAGCAATTTTTTTTTATTGTAAAAAATGAAAATAATTGTAAATAGTTAGGATATATTTGGACTATATTAATATATCAATCTTTTTTCATTGCGTCAATTTCCATCTGCAATTTCTTATTATTTAAAAATTTGAAACAAAATTGTAAATACTTAGGATATACTTTCAGTACATTAAAATACATCAACATTTTTTCATTTGGTAAATATCCATCTAACAAGTTTTTATTATTTCAAAATTTGAAAATACATGAACCTTTTTTCATTATGTAAATATCCATGTGGCAATTTTTTATTATTTACAAAAATAGAGATCAAATTACTAACCTCGAAAAGAAGTACAATATGAATTTTAATATATTTTTCAGCAGCAAATCGTCGCAATCTACAAATCGAGCAAAGACAGAGCGCCTCTCTGTCTTTGCTCGATCGGTCGGGAGACAAGGGTCTCAGTTATATAAACGACTTATCACGCGGTTCGCGCAGAACCGCAGCGATAATCTCGATCGCGCGGAAAATAATATCACTACGGTTCGATCTCAAACCGCGGTGAAAGTCAAATACCACCGCCGTTTAAGGATGACCGGCAGTTGATATATCTCTCGCGGTTGTTGTCTCAAACCGGCAGTGATATCTTGCTTTTTACTACCGGTTGGTTGCATGAACCGGCAGTGATAAGATCTCCCCCCAACTTAAGTTTCGAACCGACAGAGATATGTTATCACTGCCGGCTCGGTCCCAACCGACAGTGATATGCCGGCAAGGATTGTCTGTTCTGTAGTAGTGTAGCTTTTGTGTTATATTAGACTGCTTGTAGATTTAAGCAGACATGCATGCATTGTTAGAAGCTCAAGATCCATTTTTTATGGGCTCCGAACCGATCCTAAGAAAACTAGTCGATCGATGCTAATATGATCCTTGATCGATTAGACATCTTTTTATGGCTCCCTCTTGAGATTATAAATAATCTAGGGATAATTTCGTTAATGTTGACAGTAACAGTAACCGTAAAAAAAACTACAGCATTGCGCACATGATAAATACACTAGTAGTATGAGAGGAGTTTCCATTTTTTTTACGGTTGTACAAATATGAATGAAGAGTAGATAGTTATTACTTACATTTTTGCTTACTTCAAAATTTGTATAACTTATATTCGAAGGAAAAGCATTGAAACACTGCTCAGGTAGTATTAGTATATTCGTATATCAGTGTATGAATTGAAGGCTAGTATCTTGTGTACATTACTAATAACTAGGTAGAACTGCGCGTGATACTGCGCCGTGCAAAAAAAAAATCTGCCCGAGTTCTTTTTTTTTAAAAGGAATTTTTGGTTTTTCTTAGTGGTGTTTTTGTAAAAATCAACTTGCTAGGAGTCATCAGCGAATGCACGTTACCACGGGGTTCTTTGTGGAAATAAACCGGTGGGGAAAAAGTGAGAGGACCTATCCGCGATTGAAAAAAGGTGGAGGACCCATTTGCGAATATACGAAACTACGGGGCCTTTCTGAAAAAAATTCAAAAAAAAACGGGCGAAGGACCTAACCACGATTGTAAAAAGACAAGTAGAGGACTCGTCTGCGAATGTATGAAACTACGTGCCCTTTCTGAGAAAATCTCGAAAAAGACAGGCGAAGGGCCTTTGTATACATACACACGCGTGAGCGTCCTCTGCATATACTTGAAATTTATCGGAGGCACCTAAGATCTTAGAAGCACGGATATGTGCTTTTCCACTGAACGCATACACGTGTGTGCTGGGGAACGGGTAGGCTACTCTAGTAGGAAAATAAAATTTTCTACCGGGTAACCAAGGAACCACTGCAAGTTATAGATTACAGAATTACCACTAGACGCGGAGATCCGTAGCGGAAGTAGAGTCGATGTAGCGCGGTGGTGCAAATGTAGTCGTACTAGCATCGCGCCTCCCCAACAGTTCCTTGTGACTGCTGCAGGTTGCGGATCGTCCTAGCATTCAAGCTTCGTAGCAACGCCTCTAAGGTATCTACACGTTCGGGGCAGGAACACCACGCACCGGACGCGCGGTTCTAGGCAGAGGAGGGGTGGTGGCTAGGATTTCGGGAATTCAGAATTCCTGATATGTCTCTTCGTGTATCTTTCTATCCACAAAGCCACCACCTCCTCTCTTTATATAGACGTCCCATAATGGGTTTCAACCCTTAAAGCCCATTAGGAACTTTAAGCCCGTTACAACTTGGATCCCTATCTGAATTGGTTACATTCCCTTAAGCGTGCAACCCTATATGTTCACGTGCACTCGGACATGGATGGAGTACCCTTATCGATCGTTGCTCGACCATCGGGTATTCCTACTCGACCATCGAGTAATCAACCAATAGTCGATAGTGACCCCTAGCATGACTTACCGACTCCCGAGTACATGTAAAGATCGGATGAACTTCAATAATGTCCTATATGCATTTCCTTTTGCCTCATGATATTGGTCAAACCCAAGTCTAGTTGTTGTCATCCTTATTTGGATGGCTCGACCACTCTTTCTCGATGCCATGACTCGGATTCTCCAAATACATCGAGTTAACTCTTTAACTCAATGACTCGAGTAGCATGGCCATGCATTTCTGGAATCCGACCACTCGAGAGGCCTAGAGATATCTCTCCCGTTGTATGGAGGGGCAAATCCTATCTTGATCTACCACACCTCGCAGCATGTTTCAAGACAAACCCGAAAGCCATATTTATAACTATCCAATTACGGAGTAGCGTTTGACGACCCTTAAGTAAGCCATTATGTATCTTGAGAACATGCGATAATCTCAAGTCGAAGGATATAGCATACACATCGTATATGAGATGAACTTATGACATGAAATAAAACAATGTTCTCGCAATGTCTCATAGTGGGTCGATGTCCAACACCATGTTCTTTAACATGTGTCCATATTATTGGTTTGATATCTCTATATCTATGATCCATGAAACATGGTCATCGACCAATACATATGCTAGTCTACTCATATGTATCCTCATATGATTATCGACTAGGGACCCCTTTTTAGAATGAACATTATAAAGATGAATACAGAGTTTCACAAACAAGTCACGCACTTTATTAATCAATATCCATGATGTTATTCAAAGAACAATCTCATAGTTCATGAACATTTATGAAAATATAATCATATATATGATTGCCTCTAGGACATATTTCCAATAGTGTGTACCCTTAAAATTAGTGGATACTAACGTCAAATCTGAAACTTAAACCCTGGTGAATTGTTTGCACACCGTACCTCTAGCCATTTAGTCATAGGCTAGCTTCCACCACTAAGAAGTAAAATCTAAGCATATACATACTTTATGAAAGAAATTAATACTGTGTTAGACTAGCTAGTGTTAAAGAAATTAAATAGAAGAGTAAATTTCACAAAATTATAGATTTTTTTACAAATTATTAGAAAATTACAGATTTTTAGCTTCTTTTTTCACAAAACTACAGATTTTAGAAGAACTTGTTTCACAAAACTACAGGTTTCTTGTACAAACTATCAGAAAACTACAGATTTTAACTTCTATTTCTACAGATTTTAGGAGAACTTGTATCACAAAACTATAGGTTTTAGAATTAATCGTTTATTGTAACGGGTCTAACAGTCTAGGCCTACATGATAGGCTCATATGTGAGTAAAGCGGGAAATGAGGGTGTGTGAGATCTCTATGTGGGCCCACACTATCAGACATGTTACAAGAAACAGCCAATTCTAAAACATATAGTTTTGTGAAACAAGTTCTTCTAAAACCTGTAGTTTTGTGATACAATTATCCTAAAATCTTTAGTATGTTGAACTAGAAGCTAAAATCTGTAGTTTTTAGATAGTTTATACAAGAAACTTTCTGTTTTGTGAAACAAGTTTTTCTAAAATCTGTAATTTTGTGAAATAGAAGTTAAAATCTATAGTTTTATGATAGTTTAACAAGAAACCTATAGTTTATGAAATTTACTCTAAATAGAAATGTACGTATGAAAAAATTAAAGGAAATTAAGGATGCAATTAGGTAATGCTGCCGAAAGGAAAGTGATGCGGATATCCCTAGAGATACAATTATATATGTCTCTAATCTATCAGGTACTTAAAACATGGTGAGCTCACTAAAATAGCTAAAAGCAAGAGAAGATTGAACCATAGTGAGTCCAGGAGCACGAAGATGACATTATTTTGATGAACAAGTATTTGATGGTGTGTACCAATGCATGTGACCTGTGGGAGGAGTGGGAAGCAGGGGCGCATGGAGGATAGATGGTGTGTCGTTATCTCCATGATGTTCATGATGAAATCTGCATCAATATGAGGTTTACGTACGGTGCATACAATACTTATATGGAAAGCTTACCAAGTGTATTTTCTAACGCATCAAACGGCACGTGATTTGAAGCTTTCTATAAAAAGATATGACCATGAAGTGCATGCTGTGCAAGTAGACTCAGCGATGTGCTAGAGTTGACAGAGCTGACGAATCTGTGGCTTCTATAGCTTGTATGAGTAGTTTCATTTGCATGGTTTATAAGACTTTCTTGCTTGTCCCTCACGAATTGGGAAGCAAAGAAACGAGGAAAAGAATACGAAAGTATCATAACCTTCCTAATGTTGGAAGATTTCATGGAAGGGGACGCTGTCCATGTGTCGCTGGAGCCGGCTCGGCTCGTGGCTCGAGCCGAGCCGAAAAAAAATTACGGACAGGTCTTTTTTTTATTTACAGATGGGTCCTTTTTAGAAAAAAAAATTACAATCGGGTCCTTGTTCGGAAAAAAAAATATAGATAAGTCCTTTTTCCAAAAAAAAAGAATATATATTACGCTTTGGTCCTTTTTGCGTTTTTAAGGCTTGCGCTCGGGTCCTTTTCCACAAAATAAAAATTACGTATAGGTCCTCTTAATTTACGAATAGATCCTTTTTCCCAAAAAAAAATATATATTACGCTTTGGTCCTTTACGCGTTTTTAAGGCTTGCGCTCGAGTCCTTTTCCATAAAACCAAAATTACGTTTAGGTCCTTTTTCGCAGGGAAAAAACCCATTCGGATCCTTGTTCGCAAAAAAAACCATACATTTTTTCCCGTTTTCTTTACCATTATGTTTAAGCCTTTTTCCCGAAAAAAGCCCCATCTTTCTCGTGTAAAAAGCATCGCCCGCGGCGTGGCACGCCGCGTACAGGTTGCTAGTATGTTTCTAATTTGGACTCCATTCAGAGTAGCTAGCACAACTTGACTTAAAAAAAAGGCTATAACTTTTGTATACAAAATCGCACTTTTGGGAGTTATTATACTCCTACGCAATGGATCAAGTGGCAGCATTAGATTCTCTATGTAGGCGTCACAATCTTCAAAAAAAGTCATGTTGTAAATTTAGAGTTTTCTTTTTATTGATATTGGAGTCCTAGTTTGTTTTCTATGTTGTAGGAGGCTGGCTATATAAGCCAACATGTATATCCTATGAACTTTAAGCACAAAATCTTATGATAATTATTCAGAGAAACTATTGCTCTTGTTCTTAGGGTCTGTGCAAAGCCGCTAGCTGCCTCTTTGGAATTTGGAGTACCTCTAAGTTTATGTCTTTTTTGCTATTGTTCTTGTGATTCCTTCGGTGAATGTAGGAGAGATTGCACGTCTATCTTTGTGTGGTTCGATAGACATTGATCAAAGCATTTAGTTGGACAAATTATTTTGTTGCAGGTTGCTATATCGAGCCAGTGATTGGCATCGTCAATTCGTCATGTTTCATGAATTATCAGTTATCATTGATCCTAAGTTGTAAAAATTAGATACGCTGTATTAGAAATCTAGGTTGTAAATATCGAACACGCCGTATGAGAAATTAAAGCATGCACAGATCGAATAAATGTACGACGTTCTTGGTTTGTCGTTCTCATTGGGAGATCTAGTCCCGAGCTTGTTCATGGATCTCTGATCACAAGAATAATAGGAGCAGCACGTACGAATATGTATATATATATATGTATATATATATATATATATATATATATATATATATATATATATATATATATATATATATATATATATATATATATATATAGGGCACAATAGTGCCTGGGCACCATGATCTAAAAATGATATTTTCTCTTTGTATTTTCATGCGAACTTTTTTGAAAATTTTAAGATGCCGAGTTTAACCAGTTTACTAACTAGTTCAAACAACTAGTTCAAACAAGTTTGAGCTAAAATTCAAACTAGAGTTTTCCTTTTTGATGATAGTTTGGTTGTAGGCATGTGCTGATTTTATATATAAATCAACAAAGCATGTGATCCAAACTTGTTCAAAATCTTTGAATTCGAGTATATTTTTTCAAAGGTATGTGTTTCATTTGAATTCTTATAGATGGGTATTGTCGGGGATCGGCCATCCTGACACGTGTCCGTGCCTTGGGGATTTAGCGTCCTCCTCGACCTTGGGGATCAAGCGGGCCCGGCGGGGCTATCTCCGGGTTGTATGCGGACCTTGGCGATCTCCTCGGCCCCGACGCCCCTGGCTCGGACTCCCATGTAAAACGGCGACCCGGAGTAATGAACGGACTGCTCCAAGCCCGCCTCCGACAAAAGGCCCCGCGAGGCCACGAATGACACTCATCCCCCAAACTAACCGATTGCTCCGAGCTCGTCCCGACCAAGTAGGACGTCCGACCTCCCTCGCGGGTCGGACTCCCCCGACCTCCGACCGGCCTGAGGTGATCCCCACCAAAGGCCAGGTATCGGGCCCTCCGCCGGCCACTAGCCACGTGCCCTATGACCACGACCGCTTGAAGTGACCACACGGGAGCAGGTCGCTCCTTCTCTAGGCAGCGCGAAGGTTGCCAAAGTCAAAACTCCGGTCCCATTGTCCAGTCACGCGCAGTATGAGGGTACGCTCTCTCCCGAAGCGGAACCAGGACCACGCATTGCAATGTCAGCATCTGACAGGTCCACAGAGGGCAGGTACGATGTTTCCTAAGAAAACGGCAGACTACTCTGCTCGGTGAGTCTACCAACCCCCGGCGTGGGCGAAACAGGACGGCGACTAGTCATCAAGACAGAGGACTGGGGTTCCTGGGACACTCTCCATCATTCCCTCTCCCAATTCTCCATGTAACCTGCCTCCTCCACCTGTATAAAGGAGGGCAGGGTCTTCTGTTAGCGGGGTGCCCCTTTTTTCCGGCTAAGTCTTCGCGAACCGGCAGTAATACTTGTCACCCCCATATTCACCGAGCTCTCCTCGATCATCGCTCCCGAACGATCCCGAGGTCGAGCTCCCCTTGTAACCCTCCCCAGAGGAGCCTTTAGTTCTTTTTCGCCCACGGGCAGGACTGGAGTAGAGCTGTTACCCGATCTAGGGGGCTCGAACCAGTATAAACATTGCATCCCTTGTTTGGTTGTCCCTTTTTTCCGTGCTACGCGCCTACCGAGGTCCCTCCCCAGACGAGCGAGGCTCTGGGCCTCGCCCCCTTGTACGATCCTTCCTCCTTTTCTTTGCGGTCGACGGTCCCGATCGTCGACAGCTGGCGCTCACCGTGGGGCCTGAAGTTTTGTTCGTCCAATGTTCGTTATCTCGGCGACATCAGCACCTCTAGCTCCATCACCGGCATGTCGCGAACAACAAGCCTGGGCTCGGACGCTGTCTCCGAGTGCCAAGGCTCCACATCCATACTCTCGCCCTCCTTGCCGCCTCGCGAACGTGAGGCGACGAACGTGAGGCGACTCTCGGGGCAGACGACGGCAGCCCAGAGACTCCTCGGGAGGCGCACCGGCTCGCCCAGGTTGCCATCAACCAAGCCATCGCCGCTATTCGGCGAGAAGAGCGTGGTATAGCCCGCTCCCTGTCTGGCCAACTCAGCCCTCCCCGTCCGGATGAGCCTGCCCAAGAATGCCTGTGGGCCATCGCTCGGGTCGGCTCGGCCCTGTTCCGATGATCCCTGGCCGAAGAGCTCAACAAGGCGACCGACGGCGTCGTACCTCGACGGCGAGCAGGCTCCCTAGGCTCTGGGTCTCGCCCCATGGCGGCCAGCGGCCGCCCGCCGCATGATAACCGGCCGTTCCACCGGTAGGCTTCCCGTTCACGGGCTCGCACCCCAACACTGTCTCCTCCGCCTCGCCGTTAGGATGAGGTGGAGTGCGGAACCGCCCGCCGTCAGTGGCGTAATAGCGATGCTCGCTCGAGCAGCCATACTTCCGGAGACTTCTCCCCAGACGTTTCACCCAGGCGCCAGAAGATCCGTGACCACCCGCGCCACCACCGTAACAACGCTCCTACCGACCGACGTGGTCGGCGCGGGGTGCGCCGTCGGCTCGAATTCCCCCTGTCGACTGATGATGACTCTGACGCCAGCAGTGGCAGCGGTAACCTTCCGGCCTACGGCTGCTCAGCGTACTCGAGTGACCTCCGTCGGGTACGCTGGCCGGCCCGGTTCAAGCCGGCAATGATGTAACGGTTCGACGGGACCAAGAACCCCGCGGAATTCCTCTCCATATACTCCACCGTCGTCTTGGCGGCCGGTGGGGACGAGGCCGCGATGGCCAACTATCTCCCCACCGTCCTAGACGGGGCCGCCCGCACCTGGCTCTTCAACCAGGCGCCCGGCACCTTCCGGTCATGGCGCCAGTTGCGAAGTGCCCTCCAGTCCAACTTCCAGAGCTGCTATGAGCGGCCTGGATGAGAAAGGGACCTGGACCGTGTTATCCAGGGAAAGGGGGAGCACCTGTGAGACTTCGTGCGCCGGTTCACCCGCACGTGGAACTCGATTTCCAACATCTCTGATGAAACCGTCATCAAGGCCTTCAAATTCGGTGTCCGAGACAGACGCCTCACGGAGGACCTCGAAATCGCTACAAGTCTCACCGTAAACAAACCATTCCGCATGGTGGAACGATATGCAGACACAGACGACGCCGTCCGCTGGAAGCACGACTACGATCAAGGCAAGCTCGGCCTCGCCTTCGGCGAGGCAGGGCCGTCCGGCTTTAGGGAACGCCTTGTGCTCGTGGAAAGACCGCTGGGCTTCGGGGGTCCATTCAAAACCCTCGTGCCTGCGTAGGATCTTGAAGAAGGGCAGCCCTCGCTCGCCGAGCTAAGAGATCCTCAAGAACCCGGAAGCCAGAGGTCGCGTCACCAAATGGGCCATAGAGCTGGCCGAATTTGACCTCCGTTTCATGGCCCGCACCACCATCAAATCTCAGGCGCTGGCCGACTTTGTGGTAGAGCAGATGACGGAACCTGCCCCCGAGCCCGAGGTCGAAAATTCTTGGACCATGTTCTTCGACGGGTCAAGGTCCTTTGAACGCTCGGGGGCCGGTGTTCTCATCATCACCCCTCAAGGAGACTGTGGAATATAAGAACTCGGGTACCCTCATGACAGGCCCAAGAGGAAGGCCCAGAAGATAATCCCCATGTCAGGCCTCGCTGTCGTACGCAAGGGAACATATCCTAAAGGAAGTTGAACTTATTTTTAGATATGATAGATACGGTTGAAATCCGAGTCGTTGATAGGGTAGATAAAGATGTAAACTCTATCTTGTAACCGATCGGAATCTCTTAACCGATCAGGACTCTGTAAGCCGCCCCACCCCCGCTATATAAGGGAGAGGGCGGGTAACAGCAGAGGGATCCGATCAAGCCATAGAGCATAGAACACTTCATATTGCCCAGAGCATCCGCGCTTTGAGCAACATCTGATCCAAGAGATCCGCATAATCCCAAAGACACAGATTAGGTATTACCTCCATCGCTGAGGGCCTGAACCTGTATAAACCCCTTGTCTTGTGTGACCTTCGAGTTTGAGATCAAGCGCCAACCCCATAAATTCATTGCCGACTACAAAAGTCGACAGTTGGCGCACTGTAGGGAAGCGCTCAACTGCTGCTCCTCTGCACTCGATGGCATCAACCAGCAGATTCACCGCCACTTTCATCTCCAGCCAGGCTTTCCGTTTCGGAAGCCTGGATTTCGTGGCTAATATTCATGAAGAGCTTGTCAGCCTGGATAAAGATCAGATCCAATCTGGCAGAATCCAGGACGAACCATCTCAGGTACATTACTCTGACTTACCTAGAAAACCAGTTGGCTCCATTAGGAACGACTGCGATTTTCGAGGCATCTTCTCAATTGAAGGACAGAAGATCAATCTCCATCAAGAAGATCGTGACATCACGGAGGAAGATCGCCGACGTAAGGGTAAGGAGATCCAGACGCGATCTCTCCGCTCTTTGGGTCGCAACGTCCTAGAGGACATTCTGCAATCTAAGTTGGGAGATCAGTCCATCTTCCGCACGCCGATGCAAAACGTCGTCGCTTCGAAGACGCTCCTCGACACGCTGGACCCGATGATTTCAGACAGGGAGCCCAGAGTAAAGCAGTTGGATCATGAAGCACTCGGGGGCAACTGTGGAATATAAGAACTCGGGTACCCTCATGACAGGCCCAAGAGGAAGGCCCAGAAGATACTCCCCATGTTAGGCCTCGCTGCCGTACGCAAGGGAACATATCCTAAAGGAAGTTGAACTTATTTTTAGATATGATAGATATGGTTGAAATCCGAGTCGTTAATAGGGTAGATAAAGATGTAAACTCTATCTTGTAACCGATCGGAATCTCTTAACCGATCAGGACTCTGTAAGCTGCCCCACCCCTGCTATATAAGGGAGAGGGCGGGTGTCGGGACCCGGATTTGCAAATCCGAAACCCTTTGTGTATACTGTACTAGTCCAGGATCACGCTAGTGCACACAGTGGAAACATAGATGAAATACCATTCCATACAACGAATTAACAAGGAAGAAGCAATGTATTATTAAATAAAGTAAACGACCTTATGGTCAATGTTTACACCATTATGCCTTAAGGGCTTAAGAAACAAATACTATTGCAGCGGAAAAGATAACTTGAACCATTCGACATGCCACAGGCAATCGTCTGGGGAACGCCTTCCTAATCCACGTAGTCTTCATAGAATTCCTCCTCATGATATTCATTATCTCCTTCAGCAACTGATCAACAAGGGCATAAAGCCGTGAGTACAAAGGTACTCAGCAAGCCGTAGGGAATTGATGCAATATATTCATGCACGGCTTGACAAGGATGGCTATATAGTTCAATTGCAGAAAGCAATACTTGATTTGAAATACAATAAATAAATTGAAAGCATATTTATGAAAACATAAATAAATAACTGATAGATCAATGATAGACAACAAAACAACAGTGAACTCCCCGTTCACATCCCAACAATTCCACATTCCACATTTTATGAAACACTCTATACCCCGTGTGAAATTCCCGGGCAATGTCCATGACCGCGGACACGGCTATTCGAATAGTTTTACACTCTGCAGAGGTTGTACAACTTTACCCACAAGACATGAACATCTCTTTGTGCAAACGTTACTAACACACTTCCTTTGGTGTGTCGCAGAGATATCATAACAAAGCCTTTACAATGCACTGTCTAAACTCGGTACTGCCCGCTAAGGTTTCGCCCATTAGGGCCCCCTCTTGCGCCTTGCGAATCTACCCGTCCATCCCGGAACCCACACCACCAATTGGCAGTACTCAAGGCTAGACATTGCAAATTAATCAGGTAAGCCTATCCCATTCCAGACATGTGGTAGTACGGTTAGGCCCAGTTCAATGGCGCACAAGATTAAGTCCTTAAATTGTCTCAGGCAAGACATCCACATCCCAATGTGCTAGAAAGCACCCCCTTTACTGCACGATCACTTGCCCGAGGGAAAACAATTGCTCAACCAAGACCAATGGAAAACCCGCCATGGTACAACAAATTTTACAACAAAGTGGCTACCGGCCACGATTCAATATCTCATTAAGTCAAGATTAACATTATTCAATGTGTGACATGAATCCCAACGTATATCTAAGCATGTCTAAGCATAGCTACGATGACCCAATGTTGGTATAATGATTATGTCCAACTAGTAATGTCCCAACCTAGGTTTAACAATGGATACATGGCATACAACCAATCAAGGTGGCATAATGTCAACTAGGTATACATCTACTCCCATTAAATAAGCATTGATACACAAAATAGCATGCAATTGTAATAAAGTAAATTACTTTTGCAAACATAGGATCAATATGATCAAAGGATTATGACTTGCCTTGCTGATCTAGTGCTGAATCTTGGTCATCGAAGTCTTCGTTCGCTCCCTCGGAATTAGCGTCTACCGAAAAAGAAGCAACGAAACCAAATAAATACAAAACAGAGACTCAAACAAGCTCAAAACTGAAAATAATTGACTCTGGATGATAGATCTTGATTTTAGAAAAATTTAGAAACTTGGATCGCCTCAATCGGAGTTCGTATGAGCGAGAACGGGCCTCCGAAAGATTAAATTAAGAGAAAATACGAAAATCGTAAAATCGAATTTCGGAATTATTTTGTCTTGAAAAAGCGATTTATTGCGCAACGCCGACGTCATCGGGTTCACGGTGGGTGGCTCCACGGCATTGCGCGGTTCACCGTGCACCCGTGCACCGCGGACGTCATCGCCGACGCGGCGCTCGGCCGACGCGACGGCCGACGCAAGCGCCACGCGCGTGGCCGACTCAGTGGCCACGCGTCGCGCATCTCGCGACTCAACCAGATCGGGCGGCCAAGCGGCGCTGCTGCGGGAGGAGGTGACGCGGCGCAATTCGGAACATCCGTAGAAGATCGGGACACCGGGCTTCGATGCAACGCGACGGCGGGGCGGCGGCGCAACCCACCGGAGACGAAGAAGACGCAACGGCCGACGGCGGATACGCGACGGATCGGGCGTGAGACCAGACGCACCAGGAAGAGGATGACGAGGGGAACGCGAGAAGACCAACGGCTTCGGCGGATACGCACCGACGGCGAAGAAGAAGGCGGTGGAAGGCTTGGCACGGGAGGAACTCCGGCGAGCGCAAGCGAAGCGACGAAGGCGGCTAGGGCAGCGGAAAAACAGGCAAACGAGGCGGCGGAGCGAGGAGAACCTCAGGAGGCGGTTTTGCGGCGCTTAAATAGGGCTCGGGAGGCGTGCGGGGCACGGACCCCAAGACGGCGCCGACACGAACTCGGACGGCGGCGACGGCGGCTAGGGTTTCGCGGGGCGGCGACGCGGCTGCATCGCATCCGTCCACGCGCCGCGCATCGAATCGCCGAGATGCCGCGCGGTAGGCCAATTTGCGAGGTAAAAGCGGGCGAGGCGAAGTAATTTGGAAAATCGGGCCGGATCAGATTCGGCCCGAAAGGGTTTTCGAAATAAAAACCTTTTCCAATTTAATAAAAATCCAAAAATTCGAATAAATGCAAATAATTTCAAATAAATATCAAATAAATTCAGAAAAATCCCCAAAAATACAGAAAAATTCCTTGGAGCACAAGGAACCCAACTAAAACTAAAATTCTTTAGTTTGATGAATAGTTTAGTCAAATTAAATCCTTTCATTTAAGGAAAATTCAAATTAAGCTGGGATTAATTCAAGAAAATGCAAATGGTTTATTTTTGAAATCAACATTCCAAATCTCAAATTTTGGGATGTTACAGCGGGTAACGGCAGAGGGATCCGATCAAGCCATAGAGCATAGAACACTTCATATTGCCCAGAGCATACTGCGTTTTGAGCAAAATCTGATCCAAGAGATCCGCATAATCCCAGCACACAGGATTAGGGTTTTACCTCCATCGCTGAGGGCCTGAACCTGTATAAACCCCTTGTCTTGTGTGACCTTCGAGTTTGAGATCAAGCGCCAACCCCATAAATTCATTGCCGACTACAAAAGTCGACAGCGACCACTTGAGATATGTGATCCGCTTCGGCTTCCCCTCTACCAACAACGCGGCGGAATACGAGGCCCTATTGGCCGGCCTACGAGCTTGCAAGTCCCTGGGCGTCCGCCGTCTAATTGTGAAAGGGGACTCCCAGCTCATCATCAATTAGTACAACAAAGTTTACCAGTGTTCGGACCCGCTGATGGCCAAGTACCTCGCCGAGGTGCGCAAGATGGAGAGGTGGTTTCAGAACCTGAAGATCCAACACGTACCTAGGAAGTACAATTCCACTGCCGATCTCCTTTCCAGGCTCGGGTCGTCCGGCGATGAGCTCCCACCGGACGTCATCCTCGAAGCCTTGGCCGCGCCATCCGTCACCGACCAGGAAGACCCGGTGGCCTTTCTTGAAAGCATTCCGTCATGGATGGACCCGATCATCAAGTTCCTCGACCAAGGGGAGCTCCCCGCCTCTCCGACCGAAAGGAGCAGGCTCCGGCGGCGCGTGAGCTCGTACAGGCTCGTCAGTGGGCAGCTCTACCATCATGGGGCCCTGGGCGTTTTGTCAAAATGCGTCACTCCTGAAGAAGGAAAATACTTGCTCAATGACATACATTCCGGCCTATGCGGCGCTCACTCTTCTTTCAGAACCATGGTCGGGAAGGCGTTCCGGATGGGTTTTTACTGGCCAACGGCGCTCAAAGATACCCAGGGCATCGTTCGTGCTGCCAGCCTACGAGCCACGCCCGGAAGGCTTGCAGAGGCGGCCTACGCCCTGCAGACCATCCCCCTCGCCTGGCCGTTCTCGACGTGGGGCCTGGACATCCTCGGTCCCTTTCCGAGGTCGGTCGGGGGGAAGAAGTTCCTATTCGTGGCCATCGGCACCTTTTCAAAATGGATCAAGGCAGAGCCGGTCTCCGCTATCACTGCCAAGGCCGCGGTAAGGTTCTTCCGTTCCTTTGTGGTCACAAGGTACAAAGTCCCTTGCAGGATCATCACCGACAACGGGACGCAGTTCACCAGCGAACTGTTCCAAGAGTTCTGCGCAGATATGGGGACCAAAATCTGCTATGCCTCGTGAAGGACCATGTGGAGGTCCATCCATGTTTGTGATGAGTATTTGACTTTATTTGAGCAAGGTGTGCTCAAGTTTGAGTTTGATTTGGATTGATTTTCAAAATGAAGCAATTTGAGTTGTCTCGCCAGAGTGGCGATCGGTCGTATGGACGCGGTAGTGATGAGTTGGATGGTTTATTGCACATCTTTGTGGGCATTGCTATGTGAGGAGTTTCCTTGTCTTTGATGGTTGCAGGACGACGGTGCTAGGTCATGGTGAGGCGAAGGATGACCGGGACTAGGCGAGGAGCGTCGGAGGTCGAGACGGTTGGGAGATCGCGGAAGATGATCGGAGACGGAGTCGGGCAAGTCAAGAAGACAAGGAAAGGAGATGATGCTAGCTAGATGCGCGTGGATCAATGAGGACCGTCGGATTGAGGTCTAGTTGATAGGTTAGCGGGTCTAGGTAGTATGCTTTGAAAACCGTGCAAGAAAACCCGGTATGTGTGTGGGTTTGGGTTAGCCTTGCATGGCTGTGTGTGTGGGTTAATCCTAGCCCTTAGATGAGTGCTCTAGGGTTGAGGGACTCATCCAAGGGTGGTAGGTGGCCCAAGAGTAGTATAAATAGGGGTGGAGGGGTAGCCTCCTTCCCTTGAAGGTGTTGAGGTTTTTAATGCTCATTTGAGCTTTGCCCACATGAATGTGAGGCTTTGTAACCTCCCCTTCCAGAAATGAAAGTTTTATTCATCCACCTCTGAATTTATTTTGCGCATTTACATTATGTCTTTACTTTACATAATTTAAATTCAGCATTTACTTTCCGCAATTACATTCCCGCAATTTACTTTCAAGTAATTTGGATTTGCCTCCTCCTTCTAAATGCTGCTGTTCTTGGATGTTTTGAGTGTGTTCATATGGTTTTACATCTCTTTTGCACTCTTGGATTGAGTAGAGAACATCTTTTCTTTCAAGTTCCAACTTTGTTCTGAACTTGTTCTTCGCGCAGCAGTCAGTGTTTGATTTTTGTAAAAATATAGAAAAATCCTTTTTAAGTGATTCTTGTTGGAGGAGGTGCGGGACTCTGATATCCGCTTACAGAAAAATTTTGGAGTTCACTTGTTGCACCGTTTTGGTGTCATGAGGTGAAAACCGAGACCCAAACTTTCTGCTCGAAGTTCTTGACCAGACTGTGTTCTTCGATTTTTCGTGTTTTTTCTGTAAGGCTTTTTGAGGAGAAATTTGGTGGAGTTCTTCAAGACTCTGATGCTCACAGGGAAAAAAAGTCTCAAAATTTTGTGAGCTACAGAAACCCACCAACCTCCTGTGCAAATTGAGGACAAGTTCTGGGAATTCTGCTTTTGCTTTTCTGAAAGTGACTTTTGTGATTTGAATTGATGTCCTTTCTAAAAGCAAGAGTTTGAATTGATTCCTCTTTATCTTGGACACTAGACAACCAGGATTGTGACTCAAAAATCCCCACATATTTTATGGTACTTATCCATGCAAGCTTGGGGTACACATAGTTGTCTAGTTTTTGGGTTTTCACAATTCCTTTTGAGCGATCTTGTCAAGGTTTTTGTTGGAGTATTTTGGGGATTTTTATTTGCGACCATTCACCCCCTCTCATTCGCCATCTCGGTCCTTCAATTGGTATCGAGCCGATTTTGCTCTTCCATAGATCTTGACCGGTCTCAAGAGCCATGGCGACGGACAAATATTCCACCAAGCCTCCAATCTTTAATGGAGTTGATTTTCCTTTTGGAAGTCCGGATGGAGTCATACATCACGCCGGGGCTACGATATGGCGAAGGTGAAACTCCGTATGAGGTTCTGTTGATGAAAATGTCACGGCCATCAATATGGTTGGCGTTGAGGCGAATGCTAAGGCAAGGAACATTCTCATACTGAGGTCTTAGCATGGTGAGTATGATAGGATTTCTCACCTTCGCTCCGCTCACGAGATTTGGGTAACCCTCGATGCTTACCATGAGGGCTCTACTCAAATCAAGGCGTGAGGCAGACCAGTTCAAGCGCGAGTACAACAAGTTTGATCAACGCTTGGTGAGAGTCTCGACGAATGTTTTGGTCGGTTTACAAAGATTTTGAGCGACCTCGGCGATTGGTTGCATATACCCGACTCGGACAATGCTCGGCATTTCTTGACCGCACTCGACCTTGGGTTTGGGAGATGAAGGTGACCACCATCAAGGACACCACCGACTTATCGACTCGACTCTTGGCGGGCTTTATTCCGCCTCAAGACTCATGAGATCGATGTCGTCTCTCGGAAGACGAAATCTCGATCGATGGCTTTGGTCACCGATCCCATTGGATCTTCTTCTTCGATCCTTCTATTGGTTTCTCTCTTTCCGCCCTTTGCGAGCTAGCGATGACCAAGCGGAAAAATTTCGAGAAAATGAGCTTGCTCTTCTCGCCGCAAGTTTTCTCATGCATACAAGAGGGTGAGAGAGAGGAAGAGAGGTGGCATGATCACCGCTTCGAGTGTGGTGGCCCCAACCACATTCGCGAACTATCCCAAGGCGGAGAAGGGCAAGAATGGCGTTGGCGGTTCGGGCAAGAACGACTACACCGACAAGAACCGCAACAAGAAGCCTCGGTTCGTGAACCGGCGCACGAGAAGAAGTACCGCAACTTCTCCAAGAACAAGAAGCTCTTCCACCGCGTCCTTGCGCGCTTGAGCGACATCAACCTCTCCGACACGGAGACATGGAGCGACGAGGCGAGGATGATCCGCAAGAGAAGAAAGGCGGCGACGACTTCTCGGCATGTGCTTCATGGCCGACACCAGCGACATCGGCGACTCAGAGCTCTCAAATGACTCGGACGAGGTACCCTCCTATGACCACTCAACGAAGCTTTACGCAAATTAGGAAAATTTCATGCTAGAGCTAGAGCTAGGTGTACGGAGCTTGAGAAGGAAGTAGGTACCTTGACTCGGGAGTTAGCTTCACTTAGATCTTCTCCTCCCGAGTCAGCGATGATTGCTCTTTGTGTGATGCTATTCTTGTGGAGTTGGAGAACCTAAGGACCATACATGATAGTGTGCTTGTTGAACTTGATGGTCTTAGGTTGAAGAATGCTAGCACTAGTTCGTTGATGCTATTCTGTTGAGGCTAGTTTTCTTCATGCTCACTCCACTCCATCATGCTCTAATTGCCCTAAATTGCTTGCGAAATTGATGCCATGGCGAACACCTTAGGAAGCTTTCGCTAGAAACAATGAACTTGAATCACATGCTTCTAAGGACCCAATCGGCTCATGTGAGGGTGTAAGCAATTAAAACTTGACAATGAAACCACGAATGTCAAGTGTGCTAAACTTGCTAAGGACTTACTAGATAAGTCACAAAAATATTGCTTGCGATGTCTTGAGATTGTGGGGACTTGGATAAAATCCATGTCGAGCTTAGGAAGAAATTAGAAGACCAAGCCCATAGAATTAGAGATGCTCCTTGCGTTTCTTGTAAGGCCCTCAAGATTGAGGCGGCCGTCTTTGAGGAGAAAAATGCACGTCTTGAGAGAGCTCATCTTTACGGTTCTTCTTCCTCTCCTTCCCCTGTTCTTCTTGTGCTTCTTTCTTCCGAGATTGCCAAGTATCTTATGAGCACTCTCGAGAAGTTTGTTGGAGGCAAGAAGAAGCTCAATCTTATTCTAGACCAATCCAAGATTAGTAGATTCAATCAAGGTCTAGGATTTGATCCCTTGGAGCACGCTCGGGCGCATCCTCCCACCATAGTGCGGCTCCAAGAGTGGTGAGATTGTGGTAGCTCCTGAGTGAGTACCACCGTGTTTAGGTCTCTTTGGGGTTGTCCATAGGACTTGACCGAAGGGTGTTACTCCTATTGCTACGCCTCTAGCAAGGCGAAGTACACATGCACCTTCCACAAGAAGGATGGTCACCTAGTAGATTTACGCTTGGTAGCGCCAAGATCACTCGGCGTGGCGTGTTCTTGCTCTTAGGGTATTGTGGTCATCCCGGACTTTGAGTGCTCCTAAGACACACCGCTTCTAGACAGTTAGAGAGTCGCTGTTTTGGGCGGCGTCCGGGACTTGGTTTTCATGCTAGTTCTTGAGTTTTAGTCCCGGAGCTGTTCAGAGTCGGGCTTTCCGCCGTCCTCTTGATATTCCTCGTTTTCCCATCGAGGTAGATATCGTGGCGTGAGGTGTTTTCGGTAGGAGATCCAGCAGCCTTCTTGGGATGGTCGGCTTTTGCACCACGGTGTGCCAACCCGATTTGACTCTAGATTATCTACGAGTTGCTCCCGATCGTGTGAGAGTTGGCGTCAGAGAGACACTCGAGTCGATCTTCTTACGTGGTGGTACTACGAGGTGTCGTATGGTTGATATTGGGTTCCTAAGTCTTCACTCTATCCCGATCTTGAGTCATCTTTCTCTCTTGTGTCTTGATCGGGTTAAATCCGGATGGGAAGGGCGATGTTTGGATTGTTGACTCGGTTGTTCTCGTCATATGACCGGAGATTCTCGTTGGTTCTCTTCCTAGTCCGAGCCCGGTGATGAGTTAATCACTTTTGGGGATGCATCTTGAGTAGAGTCATTGCTAAAGGTACCATCTGCATTAACCAAAATTTCATTCTTAAAGATGTTGCCTTAGTAAGTAGTCGCAATACAATCTGCTCTCTATTTCTCAACTTATCGATGACTCTTTCGAGGTAAGCTTCAAGAGTAATGCTGTAGAATCCTTGATTCATCGGGAGGGTTAGTTTTGGGATTTCTAGATTTGGGAGAGTCTTTCGTGCTGATTTTTCTCGCTTCTTCGGAGACTCTCTTCGATGTTTGATTGCTTCGAGTCCGTGATCTCTCCTTCGGCATAGGAGACTTGGTCACATTGGTTTTGATCATTTGACCGAGTTATCGACCATGATCTCATTCGGGTTTGCCCAAACTCAAGATGGTCAAAGACTTAGTTTGCTCTCCTTGCCGACATGGCAAGATGGTTCTTCGCTTCTCATCCTCCGATCACCGTAGTGATGGTGATGCACCAGACAGCTTTTACATATGGACCTTTGTTGGTCGGCTAGAGTGCGATCGGCGGGAGGAAGTGGTATGTTCTTGTCATCGTTGATGATTTTCTAGATACTCTTGGGTATTCTTCATGGCCTCGAAGGATGAGACTTTTCTCACTTGGGGTTTGATCGATGGGTTGTCTATTGAGCTCCCGGTGCATTACGAGCTATCTGCAGTGATAATGGCACTGAGTTCAAGAATTCCTACTTTGAGAGTTTTTGTGTGGAGTCGGTTTAGAGCATCAGTTCTCTTCTCCCTCGCTCCTCGTGAGAATGGCGTAGTGGAAAGGAAGAACAGGACCACTGGTTGAGATGGCGAGCGATGCTAGACGAGCAGTCTGATACTCCTAGGAAGTTTTGGTGAGGCTATAGCTCTTGCTTGCCATGTTTCTAATCGCGTGTTTTTAGAGCACATTTGCATCGCACTTCTTATGAGTTGAGGTATGGCGAAAGCCCGGTGTGTCTCATTTTCGCGTTTTCGGTTGCAAGTGTTTTATCTTGAAGTCAGTAACCTAGATAAGTTTGAGTCTCGCTCTTACGATGGTATCTTTCTAGGTTACTCGACTTCTTCTCGTATCTATAAGTGCAGGTGTTGATGCGCATAGGATCATAGAGACCGTGATGTGACCTTCGATGAGGCTAGCCCAGAGCTAGACACGATGTTTGAGCTCTTCTTATCCCTCCGAGACCATCTTTGTAGAAGATGAGGATGATGGAGATGATGGTGTTCCACCGGATCCAGTTCCCTCTATACCCGAGGTGCCTCCTGTTTCCATTTACGCACCTCGGTGTGACCACCCTTGCCTTGAGCTCTCCTTGGTGAGTGGCTCTGCTCCTACCTCTTACGTGCATGAGGTAGAGGCCATACCTTACGGTCCTCCCGTCATATCCGAAAGCTCATCCACTGATCGGATCATTGGTGATCTGTTTGAGCGTCACTCGCTCAAAATCAGGTTTGTCCAGTTCTGCCTCCACTCTGCCTTCGTTGCCTCCTTTGGCCGAAAGATGTTTCTCATGCATTATCAGATGAATCGTGGATTAATGCTATGCATGAGAACTTGAGAACTTTGAGAGGAACAAGGTATGGCGACTTGTCGAGCCCCATCCGGTCATAATGTCATTGGGACCAAGTGGGTGTTCAAAACAAGCAGTGAGGATGGGGTTATCATTCGCAACAAGGCTAGGCTAGTTGCAGGGCTTTCTCGGGTTGAGGTCTTGACTTTGAGGAGACCTTTGCCCTGTAGCTAGACTAGAGGCTATTAGGATCTGCTTGCATTCTCTGCATCCCAGGGCTTCAAGCTCTATCAAATGGATGTCAAGAGTGCATTCCTCAATGGCTATATTGAGGAAGAGGTTTATGTCAAACAACCTCCGAGTTCGAGAACCCCAAGTTTCCGAGTCATGTATACAAGCTCTCCAAAGCTTTGTATGGACTCAAGCAGCCCCAGAGCATGGTATGAGAGGCTCAAGTCTTATCTTCTCACCATGACTTCAAAATGGGTATAGTAGACAAAACTCGCATTCATCGGACACCATGAGTCTCATTTTCTTCTTGTCGCATTTATGTGGGCGATATAATTTTGGTGGCTCATCTCATTCGCTTGTGTCTCGGTTTTACGAGGTGATGAGCCTGAGTTTGAGATGAGTATGATGGGCGAGTTGAGCTACTTTCTTGGCTTCCAAATCAAGCGGACTCGGGAGGTACTTTCTTGCATCAAGGCAAATATACCCGTGACCTCTGAGGCGTTCGACATGTCGATGGGAAGCGGTGATGACTCCTATGGCCACCACTGCTGTCCTCGAGCCCGATGAGGATGGTGAGCCTGCGATCAAAAGGAGTTTGAGCATGATCGGCTCCTCTTGTACCTCATTGCTTCGAGGCCGGACATACATTTTCTTGTGTGTGCGTGCGCTCGATTTCAAGCTTCTCCTCGCGCCTCTCACCGCCGAGTGGTCAAGCGCATCTTCAGTACCTTTGTGCTACCACCGATTATGGTATTTGGTACTCTTCGTCTTCTTGTCTATCTCTTAGAGCCTTTTCGATGCCGACTTTCTTGGTGTAGGATAGATAGGAAGAGCACTTCGGCACTTGCCAATTCATTGGCACTTCTCTTGTTTCTTGGTCATCTAGAAGCGATCAGGAGTTACCTGATCCACCGAGGCCGAGTATGTTGTTGCGACTAGTTCTTTGTAGCAGTGCTCTGGATGAGATCGACCTTACGGGACTATGGGTTAGAGATAGAGAGTGTGCCACTTTTACGTGACAACACTTCAGCTATTTGCATTGCTAAAAACCCGTGCAACATTCCGGACCAAGCACATTGATATTAGATATCACTTCCTTAGAGACCATGTGGAGAAGGGAGATATCGCGCTTGATTCGTCAGAGAGTGACCTTGATTAGCGATATTTTCACCAAGCCTTTGGATAGCTCAGTTGTTGCCTTGAGGAGTGAGCTTGGAGTCGTGAGCCCTTACGGCCTTTCGTGAGGGGAGTGGTTTGTATATTATGTATTATATGTTTTCTTCGACTTTTCTTTTCTTTGTGTTTCTTCCGGGTGACTTTGGGGTTGTTTTCTTGAGTTGAGTTCACTCACTTAGACTTGGCATGCCTTGCATTGACCTCTTATCTTGTGCTTTAGGTTGCTATCATGCGTGATTAGTTGTTCTCTCTTCTCTCTAGGTTGAGTTCCCTCACAATCTTATAAGTCTAGCGGTATTGGGCCTCCAGGTAGGCAGTGCTGTGTGCACTCCTTAGTTGGGATCTAGAGTCGACTTCCTATGTCGATCCTGGGAAGATAAGAGCGAGTCCGAGCCGTAGTGAGTCTCTTCTATCTTTTCTATGCTATATAGCCATCCAGTTTTGCATTTTCTCGACTTCTTCTCCTCATTCTGTTTTTCCGGTTATTATTGAGTTCATTTGGGTTTTCTTTATGCCTAATCTTGATAATAACTCAACTTTAACCAGATTTGAGCTTAAAATTGATTCATTTGTTGAGGGAGTTTGGGAATCTGTTCATGCATTGCATTTAGACTGCATTTTCATTTTATGAGCTTTGTCTATTATGCAATTGATTTCTTCTTCATGCTATACACCATGCTACATCATTTGAAGAAAATCACTAGCTTAGGTATGTCCAAGTTCATTTAACTTGCTAAGCTTAAAAATGAAATAAGCCTTAAATGAAAAACTTGATGAAACTTGTTGCTTTTACTTGCTAGGTTTCTTCTCTAGAGGTTTGTGCCATAATTTGAGAAATTTAGGAGTTCTCTAGAGTCCCTATAGCAACTTAGGTGAAACTAGTTTGATCCATGCTAGAGTCCTTCAATTGCTCATGAATCGTTGTGCTAAAAATGAAAATTAAACAAAATTGACTCTTCTTGTGCACATTCGACTCAACACCTTGTATTCACAAGACCGCTTCCCATTGCACTTGGGATGAACTTGGAATACATCGTGTTTGACCTAGACCATCCTCTTAAGAGTTCATCTTGAGATGGTCGCATCACGGCTTGAGTCAATTGGTTGTCAAAAGAAAATGCAAATAAATTAAAAACAAAGACATATGTGGGTAAAGAATGCAAATAATGTCAAACATTTGCACCCGCTATGTCTTGTATGATGATAAATCAAAATTTGCATTAAGTGATAAATGAGCCGAAGGACCTTGTATGCTCTTCTAGATTCCCCAAAGTGTTGAGTAGGTTGAACTCTAGGTTTTCCTTTTGATCCTTAGAGTGGCTATTCTTCTATTTTTGAAACTAAAGCTAAGTGTTGCACTTGTCAAATCTTGCTAAAAATGAAATATTCAAAACTAAGCTCGTATTTGCACTTGGACATATCTTAGTTTAGTCATCTTACGAAATTGACAAGCTTGGTGTAATATCCTTCCATTTTGATCAATTGGATAATCCTCAAAGCTTTTTCGATTGCATTTCATGCATACATAAAAAAATTGATGCCTATATTGCCAAAGGGAGATAACATAGAAAAGGCATCACTAAAAGATAAAAATGTGAATGCTTATTTGGTTATTATGATCTTTGTAAAACTATGCTACTACTTACATTGGATCATAATCTCATAATCACATTTGACATGTTTAGTTGGATTTTAGAGTTTTGTTGAAAACTTGCTCTTTCTTAAATTTAACTCTAAAATCTGAATTCCTCTTCGTCAACTTGGTCATGGTTCTAATTTCTATCTTTGGACCAAGTTTGACTTTGCAACTGAAAATTGCTTTCTTCTTCATTTTCTTCAAACTCAAATTTATGCCTTTTGTATGGTTTGTCAATATACTCATCAAGGGGAGATTGAAGGACCATGTGGAGGTCCATCCATGTTTGTGATGAGTATTTGACTTTATTTGAGCAAGGTGTGCTCAAGTTTGAGTTTGATTTGGATTGATTTTCAAAATGAAGCAATTTGAGTTGTCTCTGCCAGAGTGGCGATCTGGTCGTATGGACGCGGTAGTGATGAGTTGGATGGTTTATTGCACATCTTTGTGGGCATTGCTATGTGAGGAGTTTCCTTGTCTTTGATGGTTGCGGGGCAGCGGTGCTAGGTCATGGTGAGGCGAAGGATGACCGGGACTAGGCGAGGCGTCGGAGGTCCAGACGGTTGGGAGATCGCGGAAGATGATCGGAGGCGGAGTCGGGCAAGTCAAGAAGACAAGGAAAGGAGATGATGCTAGCTAGATGCGCGTGGATCAATGAGGACCGTCGGATTGAGGTCTAGTTGATAGGTTAGCGGGTCTAGGTAGTATGCTTTGAAAACCGTGCAAGAAAACCCGGTATGTGTGTGGGTTTTGGGTTAGCCCTTGCATGGCTGTGTGTGTGGGTTAATCCTAGCCCTTAGATGAGTGCTCTAGGGTTGAGGACTCATCCAAGGGTGGTAGGTGGCCCAAGAGTAGTATAAATAGGGGTGGAGGGTAGCCTCCTTCCCTTGAAGGTGTTGAGGTTTTTAATGCTCATTTGAGCTTTGCCCACATGAATGTGAGGCTTTGTAACCTCCCTTCCAGAAATGAAAGTTTTATTCATCCACCTCTGAATTTATTTTATGCATTTACATTATGTCTTTACTTTACATAATTTAAATTCAGCATTTACTTTCCATAATTACATTCCATAATTTACTTTCAAGTAATTTGGATTTGCCTCCCCTCCTTCTAAATGCTGCTGTTCTTGGATGTTTTGAGTGTGTTCATATGGTTTTACATCTCTTTTGCACTCTTGGATTGAGTAGAGAACATCTTTTCTTTCAAGTTCCAACTTTGTTCTGAACTTGTTCTTCGCGCAACAGTCAGTGTTTGATTTTGTAAAAATATAGAAAAATCCTTTTTGAGTGATTCTTGTTGGAGGAGGTGCGGGACTCTGATATCCGCTTACAGAAAAATTTTGGAGTTCACTTGTTGCACCGTTTTGGTGTCATGAGGTGAAAACCGAGACCCAAACTTCCTGCTCGAAGTTCTTGACCAGACTGTGTTCTTCGATTTTCGTGTTTTTCTGTAAGGCTTTTGAGGAGAAATTTGGTGGAGTTCTTCAAGACTCTGATTCTCACAGGGAAAAAAAGTCTCAAAATTTTGTGAGCTACAGAAACCCACCAACCTCCTGTGCAAATTGAGGACAAGTTCTGGGAATTCTGCTTTTGCTTTTCTGAAAGTGACTTTTGTGATTTGAATTGATGTCCTTTCTAAAAGCAAGAGTTTGAATTGATTCCTCTTTATCTTGGACACTAGACAACCAGGATTGTGACTCAAAAATCCCCACATATTTTATGGTACTTATCCATGCAAGCTTGGGGTACACATAGTTGTCTAGTTTTTCGGGTTTTTCACAATTCCTTTTGAGCGATCTTGTCAAGGTTTTTGTTGGAGTATTTTGGGGGAATTTTTATTTGCGACCATTCACCCCCCCTCTGTTCGCCATCTCGGTCCTTCACCTCGGTAAGCCATCCCCAGAGCAACGGAGCGGCCGAGCGCGCAACCGGGCAGCTCGTCCAAGGGCTCAAGAAGCGAGTTTTCGACGAGCTCGATCGGCGCGGCCGGGCTTGGGTGGAGGAGCTCTCCACCGTCCTTTGGTCCGTCCGCACCTCCTCCAGCCAGGCAACGGGGACGAGCCCTTTCCAGCTCGTCTTCGGGGCCGAGGCTGTCCTACCGCCTAAGGTCACGCTCCGCTCCGTCAGGGCAAGCTCGGTCGACCAGGTCGACCTCGAGCAGGAGCGGTCCCTCGATCTCTCCTTGGCAGAAGAAGTAAGGTGCCGCGCACTGCTGCGCTCGGCACGCTACCTGCAAGATCTCCGCAGGCACGCCTCCCGAGCCGTTCGACCCCGGGGCTTCCGCGTTGGAGACCTGGTCCTAAGACGAATCCAAGACCGTTCCCACATCAATAAGCTGTCCCCGCTGTGGGAGGGCCCCTATAGAGTCGTCTCGGCAAGCCGCGCGGGAGCTTACCGTCTGGCGGCCGCCGATGGCAGGGAACTCTCGAGCTCGTGGAATGTGGGCCAGCTCCGGAAGTTCTATGCCTAATGCTCCTCCATCAATGCTTTAGTTAAGATATTTCTTCTTGCTGCCGTGCTTGTTTCTTGTGTCCCGAGCAATCGCGACCCGGGGCGTGACCCGAACGCTTGTGTCACCGCACTCTGGTTCGGCTCAGGTCTGCGCCTGTAATAAAAGTCCCATTCGCCTCCATCGCTAACCTCTTTTAGTTTATGGAGAGGGATGGCGCTCCGCCACGACCCCGAGCTGCAGGTCCCTTCGTCAAGGGTCGTGCCATCTTAAAAGCCCTCGGCCCCAGGGCTCCGCCTGCTTTCTCGCGGCCTTAGTTCTCCTTTCTTTTAGGACGCCTCGAGCGGCGCGACCTCGCGGCGTGACCATAAGGGCAACCATAAGGTCACGAGGCGGGCCCGACCTAGGGGCATCCATGCGTGTTCTTTTTTGCAGCGCCTAGGGTCGCGTTCTCTAGGTTCGCCTCGGGGATGAACAACCCGAGCCTGGGCATTCCCAGGATCGGGGGCCGCGATAAGACGATCGTTATCAGGATAAACCGGCCATTCCCCCGTGCTGCCAACCATTGAACGTTCTCAGAGGGCGCCCCGAGCCCGATGACGTTTCCCGGGCTCGAAGGTCGCAGTTTTAAAATTCACCACCAGGGATGACTCGGTCGCAATAAGTCGGCCTGCGCAATAAGTCGGCCTGCGCAATAAGCCGACCTTTCCCCCAGGACCGAGTGGCCAGGTTCGAATTTCTAAACTGCCCTCTGAGGGGGCCTCACCGAGCTTGAAGCATTCCCGAGCTCGCGGGCGGACCGAGGCCTAAATCGTGCGAGCCTAAGCTACTCGGTGGCGATCAGAGTTATGCCCAAACACGAATCGCAAAGCGAGGCCTCGGTTGAGGCCGCGTTCTCTAGGTTCGCCTTAGGGACGTCAGTATCCCGAGCCTGATGCATTTCCTGGCTCGGAGGCCGCTGTAAAACGATCCTTATCGAAGTAAGCCGGCTATCCCCCTGTGCTGCCGACCATTGGACGTTCTCAAGGAGCACCCCGGGCCCGATGGTATCCCCAGGCTCGGAGGTCGAGATCCCCAAAATTACCACCAGGGACGATCTCGGTCGCAACAAACCGCTCTGCCGCAATAAGCCGACTAATTCCCTCGTGGCCAAATGGTGAAGACCGATCAACCAGAGTCGTGCCCAAGCCCGGGTGATTCCGGGCGAGGCCTCGGTTAAACTGACCTTGAGCATCCTTTAGCTCGGTCAGCCCAGGCTAGGTGCAAAGTCTACAAAGGCGACACAGGCCAGCAAGCGAGCTAAGTCTTCCAAAGAAACGCGACTTTACAAAATTAGCAGAAAGTTACATTGTCTTCACAAGGGGGTGCGAATCCTTCGCCCCCCGACCCGTCCACTAACTTTAAATTTTACTCCACAGACATGTCTCGGGCAAGCTTCTCCCGCTCTAGGTCGGAGACCCTCCGCCGCAGCGCGATAACCTCGGCCTCGGCTCTGTCGACCCGGTCGCGATCGCTTTGAAGCTGGGCCAAGGTGCTCTTCCCCGCTCGAGCCACCTGCGCCAGCTTCCCCTCAAGCCCGGCGACCCTGGCCTCGGCCTCGGCCTCCTTATCTTCTGCTCCGGTGGCCCTCGCCTCCAATCTGGCCACTGTCTTCTCAAGCACAGCCGCCGTCACTTCAGCCATCGTCGCCTTGGTAGTGAGCTCAGCCGCCTCGGCCTCGAACTCGATGAAGGACGCCCTTGAGGCAGCAGGGAGCTCCCCGAGCCGGGCCCGAAGGTTCGCGGCCTCCCCATGTGCGGTCTCCGCCTCTGCGAGTGCGGAGATCGGATTCCCCAGCTGCATCCGGAGCCCCTCCACCTCCTTCCGCGCGGCTGCAAGATCCTCGAGCGCGGTCGACGCGACCGAATAGCTATCCTCGTGGGCCATATGGGCGACCTCAAGGCACTCCCAGAGTCCCTCCGTCTCCTACCCCGCAGCCGGAAGTAGAGACACCCGACGACGGGGTCCTTCGCGGTACGGGACAAGGAATAAAAGCGGAAGAACAACGAGGGGGTGGGAAGAACGCCCAGGAACCCCTCGCAAAGATGAGCAAAAATGGAAAGGTGGAGGAGGGAGTTTGGTACCAAATTAACAAGCTCGATCTCACATTGTGCGAGGCCGTAGTAAGAAATCGCTCTTGGGGTTCGCGGCGAAGAGCATATATTGCTCCGTACTCACGATCTCGTCGTCCCGAGGTTGCGACACGTTCTCCCCGGACGGGAGCCGCCAGGTGAACGGATCCAGCAGCCCCAAAGTCTCCATCCCCTTCATCTGCTCCATGGCGAGCGTACTCCTCCCGAACTTCGCCATAAGGACAGGGGCGGAGGGGTGAGGGGGGACGGGTTTGAAAGCAAAGGGTAGAAGGCACCGGCGCAGGAGAAGACAAGAACACGAGCGGCGGGGGGGGGGGAACCCCGAAGGCAGCGGCCCCCTGGTCTTTAAAGACACCTCATCTACTGGCGTCACCGCCGCCTCAAAAGGCGCGCCCATAGCCAGCGGGTGGTAACCGAGGCGCCAACGCCCTTCGAAACCCCTGCACGGGCGCCTTTCCACGCACCCGCCAAACCGTCCCTCCGACTTCCCCGTCCGCGAGGCCCCCGGGCTTCCTGAGCCACTAAGAAACAAGGTGCTGGAGTTCAAGTGTCGCCAAGAACGATCTCGCCAAAAAACACCCCAGAGCGGCCTTCCCCAGGTTTGAAAGGGAGCTCAAGAAACCCCGAACCCGGCCGAAGGGGTGATCCCTCCTCGAAAGACTTCAGACTCAACAGCGCCTAGAGTCTCAGATCGCTTCTTGAGCCTCGGGGGCTGGTTGTTGGGGATCGGCCATCCTGACACGTGTCCATGCCCCAGGCTTTACCAGTGATCCTCCTCGACCTCGGGGACTATTAATTTACAGGCGGCGAGGCTATCCCGGTTGTATCACGGACCTTGGCGATCTCCTCGGCCCGGCGCCCGGCACAGACTCCCATGTAAAGCGGCGGCCGGAGTAATGAGCGGATTGCCCAAGCCCGCCTCAGACTAAAGGCCCCGCGAGGCCACGAAGGACACTCATCCCCAGACCTAAGCGACGCGCTCCGAGCTCGTCCCGGCCAAGTAGGACGTCAGGCCTCCCTCGCGGTCGGACTCCCCGACTCTCCGACCGATGCGAGGTGATCCCCACCAAAGGCGGTATCGGGCCCTCCGCCGGCCACTAGCCACGTGCCCTATGACCACGACCACTTGAAGTGACCACACGGGAGCAGGTCGCTCCTTCCCTAGGCAGCGCGAAGGTTGCCAAAGTCAAAACTCCGATCCCATCGTCCAGTCACGCGCAGTATGAGGGTACGCTCTCTCTCAAGGTGGAGCCAGGACCACGCATTGCAACGTCAGCATCTGACAGGTCCACAGAGGGCAGGTACGATGTTTCCCAAGGAAACGGCAAATTACTCTGCTCGGTGTGTCTACCAACGGCGTGGCGAAAGCAGACGGCGGATCATCAAGGCGGAGGACTGGGGTTCCTGGGACACTCTCCATCCTTCCCTCTCCCAATTCTCTATGTAACCTGCCCCCTCCGACTGTATAAAGGAGGGCATGGTCTTCTGTGAGCGGGGCGCCCCTTTTTTCCGGCTAAGTCTTCGCGAACCGGCAGTAATACTTATACACCCCCCATATTCACCGATCTCTCCTCGATCATCGCTCCTGAACGATCCCGAGGTTGAGCTCCCCTTGTAACCCTCCCCAGAGGAGCCTTTAGTTCTTTTTCGCCCACGGGCAGGACTGGAGTAGAGCTGTTACCCGATCTAGGGGGCTCGAACCAGTATAAATATTGCGTCCCTTGTTTGGTTGTCCCTTTTTCCGTCTTTGCGCTGCAGAGAGTCTCTCCCGGACGAGCGAGGCTCTGGGCCTCGCCCCCTTGTACGATCCTTCCCCCTTTTCTTTGCGGTCGACGGTCCCGATCGTCGACAGGTATATACCCAAAAACTAATTTTTTTGAAAAATATACTTGAATATGACTTGAATTCGCGTATTTGAAATCATAGTGCCTAGGCACCATGGTGCTCCATTTCGACTTCATATATATACTCCCAATCCCTATATTAAAGATGGAGAGTTTTCGGTGAGCTTAGGGCGTCCATGTCGACCCGGCGCCAAACCTGTACGCACGCTTGGCGAAGGCAGCCAATCGCGGAATAGGGGTGAAAATGGGTCGAATACTGGCGGATATTGCTCTTTTCGTATCCTAATCAATATTTTTTCCCGAATTCGGAACCGGATACGGATTCGGGTTATTTGGGATACAGATACGGGACGGATATATGACGGATTCTGATCAGAAACGGATAAAGATATACGGATAATGCACGCATATATAAAGTAATATATATTGAATTAAAACCATATGAGTACATGACTATAGTAACAAATTATATATCAATCAAACTCAATAGACGTCGTAAAAAGAATAGGCTATTTGAGGATCAATAGAACCAACTAATTGTTAATACAAATGGGCTAACATAGAAAAAATATGATGAAAATGGGCTGAGCCTTACTGATATCCGAATATTCGGATCCCGTTCCGTATTTACCGGATATTAGATGCTCCGGATTCGATCCCGAATCCGGATTCAAGTATCCGATCCAGTCCCAGATAGTAAAATTTGGTCACAATCGGATCCGATTCCAAATCGGACAGGAGATATCCGACCTATTTTCATCCCTATCGCGGAAACGTTGCGTCCTCTCGAGCTGTGCTCGCCCTTCGTGCCGGCCTCTCCCCCGCCCGAGTAATCAATACATACATACATACTGCCTGTTTGCGTTTGGTTTCCTTTCTTCTGAAAAACTCACAAACACATTAAGAAGCAAACAAAAACTAGCTCGAAATCAAAAAATACAATTAATAAAGCGAGCGGTCAAGAAGAAGAACGAATGAGGCCCATCCTAGCCCACCATTTATTCGATGGATAGGAAAGCCCATACGATATAGCAGGCAGATGCAGCTCCCCTCCTGGCCACGCGTCGTCGCGTCATTGGCCCTGCCTACGTGTTCCCCCGCCCCCAACTGGCCAAGGTCTGGTTTGCTTGCTGTTTCTCTTGTTTGTTTTTTTCCTTTCAAAAATATTTAAGCGAAAGAAAATCGAATGAAATCTCGCTCGGTTCGAATTTGCCAAGCCGTCGTGAAGATCTCTGGAATTTGCAGGGGAGGAAGAAGCAGCAGCGGGGAGGACGAGGTGGTCGAGGGCGCGGCCATGGTGCGGCCGTGGCAGGTGGTGGTGCTGCCCCTCCTGCTCCTCCTCCACTCCCCCATCTTCTGCGCGCAAGGTTTGCATCTCCTCTCGTTTGCACAACAGCAATCGTCATCCCCCATTTACTCCCTGCTCCGCTTTACCTAAAAAATACAATACAATGGACGGATGATTCGATTCACTCGGCCAGTTTTGGATGGATTATCCCAACCTAATCTCACATTTTCGATCCTACAGAGTTTGGTCATGTGCCCTACTCCCTAACACTTGCTTTTCATGCTACTAGATCCTTATAACTAGCACGTCATTTTTCCTTATAATTCCTTTTAACAAATTTGATCTGCCCCCCTACACGTTCGATTTCCATTCACTTGTGCTTCAACTCAAAATTTTATGCTAGCTGATCGTCGAATGCAGTGCTAATTCACATGCTAAAGCTATACACGCACAAGTTCCTTCAGGATTTATTTTACCCACCCCCAAGGAAATATCAAAATATCACCTAATGCTAAACCATCTCGTTTCTTCATCCCCTAATGCTAAACATATAAACTCTAAATTTATAAAGTCACAATTAAGGTGCTAATTTCGATCAACTGTGCAATTTTTTTTAACGTTCTTGTTACATCTACCAAACATTTTCTCTAGAGGTCCTTCTGGATAACATAAAATCTTACACAAAGATGAACTAGGTAAAACGGAAACAAAAAGGGAGGTTTCCATTCCGCTTTCTGCTAGGCTAATTCATGAAGTCATAACCAATATCCTCTCTCTTTTTTTCTTAAATTTCAGAAGGTGAAGATAATGACCCCTCTACTTTGTTCAAACGAGCCTCAGAGATGACGAACCTCAGGAAATATGATGGAGCACATGGTCTACTAAATGCTGTCTTGGAGGTTGACCCAAATCATTCAGAAGCTTACAAGCAGCGTGCATCTGTGCTTCGTCACAAATGCAGGTAAAATTATGTTCGCTACACTAGTTTCTACTCTCTTCTTTTCAGGAGTAAGCTCATACTTGAATACAAAGCTAATGTCTAGAAATTAGTACATCTTTCAAGATGTTCCTTCCCATACTCAGAAGTAGCCAAAGTTCATTATGTTTTGGCCAGCCTTACTTGCAAGAAAGATGAATATTACTTTTATTACAAACATGGGAAACCTGAGTGCTAGTGTAACATCAGCGCTTCAATATGTGAAAGAATAGTGCCTTAAAAATGTTGTTAAGAGAATACGCCTACTTATACCCTTGTCAGTTTTACATGTATTTCATATTTCATTGTTCCTTCTTCCTCACATGTCTTAATGCGCTTTTTCTGAAGTCTAGATACAAGGAAGCTCAGAGTGATTATAACAAATACCTGGAGCTAAAGCCTGGGACGACTTCAGTGGAAAAGGAATTATCTCAGCTGCTGCAGGCTCAGCATGCATTAGAGTCTGCTTATAGCCAGTTTGATTCTGGAGACTTTTCAAAAGTCCTTGAATATGTCAACAAAATTGTGCTGGTTTTTTCTCCAGGCTGCTTAAAGGTATATTTCACGGGATATGCATAACTCGGACTTATGGGCAAGCAAATATGTCATGTAATCCTGTCTCAATAAGCTGCAGCACTAAAGGTTGATTTTGCAGGCAAAGCTTCTCAAGGCTAAAGGATTGCTAGCACAGAAAGACTACTCAAGTGTTATTTCAGAGACAGGATTTATTCTGAAGGAAGATGAAGATACCTTGGATGCACTGTTACTTCGTGGTCGAGCGTACTATTACCTTGCTGATCATGATGTTGCTTCCAGGTAAAGTATGCCTTATATTTTATATTTGAAAATTAGTGTGTTTGCACACATAGTGCTGCACTAGATAATGCTCTAGCATTAATTATTTGCTACACCGATAAAAACACTTTCTCTCTAGGCACTATCAGAAAGGCCTTCGCCTAGACCCTGAAAATTCAGAATTGAAGAAAGCGTATTTTGGGTTGAAAAATCTTCTGAAGAAGACGAAGAGCGTGAGTATTATTTCTTCGTATCTATTAATTTGGAGTTTACTCCATCATAACAGTAAAATCTAATGGTGTGAATGCAGGCCGAAAATAATGCAGCCAAGGGTAAGCTACGCGTGGCTGCTGAGGACTATAAGGCAGCCTTAGCAATGGATCCAGACCATACTTCTTACAACGTACATCTTTATCTTGGGCTATGTAAGACACTGGTTAAACTTGGAAGAGGCAAGGAGGCTATCAGCAGCTGTACGGAAGCACTCAACATAGACGGAGAACTTGTTGATGCATTGACACAGGTGACATTGCTTATCTGGAATTACACACGGACATGCATGTAAATTCAGTAATCAAATATAGCATGCCTAAGATCGTATTATTCATATCAAGATAGTATACCAGTACCATACAATAGAATGAATTTACTCGTTATGCCAGATTTTGCATGTCTGTTAATTTGTCTGTTTATTGTATCCTTCGTACTTTTGTAGAGAGGTGAAGCTAAACTTATCGCAGAAGATTGGGAAGGAGCAGTTCAGGATCTAAAAGAGGCTGCCCAGAAATCTCCACAGGTAAATTTAATGTGAGTTTGTTTTGCTGTCCCATTATGCACCGCTGAGTTCATATGTCAGCGTGTCAATTTGTTTTTCCACTTGAAACTCCCATTTTGCCATTTGATTTCGTATCAAATGGTCTGCTTCTGTAGATCTCATATCCTTTTAGATTTGGGGACACAATATTTTGAGTGTAATTGTGTTGGGATCAATTGGTCCATCATGCTCATAATTACCATTTACCATGTACTCATAGTTCTAATTGGATGAAGTATCTAGGGTTAACTGCTTGGGTGGATGATGTATAAAAACAGTACTTGCATTTTATTGTCATATATATATATATATGAAAATGGTTCCATACTCCTGGGAGTACGTACTCCCGCCTTGCATATACCGCTTAAACAAAAAAAATATACCTCTTTATCCTTTTGAGCATACTCTAATAATGATTATAGGATACTCCAAAGTGAGTTCTACGAAAAATTTCATCAAAGTCTACTTTTTGTAGCTTAATTTGTGTATATACTCATTTTACATATGAAAAAAATATAGCAAAAATAAAGGGCTTTGATGAAATTTTTTCTACTATATCGCATTGGAGTATCTTATAATTAGTATTTAAGTATACCAAAAGTAATAAAAAAGTATAACACATTCATTTAAATAGTATATTGGAAGTTGGAGTACGTACTCCTTGCATTATTTTTTTTTGAAATTTTTCGGATGTTGAGTTTAACTAGTTTACTAACTAGTTCAAACAAGTTTGAGCTGAAATTCAAACTAGAATTTTCTTTTTTCAAAGCATGTGATCTAAATTCGTTCAAATCTTTGAATTCGAGTATATTTTTTTCAAAGGTATGTGTTTCATTTGCATATATACACACACACACAAGCTTTCCCCTGACTCCCCAGCCTCCTGCAGGAACCTTCATTTCTTTTATTTGCAGTGATAGGGACTGTAGGGTCGCTGTATAGGCCTTTTTTCAGCACCTACGGATGCTGCAGTGGAATCTAAAGCTAGAATTTAGTATAATATAAGGTGCAGACTTGTGCTTTAATATTGATGATCTTGTAAATTGTTTGAACCAACTCTTCTATTAGATGACACAGTAGGAAGTTAGCTTGTCGAGAAATCACTGACCAACTCTTGTTTTCCCTGTTTCTTAACTTCAGAAATTGAATTTTGATCTTGCATATTTAGTGGACCATTTAACTTGTCTTCTCCGTGCAAACTTGGTTTCTGGCTTTCTTCTATATTTTTTTTTGTTGTGGTATAACAGTGGCTGTATTGTTGACACTTAGGACACGGGAATCCGAGAAGCACTTATGAGAGCTGAAAAGCAGCTTAAGCTGAGCAAAAGGAAAGACTGGTACAGAATCCTTGGTATTTCAAGGACAGCATCAGCTGCAGAGATCAAACGTGCCTACAAGAAGCTGGCACTGCAGTGGCATCCAGATAAAAATGTCGACAACCGAGAGGAAGCAGAAAACATGTTTCGAGAAATTGCCGCTGCTTATGAGGTAGGAATAACGTAAGACATGAAGTGTTGTGCAGCATAACAAAAAACATGTTCTCAATTCTTCTTTGGTTCCTTATATATAGTACCGGGCTGAAGTGCAGTGCAGCATTCTATTCACTAGATATAGCTCAATCTGATTTGTGGCATACACAAACATTTTGTTGTTTACACACGTTTCATTTGAATTTGGTATGCGTTTGGCATGTTGGACACACCCTGCTGCATCTGACCTTAGGGCTTCTAACCATGTGCAATCCCCAATCTGCAGGTTCTTGGTGATGAAGATAAACGTGTGAGATATGACCGTGGAGAGGATCTTGATGAGATGAATATGGGAGGTGGTGGTGGTGGTGGTTTCAATCCTTTTGGGGGAGGTGGTCAGCAATACACATTCCATTTCGATGGTGGATTCCCTGGCGGAGGAGAATTCCCCGGAGGTGGCTTTCCGGGAGGCTTTCAGTTCAACTTTGGATGAACCATGGTAAGATGTTTTCTCGTCTTACTGTGGTGTTGTTTTTTAGGAATGCTAAGAAAGCTTGACGACAGGTGTTAATTATAGGCCGACGGAGATTAGTATACCAAGTGTTTGAGCACCTACAATTTTTCCTCAAATTCTGTTGTACCTTGGACTTTGTGATACATCAATTGAATAGAAATAAACTATGCCTTCTGTATCAGTTTCAAGCGTGATGAAGTATCAACTGATGATGAGCGTATGTATATTTTTTTCCAGAGAAAATAGTTATGTTGAAATATTGATTTTGGTTTACATTTATGTTTTTATATTATTGGAATGGTTTTGCTTTTTCATGGAGTGGGCTGTGAGCCTGTGAGTGCAGGACTAGAGGGAAGGTTGTTCAGGGAAATTCTAGCGAAATTTTGGAAATTCCAGCCGGAGACGAGATTACAAATCCCAGTGGAATAGAAAATTATTTTTGAAAAATTCAAATTGCTACAGTGATTTCTGAAAATTCACTAAAATTTTAGAAATTTTGCTCGGATTTCAACTATTTTTTTTGACTAGATTTGGGACAATACCTCTTAAGAATGTTATTTTTTATGAATTTTTTTAAAACCGAATTTTTGAGACGTTTTATAAAAATAACAGAAACAATCATATTTTTATAAGAATGTACAAGTTTGATCATTTTTTGAAAAATTTATGGTACAATCTTTACAAGTCTGGATCATATAGAAAAATTTCCAAAAGAATTGAACTTAAATCGCTATCTTTGAAAAATAAAAAACAGAAGGAACATAAATGAGATATTTTAGAAGAGCTTAAGAATTGCCTCAGTGACTTTCTTTAAAAGTTTCAAAAATTCTAAACTTGTTTTGCTTGCTCAATCAAAATTTCTCCTACTGTATGGCTTTTATTATGAGTTCAAGATAGTAGCACTATTAAAATTTTTGAAAATTCTTCAGGCTTGATCATCATCTCAAAGCCCAATTTTTTTTCAAAATATTCTAACGTGGTATGAACCATTTTTCATTTAATTGAAATTTGCCGAGATTTTAGTCGAAATATCGGAAATCCCGGTCCAAAAATTCCGAATTTGAATTTTGCTTTTTTGAATTTCGTTTGAAATTCTAAAATCTCATCAAAATTTTGGATTTTGGTCACCAATGTGAGAGTGCCAATTGAGGGTGTAGAATGCCGCGCAACCATTGATGGTAAATCGAAGTGAGTGATAAGTAGAGTCGATGAACTCGGCCACTGGTGGGTACTTGAATGTTTCGTGCAAAAATATATATACTGTCCGTCCAGGTCGATGCATCCAACAGCAAAGTTCATGCCTGGGCCTGCCCATCCATTGCCACGCATGAGATTCTACTGTCGATCGTTCATTCCATTTCCATCTAAACAGAGAAGCAAGGATTGAAGGCTTCATGTGGGCGAACGATTCCAAGTATGAAGAGGGGTGTCGAGTTGGCTTTCGATGAGGCAATCAATTAATCAATCAAAAATACGAGAGGAAGGATGTAAAAGGATGACAACGGCTATAGATCAATCACAATGCACTGAGTGAAAATTAAAAATAATCACGAGGAGCACACACGATGTAGAGAGGTAAAACTCTCTTCTCGTTATTAGATTAATTCTCTTGTACAATGGGTTGTCATATTTATAATACAAATCCACAAGAGATAGATTCGGATTAGCCCACAACGAGTTAAAAATCCAAACATATTTGAATAACTAGAACTCAGAGTCCTATCATATCACAACACTCTCTCTTAGGCAAATACCGTGTAATGCACATGTCTCGTTAAAAACTCCAAAAAATCTAGTGGAAAAAAGTTGAAGAAAAGATTACATTGCACTTACACACTGTGTTACACTAATTGCCTTGTTAAAAACCTTTATGTAAGAACTTCTGAAAAACTCACTAAGAGACAAAGAGTGCAACTTATAATCTTCTAGATTAAAGTAGTACCTTCAGGATCAATCCAAGGGTTATGGTTCACGGATTTACTCCTCCTGATCTCTGCATATTTCTAAGTCTTCTCATTCCAATGCCATGAATACATCTTTGAAAACTAGATATTAGCAAAGACTTAGGGTGTGTTTGGTTGGTGGAATGAGGTTAAATGAGATAGAATGGTCATTTACTATTTGATTCTATTGTTTTGGGTGAATGGAATGGTTCAGCATCTATAGGGAATATTATTAAAATTTGTATCCCATCATCTAGGATGAGATAGTTCCATTTAAGCAACCAAATATATAGATGATATTTTTCTTGAACCATCTCATGCATGTACCACTTGGTACAAGCAACCAAACACACCCTTACCTAATAAATTTGCTAGATTTTCACATGACTTAGTTTGTAGAATCTTTATTTCACCATTCTTTTAGAGTTTGTGAGGATAAAAAAGTTTAGACGTAATATGCTTCATAATATTGCTCTTTACATAACCCATTTGCATTTGTGCAACACATGTAGCATTATCTGTGGGGTATCAATGGCGTTAATGCTACATGACTTCTTGATATGACTAACCACACGTCTCAGTCAAACACACTCACGTAAGGTTTCATATAATGCTATATTCTCTGAGTGATTGGTAGAAGTAGCTACCAAGGTTTGGTTAAAAGACCAATTAAGAAACGGTTGTACCACCACAGAGAAACACAAACCCAGTCTAAAATTTGGCACTGTGAGAATTAGAAAAATATCCAGCATCCGTATATCCCACCATGGTCAAGTCTTGGTCATTCCGATAAAATAATCCAAGATCTTGTGTTCCTTGGAGGTATTTGAGCAAAATCTTGACACCAGCCCAATATCTTCTAGTTGGAGCTGCATTCTGCCTACCTAGCAAAATTATTGTGAATGCAATATCAAGTCCTGTGCAACTTGCAAGATACATAAATGCTCCAATGACGCTTAAGTATGTGATTTTAGGTCCTAAGACTTCGTCTTTTTTCATCATCGGTCTGAAAGGGTCTTTATCTACTTCAAGGGATCTTATGACTATGGGGGTCCTCAAAAGATGAGATTTATCCATATTGAATTTTTCAATACTTTCTTGGTATAGGTAGACTGGTATAAAAAAAATCCTTACAAAAATGCTTTAGCTGTAGGCCTAAGTAATATTTAGTCTTACCCAAATCTTTCATCTCAAAGTCTGTCATAAGGTAATAACTTACTTCCTTTATCTCCATTGTAGTTCCGATGATATTCAAATCATCGAGAAAGACTGAGATGGTACATAATCCATTCTGAATTTTTTTGTGAACATATAGGGGCAATCATTATTATTAGAGTATTCCTTCTTTAAGAGGAACTCACTAAGTCGATTATACCACATTCTTCTCGACTGTTTTAATCCATGTAGCGATCTCTACAATTTGACACTGTACATGTTTCGATTACTTTTATTAGGACTTGAAATTTTAACTCTTTTAGGGACTCATATAAATATCTCTATCCAGTGACCCATATAAATATGTGGTCACCACATTAATCAACTGCATTGATATATTTAAGCTAGCTGCCATTGATATCAAGTATCGGAACTTTATTCTACTCATGACAGGATAGTAAATTTCATCGTAATCGATGTTGGGTTTCTGCATGAACCCTTGTGCTACAAGCCTTGCTTTATATCTTGTCACCTGGTTATTTTTATTTCTCACCCGGATGAAAACCCATTTTGATCTTTTAGGGAACACTTTAGGAGGTATTCGGTCAACATGACCAAAACGAACGTAGTTCTGCTTCAATTTCTTCTTTTCATTTAGCCCAATCTAAACGCTTCTGGCACTCTACCATGAACTTTGGTTCTGGATCCACATCAAGCAATTTTGAGGCAAAATATATATCGATAATTGTACTATTTCCCTTATACAACTCTCCCGAATCACTTCAGGGATATCTCTTTATTAATTTTATCTAGCTGCTCATGATTTCCCACAACGATGAAGTCTAGGCGTTCTGACTCCCCATCATCAAATAATGCATGAAATTTTTTGCTAAGGTTATCATCTTCAGGATGGATCATTTTAGGGATACGGTTACCATCTTCAGGATGGCTCACTTTAGGAATTTTCTCAACATCACATTAAGCTTCTTTTAGTGTCATGGGTAGTGTTCTCACTTGTTCAGTTCTATTTTTTTGCAGACTTCTCCGCAGAATTGAGTGTCGTGCATCTGGAGGGCTCCCCCTCTTCTTATCATAAGGGGTAACAATGGGTTCAATATACGTCTGGGGTATTTCTACTCTTTCAGGTGCGTTTACTTCAGGTATATGAGATCTTGTTACTCCCTTATGATCAGTGAAGGCATATAGCATATTATTAACTATTTGTTACAGATTTATTATCCTTTGAACTTCAAGTTCAGATTATTTAGTGCGTGGGTCTAAGGACTGAATGTCAGTCACATTCCAATCTATTTCCCAGCATTCTTTAGTGTTGTACTTTTCTCCCCTAATGCTGGGAAATTATCCTCATACAATCAGTGTACTGAGTAGTGTACAGATCCTCTGTAATAGGCTCTAGATATTTAATAATTGATAGAGATTCATAACCTACATAGATCCCCAATTTCCAGTGAAGACCCATGGTTATACGTTATGGTGGTGAGATTGGCACGTATACATCACAGTCGAAGTTTTGCAGATGGGAAATACTTGCTTCTTTCCCACACACGATCTACAAAGGAGAAATTTCATGATATGCATTTGGTTTGATTTGGATTAATACAGGGTGTAAACCAGTCCAAGATTATTATGTTGCATTGAAATGTGCAATGCGTCGTGCCGGTATCACTAGTACATTGAAAAAGAAGGCATACTTCAAGAATTTTTTTAATTTTAATATCACCATTGCACTTTAACATAAATATTTTAGTACCATAATTGATTTTGTGGATTGTACTATTGAGGAGGAAAGAAAACTTCAGAAGCATCATATACCTAGGTTTAATCTTATGACACCAATTTATGAGAACCAAATAGCCAAGTTGAGTTATAGTGATAAACAGAGTGAGTTCTGTGATTGTACTACACATGAGGTTGAGAGTATCCAGTCTGAGAGTGTGAGAGATATACCAAAAAAATAGGAGATGTAGATGATAACAATAATGAGATTATTTCTAAAATTAATGACTTACTCTCTACTCCTAGTGTTGTTTCTTACATTGTTCAAAGGCATAAGGAGCTGAATGCTAAAAAACCCACACCAGTGGATATGGATGATGAGATAGCCATGATTGAAGATGGATTTCTTGATGTCCTATGGTTAAATTATGAAGAAACACTACCTGCAACACATACATCAACTGAGGAGAATGTTAAAAGTAATTACAATGATGTTGAATTGGTAGTACATCAAGAAAAGGTAAGTGAAAGTGATAATCCTTGTGCCCAATTAGAGATTCCACATTCTGAATTTGATGTGCTTAATTTGCGTATTGTTAAATTGATTACTCATAAAGAAGTTCTTACTAGAATATCCCCTGATGATTCTGTATGCTATATCATGTTTGATGAACCATTAGAGCTATCTAGCTTGATTGAAAAAGTTGCTGAAATTGCATGCTTAAAATCGCTAGTTAGTTTCTACGCCTACTATAAATTCAATTTGATTGGAGATTATGGTGTAGACCATAAATTTCATGTCCATCGAATATGCATTACTTGTGATAGACTTGCTGAATTGAAGTTATATGTTAAGCCATATCGTGAACACTTTGAGATAAGTTTAAGTGTTTGTTGTTCGGAAGGATATATGATGCTTATTTATTCATCTTTGCTTATGCAATTATGTAATAATCAGAGTAGCATAGATGAAACATGGAATGCATCTAAAATCTTTTTGTCCACGGTACTTCAGTTTGATGTCGTGAACATGAAAAATGCACATATGACTAAATTAAGCTATTTACCACAACCTTTCGAAGTACATTTTCATCCTATGCTGAAAGGGAATATCAAGAGCAATGATAAATACATATACCATGCATACACATTGTCATATTTGTTTAGCACATTTTTATATTATTAAAAGACAAGGTAAAAGCCAAGGACGACTTTTCTTGAAGGGGAGGATGATGCAAATTGCATACGTCTAGTACTTTCTAGTTTAATATTTTAATTAACTGGAAGGAATTACTAAGCCACATCAAATATCAACAGGTGAATCATTTCCTTAAGCAATCTTCGTTATATTTCGATGAGAATTATATACTACCTAACAGAGAGTGCTTAATTATTATTAGGTACGAAAATTGCACACATATATATTGGAGTAAAATTGTGTCAATGTATCATGGTGGACACTAGTAGGAGGCGAGGAAGGACGGGAGCCACATGGAAGATACTGTTCATACACACTGTTCATTATCCCTATCTCCTTCCATGTATACACTCCAGGGGAAAAGGAAAGAAGCAAGAGAGAAGGCAGTAGAGATTTCAGCCATCCTCATGCAAAGGAAAGAAGCAAGAAGGGAAGGTAGGAAAGATTAAGCAATTTTCAAGCAAGGAAAGTGATCACCATGACTTGCAAGAAGAGATTTAAGAAATCTTCAAAAAAAGTCATCACTATGACTTAGCAAGAAGAGATTGTATCCAAATTATAATAATTTCTTTCCAAACTTTTAATATTGTTTTCAATTAGATTGGAGAGTGCATATGGTAGGTGTGTATTGTTCATGTGCACTATTCATAGGTCCCCACCCCTATCTATATGTGTGCCATCCATTGTAAATGTAATAACAAATTTTCAGATAAAAGATATACTCTTGATTCTTTAGCTTGTGCTCCAATGCCTTCATTATAATAGGGAGTTACATTATGAAACTTATCACCGTTGTTCTTACAACTTCTTCGGGGTGATTGCAAGGAAGCGTACGTCTACTTTCGCGTGGTCAAGTAGGCGAGGATCGAAGCGTGTTCTTGGGCGAATTCATGTATCGCAAGTTACCTTATCGAGATGGTGGTTGGTGTCAGTGTTCGTTAGGATTCACGGATTCAAGTTATTTTCTTCATCATCACCAGATCGAGCTACCCCCTCCCCCTTATTATATGAAAGGAAAAAAATAAAATAAAATAAAAGAGAATAGTGGCCGACTGCACTAGATTGAGTAAATCTCTAATTTGTGTTTATTATTTTCAGATTGTGCAATTGTATTAATTAGTGAGGAATCTTGTACCATTTTTTCATTTTTAAAGCAATAAGCTAGCATCTCTCTACGACTTGTACAATAGAGCTTTTGGTGCCTCATTTCTATTTTATAGCTCATTCCTTGATTGCATAAGTGCCATTATCTTTGAGCGTGTGTTGCCTTGAGTTTCACTTATATCTTTGAGATCGGCAACTAGAGCTTGTAAATTCTAGTTTAGAATATTACTTATTATTACAATAACTAAATTATTAGGTTGTATAGGATCCACACCCCGGATCTTCTTAGTATCATTGTATGGTTGAGTGGTGATGAAATTTTATACTTAAAGTAGTTTTATTTTTTTATCATATTTTGAAAAATTCCCCACAAAAATTAAATGCTTAGTTTAATTTGTAATTTTAGTGAGTTTTGCTAAGCTTTGATCCATTAGATTGCTTGCATTAGTTACTGATTGTCTTTCCTTCGCGTAGTTTTCATTTCAATTATGTCTAATTCAGTGATTTGCTCATAACTTTTGCATACGAACTTGGATTTTTGTGTTCTTGTGCTCTATTGAAAGCTTAGGACATAGTATTTAATTCATTCTATAGTGAACCTTCTAGATTCGGTTGATTTCAAACTTTAATCTAGGTTATAATCCTACTGCCTTAGAAAAGCTGAATTAGGGTTCTGGGAGTGTTTTTGAGTTCTAGCTTGTTCCTTTGAATTCTTTCAGTGCAGTACCATCCAAAAAATATAAAATGAAAAATGTCGGTACCTACCACTTTTAGGAACCATTATTTCATCCTTTGCGGAAACTTTGATCCTATTTGAGACTAGCTTGTTGATATTGCTTAGGGCTGCTCTACTTAATATATTGCATAATTATATTATTTTGCAACATCGAGTTAGGGATTCATAAACTTTGTTCATACTAGTGTTTGCCGAAAGTCACCCAAAAGTTAAAAAATAAAGAGAAAAAACAGCTAAAAGGCAAAGAAAAGAAAGAAAAGAAAGAAAAGAAAAGATAATAGTGACCAGCCGCACTACATTGAGCAAAACTCTAATTTGTGTTAATTATTATCAAATTGTGCAATTGTATTAATTAATGAGTAATCTTATGTCTGTTTTACATTCTTCAGATGAATCTATTCTATAAGCAATTTGTTCTGAAATAATGGCATAAAAATAATTAAGAGAACATGAGCATGGTGGTATTCCATAGAGGGCGTCCGAATAAATGGATCGCTTTTCTTTCCAAATGGAGAAAAACACGAGTGCTCCGGGTTTAGTTCAGTGAAAACATGAGTGCACCGCTTGTTCCCTTCTTGTTTTCAAACACGGACTTGCAAACAGGGTTCCAAAATTTGGCGAATTTCGGCGAAATTTCGGATTTCGAACCACCCCGAATTCTAAAGTACCTACCGGAAAATTTTTTTTAAGAAAAATTTGAATTTGCTACAGTAAACCGAAATTTCGGATTTTTTTGGGCGAAATGCGCCAAATTTTGCCGAAAATTCATGTTTTTGCTGGTTTTGAAACTTTTAGGGGCGGATTTGACCGGATTTGGTCCAATAACCATTAGGAAAGTCATCTCCTATGAAAATTTGTTGAAAAACCGAAATTTTTAAATATTTTAAAATTTTGGCAGAAATACTGTCAGATTTTTATAAAATTGTAAAAGCATGATAATAATCTGAAAAATTTATGGTATTATACTTAGTAGATTTGAATAATTCATCAAAAATTTCAAAATAATTTAATTTCATTTGTTATCTTTAAAAAATCAAAAACAAAATGAACATAATTGGGACAGTTGTATTGTCAGAATTTTATAAATTTTCTTGAGTGTGATTATGATCTAAATTTTTTTGAGAGATAAATAATTGACTCAGTACCATTATGTAAATTTAAAAAAAATTTAAACTTTGTTTGTTTGGTCAATCAAATCTATGTAAGCATTAAACTTCGTTTGTTATATTATATTTCAAAAATAAAAAAGAAAAGAACATAAATGGTACTGTACTTTGTAAGAATTTTATAAATTCACTGGAGTGTGATCATGAATCACAATTTTTATGGGATATTAATAACTTCCTTATCACCATTCTATAAAATTTTCAAAAATTTTTATGGTTTACATAATTTTTCATTTTGTTCAAGTTTGTCGGTAAGCCTTTTAACAGGGCAGTAGTACTGTTCAAATTTTTAAAAATTCATACAGTTTGATAATCATCTGAAAATTTTATGAGAGCATTATAGATACATCATAACCATGCAAAAAATTTCAACAGTTTCTAACTTCATTTGTACCATTTTCCATTCGGATCAAACTTGTCGGTCAGTGTTCTATCAGGACAGTGCCACTCTCCAAATTTTTAAAAATTCCTCATATGTGATAATCAGCTGAAATTTTTGTGAGAACATTAATTATGGATCATAACCATGCACAAACAATTTCAAAATTTTATAAATTTATTTGTACCATTTTCCATTCGGATCAAACTTGTCGGTTAGTGTTTTATCAGGACAGTACCACTCTCCGAATTTTTAAAATTCCTCAGATGTGATAATAAGCTGCAATGTTTGTGAGAACATCAGCAATGTGTCAGGAACCTCCAAAAATAATTTCAAAATTTTTCGATAACGTTTATACCACTTTTCAGCTAGTGCAAAAAACCTGAAATTTCGGAAATTTCGCCCGAAATTTTGGATTTTTCGCCGAATTTCGGATTTTTATTTCCAGAATGGACCGGATTTGAATTTTCAAATTCAAATTTCGTCTGAAATATTTCCGAAATTTTGTTATCCTGTCAGGGACGAAATTTATTCTGAAACCGAAATTTGAAACCTTGCTTGCAAACACAAGCAGGCGAGAACATGTGCAATGGAGGGCCAACAAATGGCAACCGACATAGGAATAAGATTACCTTATCAAGCTGAGCAAGTGGGATGACAGCAGCGATGTAGCCCTGCAGGCCAGGGGTGAGTGGTGCAGTAGTCGGCAAGCAAAAAAAAAATGAAAAATATATAGCATTAGAAATTTAGAATTCACCTTGGAATGCGATTCCATGCAAGTAGTGAAGCGTAGGGATGACAATCGGGTGAGTACCTTCGGGTACAACCGCCTCAGACTCGTCACCCGAATCCGAACACATGCCACCCACCCAAACCCACTAAGCTCTCGGAAACAGATCTGCACCCACGACCGATCCCGATGGGTACCCAATACCCAATGTGTACCTATGGGCAAAGGTGGGCACACAACCGGAGGGGGAAGGGGAAGGTGGAGGGGGCATGCGAACCTGGTCAGAGGTGGAAGTGGAGGGGGAGATGGGGGAGCCGGTGGGGGCCGAGGTGGTGGTGAAGGGGGGCCTAGGGGCGGCGGGGGCCAAGGTGGGGGTAAAGGAAGGCCGAGGCCGGCTAGGGGTGGCGGAGGTGGTGACCATGGAGGCGGCAATGGAGAGGGAGGAGATCGGGGGGAGCTGGACGGGAGGGAGTTAGGGGATGAAGGGGCGCAAGGAGAAGGGAAGGCCGATGCTAGTGGGGACCAAGTGGCGACGACGGAGAGGGAGGAGATGGGGGGAGCCGGCGCCTTGTGGAGGGCGTGGGGAAGGGGTGGAATAGGGCCTTCGGGACTAGACGAGTAGCCTAATGGAGATTGGAGACTAAGAGTTAGGGTTTTATTTTTTTAATGTATATATTATAAAAGTGGGGCCATATGTCACATGATACCCATTGGGTACCCATGGGTACAAATTGGCACCCACACCCATTGTAACATCCTAAAAATTTTATTTTCATTTTATTTATTTATTTTATTTTATTTGGAATTTTACGGATTTTATTAAAACTCTTTTCGCAACACTCAGTTTTACAAAAAAATTTTTTTGCAGAAAATTTAAAAGTTTAAAAATTCCGAAAATAATTTTATTGGGTTACAAATATTTCAAAGTATTTTTGAGAATTTTCCAGGATTTTTAGATCCATTTTGCTATTTTATCCATAGTGCTTTTGTTCTCAGCTTTATCCAAATTCCACTAAATAAAGGAGGGGCCAGTACATCCTCTACCTCCAACACGCATGCATCAAAAGCTCTCCCTCTCTTTCCTCCATTGGAGCACACTAGAAGTTTTGAAACTCCATCAAATCCACATCGAAACATCCCAAAGAAATGCGCAATCAAGTCCTACTTGCATGCTCAATGTTCTAGGGTTAATCCCCCTTTCAAAACCATCATGAATTGATCTAATTTTCGCAAAATCTTTATTCTGGCCGTTACCGTTTCCTCATGAATGCGCCTTCTCCGGTCCTACTCTCGAGCACGGGAGCCTCTCCTCGTGGCCAATCCATTCCTCCACTTCCTGTAAGCTAGCTCGCCGTCGTTTCACCGAAAATCGCAAAAATGTGAGCTCTTGCTGCCATATTTTTTTTCCGGTAGCCGACGACTCCCGCCGCCATCCGATCTCCCTCTGGTCACCGGCGGCGGTACCTGCCGCCGTTCGGCCTCCCTCTGGTCGCCGCCCTTCCCCGGTTGGCCAGGCCCAGCCGGCCACCCCCTGTCTTCTTTCTTTCTTTTTTTGGTGCCATGGCCGGTTGCAGTGCTCTCTGTTCTTCGTGGTGAACAGTATTCATGAATGAACAGTACCCTACTACAGTATAATCTCTTTTTTTCTTTGATCTTGATCTTCCAGGCGCCCGTTTTCTCTCGTTCGAGCTCCGATTCCAGTGATTCAAATTTCTAAATTCAAGATCTATTTTCTAGTACTACCCTTTTCATTTTTTGAATTTTGTTTAAATTTATTTTATTTATTTGTTCACGTTTCGCATGTAGACGACGCAGTCGAAGCTCGAGCGAATCAACAGTCAGAGGTAGATCCTGCCGGAGACAATGAAGGCAAGTCTTCCTTGAACATGTTGACCCCAAATTTTATACAATGCTTATGTTGTTTTAAATTATGCATGCTTACTTTTATGTAATGTACTTTAAAAAAAGTTTAAAGTATAGTTAAATTCCAAAATTTGTTATACCTCATTGATATTGATCATGTCAATCCTTTGTCACCCTAGATGATAGTAGCTAATTTATCTGGTGATAACCAATAGTGTAGTATGGGACGGTAGAATTGCTTAGTCCAGCTTAAACGTTGCGGAATTATGCCATTATGGGAATCATTTCAAATATTGTTTAATCTTATTTGTGAAGATGCGGTAAATGGTATGCAGCTTTTATTTAAATAAAATAAAGTATAAATAGTTTAGACCGGGGTGGATGGATGTTTGCTGGGTGTTGGATGCACGAGACCTTGAAAGTGAATGTTACGCCCTAGTCATGTAAAGACCGAAGCATGTGTTACCATAGACCGAGCACTACCGTACAACCACAAGTCCATTTGGGTACGATCTGGCTAATTAATTTGTGCATCTCGATATTGACTTCGCCAGTTGGTGGAATGTGGGTGTCGGATGGAGATAGGTTTTCCCCACATGGCGCAAGAGGGGGCTTCTGACTGGGTGGATGTAACACTTCAGCGGTGAAACCTTAGCGGGCGAGGTTAGTTGTGGGTCTATACATTGTAAAGGCCTTGTCATGATCTCTCTGCAGAAACACAAAGGAAGTGTGTTAATTGCATGGCAAAAAGAGTTGATCATGTCTTGTGGGTAAAGCTGTACACACTCTACAGAGTTAAAACTACTTAAGTAGCCGTGCCCACAGTTAAGGACAGGCTACGTACGCTTGCACATTGTAGATTTTATGGTTTTGGTTTTAAATAAAATGATGGTTTGAGAATCCGTGAGTGGATAGAACTCTCGGGTTGAGGTTTGGCGTATGAAGCGAGTCAGGTGGTTGGAACCTGTTTGGTTATTATATTAAAATCAGTTACTGTTCAATTACATTTTTATTAAATGATGCTTTGTGAAATTACTATTGGTATTTAAAATTAAACATTGCATTATGCTAAAAGAGCCATGTTATGCCTTCAATTGATTAGCCTTGCATATAGCTATCATACATTATGTCTCCAAGACTTTTACGGATTACGTTTGTGCTCACCCTTGCAACATCCCAACTTTCCAGAGAGGAGTGTGCCGAAGCTGAAGGTGACTACGAGTTCTATGCTTGTAGTTATGATGAAGGTGATCTGGATTGCTAGGTCGCGAACCCCAGTCGATTGCCTGTGGGCAAATGGATGGGCTTATTCTGCTGCTGTTATTTCGTTTCCGTTGCATCTTGTTGAACTCAGGCCATAGGGTTGCTTATTTGTAATAATAGGCCATAAGGTTGATATTTTTTTTAATATTATTTGACTCGTGATATGGATATGTTGTCATCACTGTTTTCACTGTGTGTGCTAGTTTTTGCTGGACTAGTACAGATTATAAACAGAGGGTTCGGATTTAGAAATCCGGCCCCGACAGAGGTGGTATCAGAGCCATATTGACTGCAGGTTGCGAACTAGTTAGAATGGCAAGCCTTAAGGACTATATTAAAAATAAGTATTTACAAAAATTATAAGTTTCCTTGCTACTATCTTACCCTTCTTAGTCTCTTGCTTCCATTTTCCTCTTCTTTTGTTTAGAAACCATTTTACTAATTTCTTTCTCTTCAAAATTTATAGATGCCGTTCATCAACTCTTGCGCTGAGAGGACGGAGGATTCTGTGAGCAGTTGTGGTTCATGCTATAAGAACTTGGACATGTTCATCGCCTAGAGTACCAGGGGATCCCAGTCAAGGAGGATGGTCGAGAGTTTTGGAGGGTTAAAGTTACCATCTTCTCGAGGAACCACTTGAGAGGCGATAGACCTTATCGCTTTATTGTGAATAGAGATTCATACAAGCTGAGATGCCAGTGATGATACCATGATGGCCCAATAAGCCATGCTTCTATCTCAAACCAAGACAAGGGCCCAACAACTTCTGATGCTCCAAGCCCAGCCCAAGATCAAGCCCAATTCGTTCACGAGTCCAGTTATGCCCCCAAGAGCAGTCCAACTAAAAATGACCATATCTGGGTCATACGAAGTCCGTTTGAGGTGTTCTTAGAATCCACGAAGACGCCCACGACGAGAGATTTCCATTGGAAGTGGTTTCACATCCAAACGCCTTCTGGATCGACGGGAATCATCAAATCAATATGAGGAACATAATATGCCAAGTGCTGCGCCACCTCCACTTGGGCCCAAAGGCCTTGTACGACCTAGGGTTTCACGGCCATCCCCTTGGCCACCTCCCTTGCCCTCTTCGTCATATATATTCAGTAGCGGTCACTAGAATATATGGGTTTTGCTTAGATTACAACTAGACACTTTGTTAGTTTTTCACCGTTCATCGGTTTCTGGAACCCTAACTCGTGTGCTTAATATTATTCGCAATTTCAGATTGCATCTTCTACGTTCTTGATTGTGTTCTCGATTCGCATGTAGGGATAAGCCTTCTTGGCGAGGTCAACCGTGTTTGTGCATGGTTGATAACCAACGGAGCCGTGGTGTAGCGATTGCAGGGTTCAAATCCGTTCTGATTGAAAGCTGGATCGTCAACGTTGAGTTCTCCACCAATCGACTTACTACTACCTATCGGAAGATCGGGCCACCGTTCCCATCAAGTGGTATCAGAGCCTTGGTTGTCCGATAGGTAATTCTTGTATCCCCATTTTTGTTTTGCCATCGTCCTAAAGTCCAGGAAAACTGCACCACAAAAAGTTCATTATCGATTCCGCTGTCCTACAACCCCTTGCGACTTTGCAATTTTCGTTTCAGTTTCACTTTGTTGAATTTGTGTCCATCGTAGTCGTCTTGTTGCTGGTTTGAGGTCGTGATCCTAGCTTCTAGTTGTCCTTTTTCGTTGCCCTAGCTCTTGTTTGCACCGTTAGTCATCCCACCACCACCACCACCACCAACCCCAGAACCGAACTGAGTCCTACTCGGTTTTGTCCTTGCCACCGCTTTGCATTATATATCCCGCTTCGCAAGCCCTAGATAGGTCACGAGCCGCCTTGTGTCAATTGCCCTGCACCGCTGGCCACCCTTTTTCACCTGCGATCCTATTGCTATTTTAGCCTAAATCGAAAAGAAGAAGTGAAGTCGCAGACAATTCTAGATTATGTAGTGTTCAGTAAAACAGCAATAACTTTTGCATACGAACTCCGATTGGGGTGTTTTTTTCTGTTTCGAAGAGGATGAAGACACGCATCTGAAAAATCCATAGATCAAAAGACCTGTGCAATTTTTGACCCTCAAAATTGGCCTCTAAGACCGAGTTCTGGACCCCGAAAGTTTCCTATGCTATTTTTGCGGATTTTTCGGTCATCTGTTTAACGTTTTCTCTCATTCCAAAACGTGAGATTTTTGTTTTGCCTTGAGTTAAAAGAAAGAAAAACAAAAGGCAAGTGCAAAAAAAAGAAGAGCCGCACTGAAAACAAATCAGAGAGAAGAAAAGAAGCAAAAAGAGGGAAAGAGAAGCAGATAATCAGAATTGCTTGCATCATTTGAGTCCTATGTACTTTGATATATCCCTTGCTAGGTTAAACTAGTTCTAGGAAAACATTTAGGCCAGCAACTGTGACAAGTACGTTGGACATTTATTCAGCTTGCTAATCTGATTTTGATATTGCTTATTCCTTGCTATTAAATATTGCCTTACGAGCTCCACATACTTCTTATCAGTTCAGGTTCTCCTTTGCAATCGCTTCGCTCACGCCCTCATAGTATCATGAACCAGCCACCGGTCATACCACCTGTTGCTTTGGTAAGAACATTTGTAAGGGTGTGGTAAGACGCGTGAGAGTTTGTGATCTCACTGTCCAGTACCTAGTAGTTGATAGGGATAATACTTTGTGCTATCTTCTGCTTTCTACTAGCAAAGGTAGGGGTACCGGAGGACCAGGACATTAACCAGTGTGTTCTTCATAACGAGCTCCGAGAGATGCTATGAGAGATGAATGAGTCTATGAACAAACAAATTCAAAACATGGAGAATGCACTTGACAGAAAAGAGCATAAGCACCAACCCAACTTTAATTCATCTCCTTCTGCTAGTAAAGGTAAGAATTTTCTAGTTCTTCCTTCTTATAACGGATTTGGTGTTGATGCTTATATTGATTGGGAAATAGAGCTAGATAAAATTCTTTCGCAATGTAACCTCTGTAATAAACGAAAAATTAAAGTTTTCGCTAGTGCTTTAACTCTCTGTGCATCAATTTGGTGGAACGATTTTTGTGCTTATAAGAAAGTACCAAAAACATAGAAAGATATGAAATGACTATTGAGAGATGAATTTGTTCCTGTGATTCATTCTAAAAATTTACTTTATGATTTGCAACATTTACAACAATGTGATAAAACTATCAAGGCATATTACGAGGAATTAGAAACTTTGTCGTTGCGTTGTGGTTTAGATGAATCTCAAGAACCTAAGGAAATAAAATTCTTAAATGGACTTGATATGAAAATTTAGGGTATTCTTGTTGATAAGGAATATAGTTTTCTCTCTAGTTTATTTAATCTTGCTTGTGAGATTGAAAATCAAATTGAACATGAAAGACATCTTGCTGAAATTAATGTCTATAATTACCCAAGTGAAGAATTTTCTTTAGAAGAACGACATCTTATCGAGTTTCCACTTGCTACTAACTTTTCACAGGACATTGAGAACAAGAACGAGAAGGAAAACACGTAGGAGAAGGAGGAGCAGGAGATACTTGCTATCCCATGCATGCCTCAAGAATGTACAGATCATGATATGCCTAAATTGGCTAAGATAGAAAACAAAGGTAACGACATATGTGCTATTTTCACATGAGAAGAGAATTCTGTTGATGTGCTAAATTTGGTCACTACTGGTGCTATGCTAGAACAACAGTTAGTGGACACTCAAACTAAATCACCTTTGTCACAATATGATTGTCTTGCTGGTCCCTAGTGATAAAAAAGAGTTGTGTGATAATGTCTCATTTATATCCATGCCTCAACTAGTGAATGAACATGTCAGTTTTATTTCTTATCTAAACACGTGTGATCAAAATAAACATGTTATTCACCTTGCTAATAAAAAGGATGATATTAAAATATTGTCTTCCTTGAATACTTTGGGTTATATTGAATTTGATGTCATATGTGATCTCAATTGTTTAGAGGAGAGATTTTCTATGCTTGCTAATTTGTCATGGTCATCCAGTGTTAGTTTTTATGCTATTGGCAAACATAATGATAAAGGAAAGTACATGGTGCATCGAGTTTATATTTGTACTATTTTGAAATCTTCTTTTAATATGCCACACTATCAATAACCAAAGAATATGTTGGTTTCTTTGCCGCCTCTTGTTACTAATCTTTTGTAGGCCAATGAGCTTGAGTCGAGGATGACTCAAAATCAAGAAGGGGAGGATGATGAGACCATGATGGTCCAGAAATCCATGCTTCTATCTCAAGCCAAGACAAGGGCCCAACAAGTTCTGATGCTCCAGCCCAGCCCAAGATCAAGCCCAATTCGTTCACGAGTCCAGTTCGGCCCCCAGGAGCAGTCCAACTAAAAATGACCATATCTGGGTCATACGAAGTCCGTTTGAGGTGTTATTGGACTCTACGAAGAAGCCCAGGACGAGAGATTTCCAACGGAAGTGGTTTCACATCCAAACTCCTTCTGCATCGATGGGAATCGTCAAATCAATATGATGAACAGAATCTGCCAGGTGCTGCGCCACCTCCACTTGGGCCCAAAGGCCTTGTACGACCTAGGGTTTCACGGCCATCCCCTTGGCTGCCTCCCTTGCTCTCTTCCTCATATATATTCAGTAGCCGTCACTATAATAGATGGGTTTTGCTGAGATTACAACTAGACACTTTGTCAGTTTTTGGTCGTTCATCGGTTTGTGGAATCCCAACTCGTGTGCTTAATATTATTCGCAATTTCAGATTTCATCTTCTACGTTCTCGCTTGTGTTCTCGATTCGCATGCAGGGATAAGCCTTCTTGGCGAGGTCAACCGTATTTGTGCGTGGTTGGTAACCAATGGAGCCATGGTGTAGCGATTGCAGGGTTCGAATCTGTTCTGATTGGAGGCCGGATCATCAACGTCGAGTTCTCCACCAATCGACTTACTACTGCCTGTCGGAAGATCGGGCCACCGTTCCCATCAGCCAGGAAGCTGCTAGAGAGGCAATTGCTTGTCTCGGGTACATCTTCCGCCATGAGCTTTAGTATACGGGCCTACCGCTGCTTTCCCGCTCATTATGAGAATGAGCCATTCAGCCGGTTCAGGAGTGCTGAAGAGGAGGATACTACTGTGGTTTACATGGTAGCCCTCATCAAGGCACAAGACAATGCCTATGTTCATGTGGCCATGGAACTGATGGACACTTGTGGCAAGCTGCAGGCCACTCAGCAGGAGATTGCTTAGCTGAAAGAGAGTTAGGCTGCTACTACAGAGGCGTCCCAGAGCAGGAAGTGTCGTCATTCTTGCCTTCGCACCACTCCCCGCAAGAAGGTCTCCTTCCCACCAGAGGTCCGCATGACTGCACTTGAGTACCGGAGTCTCTTCATCCCTGCAGGAGGAGCAGGAACTTCCACTGCTGCTGGTCTACGTCTCTCCAATGAAGACATGTCAGAGCCTAAGGAGGAAGACCCAGAGCCAGTTGAGGTGGAGGAGGATGCTGAGTCTGAGGAGTAGTTTCTTTTCCAGTTTTAGCTTAGTCTATAGTCTAGTTGTTTCCTAGTTCAGTTTATCGGTAGTCGAATTTTTTTGGGTGTGTTGGACGACATCAAGCCTTAGTGCACTTGTGATGTCGCCATAATAAAGCTGTTTCTCTTGCTTGGAATAAAGCTATCTCATTTGGAGTTTAATTGCTTGTTTGGTCTTGGAGTGGCTACTCCCTAGTCTTCTTATCTTTGCTTTTTTCCCTCTCATCTATTGCTAACCTACCCATGGCCGTCACTTCAGATGGAGAGCCAAGGAAGAGGTCGTGGAGCTGGTCATAGAGGAGGTCGTGGTCATGGCCAAGCAATGCCACAAGAACAGCCAGAGCAGCAAGTGCTATCACCGCCACCACCATTCCATCCCCCAATGGTAGATATTCCGCAAATGATGGCAATGCAGCTTTAGTTGTTGCAGGCCCTTACTCAGAACCTGGTGAACAATCCACAGCCAGCACCAGCGGTAGCACCAGTGATGTCGCCCCAGTCTAGACTTGGGGAATTTATGAGAACCAGATCGCCTACCTTCACTGGAGCAGGTGAACCCTCGGAGGCAGATGATTGGTTGAAGGATGTGGAGAAGAAACTCCAGTTGGCTCAGTGTGATGATCATGAAAAAGTTCTCTATGCAAGCCACCAGCTAAAAGGAGTAGCTGCTACCTGTGGGATAACTTTTGCATTGCCCATCAGAACGCTCAAGCGATCTCTTGGGAGGAATTCTCTAAAGCCTTCCGTACCGCACATGTGCCTACGGGTATTATAGAGATGAAGAAAAGGGAGTTTCGTAAACTGCATCAAGGAAACCAGAGTGTTTCTGAGTACCTTAACAGGTTCACCCAATTGTCCAGGTATGTCGCCTGATGGGGATGTAGAGTTCATCATAAAACTAGTCCCTAGTATGGCTCCTATTTCTAAGAGACCCTACCGCATGCCAGCCAATGAACTCACCGAGATGAAGAAGCAGATTAAGGAGTTACAAGAAAAAGGATTCATTCGCCCAAGTTTGTCACCTTGGGGAGCGCTAATTCTTTTTGTGAAGAAAAAAGATAATAGTTTGTGCTTATGCGTAGACTATAGAGCCTGAATGAAGTCACAATCAAGAATAAGTATTCATTGCCCAGGATTGATGACCTGTTTGATCAGTTGAAAGGAGCTTGTATTTATTCCAAGATCGATCTTCGATCTGGATACCATCAGTTGAAAATAAGATCACAAGATATTCCGAAGACAGCTTTTGCTACCTGATATGGATTATATGAGTTCACAGTTATGTCATTGGTCTGACCAATGCACCAGTATATTTCATGAATCACCAGTTGTATGCCAAGTTCAGTAAGTGTGAGTTTTCGTTGAAGGAAGTTGTTTCCTTAGGGCATATAATTTCTGCTGGAGGTGTCTCAGTAGACCCAGAAAAAGTGAAAGGTGCACTTGACTGGAGGCAACCCAAATCAGTGCCTGACATCAGAAGTTTTCTTGGTTTAGCGGGATACTACCGAAGATTCATGGAAGGATTCTCAAAGATTGCAAGACCACTTACCCAGTTACTGAAGAGGGAAAAGAAGTTTGAATGGTCTGAAGCCTGTGAGCAAAGTTTTCAGGAACTAAAAAAATGATTGACTATAGCCCCAGTGCTTATTTTACTAGTATTCAGAAGAACTTTGAGATTTTCTATGATGCTTCAAGATAAGGGCTTGGATGTGTCTTGATGCAAGAAGGCAAAGTAGTTGTATATGCCTCATGACAATTGCGACCATATGAGGAAAACTATCCAACCCATGACCTCGAAATGGCTGCAGTTGTGCATGCACTGAAGTTGTGGAGGCATTATCTCATCGGGAATCGATGTGAGATCTTCACAGACCATAATAGTTTGAAGTATATCTTCACTCAAGCAGACCTCAACCTAAGACAAAGAAGATGGTTAGAATTAATCAAGGATTATGATGTGGGAATACATATCATCCTGGCAAGGCTACTGTAGTTGCCGATGCCTTAAGCCGGAAGAGCTACTACAACAATATGATGATTCAAGAAGGACAACCTACTCTTCACGAGGAGTATCAGCGATTGAATTTGGAACTAATAGATGAAGGTTCCGTAGCTGCTTTGGAGATTCAACCCACCCTGGAGGAAGAGATCAAAAAGATGCAGAAGTCAGATAAAGAAGATTCCAAGATCAAGGATATAATAAAGAAAGGTAAAGCCCCAGGATTTTCAGAAGATGAAGAAGGAATAGTTTGGCTTTGGAAAAAATATCTATGTGTCGAATCAAAAAGAGATCAAGCAGTTGATATTAAAGGAGGCACATGAGTCAGCGTACTCAATTCATCCAGGCAACACTAAGATGTATCATGATCTTCGTGGTATATATTGGTGGCCAAGGATGAGAAAGAAAATTGCAGAGTACATAGCTATGTGCGATGTATGCCAGCGAGTTAAAACTGAACATCAACGACCCGCTGGATTGCTGCAACCGTTAAAGATACCTGAATGGAAGTGGGAAGAAATTAGAATGGATTTCATTACAGGTCTTCTGAGAACCAGATCAGGTTATGAGTCAATATGGGTGGTAGTGGATCGATTGACAAAAGTTGCGCATTTCATTCCTGTGAGAACAACCTACCAGGGAGATAAACTCGTAGAGTTGTATATGTCAAGTATTGTGTGTTTGCACGGTGTACTAAAAAGGATAGTTTCAGATCGAGGCACACAATTCACTTCAAGATTCTGGCAAAAGTTGCAGGAAGCATTGGGTACCAACCTGAATTTTAGCACAGCTTATCACCCTCAGACTGATGGACAGATTGAGCGAGTGAATCAGATTCTAGAAGATATGTTAAGGTCTTGTGCGTTGTCCAATGCGACAAGTTGGGATCAAATTTTGCCCTATGCAGAACTCTCATATAACAATAGTTATCAAGCAAGCTTGCAGATGTCACCATTTGAAGCCTTGTATGGAAGAAAGTGCAGAACACCACTCTGTTGGAATGAAATAGGAGATCGCCAAGTGTTTGGTCCTGATATTTTACAAAAGGCTGAAGAACAAGTAAAAATGATCCAAGAAAGATTGAGAACAACACAGTCTAGGCAGAAGAGCTGCGCTGACAATCGTCGGAGAGAGTTAACCTTTGCTCCTGGTGACTATGTGTACCTGAAAGTCTCACCGCTAAAAGGGATACGACAATTCCAAGTTCATGGAAAGTTAGCACCAAGATACATTGGACCGTTCCCAATCCTAGCTAGAAGTGGAGAAGTGGCTTATCAGTTAGAGCTGCCGCCGCAATTGTCAAATGTGCACAATGTGTTTCATGTGTCGGAGCTGAAAAAGTGCCTTAGAGTACCAGAAGAACAGATGTAGATTGAGAATGTTGAGCTATAGGAGGATCTCACCTACCTAGAGTATCCGATTAGAATTTTGGATGAGGCAGAGCGTAGAACAAGAAACAGGAGAATCAAGTTCTGCAAGGTTCAATGGAGCAATCATTCAGAAAGAGAGGCAACTTGAGGACGTGAAGAAGATCTTAGAGCAGAGTACCAAAACTTTTTCCCTAGACCGTCCAAATCTCGAGGGTGAGATTCCTTTTAAGGGGGGTAGGTTTTGTAACATCCTAAAAATTTTATTTTATTTATTTTATTCAATTTGGAATTTATTTGGAATTTTACGGATTTTATTAAAACTCTTTTCGCAACTCTCTGTTTTACAAAATGAATTTCTGCAGAAAATTTAAAAGCTTAAAAATTCCAAAAATAATTTTATTGGGTTACAAATATTTCAAAGTATTTTTTAGAAATTTTCCAAAATGTTTAGAGCCTTTTTGCTATTTTATCCCTAGAGCTTTTGTTCTCAGGTCTATCCAAATTCCACTAAAAGGAGGGGCCCACCTGCTACAGTATGCTTTCTACCTCCAGCACGCACGCATTAAAATCTCTCCCTCTCTTTCCTCCATTGGAGCACACTAGAAGCTTTGAAACTCCATCAAATCCACACTGAAACATCCCAAATAAATGTGTAATCAAGTCCTACTCGCACGTTCAACGTTCTAGGGTTAATTCCCCATTCAAAACCATCATGAATTGTTCTAATTTTCGCAAAAAACTTTATTCTGGCCATTATCGTTTCCTCCATGAATGCACCTTCTCCGGCCCTTCTCTCGCCCTATAAAAGGGAGCATCGGGAGCCTCTCCTTGTGGCCAATCCATTCCTCCACTTCCCGTAAGCTAGCTTGCTGTCGTTTCGCCGAAAATCGCAAAAATATGAGCTCTTGTCGCTGTATTTTTTTTCTGGTCGCCGCCGACTCCCGCCATCGTCTAGCCTCCCTCCGACCGCCGTCGGCGGTGCCGCCGCCGTCCGACCTCCCTCCGGCCACCGCCGGCGGTGCCTGCCGCGCCACCCTTCCCGATCTGCCGCACGGCGTGAGGCACCCCTGTCTCCTTTCTTTCTTTTTTTGTGCCATGCCCAGTTGCAGTGCTATCTGTTCTTCATGATGAATAGTATTAGCGAATGAACAGTACCCAAGCTACAGTATCATCTCTCTTTTTCTTTGATCTTGATCTTCAAGGAGACAGTTCTCCCTTGTTCAAGCTCTGATTCCAGTGATTCAAATTTTTAAATCCATATAAATTCAAGATCTATTTTCTAGTACTACTCTTTTTAATTTTTGAATTTTGTTTAAATTTGTTTTATTTATTTGTTCACGTTTCACATGTAGACGACGCAGTCGAAGCTCAAGTGAATCAACAATCAGAGGTAGATCCCGCAAGAGGCAATGAAGTCAAGTCTTTCTTGATCATGTTGATCCTAAATTTATAAAATGCTTATGTTGTTTTAAATTATGCATACTTACTTTTATGCAATGTACTTTAAATATAGTTTAAGGTATAGTTAAATTCCAAAATTTGTTATACCCTCATTGATATTGATCATGTCGAACCTTTGTCACCCTAGATGATAGTAGCTAATTTATCTAGTAATAACCAATAGTGTAGTATGAGACAGTAGAATTGCTTAGTCTAGCTTAAACGTTACGAAATTATGCCATTATGGGAATCATTTCAAACATTGTTTAAACTTATTTGTGAAGATGCGATAATTGGTATTGCTGCTGTTATTTAAATAAAATACAGTATAAATGGTCTAGACCGAGGCGGATGAATGTCTGGATGGGTTTGGATGCACGAGACCTTAAAAGTGAATGTGCGCCCTAGTCATGTAAGGACCGAAGTATGTGTTACTATGGACTGAGCACTACCGTACAACTACAAGTCTATATGGGTACAACCTGACTAATTAATTTGTGTGTCTCGATATTGACTTCGCCAGTCAATGGAATGTGGGTCTTGGATGGAGACAGGTTTTCCCCACATGGCGCAAGAGGGGGCTTCTGACTGAGTGGATGTAACCCTTCAGCGGTGAAACCTTAGCAGGCGAGGTTAGTAGCGGGTCTATACATTGTAAAGGCCTTGTCATGATCTCTCTATCGACACACCAAAGGAAGTGTGTTAATTGCATTGCAAAAAGAGTTGATCATGTCTTGTGGGTAAAGCTGTATACACTCTGCAGAGTTATAACTACTTAAGAAACCGTGCCCACGATCAAGGGCAGGCTGGTGAGGTACGCTTGTACATTGTAGATTTTATGGTTTTGGTTTTCAATAAAATGATGGTTTGGGAATCCGTGAGTGGATAGAAGTCTCGGGTTGAGGTTTGGCATCTGAAGCCAGTCAGGTGGTTGGAACCTATTTAGTTGTTATATTAAAATTAATTACTATTCAATTACATTTTTATTAAATGATGTTTTGTGAAATTACTATTGGTATTTAAAGTTAAACATTGCTTTATGCGAAAAGAGCCATGTTATGCCTTCAATTGATTAGCCTTGCATGTAGCTATCATGCATTTTGTCTCCAAGACTTGCGGAGTATATTTTGTGCTCACTTTTGCAACATTCCAACTTTCCACAGAGGAGTGTGCTGAAGCTGAAGGTGACTATGAGTTTTATGCTTGTGGTTATGATGAAGGCGATCCAGATTGCTAGGTCATGAACCCCAGTCGATTGCCTGTGGGCAAATGAATTGGCTTATTCTGCTGCTGTTATTTTGTTTCCATTGCATCTTGTTGAACTCAGGCCATGGTGCTATTTATTTGTAATAATTAACCATAAGGCTGATATTTTTTTAATATTATTTGACTCGTGATTTGGATATGTTGTCATCACTGTTTTCACTTTGTGTGCTAGCTTTTCTTGGACTAGCACAGATTATACATAGAGAGTTCGGATTTAGAAATCCGGTCTCGACACCCATCTTATGATCTTATCGGGTACCTAAACCCGAAAACCCATAAGTCTGAAATCCTACCCGTACTTGCCTTTATCAGGTTGGGTACCCACGGGTACCCAAATCCATGTGTAAAATTGCCATCCCTAGTGAATTGCCTGATTTCCTGAAAGAATTACAGGATGCATGCTTGGTTTTGGTGAGTATCACCTTATTTTTCATGCAGGTATGACCGCATGGAAATATGAATGGAGCCATGGGATTAAAAGAGATGACCTTGTCAAGCTTTTAAGTTGGCATTTGTCGAGGGTCCAAAGACATGTTTACAATGATAATCTAAACAAAAGCTACAACTGCCCAACACCAAGATAGATAAAAAAAACCAAATCGACACCAACCCTTTACATGCAATTTCGGACTCTCGGCCTCACTTATTCCACAAATTTAAGTTCCAATCATATATTTCAGTTGTAGAACAGCCGGTTCTTGCTAGCTGCTAGTATGTCACACGGAGCTGTTCATAAAATTTTGCCTTCCCTTTCCCCAACAAATTCTTAGTTAACAATCACATTATCTGTGTCATATGTAAAAAAGAACTCCAAATCAAACTGAACCCCACAATTTGTTTTCATGAATTGCTAGTCTTTACGAAGCCCATAGAATTGGCCACTATGCAGGCTACCAAAACATATTCCTGAAAAGCTTGAACTGAAATGAAAACAAAGAACATCATCAACAACTGTCAATACCATTCAAAATAGATCTTCGGTGAACTGATTTTTCACACTACAAAATAGACCTTTCGAGCCAGATTCATAGAACCAAAAAAAGAACAATGCCTAAAGCATTCTACAGAGTTGAACGAAGAACAGAAAAATTACAGATGCAAAGAGAAGAACAATATTTTAACTAAACCACCCAATCATAAAATCTTCAGCTCTAAACCAGCAGTAGACTAAATTCATGAACAACAATTCTAGAATGTACATGGGACCAAGATCTCATTTAAATTAATATCTATATAATTTCATAAGATGTTACAAAAGAGTACCCTCTCAATCAGATGATTGCTGGTAAGAGGGAAATTCTCCTTATTCAAGAACCCATAGCCCTTATATATACTCCGTGTGTATATATATACACACACTCCGTATATTAAACCATGCAACTTTCTCGGCCTTTCGTGCGTCCACGCCGATTTATGGGCGACGTGGCCTCGCGCCCTCACGCCACGTCGCGCACGCAGACGCCTGAGCGCTCGCCCGTGCGTATGACGGCCACCGCGTTGAGCCACGTCGCCCACATGGCTCAGCCGCTCGTCTAGCTCAAGTATTTTGCTGCGGTTGCTTTTAGCATCCGAGCGCGCAGTGCAGCGGTGAGGTCGCTCGCGTGAAGCCCCGCCACCTGCGTTTGATTCTTCCCCGCACGCACCTGGTCGTGATTTTCAACTTGTCAATGCGTGGCTCGCGTGGCATATCCTTCAGTTTTTTTGCTGACCGAGTCATCCACGCCACCGTCATCTGGACTCTTCCGCGTCGCAGCCTTCCTAAGACCTCCGCGAGGCGCGCCGTCTTCCCGACACCGCGGAGCCCTCAAGGCCCTCTTCCGTTTTCCCCGTCGCCATTGTGTCCACTTCGCCGTCTGAGGCCGTGCCATCGCTACGACTGTGTCTGGCCCTTTCGGAGCCTTCAAGACCACAATCGAGGACGAGGAGGCGCTCGCCTGCTTGCTCTCTCCCATTCGCCTTCGCCCATTTTCCCCAATCGCTCCGCCGCCCTGTGGAGCCTATCGAGTTCCCTCCCTCAGCCCCTTCCCTGCCTCAGCCGGCCCGGTGTCCCGATTTCGCTACTTGGTCTGCCTCCTCAGGTTTGTATCCGTGCTCTCGTCATTGCTCTTACTGCATTCGGCTCCTCCGGCCGCACTAGGCCTCGCTGCTCCGCTTCTCGTCGTCCGTGCGTGTGTTGCCGTTCTTGTGCCATAGCCCCTCCCGTTTCCCTCGCGAAAGCCGCTGTCCCACCGCATCGCGCTGTCACCCTCGCCTCCTCGGCCATCGCCGTCGACCTCCTGAGCCTTCCCCCTCCCACCGATAAACAGATCTGCCGCCAGCGCAGTGCCTAGGCGATACCGCTGCTCCATCCTCACTGCTCGCGGTGTCATTGTCCTCTCCTTTGCTGTGTTCGTTTTCTTTCCCCATTTGTTCTTGCAGTTCGATTGCCTCGATCCTCCAGTTCCCTAACCCGATCTGCCGCTCTGTCTTCGCGTCTACTGAGGATGTGGTCCTGCGCTGGCAGGTGCTGGCCATGGACATCCACCAGCACCTCGATGCTGACGGCTCCATGTCGCATCGCATTGATGCCGGCAGCTCCCTGTCCCACCGTATTGGCCCCAACTCCGCTATCTCCCGCCGCCACGCTAACTTTGCAGACTCCGTTGCCAAGCCTATAAGGCTCCGACCTCTGTCTTTCTGCTCCGCTTTTCATATGCTTCTATTTTCACCTGTTGCAACCTTGCGATGTGTTCTTGCATACAAAATACACCATTACAACCAACAAACTCATTTCGAGATGCGGACCTCAATGTTGGCAAGATGGATGTTGGAGAGTTGGTGATTTGGTTGTTCTTCTGTTGTTTGAGCTTCTGATGAAACTGAGATTCTCCTTCACAGTCACAATTGACCTTGTTAGTATGCTCACTATGCCTCTGAATTTTTACTCAACCTTTAAGCCTCTTCAATGTGAATTTAGAGGAGATGGAGTAGTAGGTATGGTGATGCGCTACGTTGCTACTGATAATTCCGACTTGTGTAGTCTTGAGTTTGAACTTTGTTCTTTATGCAGATCGCATTAGTAGTTTAGTGCGTCGTGTGCTCAGTATGTCTCTTAATTTTACTCATTATCTGAATTTACCCTGGAAGTTCATGTTATGTGCTCTTGGGTTCAGAAATTCAACCTTGCGATATGTTCTTACATACAAAATACACCCTTACAACCAAAAACTCGTTGCGAGATGCAGACCTCAATGTTGGCAAGATGGATGCTGGAGAGTTGGTGATTTGGTTGTTCTTCTGTTGTATGAGCTTCTAATGAAACTAAGATTCTGCTTCACACTCACAGTTGATATTGTTAGTATGCTTACTATGCCTCTGAATTTTTACTCAACCTTTGTAACATACTAAAATTTGGTCTAAATAATAAAATAATGTTATTTGAGCATTTTATGAATTTTTTGGAATTTATTATGCATTTTTTAATTATTCCTTTTACAAATATTATTTTATTTTGTGTAAATTTTAAATAAGTTTTTATAAAAAATATTTTATTTGGGTTCTAAAAGTCTCAAAATGTTTTTTGGAATTTTTCTAGAATTTTTATGATGTTTTTGCTATTTTATATGGCATTGTTTATTTTCTATAATTATTTTAAATAGAAAACCATGGTAAATATGTTATCAGTATTGGGCCGAAATTTTGGTAGCCCAGTTCGTGCCAGCCTAGTTGCTGCTATGGCCCAACCATGCGAACCCAAGATTTTGGATTCGTTCGATATTAGTTGTGTGGTTGCGATTAAATAAGATATGTGGAGTGAAGGATGGCCGTCGATTTTGGATGAGTGGCGCAGATTGAACCGTGCCCGAGTGCATCTCTACTGTTCGCTTCGCCACGTGTAAAGATGTGTGACTTCTTCCCCTGTCTGTCTCTGGGACGGACTCTGTGTCAAGCCGCCATACGCGTCATAGCTAGGGTTTCCCGAGTTGTGGCCGTCCTGGTCTTCTCCGCTAATAAAAGGGGAGCAGAAGATGCGTATTGGTCCGATTAATCTTAAACCTAGGGCGATTTGAGTTGAGGCATCGCCGTTTGCCTGCAATCGTGAGATTTTCGCAGTACCGTCGCCGAGGAAGAAGCCATTGTTTCGCTGCCCTCTCTGCGTCCTAGACCTCGCCGTTGGTTTCATCAGTTTCGCCTCGTTAAGGAGCAGCCCGTGCGCTCATCGCCGACGCCAAGATTCCGCTGGAATGCCGCGTCACCGTGAACCCTAGAACCACCGTCGTTCTTCGCCTCGCCGCCGACAAAGTAAGGCTGTAGGTTAGTAATGGGCTGTGTCATCAGATGCACGAAAATGAGCTCTTTCCAGTGGTGCCGTCCGTTCTCGCCGCCGACTACCCTGGGGCCGTGTGCGCCGCCGTCCCGTGTGGCCGAACACCGGGCTGACGCGTGGCTGCCATGTCACTTTCTCTGCTGACGTGGTGGTTGCGTGGATGCTGCGTTGGCGTTAAGTCAGCTGTTTCGCGGGGCCTGCTGTCAACGGGGTGATTGTCGAATATCTAAATATGGGGTACGTGTGCATGCCCAACTCGTACAGACCAAACCGTATATGCTCGAGAAAGCATATAAGGACTCCGGATATCATGAGCCCATTCGGTGGGATGTGATATACATGGAGAAGATTGTACCATATTGGGAAGAACTTAATATTCTTTCCATTATGAAGAAACCAACTCGAGTACGCCTGATACCTAAGGAACTTTGGATACGCTGTAGGATCAATGATAACCGACTAGAGGGGGGGTGAATAGGAGGTTTCTAAATTTTTTGACACTATTTAGAAATTACGAATGACACCAAGATATAGAGATACAAAATGCAAATTCACACTAAATTTCTCTAGAAAACACTTGAGATACTATGTTAAATTTAGTGTAGCAAATGTACTAGTGATCACAAAGACTATCAAGAATATGCTATGAATGAAATAGATTCTCAATAAAAAGGAATACCAATCACAAATAAATATGAGACAAGAATTTTAACCCCTGGTCTCGGAGACTTGCCGGTCTCCCCTACTCCACGTTGAGGTGACTTGAATCACTTCAAGCCGGCTCCACTCGCTCAAGCCTTCCTCGATCACTAAGGTAGTTATTCCCCGCTCCAGGTAGGCGAATTCCGGCCTTTACAACTTGCCGGGGCTTCTCACAATCTCCGTTGAGATGCTCACCGTGCACGATCGCCACCAAGCCGTCTAGGAGGCGGCAACCTCCAAGAGTAGTAAACCTTGACGCTTGCTTGAGGTCAAATATCGGTGTCTAAAGGCTCAAACACGAAATGCAATACTCAATCTTGCTTCTCACCATCACAAATGGAAATTGAATGCACAAAGAGTGGAGAACACTTGCTAGAGCTCAAATATCATCAATGAAGACCAAGAGAGCCTCTAGAATGCAGGTGGGGAGGTATTTATAGCCTCCACCAAACTTTCTAGCTGTTGGAGCTCGAAATGGGCAAAAGTCTGTTTTTTCGGTGGTACCACCCATGTAGGACCGGTAGCACCGGGCTCCATTTCAATGGCTAGAACAGTGCATTTTATGCACTTGCCAGAGACCGTTACTCAGGGTCCGGTGCTACCGCCCAACTAGGGCTGGTAGCACTGGGCCCCTTTTCATTTTCCTTCTTCAAAAAAGATCTCTCTGGAATTTAAGCACCGGGCTGAGGACCGGTGCTACCGTTGGTCCGGTAGCACCGGGCTACCAAAACCCCAAAAATCATACCCCTATGTAATTTTCACACCGGCATAATGTCCAGTGCTACCGAAGGTCCGGTAGCACTGGGCTACCATAGGTGGTAGCACCGGGATATTAAAAACGGCCAAAAAGCCCTTCTCCGAAATTTCCACACCGGGTTAATATCCAGTGCTACCGATAGTCCGGTAGCACCAGGTTACCATAGGCGGTAGCACCGGGCTACCAAAAACCAGAAAAGAGCTTCTCTGGAATTTTTACACCGCCTCTCGGGCGATGCTACACAAGACCGGTAGCACCGTCACGCCATGGCTGTAGCATCGGATTTCCAGAGATTTGATTAGTTTTAACAAGATTTTCTATTTAGGAACTTATATATCATCAAGCAACCATTGAATATGAATTTTGAGCCTTTGAACCCTAAGTGACATCAAGATAAGTGTCAAAATCCCTCTTTATAGTACGGCCCTAATTCTAGCAAACCGATCTTTCTTCCAAACTCCAAGGTTGACACAAGACTAAAAAAAAGAAACCTTATAATTATACCTTTTCACGATCTTGACGTATTTTATCTTCCCTTTGTACTTTCCTTGGTGTTTCCATGGTCACCGAACCTGGGATTAACCTACTTTCAATATTCTCAAGGAAAGTGTTAGTCCATTGACCAAGGTTGTCATTAATTTTCAAAACCAAAACAACATGGGTGCCTAGATGCTTTCATACGCGGGGAAGGTCACGCGTCGAAAGACTTTCTATCCGCTACAATATGTGATTCCAAGATGACTACGACTCGGATAGGGGCAAGGACACCTTTACTATAAAAGGCCGGGGGTATGCGCCCTCGAGGGAGAAGGCCAGAAGATTTCCGTGTGCCAGGCATCTCATAATCGCATAGCCAAGCATTGCTTTAGCCTAGGGTTCATATTCTTTGTACTTAGGCTTGAGCATCCCGATCTGTACTTAAGATTCAATATACAAGCATCCACCAAACATGAAGTAGGGTTTTACTCCCCTGCGAGGCCCAAACCTATTTACATCGTGTGTCATCGACTCTGTGCTTAACTCTGCTCCACGAAGGTACCCAATACATAAAGTTTATCATCGATTTCTGACCCTTTGACAGTTGGTGCACCAGGTAGGGGCCTTCAGCTGTTTTTTGTATATTAAAAGTATGTCTTCAACACGCGCGAGCAACGTTTTTCTGGGCAACTGCCCATGTGATGGGCTCCACTTGGTCGCGACCATCGACCAGGACCCTACGATCGGATCAGAGATCGCCTTTGGGACCATGCTATACCGATGGGGGCCTGACAAGCGCCTGCTACATGTTGGATTCATCGAATCGCATCCTCATAATCCTTGCCGAGAGGTGGGATTCATCGACTTCGATCCAGCAGAGCCGAATGTCCTTATGTACGTTGACACCGAAAGCGAAAGCGAAGGCGACGCCCGTACCGGCTAGAGCAGCAGCCGAACAGACCGGTGCGTCTTCGCGACAGGAACCAACGATGGTGACAATGCTGAAGGTTCCCATGATCGAAACCCCAGAGCAAACGCCACGGGAGGCCAGCCGCCTTAGGATCCCATCGCGGTAACGGCTATACACGCTTTGGCACCCGATACCACGGGTCACCATCGTGATCTGGAGGCAGTGGCCGGGGCTGAAATCATGGCCAAGCTAACAAGGCAGCTCGATCTCGAAGATCCAACGTCACCTCGCCCGTGGGTGCCGACTCGAGGCGAGAAGCCACTCAACAAAGATGGCGGAACGAAGGCCCGGCCGTACAGCGAGAACATCTAGCCAGAGCCATAATGGCGATATCTTCAACACCGCTGAAGCAAATGTCCAATGCGCTCACATGCTGCTGAAATCCCTTCCGCCACTAGATCCGGGCAACCCGATGACTCCAGTATTTGATCAAATGAATACGTTGCTCGATGCAGCACAAGTTCAGACCGCTCGAGTAATCAACTCGGGGCTTGGGCTCCCTAGCCAGCAGGGTGCTAGAAGCCGACAGTCAGAACAATCTTATCGCCATCGAGTTGATGGGTCGACGACAGCTAGCTCCAACCAGCGAGCTTCCATGACCGCTCGCTCCAACCCTCGCCAAGGGCTCCCCATAGATCTTAGAGAACGTATCCCATATGATCGGAGAGACCTGCACGAGGTCCTATGAGGTCGGCGGGAGGAGCGTGATAGGGAAAACCTCGAGCGATAGGACAACGGGTCCCTGCATGCGAGGGGCCGAGTTCCTGGTCGCCACATCCAACGAGATGACTCTCCGCCCCCGTAGGGATGCTCTCCTGTGCAGTGCAGGCTCATCCCTCAATGAGGTCTACAGCAGGTGGATTTTGATGAAGGATGCAGGGCCTTCACTCCCGAGCTACGGGTGGTTCGATGGCCTGACAAGTTCAAGCCCAGCCCGGTAGATAAATACTCGGGCAAAATCAATCCTGTCGAATGGCTGCAGATCTACACTACGGTCATAAGGGCAGCTGGAGGGAATGAGAAGGTGATGGTCAATTACCTCCTCACCACGCTCTTGCGCGGCGAGATCTTGGTTGCTCAACCTCCCGCCCCGTTCGATACCTCTTGGGCGGAGTTGCGGGCCCAGTTCATTGCCAACTTCCAAGGCACGTATGAACGCCCCGGGAAGCGAAGGGACCTACATTGAATAGTGCAGAGGCCGGGAGAGTCACTTTGGGGTTCATTCGGTACTTCAGCGACAAGCACAACTCGATCCCCGACATCTCAGATGAGGCCATCATCGTCACCTTCGAAAACGACATAAAGGACAGAGACCTGAAAGGAAAGTTGGCCACCCGCAAGATCTGGACAGTTACAGAGTTGTTCGAGTTGGCTGACAAATATGCCATATGTGCTGAAGCTCTAGACCCCTTAATGACCCCAGGACGAGTAAAGACAAGCCCGAATCGTCCAAGCAGGGGTCGAAGAAGAATAAGAGGCGTGGGGAGAAGCGTAAAGGTGACTCCACCATAGCCGCGTTTGAGAGATGCAAGGTGCGCAACACCGGAGACAACAAGGGACGAAGTCGAAAGGGTGGTAAGTACTGCCCGGTCCATCATTCGGACAAGCACGACTTCGACGAGTGCTAGGTGATCAACAGGAAACTCCAAGAGAAGCTCAAGACCGCCCTTGCCGAGCGCGGGGTGGAGATGCCCAAGGAGGATCCTCAGGACGATGAGCCCGAGTACCGAGGGGCCGATCACTACTTGGCACACATCTTCGGAGGATCTGCCACGTATGAGTCCAAGCGGCAATACAAGTCAGTTGAAAGGGAGGTCAACCTGGCCATGCCAGCTCTCTCCAAACACCTCAAGTGGTCAGAGGTGCCGATAACCTTCGATCAAACGGATCATCCATCCGCAGTCCTCCACTCGGGCCGATAACTGATGGTGGTCGAGCCCACCATCATCAACATTAAGGTCGCTCGAACCTTGATCAATGGCGGGAGCTCGTTAAACCTCATCTTTGCGAAAACACTAAAGAATATGGGAATTCCTCAGACTGAGATCAAGGCTGGGGCCGAGCCATTCCACGGCATCACGCCGCATTCCTCGTTGGTGCCCCTAGGCCAGATCCAGTTGCCAGTCATGTTCAGCATGCCAGAAAACTTCTATACTGAGAAGATCCTCTTCGACGTGGCGGATTTCGAGACTGCCTACAACGTGATCTTAGGACACCCGACGTTGGCCAAGTTCAAGGCGGTGGTACACTACGTGTACCAAACTATCAAGATGCCGGCACCAAGAGGGGTCCTCACCATCAAGGGGAATCAGTGCACCGCTGTCAGGTACGACAAGAAGAGTTTGGAGATGGTCGAGGTCTTGAAGGATCTGCGTCCGTCGTTGGTGGCGAGGCGCCCAAGTGCCAAAAGTCCAAGGAAACTGGTAAAGGTCGGGACGACGATGGCGAGGCAGGCAAAAGGACCGAGGAAGACGTCAAGACGGTGCCCTTGGATCCATCGAAACCCTCCAAGAAGGTCAAGGTAGGCACCGGCCTCGACCCCAAATAGGAACTCGAGCTCGTCGCCTTTATTCGGGCAAACCGTGACATGTTTGCATGGCAACTGTTCGACATGCTTGGAGTCCCTAGAGAGGTGATCAAGCATCGATTAGCTGTGGAACCAAGCGCCAGTCCTGTGGTGCAAAAGCAGTGTAGATTTGCAGAAGACAGGAAGCAAGCCATCCAAGAAGAGGTCGGCAAACTCCTGAAGGCTGGCTTCATTCGGGAGGTTCAACACCCTACGTGGCTGGCGAACCCCGTCCTTGTTAAGAAGTCTAACAGCAAGTGGAGGATGTGCGTCGACTACACAGACCTCAACAAAGCTTGTCCAAAGGACCCTTTTCCTCTCCCCCGCATCGACCAAATAGTGGACTCCACAGCGAGCTGTGAATTGTTATGTCTTCTAGACGCCTACTCGGGGTATCACCAGATTAGCATGTCTACGGAAGAAGAGGAAAAAACTACTTTTACCACTCCGTTCGGAGTATTTTGTTATGTCAATATGCTTTTTGGTTTGAAATGTGCTGGAGCTACATATCAACGTTGCATTCAAAATTGCTTGAAGGCCCAAATCGGGCGCAATGTCGAAGTGTACGTCGATGATATAGTAGTAAAGTCAAAGCTGGGAGCGCTTTGATCAACGACCTCGAGGAAACATTCGACAACCTTAGGAAGTATCGGATGATGCTTAACCCCGAGAAGTGCACATTCGGCGTTCCGTTTGGAAAACTTCTTGGCTTCCTGGTGTCTAGTCGTGGCATCGAGGCCAACTCGCCCAAAATTGAGGCCATCAATCAGATGCGTTCTTCGCAGAAGTTAAGAGATGTACAGAAGCTCACAGGATGTATCGCAGCCCACAACCGATTCATCTCGCGGATGGGTGAGCGAGGACTACCTTTCTTCAAGCTACTCAAAAAGCAAGATGTCTTCGAGTGGCCCCAAGAAGTAGATGAAGCCTTTCAAGATCTGAAAAGGTATCTATTGTCTCCATCTGTCCTGATTTCACCTAACGAAAAAGAAGAGCTTTTCTTGTACATTGCAGCTACCCCTCAAGTGGTGAGCACTGTCCTGGTAACCGAATGGGGATTTCCTGTAGAAAAAGGCAAAAGTCCATAGGCCGGTGTACTACATGAGCAAAGTCTTGCACAACACTAAGCTGAGATATCTTTAGGTGCAAAAGATGCTCTACACCGTCCTAATGACTTCTAGAAAGCTGCGACACTACTTCCAGGCCCATAAGATTATAGTCATGATGACGTACCTGCTCAAGGAGGTCATACGCAATCTTGAGGCGACAAGGCGGATCGTGTAGTGTGCAGTCGAACTCAACGAGTTCAAGGTTGATTTCGCGCCTCGGACCAGCATCAAGACGGGAGTCTTGGTAGATTTCATCGCAGAGTGGACGAATGTCGAAGAAAAGGAGCACTGGGTGGTCGATGATCATTGGTTTATGTTCTTCGATGGTTCGCTCACGCTCCAGGGCTCGGGGGCTGGCATCGTTCTCAAACCCCCGACAGGTATGGAGCTTAAATGTGTCATTCAGCTCGATTTCCATACTTCAAATAATGTTGCAGAATACGAGGGACTGGTCAATGGGCTCCGTATAGCAGCATCAGTTGGGATCAAATGATTACTCGTGAAAAGGGAATCACAGCTAGTCGTGAACCAAGTGCAGAAGGAGTACCAGTGCTCAGACTGCAACATGGCGGCGTACCTAAGCGAGGTCCGCAAGTTAGAGCACAAGTTTGAAGGGCTCGAGGTGAAGCACATCAGGCGATGTGATAACCATGCCGCCGACGAACTTGCTAGGCTCGCTTCATCCCACTCGCCAGTGCCCATAGGAGTCTTCGTCAAGAAACTCCTCAAACCCTCCGTCTCTCTCGTACGAGAAGCGGATGCTGCCGAACTCGACTAGCAGCCTGGTCGAGTCAACGAGGCAGAACATGCAGATACGGAAGCTGCATTATTCGAACACGAGCCAACTTGGATGACTCCATTCCAGGCATATCTCGAGGGTCAAGAGGTCCCTAACGATGATGCAATAGCCGAGAAAATTGCGTGTAAGTCCAAACTATACACTTTGGTAGACAGCAAACTCTATCGGAAAGGGGGTACCGGAATCTTGATGAAGTGCATCGCTCAGGAAGAGGGCAATAAAATATTACTCGATGTTCATGGAGGCTTCTGCGGCAATCACGCGTCCTATCGCACCCTAGTTGGAAAGATTTTCGACAAGGGTTCTATTGGCCAACTGCCCTCCAGTACGCTTGTGAGCTAGTAAAAAAGTGCGAGAATTTTGAGTTTTACGGTAAACAAACAACCCGACCAGCCCAAGCACTGCAAACTATTCCTCTGTCTTGGCCTTTTGCAGTCTGCGGCTTGGACATCTTGGGATCGTTCCCAAGAGCCCAAGGAGGTTACAAGTTCCTGTTCGTGGCAATCGACATGTTCACTAAGTGGATCGAGGCCGAACCGGTCAGGAGCATCACCTTAGAAGCGGCTAAGAAGTTTATGAGGAGCATCGTTACTCGATTTGACATCCCTAATCGGGTGATCACTGACAACAGCAGCCAGTTCAAGAGCAATGCTTTCACAGTCTTTTGCGAAGAATTGGGTATCAAACTCTGTTTCGCCTCCGTTGCTCATCCTCAGAGTAATGGTCAGGTCGAACGTGCCAATGGTATAATCTTGCAGGAGATCAAGACCCACGTGTTCGATAGGCTCAAGGCTTATTCGACTCGATGGGTAAGAGAGCTCTCCTCGGTGCTATGGGCTATTCGAACATCGACCAATCGAGCCACTGGTGAAACACCATTTTTCTTAGTCTACGGAGCCGAAGCAGTGCTTCCGACTGATATAACATTTAAATCACCTTGTGTGGACAACTACTCGAAGGAGCACCAGGAGCAGAGAAGAACAGACGACGTAAACTTACTCGAAGAGTATCGGGATCGAGTATCCATTCAAGCGGCTAGGTATCAGCAAGCCTTAAGAAGATATCATAGCCAACGAGTCTGGGACAGAGTGCTCACCGTCAGGGACCTAGTACTACGAAAGGTTCAGAAGCAAGACAACCGTAATAAGCTTTCTCCTAAGTGGGAAGGTCCCTATGTGGTGGTCGAAGCAACTCGGCCAGGATCGGTGCGGTTATCGACGTCGGAAGGCGCGATACTCGACAACTCATGGAATATCGATAAGTTGCGAAAATTTTACACATAAAAGATTTTGCATCGCACCCAAAATTTAGGTAAGTATGACTCCATTAATATTCAACTAACAAAAGTTATTATATTACATCTTAGGCAGGTATCCTACTACTACTTGCCCTCGAAGGCGTCGTGCCGCCTTCTTTGCTCACTCAGAGGCTGGCAGCTGATGGTCCCCGGGATAGGCCTACGCCCATGGTATGGGCCGAGCGAGGCGGGGAAGACATGGCCACTCGTCGACAGAGCAGGCAGCCTCTCTATCGTCAAAAGCCTCCTAGCACCAGAAGCACTTGGAGTACGAGCAAGGGCTAGGTACCCACCGGATAGACCAGTAGATGGTAAAGGCTACCCCAGCCTTGGCCCAGACCCCTAAGGGCCGTGATGGTTTGGAGGGTGAGCAACGGACGGGCTGGTGAAGCTGTTTTGAGCTTCACCCCCGGTGTAGGCGGCCTCACTTTCTTCCCCTTGTGCTCTGGCGGCGGCGTCTGCTCTCGCAAGGAAAGGAGAAGTGGCTTCATCTTCTTTGACGATGATGCGCAGCGTGCTGGCGACCTCCTCCTCCTCCTCTAGCCACACCTCCTTCTCGATAGCCTTCCAGTCGATCTCGTCTTCCTCATCAGAGGAGATGATGATCCTCTCTGGAGAAACTACCGCTAACGGTGTTGGGAGAGGTGACTCTCCGAGGATAATCATGGACAGGGGAGAAGGTGAAGGGGAGGCCATGATTGCGTTTGAAGGTCTAAAGTACTATGAATGGAAGACAAGAATGAAGTTAGTTTGTGACAAGAGACTAGGAGCCCCACCTATATATATAGCCCAGGGAACAAGTTGCATTAAAGTCGCAATCCGCTAAGATTCGCATCGTTTCCAATCCATGAGGCATATATTGCGCTCTCACATACGTGCAGAAACTGAGGAAATGCTTACTATCGTCATTAACCAGATGACGTACTGCGTGGAAGCCGAAGGGACACGAAGGTTGCAATAGTACCCAACTGTTGAAATGGATATTTTTACTCTGACCATTCCCAATGTACGGGCAGAAGCGGATATAGTCGATGCACAAGCTCAACTCCTTACTCGATGACGCATCATCGACTAAGGAGTCCAGAGCTACGTCGCGTATTTTTTGATGTATGTACTTAACTCTCCCCTCGATGTATTCATCAAGCGGAGAGTCGGAGGTTACATCGTTTGATCTTTTTACCTGGCTCCACTCTCGGGTCGATACACTTATCAAATAAGAGTTTCAGAGTGCCAGTGGGTATCTGTGATGCTAATGCCTCATTTCTTTCGCACGGTCCAACAATCAGGCAGAAAAATCCGAAGGCTACATTGAGATGTTGTGCTTGCATCATCCTACTCCCTACTTGATGACATATCAATGAGTAAGGAGTCGGGGGCTACAGGTAACCCAGTACCTTGCTTTATTTTCTTGGTCGATGCTGTTATCGAGTGAGGCTTTGTAGGTACAACCTTTTTCTCTTCTTAGTCCCTTTTTACATGTGATTTTTTTTGCACGCATTTACTCGATCACGTACTTAGAACGTTAGTGAATGAAAACCAAAAGATGGCCATGCCTGAATCCGACTTCGAGCAATTCTATCCTGCGCGCACCCGAGCACCAGATTGTTAGACATCTAATGCTCGGCGGACGGAGGGAGATGAATCCTCTAGTTAATTCTACATGTGTTACTCAGCAAGTTTATGTTCACTACAAGGTCTAAGCAGCAGGATTGATAAAGAAATGCAAAAGCCGCGTAGTTTTGTACTTGTATAGTGTTCATATTGTATGCAACCCCTTCGAGCAACTGCTCGGGGGCTAAGCTATCTAATGAGCATTTTTCCAAGCCTTATATGTATATAATATCGGGCACATGTTTCAGGTTTGAAGATATTTGTTTAAGTTCTAAATCAGATTTGCACCTAATCGAGCTACTCTATTTTCAAGGAAATAGAAGGTAGCTCAATAGGCAGGCAGATTGGTTAAGTACAATCAATGAAAGATCAGTTTGTACATTTACATGTTCAAGCAAAAGGATCCACGGAAGTGTTGCCGTTGTCAAGCGATAGTTCTAAGTCATCCACGAACCTTTTGGCAAGACTTTCAAAGGACTCAATGTAGTTGGCGGCCTTGCTCACATCGCCCACGAGTCCTTCATCAAGTACAGAGAAGTCCAAGTCCGGATGATGACTCCTCACCATGCCGAGCATGTGAGAAGTCGCAAGGCGGGCCGAGGTGTTCATATGTTCGAGTGTTTTCGACCGCAGAGTAGCCAGTGTTGCATCTGTTGCAGTCTTTTCGACCTCAATTTTCTTTTTATTTGCCTTCGCCTTGTCTCGACCAGTTTCAGCTTCAGCCAGTGCATTTTTGGTAGCGGCCTTCTCAGCCTTCAATTTCTCGGCCTTAGCTTCGAAAGCCTTCAACTTGTCCCTGAACGCCTCTATCTCGGTATCCTTCATTTTAACTATTTGATTTTGAGAAGCAGTGAGGCACTCGACTCGCTATTGGGTTTGCTCACCGAAGGTTTGGGCCTCAAGTATGATGTCGGCCGCACGCTATGATTTGAAACCAAGAAATGCCGAAAACAGAGTAATGAGAAGGCTGGAAGGTAGAGTTAGGTGGTTTGTGTTCACATACCTGGAGCTGAGGTCTCAGCATGGACCAATACACCAGAGGTGCCGAAGAAGCTAGAGGATCGTGGACGATCACCCTTGCTGTCTGGCTGGTATGTTCGGAAAGATCCTTCGGGCCAAGAGCAGCGGCCGTGTTAGCCGTGCCGAAGGATGATGATGCTGTCCAGCCGCTGTACTAGTGGCACTGCTGAGCGCACTCTTTGCAAAAAAGGCTTACTCGATCTAAGCATTTCTGACGAACAAAAAGAAAAGGTTGGCAAGGGGAGAGTGAGACTCACCTCGCCATACGAAGTTTAACGTGCACTTTTCCCGGTGAACCCTGTTTAACTTCGGCAGTTGTTTTCTTGGGCAAAATCACCTGCGGGGAACACAACGCTGGCGGGACAGTAGCTGGTGGAGATTCCCATCGAGGAGACGCCTGTGGAGGAGTCATCGTCCTTCCCGCTTCAACCTTCAAGATAGCCCGCTGATCATCCAGCATATGTTAGATTATTGCAGAAAAAATCTCGTAACAACCAAGAGCGCGGTTGAAGGTCACCTAATCGAACGGCCCCAGCGCCACAGTCCGAGGTCGATTGGTCGATCGATGTGTATCAGAGACATCAACCTTCTGTCTTGGGCAGGGTCGACCGCCTCCTGCTCCAGGGCCTATTCGTCCTCGCTCAGTGGGACGTTGTGAGGAGGACCTACCTCGGGGGCTACAAGGCTTAAAATTTGGTCATCGCTCTCGGCCGGTTCAATGTCCTCCAAGTCGATCGCCTCTTCAGGTGTTTCTTTCCTACTGTCGAACGTGGGTTCCTGATGACATGCAACATCGAAGGTGAATAACGGGTGTTCAGAACGACGAGATGTAGAACACGAATGGCCACTCACCTCTGGTTGAGGGTTGACGAGGGAATACGCCTCGATGCTGCAACCCCCCGTTTCTGAGCCCTAGAATATCTTGCTCAAGCGAGAGGAGATTTCCATGTTCGACAGATCTGATGTTTGACCAAAAAACCCGTCATTTGTTGATGAAGGTAAGGGAATAAAAAAAGGACTTACCTCCAGAGTTGTCCCTTGTGGCGTCTTCGACCCTGGAATAATCCTAGGCCAGGTGATCCCGGCCTTTCAGTGGACTCATCGACGCGTGATGAAGTCCCTGGCGACGTGCCACCTGGTCAGACCGACATTCCTCAGCTCCTCGATCTTTCAAAATTAATGAGAGGATCGAGTGGTCGCAAGAGGGGCTTTCGCCCAGAGGTCAATCGGGGAGAGGAAGAGTGGCCGATAGCCCAAGAATTCACGGTGTCTGTGGAGGTGATATAAAACCACCTTTTCTTCCAGTCGGACTGCCAAGAAGAAGTGACAGGGACAGGAATATAAGAGTTCGACATGCTACTGCAGAGGTGGAAGCCGGCACCCCCAACAGCTTCGTTCTTTGTCGCCCTCTTCAGACTATAGAAGTGGTGGAATACGTTGAGGCTAGGGCTAATCCCTAGGTACGCCTCGCATAGGTGAACAAACACACTGAGAATTGTGATCGAATTGGGGCTTAGGTCAAAAGCTGAATCTGATAAAAGTCAAGGACTTGTCGGAGGAATTGAGAAGGGGAAAGTCGAGCCCATAACAGAAAAAAGCCTCGAATACAACCGTCTCATCTTCATTCTCATGAGTGGGGAACAGTTCACCTTGCGATTGCCTACAATGGAGGAACTCCCACGGAGGGACAAAGCCGTCTTTTTCTAGCTCCACAAGATGCTTCACCATCATCATCGATTTTTGCCACACTCTATTGAAGGCTCCAGCGTCGATGGCCGCTTCGTCGCCACGACTAGATGTCGGAGTCACATCGGGTTTCTTCTCCAATGGAAGGTCCTTGCCACCGGATGGGATTTGGATTCCATTGTAGCAGGAGGAGAACTAGGTTTGTGCAAATATGGTGTCGCTAGGGCTCGAGAAGGGCTACATAATTTTCGAGGGAAAGGCTAGATGTAGCGAAAATGTGATGGTAACTGTTCTAAGCTCGGGAGATTTATACGCCAATACCTTTCTTCTCGTGCAACGGCTCATTCTCTTTGTCCTGGCACCTCGAGCGACGAGAAAGGCGGAATGATGATACTGCATCCATGCTGACAACCGCAGACGGTGACAATAAATGCTCCACTGCCCAATGTTTAGATCTTTTGAAATTGCTCAAACTCTATTCAGAATTGAGTCGATGAGTCGACATCGAGTAACCATGGCTATCCTAAGAACTCGAAGTGGGCTGACGGCTGGGCGCTCGACCCAGCGTGTCCCTACTCGATGACTTAGCGATTCCCAATCTACTCGACTTGTTCGACAGCAAGCCTGCGAAGCGATACCCAACCAAGCTGAGGCTCGATGGTAATCGTCCAAAAGCTTGAATGGACTCTCCGCTGAGTAGAGTTCGGGGGCTACTGTCGAATATCTAAATATGGGGTACGTGTGCATGCCCAACTCGTAAAGACCAAACCGTATATGCTCGGGAAAGCATATAAAGACTCCGGATATCACAGGCCCCAATTCGGTGGGATGTGATACACATGGAGAAGATAGTACCATATTGGGAAGGACTCGATATTCTTTCCGTTATGAAGAAACCAACTCGAGTATGCCTGATATCTAAGGAAGTTTGGATACGTGGGGAAGGTCAGGCGTCGAAAGACTTTCTATCCGCTACAATATGGGGTTCCAAGATGACTACGACTCGGATAGGGGCAAGGACACCTCTACTATAAAAGGCCTGGGGTATGCGCCCTCGAGGGAGAAGGCCAGAAGATTTCGGAGCACCAGGCATCTCATAGTCGCATAGCCAAGCATTGCTTTAGCCTAGGGTTCATATTCTTTGTACTTAGGCTTGAGCATCCTAATCTGTACTTAAGATTTCAATATACAAGCATCCACCATACAGGAAGAAGGGTTTTACTCCCCCACGAGGCTCGAACCAGTCTACATCGTGTGTCATCGACCCTATGCTTAAGTTTGCTGCACGAAGGTACCCGAAACATAAAGTTTATTGTCGATTGCTGACCCTTCGACAGTGATCATGTAGACCCGGTTCACCGAGTTCTGGCCATAGCCCGTGGATCTGGTCCGTGGACTCAGTCCATACACCAGGGACACATGTCGGCCTGTGAATGGATCGGGTCAGGGCTGACATCAGCGTGACACATTAAATAGAATTTCCCATATAAAAATAATTTGATTAAATCGGTATTTTCTAATTTTCCGATTTTTACAATTTTTGAATCTTTCGAGAGCCTATTCTCCCTCATACGAGCTTCGATTGAGGTGATTCAAGTTTATAAAAAAATTTAAAATTGAGATCTATTTAATGGTGAATTTTATTCGATTTTTGCTCTCTGTTTTGGTATTTATTTGGCTTTCTCTCTCATTTCGCGTAGACGTTGAATTGTGTGAAGCGTCCGAGGAGGAATTGTCGACTCAAGACCAAGGTCCAGAGCAAGAATAAGGGCTTTTCTAAGGCAAGTTGTGCTTTGATCATGTTCAACCTAGTTTATGAAAACTGCTATATTGATTTACATTATTGCATGCTATTTTATGTGTACAATTGTTTTCAATTAAATTGGGACTTAGCTATTATACCAAATTGATCTATACCCTACCTTGTTATTTGTACGTCATGATTTATTTGTCACCCTAGAATGGCTCATTATTAGTTGGTTAATATTAGCAATCAACATGGGTTGGTTAGACCGTGTTTAGTATGCTTAGCCATGCCACGTATAGTATATGTCTTTTGGAATATCAAAAGTGAATCTTGACTAATGGAATATGGAACATGTTTATGAAAGGTGTGTCGGGTGCTGTCACACAATGATGTTGAGTTGTAGTGACGTATGCCACAAAACGATGGTGACTTGTTGATAGCACGTGGTGCATGGTAATCAACTGTGGTGGTAAATAATTTAGATTGGGGCAAGTGGTAGTGTGCCAAGGTGGGCCAGGAATGGCAGCTGGTTTGTGGAAGTCTTGCCCTAGTCATCTTAAGGACTTAACCTTGCATGCCTTTGAAATGAGTTAACCTTGCAAACACATGATCTGGAATGGGATGGACCTAACTAAGTAGGATTACCGATATCTTCATATATGATTCCTCAGGTGGATAATCACACAGAAGCGTGCATACATGGAAGTGTGGTTATAGCGGAGGATGTGGCGTTACACACCAATCTAACGGTATGTCAGTCCTATCCTTCTCCTCTGCTGAGGGAAGGTGTAGTGTATGGCTTACCGGGAGGGTCAATGTTAGGATTAAGGTTTCCGGAAGATTTTGTCATGACCACTTGCCTTTGTGGTGTATGGTTATGTTGTGTGGGGAAAGTTCATAACCTCTGCAGAGTGTAAATCTATTCGGATAGCCGTGCTCGCGGTATTGAGCAATGCTCGGGGATTACAGTTAAGGGTTAGATTTTATAAAATGAAATCTTGGATGGGAAGGATTGATGCTGTTGAAAGTTGGAACTTGACTTGGATTGGATAAACTGGTTTACCTGAAATGCTGAAATTACTATTTACTATTATTTGTTTTATTGTCTTTACAATCTACTTATTGTATTTGTTCATAAAAGTTGTTTTACTGCAAAATAGCCATGTTCGCCATTCTTTTGGAATAAGCCTTGCATATAGTTATGTTAGAATTGCATTCTGTGCACAACTTGTTAAGTGCTTAAAGTACTCACCCTTGCCAACAACAATATCACCAGTGAGGAGTCTACACCAGCTTTGGAGGAGGTGTTCGAGGAGGAGAGGAATATTTAGGGGCGAGCCTTATCAGTTTCCTGTGGTATACTGAAGGGTTTATCTACATTTTCTTTCCACTGCAGTTTAACTTGTTATTCAGTGTAGCTTTGCGAGGCATAGTCATGCAAGTTGACCTTAAGGTTATTCAACGAGTATTATTTAATATATGATGTCTTATTATATGTTTTTGCTGTGTATGATTGTAATATTCATTTATGTTGAGCTTGTGTGCACTAGCGTGATCCTGGACTAGTGCAGTATACACAGAGGGTCTGAATTTGCATATTCGGGTCCCGATAGAGGTGGCATCAGAGCCATACTAACTATAGATCTTGGCCCTATGTTGGGACCCGGATTTGCAAATCCGAAACCCTCTGTGTATACTGCACTAGTCCAGGATCACGCTAGTGCACACAGTGGAAACATAGATGAAATATTATTCTATACAACGAATTAACTAAGAAGAAGCAAATTATTATTGAATAAAGCAAATGACCTTATGGTCAATGTTTACACCATTATGCATTAAGTCTTAAGAAACAAATACTATTGCAGCGGAAAAGATAACTTGAACCATTCGACATGCCACAGGCAATCGTCTGGGGAACGCCTTCCTAATCCACGTAGTCTTCATAGAATTCTTCCTCATGATATTCATTATCTCCTTCAGCAACTGATCAACAAGGGCATAAAGCCGTGAGTACAAAGGTACTCAGCAAGCCGTAGGGAAATGATGCAATATATTTATGCACGGCTTGACAAGGATGGCTATATAGTTCATTTGCAGAAAGCAACAGCTTGAATTGAAATACAATAAATAGATTGAAAGCATATTTATGAAAAGATAATAAATAATCATAGATCAATGATAGACAACAGAACGACGGTGAACTCCCGCTCACATCCCAACAATTCCACATGCCACACTTTACTGAAACACTCTATACCCGTGTGAAATTCCCTGCTTTGTCCATGACCATGACGCAGCTATTCGAATAGTTTTACACTGCAGAGGTTGTACAACTTTACCCACAAGACATGAACATCTCTTTGTGCAAACGTTACTAACACACTTCCTTTGGTGTGTCGCAGAGATATCATGATAGAGCCTTTACAATGCAATCGCCTAAACTCAGTGACGCCCGCTAAGGTTTCGCCATTAGGGCCCCTCTTGCGCCTTGCGAATCTACCCGTCCATCCCGAACCCACACCACCAATTGGCAGTACTCAAGGCTAGACATTGCAAATTAATCAGCTAAGCCTGTCCCATTCCAGACATGTGGTAGTACGGTTAGGCCCAGTTCAATGGCGCACAAGATTAAGTCCTTAAGTTGTCTCAGGCAAGACATCCACATCCCAATGTGCTAGAAAGCACCGCCTTTACTTCACGATCACATGCCCAAGGGAAAACAATTCGTTCAACCAAGACCAATGGCAAACCCCGCCATGGTACAACAAATTTTACAACAGTGGCTAACGGCCACCATTCAAAATCTCATTAAGTCAATATTAACATTATTCACATGTGACAAGAATCCCAACGTATATGTAAGCGTGTCTAAGCATAGCTACGATAACCCAATGTTGGTATAATGATTATGTCCAACAAGTAATGTCCCAACCAAGGTTTAACAATGGATACATGGCATACAACCAATCAAGGTGGCATAATGTCAACTAGGTATACATCTACTCCCATTAAATAAACATTGATACGTAAATAGCATGCAAGTGTATAAAATAAATTACTTTGCAAACATAGGATCAATATGATCAAAGGATTACGACTTGCCTTGCTGATCTAGTGCTGAATCTTGGTCTTCGAAGTCTTCGTTCGCTCCCTCGGAATTAGCGTCTACCGGAAAAGAAGCAACGAAACCAATTAAATACAAAACAGAGACTCAAACCAGCTCAAAACTGAAAATAAATGGCTCTGGAAGATAGATCTTGATTTTAAAAAAATTTAGAAACTTGAATCGCCTCAATCGGAGTTCGTATGAGCGAGAACGGGCCTCCGAAAGATTAAATTCACAGAAAATACAGAAAATCAGAAAATCAGAATTTCTTGATTTATTTTTATACGGAAAAAGGATTTATTGTGCAATCGCCGACGTCATCGGGTTCACGGTGAACTGGGTCCACGGCACGACGGTTGTCCACCATGCACCTGGCTCACGGCCATGATGTCAGCGCTTGCGTCGGCGAGGGCTGAGGTGGCGGTGACACGCGCAGACACGCGTGGCGGCCGACGCGGCGGGTGATGCGGCGACACGCGCGCGCGCATCCAACCGCGACGCAAGATCCAACGGCAGAGGAGCCAAGGCACGGAGAGCGGTGACGCGGCGAATCCGGACACCCATCAAGATCGAACGGTCAAGAACGTCGACGGGGACCGACGGCGAGCAGCGGCGCACGGGGCTTACCGGAGGCGAGGAAGAAGGTGCGGCGAACGGCGCACGGCGATGGATCGGGCCGGGGACAAGGCGGACCGGGAAGAGGGCGATGCGACGAGTCCAGGCGAGCAAGCTGCAACGGCGGAGGGGGACCGGCGGCGGCGATTGGGGCGGCGGAAGAGCTCGGGCAAGGCGAGGAACTCCGGCGAGCTCGCGCGAAGAACCGGCGACGTCTCGGGCGGCGAGACAGAGGGCAAAAGGGGCGGCGCGTGAAGGGGATTCTCGGGCAGCGTGCGGCGGCTTAAATAGGGGCCTCGACGGCCGTGTCCGACACGGACTCCAAGGGCGGCGGCGGACGCGGTTTCGACGCGGCGGCGGCTAGGGTTAGGGCACGCGGGCGCGGCGACGTGGCGCAATCGCAGCCACACGCGCGTCGCGCATCGGACGGCCGTGGCGTCTTGTGGCCGGGCTGGCCGCGAGGAAAATCGGGCCGGGCGAAGGGGCCGAAAACCGGCCGGAGCAGATTCGGCCCGAGGGGCTTTTTGAAATAAAAATTCATTTTCCGATTTAAGAAAAATCCATAAATTCAAATAAAAGCGAATAAATTAGAATAAATAGCAAATAAATTCAGAAAAATCCCCAAAAATACAGAAAAATCTTTAGTTTGATGAATTGTTTAGTCAAATTAAATCCTTTCATTTAAGGAAAATTCAAATTAAGCTGGAATTAATTCAAAAAATGCCAATGTTTTATTTTTGAATTCAAACATTCCAAAACTCAAATTTTTGGGATGTTACAAACCTCCCCCCCTTAAATGGAATCTCGACCCCGAGATTCAGGCTGGCTAGGGAATAGGTGGGGAAACTCGAACTTTAGATCCTCTTCTCGCTCCCATGTTGCTTCCTCTTCTGAATGGTGGCTCCACTGGAGCTTGCAAAAACGGATGATCTTGCTTCTCGTGATACGCTCTGCTATATCCAAAATTTTCACTCGTTGCTCCTTGTAGGTAAGATCCTCTTGCGGATCAATGGCTTCCAATGGCATCTGTTCCTCCGCACACGCAGACATTTCTTCAATCTGCGATACATGGAACACATCATGAATTCGCAAAAGATCGAGGCAATTCTAACTTGTAGGCAACCTCGCCTCTTCGTTCCAAGATTTTGAACGGTCCCACATATCTATGGGCAAGCTTTCCTTTTACTTGAAATCTCTTAACTCCTTTGAGAGGGGTGACTCTGAGGTAAACATAATCATTGGGCTCGAACTCAAATCTCTGCGATGATTATCTGCATAACTCTTTTGTCTGCTTTGAGCTATCTTCAATCTGTCTCGAATTAATTGGACTTGCTCTTCGGCTTCTTGCAGTATGGCAGGACCAAACAGTTGTCTTTGTCCTGACACCTTCCAGTTGAGAGGAGTTCTGCACTTTCTTCCATATAAGGCTTCAAAAGGCGACATTTGCAAACTGGCTTGATAACTATTGTTGTACGAAAACTCTGCATAGGTCAAACACTTGTCCCACTTGGCACCATAAGTTAAGGCACAAGCCCTTAACATATCCTCAAGAATCTGATTCACACGCTCAGTCTGTCCATCGGTTTGAGGGTGATAGGCAGTACTGAATCTGAGATGAGTTCCCATGGCTTCATGCAGACTTTGCCAAAAACGAGAGGTAAACTGGGTTCCTCTATCAGACACTATCTTCTTAGGCACTCCGTGAAGACTAACAATCCTTGACATATATAATTCTGCTAATTTATCTCCTGCATAGGTAGTCTTAACTGGAATGAAGTGAGCTACCTTAGTCAATCGATCCACTATTACCCAGATCGAGTCATAACCTACTTGGGTCTTAGGAAATCCGGTAATGAAATCCATACCAATTTCTTCCCACTTCCATTCGAATCTTCAATGGTCGCAGCAATCCTGCTGGCCTTTGATGCTCGCCTTGACCTTCCGCGGACATCACAAAGTGCAACATACTCTGCAATCTCACGCTTCATGCTAGGCCACCAATACCTTTCCTTGAGGTCTTGATACATCTTGGTACTTCCAGGATGAATGGAGTATAAAGTCTCATGCGCTTCCTTGAGAATCAACTCCTTAAGCTCTTTCTGATCTGGTACGCAAATACGCTTCTCATACCAAATAGTACCTTGTTCATCTTCAGAGAAACCTGGGGCTTTTCCTTTCTTCATATTGCTCTTAATCTCCTTGATATCGGCATCATCTACCTGTGCTTCTCGAATCTGATCTTCCAACGTAGGGCGTACTTCCAAAGTAGCTAAATACCCTTCCTGAACCAATTCCAAACTAAGCTTCTGAAATTCCTTATAAAGGGCTGGCTGACTTTCCTTAATCATCAGAGTATTGCAGTAGCTCTTTCTACTCAAAGCATCGGCTACGACATTGGCCTTGCCTGGATGATAATGAATCCCAATGTCATAGTCCTTAATCAATTCCAACCATCTTCTTTGTCTCATATTGAGGTCAGCTTGGGTAAAGATATACTTCAAACTCTTGTGATCAGTGTAAACTTCACAACGATTACCAATGAGATAGTGACGCCAAATCTTTAAAACATGCACTACGGCTGCTAATTCCAAATCATGGGTAGGATAGTTGACTTCATGTGGCTTTAGTTGTCGCGAAGCATACGCTACAACCTTCTTATCTTGCATTAGCACACAACCGAGTCCTTGTCGGGATGCATCACGAATATCTCAAAATCCTTCCTATTATCCGCGGAATAAGCATTGGGCGCTTGTCAAACACTTCTTTAATTCTTGAAAACTTTGCTCACACTGGTGTCCAAACAAATTTCTTCTCTTTCTTCAAGAGTTGAGTGAGCGGTCTAGCTTTTCTAGAAAACCCTTCTATGAAACGGCGATAATATCCCGCCATTCCAAGAAAACTTCAATTTGGGGTACCGCCTTGGGTGACTCCCAACTTAGCACATCTCGTACCTTACTGTGGTCAACAATGACTCCTTCACGATATGACATGCCCTAGGAAAGCAACTTCTTTCATCCGTAACTCACATTTATGAACTTTGCATAAAGTCGATTCTCTCTTAGCTTCGTTAAAATTTGGCGCAAGTGATCCTCATGTTCTTCCTCACTTTTGGAGTAGATTAAAATGTCATCAATGAAAACAACAACAAACTTATCCAAATATTCCATGAATACCTTATTCATCAAGGTCATGAAGTAGGCAGGGGCATTAGTCAATCCAAAAGACATCACGGTATACTCATACTGTCCATACCGAGTAACAAAAGCTGTTTTGGGTATATCCTCTTGACGAATCTTCAATCGGTGATATCTCGATCTCAGATCAATCTTTGAGAACACTCCGGCTCCTTGAAGTTGGTCAAACAAATCATCGATTCTTGGCAGAGGGTACTTATTCTTGATGGTGACCTCATTAAGTGAGCTGTAATCTACACACATTCTCTGAGTTCCATCTTTCTTTTCAACTAGAAGAACTGGCGCTCCCCATGGCGAAGAACTTGGTCGAACAAAACCTTGGTCTTGTAGCTCTTTGATCTGTCTCTTTACTTCAGCTAACTCATTAGGAGGCATCCTATAAGGTCTCTTGGAAATGGGTGGTGTTCCAGGAACTAGTTCTATCAAGAACTCTATATCTCGATCCGGTGGCATCCCAGGCAACTCATCCTAAACACATCAGAAATTACCGCGATTGGCACATCATCCAAACTTATTCCTTTGGCACTACAAACTTTAATCCTTCTGATCGATCCAAGCGGCTTGAACTTTTAACTTGGATCCATCTGGACTAGTTAAGGTGATCTCTCTATTCCCACAATCCAAAACTGCTTGGTTCTTGGAGAGCCAATCCATTCCTAGGATCACATCTAGGGACTTGGTGTCTAGGACAATAAGATTGGCTAGAAATTCTACCCCTCCAATTAATATCTTAACTTCGGGGCAGCCTTGGTTCGTACTCAAATCAGAAACAGGAGATTGCACTAATAAAACGGTCTTAAGAGGCATTGTCTTTAATTGATGATTTGCAGCAAAACTCCGAGAAACAAACGAATGCGTAGCTCCAGAATCAAACAAAACCATGGCAGATGCTGAGTTGACTAGGAGCTTACCTAGTATGACGTCTGGTGCAGACTGGGCGTCCTCGGTGGTGACGTGATTCACGCGGCCTCTTCCAGCAGGCGGCGGAGTCCTGGTGGCTTGGTTGGGAGTCTGGGGCACTCCACGTCCTGCTCCTGGGGCTGGGGTCTTGGCTGGCGTAGATCCCAAATTGAAGCGGACTGGCGTCACAACTTGCTTTCTGGGGCAATTGTTGGCATAGTGACCGAGTTCATGACAGTTGAAACAGTGACTCTGCACTGGATTCTTGTTCCTCCGAGGTGGATTCTTTGTTGGTGCCGAGGTTGCGATTGCCTGGAGGAGTCGGGCGAGGTCTTTGGTTCGTGGGTCCTCGATGCATTCGGAGGAGTGAAGCGAGCAGTCGTTGAGCATTTGTTCGACTCTCTGTGGTGACTCGATGGGCTCCATGTCGCATCATCTTTCTCTTACGGATTCTTCCAACCCCGACGAGATTCCTCAATAAGCATAGCTTTATCTACAAGGTGTCTTGAAAATCTGCATAGTCATTGCCAATGACTTGCACCTTTAGTCCCGGATTGAGTCCACGCTTGAACTTCTTCCGCGAGCATCATCGTAGCTACATCCTCCGGAGCGTAGCGAGCGAGTTGAGTGAACTTATTGAGGTATTCACTCACCGACATCCCTTCTTGCTTAAGCTCGAAACTCATTCTTATTCATCTCCATCTTTCCATCAGAATATGAGAGTGGCGAAAGCAATGGAAAACTCGCCCAAGTGATAGTCCGAGGGTCATCATGGGCAAGATCAGTAGTTCTCCCACCATTCGTTGCAGTGTTCTCCGGTGATGAGCGCATAGAGAACCTTCTCTCGATTGGTGCACTGGCAATTTCAGCTTCTTCTCAATGGAGCGGATCCAATCATCGGCGTCCAATGGTTCTGAAGAGTTGGAGAAAGTTGGCGGACGAGTCCTCATAAATTCTGCTAGCTTGGACTGGAGACGAGCTTGAGAAGGTGCAGTAGCAGCTTGGTTTTGCTGGTTCAACAGATTGGCTAGGGAAACTGCAGTCTGGTTCTGCTGATTCATCATGTTGTTCATGTTCTGCATCATTGTATTCATTAGCTGAGTCTGAGCTGCCAGAAAATGTCCCATGTTCTCGTCTATCACTGCTGGCGGTGGCGGTGGTGCATTGGGGTTGGAGTTGGTGTTGGCACTGGCACTGGCATTGGCATCCACGGGTGAACTGCGACCGGCTCCAGAACGAGTGTCAACCATCTAAGATGCAGCACAAGGGTTGATAGGTAAGAGGGAAAAGCAGTAGACAAGTGGTAAGATCATCTAGGGGAGAAGGTAATACCCAGGGACAAAAGGATACAACCGAAAGGCTTCAAATTAAGGAGGCAAATAAAGCTTTTTTTCAATTAAAGGTATGGTTGTAACACCGTGCTTGGGGCAAGTGTACAACATACCAGACACTCAAGCAAATAAAATCTTAGTATACGCGGACTAAACGTAACTAAACTGAAAAGGGGAAAAACATGCTCAAACATCACTGAGCCCAAAACTATCTTATATGGTAGTCTTCTCGGCAAACTCTGGACAGCTAGATCATCAACTTCCTCGATTTGATTCCTTGCAGAAAACTCGAGGCTTTGAGAAGTTTCATGAGATAAGATCAATTTAAAACTCAAATCAAGGTTTCAGCAAAGGAGAGGAATAAGAACCTAAGAATAAGACGAGAGGAGACGAAAACTATTAAGTACCAATTTTGTTGGTTTGATTTAGAAAATAATTTTGAAGACCATGCTAACTAGGATAGCGACCTACAGTCGATATGGCTCTGATACCATCTCTGTCGGGACCCGAATTTGCAAATCCGAAACCCTCTTTGTATACTGCACTAGTCCAGGATCACGCTAGTGCACACAGTGGAAACATAGATGAAATATCATTCCATACAACGAATTAACTAAGAAGAAGCAAATTATTATTGAATAAAGCAAACGACCTTATGGTCAATGTTTACACCATTATGCATTAAGGCTTAAGAAACAAATACTATTGCAGCGGAAAAGATAACTTGAACCATTCGACATGCCACATGCAATCGTCTGGGGAACGCCTTCCTAATCCACGTAGTCTTCATAGAATTCTTCCTCATGATATTCATTATCTCCTTCAGCAACTGATCAACAAGGGCATAAAGCCGTGAGTACAAAGGTACTCAGCAAGCCGTAGGGAAATGATGCAATATATTTATGCACGGCTTGACAAGGATGGCTATATAGTTCATTTGCAGAAAGCAACAGCTTGAATTGAAATACAATAAATAGATTGAAAGCATATTTATGAAAAGATAATAAATAACTGGTAGATCAATGATAGACAACAAAACAACAGTGAACTCCCCCGTTCACATCCCAACAATTCCACATCCCACACTTTACGAAACACTCTATACCCCGTGTGAAATTCCCGGGCATTGTCCATGACCGCCGACGCAGCTATTCGAATAGTTTTACACTCTGCAGAGGTTGTACAACTTTACCCACAAGACATGAACATCTCTTTGTGCAAACGTTACTAACACACTTCCTTTGGTGTGTCGCAGAGATATCATGATAGAGCCTTTACAATGCACTGTCTAAACTCGGTACTGCCCGCTAAGGTTTCGCCCATTAGGGCCCCCTCTTGCGCCTTGCGAATCTACCCGTCCATCCCGGAACCCACACCACCAATTGGCAGTACTCAAGGCTAGACATTGCAAATTAATCAGCTAAGCCTGTCCCATTCCAGACATGTGGTAGTACGGTTAGGCCCAGTTCAATGGCGCACAAGATTAAGTCCTTAAGTTGTCTCCGGCAAGACATCCACATCCCAATATGCTAGAAAGCACCCCCTTTACTTCACGATCACATGCCCAAGGGAAAACAATTCGTTCAACCAAGACCAATGGCAAACCCCGCCATGGTACAATAAATTTTACAACAGTGGCTAACGGCCACCATTCAAAATCTCATTAAGTCAATATTAACATTATTCACATGTGACAAGAATCCCAACGTATATGTAAGCGTGTCTAAGCATAGCTACGATAACCCAATGTTGGTATAATGATTATGTCCAACAAGTAATGTCCCAACCAAGGTTTAACAATGGATACATGGCATACAACCAATCAAGGTGGCATAATGTCAACTAGGTATACATCTACTCCCATTAAATAAACATTGATACGTAAATAGCATGCAAGTGTATAAAATAAATTACTTTGCAAACATAGGATCAATATGATCAAAGGATTACAACTTGCCTTGCTGATCTAGTGCTGAATCTTGGTCTTCGAAGTCTTCGTTCGCTCCCTCGGAATTAGCGTCTACCGGAAAAGAAGCAACGAAACCAATTAAATACAAAACAGAGACTCAAACCAGCTCAAAACTGAAAATAAATGGCTCTGGAAGAGAGATCTTGATTTTAGAAAAATTTAGAAACTTGAATCGCCTCAATCGGAGTTCGTATGAGCGAGAACGGGCCTCCGAAAGATTAAATTCAGAGAAAATACAGAAAATCAGAAAATCAGAATTTTTGGATTTATTTTTATACGGAAAAAGGATTTATTGCGCAATCGCTGACGTCATCGGGTTCACGGTGAACTGGGTCCACGGCACGACGGTTGTCCACCATGCACCTGGCTCACGGCCGTGACGCGCTGCTTGCGCTTCGAGGGCCGAGGTGGTCTGGCGACACGGCGCACTGCGTGGCGGCCGACGCGCGGTGATGCGGGGGTACACGCGGCGCGCATCCAACCGCGACGCAAGATCCGACGGCAGAGGAGCCAAGGCACGGGAGACGGTGACGCGGCGAAATCCGGGACACCCATCGAAGATCGGACGGTCAAGAACGTCGACGGGGACCGACGACGAGCAGCGGCGCACGGGGCTTACCGGAGGCGAGGAAGAAGGTGCGGCGAACGGCGCATAGCGATGGATCGGGCCGGGGACAAGGCGGACCGGGAAGAGGGCGATGCGACGAGTCTAGGCGAGCAAGTTGCAACGGCGGAGGGGGACCAGCGGCGGCGATTGGGGCGGCGGAAGAGCTCGGGCAAGGCGAGGAACTCCGGCGAGCTCGCGCGAAGAACCGGCGACGTCTCGGGCGGCGAGACAGAGGGCAAAAGGGGCGGCGCGTGAAGGGGATTCTCGGGCAGCGTGCGGCGACTTAAATAGGGGCCTCGAGGGCCGTATCCGACATGGACTCCAAGGGCGGCGGCGGTCGCGGTTTCGACGCGGCGGCGGCTAGGGTTAGGGCACGCGGGCGCGGTGACGTGGCGCAATCGCAGCCACACACGCTGTCAAGATCGGACGGCCGCCGATTGTGTGGTCGGCTGGGCCGCGAGGGAAAATCAATCGGGCGAAGCGGCCGAAAACCGGCCGAGAGCGATTCAGCCCGAGGGCTTTTTGAAATAAAAATTCATTTTCCGATTTAAGAAAAATCCAGAAATTCAAATAAAAGCGAATAAATTCAAATAAATAGCAAATAAATTCAGAAAAATCCCCAAAAATACAAAAAAATTCCTTAGAGCATAGTAATCCCAACTAAAACAGAAAATCTTTAGTTTGATGAATAGTTTAGTCAAATTAAATCCTTTCATTTAAGGAAAATTCAAATTAAGCTGGAATTAATTCAAAAAATTCCAATGTTTTATTTTTGAATTCAAACATTCCAAAACTCAAATTTTTGGGATGTTACACCCTAGATAGTCTGGTTGTCTTTATAGGACCTTCAAAATTATTTTTCTAAAGGAAAGATTTAACTTGAAAGAAAAATAAGTTCACGACCTATCCCATTCTTCTATTCTTTCCTCCTGCTGAAATTATTTTTGTTTTCCTTGCTGGCATGTTGAAAATCTTACCCGAGTTATCTTTAGTAGATGACAAAGTTCCACACATAAGTATTTTGTGACCACTGTCAACCCTGAAGATCTTGAAGAAAGGAATCGTCAAGCTTAAGGAGTGGATCGAAAAGGTTTCCAAAGCTAGAAGAGCCAATGCTTGTAGTAGCCAGTTGGGACTCATGTGTGGGAGTCACGTTTGCTTAAGATAGAAGTGTTGCCCATTTAGGCGGTAGCATTGTGTGTTAGGTTGCATTGGTTCTTTCATGATTGCTGAGTATGCAGTATGTGTTGCAGAGCTTTTAGGCTTATGTAAGCAACCATACCAAGTTAATAATATTTATTGCATAAGTTGTTGGGTTAAACTTATCTCCCCTGCATTAAGATTCTTGCGTCTTAGCTATGCTATTTCCCTCTCCCCTAACCCCTTTGAAGCTATCAAGCAGATGGTGCAAACTCGTAGGAACAAAAGAGCCAGCAGAAGTGGAAGCCGATTCAATAACAATCCCAATGATGAAGCTATTCCTCAACAGTCGTCGTCAGTTTATATGCAGAACGTGGGAGTTTTTCTCGTAGCTCAGACTCAGCTGATGCAGACCAGGATGCAGCAGATGCAGAATATGACAACTCAAGCTGCCGTCAACAATGCAGCTCAAGCCAATAATGAATCTCGATATATTTCCAAGTTGTTAGATTTTATGAGGACACATCCGCCAACATTCTCTGGAAATGTCAGCCTTATAGGAGCAGATGATTAGCTCAGAACTATAGAGAAGAAGTTGTGAATAACCTAATGTGAAGGAAGTGAGAAGCTGTTGTATGCTTCACATTAGTTGGAAGGAAATGCTGTTGATTGTTGGGAGAATTACTGTGCTACCCATAAAGCCCCACAAGAGATTACATGGGAGGAGTTTACTACTGCTTTTCGTCGATATCACGTCCCTGAAGGAATGATGGAGTTGAAGAAAGAGGAATTCAGATCACTTAAGCAAGGAAGCCAGTTAGTGGCGGAATATTTGAATAAGTTTACACAGCTTGCAAGCTATGCTCCTAAAGATGTTATGACAGATAAAGCGAGACAGTCTTGCTTCATGAAGGGATGGAACGCTGATTTGCAAGTGAGTTTGATTATCCATAATTTTCCCGATTTGGAAGAGTTAGTCAACAAGGCCATAATCCTGGAAGGCAAGCTTATGGAATTCAGTGAGGAAAGCAAGCGCAAGATGACTCAACAAGGAGGACGTCCAAATCAGATAAAGTTGAGACTGATTCCTCAGCAGTTCGAAAAGTTTCAGCCACAGGTTGCAACCATACCATCATCTCCTGCACTGTGTTCATCTAATCAGAATTTCGAGACACCTGCTCAAGTAATCTATGTGCCGAAAAGAAATCAACAGACTTCAATTAAGCATTGTTACCGTTGTCAGAAGCCAGGACACTTTACCAATAACTATCCCAAGAAAGGAGGTATTACAACTGTTGGTTCTAGTCTTGCCAAGACACCTGCACCTGGAGTGAACCGTGGATCAAATCTAGCTGGGGCTATGCCTCGAGCAACAATAAGAGGTCATGTTAACCAAGTTACGGCTAATGGAGCTTAGAAAGCATCGGACGTTGTACTGGGAAAGTTCCTGGTTAACTCAGTACCTGCAATGGTTTTGTTTGATTCAGGAGCCTCACATTCCTTTGTTTCTCAGATTTTTGCTGAAGAACATGGGTTGGATGTTATGCATCTTATGTATATGTTATTAATGCAATCCCCTGGATCGGAACTCATGTCTAACCTGGGATGCTCTGGATTTAAGTTGCTGATTGATGGAATAGAGTGTCAAGCAGATCTTGTTGTGTTTTAAGTACCCAGACCCTAGATGTTATTCTTGGAATGGATTGGTTGTCTAAGAATAAGGCTATTTTGGATTGTGGTTGAAGAGTTGTGTCAGTTGAAAACCCTAAGGGAGAAAAAGTGGAGTTTCAAGCGACTACTGTTCGTGATGGTCAACTGATGATTAACAGTGTTAAAGCTATTAGCTTGGAGGAAGTGCCAGTTGTCAGAGAATTTCCAGATGTTTGTTTCAAGGATTGGTCGGGTATGTCGCCAGATCGGGATATTGAGTTTGTTATTGAATTAGTGCCTAGAACAGCAGCAATAGCAAAGAAACCGTATCGGTTGCCATCAGATGAGTTAGTTGAGATGAAGAAACAGATCAATGAGTTGCTCGAGAAAGGTTTCATTCGACCTAGTTCTTCGCCATAGGGAACACATATTCTCTTCGTCAAAAAGAAGGATAGAAGTTTGAGGATATGTATTGATTATCGTGCACTTAATGAAGTGACGATAAAGAATAAGTATCCACTACCCAGGATCGATGATTTGTTTGATCAGTTAAGAGGAGTTGGAGTTTTCTCAAAGATAGATCTTCGATTAGGATATCATCAATTGAAGATTCGTGCTGAGGATGTTCCTAAGACTGCGTTTTCTGCGCGATATGGAGATTATGAATTCTCCGTCATGTCTTTTGGATTGACTAATGCTCTTGCATATTTCATGAACATGATGAATAAAGTTTTCATGGAATATTTGGATAAGTTTTTTGTGGTGTTCATTGATGACACTTTGGTTTACTCCAAGTCTGAAGCAAAGCATGCCGAATATTTGAGATTAGTCCTTGGAAAGCTGCGAGAGCAACAACTATATGCTAAGTTGAGCAAGTGTGATTTCTGGAAAGAGAAAGTTGAATTCCTTGGATATGTGATGACTACTAAAGGAGTTGTTGTTGACCCAAGCAAAGTGGAAGCAGTGTTACATTGGGAGCCCCCAAAGTCTATTACTTAGATTCGAAGTTTTCTGGGAAAGGCGGGATATTATCGTCGATTCATAGAAGGATTTTCAACGATTGTTAGACCTCTTACGTAGTTGTTGAAAAAGGAGAAGAAGTTTGCATGGACGCTAGATTGTGAAAAGAGTTTTCAGGAATTGAAGAAGTGTTTGACGACAGCACCAGTGTTAGTGTTGCCAGATGTTTAGAACAGTTTCGATATATATTGTGATGCTTCTAGACAGGGACTGGGATGCGTATTGATGCAGGATGAAAAGGTTGTTGCATATGCGTCTAGGCAATTAAGGCCACATGAAGAGAATTATCCAACACATGATTTGGAGTTAGCTACCGTAGTGCATGCTTTCAAAATATGGCGTCATTATCTCATTGGTAATAGATGTGAGATATAAACGGACCATGAGAGTCTAAAGTATGTATTCACTCAGTCGGATCTCAATATGAGACAAAGGAGATGGTTGGAGTTGATCAAAGATTATAATATGGGAATTCACTATCACTCTGGAAAAGCTAAAGTAGTAGCTGATGCTTTGAGTCATAAGGGCCACATTGCCAATATGCTAGTTCATGAGGATCAGTCCGAATTATGCAAGGAGCTACAGAAATTGAAATTAGAAGTTGTCCCAAAAGGATTTTTAGCTACCTTAGAAGTAAAGCCAACCTTAGAAGATCAAATCAGAAAAGATCAAAAAGTTGAGATGAAGGCTTAGCCAAAGATTTCACTTTGGATGATGAAGGTACTATGTGGTATAAAGGTCGAATTTGTGTACCGAATAAGAGGGGCTTAAGTAGTTGATTCTTGAGGAAGCTCATGATTCCAAATATTCAATTCATTCCGGAAGTGCTAAGATGTATCAAGATCTTAAGGAAAGGTTTTGGTGGCATAACATGAAACGTGAAGTAGCTGAGCACGTTGCTTTTTGTGATGTGTTCCAGAGAGTAAAGGCCATGCATAAGGGACCTGCTGGATTGTTACAACCATTGAAAATTCCTGAATGGAAGTGGGAGAAAATCGGTATGGACTCTATTACTAGTTTGCCTAGAACCCAGAGAGGTTATGATTCCATATGGGTCATTGTTGATCGTTTGACCAAAGTTGCTCCCTTCATTCCAGTGAAGACTACTTATTCGGGAGATCGCTTGGCAGAGCTATATATGTCAAGGATTGTGTGTTTGCATGGAGTGCCTAAGAAGATTGTGTCAGATAGAGGTACCCAATTTACCTCAAGGTTTGGAATAAATTGCATGAAGCTATGGGAACCCGTTTGAATTTTAGTACATCATATCATCCGCACACAGATGGTCAGACAGAGAGAGTTAATCAAATTCTAGAAGATATGTTGAGAGCTTGTGCTTTAGCTTATGCTACTTCGTGGGACAAATGTTTGCTGTATGCAGAATTTGGCTATAACAACAATTATCAGGCAAGTTTGCAACTGTCGCCATTTGAGGCTTTATATGTTCATTCTTGTCTTACTTCGTTGAATTGGAATAAGATAGGCGAGCGTCTAGTGTTTGGGCCTGATATTCTCAAAGAAGCGCAAGAGCAAATTGCTATGATCAGAGAATGGTTGAAAGTAGCAAAGTCAAGACAGAAAAGTTACGCTGATAATCGCCGTCGAGAGTTGAGCTTTGAGCTAGATGATTTTGTGTATCTCAGAGTTACCCCCTGTTAAAGGTGTCAAAAGGTTTCACGCTAAAGGAAAGCTTGCGCCAAGATATATGGGTCCGTTCAAGATTTTGAGCCGTCAAGGAGAAGTTGCTTATCAGTTGGAATTGCTGCAGTCATTGGCAGGAGTACATGATGTGTTCCATGTGTCTAAGCTTAAGAAGTGCCTTAGAGTGCCAATAGAGCAAACACCGTTAGAAGCGATTGAACTACAAGAAGATTTGACCTACAAAGAGCAACCGATCAGAATTTTGGATGTGATGGAGCGCAAGACCAGGAACAAGTCAACCTGCTTCTGCAGAGTGCAGTGGAGTAACCATTCAGAAAGTGAAGCTACCTGGCAGCGTGAAGAAGATCTGAAGTCAGAATTTCCAAATCTATTCTCTAATTAGCCCTGAATCTCAAGGTCGAGATTCTGTTAAGGGGGGTGGTTTGTAACATCCTAAAATTTGGTTTAAATAATAAAATAATGTTATTTGCGTATTTTGTGATTTTTTTTGAATTTTTAGTGTTTCAGAATTTATTATGCATTTTTATAAATATTATTTTATTTTGTGGAAATTTTAAATAAATTTTTATAAAAAAATATTTTATTTGGGTTCCAAAAGTCTCGAAATGTTTTCTGGAATTTTTCTAGGATTTTTATGATGTTTTTGCTATTTTATATGGCATTGTTTATTTTTTATAATTATTTTAAATAGAAAACCATGGTGAATATGTTATTAGTATTGGGCCGAAATTTTGGTAGCCCAGTGTGTGCCAGCCTAGTTGCCACTATGGCCAGACCATGCGAACCCTAGATTTTGGATCGTTCGATCTTAGTTGTGCGGTTGTGATTAAATAAGATATGTGGAGTGAAGTATGGCCGTCGATTTTGTATGAGCGGCGCAGATTCAATCGTGCCCGAGTGCATCTCTACCATTCACTTCGCCACGTGTAAGGATGTGTGACTTCTTCCCCGAGCCATCTCTAGGATGGACTCTTTGTCGAGCCGCCGTACGCGTCATGGCTAGTGTTTCCTGAGTCGTGGCTGTCCTGGTCTTCTCTGCTAATAAAAGGGGAGCAGAAGATGCGTATTGGTCCGATTAATCTTAAACCTAGGGCAATTTGAGTTGAGGCATCGCCGTTTGCCCACAATTGTGAGATTTTCGCAGTACTGCCGCTGAGGAAGAAGGCATTGTTTCGTCGCCCTCTCTACGTCCTAGACCTCGTCGTCGGTTTCATCAGTTTCGCCTCGTCAAGGAGCAGCACGTGCATTTGTCGCCGATGCCAAGATTCTACTGGAACGCCGCGTCATCGGGAACCCTAGAACCACCATCGTTCTTCGCCTCGCCACCGACGAAGTAAGGTTGTAGGTAAGTAATGGACCGTGTCATCACATGCGCGAAGATGAGCTCTATCCAGTGGTGCCGTCCGTTCTCGCCGTCGACGACCCTGGGGCCGTGTGCGCCGCAGTACCGCGTGGCCAAACACCAGGCTAATGCGTGGCTACCATGTCACTTTCTCTGCTGACGTGGTGGTTGCGTGGATGCTGCATTGGTGTTAAGTCAGCTGTTGCGTGGGGCCCGCTGTCAGCGGGGTGATCATGTAGACCCGGTTCACCGAGTTCTGGCCATAGCCCTTGGATCTGGTCCGTGGACTCAGTCCATATACCAGGGACACGTGTTGGCCTGTGAATGGATCGAGTCTGGGCCGATGTTAGTGTGACACACTAAATAGAGTTTCCCGTATAAAAATAATTTGATTAATTCGGTATTTTCTAATTTTCAGATTTTTATGATTTTTGAATCTTTCGAGAGCATGTTCTCTCTCATACAATCTCCGATTGAGGTGATTCAAATTTATAAAAAAAATTAAAATTGAGATCTATTTAATGGTGAATTTTATTTGATTTTTGGACATTTTTTGCTCTCTATTTTGGTGTTTATTTGGCTCTCTCTCTCTCGTTTCGAGTAGACGTTGAATTGTGTGAAGCGTCCGAGGAGGAATCGTCGACTCAAGACCAAGGTCTAGAGCAAGAATAAGGGCTTTTCTAAGGCAAGTTGTGATTTAATCATGTTCAACCCAGTTTACGAAAACTGCTATATTGATTTACATTATTGCATGCTATTTTACGTGTACAATTGTTTTCAATTAAATTGGGACTTAGCTATTATACCAAATTGATCTATACCCTACATTATCATTTGTATGTCATAATTTATTTTTCACCCTAGAATGGTTCATTATTAGTTGGTTAATATTAGCAATCAACATGGGTTGGTTAGACCGTGTTTAGTATGCTAAGCCACGCCACATACAATACATGTCTTTTGGAACATCGAAAGTGAATCTTGACTAATGGAATATGGAACAGGTTTATGAAAGGTGTGTCGGGTGCTGTCACACAATGATGTTGAGTTGTAGTGACGTATGTCACAAAACGATGTTGACTTGTTGATAGCACGTGGGGCATGGTAATCAACTGGGGTGGTAAATAATTTAGATTGGGACAAGTGGTAAGGGGCAGTGTGCCATGGTGGGCCAGATATGGCAGATGGTTTGTGAAAGTCTTGCCCTAGTCATCTTAAGGACTTAACCTTGCAAGCCTTTGAACTGAGTCAACCATGCAACGACATGATCTGGAATGGGACAGACATAACTAAGTAGGATTACCGATATCTTGATCTATGATTCCTCAGGTGGATAATCACACAGAAGCGTGCATACATGGAAGTGTGGTTATAGCGGAGGATGTGGCGTTACACATCAATCTAACGGTATGTCGGTCCTATCCTTCTCCTCCACTGAGGGAAGGTGTAGTGTATGGCTTACTGGGAGGGTCAATGTTAGGATAAAAGTTTCTGAAAGGTTTTGTCATGACTACTCGCCTTTGTGGTGTGTGGTTTTGTCGTGTGGGGAAAGAGCATAACCTCTGCAGAGTGTAAATCTATTTGGATAGCCGTGTTCACGGTATTGAGCAATGCTGGGGGATTACAGTCAAGGGTTTGATTTTATAAAATGAAATCTTTGATGGGAAGGAGAGATGGTGTTGAAAGTTGGAACTTGACTTGGATTAGATAACTTGGTACGTGAAATGCTGAAATTACTATTTACTGTTATTTGTTTTACTGTCTTTACAATCTACTTATTTATTTGTTCATAAAAGCTGCTTTACTACAAAATAGCCATGTTAGACATTCTTTTGGAATAAGCCTTGCATATAGTTATGTTAGAATTGCAGTCTGTGCACAACTTGTTGAGTGCTTAAAGTACTTACCCTTGCCAACAACAATATGACCTGCGAGGAGTCTACACCAGCTTTGAGGAGGTGTTCTAGGTGGAGACGAATATTTAGGGGCGAGCCTTGTCAGTTGCCTGTGGTATACTGAAGGGTTTATCTACGTTTTCATTCCACTGCAGTTTAACTTATTATTCAGTGTAGCCTTGCGAGGCATAGTTATGTAAGTTGACTTTAAGGTCATTCAACGTGTATTATTTAATATATGATGTCTTATTATATGTTTTCACTGTGTATGATTGTAATATTCATCTATGTTGGCCTGTGTGCACTAGCATGATCCTAGACTAGTACAGTATACACAGGGGTTCTGGATTTGCATATTCGGGTCTCGACAACCTTTAAGCCTCTTCAATGTGAATTTAGAGGAGATGGAGTAGTAGGGATGGTGATGTGCTGCGTTGCTGCTGATAATTCCTACTTGTGTAGTCTTGAATTTGAAATTTGTTCTTTATGCAGATCGCATTAGTAATTTTGTACGTTGTGTGCTCAGTATGTCTCTTAATTTTACTCAGTATCTGAATTTACCCAGGAAGTTCATGTTATGTGCTCTTGGGTTTAGAAATTGTAATTTATGCAGATTGCATCAGTGTGAAATCTTTCTAACAATCTTTTCATTGCGTTTGAGGAGTTCATCTATCTATTTCCTACTTGAGTTAGTTATTTTTTGTGGCTGCAGACTACGCGTGATGTTCTGCATCATTAACATGCAAAACTATGTTGACTGGGGAGTAATAGCAAGCAATGGTGTCAATGGTAGCCGTGAGAGTTGTTATGGTGGCACGTGCACCTCAGGTTCGGGAATTCAATAAATTTCGCTAGAAACTTTTTACCAAAATTGATATTCTTTTAATCTTAACATACTTACAACATGTCTTGCCTATTTTATCTCATAAAATGAGAGATCAGATTAGGGAATAGGCTCTTTTTCTTTGCAAATTTGCATGCTATTATATACGCAGTACATTTCTGAGCAATTTCTTTGGTAGGATCTTCGTGTCTTTTTATGTTTTCTTTCCTGCCTATTAGTTCTATGTGCTTTCGTTTTTAAAATTTTTCATAAATCACCGCTATCGTCAAAAAATCTTCTGTTTACTCCTAATTGGCCTTACAATTCCATATCCTCTACATGGGTGGCTTCAATCTAAACAATTTTTAAGCTATTGAATCATGCATTACCATGAGAACCTCCAATCAAGTTTCTATGCTAGCAGTTGACCGCTACATTATAATATTCTCATACTTAGGAATCTTGGCACGGATCAGCAAGAGAGTTTTAATTTGCCAATACAAGTCATCAAGCAATGTGGGAATGCGAAAGGATCCAACTCGGTCTCCAAAGACCAGTCTAACATTAAATGGGCATAGAGAAGGCAAACGGAGTCCGTTTATGGCGTGTGATCTCACCAACAAATTCATTATGAGCTAGGAGATATTATCGAAAAACTCCAATGACCAGAAACGGTCTTCAATGTCTTGGATGCTATGCCACCATTATTTTGGGCTGAGTTCCCATGTAATCAAAGTGGCGTGAGTCCACCTCCTAGCAGCCATCTCCTTGGTTAATTAGTGGACAAGCTCCCTTCATTTCTCTCAGGTTTTGTTTTGAATAGTTACCCCATGTGTGAAACTTTATCCTTGTTCTCATGACTCGGCTAGAGCAGCAGTAAAAAAGTTTCAAAACATCAACTTGAGTGTGTGCTTCATCCTTGTTCTTACTAGTTCTTCGATTGCTTGCAAGAATAGACCTTCGTGGTCAGGTCATCCATGTTCTTGGCACGGTTGATAACAACAAGTATTGTGGTTTAGCGATTGTGGGGTGCTTATCCTTGTGTGGTTCGTTGCCGGATCGTCAAGTCATCCTCTGCCAAATCGAAGTTATCCCCTCACTGGAAGATCGGGCCGTCTTGTGCATAAAGGAAAAAAAATTGTTTTACTTCCCATGTCCCCCGCTGCAATTTTTAAAGATGACTTGGAGAAAGCTGAAAGAGAGAAGGAGAGTGCTAAAGTAAAAATTAGATTAGAACCGAAGAATTAGCACAACCAAAGAAGAAAGAATCCAATTCTAAGAGAGCTGAAATCAAGTTAAACGGTGTTGTCATGCTAGCTACAAAATCTGATTTAATTGACATGAAAAAATGCAATGTTGGATGATATGCTTTGATTTGCAAAGATACTTTGTTTTCATTGGAGAATATACCTGCTTCTTTGCCTCCTGCTATTGCTAACCTTTTTGCAGGAGTATGTGGATGTGTTTCCATATGACGTACCCCGGGTCTGCCAACTTTGAGGAGAATTGAACAACAAATTGACTTGATTCCAGGTACAACAATACCAAACCGAGCAGCATATAGGACCAATCTGGAGGAGACTAATGAGATACAACGTCAAGTGCAAGACTTGCTTGACAAGGGGTACGTTCACGAAAGCCTTAGTCCTTGTGCTGTTCCTGTACTTTTAGTGCCTAAGAAAGATAGATCATGGCGAATGTGTGTGGATTATACAGCTATCAATAATATAATTGTTAGGTATCGTCACCCTTGTCGACTTTTGTGGTCGGCAATTAATTATGGGGCAGGCGCTAGATCTCAAACTTGATGGTCACACAAGAAAAAGGTTTAGACAGGTTCAGGCCCTCGACGAAGGAGGTAATACCCTAGTCCTGTGTGCTGGGATTATTTGGATCTCTTGGATCTAAGATTGCTTATGCCTCTGTTGTTGCCCGCCCTCTCCCTTATATAATGGGGGTGGGGCGGTTTACAGAGTCTCGATCGGTTAAGAGATTCCGATCGGTTATTAGATTCTAAACGGTTACAGGATAGAGTTTACATCTTTATCTACCCTGTTAACAACTCGGATTACAATCATATCTCTTATATCTAAATATATGTTCAACTGTCTCCAGAATGTATCCCCTTCCGCATGGCAACACAGCTTGGTGGGGAGCTTACCCTCTGGGCCTTCTGCTCGGCCCTGTCTCTCCCTCAGGCACTTCTGGGCCAGTTATGAGGACACCTGGGTTCTTATATTCCACAGTAGCCCCCGAGTGATTCATGATCCGATTGCTATATCTTTATCTGGGTCTCAACTTTGGATCAACATTCTCAGCTTCCGGCATGAACCTCCGACTAGTTTCTTTTTTGATTTGGATGCTTCTTCTTGCAGCAAGGGGATTATGAAGGACTCGAATATACCCCCGGATAGTCTTCGAAGTTGTTTTGACTTCCTGTGTCAATTCACTTTCCAAAAACCTCTTTGGCTTCCGAACTATCTTAACTCCAAGTATCCTCGGCTTCTGATGCCATTACGTCTTCGCATTAACTTCAACCTTACTGTATTACCTATAAATGGCGAACCAATGCTTTTAGAGTTTATTCTCTCACGCTTAGTCCTCCATTCTCCTGCACCAAGCTCCACCTTCTTCCTGAGGGATTTCATGGACGACCAGGATCTAGAACTTGTCGAGGAGTGGGCGCTATTCGACGCTGCCATAGCTGAATGGGCTGAAGAAGATGCTGCTGCCCTCGATCGTGCCGCCGTCGATGCCTTCCTTGAAATTTTCCCTGTCCTTTATAGGGCTAGGGAAGCTCTCGTGGAAGCGCTTGGTCGTGTGCGCCGCGGAGAAGCATAATACTCCTGTAAATGAAATAGAGTCTTTTCCCAGGCATAATGCCTGGGGAATTGATACAATAAATAAGGAAATACCTTCTGAATGATATCTATGACCGTCGCTAGGCATATCTTAGACCCGACTTGGGGTATATCAAAGCTTGCATGGCTCTTTGTTCGGTTGATATCCATATCCGACTGTCGCAGGATATATCTTAGGTCTAACTTGGGACATACTAGGATTTGCGCGGCTCTTGGCCGAGTGATACCTAATCCGGTGTCGACTTTTGTAGTGAGCAATAAATTTATGGGGTAGGCGCTGGATCTCAAACTCGATGGTCACAAAAGACAAGGGATTTAGACAGTTTCAGGCCCTCAGCGATGGAGGTAATACCCTAATTCTGTGTGCTGGGATTATGCAGATCTCTTGGATCTAAGATTGCTCAAAGCGCAATATGCTCTGGGCGATATGTGGTGTGCTATGCTCTATCGCTTGATGATTTCTCCCCCGCCCCCCTTTATATAGCAGAGGAGGGTGGTTACAAAGGAGAGTCCTGACTGGTTACGGAGTGGAGATCGTATCTCTATACATGTCCGTTTTGATAACGTCCTGGATTACCGATTGCAGCCTACCTAATAAAGGTTGGCTGTTGTCTTCAGGGTTCCCTTGTTGCGTACGACAAGAGCAACCTAGGTAATGTTCGTCTTCATGCAATCAGCTTGGCCCATCCCCTCCTGGTTGGTCCTCACGGCCCGCCATGCAGATACCCGGGGTCCATATATTCCACAGTAGCCCCTGAGTCCTTTGCGATCGAGTTGCCGCCTTCTTGGTCACAGCCCAACTGAATCATGCTTCAAGCCGAGGGCTTCCGGTTCTTGATGCAGCTTCCCGACTAGTTTTCCTTTACAGCCGAGTGCCTTGTTGTAGGCAAAGAGATCGTGAAGGACTCAACAGAGCTCCACGCGTTAAACCTTCCGAGTGGTACCTAGTCCCATTATTGGAATACTGGTAGTCGGCTCATCTTGGGGCATACCGTATCCCAAACGATATGCAGAAGTCAAAAACGCTTTTCCCGCTCAAGGCAAAATTCAGCGCTGCTCCCTTTAAATTCATTCGTCGCCGAAGTTGCTGATGTCGTCGTTGAAGCGTTGGCTCACACACGTCGCATCCAAATTTAGTAGCCTCTTTTTCCTTATTGATTTTGAATTCATCCGAGTGGTTTGACTCTTTTTGTTTAAGCACTCTGCCCGACTAGTATAGCCCCCGAGCGTTGGGAGTCGGCTCATGGTTCTTTTTCCCAGGCACGTGTTTTGGGTGACTAAAGTTCGCCGTTCATGGGGTCAGAGCTTCACAACTTGGAGTTATCACACTCGAATTCATTTGCAATCGTTAAGCAAAGAAGAAAAATACAACTCAGAAAAAGATGTGCGCATGCGCACACCATTAGGTGTAGCCCCCGACTTACTGCTTAGTTGTGGGTCAACTAAGTAGCAAGTCAGGAAAGTCAACAATTATATTTATAATGACATAATTGAGTAAAAAGCGACTTAGCTGCTTTATGCTCCATATGTTGTTGACGATCGTGCCATCTTTGCTCGGGACGCAGGCGAAGGCTTGTAGATGAGCTGTAGGCAGCGCTCGGGGTGCAGGCGTGGCTCGTGGCCGTGCCGAAGGTGGCGCTTCGGGCGCAGCGAGGCTCGTGGCGTGCAAAGGTTGCGCCGGGCGCAGCGTAGGCTCGTGGCCGTGCGAAGGTGGCGCGGGCACAGGAGTGGCTCGCGGCCGTGCGAACGAGGCGCCGGGCGCAGCGAGGCTCGTGGCTATGCCAAAAGTGGCGCTCGGGCGCAGCGTAGGCTCGTGGCCATGCCGAAGGTGGCGCCGGCGCAGCGCGGCTCGTTCCGCGCCGGCGGTGGCGCCGGGCGCAGCGTAGGCTCGTGGCCATCTTGAAGGTGGCGCCGGGCGCGGCGTAGGCTCGTGGCCGTCGCCGGGTGGCGCTTCGGGCGCAGCGTAGGCTCGTGGCCGTGCGAAGGTGGCGCCGGGCGCAGCGTAGGCTCGTGGCGTCGCGCGAAGGTGGCACTCGGGCGCAGCGTGGCTCATGGCCGTCTTGAAAGTGGCGCTTCGGGAGCGGCGTAGGCTCGTGGTCGTGCGAACGTGGCGCTCGGGCGCAGCGTAGGCTCGTGGCCGTGCAAAAGTGGCGCTCGGCGCGGGCGAGGCTCGTGGCCGTCTGCGAAGGTGACTTCGGGAGTAGGCGTGGCTCTCGCCGTCTTGAAAAGAGGCGCCAGGCGCAGTGTAGGCTCGTGGCCATGCAAAAGTGGCACTCGGGTGCGCTGGCGTAGGCTCGTGGCCGTGCCGAAGGTGGCGCTTCGGGCACGTGCGAGGCTCGTGGCCGTCTGCGAAGGTGGCGCCGGCGCAGCGTAGGCTCGTGGCGCGCCGAAAGTAGCCCTCGGGTCACGGCGTGGCTCGTGGCCATGCCGAAGGTGGCGCTTCGGGCGCGGCGTGGCTCGTGGCCGCGCGAAGGTGGCGCTTCGGGCGCAGCGTAGGCTCGTGGCCGTGTCGAAGGTGGCGCCGGGCGCAGCGAGGCTCGTGGCGCGCGAAGGTGGCGCCCGGCGCAGCGTAGGCTCGTGGCGCGCCAAGGTGGCGATCGGCGCAGGATTTGCTCTGGCCGCGAAAGTGGCGCCGGGCACCGGCGAGGCTCGTGGTTGTGCCGAAGCCGCATGGGAGCGCAAGTCTTGAAGGTGGCGCTCGGGCGCAGCGAGGCTCGTGGCCGTGCGAAGGTGGCGCTTCGGCGCGGCGAGGCTCGTGGCCGTGGCGGCGGTGGCGCTTCGGGCGCAGCGAGGCTCGTGGCCGTGCCAAAGGTGGCGCTCGGGGCTCAGGCGTGGCTCGTGGCCGTGCCTAAAGTGGCGCTCGGGTAGCTGGCGTAGGCTCGTGGCCTTGCCGAAAGTGGTGCTCGGGGCGCAGGCGTAGGCACGAGTGGCGCTCAGGGCGCAGGCGTAGGCTCGTGGCCTGTCGAAGGTGGCGCTCGGGGCACAGGCGTAGGCTCGTGGCCGTGCCGAAGGTGGCGCTCTGGGCGCAGGCGTGGGTCCTGGCCGTGCCGAAAGTGGCGCTCGGGGCGCAGGCGTAGGCTCGTGGCCGTGCCGAAAGCCGCGTCGGAGCGCAAGTGCGCTTCACCTACCGGCTTTTCCTGATTTCGCTAAATTGCGACCGCCGTCACCATGGCCTTGATCTGGGCCACGATTGGGGCTGCCAGGCTATCCGATGCAATCATCGGGTCCAGTTTGTCGTGAAGCGTCTTGGAGGCGACGACGTTCTGCGTTGGCGTGCGGAAAACGGCTTGATCTCCCAACCTGGATTGCAGGAGGTCCTCGCGGACATTGCGGCCGCGAGATCGAAGCGATTGCACCTGCACCTCCTTACCCTTACGAAGAAGATCTTCCCCCGCAGCTTCCTATTCTTCTTGTTGGCATTGGAGATCGGTCTTCTGCTCTTCTATCGTGAAGATGCCACGAAGATCGCAGCATTTCCTCGCGACGCCGACTGGTTTGCCGGCCATATCAAAGTGAAATACCTGAGATGGGTTGGCCTGATCTTTACCAGATCGGATCTGGTTTTGGACCAGACAGACAAGCTCTTCGCGCGCATCTGCGACGAAGTCTAGGTTTCCGAAGCAGAAGGCCTGGCCGAAGATGAAGGTGGCGACGAATCCACCGATTGCTGCCATCGAGTCTGTGGGAAAAGATTATAGCGCTTCCCCTACCTGGCGCGCCAACTGTCGACTTTTGTAGTCGGCAATAAATTTATGGGGTAGGCGCTGGATCTCAAACTCGATGGTCACACAAGACAAGGGGTTTAGACAGGTTCAGGCCCTCAGCGATGGAGGTAATACCCTAATCCTGTGTGCTGGGATTATGCAGATCTCTTGGATCTAAGATTGCTCAAAGCGCAATATGCTCTGGGCGATATGTGGTGTGCTATGCTCTATCGCTTGATGATTTCTCCCCCGCCCCCCTTTATATAGCAGAGGAGGGTGGTTACAAAGGAGAGTCCTGACTGGTTACGGAGTGGAGATCGTATCTCTATACATGTTCGTTTTGATAACGTCCTGGATTACCGATTGCAGCCTACCTAATCAAGGTTGGCTGCTGTCTTCAGGATTCCCTTGTTGCGTACGACTGGAGCAACCTAGGTAATGTTCGTCTTCATGCAATCAGCTTGGCCCATCCCCTCCTGGGTGGTCCTCACGGCCCGCCATGCAGATATCTGGGGTCCATATATTCCACATTCGGCTGCTGTAGGATATAGCTCTAGTCCTACTTGGGACGTATCAGGATTCTCTTGGTTCATGGCCGAGTGATACCTATATCCGACTAGTGTAGGATATAGCTTAGGCTCGACTTGGAGCGTATCATATTTATATGGCACTTGGCCGAATGATACCCATATCCGACTGCTGTAGGATATAGTTCTGGTCCGACTTGGGACATATCAAGATTTTCTTGGCTCATGGCTGAGTGATACCTATATCCGACTGAAGTCGAATATAGCTCTGGTCCGTCTTGGGACATATCAAGGTTTATCCGAATGGTATCCGTACTCATTTATTACGATGCACAGCTTATCGACCCATCTTGGGGCATACCATTGGATCCGTGCCTTATCAGGCTCAACCCGCGATATATGATTCCGGCATACGGTAACCAATTTGGGACCCAACGTGGGGTATATCGCAAGAAGATATTTTTAATCCAAACAGGAGGATACACACGTCCCGCTTAGTTCAATAAGCGGTTAAACATCCCATCGTGGGGAGCAACATGTCCCAAGTATGACTTGGTCAAACCATGCCTGCCTCTGTATGTCAGGACGTCAGGCTAGCGAATCATTACGAAGCATAGAGCAGGGTTAGGTGTTCTGCAATCTTTTTCCCGCCGAGTCGGCGCAAACCTGATTTTCCCCCTCTTAAGACTGAGCCGTGCATTGTTCGATGGTTCATTTTTCCACCGCACACTCTTGCCCTTTCTGCTTCCCTGTCTCTCCGACTTCTCCGCCGCTAGGGTTAACTGCTGCTACGCTCACATTCTTGCGCCGTAGTTTGATCTCACCTCCAAAAATGTCTTCTCAATCTTCTAAGGACACCTCCTCGCTGCCTTTGCCCCAAGATTGGACCACCTCGATAACGACAAAAGAGCGGTTGCAATCCATGGCGGATGACGGGGTTCTTCCAGCCTTGACTTTGATTTTCGCTCGACCGGCCGTAGGTGAATCCATCCCTACCCCTCGCTCAGAAGAAATCGTGGTTTTCGAATCTTTCTTCCAGCGCGAGCTGGGGCTTCTTGCCTGCACTTTTCTCCGTGGTCTTCTCTTTTTCTATGGTATTGAATTAGTAAACTTGAATCCCAATTTTATCTTGCAAATCTCCCTCTTCGTTCACCTCTGTGAGGCCTTCTTGGGCATCCGCCCTCATTTCAATCTCTTTCGCCACTTTTACCTTTTAAAACCTTATCCCTCAAAGAGCGACCCCAAGGTAATTGGGGGAGCCAGATTCCAATTATGGGAAGGATTAAAGAAAAATTACTTTGCCATTCCCTTCAAATCTTCAAAAAAAGGCTGGCACCAAGAATGGTTCTACTGTACCAATCCTGATCCTGCTCTCCCCACTTTTGTCGGGTGCCGGCCTAAGGTGTCTCTTTCTTGGGTATCTGCTCCCAGTGCTGGCGACATGGACCAGGTGCATGATCTTTTGGCGCTGATTGAGAAATTAAAAGAAGACGGTCTCACGGGAGTTGGTCTAGCCCTCCATTTTGTCGCTCGCCGGGTACAACCGCTAAAGGATCGAGTCCATCTGGGATATGAATTTGAATGGAGGGATGATCCGACCCGGGAACTGCCCGAATCAGCGTCAAAGGAGCAAGTATATGCTCGGGTAGGCGACTTTTTCATCCCGAGCGTACAGATGTCCACCGCCAGATGCTCGAAGTCCTTCACCGCATCAAATCCTCCTCCTGAGGTAAGAAAGTTTAGCTGATAGCTTCCACATTCGTCTCTGAATGACTTTTGACAGTTATAATATTCCATTCTAGGATTGATTGGCTTTCTTCAGTGACGCGCCTCTCCCAGAAATGCCTGTTCATAAAAACGCTCATTAGAAGCGAACTGCGAGCTCCCAAGCCGGAGACCCGGCCGCTAAGAAGGGGAAGAAAACAATTGTCAAGGACTCTTCGAAGCCTCGGTGCCCGACTGGTGGTCCCAAAATCCAAGAACCATCAGCGCAAGCCCCAGTGCCTTCAGCTCCCCCTCCGCATAAGCCCACGGTCCAGCCGAGTCCGACTCCGAGTGACTCGAGCACTCGGGAAGAGCCTAGGGTTCCAGATCGTAGCAGCCCGACTGGTCCCTCCAGAAGTGGTTCTGCCGCTCGCAAGAAACCCCCAATGAGAATAAAGAAGTCTGACAGGTTGGATGTCCTATCGACTCTTATTCGACGCATTTGACTTGCTTATTCACCGATCATTCTTCTTATAGGAATCCTTCGTATGATGTTCCCATCGAGACACCGTCCGGGGCCCCTGAAGAAACTGAGCCCCAGGGCATACATGTCTTGGTTGAGGAGGCCTCACAATCTGCCTCGCCTGGGGACACAGGGGCGCCCTCCGAGCCACTGCCGCTTCCATTGACACCCCGTGTTTCAGCATCGGGTCCTGCTGCTCATGTGCCCGTCTCCCATCAATCCCCCGAGGTTGAAAAGATCCCCGAGATCCGCGACTCTTGCTCGCCCTCAACTCATAATGCAAACCACGTGGGTTGATGAGGAAGACGGCTTGAAGTCCCTTGACGACTCGGAGGAGGAGAAAAAAAGGAATGACTTTTACAGTCATGCCGCCACTTGTGCTCGTCTGGCCTGAGTAATACTTTTACTACTCTTATCACCTTCTTGCTTGTGCCGTTTAGCATGTTGTCACCCTTTGCTGCGATGGTTACAGAAATTGGGAGAACGCTCTACAAAGAAATCTGAATACCTCCAAAAGATGCTCCCAGAGGTCAAGACGCGCTAGGAATATATGGCCAAATTGGAGCAGATCAAAGCTAAACATGCAACCGAGCTGCAAAATCTTCGGTTAGAGGTCCAAGCCCTGCGGGAGGAGAAGGAAACCCTGCGGCAAGAAAAGCTAGATGTTGTTGGCTCCCTTCGAGGTAGATATTTCCTGGACCATCCCATGTTCTCGTTTAATCGTCTGGTCTTTTGATTTCCTCATCTTTGTGTCAGCTCGAGATTCTACTATTGTAAAGCTCCAAGAGCAACTTAAGGCCTCGGAGGTCTCCAAATTGAAATCAGAGAAGGAGCTAGAAGGTACGCTCAACAGCTTGGTCCTCCCTTGCCTTCATTGTCTTCTTGGTACTTCTTAATAATCTGTTTCGCTTGCAGACTACAAGTTCAAGACGCGGGCGCAATACGCCACTTATAATGAGAAGGTCGAGGCCCTGGAAATGTCTTGTGCTAAGCTTCGAGAGGCCTCTGACCCGTTGCTGAGGTTGCTTCATCCTGGAGGCGAGAGGCCGCTCAGTAGGGACCAAGTTATCTCCCAACTGGAGGAAGCCCCCAAGGAACTTAAGATACTCTTGAAGGAAACGGCAACCAATGGTGCTACCCAGGCTCTGGCGATCACCAAGTCGCTTTATCCCCGAGTGGATCTTTAGGCCATTAAAGATGGCTATGCCTGTAACGTGGATGTAGACCGGGCAGCCGAACTCTGGGAGGAAGTTAAGGATGCTTCTTCGGCTGTCGCGGAAACCTTGGACTTGTGAATGAATATTTAAAAGTGTTTCTTCGGCCCTGCATTTTCTCTTCAAATATGCTGCTTTGCCCGAGTAGTTTTGACATCTTAAATATCATGTCCGACTAATTTAGCCCCCAGGCTCTGGGGCATGGTTCATGACGCATGTCTTAGAGTCTTAAAAATTCATAGGAGCAAAGCACTCAGACGCATAATTTTTGAGAATATTATACGAGAACAACTTTAAGAGTAAACATTCTGTCGACTTTTGTAGTCGGCAATAAAATTATGGGGCAGGCGCTCGATCTCAAACTCGAAGGTCACACAAGTCAGGGATTTTAGACAGGTTCAGGCCCTCAGCAATGGAGGTAATACCCTAATCCTGTGTGCTGGAATTATGCGGATCTCTTGGATCTGGGGTTGCTCAAAGTGCAATATGCTCTGGGCAATATGTGGTGTTCTAGGCTCTATGGCTTGATGCCTTGTTGTTACTCGCCCTCCCCCTTATATACTGGAGGTGGTGCAGCTTACAGAGTCCTGATCGGTTTGGAGATTCCGATCGGTTACAAGATTCTAGTCGGTTAACAGGATAGAGTTTACATCTTTATCTACCCTATTAACGACTCGGATTACAACCATATCTATCATATCTAAATATATGTTCAACTATCTATGGGATGTACCCCCTTGCGCACGGCAAAAGGGCCTGGTGCGGGAGATATCATTCTGGGCCTTCCTCTTGAGCTCATCCCTCGGACGTCTCTGGGCGGATCGTGAGGGTACCCGGATCCTTATATTCCACAGTAGCCCCTGAGTGCTTCATGATCCGATCGCTATGTTTCCGATTTAAATTTCTACTTGAGTTGTTGTCCCTGATCTCCTGCTTGAGCTTCCGACTAGTTCCTTCATTCGGTTGGGATGCTTCTTCTTACAGCGAGCGAATTATGAAGGACTTGAATATGATCCTTTAATTTTTGCCTCACCTAAGTGCAACCTTCTACCAGGTAGGCTTTATCGCGAGCAGCCTCGTGGACCTCTTCTTGTATTACGAATGTAGATTTGATATTTCTCCCGCCCGAAGTTTTAATCTTCATCGTAGATATTCATCGGGCAGTCTTCGAGGTCGTCTTGTTTTTGTGCGCCAACTTGTCTGCTGAAAAACTCCTCGGCTTCTGAAGTTACATTAACTCCAAATCTCTTCGGCTTCCGATACTAAATATCTTCGCATTTACTTCAATTTCACCAAATCAGCTATAAAAGGCAGACCAACGCTTCTGGGATGTATCCATGCCTGACGATTGTCGGATATAGCTTAGGCCTAACTTGGGGCGCATCGTGGCTCTTGGCCGAGCGACACCCATATCCGACTGCTGCAAGATATAGTTTTAGTCCGAATTGGGAAGTATCAAGGTTCTCCTGGCTCATGGCCAAGTGATTCCTGTACCCGACTGGTGTGGGGTACAGCTCAGGCTCCCTTGGTCGAGTGATACCCATATCCGACCGATGGCGGACACAGCTTGGGCCCTCTTGGAGCGTATCGGGATTTACATGGCTCTTGGCCGAGTGATACCTGTATCCGACCGATGGCGGACACAGCTTAGGCTCTCTTGGAGCGTATCGCGATTTTCATGGCTCTTGGCCGAGTGATACCCATATCCGACCGATGGCGGACGCATCATAGGCTCTCTTGGAGCGTATCGCGTTTTCATCCGAACGTTATTCGTACTTGTTTAATACGATGCATAGTTTTCCAACCCTCGTGGGGCATACCATTGGATTTGTGCCTGTTTAGGCTCGACTCATGGTACATGATTCCGTCATGCGGTGACCACCTAACGACCCAGCGTGGGGCGTACCACGAGAAGACATGTTTTTATCCAAATTGGAGATCGTCCACGTCCCGCTTAGCACGGAAAGTACAGAAAATGCCCCATTGCGTGGAGCGACATGCCCCCAATATAACTTGGTCAAACCCTGTCAAACTCCGCGAGTCGAAACGACAGGCCTGCAAATCATTTATAGCGAATCCGGAAGGGCATGACGCTTCATAATCCTTTTCTCGTCGATTCGGTGGAGACCTAATTTTCCCCTTTTAAAAGGTTTAGGCCGCACGACACCCGACGGTTCACTCTCTTGCTGCACCCTCGCTCTTTTTTCTCCCTTGCCTTTCTGACTTCTCTTTCGAAGATGTCTTCCTCTTCCTCACCGCCTTCGCTGCAGGATTGGACGACCTCGACGATGACAGAGGAGAGGCTGCAGTCCATGGTGGAAGATGGGATTCTCCTGGACTTAGCCTTGATCTCCGCCCGTCCAGCTACCGGCGAATCCATCCCCACTCCTCGTCCCGAAGAGGTAGTGGTATTCGAATCCTTTTTCCAGCGCGGACTGGGTCTTCCGGCCAGCACTTTTCTCTGCGGCCTTCTCTTCTTCTATGAAATCGAGTTGGTGAACTTGAATCCCAATTCCATTCTGCAAATCTCTCTTTTCGTCCATCTTTGTGAAGCTTTCCTGGGTATCAGTCCCCATTTTGATCTTTTTCGCCATTTTTACCTTTGGAAGCCTTATCCCTCCAAGAGCGACCCCAAGGTTGTCGGGGGAGCCGGATTCCAGCTGCGGGAGGGGCTGAAGAAGAGTTATTTCGCAATCCCCTTCAAAACCTCCAACAAAGGCTGGCATCGGGAGTGGTTCTATTGTTAGTGTTATGCCCTTGAGGCAATCATTTAAATGATTGTAACATGACTATGTTTATGAATAATAATATGATTATTGGTCCAATGAATGTATATCATTGTATTGATCAACAAGTATGTGACTTGCTTATGAAGCTCTTTACTTAATGATGTAATTCGATAAATATCTCTGATCGGATATCATCGTATAGGACAACGATGAATAGATCAGCACATGTAGTGATCGATGATCATGCTTCATAGATCATGGGATATGGAGATATCATCTATACATTGTGGACGCATGTTGAAGAACATGGGTTAGATAGACCCGCAATGGGACATCGCGAGAATGTTTCATTCTTATGTGTCATCGTGTATCTCATACCTAGTAGATGTATGATCCTTAGACCTGAGATTGTCATATTCCCTACATGTGTAATAGTTTTCCTTGGGGCTATCAAACACTACTTCCTAACCGGATAGTTATAAAGGTAGCTTTCATGTTTACTATGAAAGCGCAGAGGGAAGTGAGCGAATAAGATGGAATTTGCCACTCCAATGAAACGGAGATATATGACAAGGCCACTCGTGTGATATGATTAAGGAAGTGCATGGCCATGCCGTGATTGAGGAGTCAATCACAACTTATTAATATATCACGGATACGAGAGATGGATTGAATCATCAAAGGATGACATGCTTCTCCCCTTGAGATCAATCTTCATATACTTGGCAAAGGGATTATTACATGAGTACTTTTGATAGGTTCTGTCCGATTTGATAATAGTATGTTTGGAAGTTGGCATACTTTGCAAGAAGCCACTACCAACTATTGGATTGAAAAGGAGTTTTCCGAATCCACGTCCAAACGTGACGTGAACTGCAGGTCACACACCTAATGGGCTGGGACGCATTAATTTGGATTGGATCCGTAATTAATGAACCTCGTGGGCTTAGCACGATGGGCCCTAGTTTAGGGTTTCATCTCGTGGCTATATAAGGAGGGGAGGAGGGAGGGCGCAGGGTGTGCTTTCCCACGGTTTAGGAGTGATTCACTCGAAACCCTAGCCTACTCCTCTCGCTGCCCCTGCCGAGCGACCATGTGCTTGCACACACGCACGCGGCGTTCCATCTCTCGGACGTGTGGACTATCGGTGACGCTGCTGCGATGCGGCGTGGGAGGACGATCCACGGCAAGGCGAGGACGATCCACTACATCGACGCAACGATCGCGGCGAGGACGATCCACTACGTCGACGCGCGAAGGATTCGCGCAATCGCGCGCCTAGTGGTAATCTTATCTATTATCCCTTCTTGCAGTAGCTTTCGTTCTGCGGTAGATTTTTTTGTGCTAGCGTAGCATACCGCGTTCCTCTTCAGTGGTATCAGAGCCATCTCGTATAGTTTTGTGATCTGGATGTTGCACATATGATGTGTAAGGTTAGTAGATTGGATCTATTACATGTTCGGCCAGTTCATGTGATGAATTGGTGTGTGGCGACCATCGATGAGATCGATCGGTTTAGGGTTTGAGGAAAGTGCAAACCGACTCAATCTTGATTTGGGTGAGTCCGTTCATGGTACGACGTTACCCTTGCCGGTCGGGTTACCGCCATCAGGATTTCTGAAACGTAACCATATGGGACCAAGCCAATCAGATTGAGTTGGATTGGGTCAATCTGGTTGATCCATGGTAAGCGCAAACAGATTCAATATTGATTTGGGTGAGTCCGTTCATGGTACGACGTTACCCTTACCGGTCGGGTTACCGCCATCAGGGTTTCTGAAACGTGTCCATATGGGACCAAGCCAATAATGTTAGATCGGATTGGGTCAATCTGGTTGATCCGTGGAAATTTTGAGGGTGTTTTCCAATGTCAGAAGACATGCCTCTAAAAAAATTTCCGTGAAAACAAGTAATGAATGCCTCTAAACAAATTTTGAGGGTGTTTTCCAATGTCAGATTGAATTGGATTGGGTCAATCTGATTGATCCATGGATCACGCCAGCGCCGCCTCTGGACCTGAGTCGAGGGTTGCTTTTGTTTAACTCGTTTTTGTAGGGAATTATGTGAAATGGTATGGCCTATGTGTATGTGATGCATGTAATTTCCACATGGCCTGCGTGCCGTGTCAAGCCATAAGGCTATTTAAATTGTATAACGACCTGCGTGTCGACTTGTGATGCTTCAAACCCTCATGTAAAATTCATTATCAAAAATTGTAAGGAGTTGCATCCATAATGATGAAGACGATGGTTTCAAGCAAGATGGCTAGGTGAACAAATCAAGCAAGATGGCTAGGTGAACAAACAAGCATGATGATCGAGATCTTAATGCTAAGGGCCATGCTATTTCACAGCTTATTTTGATTTTCTGTGGATGTGTGTTTAATCCTTGCTATTTTCTTTATGCTCATTGCATGTGATGCCATGTTCATAGTAATCTTTGTTCATCCCTATAATTAAAAATTTTAAATCAAATTGTCCATCCAATTGTTGCACCTATCAAGAATTTAGATCGTTATTGATATGACTGCCAAAGTAGTATATCAATGGCTATCTCAATAGATGATAGGGATGTGTTGGACACATCACGCATAACAATGGTAGATTTAATCAAGCTATCAAAACGGTTTTGGGCTTGAGGACATAAGTGGTTGGGATTTGATTTCAGTAATGAAGGAACTTATACAAGACAAGTGGTGTCTAGGAAAACACACATGAGGCAGGTTTCTTAATTGGCACCGAATACGGGAAGTGCTCCTCCTCATGTGAGCCCTTGGGGCGAGTTGACTGGCCATGAGTCAAGTTGATGGAGGCATTCATTACTTGTTTTCATACTCAACAAACAAGAGTTACATATGATGTAATTAGCAAAGGTGTTGTTACCTATGTCATTAAATTTCTAGCAGTGATGCCAAAGCTCACTAGTGTTTGATGAATATGGATGTTGAATACTCACTATGTGTCTATAAAGGGGACATAAAATAGAAGTGTCTTTAATTAAAAGTTTAATAAAAGTTTTACATAAACATAGTGCTTAGAATCTTTGCATGTTTTTGTTGTAGTTCAATGGCACCTTCTCCTACTCCCGCTACACTGGTTTTGCTTTGAGATCGGTTTTGGAAAGGGAAAAACTGAATGGAACTGATTTTGTTGATTGGTATCGCAACTCGAGAATTGTTCTCAAGCATGAAAAGAAGGACTATGTTCTAGAGAATCCAATTCTGATGAACCACCAAAATGCCGCTCGCAATTTGAAGGTTGAATATGAAAAGCATGTTAATGCTTTCAGAGGTCATTGTCTCATGCTAGTCACCATGGACTCGAGCTCCAAAAGCAATATGAGGACCAGGATGCTTACAATATGATTGTGGGCTTGAAGGGCATGTTTGGGAATCAAGCAAGAGCTGAGAGGTATGGTATCTCAAAGCTTTTATTTGCTTGTGTGGTCAAGGCAGTCCGGTCGATCCTCATGTGATCAAGATGATTGGTTACATTGGGAGATTGGAAAACTTGAGTTTCCCTAAGCCTCGGTTTGGCCACAGATGTTATTCTCCGTCTACGCCTCAGAGCTTTGAGCCATTCATTATGAATTTTCATATGAATAGCATGGAGAAGAGCCTAACCGAGCTACATGGGATGCTCAAGGCTGCCGAGGAAAGCATTAAGAAAAAACCCAATCATGTGATGATGGTTCAGAAAACAACTGCTTTCAAAAAGAGGAAGGCAAAGGCTGGGGGAACAGGAAAGAGCAAGGGCAAGGGCAAGGCTCATGATGAGATCGCAAGCCTCAAAACTAAGCTTCAAAAGCTTAAAGTTGGCCCTCAACCCGATACCCAATGCTTTTATTGCAAGAAATCAGGGCATTGGAAACAGAACTGCGAAAAGTACCTGGCAGATAAGAAGAATGGAAATGTGGTTTCCAATTCAGGTATTAATGTAATAGAAATTAATCTTGCTACTTCTTCACTCAGCTCATGGGTATATGATACCGGTTCGGTTGCTCACATTTGCAATTCGTTGCAGGGGCTGATAAAGAGTAGAGACTTGGCAAAAGGAGAAGTGGATCTTGGCGTGGGGAATAAAGCAAGAGTTCTGGTCTTGCTGCTGGCACATACCCATTGCATTTGCCTTGAGATTAGTTTTAGAACTTAATAATTGTTATTTTGTTCCATCTTTGAGTAGAAACATTATTTCATCTTCTTGTTTGGAACATGAAGGTTATGATTTCAGAATAAAGAACTTTGTTTGTTCGATATTTTTGAATGATATGTATTATAGTCGTTGCCCCATGGTGGATGGGTTGTACGTCCTCGAACTCAAGAAAAACATGTCTATAATATTAATGTAAAAAGGCATCGCCTAATGATTTGAACCCTACCTTTTGTGGCATTGTCGCTAGGTCATATAAATGAGAAGCGCATGAAGAAGCTCCATGGTGATGGACTTCTAACCTCATTTGATTTTGAATCATTTGAAACATGTGAATCTTGTTTACTTGGCAAGATGACAAAAGCCCTTTCACAGTGTTTTAGTGAGAGAGCAAGTGAATTATTGGCCCAAGTACATACTGATGTATGTGGACCAATGAGCTCGATCGCTAGGGGTGGGTTTCAAGATTTTGTAACTTTTACCGATGACTTCAGAGATATGGATATATCTTTTAATGAGGCATAAATCTGAAACTTTTGAAAGGTTCAAAGAGTTTGAACGAAGTACAAAATCAACTTGGCAAAACAATAAAACACTTACGATCCGATCGTGGTGGCGAATACTTGAGCCAAGAGTTTGGTGATCATCTAAAGCAATGTGGAATCGTTCGCAACTTACTCCGCCAGAACGCCTCAATGGAATGGCGTGTCCGAACGACGAATCGAACTTTATTAGATATGGTTCGGTCAATGATCACCAAACAGATCCGCCATTATCCTTCGGGGTTTCGCTCTAGATACAAATGCGTTCACTTTGAATAGGGTCCCATCAAAATCCGTTGAGAAGACGCCATATGAGATATGGACTGGGAGAAGACCCATGTTGTCATTTCTCAAGATATGGAGATGTGAGGCTTATGTAAAATGTTTACAATCAGATAAACTCGCACCTAAATCAGAAAAATGCTTTTTTGTGGGGTATCCTAAAGAAACAAAAGGATATTACTTTTACAAAAGAAACGAGAACAAAGTTTTTGTTGCTCGAAATGGTGTCTTTTTGGAGAAAGAGTTTCTTTCAAATGAAATCAGTAGGAGTGATGTGTATCTTGATGAAGTTCGAGAATCACATGAATATGTTCAAACTACCACTGAACCTTCACAAGATGTACAAAATGTTGTACAACCTGTGGAAGAGACCCAGCCCCACGTAGGTCGGGGAGGCCACGTCATGTACCTATAAGATATGGGAGTGACATATTATTGTTGGACAATGATGAGCCCACGACTTATGAAGAAGCAATGATGGACCCAAACTCCGAAAAATGGCTTGAAGCCATGAGATCCGAAATTCAATCCATGCATGACAATCAAGTTTGGAACTTGGTCAACTCTCCTGATGGTGTAAAAACCATTGAGTGCAAATGGATTTTCAAGAAAAAGATAGACGTAGATGGAAATGTTCAGATCTATAAGGCACGGTTGGTGGCAAAGGGTTTCAAACAAGTTCAAGGAGTTGACTATGATGAAACTTTCTCACCGGTAGCCATGCTCAAGTCTGTCCGGATCATTTTAGCTATTGCTGCATATTTTGATTATGAAATATGGCAGATGGATGTCAAAACAGCATTCCTTAATGGGAATCTTTCTGAGGATGTATACATGATACAACCTGAAGGTTTTGTTGATCCTAAATATGCTAAAAGGGTATGCAAGCTTCAAAGATCCATTTATGGGTTAAAGCAAGCATCTCGGAGTTGGAACATTCGTTTTGATGAAGTAGTTAAAGGTTTTGACTTTATCAAAAATGAAGAAGAGCCTTGTGTTTACAAGAAGGCTAGTGGGAGCGCACTTGTATTTCTGATTTTGTATGTGGATGACATATTATTGATCGGGAATGACATTCCTATGCTTGAAGATGTTAAGACTTCATTGAAAAGGAGTTTCTCAATAAAGGACTTGGGAGAAGCATGCTATATCTTGGGCATAAAAATCTATAGAGATAGATCAAAAAGTGAAGGACCATGTGGAGGTCCATCCATATTTGTGATGAGTATTTGACTTTATTTGAGCAAGGTGTACTCAAGTTTGAGTTTGATTTGGATTGATTTTCAAAATGAAGCAATTTGAGTTGTCTCTACCAGAGTGGCGACGGTCGTATGGACGCTGGTAGTGATGAGTTGGATGGTTTATTACACATCATTGTGGGCATTGCTATGTGAGGAGTTTCCTTGTTTTTGATGGTTGCAGGACAACGGTGCTAGGTCATGGTGAGGCGAAGGATGACCGGGACTAGGCGAGGAGCGTCGGAGGTCCAGACGGTTGGGAGATCGCCGGAAGATGATCGGAGACGGAGTCCGGGCAAGTCAAGAAGACAAGGAAAGGAGTTGATGCTAGCTAGATGCGCGTGGATCAATGAGGGCCGTCGGATTGCGGTCTAGTTGATAGGTTAGCGGGTCTAGGTAGTATGCTTTGAAAACCGTGCAAGAAAACCCGGTATGTGTGTGGGTTTTGGGTTAGCCCTTGCATGGCTGTGTGTGTGGGTTAATCCTAGCCCTTAGATGAGTGCTCTAGGGTTGAGGGACTCATCCAAGGGTGGTTGGTGGCCCAAGAGTAGTATAAATAGGGGTGGAGGGTAGCCTCCTCCCTCGAAGGTGTTGAGGTTTTGATGCTCATTTGAGCTTTGCCCACATGAATGTGAGGCTTTGTAACCTCCCTTCCAGAAATGAAAGTTTTATTCATCCACCTCTGAATTTATTTTATGATTTACATTATGTCTTTACTTTACATAATTTAAATTCAGCATTTACTTTCCGCAATTACATTCCCGCAATTTACTTTCAAGTAATTTGGATTTGCCTCCTCCTTCTAAATGCTGCTGTTCTTGGATGTTTTGAGTGTGTTCATATGGTTTTACATCTCTTTTGCACTCTTGGATTGAGTAGAGAACATCTTTTCTTTCAAGTTCTAACTTTGTTCTGAACTTGTTCTTCACGCAGCAGTCAGTGTTTGATTTTGTAAAACTATAGAAAAACCTTTTGAGTGATTCTTGTTGGAGGAGGTGCGGGACTCTGATATCCGCTTGCAGAAAAATTTTGGAGTTCACTTGTTGTACCGTTTGGGCGCCATGAGGTGAAAACCGAGCCCCAAACGTTCTGCTCGAAGTTCTTGACCAGACTGTGTTCTTCGATTTTTCGTGTTTTTCTGTAAGGCTTTTGAGGAGAAATTTGGTGGAGTTCTTCAAGACTCTGATGCTCACAGGGAAAAAAGTCTCAAAATTTTGTGAGCTACAGAAACCCACCAACCTCCTGTGCAAATTGAGGACAAGTTCTGGGAATTCTGTTTTGCTTTTCTGAAAGTGACTTTTGTGATTTGAATTGATGTCCTTTTTAAAAGCAAGAGTTTGAATTGATTCCTCTTTATCTTGGACACTAGACAACCAGGATTGTGACTCAAAATCCCCACATATTTTATAGTACTTATCCATGCAAGCTTGGGGTACACATAGTTGTCTAGTTTTTCGGTTTTCACAATTCCTTTTGAGCGATCTTGTCGAGGTTTTTGTTGGAGTATTTTGGGGAATTTTTATTTGCGACCATTCACCCCCTCTGTTCGCCATCTCGGTCCTTCAATTGGTATCAGAGCGGTTCTGCTCTTTCTAGATCTTGACCGGTCTCAAGAGCCATGGCGACGGACAAATATTCCACCAAGCCTCCCATCTTTAATGGAGTTGATTTTCCTTTTGGAAATCCGGATGGAGTCATACATCACGCCTGGGCTACGATATGGCGAAGGTGAAACTCCGTATGAGGTTCCTGGCGATGAAAATATCACGCCATCAATATGGTTGACGTTGAGGCGAATGCTAAGGCAAGGAACATTCTCATACGTGGTCTTAGCCGCGGTGAGTATGATAGGATTTCTCACCTTCGCTCCGCTCACGAGATTTGGGTAACCTCGATGCTTACCATGAGGGCTCTACTCAAATCAAGGCGTGAGGCAGATCAGTTCAAGCGAGTACAACAAGTTTGATCAACGCTGGTGAGAGTCTCGACGAGTGTTTTGGTCCGTTTACAAAGATTTTGAGCGACCTCCGAGCGCTTGGTTGCATATACCCGACTCGGACAATGCTCGGCATTTCTTGACCGCACTCGACCTTCGGGTTTGGGAGATGAAGGTGACCACCATCAAGGACACCACCGACTTATCGACTCGACTCTTGACGGGCTTTATTCCCGCCTCAAGACTCATGAGATCGATGTCGTCTCTCTAAGACGAAATCTCATCGATGGCTTTGGTCACCGATCCCATTGGATCTTCTTCTTCCGATCCTTCTATTGGTTTCTCTCTTTCCGCCCTTTGCGAGCTAGCGATGACCAAGCTGGAAAAATTTCGAGAAAATGAGCTTGCTCTTCTCGCCGCAAGTTTTCTCATGCATACAAGAGGGTGAGAGAGGAAGAGAGGTGGCATGATCACCGCTTCGAGTGTGGTGGCCCCAACCACATTCGCGAACTGTCCCAAGCCGGAGAAGGGCAAGAACGACGTTGGCGGTTCGGGCAAGAACGACTACACCGACAAGAACCGCAACAAGAAGCCTCCGGTTCGTGAATCGGCGCACGAGAAGAAGTACCGCAACTTCTCCAAGAACAAGAAGCTCTTCCACCGCGTCCTCGCCACGCTTGACGACATCAACCTCTCCGACACGGAGACATGGAGCGGCGAGGCGAGGATGATCCGCAAGAGAAGAAAGGCGGCGGCGACTTCTCGGCATGTGCTTCATGGCCGACACCAACGACATCAGCGACTCGAGCTCTACAAATGACTCGGACGAGGTACCCTCCTATGACCAGCTCAACGAAGCTCTCGCAAATTAGGAAAATTTCATGCTAGAGCTAGAGCTAGGTGTACTGAGCTTGAGAAGGAAGTAGGTACCTTGACTCGGAGTTAGCTTCACTTAGATCTTCTCCTCCCGAGTCACCGATGATTGCTCTTTGTGTGATGCTATTCTTGTGGAGTTGGAGAACCTAAGGACCATACATGATAGTGTGCTTGTTGAACTTGATGGTCTTAGGTTGAAGAATGCTAGCACTAGTTACATTGATGCTATTCTGTTGAGGCTAGTTTTCTTCATGCTCACTCCACTCCATCATGCTCTAATTGCCCTAAATTGCTTGCGAAATTGATGCCATGAGCGAACACCTTAGGAAGCTTTCTGCTAGAAACAATGAACTTGAATCACATGCTTCTAAGGACCCAGTCAGCTCATGTGAGGGCTGTAAGCAATTAAAACTTGACAATGAAACCCTGAATGTCAAGTGTGCTAAACTTGCTAAGGACTTACTAGATAAGTCACAAAAATATTGCTTGCGATGTACTGAGATTGTGGGGGACTTGGATAAAATCCATGTCGAGCTTAGGAAGAAATTAGAAGACCAAGCCCATAGAATTAGAGATGCTCCTTGCGTTTCTTGTGAGGCCCTCAAGATTGAGGCAGCCGTCTTTGAGGAGAAAATGCACGTCTTTGAGAGAGCTCATCTTTCCGGTTCTTCTTCCTCTCCTTCCCCTGTTCTTCTTGTGCTTCTTTCTTCCGAGATTGCCAAGATCTTATGAGCACTCTCGAGAAGTTTGTTGGAGGCAAGAAGAAGCTCAATCTTATTCTAGACCAATCCAAGATTAGTAGATTCAATCAAGGTCTAGGATTTGATCCCTTGGAGCACGCCGGCGCATCCTCCCACCATTGTGCGCGGCTCCAAGAGTGGTGAGATTGTGGTAGCTCCGAGTGAGTACCACCGTGTTTAGGTCTGGCTGGGTTTGTCCATAGGACTTCGACTGTAAGGGTGTTACTCCTATTATACGCCTCTAGCAAGGCGAAGTACACATGCACCTTCTGTAAGAAGGATGGTCACCTAGTAGATTTACGCTTCAGCGCCAAGATCACTCGGCGTGAGCGTGTTGTCGCTCTTAGGGGTATTGTGGTCATCCCGGACTTTGAGTGCTCCTAAGACACACACCGCTTCTAGACAAAGTTAGAGAGTCGCTTTTTTTGGGCGGCGCCCGGGACTTGGTTTTCATGCTAGTTCTTGAGTTTTAGTCCCGAGCTGTTCGTAGTCGATCTTTCCGCCGTCCTCTTGATATTCCTCGTTTTCCCATCGAGGTAGATATCGCGGTGTGAGGTGTTTTTCGGTAGGAGAACCAGCAGCCTTATCGGGATGGTCGGCTTTTGCACCACGGCGTGCCAACCCGCTTTGACTCCTAGATTATCTACGAGTTGCTCCCGATCGTGAGAGTTGAGCGTCAGAGAGACACTCGAGTCGATCTTCTTACGTGGCTAGTACTACGAGGTGTCGTATGGTTCAAGATTGGGTTCCTAAGTCTTCACTCTATCCCGATCTTGAGTCATCTTTCTCTCTTGTGTCTTGATCGGGTTAAATCGGATGGGGAAGGGCGATGTTTGGATTGTTGACTCCGGTTGTTCTCGTCATATGACCGGAGATTCTCGTTGGTTCTCTTCCCTAGTCCGAGCCCCCGGTGATGAGTTAATCACTTTTGGGGATGCATCTTCAGGTAGAGTCATTGCTAAAGGTACCATCTGCATTAACCAAAATTTCATTCTTAAAGATGTTGCCTTAGTAAGTAAGCTGCAATACAATCTGCTCTCTGTTTCTCAGCTTATCGATGACTCTTTCGAGGTAAGCTTCAAGAGTAATGCTGTAGAATCCTTGATTCATCGGGAGGGTTAGTTCTTGGATTTCTAGATTTGGGAGAGTCTTTCGTGCTGATTTTTCTGCTTCTTCTCGAGACTCTCTTCGATGTTTGATTGCTTCTGAGTCCCGTGATCTCTCCTTCTGGCATAGGAGACTTGGTCACATTGGTTTTGATCATTTGACCCGAGTTAGCAGCCACGATCTCATTCGGGGTTTGCCCAAACTCAAGATGGTCAAAGACTTAGTTTGCTCTCCTTGCCGACATGGTAAGATGGTTACTGCTTCTCATCCTCCACCACCGTAGTGATGGTGATGCACCGGGACAGCTTTTACATATGGACACTTTGTTGGTCCGGCTAGAGTGCAACGAAGCGGGAGGGAAGTGGTATGTTCTTGTCATCGTTGATGATTTTTCTAGATTCTCTTGGGTATTCTTCATGGCCTCGAAGGATGAGACTTTTCTCACTTGAGGGTTTGATCGAGAGGTTGTCTATTGAGCTCCCGGTGCATTACGAGCTATCTGTGATGATAATGGCACGGAGTTCAAGAATTCCTACTTTGAGAGTTTTGTGTGGAGTCTGGTTTAGAGCATCGTTCTCTTCTCCCTCGCTCCTCGTGAGAATGGCGTAGTGGAAAGGAAGAACAGGACCACAGTTGAGATGGCGGGACGATGCTAGACGCAGTCTGATACTCCTAGGAAGTTTTGGGTGAGGCTATAGCTCTGCTTGCCATGTTTCTAATCGCGTGTTTTGAGAGCACATTTGCATCGCACTTCTTATGAGTTGAGGTATGGCGAAAGCCCAGGTGTGTCTCATTTTCGCGTTTTGGTTGCAAGTGTTTTATCTTAAAGTCCGTAACCTAGATAAGTTTGAGTCTCGCTCTTACGATGGTATCTTTCTAGGTTACTCGACTTCTTCTCGTAGCTATAAGTGCAGGTGTTGATGCGCATAGGATCATAGAGACTGTGATGTGACCTTGATGAGGCTAGCCAGAGCTAGACACGATGTTTGAGCTCTTCTTATCCCTCCGAGACCATCTTTGTAGAAGATGAGGATGATGGAGATGATGGTGTTCCACCGGATCCAGTTCCCTCTATACCGAGGTGCCTCCTGTTTCCATTTACGCACCTCGAGTGACCAGCCCTTGCCTTCCGACTCTCCTTGGTGAGTGGCTCTGCTCCTACCTCTTACGTGCATGAGGTAGAGGCCATCGCTTACAGTCCTCCCGTCATATCGAGCTCATCCACCGATCGGATCATTGGTGATCTGTTTGAGCGCGTCACTCGCTCAAAATCGAGTTTGTCAGATTTCTGCCTCCACTCGCCTTCGTTGCCTCCTTTGAGCCGAAAGATGTTTCTCATGCATTATTCGATGAATCGTGGATTAATGCTATGCATGAGGAACTTGAGAACTTTGAGAGGAACAAGGTATGGCAGCTTGTCGAGCCCCCATCTGGTCATAATGTCATTGGGACCAAGTGGGTGTTCAAAAACAAGCAGAGTGAGGATGGGGTTGTCATTCGCAACAAGGCTAGGCTAGTTGCAGGGGCTTTTCTCGGGTTGAGGTCTTGACTTTGAGGAGACCTTTGCCCTCGTAGCTAGACTAGAGGCTATTAGGATCCTACTTGCATTCTCTGCATCCCGGGGCTTCAAGCTCTATCAAATGGATGTCAAGAGTGCATTCCTCAATGGCTATATTGAGGAAGAGGTTTATGTCAAACAACCTCCGAGTTCGAGAACCCCAAGTTTCGAGTCATGTATACAAGCTCTCCAAAGCTTTGTATGGACTCAAGCAGCCCCAGAGCATGGTATGAGAGGCTCAAGTCTTATCTTCTCACCATGACTTCAAAATGGGCATAGTAGACAAAACTCATTCATCGACACCATGAGTCTCATTTTCTTCTTGTCCGATTTATGTGGGCGATATAATTTTGGTGGCTCATCTCATTCGCTTGTGTCTCAGTTTTACGAGGTGATGAGCACTGAGTTTGAGATGAGTATGATGGGCGAGTTGAGCTACTTTCTTGGCTTCCAAATCAAGCGGACTCGGAGGGTACTTTCTTGCATCAAGGCAAATATACCCGTGACCTCTGAGGCGCTTCGACATGTCCGATGGGAAGCCGGTGATGACTCCTATGGCCACCACTGCTGCCCTCGAGCCCGATGAGGATGGTGAGCTCTTGATCAAAAGGAGTTTGAGCATGATCGGCTCCTCTTGTACCTCACCGCTTCGAGGCCGGACATACATTTTTTGTGTGTGCGTGCGCTCGATTTCAAGCTTCTCCTCGCGCCTCTCACCGCCAGCGGTCAAGCGCATCTTCAGTACCTTCGTGCTACCACCGATTATGGTATTTGGTACTCTTCGTCTTCTTGTCTATCTCTTAGAGCCTTTTACGATGCCGACTTTCTTTGGGTGTAGGATAGATAGGAAGAGCACTTCGGCACTTGCCAATTCATTGGCACTTCTCTTGTTTCTTGGTCATCTAGGAAGCGATCCGGAGTTGCTGATCCACCACCGAGGCCGAGTATGTTGTTGCGACTAGTTGTCAGAGCAGTGCTCTGGATGAGATCGACCTTACGGGACTATGGGTTAGAGATAGAGAGTGTGCCACTTTTTCGTGACAACACTTCAGCTATTTGCATTGCTAAAAACCCGATTGCAACATTCCCGGACCAAGCACATTGATATTAGATATCACTTCCTTAGAGACCATATGGAGAAGGGAGATATCGCGCTTGATTCGAGAGAGTGACCTTGATTAGCGATATTTTCACCAAGCCTTTGGATAGCTCATTTGTTGCCTTGAGGAGTGAGCTTGAGTCGTGAGCCCTTACGGCCTTTCGTGAGGGGGAGCTGGTTTGTATATTATGTATTATATGTTTTCTTCCAGCTTTTCTTTTCTTTGTGTTTCTTCTGGGTGACTTTGGGCTTGTTTTCTTGAGTTGAGTTCACTCACTTAGACTTCTGGCATGCCTTGCATTGACCTCTTATCTTGTGCTTTAGGTTGCTATCATGCGTGATTAGCTGTTCTCTCTTCTCTCTAGGTTGAGTTCCCTCACAGTCTTATAAGTCTAGCAGGTATTGGGCCTCCAGGTAGGCAGTGCATGTGCACTCCTTAGTTGGGATCTAGAGTCGACTTCCTATGTCGATCCTGGGAAGATAAGAGCGAGTCCGAGCGTAGTGAGTCTCTTCTATCTTTTCTATGCTCTATAGCCATCCAGTTTTGCAGTTTCTCGACTTCTTCTCCTCATTCTGTTTTTCTGGTTATTATTGAGTTCATTCGGGTTTTCTTTATGCCTAATCTTGATAATAACTCAACTTTAACCAGATTTGAGCTTAAAATTGATTCATTTGTTGAGGGGGAGTTTGGGAATCTGTTCATGCATTGCATTTAGACTGCATTTTCTTTTATGAGCTTTGTCTATTATGCAATTGATTTCTTCTTCATGCTATACACCATGCTACATCATTTGAAGAAAATCACTAGCTTAGGTATGTCCAAGTTCATTTAACTTGCTAAGCTTAAAAATGAAATAAGCCTTAAATGAAAAACTTGATGAAACTTGTTGCTTTTACTTGCTAGGTTTCTTCTCTAGAGGTTTGTGCCATAATTTGAGAAATTTAGGAGTTCTCTAGAGTCCCTATAGCAACTTGGGTGAAACTAGTTTGATCCATGCTAGAGTCCTTCAATTGCTCATGAATCGTTGTGCTAAAAATGAAAATTAAACAAAATTGACTCTTCTTGTGCACATTCGACTCAACACCTTGTATTCACAAGACCGCTTCCCATTGCACTTGGGATGAACTTGGAATACATCGTGTTTGACCTAGACCATCCTCTTAAGAGTTCATCTTGAGATAGTCGCATACGGCTTGAGTCAATTGGTTGTCAAAAGAAAATGCAAATAAATTAAAAACAAAGACATATGTGGGTAAAGAATGCAAATAATGTCAAACATTTGCACCGCTATGTCTTGTATGATGATAAATCAAAATTTGCATTAAGTGATAAATGAGCCGAAGGACCTTGTATGCTCTTCTAGATTCCCCAACGTGTTGAGTAGGTTGAACTCTAGGTTTTCCTTTTGATCCTTAGAGTGGCTATTCTTCTATTTTTGAAACTAAAGCTAAGTGTTGCACTTGTCAAATCTTGATAAAATGAAATATTCAAATCTAAGCTTGTATTTGCACTTGGACATATCCTAGACTAGTCTAATCTAAAATTGACTAGCTTGGTGTCATATCTTGTCATTGTGATCAATTGGATAATCTTCAAAGCTCTTTCGATTGCATTTCATGCATACATAAAAAAATTGATGCCTATATTGCCAAAAGGGGAGAAAACGTAGAAAAGGCATCACTAAAAGATAAAAATGTGAATGCTTATTTGGTTATTATGATCTTTGTAAAACTATGCTACTACTTACATTTGGATCATAATCTCATAATCACATTTGACATGTTTAGTTGGATTTTAGAGTTTTGTTGAAAACTTGCTCTTTGTTAAATTTAACTCTAAAATCTAAATTCCTCTTCGTCAACTTGGTCATGGTTCTAATTTCTATCTTTGGACCAAGTTTGACTTTGCAACTAAAATTGCTTTCTTCTTCATTTTCTTCAAACTCAAATTTATGCCTTTTGTGTGGTTTGTCAATATACTCATCAAGGGGAGATTGAAGGACCATGTGGAGGTCCATCCATATTTGTGATGAGTATTTGACTTTATTTGAGCAAGGTGTGCTCAAGTTTGAGTTTGATTTGGATTGATTTTCAAAATGAAGCAATTTGAGTTGTCTCTACCAGAGTGGCGATGCGGTCGTATGGACGCGGTAGTGATGAGTTGGATGGTTTATTGCACATCATTGTGGGCATTGCTATGTGAGGAGTTTCCTTGTTTTTGATGGTTGCGGGACGACGGTGCTAGGTCATGGTGAGGCGAAGGATGACCGGGACTAGGCGAGGCGTCGGAGGTCGAGCGGTTGGGAGATCGCGGAAGATGATCGGAGGCGGAGTCCGGGCAAGTCAAGAAGACAAGGAAAGGAGTTGATGCTAGCTAGATGCGCGTGGATCAATGAGGGCCGTCGGATTGAGGTCTAGTTGATAGGTTAGCGGGTCTAGGTAGTATGCTTTGAAAACCGTGCAAGAAAACCCGGTATGTGTGTGGGTTTTGGGTTAGCCCTTGCATGGCTGTGTGTGTGGGTTAATCCTAGCCCTTAGATGAGTGCTCTAGGGTTGAGGACTCATCCAAGGGTGGTTAGGTGGCCCAAGAGTAGTATAAATAGGGGTGGAGGGTAGCCTCCTCCCTTGAAGGTGTTGAGGTTTTGATGCTCATTTGAGCTTTGCCCACATGAATGTGAGGCTTTGTAACCTCCCTTCCAGAAATGAAAGTTTTATTCATCCACCTCTGAATTTATTTTATGCATTTACATTATGTCTTTACTTTACGCAATTTAAATTCAGCATTTACTTTCCGCAATTACATTCCGCAATTTACTTTCAAGTAATTTGGATTTGCCTCCTTCCTTCTAAATGCTGCTGTTCTTGGATGTTTTGAGTGTGTTCATATGGTTTTACATCTCTTTTGCACTCTTGGATTGAGTAGAGAACATCTTTTCTTTCAAGTTCTAACTTTGTTCTGAACTTGTTCTTCGCGCAACAGTCAGTGTTTGATTTTTGTAAAAATATAGAAAAATCCTTTTGAGTGATTCTTGTTGGAGGAGGTGCGGGACTCTGATATCCGCTTGTAGAAAAATTTTGGAGTTCACTTGTTGTACCGTTTGGGCGCCATGAGGTGAAAACTGAGCCCCAAACGTTCTGCTCAAAGTTCTTGACCAGACTGTGTTCTTCGATTTTTCGTGTTTTTCTGTAAGGCTTTTGAGGAGAAATTTGGTGGAGTTCTTCAAGACTCTGATGCTCACAGGGAAAAAAAGTCTCAAAATTTTGTGAGCTACAGAAACCCACCAACCTCCTGTGCAAATTGAGGACAAGTTCTGGGAATTCTGTTTTTGCTTTTCTGAAAGTGACTTTTGTGATTTGAATTGATGTCCTTTCTAAAAGCAAGAGTTTGAATTGATTCCTCTTTATCTTGGACAATAGACAACCAGGATTGTGACTCAAAAATCCCCACATATTTTATGGTACTTATCCATGCAAGCTTGGGGTACACATAGTTGTCTAGTTTTTCGGGTTTTTCACAATTCCTTTTGAGCGATCTTGTCGAGGTTTTTGTTGGAGTATTTTGGGGGAATTTTTATTTGCGACCATTCACCCCCCCTCTGTTCGCCATCTCGGTCCTTCAAAAAGGTTAATTGGATTAAGTCACGAAACGTACATTGACAAGATATTGAAAAGGTTCAATATGCATGAATCCAAGAGAGGTTTCATGCCAATGTCACATGGCATCAGTCTCTGCAAGAATCAGTGTCCTTCGACATCTGATGAGCGAGACAGGATGAGCAAGATTCCATATGCTTCAGCTATTGGGTCTATTATGTATGCCATGATCTGTACACGCCCAGATGTCTCATATGCTCTAAGTGTCACGAGCAGATACCAAGCGGATCCTGGTGATGGTCATTGGATAACCGTAAAAAATATCCTGAAGTACTTGAGAAGAACTAAGGGTATGTTCCTTGTTTTTGGAGGTGAGGAAGATCTGGTTGCAAAGGGTTACACCGATGCAAGCTTCCAAACTGACAAAGATGATTTTCGATCATAATCGGGTTTGTGTTTACACTTAATGGAGGAGCGATGGTGGAAGAGTTCCAAGCAAAACACGGTGGCGACTCTCTGACGAAGCGGAGTACATTGCGGCCGGAGGCCATAAAAGAAGCTGTGTTGATTAAGAAGTTTATCACAGAGCTTGGTGTGGTCGCTAGTGCCTCTAGTCCAATGGACATCTATTGTGATAATAGTGGTGCCATTGCACAAGCAAAAGAGCCTAGATCACATCAGAAGTCTAAACACATACTCCGTCGCTTTCACCTTATTCGCGAGATTGTGGATAGAGGTGGCGTGAGAATATGCAAAGTACATACGAAGCCAATGTGGCGATCCGTTGACAAAGCCACCGCCTGACCTAAGCATGAGGTGCACACAAGGTCTATTGGTATTAGATACTTAATTGATTGAATCAAGTGCAAGTGGGAGATTGTTAGTGTTATGCCCTTGAGGCAATCATTTAAATGATTGTAACATGACTATGTTTATGAATAATAATATGATTATTGGTCCAATGAATGTATATCATTGTATTGATCAACAAGTATGTGACTTGCTTATGAAGCTCTTTACTTAATGATGTAATTGATAAATATCTACGATCGGATATCATCGTATAGGACAACGATGAATAGATCAGCACATGTAGTGATCGATGATCATGCTTCATAGATCATGGGATATGGAGATATCATCTATACATTGTGGACGCATGTTGAAGAACATGGGTTAGATAGACCCGTAATGGGACACTGCGAGAATGTTTCATTCTTATGTGTCATCAGTGTATCTCATACCTAGTAGATGTATGATCCTTAGACCTGAGATTGTCATATTCCCTACATGTGTAATAGTTTTCCTTGGGGCTATCAAACACTACTTCCTAACCGGATAGTTATAAAGGTAGCTTTCATGTTTACTATGAAGCGTGCGAGGGAAGTGGCGATCAAGATGGAATTTGCCACTCCAATGAAAGCGAAGATATATGACAAGGCCACTCGTGTGATATGATTAAGGAGGTGCATGGCCATGCCGTGATTGAGGAGTCAATCACAATTTATTAATATATCACGGATCGAGAGATGGATTGAATCATCAAAGGATGACATGCTTCTCCCTTGAGATCAATCTTCATATACTTGGCAAAGGGATTATTACATGAGTACTTTTGATAGGTTCGTCCGATTTGATAATAGTATGTTTGGGGTTGGCATACTTTGCAAGAAGCCACTACCGACTATTGGATTGAAAAGGAGTTTTCGAATCCACGTCCAAGCGTCGTGAACTGCGCAGGTCACACACTTAATGGGTGGGGCGCATTAATTTGGATTGGATCCGTAATTAATGAACCTCGTGGGCTTAGCACGTGATGGGCCCTAGTTTGGGTTTCATCTCATGGCTATATAAGGAGGGGAGGAGGAGGCGCGGTGTGCTTTCCCACGGTTTAGGAGTGATTCACTCGAAACCCTAGCCTACTCCTCTCGCTGCCTGCCGAGCGACGGTGCTTGCACACGGCGCCTGGCGTTCCATCTCTGGGCGTGTGGACTCTGCGGACGCCGGCTGCTGCGGCTGCGGCGTGGGAGGGCGATCCACGGCAAGGCGAGGGCGATCCACTCCATCGGCGCTTGCGATTGCGGCGAGGGCGATCCACTACATCGGCGCGCGAAGGATTCGCAGCTCGCGGCGTCTAGTGGTAATCTTATCTATGATCCCCTTCTTGCGAGTAGCTTTACGTTCTGCGGTAGATTTTTTTGTGCTAGCGTAGCATACCGCGTTCCTCTTGATGGTATCGAGCCATCTCGTATAGTTTTGTGATCTGGATGTTGCACATATGATGTGTAAGGTTAGTAGATTGGATCTATTACATGTTCGGCCAGTTCATGTGATGAATTGGTGGCGGCGACCATCGATGAGATCGATCGGTTTAGGGTTTGAGAAAGTGCAAACCGACTCAATCTTGATTTGGGTGAGTCCGTTCATGATGCGGCGTTACCCTTACCGGTCGGGTTACCGCCATCGGGGTTTCAAAGCGTATCCATATGGGACCAAGCCAATCAGTTGAGTTGGATTGGGTCAATCTGTTGATCCATGGTAGCGCAAGCAGATTCAATATTGATTTGGGTGAGTCCGTTCATGGTACGACGTTACCCTTACCGGTCGGGTTACCGCCATCAGGGTTTCTGAAACGTGTCCATATGGGACCAAGCCAATAATGTTAGATCGGATTGGGTCAATCTGGTTGATCCGTGGAAATTTTGAGGGTGTTTTCCAATGTCAGAAGACATGCCTCTAAAAAAATTTCCGTGAAAACAAGTAATGAATGCCTCTAAACAAATTTTGAGGGTGTTTTCCAATGTCAGATTGAATTGGATTGGGTCAATCTGATTGATCCATGGATCGCCGCCAGGCGCTGCCCCTCGGACCCCGGAGTCGTAGGGTTGCTTTTGTTTAACTCGTTTTTGTAGGGAATTATGTGAAATGGTATGGCCTATGTGTATGTGATGCATGTAATTTCCACATGGCCTGCGTGCCGTGTCAAGCCATAAGGCTATTTAAATTGTATAACGACCTGCGTGTCGACTTGTGATGCTTCAAACCCTCATGTAAAATTCATTATCAAAAATTGTAAGGAGTTGCATCCATAATGATGAAGACGATGGTTTCAAGCAAGATGGCTAGGTGAACAAATCAAGCAAGATGGCTAGGTGAACAAACAAGCATGATGATCGAGATCTTAATGCTAAGGGCCATGCTATTTCACGACTTATTTTGATTTTACGTGGATGTGTGTTTAATCCTTGCTATTTTCTTTATGCTCATTGCATGTGATGCCATGTTCATAGTAATCTTTGTTCATCCCTATAGTTAAAAATTTTAAATCAAATTGTCCATCCAATTGTTGCACCTATCAAGAATTTAGATCGTTATTGATATATTTGCCAAAGTAGTATATCAATGGCTATCTCAATAGATGATAGGGATGTGTTGGACACATCACGCATAACAATGGTAGATTTAATCAAGCTATCAAAACGGTTTTGGGCTTGAGGACATAAGTGGTTGGGATTTGATGTCAGTAATGAAGGAACCTATACAAGACAAGTGGTGTCTAGGAAATCACACATGAGGCAGGTTTCTTAATTGGCACCCGAATACGGGAAGTGCTCCCTCCCTCATGTGAGCCCTTGGGGCAGGTTGACCTGGCCATGAGTCAAGTTGATGGAGGCATTCATTACTTGTTTTCATACTCAACAAACAAGAGTTACATATGATGTAATTAGCAAAGGTGTTGCTTACCTATGTCATTAAATTTCTAGGAGTGATGCCAAAGCTCACTAGTGTTTGATGAATATGGATGTTGAATACTCACTATGTGTCTATAAAAGGGACATAAAATAGAAGTGTCTTTAATTAAAAAGTTTAATAAAAGTTTTACATAAACATAGTGCTTAGAATCTTTGCATGTTTTTGTTGTAGTTCAATGGCACCTTCTCCTACTCCTGGTTTTGCTTTGAGATCGGTTTTGGAAAGGGAAAAACTGAATGGAACTAATTTTGTTGATTGGTATCGCAACCTGAGAATTGTTCTCAAGCATGAAAAGAAGGACTATGTTCTAGAGAATCCAATTCTGATGAACCAGTAGAAAATCTTGCTCGCAATTTGAAGGTTGAATATGAAAAGCATGTTAATGCTTCTATAGAGGTCATTTGTCTCATCTTTGGTCACCATGGACTCTGAGCTCCAAAAGCAATATGAGGACCAGGATGCTTACAATATGATTGTGGGCTTGAAGGGCATGTTTGGGAATCAAGCAAGAGCTGAGAGGTATGGTATCTGTAACACCCTAATTTTTGCTCTAGTTTAAATTTTGAGAGTATTTTTGATTTTTGTGAATTCTTGAGAATTTATCGAAATTTATTTGGAATTACTCAAAACTAGCCTTCCTTGAAAACAATTAAATAATGTATAAGTTCTAGCAAAGTTTTATTGAAAATATTTTATTTGAGTTCCAAATATCTCAAGGTATTTTCTGGAATTTTTCTAGAATTTTTCTGCTATTTTAAAAGTCCCAAATGAATTAAATGAATTTCTAGAATTATTTTTATTGAAAAAGGTTTTAAAAATGGCTATGAGCGATAATGGGCCGAGCCCATTACTGTGCGTGTCGCCACCCATCCGCGCCGAAACCCTAGCGCCGCCCCAGCTGAACCGTTCGATCTTGATCGAACGCTTGTGCGTGTGCCACGTCGTTTCGCGATGCGAGCCATCCGATCCAATCCGCGCGGACGTCCAGGATTGCGCCACGTCGATCGCTCACGCGAGATCACCGAGCTAACGCCGCCGACCGCTACCGCTTGTTTCGCCACCTGTAGCGCGCACGTCGAGGCCCTTAAAGTGCACCGAGTAGCGCGTCTGGCAGAACTCTTCTCGCCGCGTCTTTTGACACCTTGCACGCACGCCAAGACCCTCTCTAGCGCCTGAACGAGCTCGCCGTAGTTGTTCCCCTGCACTGCCACTATTCTCCGTCGTTTGCGTCGCCGCCGGTCCACTTCCGCCGTTGTTGAGGTCACCGGGGTACCGATCGTCGCCGAGCAGCGTCGAACGCGCCACTTCTTCACGTCGGAACGCCCGCAACGCCGCCGACGTCCTCGTCTTCCTCAGCTCCGGCGACCTGTTCCTTTCGCGCCGTCGTTGACCTCGCCAACTTCCGCCGGCCGTCCGATCCTCATCGCTCGGTTTTGGTGAGTCCACGTATCCACTTCTCTGTTTACGTTTGGATTAAATTATAGGCGTTAGATGCGTAATGTGCGGCGTAGATTAGATCTCGGACATTAGGGCTATTAGTAGATCTTGACCGTTAGATCGGGTTGAGCGGTAGAGATTAGATCTAGTCTCGTAACTTGGTTACATCTCGGTAGTTGGATCGTTAGTGTATGCATAGGATTGAGCCACGTCAAGCGTGAATAGTAAACGACTCCGTAACTGAGCCGTCGGATCGGATATAAGCGGTTGAGTTCGGATCTGGTTTTGCCCTAGGATCCGCGCCGTTCGATTTGAGCGCGCGGCGGTGGTAGCGCCGCACCTTCATCCAATCTCGCACGACGCGTGGTTGCTGACGAGCGAGACCGATCCGCCGTTGCTTTCGCGCGCCCGGCTGCGATCGTGCGCGTGGCTACGAGTAAATCGGCGTCGCCGCGTCGGTGCGGAATCCAACCGTTGGATTTAGGTGACCGGCTGGATGTGCGACGCGTGGGCGTGGAGCGAGCGTCGCCGCTATTTGGATGCGTGGTGGTCGATCTTGCGATGCGTGTCGCCGCGCATCTCGGTCTTATTGCGGTGCGCGTGAGGATCGGCCGTCGGTTTTAGCGAGCGGTGCGGATTTTGCCGCGTGTTCGCAGCTGTTACGTGAACCAAGTCCACGCTAGACCGAGCCGAGCCGTGAACCGGTCCATAGACGGAGCGGCGTGGCGGCCTGCAGGCGTGCCGTCGTCGTCGGCGTCATCGGCGACGTCATAAATATTTTCATATATAAAAATATTTCGACGGAAATTCATTTCGGTGCTGACGTCATCATGAGGCATGCTGATGTCATAAATGCGAATTTCAAGTATAAAAATAATTTGGAAAAATCGGATTTTCTAATTTGATATTTTGATTTTATTCAAAACTTCAAATGACTATAACTTTTGCATTTTAACTCGGATTTGGGTGATTCAAATTTCTAAAAATTCATAAAATTGTGATCTATTTAATGATGAATTTTATTTGAATTTTGAGATTATCTAGTCGTCTGTATTAGCTATTTATTGCATATTTTATTTGAGCAGCGTGAGCGCAAATTTACTGGAAGGTTTGAAGAAGAATTAGTCGCTCAAGACCAAGCTTGAACACGACCGCAGCTCTTTGAAGGCAAGTGATGCTTTGATCATTTTGATCCCAGATTTTAAAATGTAATTTATGCTTTGAAACTATGCATGCTAATTATTTAAAATGAATTTAATTTAATTTGGGATAATGTAGTTAATCAACCCATTTTGTTATGCCACCTTGAATTATTAATTGTATGCCTAGATCATTGTCACCCTAAGTTTTGATTATATTAGTTGGATGTTAATATTGTGCCAACACGGAGGCTAGACCGTGAGTAGATGCTTAGCCTTGCAACGAATCATGAATGATCTTTGGAAAAATGCTACAATATTGATTAAAGACATATTGAATGTATTTTGAAAAGTGGTGTGATGATGCCACATGTTGAGATTGAGGTACAAAGAACTTTGTGTGGTTCCGCATCGATATTGAGTTATTCTTGGCATGTGTTGCACAATAATCAAGCTGGGTGGAAAATGATTTATCTTGGGGCAAGTGGCAAGAGGTCGTGTGTGCTGTGGGCCTGTGTGGCATTGGGTTGTTGAGTGAGGTGAGTCTGTGTGCCACATTGGGTGTGTGCCATGTTGAGTGTTGAAAGTCTTGCCTTGGTCGATTAAGGACTTCACCTTGCAAGCCTTTGATCCGAGTCAACCGTACAACCACATGTCGACATGGGACAGACCTAGTTGACTAGGGTTCGATATCTTTCCTCCGATACCTCGGGGTGACAGACACAAGGGTGTATCTGTATGGGGGCGCACGTGCTACGGCTTGGTGCCCATCCAACGGTGATTGGCGGTCCTATACTTGGCTCTGTGTGAGGGAAGTGATAGTGAAGGCAATACTGGAGAGGTTCTTTAGTTAAGGTAGAAGTTCCTGAAAAGCTTTGTTGCGGACAATCACCTGTGTGGTGAGCGGCTGTATCTTGTGGGTAAAGTGTACAACCTCTGCAGAGTGTCAAAACTATTCGAATAGCCGTGCTCACGGTATTGAGCATTGCTCGGGGATTACAGTCAAGGGGTAGTTTTTCATAAACAAAACATGGAAGGGTGGCTGTGTGCCAGTGTTGGAAATGAACTGATAAGGCTGTGTGCCGAGAATCTTCGAAGAAAAACCATTTGAAATTAGTATTACTTATATCTGTTTCACTGCTTTAATCTAAACAAGATACTAGTTTAAAAATGCTGCTTGATGCAAAAAGAATCAATTAAGCCAATCCATTGGAATAAGCTTTGCATATAGTAATAGTGCTGCATTCTGTGCATTACTTGTTGAGTGCCTTGTGTACTCACCCCACCTTGCTTATCAACCCCAACATCAGTGGAGGAGACTACACCAGTATGGGAGGAGGAGTACGTCGAGGACACGAGCAACTAGGGGGCAAGCCCAGTCGGTTACTGTGGCAAGATGGAGGCTTCCACGACTTTTTATGTTCGTTGCTATTTCTTTGTTTTGAATAATGTAAGCCCTGCGTGGCTGACTTATCTGTAAGGAGACCATAAGGTTGTACAACTCGTTTTATATACATGTTTGCACTATTTATTCTTATATCCTTGTGAATGTGTGTGATGTGCAACCCTGTATGACTGTGTGTGCTAGCGTGATCCTGGACTGGCACAGAATACACAGAGGGTCCGGATTTGCAGATTCGGGTCCCGACAGAGGTGGTATCGAGCAGTGGTGTAGGCCTTGACCTTAGTTTGGTTGTGCCTAGGAGGGTGAAAACTATTTTCTAAAGACCTAATCAACTTGAGCAAGAATGTCAAAGAAATCTCGACTTATCTCTTCTCCTTATTCATACCTATTTGAATTTTTATTATTCTCTATTTAATTTAAACAAGGTTTGTTTTGGTAGATGAGGATGATCCATACCTATGGAGAGCGCGACCGGAGGATACGCCGCGGAGTTATGGCGTATGATGCGATTGCTTGGAGGTTTTGACCGACCAGCATCGAGGGACTTGGTGGTGCAGGCAGGACTTGACGTCGCTGGGGCGTCAAGATCACGATGTATGCTCGGGAGAGGACGAGGCGAGTCGTCCTATCTACATCACTGCCGGAGGTCTTCTTTCGAGGCCGGATTCGGGAGGCGTCGCGTCGAGCGATGCGGCGATTGCCCGCACTTACTCCGCAGAGTTAGAGGGCACCGTCTTCCGCCACCATCCGCGTCGAGACAATCGTTTGGACAGGATGGAGCTTGTGGAGGAGGGCGCCACTATCACCCACGGCAAGGTACGCCATCGCCAGAGGGCGCCTTGGGCGAGACGGTCCGGGAGTTGCAGAGGACCCGCGACGAGGTTATAGAGGCAAGAACCCAACACCGGAGAACTTAGCTCATGCCATACGTAAGATCCAGGAGTTGGAGATGGCTTTGTATGGACCCGAGCCCGAACCGATCCTGAGTTACATGATCCAGATCCGAGGAGCCGGAGCAGAGGCGCCGATCAGCGGAGCGAGCAGCCGGGACCAGCAGAGTCGATGGGGTCTTTTGCACCCGCCGCGAGAGAGTCACCAGACGATTCGCCCCAATGCCACAAAGACCGCGGTATACGCTCGGGAAGCGCGGCCGGGTTGGCTCGATGAGTGATCGAGTCTAGTAGAGTGTAGTGTCGAGACTCAATATATCGAGTCGCGTCTTTGTTTGAGTTACCCTTAGGTGTGAGTTGTCATGGATTCCTATGTTTGCTTACTTGCTTTTGGTTGTGAGTGTCACGTATGTGTTGCATTGCCCTTAGGCACTTGTGAGCAACCATCTTGCTTTATATTATATCAATAAAGTGGCTAAATAATTTAAGTTACACTGTTTCCCCACATAAGTTCTTTTACTTGTCTATGCTTTCTTCTTTTCTTAACCATTGAAGCTTGCAGCAGATGGTGAGGACTCGTGGAAATGTTGGAGCCAGCGGAAGTGGAGCTAACGGATGGACAACGAATGAAGAGCGATTCCTCAACCACCGCAGTCGATATGCGTAACACAGGAGCCTTTTGACAGCCTGGACTCAACTCATGACCACGATGGTTCAAACCATGCGCAGATATCCAATCAAGCTGCTGCGAATGTTCAACACAGGGGCAACCATGGACCACACCCTACTCAGTTGTCGGAGTTTATGAGAACTCGTCCACCCACTTTCTCGGGTAACGCCAATCCACTGGAAGCGGACGATTGGCTAAGGACAATTGAAAGGAAGCTGCACATTACCCAATGTGTAGGACATGAGAGGGTACTCTATGCCTCTCATCAACTCGAAGGACTGCCGCAGAATGGTGGGAAAACTGCGCGACTCATGAGGACCCGCAGAGTATCACATGGGAGGAATTCACCTCGACCTTCCGTCGATACCATGTACCCAGGGTATCATGGATCTTAAAAGGAGGAGTTCGAAGCCTCAAGCAAGGCGGCGATCGGTGGCGATTACGAACAAGTTCACCTAACCGCACGCTACGCACTGCAGGGCGTGGCTACGGATAAGGCGGACAATCCCGCTTCATGAAGGGATTGAATGCGAGGTTGCAGTGGGACCGATCACCCACACATTCCACGACTTTCAAGAGTTAGTTAACAAAGCCACGATCTTAGAGGACAAGCGCCGAGAGTTGGATGACAACAGAGCGCGAGAATGGCGCAACAAGGAGGTCGTCGGGGCAGCAGAGGCGAAGGGCGGCACCCCAACAGCTCATTCGGTACCGGCCTAGAGGCAATGATGAGGCACCACTGCCGGCAAATCGCCGATGGGTCAAAATGTTCGACTCGGCCCGAACTATAGCACGGTGGAGGAACCTCTCGGGCCGTGGGAAGGCGTTGCTATCATTGCAATGAAATGGGGCATTTTGCCAACAAGCGCCCTAAGAAGGAGGTGTCACCCGGTTCGCTTTAACACGGGAACACAAGCAAGGACTCCGCACCAATCATGAACGCGGGGCATCAACAGGCGACTCCATCCCAAGGAACTGCACGAGGCGAGTCAACCACATCACGCAGATGAAGTCCGAACGCCTCGGACGTTGTCTTCGGGTAAGTTCTAGTAAACTCGATTACCAGCTCATCGTTTTATTTGATTCCGAGCTTCGCATTCTTTTATTTCCGAGATTTTGCTGTTCAAAATGATATGGAAATAGTGAATCTTAAATGTGTGCTCATAGTCAATCCACGGATCGAACTCCGATCTAAAGTAGGATGTTCGGGGTAGGAATAATAATTAATGGAGTTGAGTTCTAGCGAACTTAATCGTCCTTAATACCCAAACCTTGGATGTTATCCTGGGAATGGATTGGTTAACCGATCACAAGGCAGTATTGGACTGCGGAAAAAGAGTCAAATCGGTCGAGAGCCCGGATGGAAAGAAAATTGAGTTTGAAGCGAAACCAGTACGAGATGGACAATTGATGGTCAACAGCATGAAGACTGTCAGCTTAGAGGAAGTCTCCATAGTCAATGAATATCCGGATGTTTTCCCGGAAGATTTACGGAATGCCGCGGATAGAGATATCGAGTTCGTGATAGAACTAGTCCGAGGACAGCTCAATAGCTAAGAGACCTTACGGGATGTCCACAGAGGAATTGGTGGAAATGAAGAAGCAAATTGAAGAAGCTGCTGAAAAGGGATTTATAAGACCTAGTTCATCGCCATGGGGAGCACTGTCTTATTCGTTAAGAAGAAGGACGGAAGTTTGGGATGTGTATAGACTATCGTGCACTCAATGATGTGACGATAAAGAATAAGTATCCGCTACCGGGATCGATGATTTGTTTGACCCGATTGAGAGGAGCAGAGTATTCTCCAAAATTGATCTTGATCAGGATACCATCGGTGAAGATCCGATCGGAGGATATTAGAAGGCGCATTTTCGTCAAGATATGGACACTCGAGTTCTGATGATGCCTTTTGGTCCGACAAATGCACCGGCATATTTCATGAACTTAATGAATAAGGTTTTATGGAAAACTTGGATAAGTTCGTCGTCGTATTCATAGATGACATCCTTATCTATTCCAAGCGAGAGAAGAGCACGCGCAGAGCACTTGAGGCTAGTCCTTGAAAAGTTGAGGAACAACGGTTGTTTGCGAAATTTAGCAAATGTGATTTACGGAAAGATAAGGTGGAATTTCTTGGACACATAATGACAGCAGAAGGAGTTCTTTGTAGATCCAAAGAAAGTGGAAACGGTTTTACATTGGGAACAATAGAGACGGTAACCCAAATCCGTAGTTTCCTTGGAATGGCGGGTATTACCGTCGATTCATTGAAGGATTCTCTACGATTGCGAGACCTCTTACGCAATTATTGAAAAAGAAAAGAAATTTTATGGACACTGAGTGTGAGAAGAATTTTCAGAATTGAAAAGGAGGTTAACATCGGCTTTGTATTAGTTTTACAGACGTTCACCAAGACTTTGACATCTATTGTGATGCATCGCGTCGAGGATTGGGATGCGTGTTGATGCAAAATAGGAAGGTAATTGCCTATGCATCGAGGCAATTGAGACCACATGAGGAGAACTATCCGACTCATGATTTAGAATTAGCTGCCGTAGTGCATGCACTAAAAATATGGCGTCATCATCTCATCGGAAATAGATGTGAAGTATATACGATCATAAAAGCCTTAAGTATATTTTCACACAAGTGACCTAAATATGAGGCAAAGAAGATGGTTAGAGTTAATCAAGGATTATAATGTGGAATTCACTACACACGGGAAAGCCAGCGTGGTGGCGACGCCTTGAGCGTAAAGAACCACAGTGTAAATATCTTTGTTGGAAACAAGTCGAGCGAATTGTGTAAGGATTTCGAAACTAGAATTGGAAATGGTACCAAAAGGATTCCTAGTAACCTTGGAAGTAAGACCTACGGAAGATCGGATCGGGGAAGGCGAGAAAGATGATGATAAGATCAAAAGAATTAAGGGCAAAATGGATGAAGGCAAAGCAAAAGATTTTAAAGCTGGATGAACAAGGTACTATGTGGTTTAAAGGCGCATTTGTGTGCGAAGAACAAAAGGAGTTGAAGCGATTAATTGCAGGAGAGGCCCATGACTCCAAGTACTCAATTCATCCAGAAGTGCGAAAATGTATCAAGATTTGAAGGAAAAATTTTGGTGGCCAAGCATGAAGCGAAGTCGCGAATCGTTGCATTATGTGACATATGCCAAAGGGTCAAAGCTATGCACCAAAGGCAGCGAGGCTATTACAACCCTTAAAGATACGAATGGAAATGGGAGGAAATTGGTATGGATTTTATAACCGGATTGCCCGAGCGCAAAGTGGATATGATTCCATATGGGTCATAGTAGATCGTTTAACTAAGGTGGCACATTTCATACGATAAAGACCACTTATTAGGAGACCGGTTAGCGTAACTTTATATGTCGTAATTGTCATTTTACATGGAGTGCGAAAAGATAGTGTCGGACGGAGGTACCCAATTTACCTCAGTTAGGGTAAGCTTCATGAAGCAATGGGGACTCGTTTGAACTTGATCTGACATACCATCCATGAGACGGATGGACAAGCGAGAGAGTCAATCGATATTGGAGGATATGTTGAGGGCATGTGCCTTAGCATATTCCACTTCATGGGACAAGTGTTTGCCTTATCTTTGAGTTTAGTTACAACAACGATTATCAAGCGAGCTTACAAATGTCTCCATTTGAAGCTCAGTATGGTAGGTCTGTCGAACACCATTGAATTGGAATGAGACAAGCGAGCGACATGTTTTGGACGGACATTCTTGAAGCGGAAGCACAGATCACCCAGTCGGGGAAAGATTGAAGATTGCACAATCCAGTAAAAGAGTTATCTTGACAACCGTCATGCAGGAACTAAGCTTTGAACAGAAGATTTTGTGTATCTTAGAGTAACACCACTCAAAGGAGTCGAAGGTTCCATGCAAAGGAAGCTTACACCCGGTATGTCGGACCATTCAAAATCTTGAGCGCATGGGTGAAGTTGCGTATCGATTAGAGTTACCGCCGTCTTTGGCAGAGTGCATAGCGTATTCCATGTGTCTCAAGCGAAGAAGTGTCTTGAGTACGGAAGAGCAAACACCGTTAGAGACAATTGGTGCAAGAAGATCGACTTACAAAGAACATCCGATGAAGATTACGGACATAATGGGCGGAGAGACAAGGAACAAGTCAACACGTTTCTGCGAGTTCGATGGAGCAACCATTCGGAAAGTGAAGCGGCGTGGGAGCGTGAAGAAGATCTGAAGAAGGAGTTCCTAACCTATTCCTGTAGACAACCACGAATCTCGGGGCGAGATTACATTAAGGGGAGGTTTGTAACACCTAATTTTTGCTCTAGTTTAAATTTTGAGAGTATTTTTGATTTTTGTGAATTCTTGAGAATTTATCGAAATTTATTTGGAATTACTCAAAACTAGCCTTCCTTGAAAACAATTAAATAATGTATAAGTTCTAGCAAAGTTTTATTGAAAATATTTTATTTGAGTTCCAAATATCTCAAGGTATTTTCTGGAATTTTCTAGAATTTTTACGCTATTTTAAAAGTCCCAAATGAATTAAATGAATTTCTAGAATTATTTTTATTGAAAAGGTTTTAAAAATGGCTATGAGCGATAATGGGCGAGCCCATTCTTGTCTTGCGTCGCCGACCATCGCGCCGAAACCCTAGCGCCGCCCGGTGAACCGTTCGATCTTGATCGAGCGCTGCTGCGTGTGCCACGTCGTTTAGCGATCGCGAGCCATCCGATCCAATCGCGCGGGACGTCGAGATTGCGCCACGTCGATCGTCTCGCGAGATCACCGGAGCTAACGCCGCCGACCGTTACCGCTTGTTTCGCCACCGTAGCGCGCGCGTCGAGGCCCTTAAAGTGCACCGAGTAGCGCGTCTGGCGAACTCTTCTCGCGCGTCTTTTGACACCTTGCACGCACGCCAAGACCCTCTCTAGCGCATGAGCGAGCTCGCCGTAGTTGTTCCCTGCCGCGCCACTATTCTCCGTCGTTTGCGTCGCCGCCCGGTCCACTTCCGCCGTTGTTGAGGTCACCGGGTACCGATCTCGTCGAGACGCGTCGAGCGCGCCACTTCTTCACGTCGGAAAGCGCCCGCAGCGCCGCCGGCGTCCTCGTCTTCCTCGACCCGGCGACTGTTCCTTCGCGCCGTCGTTGACCTCGCCAACTTCCGCCGGCCGTCCGATCCTCATCGCTCGGTTTTGGTGAGTCCACGTATCCACTTCTCTGTTTACGTTTGGATTAAATTATAGGCGTTAGATGCGTAATGCGGCGTAGATTAGATCGGACATTAGGGCTATTAGTAGATCTTGACCGTTAGATCGGGTTGAGCGGTAGAGATTAGATCTAGTCTCGTAACTTGGTTACATCTCGGTAGTTGGATCGTTAGTGTATGCATAGGATTGAGCCACGTCAAGCCGTGAATAGTAAACGACTCCGTAACTGAGCCGTCGGATCGGATATAAGCGGTTGAGTTGGATCTGGTTTTGCCCTAGGATCGCGCCGTTCGATTTGAGCGTCGGCGGCGGTGGTAGCGCCGCACCTTCATCAATCTCGCTGCGACGCGTGGTTGCTGACGAGCGAGAGACCAGATCCGGCCGTTGCTTTGGCGCGCCGGCTGCGATCGTCTGCGCGTGGCTACTGAGTAAATCGCGGCGCCGCGTCGGTGCGGAATCAACCGTTGGATTTAGGGTGACCATTGGATGTGCGGCGCGTGGGCGTGGAGCGGCGTCGCCGCTATTTGGATGCGTGGTGGCCGGATGGATCTTGCGACGCGTGTCGCGCGCATCTCGGTCTTATTGCGGTGCGCGTGAGGATCGACCGTCGGTTTTAGCGAGCGGTGCGGATTTTTGCGGCGTGTCGCAGCGTTACGTGAACCAAGTCCACGCTAGACCGAGGCCGAGCCGTGAACCCGGTCCATAGACGAGCGGCGTGGCGGCCTGCAGGCGTGCCGCGTGTCGTGGCCGGCGTCATCGCCGACGTCATAAATATTTTCATATATAAAAATATTTCGACGGAAATTCATTTCGGTGCTGACGTCATCATGAGGCATGCTGATGTCATAAATGCAATTTCAAGTATAAAAATAATTTGGAAAAATCGGATTTTCTAATTTGGTATTTTGATTTTATTCAAAACTTCAAATGACTATAACTTTTGCATTTTAACTCGGATTTGGGTGATTCAAATTTCTAAAAATTCATAAAATTGTGATCTATTTAATGATGAATTTTATTTGAATTTTGAGATTATCTAGTCGTCTGTATTAGCTATTTATTGCATATTTTATTTGAGCAGCGTGAGCGCAAATTCTGGAAGGTTTGAAGAAGAATTAGTCGCTCAAGACCAAGCTTGAACACGACCGCAGCTCTTTGAAGGCAAGTGATGCTTTGATCATTTTGATCCCAGATTTTAAAATGTAATTTATGCTTTGAAACTATGCATGCTAATTATTTAAAATGAATTTAAATTAATTTGGGATAATGTAGTTAATCAACCCATTTTGTTATGCCACCTTGAATTATTAATTGTATGCCTAGATCATTGTCACCCTAAGTTTTGATTATATTAGTTGGATGTTAATATTGTGCCAACACGGGAGGCTAGGCCGTGAGTAGATGCTTAGCCTTACAGCGAATCATGAATGATCTTTGGAAAAATGCTACAATATTGATTAAAGACATATTGAATGTATTTTGAAAAGTGGTGTGATGATGCCACATGTTGAGATTGAGGTCTGACAACTTTGTGTGGTTCCGCATCGATATTGAGTTATTCCTGGCATGTGTTGCACAATAATCAACTGGGTGGAAAATGATTTAGACTGGGGCAAGTGGCAAGAGGCTGTGTGCCAGGTGGGCCTGTGTGGCATTGGGTTGTTGAGTGAGGTGAGTCTGTGTGCCACATTGGGCTGTGTGCCCTTTGTTGAGTGTTGAAAGTCTTGCCTTGGTCAGTTAAGGACTTCACCTTGCAAGCCTTTGATCTAAGTCAACCGTACAACCACATGTCTGACATGGGACAGACCTAGTTGACTAGGGTTCTGATAGCTTTCCTCTGATACCTCGGGGTGACAGTACACAAGGGTGTATCTGTATGGGGGAGCGTACCTGTGCTACGGCTTGGTGCCCATCCAACGGTGATTGGCGGTCCTATACTTGGCTCTGTGTGAGGAAGTGATAGTGAAGGCAATACTGGAGAGGTTCTTTAGTTAAGGTAGAAGTTCTGAAAAGCTTTGTTGCGGACAATCACCGTGTGTGGTGAGCGGTGTATCTTGTGGGTAAAGTGTACAACCTCTGCAGAGTGTCAAAACTATTGAATAGCCGTGCTCACGGTATTGAGCATTGCTCGGGATTACTGATCAAGGGTAGTTTTCATAAACAAAACATGGAAGGGTGGTGTGTGCGGTGTTGGAAATGAAGTGATAAGGTGTGTGCCGAGAATCTTGAAGAAAAACCATTTGAAATTAGTATTACTTATATCATTTCCTTTGCTTTAATCTAAACAAGATACTAGTTTAAAAATCTTTGCTTGATGCAAAAAGAATCAATTAAGCCAATCCATTGGAATAAGCTTTGCATATAGTAATAGTCTTGCATTCATGCATTACTTGTTGAGTGCCTTGTGTACTCACCCCACCTTGCTTATCAACCCCAACATCGGTGGAGGAGACTACACGGTATGGGAGGAGGAGTACGTCGAGGACACGAGCAACTAGGGGCAAGCCCGATCGGTTGCTGTGGCAAGATGGAGGCTTCCACGACTTTTTATGTTCATTGCTATTTCTTTGTTTTGAATAATGTAAGCCTGCGTGGTGACTTATCTGTAAGGAGACCATAAGGTTGTACAACTCGTTTTATATACATGTTTGCACTATTTATTCTTATATCCTTGTGAATGTCTGTGATGTGCAACCTGTATTTGTGTGTGCTAAGCGTGATCCTGGGTCGCACAGAATACACAGAGGGTCGGATTTGCGGTCGGGTCAGCAGTATCTCAAAGCTTTTATTTGCTTGTAGTTTGGTGAAGGTAGTCCGGTCAGTCCTCATGTGATCAAGATGATTGGTTACATTGGGAGATTGGAAAAACTTGAGTTTCCCCTTAGCCTCGGTTTGGCCACAGATGTTATTCACCAGTCTCTGCCTCGAGCTTTGAGCCATTCATTATGAATTTTCATATGAATAGCATGGAGAAGAGCCTAACCGAGCTACATGGGATGCTCAAGGCTGCGAGAAAGCATTAAGAAAAACCCAATCATGTGATGATGGTTGAGAAAACAACCGCTTTCAAAAAGAGGAAGGCTAAGTGGGGAGCGGGAAGAGCAAGGGCAAGGGCAAGGGCAAGGCTCAAGATGAGATCGCAAGCCTCAAAACTAAGCTCGAAGCTTAAAGTTGGCCCTCAACACGATACCCAATGCTTCTATTGCAAGAAATCGGGCATTGGAAGCAGAAGCTGCGAAAAGTACAGCGAGATAAGAAGAATGGAAATGTCGTTTCCACTTGGTATTAATGTTATAGAAATTAATCTTGCTACTTCTTCACTCAGCTCATGGGTATATGATACCGGTTCGGTTGCTCACGTTTGCAATTCGTTGCGTGGGTGATAAAGTAGAGACTTGGCAAAAGGAGAAGTGGATCTTGGCGTGGGGAATAAAGCAAGAGTTCTTTGGTCTTGCCGTTGGCACATACCCATTGCATTTGCCTTGAGATTAGTTTTAGAACTTAATAATTGTTATTTTGTTCCATCTTTGAGTAGAAACATTATTTCATCTTCTTGTTTGGAACATGAAGGTTATGATTTCAGAATAAAGAACTTTGTTTGTTCGATATTTTTGAATGATATGTATTATAGTCGTTGCCCCATGGTGGATGGGTTGTACGTCCTCGAACTCGAAGAAAAACATGTCTATAATATTAATGTAAAAAGGCATCGGCCTAATGATTTGAACCCTACCTTTTTGTGGCATTGTCGCTTAGGTCATATAAATGAGAAGCGCATGAAGAAGCTCCATGGTGATGGACTTCTAACCTCATTTGATTTTGAATCATTTGAAACATGTGAATCTTGTTTACTTGGCAAGATGACAAAAGCCCCATTCACAGGTTTTAGTGAGAGAGCAAGTGAATTATTGGCCCAAGTACATACAGATGTATGTGGACCAATGAGCTCATTGCTAGGGTGGGTTTGATGCTTTGTAACTTTTACCGATGACTTGGTAGATATGGATATATCTATTTAATGAGGCATAAATCTGAAACTTTTGAAAGGTTCAAAGAGTTTCAGAACGAAGTACAAAATCAACTTGGCAAAACAATAAAACACTTACGATCCGATCGTGGTGGCGAATACTTGAGCCAAGAGTTTGGTGATCATCTAAAGCAATGTGGAATCGTTCGCAACTTACTCCGCCAGAACGCCTCAATGGAATGGCGTGTCGAACAGCGTAATCGAACTTTATTAGATATGGTTCGGTCAATGATCACCAAGCAGATCGCCATTATCCTTACGGGGTTTCGCTCTAGATACAAATTGCGTTCACTTTGAATAGGGTCCCATCAAAATCCGTTGAGAAGGCGTCATATGAGATATGGGTGGGAGAAGACCCATGTTGTCATTTCTCAAGATATGGGGATGTGAGGCTTATGTAAAATGTTTACAATCAGATAAACTCGCACCTAAATCAGAAAAATGCTTTTTTGTGAGGTATCCTAAAGAAACAAAAGGATATTACTTTTACAAAAGAAACGAGAATAAAGTTTTTGTTGCTCGAAATGGTGTCTTTTTGGAGAAAGAGTTTCTTTCAAAAGAAATCAGTAGGAGTGATGTGTATCTTGATGAAGTTCGAGAATCACATGAATATGTTCAAGCTACCACTGAACCTTCACAAGATGTACAAAGTGTTGTACAACCTGTGGAAGAGACTCCAGCCCCACGTAGGTCGGGGAGGCCACGTCATGTACCTATAAGATATGGGAGTGACATATTATTGTTGGACAATGATGAGCCCACGACTTATGAAGAAGCAATGATGGACCCAAACTCCGAAAAATGGCTTGAAGCCATGAGATCCGAAATTCAATCCATGCATGACAATCAAGTTTGGAACTTGGTCAACTCTCGATGGTGTAAAACCATTGAGTGCAAATGGATTTTCAAGAAAAGATAGGCGTAGATGGAAATGTTCGGATCTATAAGGCACGGTTGGTGGCAAAGGGTTTCAAACAAGTTCAAGGAGTTGACTATGATGAAACTTTCTCACGGTAGTCATGCTCAAGTCTGTCAGGATCATTTTAGCTATTCTTTGCATATTTTGATTATGAAATATGGCGGATGGATGTCAAAACAGACATTCCTTAATGGGAATCTTTCTGAGGATGTATACATGATACAACCTGAAGGTTTTGTTGATCCTAAATATGCTAAAAGGGTATGCAAGCTTCAAAGATCCATTTATGGGTTAAAGCAAGCATCTCGGAGTTGGAACATTCGTTTTGATGAAGTAGTCAAAGGTTTTGACTTTATCAAAAATGAAGAAGAGCCTTGTGTTTACAAGAAGGCTAGTGGGAGCGCACTTGTATTTACGATTTTGTATGTGGATGACATATTATTGATCGGGAATGACATTCCTATGCTTGAAGATGTTAAGACTTCATTGAAAAGGAGTTTCTCAATAAAGGACTTGGGAGAAGCATGCTATATCTTGGGCATAAAAATCTATAGAGATAGATCAAAAGGTTAATTGGATTAAGTCAGAAGCGTACATTGACAAGATATTGAAAAGGTTCAATATGCATGAATCAAGAGAGGTTTCATGCCAATGTCACATGGCATCGATCTCTCTGAAGAATCGGTGTCCTTCGACATCGATGGCGAGACAGGATGAGCAAGATTACATATGCTTCACTATTGGGTCTATTATGTATGCCATGATCTGTACACGCCCGGATGTCTCATATGCTCTAAGTGTCACGGCGGATACCAAGCGGATCCTAGTGATGGTCATTGGATAGCCGTAAAAATATCTGAAGTACTTGAGAAGAACTAAGGGTATGTTCCTTGTTTTTGGAGGTGAGGAAGATCTGGTTGCAAAGGGTTACACCGATGCAAGCTTCCAAACCGACAAAGATGATTTTCGATCGCAATCCGGGTTTGTGTTTACACTTAATGGAGGAGCGATGGTGGAAGAGTTCCAAGCAAAACACGGTGGCCGACTCTCTGACGAAGCGGAGTACATTGCGGCCGGAGGCCGCAAAAGAAGCTGTGTTGATTAAGAAGTTTATCACGAGCTTGGTGTGGTCGCTAGTGCCTCTAGTCCAATGGACATCTATTGTGATAATAGTGGTGCCATTGCACAAGCAAAAGAGCCTAGATCACATCAAGTCTAAACACATACTCCGTCGCTTTCACCTTATTCGCGAGATTGTGGATAGAGGTGGCGTGAGAATATGCAAAGTACATCACGAAGCCAATGTGGCGATCCGTTGACAAAGCCACTGCCACAGCCTAAGCATGAGGTGCACACAAGGTCTATTGGTATTAGATACTTAATTGATAGAATCAAGTGCAAGTGGGAGATTGTTAGTGTTATGCCCTTGAGGCAATCATTTAAATGATTGTAACATGACTATGTTTATGAATAATAATATGATTATTGGTCCAATGAATGTATATCATTGTATTGATCAACAAGTATGTGACTTGCTTATGAAGCTCTTTACTTAATGATGTAATTCGATAAATATCTCTGATCGGATATCATCGTATAGGACAACGATGAATAGATCAGCACATGTAGTGATCGATGATCATGCTTCATAGATCATGGGATATGGAGATATCATCTATACATTGTGGGCGCATGTTGAAGAACATGGGTTAGATAGACCCGCAATGGGACACTGCGAGAATGTTTCATTCTTATGTGTCATCAGTGTATCTCATACCTAGTAGATGTATGATCCTTAGACCTGAGATTGTCATATTCTCTACATGTGTAATAGTTTTCCTTGGGGCTATCAAACACTACTTCCTAACCGGATAGTTATAAAGGTAGCTTTCATGTTTACTATGAAACGTGCAGAGGAAGTGGCGATCAAGATGGAATTTGCCACTCCAATGAAGCAGAGATATATGACAAGGCCACTCGTGTGATATGATTAAGGAGGTGCATGGCCATGCCGTGATTGAGGAGTCAATCACAATTTATTAATATATCACGGATACGAGAGATGGATTGAATCATCAAAGGATGACATGCTTCTCCTTGAGATCAATCTTCATATACTTGGCAAAGGATTATTACATGAGTACTTTTGATAGGTTACTGTCCGATTTGATAATAGTATGTTTGGGGTTGGCATACTTTGCAAGAAGCCACTACCAACTATTGGATTGAAAAGGAGTTTTCGAATCCACGTCCAAGCGTCACGTGAACCTGCAGGTCACACACCTAATGGTGGGGCGCATTAATTTGGATTGGATCCGTAATTAATGAACCTCGTGGGCTTAGCACGATGGGCCCTAGTTTAGGGTTTCATCTCGTGGCTATATAAGGAGGAGGAGGAGGCGTAGGGTGTGCTTTCCACGGTTTAGGAGTGATTCACTCGAAACCCTAGCCTACTCCTCTCGCTGCCCCGCGGCGACCATGTGCTTGCACACGACGCCTGGCGTTCCATCTCTGGACGTGTGGACTACTGCGGTGACGTTGCTGCGACTGCGGCGTGGAAGGACGATCCACGGCAAGGCGAGGACGATCCACTACATCGACGCAACGACTGCGGCGAGGACTATCCACTACATCGGCCGCGAAGGATTCATGGCTGCGCGTCTAGTGGTAATCTTATCTATGATCCCCTTCTTGCGAGTAGCTTTCTGGTTACGCGGTAGATTTTTTTTTGTGCTAGCGTAGCATACCGCGTTCCTCTTCATCTATTGCGCCAACCTCGATTCAGCCCTATCTCCCTTTGCCGGGCGCCGACCCAAAGCGTCTCTTTCCTAGATGTCTACCCCTAACTCCGCCGACATGGACCAGGTGTTTGATCTCCTGGCGCTGATTGGGAAGTTGAAGGAGGATGGTCTCACTGGGGTAAGTCTGGCTCTCCATTTTGTTGCTCGTCGGACCCAGGCCCTGAAGGAGCGAGCTCATCTGGGATTCGCGTACGAAGGGAAAGGTGACCCGACCCGGGAACTGCCCGACGAGCTGTCGAAGGAACATATATGCGCTTGGGCCGGAGAATTCTTCATCCCGAGCGTCGACATATTCTCCGTTAGGTGCCCGAAGTCTTTCACCGCTTCACACCCTCCTCCTGATGTAGGCGGGTTTGGCATTCTGTTTTTGTTTCCCTTTGTCTCTGAATATCTTCTAACTCTTAACCTTCATTTGCAGGATCGTATTGCCTTCTTCAGCGTCGAACCTCTTTCGGAAATGCTTACTCGCATAGGTGATTCCCCAAAGCGATGAGCGAGGTCTCCTGCGGGAAATCCCGCTGTGAAGAAGGGGAAAAAGACATTGACCGAAGACCCTGTGACGTCCCGACGCCCGGCCGGCGGTCCTAAGATTCAGGACCCATCAGCGTGAGCCCCAGCGCCTTCGGCTCCCCTCCCCCGTGAGCCTGTGGATCAGCCGCGTCCTACGCAGAAGGACTCGGGTTTTCAAGAGGAGCCCCGGGCATCGGTCGGTAACGTCCCGAGTGGTCCTTCTGGGGGCGGTCCGACCGCTCGGAAGAAGCCCCCGATGAAGATGAGGAAGTTCGACAGGTTTGTTACCCTATCGACTCCTGTTTGGCTCGTTTTGTAGGCTCACTGACAATTCTCCTCATAGGGATCCTTCGCTCGATGTTCCCGTCGGGACACCGTCTATGGCCCCTGTGGAGGCTGAGCCCTCGAAAGTTTGCGCTCCGGTCGTGGGGGCGCACTCAAGGATACCGAAGTGCCTCCTAGTCCTCCGGCATCGTCTCCTACTCCTCCTGCTTTGGTGCCAGATCCTGCTGCTCTGGAGCCAACCTCCTGCCCGTCCCCCGAGGTCGAAGAGATCCACCGAGTCCCACCAGCCCCTGCTCTCCCCCGGCTCATAACGGAGGCCGCATGGATTGATGAGGAGGAAGGCTTGAAGCTCCTGGAAGACCCAAAGGAGGAGGAGAAGGAGAGGAAAGACTTTTATATTCATGCCGCGGCTTGCGCGCGAGTGGCCCGCGTAAGCACTCCTCTACAACTGCTGTATTCCTGCTTCCGTCGTTTGTCATGTGGTTACCTTTTCCCGTGACGATTATAGAAAATAGGGGAGCGTTTCGAACAGAAAGCCGAATAATTCCAGAAGATGCTCCCTAAAATCCGGACATGCCAGGAATACTTGGCCGACTTGAAACACGTCAAGGCCGAGCATGCGGCCAAGCTGCAATCCCTTCGGTCCGAGGTCCAGGCGTCATGGGAGGAGCAAAGTGCTCTGCGCCAGGAGAAGCTAGACGTCGTTGGCTACCTTCGAGGTAGCTATTTATTGGGCCGTCCCATTTTTTTCTTCATTTAATCAACTGGCTTCTTGATCTTTTGGTCTCCATGTCAGCTCGAGACTCCGCCTTAGCAATGCTCCAAGAGCAACTTAGAGCCACAGAGGATTCCAGGACGAAACTGGAGAAGTAGTTTGAAAGTACGTCCGGCGTCTCGGCACTATCATGCCTTCATTGCCCTTTCTAATGTTTTGCCTTGCAGATTATAAACTCAAAACACGGGCGCAGTACGCCGTCTTTAGTGAGAGGGTCGAAGCCCTTGAGGCGTCCTGCGCCAAGCTTCAGGAGGCCTCTGGGCCGCTGCTGAGTTCGCTTCATCCCATGGGTGAGATGCCACTTAGCAGGGACCAGGTTATCTCTCGGCTGGAGGAAGCCCCCGTGGAGCTCAAGAACCTTTTGAAGGAGACGACGGCCAATGGCGCTAGCCAGACTTTGGCGTTTACCAAGTCACTTTATCCCCGAGTGGATCTTGAGGCCGTCAAGGAAGGCTACGCCAGCCACGTAGATGAAGATCGGGCCGCCGAGCTCTAGGAAGAAGTTAGGGACACCTCTTTGTCTATTGTAGAAACTTTAGGCCAATGAATTGAAAATGTATAAAGCTGTTTCCTTGCTCTTGTGTTATCAGAATGTAACATGCGTATATGCCCGAGTGGTTTTGACAACTTAGAGTTTCGGTCCAACTGGGCATCTCGTCCGACTGATTCAGCCCCTAGGCTCTGGGGCATGGTTTATGATGCATGTCCCTGAGTCTTAGCATAGGAGCAAAGCACTCGGATGGATGATTATAGGGAAGGTTATATAAAAGCAACTTTCAATTGAACTTTCATTCATGCAAAAACAATTGGATTATAGAATTTAAGCGATAAAATGACGTAGCTATTCTATGTTCCATGTATTGCTGATCGTTGTGCCGTCTTCGCGCTTTAGTCTGTAAGCTCCAGGGCGAACCACTTCATCAACGACATAAGGGCCTTCCCAGCTTGGCGAGAGTTTATGCTCGCATTTCTGATTCTTTCTTAGAACGAAATCTCCTTTAGAGAATGCGCAGCTCCTTACATTGCAGCCATGATAGCGGCGTAGGCCTTGAAGGTACTTTGCCGACTGAATTGTTGCGATGTCCCTGGCTTCTTCCAGTTGATCAAGGTCTTCTAGCATTTGTCTTCCGGCGATTTCTTCATAGCTCGAACCGTGGGGATCGGCGTAACTCGGTGGGAAGGGCGCCTCGAGCCATACACGGGAAGAAAGGTGACTGCCGGTTGCTCTGCAGGGGGTGGTTCGTAGCCCCCAGAGTACCGATGGTAATTCTTTCACCCACCGAGTGGCGTACGGCTTTAGCCGATTGAAAATTCTCGCCTTCAGGCCCTGTAGCACCATGCCGTTAGCACGCTCGACTTGTCCATTGCTCCAAGGGTGCATTACTGATGCAAAGCAGATCTTTATTCCGAGTTCGTCGCACCAATCTTGAAATTCGCCGCTCCTGAATTGGGTGCTGTTATCCATGATGATCCGATTTGGGACACCGAATCTAACCACGATTCCGTGAAAGAATTCTTTGGCCTTGGCTGCCGTAATTGCGGCGACCGGCTTTGCTTCCACCCACTTGGTGAATTTATCGACGGCTAAAAAGAGATGAGTATGACCGCCTTGGGCTTTATTCAAAGGTCCTACCATGTCGAGCCCCCAGACCGCAAACGGCCAGGTTATGGGGATGGTCTATAGTTCCTGTGTCGGTTTGTTCATCTGTCGCGCAAAGAACTGACATCCTTCGCATGTCCGGACGACGTCCTCCGCGTCTGTGACGGCAGTCGGCCAGAAAAAACCCTGACAATAGGCCTTGCCAACTTGGGACGACGACGCCGCATGATTACCGCAGACTCCCGAGTGGATTTCCTTGAGGAGATCTCTTCCTTCTTGTTCTGATATGCACCGTCGTAGAACACTAGAGCTGCTCTTGCGATAGAGTTCTTCCTTGATCACCACGTAGCTTTTGCTTCGGTGCATTATTCGCTCGGCCTGCACGCGGTCTCCGGGTAGCTTGTCCTTCATCAAGTAATCCAGATATGGAACTGTCCAATCGGGGGTAATGACTAGGACTTCAGCCTTTAATTTTTTCTCTGCCGGGATGTCCGGCTTTGTTCGAGTGCTAGTCGTGGGCATGTGAATTTCCTCAACGAACACCCCCACAGGTACTATTGACCGGCAGGCTCCCATTTTCGCTAACTCGTCAGCGGCTTCATTATCATGGCGGAGCACATGAGTGGGTTCTAGTCCGTCAAAGTTGCCTTCCAATTTGCGTACCTCCTAGCAGTAGGCAGCCATGTTGTCCTCAATGCAAGACCATTCTTTCTGCACTTGGTTGACCACGAGCATTGAGTCTCCACGCACCGCCAAACGTCGGATGCCGAGTGATATGGCGATACGGAGCCCGTGGATGAGTGCCTCATACTCGGCGGTGTTGTTTGATGCGGGAAAAAATATTTGAAGGACGTACCTCAATCTTTCCCCATTCGGTGATATGAGCACGGTTCCAGCCCCCGCGCCGCTGAGCATGAGGGAACCATCAAAATACATCATCCAATAATCGAGTTCCTTGGTGACTGCCGGGTTTTGGAGTTCTGTCCACTCAGCCATAAAGTCGGCGAGTGCTTGAGACTTAATGGCGGTGCGAGGCTTGAATAAGATATCAAAAGCTCCAAGCTCGACTGCCCACTTTGCAATTCTCCCAGTGGCCTCCTGATTGTGGAGAATATCGCCAATTGGGAAGGAGTTGACCACCGAAATCATATGTTCTTGGAAATAGTGCTTGAGCTTACGAGATGTGAGGAGTACTGCGTATAGCAATTTTTGAACTTATGGATACCGCACCTTAGATTCGCTCAAGATACTCTGAAAACACACTTCTCATTTTCCCGAAGATACTCTGAAAACACACTTCTCGGGATTAAGCTTCATGCTGAAGGCCCTTAGGCTCTCAAACGTCTCATTTAGGTCGGTGATGAGGTCCTTCCTTTCCCGAGTCTTGACAACGACGTCGTCCACATATGCCTCCACGTTACGTCTGAGTTGGTTGTCAAAGCACCGCTGTATTGCGCGTTGATACGTCGCTCCAGCATTCTTCAACCCGAATGGCATTGTGGTATAGCAAAAGCCCCCAAAGGGTGTGATGAACGAAGTCTTGATATGATCTTCCGCCTTTAGCCGAATCTGGTGGTACCCTGAGTAGGCATCAAGGAAACTCAGGATCTCGCACCCGGCGGTTGAATCAACCACTTGGTCAATCCGAGGTAACCCGAAAGGATCCTTCGGACATGCTTTATTGAGATCGGTATAGTCAACGCACATGTGCCAAGTTTTATTCTTCTTTTGAACAAGTACAGGGTTCGCCAGCCAATCTGGATGATACACTTCCTTTTATAAAGCCTGTGGCTAAAAGCTTGGTGATCTCCTGTTTGATAGCGTTCCAGCAATCTGGAGCGAACCGCCGAAGCCATTGCTTGACTGGTTTCGCACTTTCGTTGACATGCAAAGAATGCTCGATCACCTCCCTGGGAACACCCGGCATGTCGGATGGTTTCCATGCGAAGATGTCTTTGTTAGCTTGGAGGAAGGTGACGTTCTCGCTTTCCTATTTGTCCTCAAGCCCTGTCCCGACCAGAGTCGTCTTTGACGAGTCGGACGGGTCGAGAATGATTCTCTTGATTCCTTCGCCGGGCTTCATTCCTGACGTGGCTTGCTTTTTTGACGGGATATCTCCCTCTTCCCGCATCATGTTCGCTTCTGCTTGGATCTTCTTCCTCTCATCGGCTCCTTCCTGCAACTCGGCGAGCTCATGGTTCTCTCGATCGCACTCCAGGGACCGCTTGACGTCACTACGAACCGTAATGACGCTTTTTGGCCCTGGCATCTTCATCATTAAGTAGGTGTAGTGCGGGATTGCCATGAACCGAGCTAGTCCAGGTCTTCCCAAGATTGCGTGATATGCCATCTCGAAATCCGCCACCTCAAAATTTATGTACTTGGTCCGATAGTTGTCCTTGGTGCCGAAGGTGACAGGCAAGGAAACCTGCCCGAGTGGAAGGGACGATGCTCCAGGAATCACGCCGTGGAACGGCTGAGTGCTTGGCTTTAGCTCAGAGAGGAGAATGTTCATGTCATTGAAGGTTTTGGAGAACAAGACGTTGAGTCCACTCCCTCCATCGATCAGGACCTTCTTGAGCCTCACGCTGCGATATAAGTGGTCGAGTACTAGAGAAACTTACGGATATAGAACCGGTTGGGGTGATCCGTTCGGTCGAAGGTGATAGGTACCTCGGACCACCTCAGATATTGGGGGGCCGCTGGTTCCACCGCATTGATCTCCCGAGCGGTAAGCTTTTGCTTCCGCTTGGACTCGTATCCGGTGGAGCCCCCGTATATCTAGTTCAACTCGTGCTCGGGCTCTTGAAATTTGTCTTTGTCTGGGAGGTCTTTCTTCTTCCCCGCCTCCTCCTTTGCTGGAGCAGGCTACTTGTTGCTCTCCCGTGCAAAGCTCTTCAAGGTGAAGCAGTCCTTGGTGGCGTGTTTTCCTTTAGGATGGAAAGGACAGATTGCTTCCATGATGGTGCTGCAATCAGGTCCTTCCCTCCGCATGGCTTGGGGCCGGACGCGCTCAGCCACTGCGACTAATTCTTCGCCTTTTCGCTTCTTGTCTTTGTGCTTGGAGGACTCGGGCTTGTCACCCTTGTTCTTCTGATGCAAGCGATCTTCCTGGCGCTCGGCCATGGAGTCTGAGGCCGTGGCGTAGCGGTCGGCCAGTGCGAACATCTCCTTCATGGAGGTTGGCGGCTTCCTGGACATTTTCTTAATTAGATCAGGATCACTTACTCCTTTCTGGAAAGCTGCCACTACCACGGCTTCAGATACGTCCCTAATGGTGTTCTTCTTCTCCATGAAACGCCGGATGAAATCCCTCAGCATCTCGTCCTTTTCCTGGTGCAACTGGTACAGGTCCCATGGAGTGCCAGGCCTCTCGTAGGTGCCCTGGAAGTTGGCAATGAACTGATCGCAGAGATCACTCCAGGAGTCCACCGAGTTTGCAGGGTGGCCCGTGAGCCATGCTTGAGTCGGGGGGGTGAGATTGACCGGTAGATAGTTTGCCATGACAGTCTGGTTTCCTCCGGCGGCTTTAACTGCCAGGGCGTAAACCTGCAGCCAAGGTTCTGGGTCTCATTCCCCGTCGAATTTTACGATGCCCTTGGGGTTGAATCCTTCGGGCCATATCACTCGGCGCAGCCGAGGAGTGAACGCCCGGATCCCGTCGATAGATCTCGCATCATGATGAGGGGGAGTCCGGCGTGGCGAGCCTCTGGCTCGGCGATGGTCATCAACACATCGGGGCGGTGTACGGCGCGGCGAGTCCATGACTCGACGTTCGTTGTCGCTCCTACCCCGGCGGTGTTGGTTTCTGTGGTCGTCGTGGTTATCATACCTTTGATCGCTTCGTCGATCGTGGCCGGTGCTGAAACGCTCATAGTCGTCGCGGCGTCCGCGTCTTTCTTCCTCGTCCCGTTCCTGTCGCCTGGCTGTGATGTCCTGGCGGAGGTCGCGGTTGAGAATCCGGCGAGCGTCCCTGGCTGGTGGTGTGTGACGACGACTGCCGGTATTTCGGCTGGTCGCAGTCCAGCTGCTGGTGACACGAGTTGCCGCATGGGAGCGTGCGTGCGCTTCACCCACCGGCTTTTCCTGGTTCTGCTGGATTGCTGCCGTCATCACCATGGCCTTGAATTGGGCCACAATCGGGGCTGTTGGGCTATCCGATGCACTCATCGGTTCCAGCGTGTCGAGGAGCGTCTTGGAGGCGACGACGTTTTGCATCGGTGTGCGAAAGACGGATTGGTCTCCCATCTTAGATTGCAGGATGTTTTCACGAACATTGCGGCCGAGTGATCGAAGAGATCGCGTTTGTACCTCCTTAGCCTTACGCTGACGATCTTCGTCCGCAGCTTTTTGGTCTTCTTGATGGAGATCGGTCATCTGCTCCTCGATCGCGAAGACGCCACGAACATCGCAGCAGTTCCTCATAATGCCGACTGGTTTTCTGGGTAAGTTAGAGCGGCATACCTGAGACGGGTTGGCCTGATCTTCGCTAGATTGAATCTGGATTTGGACCAGACAGACAAGCTCTCCGTGCATATCTGCGACGAAGTCCAGGCTTCCGAAGCGGAAGGCTTGGCCAGAGACGAAGGTGGCGACGAATCCGCTGATTGCTGCCATCGAGTCTATGGAAAAAAAGATCGAAGCGCTTCCCCTACCTGGCGCGCCAACTGTCGACTTTTGTAGTCGACAATAAAATTATGGGGCAGGCGCTCGATCTCAAACTCGAAGGTCACACAAGGCAGGATTTTAGCGAGTTCAGCCCTCAGCAATGGAGGTAATACCCTAATCCTGTGTGCTGGAATTATGCGGATCTCTTGGATCTGGGGTTGCTCAAAGCGCAATATGCTCTGGGCAATATGTGGTGTTCTAGGCTCTATGGCTTGATGCCTTGTTGTTACCCACCCTCCCCCTTATATACTAGAGGTGGTGCGGCTTACAGAGTCCTGATCTATTTGTAGATTCCGATCGGTTACAAGATTCTTGTCGGTTAACAAGATAGAGTTTACATCTTTATCTACCCTATTAACGACTCGGATTACAACCATATCTATCATATCTAAATATATGTTCAACTATCTATGGGATGTACCCCCTTGCGCACTGAAGGACCATGTGGAGGTCCATCCATGTTTGTGATGAGTATTTGACTCTATTTGAGCAAGGTGTGCTCAAGTTTGAGTTTGATTTGGATTGATTTTCAAAATGAAGCAATTTGAGTTGTCTTTGCCAGGAGCGGAAGTACCGATCGTATGGACGCGGTAGTGATGAGTTGGATGGTTTATATTGCATATCATTGTGGGCATTGTTATATGAAAGGTTTTTCCTTGTCTTTGATGGTTGCAGGGCGACGGTGCTAGGTCATGGTGAGGCGGAGGATGACCGGGACTAGGCGAGGAGCGTCGGAGGTCCAGACCGTTGGGAGATCGCCGGAAGATTATCGGAGACGGAGTCCGGGCAAGTCAAGAAGACAAGGAAAGGAGATGATGCTAGCTAGATGCCGCGTGGATCAATGAGGGCTGTCGGATTGAGGTCTAGTTGATAGGTTAGTGTGTCTAGGTAGTATGCTTTGAAAACTGAGAGGAGCCGTCCAGACCGTCCTCGATTATTTGAATGCTTTGTCGCCCTCATCGGATTTGGAGGCTAGCAACGGATCGCCGATGGCTCTTGCAATGCTAGAACCCAAGCCCAAGTGAGACAACAGTGAGGCCACTCAAATAATCGACAACAATCCCGGTATTCCCCCAGTATGCGACCCGAAACTCGCCAGATCCCGCATCTGGTTTCCAATGCCACATCAATTCAATTTGCACAAAAGGGGCAACGAACTCAAACCCCACATCCAGACACGCAAGCGGAAGCACAACAAAACGACTAAAAAAAACAAGGCACAAAGACAAAACCTGGCAAAACAAGAGATACTACCTAGACTCAGGAAATCTACAAAATTTCGGCATGATGCCTCTAAAAGGGAGGACATCCACTCAGCAGACAAGAGAAACAAAAAACAATAAATGACAAAAAGCATGAACATATCATAACCATCATGACACAACCACAATATAACCAAAAAGAAGCAACATACTAAGCATGGGAGGAGCACCATAATACAATAAGGTTCAACAATAGAAGTAGCCAAATTTTGAAGACTAGACATAACATAGCTTAAGGATAACTATACAACAAAACGAATACACAACCACCAAATTAAACCAAAAGTATGCTATCTCGGAAGTGTCCCTTTGAACACTTTGGGCGTTTGTATCGTTAAGCATAGCCTCTATTCGGGCCCCGCCCACCACCGAGAGGCAATAAGGACAGAACTCGCAACTGCATCATACGACGACGAAAACCACAAAGCAGAAGCATGAGTACAGAAGGTACTCGCAAGACTTACCCGTGGTCCATATATGACCGACTCGAAGGCATATGCATTTGGATGTAGCAAGGAAAAAGCTTAAGGTAACAAGTGCCTAAAAGCTTAACTTTGATTCATATTCACATTCAACTACTCAAATTACAAATTTTATAGCAGTTATGAATAGCATCTACTACTAGATTGAATTCTGAAGTTTAAACACTTAAAGTAAAGCAAGAATACATATGAACCAAGCATAACCAACATTGTACCAACAAGTTCCAAGTTTAAGTTATTACTACGCTGAATGTGCGATGATACAAGCGTGCTCATATCCGAGAGCGCGGCAATTCGAATAGTTTACTCACCCTGCAGGGGATCATCAATCACACGACAGGAATCCCACGAAGGAACTCATGTCAACCCTCCTCCCATCCATACCTACTCGTCGAACCATCTTCATGCGGTCCGAGCACCTAGCAACCCCTCGAGCGGCCCAAGCCTCACTTGGCCCTCGAGGAGCCTAAGCCTCACCCTCAACCACATCCAACCGCATGAGGGCATGACCCATCGAGTAGTATGCCATGAAAGGGTGGCTTACCTTACCATGATCAGGCATGCGATCAACAAAGTGTGCTCGATCAAAGGGCAAACAACGGATCGGTCCTCAACCGACACAGGCGAGACTACACATTTGAGTCTCCACACTCAATTATTCCAACCTTCTCGCCCGGTCTCATTTCCACATTTCATTTTCTAACCACAACCGTTATAGCCCAATAGTGTGAAGTAAACAATCCTCAAGCGATGGAACCATCCACCACTTGGCCCATAACCGACATCTAAGCAAGCTAAGCCTGGACACAATATAATTACCCATAGACTAGCTCCAAAGGAGGTGTTCAACAAGTATCAATGAGTGTATGTGCAACAATTAGGTTCTAATACCAATCCCGTAATTCAACTCCTAATGCATAACTTAAATCATCCCATAAGCAATTTATTCTCAAAAATACAATTACATAAGGAGGAAATATGCTTAGGTGCTTGCCTTGTGCTTCTGCCGAAGTTTCCACCACAAACTGCCCCTCAACGTCCCCCCCGACCACGGCCACGTCAACCGCCGCGGTTTCGTTCTCTACACGTTTATAATGAATGCAAATGAGTGAGATGCATGCCATGCATATGGAATGAAAATGCAAAATTAAAGATTCATCACAATTCCAAAATGCAAGCATTCTACAGAAAAACGGAAAGCAAAAATTGCTAACAATACGCATTAATAGCTAAACAATACTTTGATATGCTTTACACCATTCCAATCTAGCTCCTAACTTTCACTAATACATTTTTGGACAGATTTCGGCCCTTCCAACGAGACTTCACCATTTTAGGCACAACTTCCACATGGTTTCATGAAATTGAGTGATTCCAATTTATAAACTAACATAAGAACAAAACCAAAACATACATCTACCCCTCACTGATTTCCCAATTCATTAACTTGCCCAAAAACTCACAAAAACAACACTCTGAATATTTGCAACATTCCTGGACAGAGCTGCACTAATTTGCTCACAACATACTAACCACTTAACCAAATTGAGTGATTCCAAGCCCTAATAAAACTTAAGAGACATATCTACAACTTGGTTTTGGCCGATTTCTCATTCACTACTCGAAGAATTCCCAGTTTGCTCGCAAACCGAGAGCAATTGCAAAGTCCAAAAATTTCAGAACTTCTAAACAGCATGCACTAAGTTCCTCATAACAAATGCTATACTTAATGGAATTGAGCAATTGATAATAGTTTTGCAATCTACACGAAATTTCCTACAACTTCTCACGCAAAACTTATGTCCAATTCGGCCTCTAACTAATTTTAATCCACAGCTCAAGTTCCAACTTTCACAGTTTCAGCATTTCAGTGCAGCATGTACCAAAATCATCATAACTTTCGGTTGTATGAATGGAATCAAGTGATTCCAGTTGGAAATGAAAGGTAACTCATTTATCTACATTTTATTCTTCATCCAACCTAGCAGGAGATGCACGGAACTTGATCTAAAATACGAAACACAGGAGCTACAGTTTTCTGCTCGAAAATTCAGAACAATGCACAAACCCTAAACTGATTTTTTTTTTCCAAACCAAAACCCAAATCCCTACTTTCCTAAGCCCCCAAATGGATCATCAAGCTCATGGGGAGTCTTACCCACACTTACCTCAAACCCAAATGTTGGAACCCTAGGAATGGAGGAGTAGAGGGGAGCTTGGGGAGAGGAGGGAGGAGTTAGGGCTTGCAGCCATGGGGAGGAAGAGGAGCTGCAGGAGGGAGGAAGGGAGGGTGCAGCTGCCGTGGAGGAGGAGGGAGGGCGCCTGCCTCTTGCTTGCCTCCTGGTTGCTCCCTTGCTTGCTTTGGGTTGGAAGCAAGAAAATGGGGAGGAAATGAGGAATGGGGAAAGTGGTTGTGGCTAGATATTTGTTAGCTTGTGGTTGCTTGACCATTTTACCCCTAAGTGTGGGCATGAGGAAGGGCATTGGTTGGCAATATGGCTAGGAGAAACTATTTGTTGGCTTGAATGGATTCAATCTTTGAGCTTTATGCAAATGTACACAATGATGATTGTAATTATATTCTTTTCCTTCCTCCTTTGTAATACCATTCAAATATACTGCTTAATGTATTGAGACTGATGCAATTAAAGTTGTAATACGAGATCAATTTACATAAGAAAATTTTTAAATTTCTGTTTTTGAGCACTTTGTTATATACCGATCTGTGATTAACTGCAAGATTAAGCTAATGTTAGCCGAATGGGTCAAACTCGAATTTGCGGCCTGACAAAAACCGTGCAAGAAAACACGGTATGTGTGTGGGTTTTGGGTTAGCCCTTTCATGGGTGTGTGTGTGGGTTAATCCTAGCCCTTAGATGAGTGCTCTAGGGTTGAGGGACTCATCCAAGGGTGGTAGGTGGCCCAAGAGTAGTATAAATAGGGGTGGAGGGGTAGCCTCCTTCCTTTGAATGTTTTGAGGTTTGTGAAAGCTCCTTTGAGCTTTGCCCAGAAATGAAAGTTTTATCCATCCACCTCTGAATTTATTTTACGCATTTACATTATGTCTTTACTTTACGCAATTTAAATTCAGCATTTACTTTCCCGCAATTACTTTCTCGCAATTTACTTTCATGTAATTTTGATTTCTTCTCGTAGCTATAGGGTCTTGAGTGTTGATGCGCATAGGATCATTGTAACATCCTAAAATTTTGGCTTAATTATGTTTTTATTGCTTAAATGTGCATTTATGATTTTCTGGAATTTATTTGGATTTTTCTGGATTTATTTGAATTAAATTCAAATCAAGTTTATTGCCTTTTATTCAAATCTATTTAAATCTGTGCAAAGTTAAAATAAAGTTTTGCCAAAAATATTTTATTTGAGTCCAGAATGTCTCAAAGTATTTTTGAGAATTTTAAGGATTTTTTCCGATTATTTATTTGCCTAAAATCAATTAAGTGAATTTCTAGAATTATTTAAATTAATAAAGTTCTAAAGTCCTCGGAGCGATATTGGGCGAAGCCCAATCTTGGCGCTTGAGGCTCTGCTTGGCGCGCCCGCCCGCCCGTGAACCTCTGCGGGAAAACCCTAGTTCGATGGCGTTCGTGCGCGATCCAACGATTCAGCAAGGCGGCGTGTGCGCCCTTGTCTTGGCCGTCGGATCGGGACACGCGCGTCGCATCGTCGTTCTTCGCCTCCGATGCGAACTCGAGTCCGCCGCCGTAACGACTCGGACTTCCCGCCGTGTAGGGCTCGAACGCCGAGGCTATAAAAGGAGGGTACTACCGAGGTTCCTCGTGAGCACCGCGTGTTTTGGTCGGACCCGTTTAGCGAGGAACGCCGTGGTGGCGCAAGGAAGCTCGTCGGAGTTGAAGTCTGCGGCCGCGCGGTTTTTGCCTTGGATAATCGCCGATCGGTGGTCTTCGACGCCTTGGTTCCAGATTCGAGCTCGCCGAGGTGCACGCGTTAGCTACGCCACTTCTTCACGTCGAGGACACGCGAAACGCCGTCGCCGAAGCTTCTTCTTCGTCTTCGGTGGATCTTCTCGCCGCCGCTTTGCCGTGAGCTTCAGGTGAGTTCGTGGCCGTTGGATCTTGGACCGAGGGCGTCAGATTTCGCCGCGTGTAGTGCGTGTCGATAAACCACGTCGTCGCCAAGCGTAAGCCGTCGGATCGGTGATGGAAGGCCAGATCGCGCCGTTGGTCGAGCCAATCGATGATGAGGCGCGTGGCACAGAGCCCGAAGAAACGTGAGCCGAGTCCACCGTGGGCTGGCGCAGGCCGTGGACCCAGTCCATAGACCGAGGCCACGTGGCAGCATCTGGTTCGCTGGATCAAGGGCTGACGTCATGCTTGCGTCATAAAGGTATTTTCAATTGGAAAAAAATAATCCGATTGGAAATTCTGTGATGATGACGTCATCATGAGGTCACGCTGACATCATAAATCGCTTTTTCAGTTTAAAAGTAAATCTTTTAAATTCGATTTTACGATTTTACGATTTTCAAGATTTATTTCAAACTTCAAAAGGCTATATCTTTTGCATCTTAACTCGATTTGAGTGATTCAAATTTCTAAAAATTTGTAAAATTGAGATCTATTTAATGGTGAATTTTATTTGATTTTTGGAGTTCATTTGCTCTCTGTTTTGGTATTTATTTGCTTTTCTCCTTCAGATGCAGCGAGACGCGTTGAATTGTGCGACGCTTAGGAGGAAGATCCAGCAACTCAAGAGCAAGTTCCAGAACCAGATCAGGACCTATTCCAAGGCAAGTTGTGCTTTGATCATGTTGAACCCATGTTTATAAAATTGCAATGTTTGTTTTACCCTATTGCATATATTTCAAATATACAATTGTTTTAAATTAGATTGGGTTTAGCTAATATACCAGATTGATCTACACCCTACCTTGTCATTGTATGCCATGATCCATTGTCACCCTAGATTGGTTAAATATAGTTGGTTAATAATTATAATCAACATTAGAGGATTAGTTCGTATTAGTTGCTTAGCCTTGCCACGTCATCACATGTATTGGAATCATTGATAATTAATCTTGATTAATGGAATATGGAACAATGTTATGAACTTGTGTGTCATGTGGGATCACACGATAAGATTGAGTTGTTGTGGCGAGTCATGTCACGCAACGATGTTGAATTGTTGATGGCACGTGGTGCTTGGTAATCAATCGGGTGATAATAATTTGGATTGGGGCAAGTGACAAGGGCGAGGATGCCAAGGTGGGCCCGATGGGCGAGGGTATGTGGATGTCTTGCCCGGATCACACTAAGGACTTAACCTTGCAAGCCTTTGACCGAGTCTATCGTGCAACCACATGTGCCGTATGGGCCACCTAGTGAGTAATTTGCAATGTCTTGATTTTGGTACTATCGTGGTCGGTGTGAGTTCCCGAGTTATGGTGTAATTCACATGGCGCAAGATGGGGCCCCGGTTATGGTTTTCGCACCCACCGGTGTTGAAACCTTAGTGGGTAGTATCCGGTTAAGCAGCGCATTGTAAAGGCTTTGTTATAATCACTCGCCTTGGTGGTGTTTGGTTGTATCACGTGGGTAAAGTGCATAACCTCTGCAGAGTGTGAAACTATTCGGATAGCCGTGCTGCATGTATTGAGCAATGCTCGGGAATTACAGTTAAGGGTTAGCTGAATTAATTGGACAACATGGTTGGGATGGCGGAATGCCATATGGAAGATGAATTTGACTTAGGATTGGAAACTTGGTTTACTTGAGAAATACTGAATTTATTTACTATTGTTATTTGTTTCTGATCTTTACATCTATTTATCAGATTTGTTCATAAATCTCGCTTATTGCAAAATAACCATGATAGCCTATCCATTGGAATAAGCCTTACATATAGATACATAGAATTGCATTCTGTGCACAACTTGTTGAGTTCCTAAGTACTCACCCTTGCCAAACAACAATAATCAACAGTTGAAGAATCTACACCTGTGTTGGAAGAAGAAGTCCAGGAAGACACGAGTCATTAGGGTCCGAGCCTTGTCGGTTGCCTGTGGTGAACTGATGAGCTATCTACGTTTTCTACTTTCCGCTGCTTAATTACTAGTTTATATTTCCAGTCTTGCCCTGCGTGGCTTAATAATGTAAGTTGGTCATAACATCATACCTTTAAATATATCAATGAATGAACTATTATTCTACTATCGTTGTGTATGATGTGATATGTACCAATGTTGAGCTGTGTGCACTAGCGTTGATCCTGGGACTAGTGCGGTAAACACAGTGGGTTCGAATCAGTGGATTCGGGTCCTCACAATCATAGAGACCTGTGATGTGACCTTTGATGAGGCTAGCCCAGGAGCTAGACCTGATGTTTCAGGCTCTTCTTATCCCTCCATGACCATCTTTGTAGAAGATGAGGATGATGGATATGATGGTGTTCCACCAGATCCAGTTCCCTCTACACCTAAGGTGCCTCCTGTTTCCATTTCTGCACCTCAGGGAGACCAGCCCTTGCCTTTCGACTCTCCTTGGCATGAGTGACTGCTCCTACCTCTTACGTGCATGAGGTAGAGGCCACTTCTGCTTCTGATCCTCCCCGACATATCCAGAAAGCTCATCCACCTGATCAGATCATTGGTGATCTGTTTGAGCGGGTCACTCGCTCAAAATTAGGTTTGTCCAGTTTCTGCCTCCACTCTGCCTTCGTTGCCTCCTTTGAGCCAAAGGATGTTTCTCATGCATTATCCGATGAATCGTGGATTAATGCTATGCATGAGGAACTTGAGAACTTTGAGAGGAACAATGTATGGCAGCTTGTCGAGCCCCCATCCGTCATAATGTCATTGGGACCAAGTGGGTGTTCAAAACAAACAGAGTGAGGATGGGGTTGTCATTCGCAACAAGGCTAGGCTAGTTGCACAGGGCTTTTCTCAGGTTGAGGGTCTTGACTTTGAGGAGACCTTTGCCCCTGTAGCTAGACTAGAAGCTATTAGGATCCTGCTTTCATTCTCTGCATCCCAGGGCTTCAAGGTCTATCAAATGGTTGTCAAGAGTGCATTCCTCAATGGCTATATTGAGGAAGAGGTTTATGTCAAACAACCTCCAGGATTCGAGAACCCCAAGTTTCCGAGTCATGTATACAAGCTCTCCAAAGCTTTGTATGGACTCAAGCAGGCCCCTAGAGCATGGTATGAGAGGCTCAAGTCTTATCTTCTCAGCCATGACTTCAAAATGGGCATAGTAGACAAAACTCTGTTCATCAGACACCATGAGTCTCATTTTCTTCTTGTCCAGATTTATGTGGACGATATCATTTTTGGTGGCTCATCTTATTCGCTTGTATCTCAGTTTTCTGAGGTGATGAGCACAGTGTTTGAGATGAGTATGATGGGTGAGTTGAGCTACTTTCTTGGCTTCCAAATCAAGCAGACTCGGGAGGGTACTTTCTTGCATCAAGGCAAGTATACCCGTGACCTCCTGAGGCGCTTCGATATGTCTAATGGGAAGCTGGTGATGACTCCTATGGCCACCACTGCTGTCCTCGAGCCCGATGAGGATGGTGAGCCTGCTGATCAAAAGGGGTTTCGGAGCATGATCGGCTCCCTCTTGTACCTCACTGCTTCGAGGCCGGACATACATTTATTTGTGTGTGCGGCGCCGATTTCAAGCTTCTCCTCGCGCCTCTTACCGCCAGGCAGTCAAGCGCATCTTCAAGTACCTTCGTGCTACCACTGATTATGGTATTTGGTACTCTTCGTCTTCTTGTCTATCTTTTATAACCTTTTCTGATGCCGACTTTGCTGGCTGTAGGATAGATAGGAAGAGTACTTCTGGCACTTGCAAATTCATTGGCACTTCTCTTGTTTCTTGGTCATCTAGGAAGCAGTTTGGGGTTGCACAGTCCACCGCTGAGGCCGAGTATGTTGCTGCAGCCAGTTGCTATAGCCAGGTGCTCTGGATGAGATCGACCTTACGAGACTATGGGTTAGAGATAGAGAGTGTGCCACTTTTCTGTGACAACACTTCAGCTATTTGCATTGCTAAAAACCCAATGCAACATTCCCGGACCAAACACATTGATATTAGATATCACTTCCTTAGAGACCATGTAGAGAAGGGAGATATCGTGCTTCAGTTCGTAGAGAGTGACCTTCAATTAGCTGATATCTTCACCAAGCCTTTGGATAGCTCCAGATTTGTGGCCTTGAGGAGTGAGCTTGGAGTCGTGAGCCCTTACGGCCTTTCGTGAGGGGGAGCTGGTTTGTATAATATGTATTATATGTTTTCTTCCAGTTTTTCTTTTCTTTGTATTTCTTTTGGGTGACTTTGGGCTTGTTTTCTTGAGTTGAGTTCACTCACTTAGACTTCTGGCATGCCTTCCATGGATCTCTTATCTTGTGCTTTAGGTTGCTATCATGCGTGATTAGTTTGTTCTCTCTTCTCTCTAGGTTGAGTTCCCTCACAGCCTTATAAGTCTAGCGGTATTGGGCCTCCGGTAGACAGGTCTGTGTGCACTCCTTAGTTGGGATCTAGAGTCGACTTCCCTATGTCGACCTTTGGGAAGATAAGAGCGAGTCTAAGCCATAGTGAGTCTCTTATATTTTTCTATGCTCTATAGCCATCCGCTTTGCGTTTCTCGACTTCTTCTCCTCATTCTGTTTTTCTGGTTATTATTGAATTCACTCAGTTTTTCTTTGTGCCTAATCTTGATAATAACTCAACTTTAACCAGATTTGAGCTTAAAATTGATTCATTTGTTGAGGGGGAGTTTGGGAATCTGTTCGTGCATTGCATATAGACTGCATTTCCTGTTTAATGAGCTTTGTCTATTATGCAATTGATTTCTTCTTCATGCTATACACCATGCTGCATCATATGGAGAAAATCACTAGCTCAATATGTCCAAGTTCATTTAACTTGCTAAGCTTTAAAATGAAAAAGTATTAAATGAAAAACTTGATGAAACTTGTTGCTTTTACTTGCTAGGTTTCTTCTCTAGAGGTTTGTGCCATAATTTGAGAAATTTTGGAGTTCTCTAGAGTCCCTATAGCAACTTGGGTGAAACTAGTTTGATCCAGGCTTGAGTCCTTCAATTGCTCATGAATCATTGTGCTAAAAATGAAAATTAAACAAAATTGACTCTTCTTGTGCACACACGACTCAACACCTTGCATTCACAAGACCGCTTCCCATTGCACTTGGGATGAACTTGGAATACATCGTGTTTGACCTAGACCATCCTCTTAAGAGTTCATCTTGAGATGGTCGCATACGGCTTGAGTCAATTGGTTGTCAAAAGAAAATGCAAATAAATTAAAAACAAAGACATATGTGGGTAAAGAATGCAAATAATGTCAAACATTTGCACCCCGCTATGTCTTGTATGATGATAAATCAAAATTTGCATTAATTGATAAATGAGCCCGAAGGACCTTGTATGCTCTTCTAGATTCCCAAAGTGTTGAGTAGGTTGAACTCTAGGTTTTCCTTTGATCCTTAGAGTGGCTATTCTTCTATTTTTGAAACTAAAGCTAAGTGTTGCACTTGTCAAATCTTGCTAAAATGAAATATTCAAAACTAAGCTCATATTTGCACTTGGACATGTCTTAGTTTAGTCATCTTCAAATTGACAAGCTTGGTGTAATATCCTTCCATTTTGATCAATTGATAATCTTCAAAGCTCTTTCGATTGCATTTCATGCATACATAAAAAAATTGATGTCTATATTGCCTAAAGGGGAGAAAACGTAGAAAAGGCATCACTAAAAGATAAAATGTGAATGCTTATTTGGTTATTATGATCTTTGTAAAACTATGCTACTACTTCTGTTGGATCATAATCTCATAATCACATTTGACATGTTCAGTTGGATTTTAGAGTTTTTTGTTGAAAACTTCCTCTTTCTTAAATTTAACTCTAAAATCTAAATTCCTCTTCGTCAACTTGGTCATGGTTCTAATTTCTATCTTTGGACCAAGTTTGACTTTACAACTAAAAATTGTTTTCTTCTTCATTTTCTTCAAACTCAAATTTATGCCTTTTTGTGTGGTTTGTCAATATACTCATCAAGGGGGAGATTGAAGGACCATGTGGAGGTCCATCCATGTTTGTGATGAGTATTTGACTTTATTTGAGCAAGGTGTACTCAAGTTTGAGTTTGATTTGGATTGATTTTCAAAATGAAGCAATTTGAGTTGTCTCTGCCAGGAGTGAAAGTACCGATCGTATGGATGCGGTAGTGATGAGTTGGATGGTTTATATTGCATATCATTGTGAGCATTGCTATATGAAAGGTTTTTCCTTGTCTTTGATGGTTGCAGGGCGACGGTGCTAGGTCATGGTGAGGCAGAGAATGACCGGGACTAGGCGAGGAGCGTCGGAGGTCCAGACGGTTGGGAGATCGCCGGAAGATGATCAGAGACGGAGTCTGGGTAAGTCAAGAAGACAAGGAAAGGAGATGATGCTAGCTAGATGTCGCGTGGATCAATGAGGGCCGTCGGATTGAGGTCTAGTTGATAGATTAGCGGGTCTAGGTAATATGCTTTGAAAACCGTGCAAGAAAACCCGGTATGTGTGTGGGTTTTGGGTTAGCCCTTGCATGGCTGTGTGTGTGGGTTAATCCTAACCCTTAGATGAGTGCTCTAGGGTTGAGGGACTCATCCAAGGGTGGTAGGTGGCCCAAGAGTAGTATAAATAGGGGTGGAGGGGTAGCCTCCTTCCTTTGAAGGTTTTGGGGTTTGTGAATGCTCCTTTGAGCTTTGCCCACACGAAAGTGAGGCTTTGTAACCTCTCCTTCCAGAAATGAAAAGTTTTATCAATCCAACTCTGAATTTATTTTGTCCATTTACATTATGTCTTTACTTTACGCAATTTAAATTCAGCATTTACTTTCCCGCAATTACTTTCTCGCAATTTACTTTCATGTAATTTGGATTTGCCTCCCCTCCTTCTAAATGTTGGTGATATTGGATGTTTTGAGTGTGTTCATATGGTTTTACATCTCTTTTGCACTCTTGGATTGAGTAGAGAACATCTTTTCTTTCAAGTTCCAACTTTGTTCAGAACTTGTTCTTCGCGCAGCAGTCAGTGTTTGATTTCTATAAAACTCTAGAAAAATATTTTTCAAGTGATTCTTGTTAGAGGAGGTGCGGGACTCTGATATCCACTTGTAGAAACATTTTGGAGTTCATTTGTTGCACCGTTTGGGCGCCATGAGGTGAAAACCGAGCCCCAAACTTTCTGCTCGAAGTTCTTGACCAGACTGTGTTCTTAGATTTTTCCTGTTTTTTCTGTAAGGATTTTTGAGGAGAAATTTGTTGGAGTTCTTCACGACTCTGATTCTCATAGGAAGAAAAAGTCTCAAAATTTTGTGAGCTGCATAAACCCACCAACCTCCTGTGCAAATTGAGGATAAGTTCTGGAAATTCTGCTTTTGCTTTTCTGAAAGTGACTTTTGTGATTTGAATTGATGTCCTTTCTAAAAGCAAGAGTTTGAATTGATTCCTCTTTATCTTGGACACTAGACAACCAGTATTGTGACTCAAAAATCCCCACATATTTTATGGTACTTATCCATGCAAGTTTGGGGTACACATAGTTGTCTAGTTTTTCTTGTTTTTCACGATTTCCTTTGAGCGATCTTGTCGAGGTTTTTGTTGGAGTATTTTGGGGGAAATTTTATTTGCGACCATTCTCCCTCCCTCTGTTCGCCATCTCGGTCCTTCACGCACGACAACAAGGCCCGGTGCGGGAGATATCATTTTGGGCCTTCCTCTTGAGTTCATCCCTCGGATGTCTCTGGGCGGATCGTGAGGGTACCCGGATCCTTATTTTCCACACATTCATTCATAAAGAAGAAATCAAATTACAGAGCTCAAGGGTAAAAACGACGTAGCTGTTCTATGTTCCAGGTGTTGTTGACAATTGTGCCATCCTCACGCTTGAGCTTATAAGCCCCAGGACGTATCACCTTATCGATGATGTAAGGGCCTTCCCAGCTTGGGGAGAGCTTATGCTCGCATTTCTGATTCTTTCTAAGGACCAGATCTCCTTTGGAGAATGCATGGCTCCTTACATTGCGACTGTGATAGCGACGTAAGTCCTGAAGGTACTTTGCCGACTTAATTGTTGCAATGTCCCTGGCTTCTTCCAGTCAGTCGAGGTCTTCTAGCCGACTTTCTTCCGAACCGACCTCCTCATAGTTCTGAACCCACGGGGATCCGAATTCTAACTCGGTGGGGAGGACCGCCTCTGAGCCATACACTAGGAAGAAAGGTGACTGCCCGGTTGCTCTGCTAGTGGTGGTTTGCAGCCCCCAGAGTATCGAAGGCAATTCTTTGACCCACCAAGTGGCATATGGTTTGAGACGATAAAAAATCCTTGCCTTTAGGCCTTGTAGCACCATGCTGTTTGCTCGTTCGACTTGCCCATTACTTCGGGGGTGTGCTACCGATGCGAAGCAAGTTTTTATGCCGAGTTCTCCGCCCAGTCTTGAAATATGCTACCTTTGAATTGGGTGCCGTTATCCGTGATGATTTGGTTTGGTATGCCAAATCTAACTACGATCTCATGGAAGAATTCTTTGTCCTTTGCGGCTGTGATTGTGGCGACTGGCTTGGCCTCAATCCATTTGGTAAATTTATCGACTGCCATGATGAGATGAGTATAATCATCTTGAGCCTTCTTCAATGGTCCCACCATGTCAAGCCCCCAGACTGCAAATGGCCAGGTGATTGGGATGGTCTGTAGTTCCTGTGCCGGTTTGTTCACCTGTCGCACAAAGAATTGACATCCTACGCATGTCCGGACGATGTCCTCTACATCGGTGACAGCAATCAGCCAGAAAAATCCCTGACGATAGGCCTTACCGATTAGGGTTGTTGACGCCGCGTGATTCCCACAAATTCTCAAGTGGATTTCTTTGAGAAGATCTCTTCCTTCTTGTTCTAATATGCACTGTCGTGGTACACCAGAGGAGCTCTTGCGATAGAGTTCTTCCCTGATTACGACATAGCTCTTGCTTCGGCGCATTATCCACTCGGCCTGCATGCGGTCTTTGGGTAGCTCGTCCTTTGTCAAATAGTCCAGATACAGAGCTGTCCAATCGGGGATAATGATGAAGACTTCGGCCTCTACGTTCTTCTCCACTGGGATGTCTGACTTTAGCCGAGTGCTTATCGTGGGCTTGTGAATTTCTTCGACGAATACTCCCATGGGCATTGTGGACCGACCGGATCCCATTTTTGCTAGCTCGTCGGCCGCTTCATTATCCCAATGGAGCACATGAACAAGTTCCAAGCCGTCAAAGTTGCCTTCTAGCTTGAGTACCTCCTGGCAATAGGCAGCCATGTTGTCTTCAATACATGACCATTCTTTTTGCACCTAATTGACCATGAGCATTGAATCTCCGCGAACCATCAAACGTCGGATACCAAGTGATATGGCAATACGAAGCCCATGGATGAGTGCCTCGTACTCGACGGCGTTGTTCGATGCGGGAAAAAGTATTTGAAGAACGTACCTCAACCGTTAACCACTTGGTGATATGAGCACTATACTAGCCCCCGCGCCGCTGAGCATGAGGGAACCATCGAAGTACATCGTCCAATACTCGAGTTCCTTCACAACCATCGGGTTTTGAAGTTCTGTCCACTCAGCGGTAAAGTCGGTGAGTGCTTGCGACTTGATGGCTATGTGAGGCTTGAATAGGATATCAAAAGCTCCAAGCTCGACTGCCCACTTTGCAATTCTCCCAGTGGCCTCCTGGTTACTAAGTATATCTCCTATTGGGAAGGAGGTGACCACCGAAACAAAATGCTCTTGGAAGTAGTGCTTGAGTTTGCGAAATGTAAGAAGTACGGCGTATAATAATTTTTGCACTTGTGGATACCACACCTTAGATTCACTCAGGACCTCACTGATGAAATAGACCGGGTGTTGGATCTTCTGCACATGCCCCGGCTCCTCCCTTTCTACGATGATTGCAGCACTGACTACGTGAGTCGTTGCCGCGATGTAAAGTAACAGAGGTTCCCCTGGCATCGGTGAAACCAAGACCGTGGGTGTCGTTAAGAAGGTCTTCAAGTCTTCAAACGCTTGTTGTGCCTCAAGCGTCCATTGGAACTTGTCCTGCTTTTTTAAGAGTTTAAAGAATGGCATACCTCGCATACCGAGTCGGGAAATAAACCTGTTGCGTGCGGCCATGCACCCTGTGAGCTTCTGGACATCCCTTTGGCAAGTTGGTGGTTCCATATTTGATATGGTCTTGATCTTTTCTGTATTTGCCTCAATGCCTCGTTGGGATACAATAAATCTGAGCAGTTTTCTCGAAGATACTCCGAAAACACACTTCTCGGGATTAAGCTTCATGGTGAAAGCCCTTAGACTTTCGAACATCTCAGTTAGGTCAGCGATTAGGTCCCTCCTCTCCCGAGTCTTTACCACGACATCATCCACATATTCCTCCACATTGCGTCCGAGTTGGGCGTGAAAACACCACTGTATTGCACGCTGATAAGTTGCACCAGTATTTTTCAATCCGAATGACATCGTGGTATAGAAAAAGGCCCCAAAGGGCGTGATGAATGAAGTCTTGATACGATCTTCCGCCTTTAGGCGAATCTGGTGATACCCTGAGTAGGCATCAAGGAAACTCAGGATCTCGCACCCGGCGGTTGAATCAACCACTTGATCAATTCGAGGTAGCCCGAATGGATCCTTCAGACATTCCTTATTGAGATCAGTATAGTCAACGCACATGCGCCAAGTTTTATTCTTCTTTTGAACTAGTACAAGGTTTGCCAACCAGTCGGGATGATACACTTCTTTGATAAAACCTGCAGCTAATAGCTTGGTGATCTCCTACTTGATGGCGTTCCGATGATCTGGAGCGAACCACCGGAGTCTTTGCTTGACTGACTTTGCCTTTTCGTTGACGTGTAGGGAATGCTCGATCACCTCCTTAGGAACACCAGGCAAGTCGGATGGTTTCCAAGCAAAGATGTCCTTGTTAGCCCGGAGGAAGGTGACGAGCATGTCTTCCTATTTATCCCTAAGCCCTATCCCAATCAGAGTCATTTTGGACGAGTCGGATGGGTCGAGGATAATTCTCTTGGTTCCTTCGCTAGGTTTATCCCTGACGTGGCCTGCTTCTTGGACGGGATGTCGCCTCCTTCCTGCAATGTGGCAGCCTCTGCCTGGATATTCTTCCCCTCAACGGTTGCCTCCTGCAGCTCAGCAAGGTCATAGTTCTCTCGGTCGCATTCCAAATATCGCTTGATGTCGCTGCGAACCGTGATGACGCTTCTGGGTACCAGCATCTTCATCATCAAATAGGTGTAGTGTGGGACGGCCATGAACCGAGCAAGACCGGGCCTTCCCAAGATAGTGTGATACGCTGTCTAGAAATCCGCTACCTCAAAATTTATATACTCGGTCTGATAGTTGTCTTTGGTACCGAAGGTGACAGGCAAAGCAATCTGCCCGAGTTGAAACGAAGACGCCCCAGGAATCACCCCGTAAAATGGCTGTGAGCTCGACCTTAGCTCGGAGCGGGGGACGTTCATGTCGTTGAAGGTTTTGGCGAACAGGACGTTGAGTCCACTCCCTCCATCGATCAAGACCTTCTTGAGCTTTACATTGCGAATAAAGGGTCGAGCACTAGAGGAAACTTACCCGGATGTAGAACTCGGTTGGGGTGATCTGAGCGGTCGAAGGTGATCGGGACTTCGGACCACTTTAGATATTGGGGGGTTGCTGGTTCCACTGCATTGATCTCCCGAGTGGTAAGCTTTTGCTTCCGCTTGGACTCGTATCCGGTGGAGCCCCCATATATGTAGTTCAGCTCGTGCTCGGGTTCTTGGTAATCATCCTCGCCTGGAGCATCTTTCTTCTTGGCGGCCTAATCCTTCGCTGGAGCCGGTTTCTTGTTGCTTTCGCGCGCAAAACGCTTCAAGGTAAAACAGTCTTTGGCGGCATGCTTTCCCTTAGGGTGGAAAGGACATATCACATCCATGATAGTACTATAATTGGGCACCTCCCTCCATGTGGCTCGGGGCCGGTTGCGTTCTACTACCTCAACTAGCTCCTCACCTTTTCGCTTTTTGTCTTTTTGCTTGGAGGACTCGGCCCTGTCGCCTTTATTCTTCTGTTGCGGGCGATCTTCTTGGCGCTCGGCCAGGGCGTTTGAGGCCGTGGCATAGCGGTCGGCTAATGCAAACATCTCTTTTACGGAGGCCAGTCGTTTCCTGGACATCTTCTTGATCAGATCGGGATCGCTGACCCCTTTCTGAAAGGCTGCTACCACCACTGCATCCGATACATCCCTGATGGTGTTTTTCTTCTGCATGAAGCGCCAGATGAAATCTCTCAACGTTTTGTCTTTCTTCTGGTGAAGCTGATATAGGTCCCATGGGGTGCGTGGCCTCTCACAGGTTCCCTGAAAGTTCGCGATAAATTGATCGCAAAGATCGCTCCAGAAGTCCACCGAGTTCGCAGGAAGTCCTGTAAGCCATGATTGAGTTGAAGGGGTGAGATTGACTTGCAGATAATTTGCCATAACGTTTTGATTGCCCCCGGCCGCTTTAACCGCCAGGGCATAGACCTGCAGCCAAGCTTTCGGATCTCGATCCCCGTCAAACTTAACGATGACCTTGTGGTTGAAACCTTCATGCCATACTACTCGGCGCAACCGAGAAGTGAACGCTCAGATTCCATCGATGGATCTGTCGTCATGATGAGGGGGAGTTCGGCGTGGCGAGCCTCTGGCTCGACGATCATCATCAACGCATCGAGGTGGAGTTCGGTGCGGTGAGCCCATGACCCCGGCGATGATGGCCTCTGTGGTCATCGCAGTCGTCGTACCGTTGATCACTTCGTCGATCGTGGTCGGTGCCGAAACGTTCGTGGTCGTCGTAAAGCCAGCGTCGTTCTTCCTCGTCCCACTCTTGCTGTATGGCGGTGATGTCTCGGCGAAGGTCGCGGTTGAGATTCCGGCGGGCGTCTCCGACTGGTTGTGTGGGGTGCCGACTGCCGGTGCTCCGACTGGTAGTAGTCCGTCTGCTAGCGACGCGAGTAGTCGTGTGGGAGCGTGAGTGCGCTTCTCCAACCTGCTTTTCCTGATTCTGCTGAATGGCTGCCGCCATCACCATGGCCTTGATCTGGGCCACGACCGGGCCCGCCGGGCTATCAGATGCAATCATCGGGTCCAGCGTGTCGAGAAGCGTCTTGGAGGCGACGACGTTCTGCAGCGGCGTATGGAAGACGGCTTGGTCTCCCAATCCTGATTGTAGGATGTCCTCGTGGACATTGCGGCCGCGCGATCGAAGCAATCGAGCCTTTGCCTCCTTACCTTTACGAAGAAGGCGATCTTCCTCCGTAGCTTCTTGAACCTCTTGTTGGCGTTGGAGATCGGTCTTCTGCTTTTCTATTGCGAAGATGCTACGAGAATTGTAGCGATTCCTTACGGCGCCGACTGGTTTGCTGGCGGAATCAGAGTGGCGTACCTGAGATGGGTCAGCCTGATCTTTGCCAGATTGGATCTGGTTAAGGTCTAGGCAGACCAATTCTCCGAGCGCATCTGCGATGAAGTCCAAGCTTCCAAAGCGGAAAGCCTGGCTGGAGACGAAGGTGGCGATGATTTCGCTGATTGCTGACATCGAGAGATTATAGCGCTTCCCCTACCTGGCGCCAACTGTCGACTTTTGTGGTCGGCAATGAATTTATGGGGCAGGCGCTAGATCTCAAACTCGATAGTCACACAAAACAAAGGTTTAGACAGGTTCAGGCCCTCGACAGAGGAGGTAATACCCTAGTCCTGTGTGCTGGGATTATTTGGATCTCTTGGATCTAAGATTGCTTATGCCTCTGTTGTTGCCCGCCCTCTCCCTTATATAATGGGGGTGGGGCAGTTTATAGAGTCCCGATCGGTTAAGAGATTCCGATTGGTTATTAGATTCTAATCGGTTACATGATAGAGTTTACATCTTTATCTACCCTGTTAACAACTTGGATCACAATCATATCTCTTATATCTAAATATATGTTCAACTGTCTCCAAGATGTATCCCCTTCCACACGGCAACACAGCTTGGTGGGGAGCTTACCCTCTGGGCCTTCCGCTCGGCCTTGTCTCTCCCTCATGCACTTCTGGGCCGTTTATGAAGACACCTGGGTTCTTATATTCCACAACCCTATTACTAGGTTGGATGATATGCTAGATGAACTGAGTGGCTCTATTGTGTTTTCGAAAGTTGACTTGAAAAGTGGATACCACTAGATTAGAATGAAACTTCGGGATAAATGGAAAACAACGTTCAAAACTAAATTTTTGGAGAACCTTATGAGTGGTTAGTTATGCCTTTCGGTTTGACTAATGCACCTAGCACGTTTATGCGATTGATGAATGAAGTTTTGCATGCTTTTATTAGAAAATTTGTGGTGGTCTACTTTGATGACATTTTGATCTATAGCAAGTCACTTTCTGAAGATACTAAACACTTACGTAATGTTTTTAATGCTTTGAGAGATGCACGTTTGTTTGGTAACCTCAAGAATTGCTCCTTTAGCACCGATCGAGTCTCGTTTCTTGGCTATGTTGTGACACCGCAGGGAATTAAGGTTGATGAAGCTAAGGTTGAAGCAATCAAGAGTTGGCCGACTCCTAACACGGTCACACAAGTGCGGAGCTTTCATGGACTTGCTAGATTCTATCGTCGCTTTGTGAAGGATTTCAGCACCATCGCTGCACCATTGAATGAATTTACAAAGAAAGGTGTTCCCTTCCATTGGGGGCAAGCACAAGAAGCTGCATTCAATCTTTTAAAAGAAAAGCTCATAAATGCACCATTACTTCAACTTCCAGATTTTGGTAAGACCTTTGAACTTGAATGCGATGCAAGCAGTATTGGATTGGTGGTGTATTGCTACAAGAAGGTAAACCTGTTGCTTATTTTAGTGAATAATTAAGTGAGCCTGTTCTGAATTATTCCACGTATGATAAAAAATCATTTGCTCTTGTGCGATCTTTAGAGACGTGGCAATATTATTTATGGCCTAAAGAATTTGTCATACATTCTGATCATGAGGCACTTAAGCATATTCGTAGTCTAAGCAAACTGAACCGTAGAAATGCTAAGTGGGTAGAATTCATTGAATCATTTCCTTATGTCATCAAATACAAGAAATAGAAGTATAATGTGATTGCTGATGCATTGTCTAGAAGATATGCAATGCTGTCTCTCAACTTGATTGTAGAATTTTTGGCTTGGAAACCATAAAAGATCTCTATGCTCAGGATAATGGCTTGGGACACTTTGGAGCTAAAAAGACGAAGGATGTCCTGGCTGAACATTTCTTTTGGCCAAAGATAAGACGCGGTGTCAATCACTTTGTTGCACGCTGCATCACATGCCAAAAAGCTAAGTCTCGTCTAAACCCCATGGCTTGTACCTGCCGCTTCCTATTCCTAGTGTTTCTTGGGAGGATACATCTATGGATTTTGTTTTAGGATTGCGTAGGACAAAGAAGGGAAGGGATAGTATTTTTGTTGATGTGGACCGATTCTCCAAAATGGAACATTTCATTCCATGCTGCAAGAGTGATGATGCCACTCATATTGCTGATTTATTCTTCAAAGAAATTGTTCACTTGCATGGTATGCCTTGTACTATTGTTTCATATCGTGATGTCAAGTTCTTGAGCTATTTTTATAGAACCTTATGGAGCAAATTGGGGACGAAGCTGGTGTTCTCTACCACATGCCACCCACAAACCGATGGCCAAACTGAAGTGGTGAATCGAACCTTGTCAACCATGTTGAGGGCTGTTCTAAAGAAGAATTTGAAGATGTGGGAAGAGTGCCTACCTCATGTGGAGTTTGCTTATAATCGTACGCTACACTCTACCACAAAAATGACTCCATTTCAGGTTGTGCATGCCTTTAACCCTCGTGCTCCAATTGATCTATTGCCTTTGCCATCTTCAGAGAAGGTAAACCTTGATGCAAAGAAACGTGCTAAATTTTTTCTTAAATTGCATAATACCACAAAAGAAAATATAGAGCGCATGACTGAAAAATATAGGGTTGCTAGTAAGCTTGGTGATCTTGTTTGGTTGCATTTGCGGAAAGAAAGATTTTCTAACTTACGAAAGTATAAATTAATGCCTAAAGCTAATGGTCCTTTCAAAGTGCTTAAATGAATTAATAATAATGCTTATGAACTTGACTTACCTACAGATTTCGGGGTTAGTCCCACTTTTAACATTTCAGATTTAAAGCCATATTTTGGAGAAAACGATGAGCTTGAGTCGAGGACGACTCAAATGCAAGAAGGGGAGGATGATGAGGACATAGCTACATCAGATACACCCATGGCACCATTGACCAACAAATTCCTCCTAGTGATCAGCAACCTTCGACCAACATACAAAGACAAATTACCCGAGCTCGTGCGCAATAACTAAATAATCAGGTAAATTCGTTTCTTGGATTGCATAATTTCACTTTGGACAACAGACCGCTACCTTATAATATTCTCATACTTAGGAACCTTAGCACGGATCAGCAAGTGAGTTTTAATTTGCCAACACAAGTCATCAAGCAAGGTGGGAATGCGAAAGGATCCAACTCGATCTCCAAAGACCAGTCTGACATTAAATGGGCATGGAGAATGCAAACGAAATCCGTTTGGGGCATGTGAGCACTTGATCAAAAGCTTATCTCGTACACTTTCATTCTCAGCTAGGAGATATAGTTGAAAAACTCTAACGTCCAAAATTGGCCTTCAATGTCTTGGGTGTGGTGCCACCATTATTTTGGGTTGAGTTCCCATGTAATCAAAGTGGCATGAGTCCACATCCTAGCAGCCATCACCTTGGTTAATTAGTGGACAAGCTCCCTTCATTTCTCTCATGTTTTGTTTGAATAGTTACCCCATGTGTGGAACTTTATCCTTGTTCTCCTGACTCGCTAGAACAGCAGTAAACAAGTTTCAAAACCTCAACTTGAGTGTGTGCTTCATCCTTGTTCTTGCTGGTCCTTCGATTGCTTGCAAGAATAGACCTTCGTGGTCAGGTTATCCGTGTTCTTTGCATGGTTGATAACGTCGAGGAGTGTGGTTTATCGATTGTGGGTGCTTATCCTTGTGTGGTTCGTTGCCAGATCGTCAAAGTTATCCTCCGCTAAATCGAAGTTATCCTCTCACCGGAAGATCGCGCTGTCTCGTGCGCATCACAGAGGCCGATATGATTTATGGATTATGAGGAATCGGAGAAGGATACGATCGGACTACATGCTATAAAAGGGGACATACAACGAGCCGAAGATAAAGAAACCAACAATCAAACAACTCGCAACTACCTTTATTTACAAGATAAAAAAAACCAACAATCAAACAACTCACAACTACCTTTATTTACTTTCTGTTGACTAGGAGTTGCTTCTAGACTTAGAATCTCTCTTTGTAATTTGTTCTTGATCAATAAATTTGCATATCGCCGATTTTAATCATCTTCGATTTACGCTAGTTATCCTAGGTTTGTTTTATACCGATCTTGTTGCGCATCGTCTTTTTTGAAAAAAAACTGATCTTTACCTATCGTCTAATTGGCTATAGTAGCTGTTTAGATCTATCTTGCCAATTGAATTATCTCATCGGCTGTGAACACTTATTTTGATCAATCTTGCCGATTGCAGGATCAAATTGGCTGACACACCACGAACCTAGTAAACCTGGTGTTTGTGTGTGTTGAGGCAATTGGCTCTTTTTTGGCACCAACAAACTTTTGGCACACCCGGTGGGACTAGATGAGTTCTTCAGGAAAGTCGATTCCCCCATCTGATGTAAGTTTTAATGCCATAATCATCTCAACAATAGATGATTTAACTCCAAAACAACACAAAGATATCAAGGATCGAAATGCCGCACTTGAGGAGATGATGCTAAACTGCTATAAAAAAACTCGACGTGGCATCACTCAGAAAACTACACTGTCGATGGTGAATTTCTTCGACAACACTGAGGTTGCAGTTGCGTCGGATAATAGGCTAGTGAGCCAATACATGCCTACACAAGCTGAATTATCCGATAGTATTAATCAATCTGTGCACCATGCTTTGATAAACCAATCATCGGCTCTAGTAACAATTCTTAAGCCGATGATAGCCAACAGTGTCAAAGCTGTCGCTCAAGAGCTAGTGTCAGCTGAAAATTTGCTAGATCCAATGCATGCTCTGCCAAATTACCTGGTCTATGCAACAACGCTGAATACGCAAAGTTCTGGGCCAATAGCCGATCCTAAATCATTAACTTTGAATCCTACCATGATGCCCACCCAGCCGACCATAATCTTGCCATAAGATCCACGTGTCAGTGAGCTTGCCTATTGCCAGACTTACATCGATGGCGCCAAGTTGGACTCCCAGGCCAACTTGCCACCATCAGCTCCTTTCTACATCTATCCATGATCGGTATCACAGCCGATTGAACCCCACACGAGTCCACAATATACTAAGCCGATTCCACAGAGGAATCCGACCCCACATATGGTTGTAACATATTTGAAACCCTTTGTTCCGATTCCAGAGCCGATGCCTAGAAAGGAAAACATCGGCTATGATCAACCCTACCAACATCCATCAATTTAGATACCATATCAACCCGAGCCTACGCTTAGGGGACATCATACCAATTATGATCGTAATTGGCAAATGCCCAGCTACCATCGGCCAACATAGCTAATTGGGCTGATCAAATAGCCTTGGTATTACGATACCAGTTTGGCATATAGCCAAAGGGAAGGATAACCGGCTATCGAAAGCCGTATCCTGATGCAGACATATACGAGCTGAACACTTTTCAGTTAAATGTTTTATTTGATTGGAAAGAATTATTAATCCGTACTAAATATCGCTAGGTGAACTCTAATTTTATTGGGTATTTAATTATTTTAATTGGAGATATAGAGCTACAACTATTTTATTTAATTAAATCCAGGCCTATATTTGATTTGTACAAATCTAAAATAAAAATGCGTATATAATGCTCCGAAGAAAGAAATGTTATATGTCAAAAAAAACTGATACTATTGCGAAGATCTTCTCGAGCCGATTAAAATGGATATTATTTGCTATATTCCGAGTTTGGACGCTGAAGATACGGAAGCCAGAAAATTCAAACCGGGTCGCTACTCTTCGGTTGCTACAGTACCGAACACTATTTCGTGGCAGAGTCACCCGAACGGGGATTTTCGGCCGCTAACCGAACGGTGCCCATCACGCTACAGTATCCCCCGGATTTTGAACAGTACACGACATCCGAATAATACCTTGATATGGCCCAACAGTACACATACAGTACCGAATTCTGTTTATACTTCGTATATTCTGTCGCTACATTATCAAGTTCTCTTTCGCATCTATTCCATTGTATAGATGAGGTACTAGATTAATAAGATAGCTATTTTGCATCTATTAAACGTTCTTCGCTTATTCTTTCTCATTGCTTGCACAGAGAAAGGGAATTGGACGACTTCTATCAAAGATCGTTCTGTCTTTTCACTAGGAATTGGGAGATCGGTATACTTCACCTAGTATACGTGAAGTTTAACACGTGTGATTTTGGCGAATCGAAGAGTTGCAAGCCATTGCATCTGGCAGTAGAGGATCAACTAGTATTCATCAAGAGATCATGTGAGTATCCAAATCCTACACCGTTAAGATCAGGCAAACCTCATATCATCTTGGTATCAGAGCGTCAGGTTGACACGATAGGATTTTAATCCCCGGCTACAATCATATTTATTTTCAATCCTATAATCCAGAAAATTGCCTCACAAAAATATCATCATATACCTAGACCTTTGTGCTTAGATTTGTTCTTAGTTTTGCATTAGCAAATTTTAATCGATCCGTTAGAGTGTTCTTAGTTGCTGTTGCAGGGGAATGGGTAGGCTACTCTAGCATAAAATCAAAATTTTCTATTACACAACCAAGGAACCACTGTAAATTATAGATCTCGGAATTACCACTAAACGCGTAGACCCGTAGCAAAAGTAGAGTCGAAGCACCGCGTTAGTGAGGTTGTAGTCGTACTACCCTCGTGCCTCCTCCAACAGCTCCTCGTCATTGTCACAGGTTGCAGATTGTCCTAGCGTTGAAGCCTCATAGCAATGCCTTCAAGGTATCCACACATACAGGGCAAGGACACCACGTGTCGGATTGTTAGCGCTGGCTGAGCAGTTTTGGGTGAAAGAGGTGTGGCAACTAGGGTTTCGGGAATTTTGAATTCCTATGGTGTCTCTTAACCCTAAAGCCACCACCTCCTCCCTTTATATAGATGCCCTATGATGGACCTCTACATTAGAGGCCCATTAGGAATTCGAAGCCTATAAGAACTCAGATCACCATCTGAATTAAGTCCCAACTCCTTAAGTGTGCGACCCTATAAGTTCACATCTACATGGACATGGCCCGAGTACTCTTACATGACTATTAATCGGTAGTGGTCCCTAGCAGGACTTGCCAACTCCTGAGTATATGTAAAGATCATATCGAACGAACATTAACAATGCTTAGTAATATGCATTTCCCTTTGCATCACGATATCGGTCAAACTCAAGGCGAGAATGTGCCACCCTTGTATACATAGCTCGACCACTCTTTCTCAATTACGTGACTCAGAATCCCCGATTACGGCTAACTCTTTAACTATGAGTAGCATGGCCATACATTTTCGGAATCCGATCACTCGAGAGGCCTAGAGATATCTCTCACATTGTATGGAGAGGAAAATCCCATCTTGATCGACCATGCCTCGTACCATGCTTCATGACAAACCAGAAAGTCACCTTTATAACTACCTAGTTACGGAGTAGCGTTTGGCAACCCTTAAGTCGATACATGCGTCAACCTCGAGCCTAAGGATATGCATACACATTATACAAGAGACCAACTGATGACAAGTAAGAATACAACGTTCTTGCAATGTCTCATGGTTGGTCGATCCAACTCCATGTTCTTTAACATGTGTCGATATTATTGGTTTGATATCTCAATATCCATGACCCGTGAAACATGATCATCAACCAATACTTATGCTAGTCTATTCATATGTGTCCTCATATTTTTATCGACTAGGGATCACTTTAGAATAATCATCATATAGATATATAGAGTTTTACAAACAAGTCACATACTTGCTAATAAATAATAATGACATTATTCGACGAACAAGATAATAAATCATGAATATAAGAAAATATAATCATCTCTATGATTGCCTCTAGGGCATATCACCAACAGTCTCCTACTTACACTAGAGTTAATCATTTAAGTATCTAATACCTAAAGCTCTTGTGTGTACCTCATGCCTTAGCTGTGTGAGAGGCTTTGTCAATGGACTAGCAACATTTGAATCCATGTGCACTTTGCATATCTTTACATCTCGTCTATTCACAATCTCGCTAATGAGATGATAGCCCTTGAGTATGTGCTTGGACTTTTGATGGGACCTTGGCCCTTAGCCTACGCAATGGCTCCACTATTATCACAATAAACATTCATTGGGCTGGAGGCACTTGGGACCATACCCGGTTCAAAAACAAATTTCAATATCCAAACACCCTCCTTTGCAACTTCAGAAGACGCAATGTACTCGGCCTCCATTGTAGAATCGACAACCGTGTCTTGTTTGTAACTTTTCCAATTCACTGCCCTCCATTCAAAATTTATACAAACTCAGATTGCGAACGATAATCATCCTTGCCGATTTGGAAGCTTGCATCGGTGTAACCATTTACAACGGGTTCTTCTACACCTCCACAGACTAGGAATACATCCTTAGTCCTTCTCAAGTACTTAAGAATGTTTTTAACTGCTATCCAGTGGCCTTCACCTGGATCAGACTGGTATCTGCTCGAAACACTTAGAGCATATGATATATCGGATCGAATACATAACATGGCATACATGATAGACCCAATGGCCGATGCGTATGAAATCTTACTCATACGATCTCTCTCATCAGCAGTCGCAGGACATTAAATCTTGCTAAGAATTATTCCATGTGACATAGGCAAGAACCCCTTTTTGGCATCCTACATGTTGAACCGATTCAACACCTTGTCAATGTAAGTACTCTAGCTTAATCCAATTAGCCTTTTCTCTATATCTCTATAGATCTTTATGCCCAAGATATATGCTGCTTCTCCTAAGTCCTTCATAGAAAAACTATATTTCAGTGAGACCTTAATAGATTCCAACATAGGAATGTCATTCCCGATCAATAATATGACATCCACATATAAGATGAGAATTGCATGTGCGCTCCCACTAACCTTCCTGTAAACACAAGGTTCTTCTACGTTCTTGATGAAGCCAAACATTTTGATTACCTCATCAAAACGAATATTCCAACTCTGAGATGCTTACTTCAACCCATAAATGGATTTCTGAAGTTTGCATATTTTACTAGTGCTCTTTGGATTGACAAAACCCTCAGGATATGTTATGTACATATCCTCATTTAGCTTTCCATTAAAGAAAGCCGTTTTTACATTCATTTGCCATATCTCATAATCAAAATATGCAGCAGTAGCTAGAATGATCCGTATAGATTTAAGCATCGCTACTAGTGAGAGTCTCATCATAGTCAACTCCTTGAACTTGTCGAAACCCCTTTGCGACAAGTCGAGCTTTATAGATGTGAACATTTCTATCCATATCAATCTTCTTCTTATAGACCCATTTGCATTCGATGGTTTTTACACCGTCAGGCGGATCGACCAGGTTCCAAACCTGATTGTCACCCATGGATTCTATCTCAGATCTTATGGCTCAAAGCCATTTCCTAGAGTCTGGGCCCATCATTGCTTCCTTATAAGTTGTAGGCTCATCGCTGTCGAACAACAACATATCGCACGAATACCAAGCAAGTACTTTGCTCAGCCTGTTCGACCTACGTGACATTTCCTCAACCGGGGTCCCTCCAACCATGTCCTCCCTGAGTGAGTCACTCAAACTTCTTCGAGTTGCACTTTTCCTCTACTTGCCTTTCATACGAGAAACTCTTTCTCTAGAAAGACACCATTCCGAGCGACAAACACTTTGCCCTCTTCTCGATTGTAGAACTAATATCCTAATGTTTCCATTGAATATCCCATGAAAAAGCATTTATTTGATTTGGGTGTGAGTTTGTCAGACATCTGATGTAACATCCCAAAATTTGCTTAAATATTACTTTATTGGTTATTTGTGCATTTTATGATTTTTCTGAAATTTATTGGATTTTTCTGGATTTATTTGAATTAACTTTGAATTAAGTATATTGGTCTTTTGTTGAAAATTATTTAAATTTATGCAAAGTTAAAATAAAGTTTTGCTAAAACTATTTTATTTCAGTTCAAAATGTCTCAACGTATTTTTGATAATTTTCTTGAATTTTTCTTGATAATCCTTTTGTCTAAAACTAATTGAGCTGATTTCTGTATTTATTTTTAAAAGAAAAACTCGTGAAAATTCTTTTGAATAGTATCGGGCCGTGGCCCATTGTCGCTTATGCTCGCCATTCGCCGGCCGATCGCCCATCTTCTAGAAGGCGAAGTGAGCACTGTGGATCAAGGACGGACGGCTGCGATTGAGGATGAGCCTGAGGAACCCTAGCGTGCGTGGCCATCGGATTTGCCATGTGTAAGTCATCCGGTCGTCTTCTCCAAGCGTCTCCGAGTTGGACTCTGTTCCTTGCGCCGTAGCGGCCATGGACTCCTCCCTGATTTGTGCTCAATCCGCCGCGCGTGCTATAAAAGGGAGCATCAAAGCGCAGAAGGGGATCAACCAAAACCCTAAGGTTAAGCCTCGAAAATCGTCGCCGTTTCGCCGCAATCGAAGGTGTTCCACCCCGCACCGCCGTAGGAGAGAAACCATCTTTTTGTCGCCACCCGTGGAGGTTAGAACCTGAGACCAGTACGGTTGAGTTCGTCGTCAAGAGGCGCATCCCGTGCGCGAGTCGCCGTCGCAAGGAGGTCACCGGAGCGCTGTCGCCTCCGTAGAACTGAAGCCGTCGCCATGTTCAAAACATCGCCTTCACTGCCCTGGTGATCTAGGTGAGCGTTGAGCTGCGTCAGTAGGAGCGCGATGTCGTGATATTTCCAACCGTGTCCTCGCCGGCGGCCGCCGACGACCCTAGGGCCTTGAGCTCCGTCGGCTTGCGTGGACGTGCTACGGGGTTGACGCGTGTGCCGACGTGGTAGCTAGCTCAGCACCCAAATCGATGAGTTCGCTTGCGTGGCGCGTCACGTGTGCATCTCCGTGGCACCGAGTCAGCCGACACGCGGGGCCCACAGGTCAGAGGAACCAGATCAGCGTGAACTCGGTTCATTGTGAACCCGATGAGGTTCATGGACCCAGTCCGTGGACCGAGGAACACGTGTTGGTCCATGATTGGATCGGACCATGGATGACGTCATCAGCGACGCAATAAATAGAATTTTCAATATAAAAATAAATGGATTAATTCAGTATTTTCCAATTTTCAGGTTTTTTTGATTTTGAATCTTCTCTGAGGTCGTTCTCCCTCATACGAACTCTGATTGAGGTGGTTCAAATTCCTAAAAATTTGTAAAATTGAGATCTATTTAATGGTGAATTTTATTTGATTTTTACAAATTGTTTGCTCTCTGTTTTGGTGTTTATTTGTTGTTCTCTTTCGTTTCGCGTAGACGTCGAATTGAGCAAACATCCGAGGGAGATTAGTCGACTCAAGACCAAAGGCCAGAGCAAGAATAAGGGCTTTATTAAGGCAAGTTGTGCTTTGATCATGTTGAACCTAAGTTTATACAAAAGCTATATTGTTTTACCTATTGCATATTTTTTGAAGTATACAATTGTTTCAATTAAATTGGGACTTAGCTATTATACCAATTTGATATATATATATACCTTACCTTGTCATTGTATGCCATGATCTATTGTCACCCTAGATTGGTTCACTATAGTTGATTAGTAATGATAATCAACCGGGGATGGTTAGACCGAATTAGTTGCTTAGCCATGCCACGTCATCACATGTGCCTGAATCATTGATAAATAATCTTGACTAATGGAATATGGAACAATGTTATGAACTTGTGTGTCATGTGAGATCACACGATGAGATTGAGTTGTTGTGGCGAGTCATGTCACGCAACGATGTTGAATTGTTGATAGCACGTGGTGCTTGGTAATCAACTTGGGTGATAATCACTTAGATTGGGGCAAGTGACAAGGGGCGAGTATGCCATGGAGGGCCCAATGGGCAGAGGGTATGTGGATATCTTGCCCTGATCACTCTAAGGACTTAACCTTGCAAGCCTTTGACCTGAGTCAATCATGCAATGTAACGACCCCCATTTTCGCAAACTTGCAAAAATGGAAATCTAATGTGCATTTCCGTACTAGTCCCATGATCAGTAGCTAGTACGCACATACACCAATTGGAATCACAACCATACAACAAATATTAATTAAGCGGAAACTATTACATAAAGAAAACTCTTACAAATCAGAGATATAGCAGCAAAAGAAGCAAGGTCTTGTAGTGTGCCCATTCAAAACCCGCAGGCAACTGACAAGGCATAATCCCTAGAAAGATTCGATGAAGAAAATCCTGCAACCTGCGACAAAAGGAACCTTCGAAGCTTCGCTAACTTATCCGCCTAAAAACAACATATAAGCAAGGGTGAGTACTTTCGTACTCCGCAAGATTTGAGCAAAGCCTATAATATATGCAGACCATTTCAAAGGAGGCTACTACAGTTAATTTGCATAAAGCAGAATTTATAATGTAAAATCAAGTTATTTGTAAACGAAATTTGAAAGAGCAAGTTGACTGATTTGAAATAAGTAAAGCGTAAGTAATACTCACAACCCATCGTGAATATCGAATAATCCAGAAATGGAATCCAACATTGTCGATCCTTTGACCTAAAGCAACAGCTGCTAAAACAAGCTCAAACCAAACCCATTTTAGAAAATACCAAAGAGACTAACATTGGAATGACTTCACCAAGTGTCCTTGACCGTGGACGCGGCTAATTAATTAGATTTACACTCTGCAGAGGTGTACACTTTACCCACAAGGAATGATCAGCTCTTTGTGCAGCGCATTTGACACACTTCCTTTGGTGTGCCGCAGAGAGATCATACAGAGCCGTTACATTATCTAGATGTGGCTTTGAACCAGCCCGGGACGTTTGACCCTCGCCATGAAAACAGAAACACTCACCCAAGACGTGGTTCCTTTCACATCACACCCAACACCACGTTTCTGTCCACGGCAAGGCGTACACCGTTGCATTGGTAAGTAGACCCGCTTCTGCATGCACTCAAACCGTAATGCCTGTGCAATCTCCCGCCTTCCTTAGATGCAAAGCCACACCTAAACAACTTAATAGGCTAAGACCTGCCCATACAAGCCCTCGTGGTTGTACGAAATTCTTGGATCTATAGCGTCCCATTGCTCGGTCCTTAATCCGACACGGGCGATACTCCACCCTAACTACGTGCAAACCCCTTTGCACCTCCGGCTATTGCCAATAATCGCCCGCATCAAAACCATAGTTTTATTTTGGGTTTTTAATCAAAATACCCATAACCAACAGCTTTAATTCCAACATTTTCCATTTCTTAAGAAACAAGTTTTGATCTGATCATCATTCTCATTTGTTCTAAAGCGTGGCTAAGCATGGATAGAAGTAATCGATATAACCACAATGACATTAAGTAATTGTCTGAGCTCAATCTATGGTTATCAAGGTACACATATCCATACTTATCAAGGAAGTTTCATGAGACAACAGGTATAACTACCAGTACCACAAAATAGCCATTTACAGAAAGTAAACGTATGCATGAAATATTTTAATAAACAATGCAAATTAAATTCTGGGATCAAGATGGTCAAAGGAGGGTGCTTGCCTTGCTCATTTATTGCTTACGACGAAGACACGATCGCAGATGACGGAGGCAACGACGGAGGAAGGGACGTCGGATTCTACACGTCGATTAATCGGAAAATAGCAATTATCCAACTTTAATAAGGGCAAAAGAAAACGCACGGAAAATCAAATAAAGATTCATTGTAGAAAACAGGGATGATTTAGGGTTTGGATTATATGATTTCGAGATCTCAAGATTTAGATAATTACACCTTCAGAAAGTTAATGGCTTTTAGGATGAACCAAACAAGGTTTCATTGAAAGATTATCTATTCTTGATTTACGAATTCAAGAGGCTAAAATTATGAATTCTTGTATTTATAACTTCGAATTATAGATGCTAAAATTATTTGGATTAAAAGAATTAAAACACTAGCTAGGAGTAGGGTTATGCAAATAGCACTTAATCTTAAGCGATTTTACATAAGAAGGGTTTTCGAATAAGTTGGATCTATTAAGCTAGGTTACTAGATTAATTTATGGTTTTTAAGAAGGTTCTGGTGATACAAATATATTAACTACAAACTTCTTCATTAATACAAAGCTCACTTATTCACATTATAAGGTTCATTAAACATAATATTTAGGGTTATTTAACCAACATGATTTATGTGAAAAACATGATGAAATATGATCATTTCATCATAATAGTATAGTATATACTTTGGATAATGATTCTAAACAACTTTTATGAATTATAATGTTTAATGAAAAGCTAAACGCGCTGCTAAAAAGCTATCGTGACACTAAAGTTTACGTTGAACAAAATCGCCAAAAAGGGCTACAACTATCCTTATCATATTAGGGTTTTGCATAAGCAAAAACTATATGAATCATAAGTTATAAATAAAACATTTTCTCAGAGCGTAGTAGTACATATCTTAAACATCGTTTCTGATTTATTCTACATGGGATTCGCATTAGGATGAGGTATTCTATAGATTGATGAAAAAGCTTGAGTATTTCTAGAATCCAGAAATTATAATATCCAAGGTTATTTCGCTATCAAGTTTTATATGTTAAATATGACAAAATAAGATTCTTTCTTCAGAATATGATAGTATTAACTTTGTACAGTATTTCTAAACTGATATTATCCATTTTACTGTAAAGACAAGTTATTTTATTTGCTGTTGAAATAGCATAAATGACCACCAAGTTAACGTTATAGCGAGTCGGACTTTGTTTACAGTTTGCGGCTACACCTTATAAGATTATTGATCCATTTTTCAGGCATTAATAGGGGATGACACTAAGAGTGTTTTAAAGTTAGTTCCGCAATATTTCGCATTCATTTGTGATGTTTTTCACCTACATGATCTTTAGGGCTAAATATGGCCTAACCCATAATTGTTCAAAATGTTGCCATTTCTGTACAGCAAGTTATTATCTGTTATTTTAAGGTCATAGCATTTGATTTTGTCAGATTTGAAGTCCGCTTATAGAGTTATAAACATTTGATCATTTTGCCGATTGAAGGTTTGAGCATTTAGCAAATTGGTTAAACTAAAGCAAAGTCTAAATATTTTTGGTTATTCATAATCTATGCAACCCCAGGAATACATCTAAACTGGTTTAATCTAATTTTGAGCTCATGTGAACATTATTCTAACCACCTGAAACTAGAATGTTATTAAGGAGTTAAACCAACAATCTTTTATTCAAAATACATTTAAATTTAAATGTTTTTGCAGAAATGGATTGCATACTGTTGCATTTAATTATGGTATTTATTTCATGATTTATGGATCAATATAAAATATACATCCTTAATAACACCTATTTAGGGCCTAATATTCAAACCCTAATAAAAATATTTTCCTGCAAGAAACATATGCCTTTTTATTTCAGATTCTAATTCCTTATTTCAAAACTTAAATTTAGAAACTAATTTTACTTCATTTGGACATTCTAGCAAAAAGATATGGAAGTTTGAATGCAAGAGGCAAAATAAATATTTAAATTGCAAAAGCTGGTATTCGAACTCAGGTCTCCACGAATTAATGTGACAGCTTAACCACTGAGCTACGCGCTCGCTTGAGACAAAAGGGCACACCAAAATAGATGAGGTTTACCCGCGAGCCAAAACAGAGGATGACTAGGGCTCGCCGACGTCGCTACTCCGGTGGGTCTCCGGCGAGGGGGAGGGCAGCTAGAGCATCAACTCGACAGAGCGCATCCGATTGTGGGTCTTGACATCGGCGTTGATGGCCAGGGCAGCGCGCCACCGTGAGCTCGGGGCGGCGCCAATGGCGGCCGGCTGGGAGCAAGAACAACGGGGTGAAGGATTGAATGGGCAACGAATTGAGCATCAACGATCACCGGATTCCATTTTGACAATACTTCAACCGAGAAACGCTAACTCGAGCCGCCACCGCGGCGCTCGCTTGAAGAAGAAAGCGCCCATGGCGGCGGTGATCCGCAACAAGAGCTGTGATCGACAGGTGAGGAGTGGTCAGGGGGTTGCAAGGATGTGCTATGCCAGAGGAATTTTAATGTGATTCACTGGATTGGTTGATTTGATTTCAAGCTCAAGCTCTGAGTTCTGCCAATCATGGCGGCAGGAGAGCAATGCTCTAGCTGGTGTCGGTTGGAGCAAATGAGGGAGATGATGAAGTGCTCACTGAGATTGGCTGGCTTTTATAACCGATATGATATGTAGATAAGCCTGCCCGAGTTGTGCACTCGGCAGAAGCTCGCGTGTCCGCATTGGGAAGAGATGATGTGGTGCAGAGTGCGTGGGATAGAAATGACCAGGCGCTATGGTTGCATTGCCATGGCAAGAAATCGAGACCAATTCTCCAATGCGCAGAGGACCGAGAAGGATATGGTCAATGGATTGATCGGCTTTAATTGCCATGACAGTGAGTTGATTGAGCCTCACCGCCAAGAGGCAACGATGGGTACCGGGCACTCAACAGAGACAAAGCTTCTAGTCGGTTCTTCCAGCTTGTCCAAAATGCAACGCCTCATTAAATGAGTGATCATTTCAGGCCAAACATACCTGAAACTTTTGACAAAGGTCTCCTGGTAATGGGTAGTCGTCAGTAAAATTTGGGGACAGAAATACCTTCTAGATAATTTATAGAAATTCGATCATGTGCACCACCCGTAGTTTCCATTTCGGATTTTGATTTAATTAAAGGTTCAAATTGTATTAATTATTTTTAAAACTTTTTATAAGAGTTCTATTTGATATATTTATGCTCCCATAAAAATTTCCAGTTAAAATATTGTATATTTATTTTATAATAATTCTGACATTCTGTTTTGCAGATTTTCCAAATCTCTGTTTATGAATTTTTAGAAGGTCTAAACGACATGATAATTTCCTGAAATTTTTACTAGAAGTATATTATTCGCTGTGGGTATTATGGTAATTTGTAGGGCTCCAGATAAGGTCCGAACATTTTATATTAATTCTGACTTGCACTGTTTCTAGTCAAAAGTGTAGTCATTTAACTCATTTATTCATATTCCTGTACATAAAAATATTATTTGTTGGCTCAATTCGTCCACTTCATGCTTAGAATTACCATGGTAAATTTTTCTAACTTTTACTTTTACCATTTTACCATTTTCCATTTACTAATTCTATTTGTTGGATTTCCATACAGTACAAAAATCCAAAGAAATTCAAATAAGAACCAATAAAGCCAATAAAACTCATAAATAAATATTTTCAAATTTGAAATATTTATTTTTATATTACTTTATTTTTCGGGATGTTACATGCAACCACGTGTCTGGTATGGGCCAGCCTAGCTGAGTAATTTGCAATGTCTTAACTTTGGTACTATCGTGGTCGGTGTGAGTTCCCGACTTATGGAGTAATTCACATGGCACAAGAGGGGGGCCCTGGATGTGGCAACCAGTCCCACCAGTGTTGAAACCTTAGTGGGTGGTACCGGGTTAAGCCAGAGCATTGTAAAGGCTTTGTCATGATCTCTTCGCCGACACACCAAAGGAAGTGTGTTAACTCGGAAGGCACCAAGAGCCGATCATGTCATGTGGGTAAAGTGCATAACCTCTACAGAGTGTAAACCTATTCGAATAGCCGTGCTCGCGGTATTGAGCAATGCTCGGGAATTACAGTTAAGGGTTAGCTTAATTAAATGGAAAACTTGGTTGGGATGGCGGGATTGCCATATGGAAGGTTGGAACTTGATTTAGGATTGGAAACTTGGTTTACTTGAGAAATGCTGAATCTATCTATTATTTTTATTTGTTTTACAGTCTTTACAATCTATTTATTGTATTTGTTCATAAATGCTGCTTTGTTGCAAAATAGCCATGATAGCCTATCCTTTGGAATAAGACTTGCTTATAGCTATGTTAGAATTGCATTCTGTGCATAACTTGTTGAGTGCTTTATGTACTCACCCTTGCCAACAAAAACATCACCAGTTGAAGAGTCTACATCAATGCTGGAGGAAAGATTCTAGGAGGAGACGAATGTTTAGGGCGCAAGCCTTGTCAGCTGCCTGTGGTATACTGAGGGGTTATCCACATTTTCATTTCGCTGCAGTTTAATATGTCATTCAGCCTTGCGAAGCATAGTCATGTAAGTTGACCATAAGGTCATTCAACTAGTAGTATATAATATATGATGTCTTTCATAATGTTTCCGCTATGTATGATTGTGATATTTACTGATGTTGAGCCTGTGTGCACTAGCGTGATCCTGGACTAGTGCGGTATACACAGAGGGTCCGGATTTGCATATTCGGGTCCCGACATCTGACGTTTAACATTAACATCACAACCCCAAATTTTCAAAAAAGACAAACTGGGACTCTTCCCAGTCCACATCTCATGTGGTGTCTTACCTACAGATTTAGATGGTACCCTGTTTAGTGTGAAAGCTGCAGATTCTAGAGCGTAACCCTAAAAAGATAGTGGTAGATCTGAATTACACATCATTGATCGAACCATGTCTAACAAGGTCCGATTACGCTGCTGGGACACCCCAATCCTTTGACGAGTGCCTAGAGGCATAAGTTGTGGAACAATTCCGCAACTCTTTAGATGATCATTAAACTCATGACTCAAATATTCGCCTCCATGATCAGATCATAGAAACTTGATTTTCTTACCACATTGATTTTGTACTTCATTCTGAATTGCTTGAACTTTTCAAAAGTTTACAACTTGTGCCTCATTAAGTAGACATAACCGTATCTACTATAGTCATCGGTAAAAGTAATGAAGTACTAAAAATCACCTCTTGCTGTCGTGCTCATTAGTCCACATACATCAGTATGTACAAGTTCCAATAAGTAAGATGCCTTCTCACAATAACAAGTGAAAGGTGAAGGGTTATGGTAGGCTACACTAGCGCAAATTAAAAATTCTACCGATCCCAAGAAGCCACAGAAGTAATCGATCATGGACTACAGATCGTTACCACTAGACGCGCAGTGCAGCGGATGATGTCGAAGTAGATCGACGTTGTGCATCCTGGTATAGTCGTCGAACAGTGCGATCAGACCGAGTGATAGCTGAGCAGCAAGTTGATCCTTCAGCTTCTGGATCGGTCCAAGCAGTTGTCCTCGAACAACATTGAAATAGAGCAGTGCCTCTATCGATATCCACATGTTCGGGGTCGGAACGCCGAGCGCCGAGATGCTAGCACTGTGGAATATATGAAACCAGGTATCTCCATGACCGGCCCAGCGTCACCTGAAGAGAAGAAAGGCCCAGAGAGGAGGCCCAAAGGTTGTGCCCCGTGCCAAGCCAAACAGCCGTACGGTAGGGGGAATATCTTATAGATAGTTGAATATGTATTTGGATATAGAAGATACGATCGTAATCTGAGTCGTTTATAGGGCAGATAAAGATGTCAAACTCTATCCTGTGACCTACTAGAATCTTGTAACCGATCGAAATCTGCAAACCGATTAGGACTCTATAAGCCGCACCACCCCCGATATATAAGGGAGAGGGCGGGCAAAAATAAGGCATCAAGACATAGAGCATAGCACACCTCATATTGACCAGAGCACATTGTGCTTTGAGCAATCTTAGATCCAAGAAATTCACATAATCCCAACACATAGGATTAGGGTATTACCTCCATCGCTGAGGGCCTGAACCTGTCTAACCCCTTGTCTTATGTGACCTTCGAGTTTGAGATCTAGCACCTGCCACATAAATTTATTGCCGACTACGAAAGTCGACAGTTGGCGTGCCAGGTAGGGGAGCGCTATAATCTTTTCCTACAGACTCGATGGCAGCAATCGGGATTCATCGCCACCTTCATCTTCGGCCAGGCCTTTCGCTTCGGAAGTCTGGACTTCATCGCGGATACGCACAGAGAGCTTGTCTGCCTAGTCCAAAGCTAGATCGAATCTGGTGAAGATCAGGCCAACCCATCTCAGGTATGCCACTCTAACTCACCCAGAAAACCAGTCGGCATTGTGAAAAACTGCTGCGATTTTCGTGGCGTCTTCGCGATCGAGGAGCAGAGGACCGATCTCCATTGAGAAGACCAAGAGGCTGCGGAGGAAGATCGCCTTCGTAAGGGTAAGGAGGTGCAGGTGCGATCTCTTCGATCGCGCGGCCGCAATGTCCGCGAGGACATACTACAGTCCAGGTTTGGAGACCAATCCGTTTTCCGCACGCCGATGCAGAACGTCGTCGCCTCCAAGACGCTTCTCAACACGCTGGACCCGATGATTGCATCGGACAGCCCGACGGCCCCGATCGTGGCCCAGATCAAGGCCATGGTGAATCCAGCAGAATCAGGAAAAGCCGATAGGTGAAGCGCACTCACGCTCCCACGCGGCTACTTGTGTCGCCAGCAGTCGGACTGCAACCAGTCGGAATACCGGCAGTCGGCGCCATACGCCACCACTCGGCGATGCTCGCCAAATTATCAACCGCGACCTCTACCAAGACATCACCGCCAGACGGCAGGAGCGGGACGAAAAAAGCGACGTGGGCACCACGACGACTACGAGCGTTTCGGCACCAGCCATGATCGACGAGGTGATCAGAGGTACGACAACCACGACGACCGTAGAGACTATCTTCGCCGAGGTCGGAACAACGATGACCGTCGAGCCATGAGCTCGCCGCGTCGAACTCCGTCCCGGCACGTTGATGACCATCGCCGAGCCAGAGGCTCACCACGCCGGACTCCCCCTCATCATGATGAGAGATCTATTGACGGGATCCGAGAGTTTACTCCTCGGCTACGCCGAGTGGTATGGCCCGAAGGATTCAACCCCAAGGGCATCGTAAAGTTTGACGGGGAGCGAGATCCAGAAGCTTGGCTGCAGATCTACGCCCTGGCGGTTAAGGCCGCCGGAGGCAATCAGAACGTGATGGCAAATTATCTGCCGGTCAATCTCACCCCCTCAACTCAAGCTTGGCTCACGGTGGTTACCGCGAACTCGGTGGACTCTCGAGCGATCTCTCGCGAACAATTCATCGCGAACTTTCGTGGAACCTACGAGAGGCCCGGCACCCGTGGGACCTCTACCACTTCACCGTAAGAAGGACGAGACGCCGAGGGACTTCATCCGCGCTTCATGCGTAAGAAGAACACCATCGTGATGTATCCAGGCGGTGGTGGTGGCGACCTTCCAGAAAGGGGTAAGTGATCCTGATCTAATCAAGAAGATGTCCAGGAAACCCCCGACATCCGTGAAGGAGATGTTCGCACTGGCCGACCGCTACGCCACAGCCTCAGAAGCCCTGGCTGAGCGCCAAGAGGAGTGCCCACATCCGAAGAACAAAGGCGATAAGCCCGAGTCCTCCAAGCACAAAGACAAGAAGCAGAAGGGCGAAGAGCTAGTCGTGGTGGCCGAGCGCAGCCGGCCCCTAGCCATGTGGAGGAAGGCGCCCGACTACAGCACCATCATGGAAGCGATCTGTCCCTTCCACCCTAAAGGAAAGCACGTCGCCAAAGACTGCTTCACCTTGAAGCGCTTAGCGCGGGAGAGCAACAAACAGCCAGCTCCAGCAAGGGATGAGGTGGCAAAGAAGAAAGACCTTCCAGACGAGGATGATTATCAAGAGCCCGAGCACGAGCTAAACTACATTTACGGGGGCTCCACCGGATACGAGTCCAAGCGGAAGCAAAATCTTACCGCCCGGGAGATCAATGTGGTGGAACCAGTCGCCCCCCAATATCTAAGGTGGTCCAAGGTTCCAATCACCTTCGACCGATCAGATCACCCCAACTGGGTTCAACATCCGGGTAAGTTCCCTCTAGTGCTCGACCGCGTAATTCGCAATGCGAGGCTCAAGAAGGTCTTAATCGATGGAGGGAGTGGACTCAACGTCTTATTCTCCAAAACATTCAACGACATGAACATTCCTCGCTCTGAGCTGAGGCCGAGCACTCAGCCATTCCATGGTGTAATCCCTGGAGCGTCATCGCTTCCGCTTGGGTAGATTTCTTTGCCCGTCACCTTCGGCACCAAGGACAACTACCGGACTGAGTACATAAATTTTGAGGTAGCAGATTTCGAGATGGCGTATCACGCTATCTTGGGAAGACCCGGATTGGCTCGGTTCATGGCCGTCCCGCACTACACCTACTTGACGATGAAGATGCAGGGACCAAGAAGCGTCATCACGGTCCGCAGCGACGTCAAGCGGTCCCTGGAGTGCGACCGAGAGAACTATGAACTTGCCGAGGCAGGAGGCACCGCAAAGAAAGGAAATCCAAGCGGAAGCAGTTACATTGCAGGAAGAAGGCGACGTCCCGTCCAAGAAGAAGGCCACATCAAGAATGAAGCCTGGCGAAGGAACCAAGAGAATCAACCTCGACCCGTCCGACTCGTCCAAGACAACTCTGATCGGGACAGGGATCGAAGGTAAATAGGAAAGCGCGGTCGTCACCATTCTTCAAGCTAACAAAGACATCTTTGCCTACAAACCATCCAACATGCCGGGTGTTCCTAGGGAGGTGATCGAGCACTCCTTACATGTCGACAAAAAAGCAAAACCCATCAAGCAAAGGCTCCGGCGGTTTGCTCCAGATCGCCAGAACGCCATCAAGCAGGAGATCACCAAGCTATTAGCTGCAGGTTTCAACAAAGTGGTGTATCACCGCGATTGGTTAGCAAATCTTGTACTAGTTCAAAAGAAGAATAAAACTTGGCGCATGTGCGTTGATGTAACACCCTGAAATTTGCTCTAATTTAAATTTTGGAGTATTTTTTATTTATGAGAATTTCTGAGAATTTATAAGAATTTAATTGGATTTATTCATTTGTGACCTTTCTTGAATTTAATTAAAATAATACAAAAGTTTATACAAAGTTTTGCTGGAAATATTTTATTTGAGTTCCAAATGTCCCAAAGTATTTTCTAGAATTTTTCTGGATTTTTCCGGGTATTTTTCCTATTTATTTTAGCTTTCTTTAATTACCGGAATTATTTTACATGAAAAAGGATTTAAAAACGGGAATGAATAGTATTGGGCCGCCCATCATCGCGTCACTCGCCCGCCCGGTAGCGCGTAAACCCTAGCCCGCAGATTTGCACCGTTAGATCGGGATCCAATGGCTGCCGTTGCGCCGCGTCGCCCGCGCGTGTGCACCTTCGGATCATTGCCGCACGGACGGTCAGGATTGCGCCACGTCGCTTCTTCCTCGCGGGATCACCAGAGAGACGTAGGCATTGATGGCCGCGAGTTTCGCCGGCGGGTTTCACGCACGTCGAGGCAGCTTTTAAGTATCCATTGAATGCATCGTGCAGAGCTTCTCTCGCCGCTCCTTTTGACTCCTCGCACGCACGCTGAGACGCCCCTAAGACTCCGCAGTAGCTCGCCATAGTTGCCGCACCGCTCCGCCGTTGTTCTTGCCTCGTTCCGCCGCCGTCGATTCCTCTCCGCCGTCGCCAAGGTCACAGGAGTGACACTCTCGCCAAGCCGCGTCGAACGAGCCAGTTCTTCACGCCGGAGAACCACCGTAGCGCCGTCGACCACGTCGTCTTCCCCAGCTCCGGCAACCTTCGCTTCCTCGCCGCCGTCGACTCCGTCAAGCATCGCCGACCGCCCGACCGTGATCGCGCGATTCTGGTACTTCCACGTCGCTGATCTCCTCGTTTTCCTAGCGTTAATCTTGACCGTAGATGTGTAGATTGAACGCCGGTGATTAGATCTAGTTTCTACGCTTTGTTTTAGTCTCAACCGTTGGATCGATAGTGTACGCGTGAGATTACGCCGCGTAGTTTGATGAATAGTAAATAGCTCGGGTACCGTGGGCCGTTGGATTAGATCTAAACGGTAGCAGTGGGTTCAACTGTGGCGCGCGGATCCGTGCCGTTCAAATTTCAACGGCGGCGGAGATGACGCCGCGCCCTCGCCGAATCGCGTATGGACGCGTGTGCATCTTTGACTGAGGGCCGGACCAATCTCGGCCGTGGTTTTCAAACGAGCCGTCGCGATCGTGCCGTGTTGCCATGTAGCCCGAGGCATCACCGACCTCGCGCGTGAGATCCAGCCGTTGGATTCAATCCAGCCGTTGGATGCTCGACACGTGTACCCGAGATGCGAACCGTTGCCGAGCTCGCGTGCAGGAGATCTGACCGTTGATCGTTTGACGGCCATGATTGCGCCACGTGGTTGAGATCTGGCCGTCAGTTGGGATCAGCCGAGATAGTGACGTGTGTCGTGCATGAATCTTGAGGCAATCGGCTAACGTTAGCAGTGTCGTTTTTTCTATTGAAAAATAATTATGTTAATTCAGTTTATTCTTTTTAATATATTTGCAAATTTTGAAAAGCCATAACTTTTGGATTTTAACTCCGATTGAGGTGATTCCAATTTCTACAAATTTGTAAAATCAAGATCTATTTATTGGTGAATTTTATGGAATTTTTAGAGTTGAACTTGCTCTCTATAAATTACATTTATTGTGTATTTATTTATTTCGAGTAGATGTTGATTTGACGGAAAGCTTTGCGGAAGAATTTCCAGCGCAAGACCAAGCTCCAGATCAGGATCAGCAACTCTTTGAAGGCAAGTGATGCTTTGACCATTTTGATCCCAGTTTCTTTTGAACATATATTTTGCTTTAAAACTATGCATGCTAAATTAATTAAAATATATTTAAATGAATTTGGGTAATTTAGCTAATCAACCCATACTGTTAATGTCACCTTGAAATTACTATTTGTATGGCTTCAAATCATTGTCCACCCTAAGGTTATTCATATCTGTTGGATGTTAATATGATGCCAACACGGGAGGCTACACCATGAATAGATGCTTAGCCTTGCAACGAATCATTAATGATCTTTCGGAAATACTACAATATTGATTAATGAAATACTGAATGTATTTTGGAAGTGGTGTGATGATGCCACATGATGAGATTGAGGTTCAGAGACCTGTGTGGTTCTGCACCGATGTTGAGTTATTGTTGGCATGTGTTGCACAATAATCAACGGGGTGGGAAATGATTTAGACTGGGGCAAGTGGCAAGAGGTCAGGTGCTGTGGCCTGTGTGGCAATGGGTTGATGAGCGATGTGAGTCTGTGTGCCACATTGGGCTGTGTGCCACTGTTGAGTGTTAGAAGTCTTGCCTTGGTCAGTTAAGGACTTCACCTTGCAAGCCTTTGATCTGAGTCACCCGTACAACCACATGTCTGATATGGGACAGACCTAGTTGATTCGGGTTCTGATATCTTTCTTCGGATACCTCATGGTGATAGTACACGGGGGTGTATCTGTGCGGGGGAGCGTGCCTGTGCTGCAGCTCGGTACCCATCCAATGGTGTTGGCCTATCCTATACTTCGGCTGGCACTGCGTGAGAGGAGTGATAGCGAAGGCAACACTGGAGAGGTTCATTGGTTAAGGTAGAGGTTCTTGATAGGCTTTGTTACGGACGGTCACCAGTGTGGTGAATGGCTGTATCTTGTGGGTAAAGTGTACAACCTCTGCAGAGTGTAAAATCTATTCGAATAGCCGAGTCCGCGGTATTGGACATTGCTCGGGGATTACAGTCAAGGGTTAGATCTTCAAAAATAAAAATGTGGATTGGGTGGCTGTGTGCCAATGCTAAAAATGAGCTGTTTAAGGCTATGTACCGAAAATCTTTGAAGAAAAACCATTTGAAGAAATTAGCATTATATATAGCTGTTTCACTGCTTTTAATCTAAGTAAGATATAAGTTTAAAATGTTGTTTGATGCAAAATTACAAAGTAAGCCAATTCTTTGTAATAAGCCTTGCATATAGTAATAAGCACTGCATTCTGTGCATTACTTGTTGAGTACGGTGTGTACTCACCCTTGCTTTCAAAACAACACAAGTCGAGGAATCAACGCCAGTATGGGAGGAGGAGTATGTCGAGGAGCCAGAGATCTAGGGGGCAAGCCCACCACTGTTCGTGGCAAGATGGGGCTTCTACGGATGATTATTTGTTTTCACCGTTATTTCTATTTACTCGATAATGTAAGCCCTGCGTGGCTGATCTATGTAAGGAGGCCATAAGGTCGCACAACTCGTTTAAATACATGTTTGAAGTACTTTATTATTATTCCGCTGTGTATGATTGTGGTACTTTAACCTTGTTTAGCCTGTGTGCACTAGCGCGATCCTGGACTAGTGCAGAATACATAGATGGTCCGAATTTGCAGATTCGGGTCCCGACAGTTGATTATACTGGTCTCAACAAGGCATGTCTGAAAGATCCCTTTGGGCTGCCCCGAATCGATCAGGTGGTTGACTCGACCGTCGGGTGCGAAATTTTGAGTTTTCTCGATTCCTACTCAGGTTACCATCAGATTCGCCTAAAGGCGGAAGATCATATCAAGACTTCGTTCATCACGGCTTTCGGAGCCTTTTGCTATACCACGATGGCGTTCGGATTGAAAAACGCTGGTGCAACGTACCAACGCGCAATTCAGCGATGTTTTCACGCCCAGCTCGGACGCAATGTGGAGGCATACGTGGACGATGTGGTGGTAAAAACTTGGGAGAAGAAGGACCTTATTACCGACCTAACCGAGACATTCAAGAGTCTAAGGGCCTTTAGCATGAAGCTTAACCCTGAGAAGTGTGTTTTCAGAGTGTCTTCGGGAAAACTGCTCGGGTTTATCGTATCGCAACGAAGCATTGAGGCCAACCCAGAGAAGATCAGGGCCGTATCAAATATGGAACCGCCGACTTGCCAAAAGGACGTCCAGAAGCTCACAGGATGCATGGCCGCACTCAACAGGTTTATTTCTCGGTTGGGTATGCGAGGTATGCCATTCTTTAAACTCCTTAAGAAGCAGAACAAGTTTCAGTGGGCTCCAGAGGCACAACAGGCATTTGAAGATTTGAAGACCTTCCTAACGACGCCCCCGGTCTTGGTTTCACCGATGCCAGAGGAACCTCTGCTACTTTACATCGCTGAAACGACTCATGTAGTCAGCGCAGCGGTCGTCGTAGAAAGGGAGGAGCCGGACCACGTGCAGAAGATCCAACACCCGGTCTACTTCGTCACTGAAGTCCTGAGCGAATACAAGGTGCGGTATCCGCAAGTTCAAAAATTATTGTATGCCGTGCTCCTAACGTCTCGCAAACTCAAGCACTACTTCCAAGAGCACACTATTTCGGTGGTCACCTCCTTCCCAATAGGAGATATACTTCACAATCAGGAGGCCACTGGGAGAATTGCAAAGTGGGCGGTTGAGCTCGGAGCTTTCGATATTCTATTCAAGCCTCGCACTGCAAGCAAGTCTCAAGCGCTCGTCGACTTCACGGCCGAGTGGACAGAGCTTCAAAGGCCAGCGATTACCAAGGAACTCGAGTATTGGACGATGTACTTCGATGGTTCCCTCATGCTCAACGGCGCTGGGGCTGGTATTGTGCTCATATCACCAAGCGGGGAAAGGTTGAGGTACGTTCTGCAGATACTTTTTCCTGCATCCAACAACGCCGCCGAGTAAGAGGCACTCATCCATGGGCTCCGCATTGCCATATCACTCAGTATCCAACGTTTGATGGTTCGCGGAGATTCAATGCTCGTGGTCAATCAAGTGCAGAAGGAATGGTCCTGCATCGAAGACAGCATGGCGGCCTATTGCCAAGAGGTATGAAAGCTAGAAGGTAACTTCGACGGCCTGGAACTCATTCATGTGCTCCGCCGAGACAATGAAGCGGCCGACGAGGCTGAAGTCTTTATCATTACCCTCGATTGGACAATTCCGTACCTGGACTACCTGATGAAGGATGAACTACCCGAAGATCGAGTACAAGCCGAACGAATAATGCGTCGAAGCAAGAGCTATGTGGTGATCAGGAAAGAACTCTATCACAAGAGCTCCTCTTGTATACTACGACGGTGCATATCAGAACAAGAGGGAAGAGATCCCCTCAAGGAAATCCACTCGGGAGTTTGCGGGAATCATGCGGCATCATCAACCCTAGTTGGCAAGGCTTATCGTTAAGGATTTTTCTAGCCGACTGCTGTTACTGACGCAGAAGACATCGTCCGGACATGCGAAGGATGTCAGTTCTTTGCGCGTCAGATGAACAAACCGGCACAGGAACTATAGACCATTCCCTTAACCTAGCCGTTTGCGGTCTGGGGGCTCGACATGGTGGGACCTTTGAAGAAGGCTGAAGGCGGTCATAGCCATCTCTTCGTGGCTGTTGATAAATTCACCAAATGGGTGGAGGCCAAGCCAGTCGTATCAATAACAGCGGCGAAAGCCAAAGAATTCTTCAACGAAATCGTGGTTAGGTTCGGTGTACCAAACCGAATCATCACGGATAACGACACCCAATTCAGAAGCGGCGTATTTCAAGACTGGTGTGACGAACTCGGAATAAAAATCTACTTCGCATCAGTAGCGCACCCCCGGAGCAACGGGCAGGTCGAACGAGCCAACGGCATGGTGTTACAAGGTCTGAAGGCAAGGATCTTCGATCGGCTAAAGTCATACGCCACTCGGTGGGTGAAAGAATTGCCTTCGATTACTCTGGGGGCTGCGAACCACCCCCAGCAGAGCAACCGAGCAGTCACCTTTCTTCCTGGTGTACGGCTCGGAGGCAGTCCTCCCCACCGAGTTAGAATTCAGATCCCTGTGGGTCTGGAGCTATGAAGAAGTCACCTCGGAAGAAAGCTGACTAGAAGACCTCGACCGACTGTAAGAGGCTAGGGACATCGCAACAATTCAATCGACAAAGTATCTCCAAGGCCTACGGCTCTATCACGATCGCAATGTGAGGAGCCGCACATTCTCCAAGGGAGATCTGGTCCTTAGAAAGAATCAGAAATGCGAGCATAAGCTCTCCCGAAGCTGGGAAGGCCCTTACGTCGTCGATGAAGTGGTACGCCCTGGGGCTTACAAGCTCAAGCGACAAGACGGCACAGCAATCAGCAACACTTGGAACATAGAACAGCTATGTCATTTTTTCACTTGAACTTTGTAATTCAGATTGTTCCCTTATGAATGAAAAAGATCGATATTAAAGTTATTTTTTACAAAATCTTCTCGAGATTTATGCGTCCGAGTGCTTCGCTCCTACGATTTTTTAGACTCTGAGACATGCGTTGCGAACCATGCCTCAGAGCCTGGGGGATGGACTAGTCGAACACGATATGTCAAAACCACTCGGGCAAATATGCATGTTTGAAAAGATAATGCAAGAGCGAGGAAACACCTTTATATACATTCAATTTACAGGTCTAAAGTTTCTACAATGGACAAAGAGGTGTCCTTGACTTCCTCCCAGAGCTCGGCGGCCCGGTCCTCATCTACGTTGCAGGCGTAACCTTCCTTAATGGCCTCAAGATCCACTCGGGGAAAAAGCGTCTTGGTGATCGCCAAAGCCTTGCTAGCACCATTGGTCACTGTCTCCTTCAAGAGACTCTTGAGCGCCTCGGGGGCTTCCTACAGCCGAGAGATGACCTGGTCCCTGCTGACTGGCCTCTCGCCCCCGGGATGAAGCGAACTCAGCGACGGCTCGGAGGCCTCCTGAAGCTTGGCACAAGACGTCTCAAGGGCTTCAACCCTCTCATTAAAGACAGCATACTGCGCCCGCGTTTTGAATTTATAGTCTGCAAGACAGAAACATCAGAGAAGGCAACGAAGACATAATAGGGCCAAGTCGCCGGTCATACCTTCAAGCTCCTTCTCCGATTTCGTTCTGGAAGCCCCCGCAGCTTTAAGTTGTTCTTGAAGTTTCGCGATGGCGGAATCTCGAGCTGACATGGAGATAAGAAGATCAAGAAACTAGAAGATTAAATTAAAAGCACAGGGTAGCCTAGGAAATAGATACCTCGAAGGGAGCGAACAACGTCCAGCTTCTCCTGGCGTGGAGCCTTCTGCTCCTCTCGCAACGCATGGACCTCTGACCGAAGAGATCGCAGCTCGGCCACATGCCCGGCCTTGATACGCTCCAATTTGGCCAGATATTCCTGGCGCGTTCGGATTTCAGGGAGCATCTTCTGGAAGTATTCGGCTTTCTTTTTGGAGCGCTCCCCTATTTTCTGTAATCGTCACAGGGAAAGGTAACTACATGATAAATGACGGAAGTAGGAAGATAGCAAGTGTAGAGAAATGCTTACCCGGGCCAGGCGCGCGCAAGCCGTGGCATGACTGTAAAAGTCATTTCTCTCCTTCTCCTCCTCCTCCGGATCGTCTAGGAGCTTCAGGCCTTCCTCCTCATCAACCCACGCAGCTTGCATTATGAGCTGGGGGCGAGCAGGGGTCGGCGAAACTCAGAGGATGTCCTCGATCTCGGGGGACGGGCGGTAGGCCGGCTCCAGAACAGTAGGGCCTGATTCCGAAAGCGGGAGGAGTCAGAGATGGCGCTAGGGGCTCGGGAGGCACTTTAGTGCCCCTGAACGTGTCCCCCACGACCGGGACGCAAACCTCCGGGAGCTCGGCCTCCATAGGGGCCCTAGACGGTGTCCCGACAGGAACATCAAGTGAAGGATCCCTACGAGAAGAACAGTCAGCAAGCTAGCGAAACGAGTCAAATAAGAGTCGATAGGGTAACAAACCTGTCAGACTTCCTCATCCTCATCGGGGGCTTTTTCCGAGTGGCCAAGCCGCCCCCAGAGGGACCACTCGGGATCGCGATTGGAGCCTTGGCTCCCTCACCGCCCGAATCCTCGAATTGACTCCGCAGCAGTGGCTCGCAGGAAAGGGGAGCCGAAGGCGCTGGGGCTCATGCTGATGGGTCCTGGATCTTAGTACCACTAGTCGGGCGCCGGAGCATCATTGGGTCTTTGGCCACCGTCTTTTTCCCCTTCTTGGCGGCGGGATCTCCCGCAGGAGAGCTCGCTCGTCGCTTCGGGGAATCGCCTATACGAGTAGGCATTTCCGGAAGGGGCGCATCACTGAAGAAGGCAACGCGATCCTGAAAAGGAAGGTTAAAAGTTAGAAGACATTCAGAGACAAAGGCCAAAAATCTCTCAGCCAAACTCGCCTACCTCAGGAGGGGGCGTGAAGCGGTGAAAGACTTCGAGCATCTGACGGTGGATACGTCGAAGCTTGGGATGAAGAATTCGCCAACCCGAGCGAATATTTGTTCTTTCGACAACTCATCGGGCAGTTCCCGGGTCGGGTCATCTTTCCCTTCGTATGCGAATCCTAGATGAATTCGCTCCTTTAGGGGCTGTGTCCGGCGAGCAACAAAATGGAGAGCTAGACCTACCCCTGTGAGACCATCCTCCTTCAATTTCTCAATCAACGCCAGAAGGTCATACACCTAGTCCATGTCAGCGGAGTTAGGGGTGGACACCCAAGAAAGAGACGCCCTAGGACGACGCCCGGCAAAGGAGGGAAGGGCAGGATTGGGGTTGGCGCAATAGAACCACTCTTGATGCCAGCCTTTGTTGGAGGTTTTGAAGGGAATTGCGAATTAATTTTTCTTCAGCCCCTCCCGTAGCTGAAATCCGGCTCCCCCAACAACCTTAGGGTTGCTCTTTGAGGGATATGGTTTCAAGAGGTAAAAATGGCGAAACAGATCGAAATGGGGCTGATACCTAAGAAGGCTTCACAAAGATGAACGAAAAGGGAAATCTGCAGTATGGAATTGGGATTCATGTTCACCAATTCAATCTCATAGAAGAAGAGAAGGCCGCGAAGGAAAGCACATGCGGGAAGGCCTAGCCCGCGCGGGAAGAAAGACTCAAAAACCACTACCTCTTCAGGACGAGGAGTAGGGATGGATTCACCAGCAGCCAACCGGGCGGAGATCAAGGTCAAGTCTAGGAGAAATCCGTCATTCACCATAGACTACAGTTTCTCCTCCGTTGTAGTCGAAGTCGTCCAATCCTGGGGCAAAGGCTGCGAGGAGGAAGGAGAAGACATCTTCGAAGGAGAGATCAACGGCGGCGCAAAAAGGCGAAGCGCAGGAGTGGTTAACCCTAGCGGCGGAGAAGTCGGAGAGACAAGGAAACAGAAGGGGGCAGGAATGCGCACTGAAAGGATGAACCGTCAGGCGACGCATGGCCTAACCTTTGAAGGAGGGAAAAGATTAGGTTTTCGCCAAACCGGCGGGAAGAAGATTGCAAAATTTCTCGTCTTTCCTTATGCCTCTTAAATGATTTGCAGGCCTGGCGTTTTGACTTACAGAAACAGTCGCGGTTTGACCAAGTCATATATGGGACACGTTGCTCCCCACGATGGGATGTTTAACCACTTACCGTGCTAAGCGGGACGTGGGCGTTCTCCAAACGGGATAAAAAATATCTTCTTGTGATATACCCCACGCTGGGTCGCTAGGTGGTTACCGCAGGTCGGAATCAGATATCACGGGTCGAGCTCAAACGGGAACAAATCCAATGGTATGCCCCATGAAGGTCGAAAAGCTGTGCATCGTAATAAACGAGTACGGATACCATTCGGATAAAACCTTGATATGTCCCAAGTTGGACCAAAGCTGTATCCTACACAAGTCGAATACAGGTATCACTTGGCCATGAGCCAAGAAAAATCTGGTACGCCTCACATTAGACCTAAGCTATATCCTACACCAGTCGGATACGGGTACCACTCGGCCAAGAGCCACATATGTTTGGTACGCTCCAAATTCAGCCTAAGCTATATCCTACACCAGTCGGATACGGGTATCACTCGGCCAAAGAGCCACGCAGACTTGGTATGCTCCAAGTCGGGCCTAAGCTATATCTGGCAACCGTCAAGTATAGGTATCACTCGGCCACGAGCCAAGCAAATGTGATATGTCTCGAGATGGACCGGAGCAAAATCTTGCAACGGTCGAGCGTCGACATCGCTCAGGCAAGTACCGCGTGAACCCTAAAATGTCCCGAGTTGAATCTAAGGTGAAACTCGCGCCAGACAGATTCGGGTGCCGCACGGCCAAGAGTCATGCGAATTTCAATGCGATGTGCTCTACGTCAAGCCTAAGCTACGTCCTACGGTAGACGGACACGGATATCATCAGATTGAAGAGCCATGCGAATTCTGAAATGCCCTAAGTCGGGTCTAAGCCACGACCAAAAGATAAACATGAACTTCATTGGTAAAAGGTACTTCTCTACTATATATAAATTCCCTAGGCATTATGGCCAGGAAATTATTACATTTACAGGAGAGCTACACCTCCCCGCGGCGCGCCCGATGGCGCGCCTCGACGAGAGCTTCCCTAGCCCTGTAAAGGGCAGGAAGATCTCAAGGAAAGCGTCGATGGCGGCGCGGTTGTGCTCCACTGCCTTCTCCTAGGCCAGCTCTACCATGGCGAGATCGGATCACCTCCACAGCTCTGCGAGCTCATGGTCGTCCCTGTCGTCCTTGAACTTTCTCTTCGGCATGAAGAAGATAGGAATTCAAAACAGAAGGGAGAAGGGCTAAGAGTGAAGGGATACGTCCCAGAAGCACGGGATCACCTTTTATAGGCGATGCAGCAAATACGAAGTAAATACGAAAACTAGGAGACTGTGAATTAAAGGTCGTCCCAGAATTCGAAGGGGTTTTTGGAGAAAGAGTTGGCACAGAAAATCAAGACGACCTCGAAGATTGTCCGGTGATTATCCACGAAGAGAATTAAAACTTCGGGCGTGGAAAAATATCCAATCTACATTTGAAATACGAGAAAAGGTCCACGAGGCTGCCCGCAACAAGCCTGCCCGATAGAAGATTATACTCATTTGAAGCAAAAATTAAGGGTTATATTCGAGTCCTTCATAATTTGCTCGCTGCAAGAAGGAGCCTTCAAACCAAACGAAGAAACCAGTCGGAAGTTTATACAGGAAGTCCGGGATAATGATTCAAGCTGAAACCTAATTAGAAACGTAACGATCGGATCATGAAGCACTCGGGGGCTACTGTGGAATATATGAAACCAAGTATCTCCATGACCGGCCTAGCGTCACCTGAAGAGAAAAAAGGCCCAGAGAGGAGGCCCAAAGGTTGTGCCCCGTGCCAAGCCAAACAGCCGTACGGTAGGGGGCATATCTTATAGACAGTTGAATATGTATTTGGATATAGAAGATACGATCGTAATCTGATGGTGGAGGACGACTAGGGTTTCGGTGGTGATGCAACTCTTGCATATAACTTCTGCCTCAAACCCTAGGCCTACGTCCCATTTTTATAGCCCTCGGTGGCACACAACAGTTGGGCCCAATCTGGGTCCATATTCAATTCGACCCATTAGAACAGATCCAATCCTAACTCTGATAGCCAATTGTAACCGTTCTAAACTCCTTAAGTGTGTGACCCTATTGGTTCATGTATATTTGGACACGACTCGAAAACATCTTTCCAGTCGATAATCGATAGCGGTCCCTAGCAATACATATCGATTCCTAAATATTCATAAAGCATCGGACGAACCTACTATAGTGTGATAATGTCATATTCCCTTTGCCTCACGATATCAGATCAAACTCAAGGCAAGAGTCATGTCATCCTATGACAGCTCGATCCATTCACTTATACCATATTGGATTAATTTATCTGGATTGATTCTTAATCACATTTAGAATGGCCATGCACTTCCTTAATCTATCTACCTCGAGGGGCCCAGAGATATCTCTCCGTTATGTAGGAGGTGCAAATTCCATCTTGATCATTCATGTGCCTTAACATGTTTTATGGTAAATCCGAAAGCTACCTTTATAATTATCTAATTAAAGAGTAGCCTTTGGTAGCCCCTAAGTAAACAATTACACATCTAAGAAACCAATAACAATCTTAGGTCTAAGTATCATACATACACTATGTGTGAGACCAACTGATGACACATAAAAATATATAACAATTCTTGCAGTGTCTCATATGGGTCTATCCAACGCATGTTCTTCAACATGTGTCCACATTATTGATTAGATATCTCCATATCTCTATAACCCATGAAACATGGTCATCAATCAATACATGTGCTGATCTATAAAACATAATCGTCCTATATTATGATAACCGATCAGGGATAACTCGAATAACATCGATATATGAAAAGAGTTTCACAACAAGTCATGTAATTATTGACCAATCCAATCAATATTTATTCAAAGGACAAACAATTATACTGTTCCATAAATATAAGACATGATACAATCATTTCCATGTTTGCATCAAGGGCATATCACCAACAAAAGGTGTCTTGGTCATCTTACTAAGTTGACAAGACTCACATGTTTTAAATGATTCAAAATCAAATGATTTTAGAAGACCATCTCTATAGAGCTTCATCATGTGTTTCTGACTAATACGACCCAAGAAACAATGCTAAAAGTACGTGGAATTCAAGTCATTAGGCCAAAGCCTCTTAGCATCAATATTATAGATAGGTGCATCACGAAGATTTAAAATAAACAACCTGTTCATAACAGGAGCATAGCCATAAAAAATCTTATTCAAATTTATAAAACAAGCAAATCCTCAATAATAAATTTATAAACCTCTACCAACAAACATGAGGCAAAGATAATGTTTCTACTTAACGCTGAAACATAATAACAATTATTTAATTCCATAATAAATCCTGAATGTAGATATAGTGGCAAGGTCCCGATAGCCAATGCAACAACCCTTGCTTTATTCCCGACACAGAGATCAACCTCGCCTCTTGCAACGCTCTTACTCCTTATCAACCCCTGAATCAAATTGCAAATATGAGCAACCGATCTGATATCAAATACCCGAGAGTTAATAGGAGAATCGGCAAGAAATATATCTATAACATTAATACCTGAAGTGGATGACTTAGCTCCACCATTCTTTTTCAGATCTGCTAGGTACTTTTTGCAATTCCTGTTCTAATGGCCTGACTCTTTGCAGTAGAAGCATTCACTATCTGAAGTAGGGCCAGACTTGGGCTTAGGCTTGTTGCTGGGGATCTTATCCAAAGTTTTAACCTTGCCTTTTCCTTTAGTCTTAGCCTTCTTCTTGAAGCTAGTACTTTTTTGCACCATCACATGACCGGTGCTTTTCTTAATGCTGTCCTCTGCTGTCTTGAGCATCATATATAGTTGGTGAGATTCTTGTCCATGCCATTTATATGAAAAGTCATAATGAATTGCTCAAAGCTCGGAGCGGGCAACGTACGAATCAAGTCAGTAGCCAACTCTTGGCTAAGGGAAAAATCAAGTTTTTTCAAGCTATGTGTGTAATCAACCATCTTGATTACATGAGGGCTCACCGGACTGCCCTCGGCTAGCTTATATCCAAACAAAGACTTTGAGATCTCATATCTCATAGTCCTAGCCTGAGTCTCAAACATGCCCTTGAGCGCCACAATCATATAATAGGCCTCTATGTTCCCAAACTACTTCTGAAGGTTTGAGTTCATAGCAGCAAGTATGAGACAGCTAACATTGATGAACTCATCGCACGCTTTTTGTAAGCGGCTTTAACAGCACTAGTAGCATTCTCATCAGGCACATCTGGAATTGGTTGCTCTAAAACGTGTTCCTTTTTATCTTGCCTAAGAAAAATTCTCAGGTTGCGGGACCAATCTACAAAGTTCGTTCCATTAAGTTTTTCCTTTTCAATTATCGAGTGTAAAGCAAAACTGGAAGTGGGTGTAGCAGTAAGTGGTGCCATGATCTAAGACAGAAAATACATGCAAACTCTAAGACAAGCATTCATGAAAAGTAACTTGTATTAAATAATTTAATAAAGATAACTCCCACTAAATTCCATATCCCTCTTATGATACTTAGTGATTCAAGACCCATAATTAATTAATCTACTAGTGAGCTTTAGCATCACTACTAGAAGGCTAATAAATTTGGTTGTTGGGTGGCATCTCTATGCTCCGGTCCCAACCCTATGCCCCAAGGTCCATAACCGTTATGATGACCTTGCCAAGTGTAACCAATGCCATGCGTGCAAGTGTCTGACACAAACCCATCTAATCATTGAAAGTTAATGGCACTCTACTTTAGCAGACCTACTATTAATTTAAATGATGTTGGATGGTGTAGCAAATTGGGAGGGCATTAATTTTGCTTAATATTACGTGAGGGATCTTTACTTCTAACATATTAAAAGCATTCAAAACAACTATATAACATGCATAGGAATAAATAAAAAGAAACATAAAAGCAATTAAAGATAATCACATTAACTGTAACATAGTATGTCCTTTCACATGGTGATCTCTATCGCCACATTTCATGTTCGTCATACGTCTAAGTGCTCTAGTCCTCCAAGTACTACCACTAAGCTATTAATCCTAATAACACTAGTAATAAATTACAAGAAGTGTAGAAACATCACAAGTCGACACACAGACCGTTATACAGATATAGACAGCCTTGGGCTGATCAAGCATGACACGCAGGCCATGAAAATTACACACATGCATCACATACACAAGGGGTCATACTATTCACATCAATCCTGCAAAAAGAAGTTATGTATAGAATCGCATTCTACTGAACGATGTGAACTCGCAACAAACTTGTCAGGGGCTGGTTGCCCCACGCAGGCAATAGCCCACTAGGCCCAAGCTCGCACGACCTAGGGCCCAGCTCACTATTGAGGGCAAGCTCGCAGGACTCGGTTAGATTGCAGAAACCAGCAGTTACTGAGTCAAGGAGGGGCCTTAAAAGGTTGAATTAAGGCGATCGTGGGCAACGGTTCCCAGTGCCATTATTGCCATACTTCATTGCACATCATGTCCGGATCTGGCGCCAGTCCCCCGAGATTCTCGCCCGACCGTTTTCTGTAATGAACTCAGCAATAGAGGTATAAAGACTTTCCCCCTACGCGGGGAAAAGAGAGACACACGACACGACACAAAGAACCAGTGCTCGATCCCGGCTCGAGCACCTCTTGTATTCTACCGCAGTACATCATCGTCTACCTTTCGCCTCCGGGCAAGACTGTATAACTCCTAGTATAACTCCTCGCGTCAATCGCTCTCTTGTTCTCACCCTTAGCGATAATCAGAGTTCCTCCCTTCGGGCGAGCACGATCTTGGGTTCCACTCCTACATCACTCCCTTCTTCTTCTTGCGGTCAGGTGATCCCGATCGTCGATAGCTGGCACCCACCGTGGGGCCCGAGAGTAGTTTCGCTTGTTCAAAGAAACTTCATCGCTTCAACGTCACCAACGCTTTCGCCTTCAAACGTCAACATATCGCATTCGGCGAGCTCGGACTCAGATGGGATTCCCGAACGCAAGAGCTCCACATCCATGTTCTCACCCTCACCACCGCCGTGCGATCGCTTTGCCTTCATGGCCGACAGCCGCGGGACGAGCAAGGGAGCAGGGGATCATGACCCGAACACCCCAGAGGAGGCACATCATTTGTCTTGAGTTGCCATCGACCTGGCTATCACCACTTTCCGATGGGAAGATCACGGGGAGAACCGCACCTCATCCAGGTGGACTAACCCTGCCCGCCTAGGTGGTTTCACTAGCTGGGAGCGTTTGCGAGACATCGCCCGGGTTATGGCCGATCCTGCTCAGTCGAGGTCGGCTCTTTTAAGGCGGGCCCTTGCTGAGGAGCTTGACAAGGCAGCCAACGAGGTCAAGCCTTCACAGCGAGGGCGAAGCCAGTGCCCTAGGTCTCGTTCTCTGGCGAGCGATGGCGACTCCTCACGCGGATGTCGACGCCCTCGCCGATCACCTTCGCACAGACGAGCTCGAAGTCCGTCCCGATCGCCTCCGGGTCGTCGGGCTAACAACGTAATCCATGAACATGCTTGACATCGGCAGAGTAACAACAGTGCCTATTCGAGCAATAGCACATCCAGAAGCCTTTCTTCGGATGTCCCACCTAGGCATCAAAATGCCCACGACCGCCTACGCTATCACGTCGATGACGCCCGTGCCACTCATCACGATCCATGTGGGCTGCACCATCGACCTGAGTACGGACGCGGCAATGATCGCAACTCCAGCTCCAATGATGATGGCTGCCATGCTCAGCGTGGCGCTGCGCCAGCCTACGGCTACCCCGCATACTCCGTCGGCCTCTATCGGGTGCGTTGGCTGGCTCGATTTAAACCCGCTGCGATCGAGTAGTTTGATGGGACCAAGAACCCCGATGAGTTTCTCTCGATCTACTCGACCGCGATCCTAGCAGCTGGAGGGGATGAGGCCGTGTTGGCCAATTATCTCCCGACGGTGTTGGACGGCGCGACGTGCACCTGGCTCCTTTCGATCATGGCGCCAGGTACGAGATGCCCTCCGCTCTAACTTCCAGAGCTGCTACGAGCACCCCGGACGGGAGAAAGACTTGGATCGCATCATCCAGGGCAAGAATGAGGCACTCAGTGACTTCGTGCATTGATTCATCTGCATAAGGAACTTAATCCCGTGCGTCTATGACGAGGCCATCATCAAGGCCTTTAAGTTCGGTGTCCACGACCGGCGCCTCACTGAGGACCTGGAGATCATGGCAAGGCTCGACATCAACAAGCTATTCCAGATGACAGAATGATACGTGGATGCGGACGATGCTGTGCGCTGGAAACGTGACTATGACCAGGGCAAGCTTGGTCTCAACTTTGGTGAGGCTGGGCCATCCAACACTAAGGGTGACAGCTCGGATCCGCATGCCAAAAAGCGGAAGAGAGACCGCGGTAGTGGCAGTGACCGACCGTGTGTGGTCACTACGATGAACTGCGAGAACGAGGTAATGGAAGTGCAGCGTCCCAACCAGGGGCAGCAGCGACTCGACAAGGGAGGACCTCGACCTGAGCAAGGTCGACCACGACCACAAAAACTGTCTGGCCGGTGCTACCGCAAGAAGTTCGGTAGCACCGGAGGCCGGTAGCATCACTCGGAGGGGTGGTAGCACTGGTCTCAAGAACAGCCTGAAGAACTCTCTGAAAATCAACACGACCCAAAAGGTAAATTCAAGAGATCTTTTGATCGGTTGGATGAAAACACGTGAAACTTGATAGATAAGGTCCTCGGGATGTCAGAAACTTATTCCAACCTTCAATCCAAGGGATTGACATCAAAGTTCCGACCATTTTGCCCAGGAAGGAAGAACGCACCAAGTTTCGACAAAAATCAAAAGAACTTCGATTGAAGCTTGCTCGTGGGGTTTTGATGATCAAAATGATCTTGAATGACTTCCCACACGTCCCAGCAAGCAAGAGAACACAAAGAAACTCAAGGATACGCAATCTAAAAGATCAAGCATTCAAGAACGCAAAAGATCAACTTCTTGCAACAAGAATGCATGGATAGCCTAGATGATTGAAACATGATTTCAAGAAAGAATCAATCATAAACCTCACCAAAAGATTCGTAAGTAATTAGAAGGAGGGGAGGCAAATCCAAATTGCGTAAATGTAAATTACAACAAGGTACATGCGGAATTTAAATGCGTAAAGGAAATGAAACATGAACATAAATGAAGAACATTTCATTTCTGGAAGGAGAGGTTACAAAGCCTCACATTTCATGTGGGCAAAGCTCAAAGGAGCATAAAAAACCTCAAACCTTCAAGGGGAAGGCTATGTTAGTGTTATGCCCTTGAGGCAATCATTTAGATGATAGTAACATTACTATGTTTATGAATAATAATATGATTATTGGTCCAATGAATATATATCAATGTATTGATCAACAAGTATGTGACTTGCTTATAAAGCTCTTTACTTATTGATGTAATTCAATAAATATCTCTGATTGGATATCATCTGAAAGACCATGTGGAGGTCTATCCTTGTTGGTGATGAGTTATTGACTGTATTTGAGCTAGGTTTGCTTGAATATGAGTTTGATTTGAATTGGATTTTCAAAATGAAACAATTTGAGTTGTCTATGCTAGGAACGGCACTATCGGCCATGTGGGAGCGGTAGTGCCAGCCAAGCGGCAGTTCCAGCCCCAGAGGGCGGTAGTGCCGACCTGTTGAGCGATTTTTGAGATTTGAATTTCTAAAATTGCATGATGAACATTGCATATCATTTTGGGAAATGCTATGTGAGGAGTCTCTTTGTTTTTGATGGTTGCAGGACGACGGTGCTAGGTCATGGTGAGGTGAAGGACGGCCGGGAATAGGCAAGGAGAGTTGGAGTTCCTGACTGTATGTAATTCTTGATTTTTGCTTTTTTTATACAACGCTTTTTGATATGATTTTTGGTGGAGTGTTTGACAACTATATTTACCACAGGCGGAAAACATTTGAAAATTTTAGAGTAACAGAAGCTCACCAACCACCTGCTCCAACTGAGGACAATTTCTGGAAAATCTGCTTTTACTTTTCTGGATAGAGACTTTGGTGTTTTAGCTTTATCTCTTTTAGAAAAGTAGTCTTTGAATTGATTCCTATTTGTTTGGACACTTGACAAAAAGGATTGTGATTAAAAAAATCCCTCACATGATTCATGGTTCTCATCCATGCAAGCTAGGGGTACACATAGTTGTCTAATTGTTTGGGTTTTGGAGGGTGTGCGAATCTGAGAAACACTAGTTTGAAGGAAAATCTTTGAGTGTTTCAAATTTTTATTGCGAGATTGTTGGAGTACTTTGAGTGGGGGAAAAATTTTATTTGGGGTCATTGACCCCCCTCTGAACAGCATTTCGATCCTTCATCATCGTATATGACAATGATGAATAGATCAGCACATGTAGTGATCGATGATCATGCTTCATAGATCATGGGATATGGAGATATCATCTATATATTGTGGACGCATGTTGAAGAACATGGGTTAGATAGTCCCGCAATTGGACACTGTGAGAATGTTACATTCTTATGTGTCATCAGTGTATCTCATATATAGTAGATGTATGATCCTTAGATCTGAGATTGTCATATTCCCTACATGTGTAATAGTTTTCCTTGGGGCTATCAAACACTACTCTCTAACCGGATAGTTATAAAGGTAGCTTTCATGTTTACTATAAAACGTGCAAAGGGAAGTGAGCAGTCAAGATGGAATTTGCAACTCCAATGAAACAGAGATATATGACAAGGCCACTCGTATGATATGATTAAGGAAGTGTATGGCCATGCCGTGATTGAGGAGTCAATCACAACTTATTAATATATCATGAATACGAGAGATGGATTGAATCATCAAAGGATGACATGCTTCTCGCCTTGAGTTCAATCTTCATATACTTAGCAAAGGCATTATTACATGAGTAATTTTGGTAGGTTCTGTCCGATTTGATCATAGTACGTTTGGAAGTTGGCATGCTTTGTAAGGAGCTGCTACCAACTATTGGGTTGAAAAGGAGTTTTTCGAATCCATGTCCAAAAGTACGTGAACCTGCAAGGTCACACACTTAATGGGCTGGGACGCATTAATTTGGGTTGGATCCGTAATTAATGGACCTCGTGGGCTTAGCACACTGATGGGCCCTGGTTTAGGGCTTCATCTCGTGCCTATATAAGGAGTGGAGGAGGGTGGGCGTAGTGGTGCTTTCCTACGGTCTAGAAGTGTTTCACCTAAAACCCTAGCCTCTTCCTCTCGCTGCCCCTGCCGAGCGACCAGGTGCTTGCACACTGACGCACGGTGTTCCATCCCCGGACGTGTAGACTACGGCGGTGACGCTACTGCGACTACAATGTGGGAGGACGATCCACGGCGAGACGAGGACGATCCACTCCATCGACGCAACGACTACGGCAAGGACGATCCACTACATCGACGCGCGAAGGAGCTTTGTGGTTATGCGGTAGATTTTTTTTGCTAGCGTAGCATACCGCGTTCCTCTTCAGGCTACCCTTCCACCCCTATTTATACAACTCTTTGGCCACCTACTACCCTTGGATGAGCCTCTAAACCCTAGAGCATCCATCAAGGGCTAAGATTAATCCACTCCACCAGCCATGCAAGGGCTAACCCAAAACCCAACAAGCAAATGGGTTTTCTTGCACGGTTCTCAAAGCATACTAACTAGACCCCCTAACCTATCAACTAGACCAAGATCCAATGGCCCTCATTAATCCATGCAGCGCCTAGCTAGCATCTCATCCGTTCCTTGTCTTCACAGCTTGCCACGACTCCGTCTCCGATCATCTTCTGGCGATCCGCGACCGTCTGGACCTCTGACACTCCTCGCCTAGTCCCAGTCATCCTTCGCCTCACCATGATCTAGCATCGTCGACCTGCAACCATCAAAAACAAGGAAAAACATCATATAGAATTGCCCACAAAGATGTATAATAAATTCATCAAAGTCCACTCATTAAAATTCACTTTTACTCATTCTGGCCGGTGCTATCGCCCTCAGACTGGTAGCACCGCACGTGGTGGACCGGTGCTACAGCTCCCTGGCCGGTAGCACTGCTCTACGCAAAACCAAAAAACACCCCTCTCTGGAATTATCACACCGCTCCAAAGTTTGGTGCTACCGCTCACCCGGTAGCACCGCCCAGCCAAAAACCCGAAAAACTACCCTCTCTAGTTTTTCCACACCGCACAGAGGTCCGGTGCTACCGCTCGCCCGGTAGCACCAGACTACCATGGCCGGTAACACCGCCCGGCCAAAACCCACTAAAAACACCCTCTCTGGAAATATCGCACCTGCCATTTGGTCTAGTGCTACCGCACGCTCGGTAGCACCGAGCTAACATGGCTGGTAGCACTGAAAAAAGCAGAGAAGACCCAAATTGCTTCAAATTTGAATTCCAAGTCAAATCAAACTCAAATCAAATCATACCAAGCTTCAATTTAGTCAAAATACTCATCACAAACTTGGGTAGACCTCCACATGGTCTTTCAATCCCCCTTGATGAGTATATTGACAAACACACGAAAAGGCATAAGTTTTGAGTTTGAAAAAGAAAGCAATTTTGGTTGCAAAGCCAAACTTGGTCCAAAGATAAGAATTGCGATCATGAGCAAGTTGATATAGGGATTTTGGAGCTAAAAACTAAACTCAAGAGCAGGTTTTCCACAAAAACTCTAAAATCCAACCATGCATGTCAAATGTGATTATGATATTATGATCCAAAAGAAGTAGCAAAGTTTTACAAAGATCATAATAACCAAATAAGCATTCACATTTTTATCTTTTTAATGATGCCTTTTCTATGTTTTCTCCCCCTTTTGACAATATAGGCATCAAGATTTTTTTATGTATGCATGAAATGCAATCTAAAGAGCTTTAAAGATTATCCGATTGATCATAATGGAAAGATATTACACCAAGCTTGTCAATTTCAGAATATGACTAAACTAAGACATGTCCAAGATCAATACATTTTCTAAAAAAGCTTAGTTTTCAATATTTCATTTTAGCAAGATCTGACAAGTGCAAAACTTAGCAAAAGTTTAAAAGCTAGAAGCAAAACCACTCATAGAATCAAATGGAAAAGCTAGAGTTCAACCTACTCAACACTTTGGGGAATCTTGAAGTGCATATAAGGTCCTTCGAGCTCATATTTCAATTAATGCAAATTTTTCTTTAATTAAAGACATAGCGGGGTGCAAATGTTTAACATTATTTGCATTCTTTACCCACTTATGTTTTTGTTATTTGCATTTTTTAATGATTGACTCAATCCATTTTCGATCATTTCAAGAGTAACTCTTGAGAGAATGATCTTGGTTAGACACAATATATTCCAAGTTCATCCCAAGTGCAATGGGAAGCAATCTCGTGAATATAAAGTGTCGAGATCAATTTTGCACAAAAGAGTCAAAATTTTTCTTGATTTCAATTAAGCATATATGAGCAATTTTGAAGGACTCAAATATGGATCAAACAAATTGATCTTAATGGCGGAAACCAACCGGTAGGGGTAAGTAGTGATACGACCACAACAACACGATCACAGAACAATAACCTTGAAGCCATCTACGACCGCCGAACACGAATTGATCTTATCAACCAGTGCCAAAACCGATCTATCAAATAGAACGACCAACAAAACAGCAATAGATCACATCTACTACTACCGCATATCACCATATGCATCTGTACCAAATCTAAAACTAGGCAGCCTTGCTCTGATACCACCGAAGGGAAATGGCTAGGCTACTCTAGCATAGAATTAGAATTTTTTACCGCGCAACTAAGGAACCACTGCAAGTTATAAATCACGGAATTACCACTAGACGTGCAGACCCGTAGCGGAAGTAGAGTCAATGTAGCGTGTTGGTGCGGTTGTAGTCGTACTACCTTCGTGCCTCCTCCAACAGCTCCTCGTCACTGTCAAAGGTTGCGGATCATCCTAGCGTTGAAGCTCGCAACAACGCCTCAAAGGTATCCACACGTACGGGGCAAGGACGCCACGTGCTGAGTGCTAACGTCGGCTGAGCGGTTTTGGGTGAAGGAGGTGTGGCGGCTAGAGTTTTGGCAATTCCTAATTCCAAATGTGTCTCTTAACCCTAAAGCCATCACCCCCTCTCTTTATATAGATGCCCCATGATGGGCCTCTACATTAGAGGCCCATTAGGAACTCGAAGCCCATCATAACTCATATCACCATTTGAATTAAGTCCCAACCCCTTAAGCGTGTGACCCTATAGGTTCACGTATACTTGGACATGGCCCGAGTACTCTTACATGATCATTAATCGGTAGCGATCCCTAGTAGGACATGCCGAGTCCCAAGTATATGTAAAGATCACATCAGATAAACCTTAACAATGCTTAGTAATATGCATTTCCCTTTGCCTCACGATATCGGTCAAACTCAAGGTGAGATGTGCCACACTTGTATAGATAGCTCGACCACTCTTTCTCGATTACGTGACCCAGAATCCCCAACTACGGTTAACCTTTTAACCGCGAGTAGCATGGCCAGGTCTAACTCGTGAATTCCTGACAAAGCTTCGAAAAAAATGTTGCCCCTAAAAAACGTCATTTACGGCTACAAAACAACCTCCGAAGTTTCAGCACCCATTTTTGTCTTTCGTTCGTCATCCAGTTTGGGTTTTCTTTCATTCCAATTTTTGTAATCCTTGTTTGCACTCCATAATTTAGAGTTTGCTCAATTGTTTGGTTGATTCTAAAAAATAAATAAAATGCAAAGATGCAAAGAAAAGAGATGCACAAAAAAAATAAAAAAGGAAAAGGCAAGTGCAAAATCAAAAGCCACACTGAAAATAAAAAAAAGTAGAGAAAGAAAAAAAAATCAAAATTGCATATTTTTTGGTTCTTGTCCTTGGTGTTGTCTAGTTGCTTGCTTAAGCTAAGTCTGAGTTCTAGGCTAGGTCCAACATCTTCACTAGTACTTTGGATTATTATACAACTTTGTATTTTCTGAATTTGAATCTTGCATTATCCTTTGCTACATAACTATTGCATGTCCAAGCTCCAACTACTACTAATCGAACAGGTCTTGACATACCGGTAATCGCAAAATCATCACCTCAGTCAGGTTATCATGAACCAGCCACCGGTTGCACCACCTATTTGCTTGGTAAGAGTCTTGTAAGATTTTTATAAGAGCTTGAGTGTGACATCTGTAACCTCCAGCACCTAGTAGTTCATAGGGAGCTAACCATCTTTCTTGTGAGTTTCTTGTTCTCTACTGACAATGGCAGGTTCTCAAAATTCAAAACATGGTAACAAGGGTGATGAACAATCTGCTGAACTTGAGAGTGCTGGACCTCTCACTCCTGACACGAAGATGCTTGTGCAACACTTCAATCAAGAGGTTAGCAAGAACACGGAGGAGATCTACAACGTGTTGGATCGACTCAATGAGCTTGTGCAACACTTCAATCTGCTGGGTGCTGCGACACCTCCACTTGGGCCCAAAGGCCTTGTACGACCTAGGGTTGCACGGTTATCCCCTTGGCCGCCTCCTATGCCTTCATCCTCATATATATTCAGTAGCCGTCGCTAGAATAGATGGGTTTTGCTTAGAATACAACTAGACACTTTGTCAGTTTTTCATCGTACATCAGTTTGTGGAACCCCAACTAGTGTGCTTAATATTGTTTGCAATTTTAGATTGCATCTTCTACGTTCTTGCTTGTGTTCTCGATTCGCATGCAAGGATAAGCCTTCTTGATGAGGTCAATCGTGTTTGTGTGTGGTTTATAACCAAAGGAACCGTGGTGTAGCGATTGTAGGGTTCGAATCAGTTCTGATTAGAAGCCAGATCGTCAACATCAAGTTCTCTACTAATCAAGTTAGTACTACCTGTCAGAAGATCGGGCTACCATTCGCGACACCCGCAGTATTCGGGCTCATCGTCCTAGGGCTTCTCTTTGGCTTGCTCAATCCCGCGCTCGATGAGGCAGCTTTGCGCTTCTCCTGGACCTTCTTGCTAATCACCTGGCATTCGTTGAAGTCGTGTTTATCTATTTCATGAACTGGGCAGTATTTGCCTCGTACACGACTTCGACCCTTGTTGTCGCCAGTATTTTGCGCCTTGCCCCTTTTGACCGCGGCTACGGTGGAGTCACCTTTGCATTTCTCTCTGTGGTTTTTGTTCTTCTTCGACCCTTGCTTGGACAACTCGGGCTTGTTGTCACCAGCCTTGGGGTCATCTATATGGTCTCGGGCTTCTGCACGTATAGCGTATTTATCTGCCAACTCGAAAAGCTCCTTGGTGGCTTTGATTTTTCGAGTTGCCAGCTTTCCCTTCAACTCTCTATCCTTCACACCATTATCGAAGGCAACTATGATCGCCTCATCTGAGATGTTAGGGATTGCGTTGCGCTTGTTGCTGAAGCGTCGGATGAAGCTGCGCAACAACTCCCTTGGCTTTTGTATTACCCGGTGCAAGTCGCTGCGTGTTCCAGGGCGTTCATACGTGCCATGAAAGTTGGCGATGAACTAGGCCCGCAACTCCGCCCAGGATGATATCAATTGAGGTGGGAGGTTGAGTAACCAAGATCTTGCCGCACCATCTAGGGTGGTTAGCAAGTAATTGGCCATTACATTTTCGCTTCCTCCAGCTGCACTCATGACTGTAGTATAAATCTGCAGCCACACGATGGGGTTGATCTTACCTGAGTACTTCTAAATAGGGCCTGGCTTGAACTTGTATGGCCATTTGACTGTGCATAGCTCACAGGTGAAAGCTTTGCATCCTTCATCGACGTCCTCGGGGGTCGTCTATCGTCGCAAACCTTGCTGTCCTCCTTGTTGAGAAGGGAACCTGTGCCATACCGGCGAGCGGCCCCTTGAAGGCAGAGATTTGCCCATCGGGCCCAGCGTGCGTTAGATTGGTCCCTCAAAGATGGGCACTCGTTTTCCCGTCGCTCGCGGTCTTCCTGGTCACGTTCTTCCCTTCGATCGCGAAGGACATCATGCAAATCCTGTCAATCGTGAGCAATACGATCTCAAAGATCCTTGGGACATCTTCGATGGGGGTTGGAACGAACAGTCTTGGAAGCGCGGTGGTTAGAGCTAGCCACCACTGATCTTGCTTCTCGATGAAGATCGTGGGATGGTCCCGACAGCTGGCTTCTGGTGCCCTGCTGGCTAGGGCATCTGAACCTCAAGTTGACTGCTCGTGTGGTCTGAGCTTGCATTGCATCGAGTAGCGTTTTCATCTTATCGAACACTAGAGTGATCGGGTTGCCTGGATCCAATGGTGGAATGGATTTCAGCAGCATATGAGTGCACTGGATATTTGCCTCAGGGGTGCCGAAGATGTCGCTATTGTGGCTCTAGTGGGATGTTGCTGCTGGGGTGCGGCCGGGCCCGCCGGTGTGGTTACGCTGTCAAGGGATTTGTTGTCCCTGAAGATCTCGCACCCACAGGTGGGGCGTTGTTGGATCATCAAGATCAAGTTGCTTCGACAGGTTGGCAAAGATTCCAATTGTGGCCGCGGCTGCTAGATCTCACAGATGATCTGTAGTATTGAGCGTTTGCAGTCGCGTGGGCTACAGCCACCACTACTGCAGGATCTTGAGGCTTGTACGAAGGGATCTGGTGTCCCTAACCCCCCTGTGATGTCTGCATCTGGATTCCTTTCTTGGGAATTGTTGGCAGTAGCACTGTTGCTGGCTCCGGACAAGAACATAAATCGATCTGTTTGACTGTTGCCTGGCTGCTGTGGATGCTACTTTCGCTATCGCTCTCCGTCTCGACGTACATGAGAATATTGGGCTCCACAGGGTTGAAGTCTATTAAACCCACCTCTCAGCTTGGATCCCAAGAGCGGGACTCGGTGAAGCCGACATGCATTTGATCTCCGCCCGGTCCCCATCGATAGAGCATGGTTCTAAGCGATCTCAGATCCAATAGTGGGTGCTTGGTCGATGATGGTGATCGAGTGGAAATTACGCAGGAGTTGTCATCGAAGAATCCGATGTGAGCGCGCATCGAAGACATGATTGATCTGCAAAAACAGTTGAAAGCCCCTACCTGGCGCGCCAACTGTCGAAGGTTAGATCTCAACAATAAATTTATGATTACGGGTACCTTCAGTTTAGCAAAGTTAAGCACGAAGACAGCGGCACATGATATTTACAGGTTCAGTCCCCCAGATGGAGTAATACCCTACTTCCTGTGCGGATGATGTATGAAATTGGTGTATCAAGTACAGAGCAAGGTGTCAAGCCCTAGTTACAATGAAGATTGGATCTAGGCAATGGCTAAACTATGGTTGGAGGTTGACAAAGCGTGGTTCGTTAGCTCCTGGATGCTCTGCGTCTTTTGAAAGCTCTAAAAAGTCTTCTCTTATTCTCTGGTTTTGATGTCTTCCCCTGAGGATACTTACCCTCAGCCTTATATAATCAGCGTAGCCCAGCCTCAGGTTGAGTTGTAGTCAGTTTGGGATACCAGATCGTAGCCGATGAGGACTCCATTGTCGCGTGATCTTTGCAGCATATCCACACTTCCTTGGATACTAGGTGTACTCGAGTCGGTTTCCTCGTAACGGAAAGTGATCGAGTCCTTCCTAATATGTAAATATCTCCTCCACGTATATCTTATCACATAGAATCAGGCCCGTGATATCCGGAGTTTCTATATATCATTAGGACATATCCTTTGCGTATCTTGCATGTACACATACCCCATGTTTAGATATTCGACAACTAGTGAATTTACAGATTTTGTATCAATTTGATGGAGGGAACAATGTAGACTACCGAATGTACCTAGAATTTGGGATGCTTTAAAAAGAGTCATGAGAGCTAGATTTGTGTCTTCATATTTTTCACGTGACCTATTAAATAAATTGCAAAAATTAAAACAAGGCAATAGGTCAGTAGAAGAATACTATCAAGAATTGCAAATTGGGTTATTCCATTGTGGTTTGGAAGAAACCGAAGAAGCTAAATTGGCTAGAATTTTGGGAGGGCTTAACCGGAAAATTTAGGACATCATTGACTATAAAGAATACAATTCTGTCACTCATTTGTTTCAGCTTTCTTGCAAAGCTAAAAGAGAAGTACAAGGGCAACACATGAGAACAAGGAGCAATTTTGGAGGCTCTTCTTCCTCCAAGCCAAGTGTCGGAATAGCAAGAGAGCGCCTTTTCATCTACCCCAAGACAAGGACGTGCTACTTCTACTTCAACACCCTCACGTGCCCTCGAAACAAGTAAGATGACCGCCGTTCAAGCTCCTACCAAATCTGCTCCAACCAAGAGGGCATCTTCAGTTGCTTCCACTAGACGTACAAGGAATGTCCAATGTCACAAGTGCAAGGGGTTCGGGCACATCATGAAAAACTTCCTAAATCAGCGAGATCTCATTTTGAGAGAAAATGGTGAGTATACTTCAGCCAGTGAAGTTGATGAAGAATATGAACTTGTTAATGACCATGCAGGTGATGAGATTGACACTAGTGATGACCAAGAGTAACGCATGGGAGCTGAAACTTCAGACAAGTACATGAGCCTTATAGTGAAGCGTGTACTTAGTGCACAAATGGAGAGTGTCTAACAGGACCAATGACATAATTTGTTTCAAAACAAGTGTATCATCAAAGATCGTTCGTGTCGCGTCATCATCGATGGACGAAGTTGCAATAATTTGGCTAGCTTAGAGATGGTTGAGAAGCTTGGCTTGACCACAAGTCCTCACCCATGGCCTTACTACATCCAGTGGTTCAACTCTTGTGGTAAGTTGAAGGTAATCAAAACTGTGAGAGTACAATTTTCGCTTGACTCATATCATGACTATGTTGATTGCAATGTTGTACCTACATAAGCATGCTCCTTACTTTTTGGTAGACCATGGCAATTTGATAAGGATTCCATTAATCATGGTAGAACTAATCAATATACTCTCATGCATAAGGGCAAGAAAATTATTTTACTTCTAATGTCTCATGAAATAATTATTAAAGATGAAATTGAATGATCTGAATGTGAGAAGGAGAATGATAAAAGTGAGAATCAGATAGTAGGCAAAGAATGCTTCCCACCAAAAAAGAAAGAAGCTAGAGAATCAAATGCTATAAAGAATGAAATTAAATTGAAAGGTGATGTTCTTTTAGCTACTAAATATGATTTTAATTACTTGGAGGTAGATAATTCTATTTGCTACGCTTTAATTTGCAAGGATGCTTTGTTTTCACTTTAGGATTTGCCTGCATCTTTGCCTCGTGTTGTTGCTAACCTTTTGCAGGAATTTGCTGATGTGTTTCCATCTAAAATACCCTTGGGGCTGCCACCTATTAGAGGAATTGAATATCAAATTGACATCATCCCGGGAGCTTCTTTGCTGACCTGAGCACCATATAGGGCTAATCCGGAGGAGACTAAGGAAATTCGGCGTCAAGTGCAAGACTTGCTTGACAAAGGGTATGTACGTGAAAGCCTTAGTCCTTATGTTGTTCTTGTGATTTTAGTTCCTAAGAAAGATGGATCATGACGTATGTGTATTGATTGTAGAGCCATTAATAATATCACTATTAGATATCATCCTATCCTTAGGTTAGATGATATACTTGATAAATTGAGTGGCTCCACTGTTTTCTCTAAAGTAGAATTGCATAGTTGTTACCACCAGGTTAGAATGACACTTGGAGATGAATAGAAAACTACATTTAAAACTAAGTTCGAGTTATATGAGTGGTTAGTGATACCTTTTGGTTTAACTAATGCACCTAGTACTTTCATGAGATTAATGAACGAAGTTTTACGTTCTTTCATTGGTAAATTTATAGTGGTTTACTTTGATGATATATTAATTTACATCAAGTCACTTAATGAACATCTTGAACACTTACGTGCTGTTTTTATTGCTTTGAGAAATGCACGTTTGTTTGGTAACCACGAAAAGTGCACCTTTTGCACCGATTGTGTTTGTTTTCTTGGCTATGTTACTCCACAGGGAATTAAGAAAGATGAAGCCAAGATTGAAGCTATAATGAGTTGGCCGATACCACAAACGGTCACACAAGGGTAGAGCTTTCATGGACTGGCTGGATTTTATCTTCGCTTTGTGAAGGATTTTAGCACCATCGCCACACTACTTAATGAATTGACAAAGAAAGATGTTTCCTTCAAATGGGGACAAGCGCAATGTCGGGACCCGAATCTGCCAATCCGGACCCTCTGTGTATTCTGCACTAGTCTAGGATCGCGCTAGTGCACACAGGCTAAACAGGGTTAAAGTACCACAATCATACACAGTGGAATAATAATAAAGTACTTCAAACATGTATTTAAACGAGTTGTGCGACCTTATGGTCTCCTTACATAGATCAGCCACGTAGGGCTTACATCATCAGAGTAAATAGAAATAACAGCAGAAAACAAATAAATGTCGTGGAAGCCTTCATCCTGCCACAGGCAACCGACTGGGCTTGCCCCCTAATTACTCAGATCCTCAATGTACTCCTCTTTCCCACGCTGGTGTCGACTCCTCCACTGATGTTGAGGTTGATAAGCAAGGAGGGGTGAGTACACAAGGCACTCAACAAGTAATGCACAGAATGCAGCGCTATTACTATATGCAAAGCTTATTCCAAAGGATTGGCATAATTGGTTCTTTTGCATCAAACAACATTTTTAAAGCAGTATCTTATTTAGATTAAAGCAGTGAAACAGTTATAAATAATACTAATTTCTTCAAATGGTTTTTCTTCGAAGATTCCCGGCACACAGCCTTAACAGTTCATTTTTAACACTGGCACACAGCCACCCTTCCCACAATTTATTTTTGAAGATCTACCCCTTGACTGTAGTCCCCGAACAATGCTCGATACCGCGAGCACGGCTATTCGAATAATTTTGACACTCTGTAGAGGTTGTACACTTTACCCACAAGATACAGCGACTCACCACACAGGTGATTGCCTGTAAAAAAGCCTTTCAGGAACCACTGCCTTAACCAATGAACATCTCCGGTATCGCCTTCACTATCACTTCGCTCACACAGAGCCGAAGTTTAGGACAGGACGACATCGTTGGATGGGCACCAAGCCGCAGCATAGGTACGCTCCCCCGTACAGATACACCCCTGTGTACTGTCACCCTGAGGTATCAGAGGAAAGATATAAGAACCCTAATCAACTAGGTCCGTCCCATACCAGACATGTGGTTGTACGGGTGACTCAGATCAATGGCTTGCAAGGTGAAGTCCTTAACTGACCAAGGCAAGACTTCCATCTCTCAACAGTGGCACACAGCCCCTAATGTGGCACACAGACTCACATCACTCTTCAACTCATTGCCACACAGGCCCACCTGGCACACAGCCTCTTGCCACTTGCCCCAGTCTAAAACATTTCCCACCCCGTTGATTATTGTGCAACACATGCTAGCAATAACTCTACATCGGTACAGAACCACACAGGTCTCTGTACCTCAATCTCATCATGTGGCACCATCACACCACTTTCAAAATACAATCAATATTTCTTTAATCAATATTGTAGCATTTTGCCGGAAGATCATTCATGATTCGTTGCAAGGCTAAGCATGTACTCACGGTCTAGCCTCCCGTGTTGGCACAATATTAACATCCAACTAATACAATCAAACTTAGGGGTACAATGATTTAGGTCATTCAATCAATAATTTCAAGGTGGAGTAACAAAATGGGTTGGTTACCTACATTATCCCAAAGTAGTTTAAATCCATTTTTACTTAATTGAGCATGCATAATTTCAAAGCAAAGTACATTTAGAAACTGGGATCAAAATGGTCAAAGCATCACTTGCCATCAAAGATTTGCTGGTCGTGTTGCGAAGCTTGGTCTTGAGCGACGAACTCTTCCTCGAAACCTTCTGGCAAATTTGCGTATACGCGTACAAACAATATATGCAATAAATAACTAATACAGTAGACTAAATGACCTCAAAAATTCAAATAAAATTCACCATTAAAGAGATCACAATTTTATAAATTTTTAGAAATTTGAATCACCCAAATCTAAGTTAAAATTCAAAAGTTATAGCCGTTTGAAGTTTGAATAAAATCTGAAAATACAGAATTTAGAAAATCCGATTTTTTTCCGAATTACTTTTATACTGAAAAATCGCATTTATGACGTCAGCATTGCATCATGATGACGTCAGCATAGAAATGAATTTCGGCCAAAATATTTTTCTGGAGAAATGACGTCAGCATGATGTCATTTGACACGTGGCATGCTCAGGGACTGCCACGTCGCCTTGGTCCATGGACTGGGTCCACGACCGAACTTTGGTTCACCGTGGACTGGCGGCACTGTTCTCGTGAACCAGCTGACGCAAGCCGTGGCGTCAGCGACGATGCACAACCAATCCCGACGCGACATGCGGCAACATCCAGATCGTTCGCTCAACCAATGGTCAGATCTCACTCCCGCAAGGCTCGGCGATGCCTCGGAGATCGCGCGCCACGCGTCAGCCATCCATCGGTTCTCACTGATCCAACGATCGCATCCACACGCACTGGCGATGCTTCGATCTCCACGCAGACACGCGGCGGGATCGCAACGGTTCGTTTGGAATCAACAGCTGAGATCTGGTCATTGCCTCAGTTAATGTGCGCATGCGTCCGCACGCGATTCGGCGAGAGCTCGGCGCAATCTCAGTCGCACGTTCAGGAATGAACGGTGTCGATTCAATCGGCAACGCAGCCAACGGCCGACGCGTGTACGCATCACAGCCGCGCATCTACGATCGAACGGCTACAGCTAAACTACGCGACAACGCTTAGATCTCTACCGCACAGATCCGATCCGACGGTGCACGTCATCCGAGCGGTTTACTAAGCAACCGAGCGAAGCGGCGCTATCCTACGCGTCCAAAGATGATCCAAGGGTCCATATTAAATCTAACCACAAAACCCTAGATCTAATCCCTACCGCACATAACAAGACCTACGGTCACGAATCAATCTAGACGTAAACAGTGGTGGAGGCGATGTGGACTCACCGCAGCGGTTGGATGGCAATCGGGCGGTTGAAGGAGTTCGACGAGGTCGACGGTGGTGTGGAAGAAGAGGTTGCCAGAGCTGGGGAAGACGACGTAGTCGACGGCATTTCGTTGATTCCCCGGTGAAAAGATCTGGCACGATCGACGCATCTCGGCGAGAGCGATACCCTGGTGACCTCGGCGATGGCGGAGATGGACCAGTGACGGCGAAACTAAGCAAAAACGGCGGCGGGACAAAGCGGCTACTGCGGCGAGCAAAAGCGTGCACTAGGGAGAGTCTCGGCGTACGTGCGAGGGGGCAAAAGACGCGGCGTTGAGTCCTCTATAGAACGCGCTCACCAACACGGCTTAAAGGGCTTCGACGTGCGCGAAACTGCCGACGGTAATCACGACCATCAAAGCCCACGTCCCTCCGGCGATCTCGCGGAGATAAAGCGATGTGGCGAAATCCTGAGCGTCCGCGTGCAGCGATCCAACGGGCGAGGCGGCGAAGCGACGTGGTGATTTCTCGACCGCACGATGCTGATCCAACGGCGAAAAACAGCGGCGGCTAGGGTTTTAGCGGGGCAGGCTGCGCGGGCCGGCGACACGGGCTGGGCCGGAGCACAGTGCTGGCCGGACTCTATTCCACAGATTTTAATTCCCTTTTCGAATAAAAATAATTCGAGAAAATAGTTTTGGCCAAAGAAAATAGTACAAATATAAGAAAAATTCAAGAAAAATTCTGGAAAATACTTTGAGACATTTGGAAATCAAATAAAATATTTTCAATAAAACTTTGCATCAAATTTTGCATGAACTTAATTGAGTTCAAGAAAGGTCAGAAATGAACAAATCCAATTTAAATTCTAATAAATTCTCAGAAATTCTCAAAAATAAAAAATACTCCAAAATTTAGATTAGAGCAAATTTTAGGTTGTTACAAACCTCCCCCCTTAATAGAATCTCGTCCCCGAGATTCAGGACTGACTATAGAAATAGGTCAGGAAACTCCTTCTTTAGATCTTCTTCGCGTTCCCACGTTGCTTTACTTTCCGAGTGGTTGCTCCACTGAACTCTGCAAAAACGCGTTGACTTGTTCCTTGTCTCTCTGTCCGTTATGTCCATAATCTTCACCGGATGCTCTTTATAAGTCAGATCTTCTTGCAGCTCGATTGCTTCCAAAGGTGTTTGCTCTTCCGGTACTCGGAGACACTTCTTCAATTGCGACACATGGAATACATCATGCACTCCTGCCAAAGATTGCGGTAACTCCAACTGATATGCAACTTCACCTCTGCGGCTCAAGATCTTGAACGGTCCAACATACTAGGTGCGAGCTTCCCTTTTGCATGGAATCTTCTGACTCCTTTGAGTGGCGTGACTCTAAGGTACACAAAATCTTCATGTTCAAAGCTCAATTCCCTGCGACGATTGTCGGCATAACTCTTCTGCCTTGATTGAGCATTCTTCAGTCTTTCCCTGATCAGGGCAATCTGTTCTTCCGCTTTCTGAAGAATGTCCGATCCAAAAACATGTCGTTCACCTGTCTCATTCCAATTCAACGGGGTTCGACAGGATCTACCATACAGAGCTTCAAATGGAGACATCTGTAAACTTGCCTGATAGCTGTTATTATAGCTGAACTCAGCATAAGGCAAACACTTGTCCCATGAAGTAGAATATGCTAAAGCACATGCTCTCAGATATCATCCAAAGATTCGGTTAACTCTCTCAGTTTGACCGTCTGTCTGCGGATGGTATGCTGTACTAAAGTTCAAATGAGTCCCCATTGCTTCATGTAGCTTACGCCAGAATCTGGAGGTAAATTGGGTACCTCTGTCCGACACTATTCTCTTCGGTACTCCGTGCAAACAGACAATCCTTGCCATGTATAGCTCTGCTAACCGGTCTCCGGAATAAGTGGTCTTTACCGGTATGAAATGAGCCACTTTAGTTAAACGATCTACTATGACCCATATGGAATCATTTCCGCTTTGAGTTCTGGATAAACCAGTTATGAAATCCATACCAATTTGTTCCCATTTCCATTCAGGTATTTTCAGGGGTTGTAGTAGTCCTGCTGGCCTCTGATGCATAGCTTTGACTCTTTGGCATATGTCACATAATGCAACATATTCGGCAACTTCCCGCTTCATGCTTGGCCACCAAAATCTTTCTTTTAAATCCTGATACATTTTTGCACTTCCTGGATGGATTGAATACTTGGAGTCATGGGCTTCCTCCAAAATTAACTGCTTCAGATCCTCTTTATTTGGCACACAAATGCGCCCTTTAAACCACATAGTACCTTGCTCATCCAGTTTGAAATCCTTTTCCTTGCCTGCATCCATCATGGACTTAATCCTCTTGATCTTATCGTCATCTTTTTGCCCTTCCCCGATCTGATCTTTCGGGTAGGTTTTACTTCCAAGGTAGCCAAAAATCCTTCTGGTACCACTTCCAATCCTAGCTTCTGGAAATCCTTACACAACTCGGTCTGACTTGGTTCTAACATCATATTTACGCTGTAGCTCTTCCGGCTCAAGGCATCGGCCACAACATTGGCTTTACCCGGGTGGTAATGAATTCCAACATTGTAATCCTTGATTAGTTCTAGCCATCTTCTTTGCCTCATATTTAGGTCAGCTTGCGTGAAGATATACTTAAGACTTTTATGATCAGTATACACTTCACATCTGTTTCCAAAGAGATAGTGACGCCATATTTTTAGGGCATGCACTATGGCAGCTAATTCCAAATCATGAGTTGGATAGTTCTCCTCATGCGGCCTCAATTGTCTTGATGCATATGCAATTACCTTCCTGTTTTGCATTAACACACATCCCAATCCCTGACGCGATGCATCACAATAGATGTCGAAGCTTTGATGAACGTTAGGTAAAACTAATACAGGTGCTGATGTTAATCGTTTCTTCAACTCCTGAAAACCCTTCTCACACTCAGGTGTCCAAAAGAATTTCTTTTCCTTTTTCAACAATTGCGTAAGGGGTCTCGCAATTGTGGACAATCCTTCGATGAAACGACGGTAATATCCCGCCATTCCAAGGAAACTACAGATTTGGGTTACCGTCTTCGGTGGTTCCCAATGTAATATTGCCTCCACTTTCTTTGGATCTACCGCAATTCCTTGCGCAGTCATTATATGTCCAAGAAATTCCACCTTATTCTTCCAGAAATCACACTTGCTGAATTTAGCATACAACTGTTGTTCCCTCAACTTCTCAAGGACTAACTGTAAATGTTCGGCGTGCTCTTCCTTTGTCTTGGAGTAGACAAGGATGTCATCTATAAATACAACGACAAACTTATCCAAGTATTCCATGAAAACCTTATTCATTAAGTTCATGAAATATGCTGGTGCATTTGTCAAACCAAAAGACATCACTGTAAACTCGTAATGTCCATATCTTGAAGAAAATGCGTTTTGGAATATCCTCCGATCGGATCTTCGTTGATGGTATCCCGATCGGAGATCAATCTTGAGAAGACTCGCTCCTCTCAAGCGATCGAATAGATCATCGATCCTTGGTAGCGGATACTTATTCTTTATCGTCACATCATTGAGTGCACGATAGTCTATACACATCCTAAAACTCCCGTCCTTCTTCTTGACGACCAAGAGAGGTGCTCCCCATGGCGATGAACTAGGTCTTATAAATCCTTTTTCCAGCAGCTCTTCAATTTGCTTCTTCATTTCCACTAATTCCTCCATGGACATCCTGTAAGGTCTCTTAGCTATTGGAGCTGTCCCTAGAACAAGCTCTATCATGAACTCGATATCTCTTTCCGGCGGCATTCCAGGTAGTTCCTCCGGGAAAACATCCGGATATTCATTGACTATGGAAACTTCCTCCAAGCTGACAGTCTTCATGCGGTTGACCATTAATTGTCCATCTCGTACTGCTTTTGCTTCAAACTCAACCTTCTCCCTTCTGGGCTCTCGATTGATATAACTCTTTTTCCGCAGTCCAGCACTGCCTTGTGTTTGGTTAACCAATCCATTCCCAGGATAACATCAAGGGTTTGGGTATTCAATATAATTAAGTTCGCTGGGAACTCTATTCCATTAATTATTAGTCTCACCCCAGAACATCCTACATTGGATCGGAGTTCTGATCCAGGGGATTGGACCACAAGCACACACTTAAGTTCCACAATATCCAAATTGTTGCGAACAGCAAAATCTTGAGAAACAAATGAATGTGATGCCCCGGAGTCAAATAAAACAGTAGCTTGTACTGAGTTTACTAGGAACTTACCCAGTACAACGTCTGTGACATTCTGGACTTCATCCGCTCTAATGTGGTTGACTCGGCCTCGTGCAGTTCCTTGAGATGGAGTTGCTGATGTCGATGCTCCGCGGTTCACAGTTGGTGCCGGAGTCCTTGTAGGCGTATTCCCCAGGTTAAATCGGACCGGGGTGACACCTCCCTTCTTTGGGCAATTGTTGGCGAAGTGCCCCAATTCGTTCTGATGATAACAACGCCTTCCCATCGCTCGTGAGGTTCCTCCATCCGTACTACGCTTATGGTGGAGTCAGGCATTTCGCCCTTTGGACGATTCTTAAGCGGTGGTGCCCGATCCGCCTCGGATCGGAACCGGATGAACTATTGGGGTGCCGTCCTCTGCCTCAGCTGGCCCGGACGTCCTCCTTATTGTGCCATTCTGCACTTCCGGTTGTCCTCCAACTCTCGGCGCTTGTCCTCCAGAATAAGAGCCTTGTTAACCAGCTCTTGGAAGTCGGGAAATGTATGGGTGATCAGTCCCACTTGTAGCCCTGCATTCAATCCCTTCATGAAGCGGGATTGTCTGGCCTTGTCCGTGGCTACATCCCCTGGTGCGTAGCGTGCTAGCTGGGTAAACTTATTCAAGTAGTCGCCACCGATCGCCACCCCGCTTGAGATTCCGAATTCCTCCTTCTTGAGATCCATGATACCCTCTGGTACATGGTATTGGCGGAAAGCTGAGGTGAATTCCTCCCACGTAATACTCTGTGGGTCTTCATGAGCTGCACAGAAGTTTTCCCACCACTCTGCGGCAGTTCCCTCTAGCTGGTGAGAGGCATAGAGTACCCTCTCATGTCCCATACACTGGGTTATGTGTAGCTTCCTCTCGATTGTCCTCAGCCAATCGTCCGCCTCCAACGGATTGGCGTTGCCTGAGAAGGTGGGTGGACGAGTTCGCATAAACTCTGACGACCTTGAATAGGGGTGTGGTCCATGGTTACCCCCAGGTTGAACATTCGCAGCAGCTTGATTGGAGATCTGCTGTATGGTCTGCACCATTGTGTTCATGAGTTGAGTTTGGGCAGCCAGAAAATCTCCCAAATTCTGCAGATCAACCTGAGGTGGTTGAGGAATTGGCTCCTCATTCTGGTTGTCAGCCTAATTAGCTCCACTTCCGTTGGCTCCAGCGTTTCCGCGAGTCCTCACCATCTGTTGCAAACTTCCAAGGTTAAGAAAAGAAGAAAGCATAGACAAGTAAAAGAACTTATGCGGGGAAAACAGGTGTAACTTAAATTATTTAACAATTTTATTAATATAAAATAGTATGGTTGCTCACAAGTGCCTAAGGGCAATGCAACACATACCAGACACTCCCAAATAGAAACAAGCAGACAACATTAAAAGCAAAAACGACTCACACCTACTGGTGACTCTGAAAAAGACGCGACTCAACACTCGAGTCCCGACACCTCACTAACTAGACTCAAAAGACTGACTCAGCATTTGAGTCAACTCTAAAAGAAAATAAACTCTCACACACTGAACCATCCGGGGTGCGGTCCTCCCGAAGGGTACTGCAGCGGGTGTAGCGACATAGGGGCAAACTGGTCCTGATGCCCTACAGCGGTTGGTATGATCGACCCCACCGACTCTGCTGGTCCCAGGGCTGCCTGCTCCTGTGCCAGTGGCTCCTGCACTGGTGCCTTCTTCTCTGGCTCCTCCAGATCTGGATCGTGCAGCTCCAGAACTGGCTCAGGCTCAGGTCCATACAGGGCCATCTCCATCTCCTGGATCCTCTGCATGGAGTGAGCCAAGCCCTCCAGCAGTTGAGTCCTCGCCTCCGTGACCTCGTCACGGGTCCTCTGCAGCTCCTGAACTGTCTCATCCATGGTGTCCTCCTGGGCGATGACATACCTCGCCAGATGAGTGATCGTGGCGTCCTCCTCCATGAGCTCCACCCTGTCATAGCGATTATCTCGACGCGGGTGTTGACGAAAAACAGTGCCCTCCAACTCGGCGGAGTAAGTGCGGACAATCTGCCGCATTGCAAGACGCGCCGTCTCCTGGAAAGAAGTCCTCCTGGTGGTGATGTAGATAGGACGGCTCGCCCTTGTCCTCTCGAGCGTGGCGATGATCTTGACATCCAGCGATATCAAGTCCCGCCCGCACTCTGATGGTCCCCGGTAAGCGGCTGTCGAAACCTCCGAGGTGCATGATCATACGCCATAACTCGTGGCGAATCCTCCGGTCGCGCTCTCCATAGGTGTGGATCACCCTCATATGCCAAAACAAACCTCGTTTAAATTAAACAGATAATAATAATAAGATTTCAGCATAGATATGAAGCAAGAGAGAAAAGATAAGTCGAGATTTCATTGATATTCTTGATCAAGTTGTTAAATTCTTAGAAAATAGTTTTATCCACTGCATACGCTTAATCTAGTTTAGGTCAAGACCTACTGATCACTGCTCGATACCACCTCTGTCGGGACCGAACCGCTAATCTGAACCTCTGTGTATTCTGCACTTGTCCAGGATCGTGCTAGTGCACACAGGCTTAACAGGGTTAAAGTTCCACAATCATACACAGCGGAATAATAATAAAGTACTTCAAACATGTATTTAAACGAGATGTGCGACCTTATGGTCTCCTTACATAGATCAGCCACGCAGGGCTTACATCATCAGAGTAAATAGAAATAATAGCGGAAAAAAATAAATGTCGTGGAAGCCTTAATCCTGCCAGAGGCAACCGACTGGGCTTGCCCCCTAATTGCCCGGATCCTCAATGTACTCCTCTTCCCACGCTGGTGTCGACTCCTCCACTGATGTTGGGGTTGATAAGTAAGGAGGGGTGAGTACATAAGGCATTCAACAAGTAATGCACAGAATGCAGCGCTATTACTATATGCAAAGCTTATTCCAAAGGATTGGCTTAATTGGTTCTTTTGCATCAAACAACATTTTTAAGGCAGTATCTTATTTAGATTAAAGCAGTGAAACAGTTATAAATAATACTAATTTCTTCAAATGGTTTTTCTTCGAAGATTCCCGGCCCACAGCCTTAACAGTTCATTTTTAACACTGGCACACAGCCACCCTTCCCACATTTTATTTTTGAAGATCTACCCCTTGACTGTAATCCCCGAGCAATGCTCAATACCGCGAGCACGGCTATTCGAATAGATTTGACACTCTGCAGAGGTTGTACACTTTACCCACAAGATACAGCCACTCACCACACAGGTGATTGCCCGTAACAAAGCCATTCAGGAACCTCTACCTTAACCAATGAACCTCTTCGGTATCGCCTTCACTATCACTTCCCTCACACAGAGCCGAAGTATAGGACAGGACAACACCGTTGGATGGGCACCAAGCCGCAGCACAGGTACGCTCCCCCGTACAGATACACCCCTCTGTACTGTCACCCTAAGGTATTAGAGGAAAGATATAAGAACCCTAATCAACTAGGTCCGTCCCATACCAGACATGTGGTTGTACGGGTGACTCAAATCAAAGGCTTGCAAGGTGAAGTCCTTAACATGACAAAGGCAAGACTTCCATCACTCAACAGTGGCACACAGCCCCAATGTGGCACACAGACTCACATCACTCTTCAACCCATTGCCACACAGGCCCACCTGGCACGCAGCCTCTTGCCACTTGCCCAGTCTAAAACATTTCCCACCCGTTGATTATTGTGCTACACATGCCAGCAATAACTCAACATCGGTATAGAACCACACAGGTCTCTGTACCTCAATCTCATCATGTGGCATCATCACACCACTTTCAAAATACATTCAATATTTCTTTAATCAATATTGTAGCATTTTGCCGAAAGATCATTCATGATTCGTTGCAAGGCTAAGCATGTACTCACGGTCTAGCCTCCCGTGTTGGCACAATATTAACATCCAACTAATACAATCAAACTTAGGGGGACAATGATTTAGGGCATTCAATCAATAATTTCAAGGTGGCGTAACAAAATTGGTTGGTTACCAACATTATCCCAAAGTAGTTTAAATCCATTTTTACTTAATTTAGCGTGCATAATTTCAAAGCAAAGTACATTTAGAAACTGGGATCAAAATGGTCAAAGCATCACTTGCCTTCAAAGAGTTGCTGGTCGTGTTCCGAAGCTTGGTCTTGAGCGACGAACTCTTCCTCGAAACCTTCCGGCAAATTTGCGTATACGCGTACAAACAATATATGCAATAAATAACTAATACAATAGACTAAATTACCTAAAAAATTCAAATAAAATTCCCCATTAAAGAGATCACAATTTTATGATTTTTTAGAAATTTTAATCACCCAAATCTGAGTTAAAATAAAAAAGTTATAGCCGTTTGAAGATTGAATAAAATCTGAAAATACGAAAATTAGAAAATCCGATTTTTTCCGAATTACATTTATACTGAAAAATCGCATTTATGACGTCAGCACAGAAATGAATTTCGGCCAAAATATTTTTCTGGAGAAATGACATCAGCATGACGTCATCTGACACGTGGCATGCTCAAGAGCTGCCACGTCGCCTCGGTCCATGGACTGGGTCCACGACCGGGCTTTGGTTCACCGTGGACTGGCGGCACTGTGCCCGTGCACCAGCTGACGCAAGCCGTGGCGTTTGCGACGATGCACAACCAATCCCGACGCTACACGCGGCAACATCCAGACCGTTCGCTCAACCAACGATCAGATCTCACTCCCGCACGACACGGCGATGCCTTGGTGATCGCGCGCCACGTGTTAGCCATCCATCGGTTCTCACAGATCTAACGGTCACATCCACGTGCACTGGCGACAATTCGATCTCCGCGCAGACACGCGGCGGTATCGCAATGGTCCGTTCGGAATCAATGGCTGAGATCTGGTCATTGCCTCAGTCAATGTGCGCACGCGTCCGCACGTGATTCGGCGAGGGCTCGGCGCAATCTCAGCCGCACGTTCAGAAATGAACGGTGCCGATTCAATTGGCAACGCAGCCAACGGCCGACGCGTGTACGCATCACAGCCGCGCATGTACGATCGAACGGCTACAGCTGTCGGGACCCGGATTTGCAAATCCGAAACCCTCTGTGTATACTGCACTAGTCCAGGATCACGCTAGTGCACACAGTGGAAACATAGATGAAATATCATTCCATACAACGAATTAACTAAGAAGAAGCAAATTATTATTGAATAAAGCAAACAACCTTATGGTCAATGTTTACACCATTATGCATTAAGGCTTAAGAAACAAATACTATTGCAGCGGAAAAGATAACTTGAGCCATTCGACATGCCACAGGCAATCGTCTGGGGAACGCATTCCTAATCCACGTAGTCTTCATAGAATTCCTCCTCATGATATTCATTATCTCCTTCAGCAACTGATCAACAAGGGCATAAAGCCGTGAGTACAAAGGTACTCAGCAAGCCGTAGGGAATTGATGCAATATTTTCATGCGGCTCGACAAGGATGGCTATATGGTTCATTTGCGTAAAGCAATAACTTGAATTGAAAATACAATAAATAGATTGAAAGCATATTTATGAAAAGATAAGTAAATAATGGTAGATCAATGGTAGACAACATGAGCAGAATGGCGAGGCATCACCCTACACCATCTAAAACAAGTATCAACCAATAAATTTAATAAGATTAACTTTAGACAACAAAACAACGTGAACTCCCGCTCACATCCCAACAATTCCACATTCCACATTTCATAAAACACTCTATACCCCGTGTGAAATTCCCGGGCTTGTCCATGACCGCGGATGCGGCTATTCGAATAGTTTTACACTCTGCAGAGGTTGTACTTCTTTACCCACAAGACATGATCGGCTCTTGTTGCCATGCGCAATAAGCACACTTCCTTTGGTGTGTTGGCAGATAGATCATGACAAAGCCTTTACAATGCACTGTCTAAACTCGGTACTACCCGCTAAGGTTTCGCCCCTTAGGGCCCCCTCTTGCGCCTTGCGAATCTACCCGTCCATCCCGGAACCCACACCACCAACTGGCAGTACTCAAGGCTAGACATTGCAAATTAATCAGCTAGGTCTGTCCCATTCCAGTCATGTGGTAGTACGGTTAGGCCCAGTTCAATGGCGCAGAAGATTAAGTCCTTATGTTGTCTCAGGCAAGACATCCACATCGCAATGTGCTAGAAAGCACCCCCTTTACTGCACGATCACTTGCCCGAGGGAAAACAATTCGTTCAACCAAGACCAATGGCAAACCCCGCCATGGTACAACAAATTTTACAATAGTGGCTAACGGCCACGATTCAATATCTCATTAAGTCAAGATTAACATTATTCAACATGTGACATAAATCCCAACGTATATCTAAGCATGTCTAAGCATAGTTACGTAACCCAATGTTGGTATAATGATTATGTCAAACTAGTATTGTCCCAACCTAGGTCTAACAATGGATACATGGCATCCCAAATAATCAAGGTGGCATAATGTCAGCTAGGTATACATCTACTCCCATTAAATAAGCATTGATACACAAAATAGCATGCAATTGTATAAAAGTAAATTACTTTTGCAAACATAGGATGAATATGATCAAAGGTTACGACTTGCCTTGCTGATCTAGTGCTGAATCTTGGTCTTCGAAGTCTTCGTTCGCTCCCTCGGAATTAGTGTCTACCGGAAAAGAAGCAACGAAACTAAATAAATACAAAACAGAGACTCAAACCAGCTCAAAACTGAAAAAAAAATGGCTCTGGAAGATAGATCTTGATTTTAGAAAAATTTAGAAACTTGAATCGCCTCAATCGGAGTTCGTATGAGGGAGAACGAGCTTCTGGAAAATTAAATCACAGAAAAAGGCTGAAAATCAGAAAATCAGAATTTCTGGATTTATTTTTGTACTGGAAAAGGATTTATTGCGCAACGCTGACGTCATCGGGTTCACGGTGGACTCGATCCACGGAACTGCCTCGGTTCATCGTGCACCCGGCGCACGGCTGACGTCATCGCTGACGCGAGCGATTCGGCTGACGCGGCGGCTGACGCAAGCGGATGACATGGCACTGACGTGGGCGCTGACGTGGACGGGCCACGCGTCCAGCATCCGGCCACTCGACCCGATCGGACGGCCGAGGAGCGACGCAGCGGTCGGAGGTGACGCGGCGCAATCGAGCGCCGCCGCGAGAATCCGACGGCCGAGATCAAGCAGAAGACGGCGGCGAGCGGCGGCGCGAGGCTTACCGGAGGCGGGGAAGAAGACGAGGCCAACGGCGAAGACGCGGCGGATCGGATCCGGGACGAGGCGGATCGGGAAGAGGATGACACGGGGAAGGCGAAGGACCAACGGCCGCGCGAGACGCACCGACGGCGAAGGAAAAGGCGGCGGAAGGTCTCGGCTCAACGGCGATCTTCGGCGAGGTCGCACGGAGAAACGGAGGCGCTAAGGATGGCGAGCGAGAGGGCAAACGAAGCGGCGCGAGACGGCGGACCTCGGGCGGGGTGCGGCACGGCTTTTATAGCCTCGGGGAACGCGCTTCGGACGCGGCACGGACGCCAAGGCGTGGCCGAGACGGACTCCGAGCGGCGGCTAGGGTTTCGCGGGGCGGCGACGCGGCTGCATCGCATCCTACACGCGTCGCGATCGAACAGCCGAGAGCGCGGCCGGGCGGGCATGCGAGTGGAGTTGGGCCGGGGCGAGGCGACTGGGCGGAGCAGGTCGGGCGAGGCGACTGGGCCGAGGCGGCGCAGAAAAGAAGTGGGCCGGAGAGATTCGGCCCGATAGGCTTTTTTGAAAATAAAATCATTTTCCGATTTAAGAAATATCCAGAAATTCGAATAAAATCAAATAAATTCAAATAAATATCAAATAAATTCAGAAAAATTCCAAAAAATACAGAAAAATTCCTTGGAGCACAAGGAACCCAACTAAAACTGAAATTCTTTAGTTTGATGAATGGTTTAGCCAAATTAAATCCTTTCATTTATAGAAAATTCAAATTAAGCTGGAATTAATTCAGAGAAATGCAAATGGTTCATCTTTGATTTCTAACATTCCAAAACTTCAATTTTTGGGATGTTACAAACTTTCCCCCCTTAAATGGAATCTCGACCCCGAGATTCAGGCTGGCTAGGGAATAGGTGGGGAAACTCGGACTTCAGATCCTCTTCTCGCTCCCAAGTTGCTTCCTCTTCTGAATGATTGCTCCACTGGACTTTGCAAAAACGGATGATCTTGCTCCTCATGATACGCTCTGCTATATCCAAAATTTTCACTGGTCGCTCCTTGTAGGTAAGATCCTCTTGCAAATCAATGGCTTCCAATGGCATCTGTTCCTCTGGCACACGCAGACATTTCTTCAACTGCGATACATGGAACACATCATGGATTCCAGCAAAAGACTAAGGCAATTCTAACTTGTAGGCAACCTCTCCTCTTCGTTCCAAGATTTTGAACGGTCCCACATATCTAGGGGCAAGCTCTCCTTTTACTTGAAATCTCTTAACTCCTTTGAGAGGAGTGACTCTCAGATAAACATAATCATTTGGCTCGAAACTCAAATCTCGACGACGATTATCTGCATAACTCTTCTGTCTGCTTTGAGCGATCTTTAAACGGTCTCGAATTAATTGGACTTGCTCTTTGGCTTCTTGCAGTATGGCAGGGCCAAACAATTGTCTTTCTCCGGTCTCCTTCCAATTGAGAGGGGTTCTGCACTTTCTTCCATATAAGGCTTCAAAAGGCAACATTTGCAGACTGGCTTGATAACTATTGTTGTACGAGAACTCGGCGTAGGGCAAACACTTGTCCCACTTGGCACCATAAGTTAAGGCACAAGCTCTTAACATATCCTCAAGAATCTGATTCACACGCTCAGTCTGTCCATCGATTTGAGGGTGATAGGCAGTACTGAACCTGAGATGAGTTCCCATGGCTTCATGCAAACTCTGCCAAAAACGAGAGGTAAATTGGCTTCCTCTATCAGACACTATCTTCTTAGGCACTCCGTGAAGACTGACGATCCTTGACATATATAACTCTGCTAATTTATCTCCTGCATAGGTAGTCTTAACTGGAATAAAGTGAGCTACCTTAGTCAATCGATCCACTATTACCCAGATCGAGTCATAACCTGCTTGGTCTTAGGAAATCCGGTAATGAAATCCATACCAATTTCTTCCCACTTCCATTCTGGAATCTTCAATGGCTGCAGCAATCCTGCTGTCCTTTGATGCTCTGCCTTGACCTTCTGGCAGACATCACAAAGTGCAACATACTCTGCAATCTCACGCTTCATACTAGGCCACCAATACCTTTCCTTGAGGTCTTGATACATCTTGGTACTTCCAGGATGAATGGAGTATAAAGTCTCATGCGCTTCTTTGAGAATCAACTCCTTAAGCTTTTTCTGATCTGGTACGCAAATACACTTCTCATACCAAATAGTGCCTTGTTCATCTTCAGAGAAACCTGGGGCTTTTCCTTTCTTCATATTGCTCTTAATCTCCTTGATATCAGCATCATCTACCTGTGCTTCTCGAATCAGATCTTCCAATGTAGGGCGTACTTCCAAAGTGGCTAAATACCCTTCCTGAACCAATTCCAAACTAAGCTTCTGAAATTCCTTATGAAGGGCTGGCTGACTTTCCTTAATCATCAGAGTATTGCAGTAACTCTTTCTACTCGAAGCATCGGCTACGACATTGGCCTTGCCTGGATGATAATGAATCCCAATGTCATAGTCCTTGATCAATGCCAACTATCTTCTTTGTCTCATATTGAGGTCAGCTTCGGTAAAGATATACTTCAAACTCTTATGATCAGTATAAACCTCACAACAATTACCAATGAGATAGTGACGCCAAATCTTTAAAGCATGCACTACGGCTGCTAATTCCAAATCATGGGTAGGATAGTTAACTTCATGTGGCCTTAGTTGTCGCGAAGCATACGCTACAACCTTCTTATTAGCACACAACCGAGTCCTTGTCGGGATGCATCACAGAATATCTCAAAATCCTTCCCATTATCTGGCAGAATAAGCACTGGGGCAGTTGTCAAACACTTCTTTAACTCTTGAAAACCTTGCTCACACTCTGGTGTCCAAACAAATTTCTTCTCCTTCTTTAAGAGTTGAGTAAGCGGTCTGGCTTTTCTAGAAAACCCTTCTATGAAACGGCGATAATATCCCGCCATTCCAAGAAATCTTCGAATTTGGGGTACCGTCTTGGGTGACTCCCAACTTAGCACATCTCGTACCTTACCAGGGTCAACAGCGACTCCTCCTCATATGACATGTCCTAGGAAAGCAACTTCTTTCATCCAGAACTCGCATTTACTGAACTTCGCATAAAGCTGATTCTCTCTTAGCTTCGTTAAAATTTGGCGCAAGTGATCCTCATGATCTTCCTCACTTTTGGAGTAGATTAGAATGTCATCAATGAAAACAACAACAAACTTATCCAAATATTCCATGAATACCTTATTCATCATGGTCATGAAGTAGGCAGGGCATTGGTCAATCCAAAAGACATCGGTATACTCATACCGTCCATACCGAGTAACAAAAGCTGTTTTGGGTATATCCTTGACGAATCTTCAATCGTGATGATATCGATCTCAGTTCAATCTTCGAGAACACTCCGGCTCCTTGAAGTTGGTCAAACAAATCATCGATTCTTGGCGGAGGGTACTTATTCTTGATGGTGACCTCATTGAGTGAGCGATAATCTACACATTCTCGTGAGTTCCATCTTTCTTTTCAACTAGAAGAAATGGTGCTCCCCATGGCGAAGAACTTGGTCGAACAAAACCTTGATCTTGCAGCTCTTTGATCTATCTCTTTACTTCGGCTAACTCATTATCAGGCATCCTATAAGGTCTCCTGGAAATGGGTGGTGTTCGAGAACTAGCTCAATCAGAATTCTATATCTCGATCAGTGGTATCCTGTGCAACTCATCTGAAACACATTAGGAAATTCTCTAACAACTGGCACATCTTCCAACTTATTCCCTTAGCAATGCAAACTTTTATTCCTTCCAACTTCTCTGCAATTGGAAATTTTAACCTAGCTCCATTTGGACTGGCGTAGATCCCAAATTAAAACGGACTGGTGTCAAAGCTTGCTTCCTTAGGCAATTGTTGACATAATGCCCCACTTCAAGGCAGTTAAAACAAATGACTCAAGCAGCTGGGTTGTTAGTCCTCTGAGGTGGATTACTGTTGGTGTTGAAGTTGCGATTTTCCGAAGGAGCTAGGCAGGGTGTTGGTGCAGGGGTTCTGAATGCATTCGGAGGAGTGAAACGAGCAGGCTGTTGAGCATTGGTTATGCTGGTTCAACACGTTTGCTAGGCAGCCGCGATCGATTCTACTGATTCATCATGTTGTTTATGTTCTGCATCATTGTGTTCATTAGCTGAGTCTGAGCGGCCAGAAAATGTCCCATGTTCTGATCTGTCACTGCTGGTGGTGGCGGTGGAGCATTTGGACTTGGGGTTGGCGCTAGCACTGGCATCCATGGACGAACTGCGATTGGCTCCAGAACAATGGCAAGATGGTTGATACTCACTCCGAAGTAGATCCAAGGGTTTGATAGGTAAGAGGGAAAAGAAATAGATAAGTGGTAAGATCATCTAGGGGAGAAGGTAATACCCAGGAACAAAAGGACACAGCCGAAAAAGCTACAATTTAAAGAGGCAAATAAAGCTTTCAACTTGAGGTATGGTTGCAACACCATGCTTGGAGCAAGTGTACAACATACCAGCACACAAGCAGAGAAAATCTTAGTATACGCAGACTAAACGTAGCTAAACTGAAAAGGGAAAACATGCTCAAACATCGTTGAGCACCAAAAACCTATCTTATATGGTAGTCTTCTAGGCAAGCTCTGGACGACTAGATCATCAACTTCCTTGATTTGATTCCTTGCAGAAGACTCGAGGCTTTGAGAAATTTCATGAGATAAGATCAATTTAAATTTCAAAACCATGTTTCAGCAAAGGAGAGGAATAAGAACCTAAGAATAAGTTAAGAGGAGACGAAAACTATTAAGTACCAATTTTGTTGGTTTGATTTAGAAAATAATTTTGAAGACCATGCTAACTAGGATAGCGACCTACAGTCGATATGGCTCTGATACCATCTCTGTCGGGACCCGGATTTGCAAATCCGAAACCCTCTGTGTATACTGCACTAGTCCAGGATCACAATAGTGCACACAGTGGAAACGTAGATGAAATATCATTCCATACAACGAATTAACTAAGAAGAAGCAAATTATTATTGAATAAAGCAAACAACCTTATGGTCAATGTTTACACCATTATGCATTAAGGCTTAAGAAACAAATACTATTGCAGCGGAAAAGATAACTTGAGCCATTCGACATGCCACAGGCAATCGTCTGGGGAACGCATTCCTAATCCACGTAGTCTTCATAGAATTCCTCCTCATGATATTCATTATCTCCTTGAAAGAATCGATCAACAAGGGCATAAAGCCGTGAGTACAAAGGTACTCAGCAAGCCGTAGGGAATTGATGCAATATTTTCATGCACGGCTCGACAAGGATGGCTATATGGTTCATTTGCAGAAAGCAATAACTTGAATTGAAAATACAATAAATAGATTGAAAGCATATTTATGAAAATATAAGTAAATAACTGGTAGATCAATGGTAGACAACATGAACAGAATGGCGAGGCATCACCCTACACCATCTAAAACAAGTATCAACCAATAAATTTAACAGTATTAACTTTAGACAACAAAACAACAGTGAACTCCCCGTTCACATCCCAACAATTCCACATTCCACATTTCATAAAACACTCTATACCCCGTGTGAAATTCCCGGGCTTGTCCATGACCGCGGACGCGGCTATTCGAATAGTTTTACACTCTGCAGAGGTTGTACTTCTTTACCCACAAGACATGATCGGCTCTTGTTGCCATGCGCAATAAGCACACTTCCTTTGGTGTGTTGGCAGAGAGATCATGACAAAGCCTTTACAATGCACTGTCTAAACTCGGTACTGCCCGCTAAGGTTTCGCCCCTTAGGGCCCCCTCTTGCGCCTTGCGAATCTACCCGTCCATCCCGGAACCCACACCACCAACTGGCAGTACTCAAGGCTAGACATTGCAAATTAATCAGCTAGGTCTGTCCCATTCCAGACATGTGGTAGTACGGTTAGGCCCAGTTCAATGGCGCACAAGATTAAGTCCTTATGTTGTCTCAGGCAAGACATCCACATCCCAATGTGCTAGAAAGCACCCCCTTTACTGCACGATCACTTGCCCGAGGGAAAACAATTCGTTCAACCAAGACCAATGGCAAACCCCGTCATGGTACAACAAATTTTACAACAGTGGCTAACGGCCACGATTCAATATCTCATTAAGTCAAGATTAACATTATTCAACATGTGACATAAATCCCAACGTATATCTAAGCATGTCTAAGCATAGTTACGTAACCCAATGTTGGTATAATGATTATGTCCAACTAGTATTGTCCCAACCTAGGTCTAACAATGGATACATGGCATCCCAAATAATCAAGGTGGCATAATGTCAGCTAGGTATACATCTACTCCCATTAAATAAGCATTGATACACAAAATAGCATGCAGTTGTATAAAAGTAAATTACTTTTGCAAACATAGGATGAATATGATCAAAGGTTACGACTTGCCTTGCTGATCTAGTGCTGAATCTTGGTCTTCGAAGTCTTCGTTCGCTCCCTCAGAAATAGTGTCTACCGGAAAAGAAGCAACGAAACTAAATAAATACAAAACAGAGACTCAAACCAGCTCAAAACTGAAAATAAATGGCTCTGGAAGATAGATCTTGATTTTAGAAAAATTTAGAAACTTGAATCGCCTCAATCGGAGTTCGTATGAGGGAGAACGAGCTTCTGGAAAATTAAATCACAGAAAAAGGCTGAAAATCAGAAAATCAGAATTTCTGGATTTATTTTTGTACTGGAAAAGGATTTATTGCGCAACGCTGACGTCATCGGGTTCACGGTGGACTCGGTCCACGGAACTGCCTCGGTACACCGTGCACCGCGCGACGGTGGCGTCATCGACGCGAGCGGTCGGTGGCGCGGATGACGCAAGCGGATGACATGGCAGCAGCGTGGCGCCGCGTGGACGGGCCGCGCGTCCCAAAGATCCGCCACTCTACCCGATCGGACGGCCGAGGAGCGACGCAGCGGTCGGAGGTGACGCGGCGCAATCCAGAGCGCCAGCGCAGAATCCGACGGCCAGGATCAAGCGAAGAAGACGGCGGCGAGCGGCGGCGCGAGGCTTACCGGAGGCGGGGAAGAAGACGAGGCCAACGGCAAAGACGCGGCGGATCGGATCCGGGACGAGGCGGATCGGGAAGAGGATGACACGGGGAAGGCGAAGGGACCAACAGCTGCGGCGGAGACGCACCGACGGCGATGGAAAAGGCGGCGGAAGGTCTCGGCTCAACGGCGATCTTCGGCGAGGTCGCACGGAGCAACGGAGGCGCTAAGGACGGCGAGCGAGAGGGCAAACGAAGCGGCGCGAGACGGCGGACCTCGGGCGGTGCGGCACGGCTTTTATAGCCTCGAGAGCGCGGCCGACGCGGCACGGACGCCAAGGCGTGGCCGAGACGGACTCCGAGCGGCGGCTAGGGTTTCGCGGGGCGGCGACGCGGCTGCATCGCATCCGTCCACGCGTCGCGCATCGAATGGCCGAGGCGCGCGCGGGCTGGCTGGGCTGCGAGGTGGAGTTGTGCCGGGGCGAGGCGACTGGGCCGAGGCGGCGCAGAAAAGAAGTGGGCCGGAGAGATTCGGCCCGAGAGGCTTTTTTGAAAATAAAATCATTTTCCGATTTAAGAAATATCCAGAAATTCGAATAAAATCAAATAAATTCAAATAAATATCAAATAAATTCAGAAAAATTCCAGAAAATACAGAAAAATTCCTTGGAGCACAAGAAATTCTTTAGTTTGATGAATGGTTTAGCCAAATTAAATCCTTTCATTTATAGAAAATTCAAATTAAGCTGGAATTAATTCAGAGAAATGCAAATGGTTCATCTTTGATTTCTAACATTCCAAAACTTCAATTTTTGGGATGTTACAACAGCTAAAATACGCGACAACCCTTAGATCTCTACCGCACAGATCCGATCCGACGGTGCACGTTATATGAGCGGTTTACTAAGCAACCGAGCGACGCGGCGCTATCCTACGCGTCCAAAGATGATCCAAGGGTCCATATTAAATCTAACCACAAAACCCTAGATCTAATCCGTACTGCACATAACAAGATCTACGGTCACGAATGAATCTAGACGTAAACAGTGGTGGAGGCGACATGGACTCACCGCAGCGGTTGGATGGCAATCGAGCGGTTGAAGGAGTTCGGCGAGGTCGACGGTGGCACGAAAGAAGAGGTTGCCAGAGCTGGGGAAGACGACGTAGTCGACGGCGTTTCGGTGATTCCCCGGCGAGAAGATCTGGCGCGATCAACTCGTCTTGGCGAGAGCGATACCTTGGTGGCCTCGACGATGGCGGAGATGGACCGGTGACTGCGAAACTAAGCAAAAATGGTGGTGGGACAAAGCGGCTACTACGGCGAGCAAAAGCGTGCGCTAGGGAGAGTCTCGGCGTGCGTGTGAGGGGGCAAAAGACGTGGCATTGAGTCCTCTATAGAACGCGCTCACCAACGCGGCTTAAAGGGCCTCGACATGCGCAAAACTGCCGGCGGTAATCACGGCCATAAAGCCCACGTCCCTCCGGCGATCTCGCGGAGACGAAGCGATGTGGCATAATCCCGAGCGTCCGCGCGCAGCGATCCAACGGGCGAGGCGGCGAAGCGACGTGGTGATTTCTCGACCGCACGATGCTGATCCAATGGCGAAATACAGCGGCGGCTAGGGTTTTAGCGGGGTGGGCTGCGCGAGCCGACGACTCGGGCTTGGCAGAAGCACAGCGCTGGGCCAGACCGAAGGTTTCGGCCCAAACACTATTCCGCAGATTTTAATTCCCTTTTCGAATAAAAATAATTCGAGAAAATAGTTTTGGCCAAAGAAAATAGTAGAAATATCAAAACAATTACATAAAAATTTCGGAAAATACTTTGAGACATTTGGAACTCAAATAAAATATTTTCAATAAAACTTTGCATCAAATTTTGCATGAACTTAATTGAGTTCAAGAAAGGTCAAAAATGAACAAATCCAATTTAAATTCTCAGAAATTCTCAAAAATAAAAAATAATCCAAAATTTAGATTAGAGCAAATTTTAGGGTGTTACACGCAAGAAGATGCTTTCAACCTTCTCAAATAAAAACTCACAAATGCGCCATTACTCCAACTTCCTGATTTCGGTAAGACTTTTGAACTTGACTGTGAAGCTAGTGGAATTGGAATTGGTAGTGTATTACTTCAAGAATGTAAACTTGTTGCTTTCTTTAGTGAGAAATTTAATGGGCCTAGTCTGAATTAGTCAACTTATGATAAAGAATTTATATGCTCTCGTGCGTGTGCTTGAAATTTGGCAACATTATTTATTACCCAAATAATTTGTTATTCATTCTAGTCATGAATCATTGAAACATATTAGAAAACCGAACCGTAGACATGCTCGTTGGGTTGAATTTATTGAATATTTTCCTTATGTCATCAAACACAAGAAAGGGAAGGAAAATTTGATTGCTGATGCTTTGTCTAGACGTTATACTAGACGATTTCCATCAACAATCTCCTAGACGAATTAATCCGGCCATGTATGGTAAAATAAAAGAGATTGAACGATTATTGGAAGCCTAGTTTATCTGGTCTTCCCGATACGTTGGATGGGTTTCCAATATCATTTCTATTACGAAGAAAAATGGTAAAGTTAGGGTATGTGTTGATTTCAGAGACTTAAACAAAGCTACACCCAAAGATGAAGTGATGCCTACAACTGATATGCTTATCAATGCTGCATCAGGGAATAAAATTATTTGTTTTCTTGATGGTAATGCCAGTTATAATCAGATATTCATGGTGAAATTTAATATCCCTAAGACGGCCTTTAGATGCCCTACGTTTGTTTGAGTGGGCAGTTATGACATTCGACTTAAATAACGCTGAATTTATTCTTCCACATGTTAATCGGCCATATTGTGGAAATCAACATTGATGATGCTGTTGTAAAATCTAAGGAAGATTTTCAGCATCTAGCCGATTTGGAAACGGTGTTCAAGAAGACAAGGGCACATGGTTTCAAGATGAATCCATACAAGTATGCTTTTGGTGTATCGGCTGGTCAGTTCTTAGAATTTATGATTCATGAAAGAGGAATTGAAGTCAACAAAGAAAGAGTCAGAACCATGGCCAATACTAAACCACCAGCTTGCAAAAAGGATTTACAAAAATTGATCGGCAAGATTAATTAGTTACGACATTTTATTTCAAACATGCCTGGCCGCATCAGTGAGTTTACCTCCCTGCTAAAATTAAAGGTAGATCAAGAATTTAAGTGGGAAGCCGATCAACAGAAGGCCTTTGAGAGTATAAAGGAATATTTATATAAACCTCCAGTATTGACTGCACCTCAGAAGGGGATACCATTTAAAGTCTATATATCGGTCGAAGAGGCAGCAATTGGAGTTGTCTTGGCGTAAGAAATCAATGGTAAAGAACAAGTTATTTTCTACTTAAGCCGACGGTTAATTGATGTAGAAACCAGGTACCCTTTTGTAGAAAACTTTGCTTACCATTGTATTTTTCTTGCACCAAATTAAGGCGTTATATATTATCATCAGCATGTAAAGTCGTCTGCAAGACCGATGTTATAAAGTACATGCTTTCAGCTCTAATCTTTAGAGGTCGACATGGGAAATGGGCTTATATGCTTATCGAGTTCGACTTAACATATGAATCGGTTAAGGCCATCAAGAGTCAAGCGGTAGCTGATTTTATAACAGGGCATAAAGCCGACACAAATGCCAACCTAGTATCTGTTACACCTTGGCACTTGTTTTTTGATGAGTTGGTATACAAAGAAGGTGATGGTGTCGGCATAGTGCTAATATCCCCAAAGGAGTATAGTTTTGGGTTTGCATTCAAAATAAATCACAGATGATCAAAGAACTAAGCTGAGAATGAAGCTTTGTTAAGAGGCCTACAGCTGCTCGACAATATTGGTGTCGACTCTGTTGATGCTTATGGTAATTCTTTATTAGTGGTTCAGTAAATTAAAGGAGAATATAATTGCCATGATAAAGTTTTGGCCAAATACTTGGATAAATATCTTATAGTTATCAGCTCATTCACTTCATTCTTGATTCATCATTTTCCTCGTGAAATGAATAGCAAATCCAATAGTTTAGCTTAATAAGCATTGGGTTATAAGATGTTTGTCCATTTGAGGAACTGTGAGCCCATAGATAAAGTAGTCCTAAATGTTGAAGTAATGTGTATGTCCTAAATGTTGAAGTAATGTGTACCAACATAGATGACTTGAGGGCAAGAATAGCCGATTATTTGTATAATCCATTGAGGCACACAGATAGGAAAATCAAAAGATATGCTCTGAAATATGTTTTGCTCGATGATGCACTTTATTATCGGACTTTGGAGTGTTTCTTGTTAAGGTGCCCTTAGACTGAAGAGGCCAAAGTAGCAATAGGTGAGGTGCATAAAGGTATTTGTGGAACCCATCAATCAGCTCATAAGATGAAATGGCTATTGAGGCATACCGGGTATTTTTGGCCGCCCTTGTGGTTCACAGCCCCGGTATCAGCCTACTTCCACTGATAGTACAATGGAGTTCATGTGGATGAAATGTGCTCCAAATTCAAGGAGGATTAAGAGATCATATTTGTCCTATGAAAATCTACACTAACTACTAAAACTCACTAATCCAAAAAGTTAAGCATCTGCATATGCTTGCTCTAGAAAATTGTAAGAGAATGACCTCAATATTTCTAAATAATTGCAGACCACAATTGTTTCTACAAACTTTCAACAAATTATGTTCTAAGTGCCTGGAATGTCACCAATATCATTTTCTCTCAAAAATTAAACCCACCTTTACTAAAAATTCCGGTGATAGTATTCCTAACTATTTCTTTACAAAATAACATTCAAGAGTGCACCGAAGAATGCTCAGGACCACACGCCTGAGAATACTCAAGATCACGCACTCGAGAACACTCGGAACCATACGCCTAGGAGCAATCTTACTATTACTAGTGATGATAAAAAATTAACAATCTTACCTTTTTCTTTTTCGCTTCACCTCTCTTTCTCTAATGCTTTCACATCCTTTACTACGAGGCTCCAATGTTCAAGTCCAGGTTCACGCCTATCCTCCTTGCAGCCACTCGTCTATGAAACCTGCCTCTCCAAAGTTGTGTGGCTGGAGCATATCTGAACAATAGATTCAAGAAACAATGAAATAAGAGATAAAAAAATATTTAATTGTTTCTTGATAGCCTTCAGGCTAACCAAATCTTCAAACTTCAAAGGTAGTATTTGGATTGGTGGGAGTATGTGACCATGCAAGTACAAGTACAAAATAAATGCATAATATCTAGATGCAACCTAGAGAGAGGCATAGAGATAGATGTAGACCTTGAGAACAAGGATGAGTAGGCCGGTGTACGTATTAGATAGCAATTACCCTTCTTGTGGATAAGATGCATAGTGTCACTGACCCCTAGCTGCCAAATGTCAACACGAGGAACAAAAGGTTGTAGCCTAGAGAGAGGTGTAGACCTTGAGAACGAACATGTTGAGTAGAGGTCCGTAGGGTCCATCCACGACAGCAGCGGCATTATGCTCTGGACACTATTACATAAAACATGATCATTGTCGGTTCTAAATTCACATTATTGTCGGATATGGAACCGGTAGTGATTGGTTGGTAGTGATAATCCGTCTATCACTACCGGTTCTACCGATATCACTGCCGGTTTGTATGCGAACCAGCAGTGACAGTCTATATCAGAGCCGGTTCGTAAATCCAAAAATCACTCATTAAAATAAATATAAAATAAAATACGCGAGCGTGCGGTTGTTAGGAGTGAAACCTATGACCTGCTGCTCCCACTACTACAAAACAACACATCCTTGCCGGCACATCATTGCCGGTTAGGATAGAGCCAGCAGTGAGAACATATCACTGCCGGTTCAAAAGTTTAGTCAGGGGGAGAACTTATCACTGTCGGTTCGTGGAACCAACCGGCAGTGATAACCTCATATCACTGCCAGTTTATATATAAAACCGGTAGTGATATATCACTGCCGGATCTTGTATCAACCGGCAGTGATATTGGAATTTTCACTGCCAGTTTTAAACCAGAACCGGTAGTGATATTTATTTTCCCGCCTAATTTTATTTTCCCGCGGAATCCGGCCCTATCACTGCCGGTTCTGCACAGAACCGGCAGTGATAAGTCCTTTATATATCTGGCGTCCTTTCCCCCCGACCAATCGAGCGTAATAGAGAGGAGTCTCTGCTCCATTGTTGTGTCCAATTGCTGCCGAAAATTGTACTAAACTTCATATCTATTTGTCTTCAAGGTTAGTAATTGGAATAACATTATATTTGTAGTTGGATTTTACTTTATAGATTGCTTTAGATTTAAATAATTACAATTCTTATTCATTTCAGGGATTTAGTGGATTTTTAAATGGTGACAATGGCTAGGTGAATTTTGCAAAATGGTGAAAATGGATACGTGAATTTTTCAATAATGAAAATTGCAAGATACATTTGTAAATCGTTATGTTTACAAATATATGGTGTATTTTCATTTATATGTTTATTTTCAATAATTAAAGTAATTAAAAAATTGCAACATTGATATTATCAATTATGAAAGTAATTTAAAAATTGCTACCTGGATATTTTTAATATAATAAAAATATGTCCTAATTATTCCCAATTATTTTCTATTTTGCAAATAAATAAAAATTACCAGATGGATATTTACATAATGAAAAAAGGTTGATGTATTCTCAAATTTTGAAATAATAAAAAAATGCTACATGGATATTTATATAATGAAAAAAGGTTGATGTATTTTAATATAGTCAAAATGTATCATAACTATTTACAATTATGTATTATTTTGTAAATAATTAAAAATCGGAAGATGGATATTTACAAAATGAAAAAAGATTGATGTATTTTGATATAGTAAAAATATATCCTAAGTATTTACAATTATTTTCATTTTATAAAATAATAAAAAATGCTACATGGATATTTACATAATGAAAAAAGGTTGATGTATTTTAACATAGTCAAAATATATCGTAACTATTTACAATTATTTATTATTTTGTAAATATTTAAAAATTGCAAGATGGATATTTACATAATGAAAAAAGATTGATGTATTTTAATATAGTAAAAATATACGCTAAGTCTTTACAATTATTTTCATTTTATAAAATAAAAAAATTGCTAGATGGATATTTACATAATGAAAAAAGGTTGATGTATTTTAACATATTCAAAATTGCTACATGGATTTTTAAATCTTATCATTTACAATTATATTGTTATTTGCAATTATATGCTTATGTGATGTTTAATTTAATTAATTGTAGATGGACCGAAGGTGGATGTATGACACGGACCGTTGCGGTGCAGAGTTCTTTAATGGTGTGACATGTTTTGTAAATGCGTTTGCGGCAAGACAAGTCGAAGAATCATCGAACTATATGTGTTGTCCATACGTTGATTGCAAAAACGAGAAGTTGTTTTCTACCATAGAGTCGATACGTGCACACTTACTTCGAAGGGGTTTCAAGGCTGGCTATACCTGTTGGACCGAGCACGGTGAAGATGAGATTGTGCATGAAGGGCAACATATTGGTGAAGATGACGAAGACAACGATATGACGGCGGTCGAAGATATGTTTGTCGATTGCCACGACGACGACCTGGATCAAATGTTGCGTGATTGGGAGGGGGACTTCACGAGTGAAACAGAGTTTCAAAAGTTCCAGCGTATGATAGAGGACTCCACAACACCATTGTACCCTGGCTGCAAAGAGGAGCAAAAAAACTGCACACCGTGCTTACACTACTGCAGTTAAAGGCAAGCAATGGTTGGTCCGATAAGAGCTTCACTGAGCTCTTATGTCTCTTGGGGGACTTGCTTCCAGAGGGTAACGTGTTGCCTACAACTACGTACCAGGCCAAGCAGGTTATCTGCCCGTTGGGACTAGAACATATATAACGTATTATATGTCCTTTAGTATGCCTCCAAAAAATTTTAGATTATTTGGATCAAATTTGACAGTATTTCGTCAGTATTTGAAATGAAATAAACTGAAATTCCACTGTATATATCACTGTCGGCTCTCTTTAACCCCGGCAGTGATACTTCGTACTACTATCGGGTCACAAAGAGAGCCGGCAGTGATAGTGGATTATCAGTGCTGGTTCTATTAAAACCCAACAATAATAAGAAGTATCATTGCCAGGTTTAAAGAAAGCCGGCAGTGATAGTGGTTTATCACTGACGGGTCTACTAATACCCAGCAGTAATACTAGGTATCACTGCCGGGGTTAAAGAGAGCCGGTAGTGATAGTGTCCTTATCACTGCCGGTTCGACTAAAACCCGGCAGTGATAGTGGCGTATTACTGCCGGTTGTTAGTAGAACCAGCAGTGATAAGCAACTATCACTACCGGCTCTCTTTATGACCCGGCAGTGATATTATGTCACCGCCAGTTCGTTTGGGACCCGGCATTGATAGTCCACCCCTATAAATATCACTACCTCGGCCAACGCAATCCCTCTCCTGTCACTTGCATCTCAGCCACCTTTCACCTCCCGAGTCCCGACATCCACGCCTTCGGTCGCCTCGAGCCTCCCCGTCGCCGCCTTGGGCCTCACCGTTGCCGCCTCGAGCCTCCCCGTCGCCGCCTCGAGCCTCCCCGCCACCACCTTCACCTGCGCAACCTCGCCCGCATCGCGCCTCCCCGTCGCACACTAGGAACAGGAGGGCACGTGAAGAAAATACCAGCATGGGATCAGACCGAAGAAGAACTAACCCGCAAGGGTGTCATTCCTACGACGGCCGTCTTGAGCGAACGATCGAAGCACTGGTTGCTTGGGAGGGGTGCTTCTATCTCCGATGATGACAGCTTAAGCTTTAGAAGCGATAGAGAGCAGGAAGTGTCGCGCAGAATCACGGATGCTCACATGCAGTCTTTCAAAGGATCTTTCAGGAGAAGAAGTGAGAATGACGAGCTAACCGTAGCCTGGGGTAACAAGGAGCATCCAGGTCGCACCCGAGGAGTTGGTTTGGTGCCGTAGAAAGAAGCCTTCCCAACAGACGCATGGTTGTACAAGCGCCCGAAGAGACTAAGAGAAGATCAACTGGACCGTCAAATAAAAGATGCTGTGGCGAGAGTATTAGAGGAACAGAGAGCGGAACTAGATAAGGTTGTGGAGCAAGCAGTACAGAAAGCTCTCAGCTCACGGCCACCACCTGGAGAAATCCCTGAGCTCATAAGTCCTGGTGCTCGTAAGAGCAGTTGCGCGTCCACAAGGATTCCCGAAGAGCACGAACTCCATTTTCCTGTGGACGACATCAAAGAACCGACACCGTGCAAGCTACATTTGTCCGCACATGGCATTACAATCAAGGTGGCTGAGGGCAGGGCTTGGCCATGCCAGGAATCGCATGTTTTGCACTGTCGCCCGATACCGCAAGGATTCACCAGGGTCGAAGTGGACAGTGTAGTCCACCAATACCGTAAAATGGAGGTAGAGATCCCTGGCGAGGACAGAAACAAAATACTAGGAGAAAACGTGCATAGCTTCCTCGCGTGGCGCAAGAGCTTGATTAAGTTTGGCTCGGACGATGAGGACGACGAAGATGATTATCAGCCGCACTCTGCACATGGAGACCTCCCGCCCTGGTCACCACCACAGAGACAAAGTCCAACTCCTCCGACGGCACCAACCAAAAAAAGTCTGACTCCTCCACACGAATTTGAGAAGAATCGAACACCAGCACCATCTCTCAAGTCAGCACCGTCCTCGAAGAAATCTCAATCATCTGTGAAGCAAGGATAATCCCAGAAGAAATTACCAGCTGACATGACTGAAGAAGAACGGAAAAAGCATGTAAGCGCCAGCGTAACATCTCACTTTAAAAAGGTGCCACCACCGAGAAGACTAAAGTTGACGAGCACGCGCAAAGTTTTTCTCGAGTATGGCAAAAGTGCAAAAGACGGAGCAGGCTTCTGAACCTTGCAAAATGTCTGACTACGAGCGCATATCCAGAAAGCAATACTTGAAGTCGGCTAGTGCTGATGCGTTGAGGTTGGATGCTCAGGCAGATCCTGCTCAACGAGAAGCTCAGCAGCAAGGTCTTAGGTGGAAGTTCATTCTGGGAAAACCGCTGGTTGAACCAGCTCATTTCGACCACCTGACAACACAACTGCGGCGCATCCATCAATGGTACATGCAGCAGTCCAACGAAGGTATGGAGTTGTTCGCAGTCCGATACACAGAGCAAGATTTTCACAATGGGGATAACATCTTCTAGGTGAATTTCGAGGAGGTGTACATGTTGTACCAGCTAGATGCCCTGGACGTGAATATACTTCGAATGTGGACTTTGTAAGTCTCTACGTATATTATTGTGCATTCTTGTACTGTTTAATTGCATGTCTGACTTCTTTTGTATGTAGAATGGAGAAACAGATTTGTAGAAGAAATGGCAATGACAATCTAGGATTCCTAGATCCGGGGCTTCTCAACGAGAAGCTTGTGAAGGACAATCCACAGTACAATGAAGACTATTTATTTAATACTTTTTTGAAGGTGCAATACAAAACCTCCATACTTTTACCCTATAACTTTAAGTATGTATTTCCCTACTTCTAATATCGTTTTACTATTTTTGCGTAACACGTACGATGTTGGAGTAATTGACTACGTTGACATATATTGCAGGTTTCACTGGGTCCTCCTCGTCATCTAGTTAGATACTAGTAGGATTTTTGTCTTGGACTCTAGGAGAAAACAAACTAAGCTGTATCAAGACTTTTGGAACATGCTTAACAAGTAATCTCGATCGTTGTGTTATTGCTCTAGCAATATTCCATTCTACTTCATTTAAGATTACTTAATATTCAAAATCATTCACAGGGCATTCGCACGATACTGCAAGAAAAGTGTTCGCCATTGTCTCTACAGGAAACATTTCGAAATATTAACCGACTTTCCATGTATGAGGCAGGACCTAGGAAACAATTTATGTGCATACTATGTATGTACAAATTTACATTCAATTGTCACGGAGACTGTGGGCTATAACGAAGCCATGGTACATAATTACAAATTGATGCCTACTTTTTTTCATTTAACATATATCTTCATTAATTAACTTTCTCTTTTCTTCAATAACATCGCTCCAAACTGAGAACCAATAAGTTATTACTGACAGAAATTATAGCAATTCAAGAACAGCTCGCCGGATTCATTCATGACGATGTCGTCAATCCAAACGGCGAGTTCCACGCGTAGCCTCATCGCCCTCATTCCTTCCATCTACACCCGTGATATGCCTACTTCAACTCCTTCTACTGTGGCCGGTGCAAAATCAAAGTGAATGAGATGAGATGAGATATAGTCGAACTACATTTATAAATAAATCATTGTAAAAACAAAGTATTGTGATGCTTAATTTAATATATTTGAATTATGATTTTAACGATGCTTTGTATATACATGGATATATTTGAATTATGATTTGAACAATGCTTTATATACTATGTATGGACACTTTATAAACAATTGTATAAAAATATATATATTGAACAAAAAATATGCAATTAAAATATTTGGTTCACGGCTTGTCACTGTCGGTTCTCGGAGAAAACCGGCAGTGATATGTATATGTCACTGTCGGATTGAGGTATAACCCGGCATGATAGTCCTATATCACTGCCGGTTTTGTGTATAACCGGCAATGATAATTATTATCACTGCCGGATTTTGGTTTAACCTGGCAGTGATAGTACAATATCACTGCCGGTTATACATAGAACTGGCAGTGATAATCCTTATCACTGCCGGTTCCTGAGCCGGCAGTAATAATCCCCGAGTATCACTGCCGACCAATCACTGCTGGCACTAATGACCGGCAGTGATGTCGTTTTGAAATCGGAAGTGATGTGCTGTTCTCTAGTAGTGTCCGGGCGAATTCCCCTTACCATCTCACTTAACATATACTTCTCAACTACTATAAGATATATTTTCCTTTTATCCCTTCGTATTTGAAAGTTTCAACGATTATTTGGACATCTAAGTGACTTCAAATAAAAAAGTTGTCTCCATCCGATTCGGTATGAAAAAGTTATGATTCCAAACCGGCAGTGATACTTCCTCCATTATCACTTCCGGTTCTTCTTAAGAACCGGCAGTGATAAGTTACTATCACTGCTGGTTCTTCTTCGATCGAGCATTTGTGCTGGTCTAGATTATGAACCGATAGTGATAGTGTAATCACTGCTGGTTCTTGCCTAACCGGCAGTGATAGGCTGGCAAGAAATGGATTATTTGTAGTAGTGGGAGGGCGGTGACTCAGAAGTCTGCAACGTATACTGCCCGCCGACCATAGCAAGCGGCCGCCATGTGGGCACCAACAGAGGAAGAGCTCGTCAGCGGCGGTTATGGGCACTGTCGCATCATTGGTCACATTCTTGATGTCTCGATCCACCAGGATAATCCACATCACCCTCCCCACCGATACTGCTGGCTGGAGTGACTCTGTCTCTGCATCAGCCTCTTTTTGCATCATGTTGGGGGAGGCTGGATCCAACAACATAGTGGTAGGGGGAGGCTGCATGAGGAGGCGACCGAGGATAGGGAAGACAGTGTTAGGGCGGCCGTCGAAAGGGAAGATGGTGGTGTTGCCAACGGTCGCTTCCTTCATTCTAAAACCAATGCAACATTGATGGAAAACAATAAACCTTGTACTTTAAATTCAGAATTGAACAGTCATAACAGCAAAAAGGTCAAATTTTACTAATTTACTTAAGCTCAAATCACCTGATAGAAGACTCATCCATGGTATACATGAAAATTCTTAGATGTAGAAAGACAATAGCCCTATTGATACTAAGGAACCAAACAAAAGCTCTAACACCACTTAACAACTCACAAGTATAATATTTGGTATTATAACAAAAAAATGTTTCAAAAAAATATTTGTGATAGATGTACTCACTCACACAACACCTACAGGCTACAGCTGCTTGCATCTGGTTAAGCCATCCAATGCACAAGACCATCAGATAACCATTATTCTAGAATATTTTTGAACTGAACTGGAGTAAAACCAGTCCCATCAGCTAATTGAGTGATCCTGCAAATTAAATCCACTACAACTGAAATAGGAAACTCTATAAGCCAATCAAAGTTCTATAAAAAGAAATATTTGTAAACAAATAAAGAAAAGAAGAGCCAAGAATCAAGAAATGGCCAGCTTACTTTTGGTCGAGATGGTGACTGTAGCCACTGCCGCCTTATAGCTGTCCGCTGTAGTCTTCGCATCTGATGGCTGTTGAAGTATAAAGAGTGGCCTCCTAACTCGTAAGTAGGCTTGGTGTTTACCACTCCCCAAAGCCCACAAGTGAACATGGTATACTACATAAACATTAGAAGGTTCTTTGTTCTATATTTTCAGCTCATGAATCATTGATTGAAGTCGTGCATCTTCTCAAAATTAGCAATGTTCCATGAATCCCACATCGAGCTCCTCCTTTGCATAGGTATCATAGCACTGAAGCATATGCAGCCCATGTTTCACATTTTAGAAGTGCCAACAAATAGAGTGGCATGCCATGAATTTCCAAGAAGAAAATTATGTGAACCATTAGCTCATGAATTTGTTTGCACCAAAAACTTGAGGTAGGGTTTATTGGCTACAACACACCAGATGAACACCGGGTTCATGGCGTGCCAACCGATTTGATCCTGCAATCGGTAAGAAAAATATAAAATTCACTCAGCCGATTTCGTGAGTCAATCGGCTTAGATCTAATCAACTACAAGCCAATCAAGTCTAAGGTAACGGTAAATCTAATTAGCTAATTAAGGCTAATCAGTGGATGAAGGTAGATAGACTCTAAAAAAGGCGATGCGCAACAAGATCAGAGAAAATCGAACCTGATTGCCATAACAAAAGATGATCAACAATCGGTGATGCGCAACTTCATTGATCAAATCGAGTTACAAGATTCTAAACTACAAGAGCTACTCCTAGTCGATAGAAAAAATAGATGAAAGTAAAAGTTGGTTGATTGTCTTGTTGTCCTTTTTTCGCTTGTTTATTCCCATCTTTTATAGCCATCAGCCGACCGTATCCATGTCCGATACGCTGACTGCCACGACCCGTATCGGCCTTAATTCGAATATCTCCTTCCATCTTTAGATGAATATCAGCCATATCCCAACTTCAAACTCCCTTTCCTATACCCGATATCGACTAAAAATCCTCCTGATTCTTAGCCTAATAATTTTGTTACGCCTTGCCAAAACTTGGTGCAAACATATGCCCCCCATTTTTGGAAGATAACTTGTTATTTTCCAAAAAATCTCTCTTATCGGCTTCCTTCTCCATCGGCTTTGTCACAATATTTTCATCAGTAACTGCTCCATTTATGACGCCGTAAAAATCTATATGCGCATTCGTGCATTTTAACTGCACACATCCCTTCAATATATTTCCCGCCGTTTCATCTTTTTACCTACCTTACAAATATGAGGCCCCATAATGTCATTATTACGCTTTCAAGCTCTCACAACACCTGCAATCGGTTGCTCTATCTCGGCTAACAAGTCCTTCAGCGCTCACCTCCTCCTATTTTTCGATCGGCTTTCCCCCGAGATCGACTGAATGGATTCCACTTAGGTACTCCTTCCGATCCCTGATAGCAATGACCAATTCTACCTAGGACTGTAGGAAATTTAGATGCTGATTCAGTTATAAATGAAGAAGTTCCTTATCTCTCGCTGTTGGCTGCTAATTATAACATAGAGGGTTGAAATAAGAGCTTTAGGGCTTGGCCGACAACGCTCAAATGATGGAAGAGCTGGTACAATTGGGTAGCTACCGAGAAGAGAGAGATATGGGAGAGAATGGGGATAGCCGAGTGCCTCCCCCTTTGGTTAGCTGATCCAGAGGCCAATGATCCCTTAGTGACCACATCTTGTTATTTCTGGTTGGATACATTTAATGCTTTTATGTTCCGCAACGATCTCGTCGGCCCAACCCTCCTGGACGTGGCTCAATTATGTTGCCTAAGGCCGGACTGAGAGTAGATATTAGCTTATAGTGCCAAACCCAAGTACAAACTCATCAGATCCAAACGTGAAGGATGGGCTAAGTACATCAACAATAACAACAAAGCGCATGGGCCAGTATCAGACGAAGAACATGTAGCTTTTCTCAACCTCAGGCTAGATCGGTATATTTTTTGTGGTGCTTCTCTTGGGCCAACTTAGGTGTACCAAACCATAGCAGAGCAACTGGTAGAGGGTCATCGGCTAGCCCTACGAAAAATGCTATTGGGAGTGGTATACTAGATGATGTATGTAATAAGGTGTCGGCTTTTTACGAGGTTCGCTAGTTTCTCCGTCGGCAACATAGGCAGACCCCTTTGGTTCATCCAGGTCTGGCTGTACTGCCAGTTTAGCAGATCATTCGACTTGAATCCTTTAGAAGACACAACATTTCCACAAGAAGACAATCCAGAGGGCGAGATTCCTCAATTCAGAGCCAGCCGATCATATGGCGAAAGATTTATGATGTGTTCTGGGAATGAGACAAGGATTACGCCCATCGGCTCAAGAAAGTACTTGGCGTTCTTCCTTCAACTCGACAATGAAAACTTCAAGCAACAGGACTTCTTCAGTTATAGCGGGGTGGCCGATTTTCAATGGACATCATTCTTGCACCTAGAAACCGACAGTTCTCTGATGCCTCAAGAGACCTTGAACTTTTACAAGATTTTCATCTCTCCAAGTATTCTTCACGTCGGCCTGAATACGAGAAATCAGACATGTCAGCCATCTTAAGAATTTTACCACACCTCCATCTATGCCAGACAGCTTGGCTCCAGGCAAGTTATCTCATGTCTCCCACTGCTTGATCGGCTTCAGCCAAGAGCTCGTGTTCGCAATGCAGCCGTGGCTAACATAGTACTGGAGATAGCCAACGAGCTTCAAATTAACAACTTACCACATTTCGTCCTGAACACTCGTCGGGCAGGCCACATTTCTTCTTGGTGGTTATCAATCGCAGAAGCACTATTCCTATAGAGGACACCGTCCGCTGTTATTAATGTATTTTTCCCAAATCCACCTGATCCAACGGTAGCATCTAACAGCGATTCCAGCGACAAGTCTAGCTCTTCCTGGTATACTAACACAAGTTTAGTAGATATTACCGATGAGGTATCGGCTTGAATAAATTCTCCGCTATTTATACTGTAGTTCCTTCAAGTAGCCTTTTACGAATCGGTTTAAATTTTCCTTTCCAGACTAAGGCGGTCGGGAAGAAACCAGCCTCGGAACCATTGGGTAGTGGCCATCAAACCAAGAGGCCGCATCAATCGACTGGTCTAACGGGCTATACTTCTGGCTCGTTGGGCATCCAAAGCCCTTCGCTGTCAGAGTTAGAGAAACAACAATAGCCCATTAAGTATTTTCTTTAATCCGCCAATGTATTATCCCGTATAAAAGAAAAACTAACACTTAGCCGATCATTTCTAGAAAAGAAGCGTGCCAAGTCTGTAAACAAACCTGCTAACAGAGGTGCCAAGCCTCAGGAACAGAGTGGTGAAAGCCTCCTGCCTTCTCCTCATACATCGGCTACGAGAGTGGTAAGTTTTCCCTTCGCAAATTTTTCCAACTGATAAATGTATCAATACGTCGGCTTAACTTACTTTTAATCCATTCTTCCAGCCAACTCCTGCGGTGCAGGCAGCTACCATTCTGGCTGATTTGCCAGCGGCCTCTTTTGAGCCCTCGCCACCAACTTCGCAGCCGACACCGCCTGTTCCTACTGTTGCTACCTCTTCACCAACATCATCTGATCCGATGAATTTGCTTGGTTTCTGTCTGGCGGATTTACAAGATCTAGAAGTGATAGCCATAGATAATTACCAAGCCGACATCAGAAAAATTATCGAAGTTTCAAAAGAAGCGTCGGCTGTGGTAACTTTAGCTCCTGGGATACAAGAGAGGCTGGACAGGCTCTTTGACCAAATCATGAAGCCTGAAGCCAACCTCCTCAAAAACACTCAACCCCTCCGGGATGCTATGGCAGCTATGGAAGCCAATTTTCCTCCGGAGGCTATGGCGGTGCTCCAAGACGTATGACATCTATACAGTAGAAAAGCAGAAGTCGACAGTGCCAGAGATAGAATTGCTCGGAGGGAGTCGCTAGAGGCCGACCAAAAGCTTCTTGATAAGATTGTGGCAGAGACCAAGGCAAAGAAGAAAAAGCTTCTTCCTTGGTCCTTAAGACAAACAAAGAAGCCGTGCAAAAACTTGAATATGCAGAGATACTTTTGGAAGAAGAAATGGCAAGGCCGACTAAACAAATAGCCGACAGCCAAAGAATGATCTCTGCATCGGCCTTATCCATCCAGGATTAGAAATTTCAGATTGGCTTGGACGTTTCTCAAGTTAAGAAATAATTTGCCAAGATCGTCTCTATTCCTGAAAACGCCAAGGAAGATGAGAAGATTCTCGATAATGTCCAATTTACAATCGCCAAGTCTGCGGGCACTCTGTCGGCTCTGAGTGCGAGGCTTCAAGGCTCTGGCCTACAAATTAATTCCGTTTTCTAATGAACCAAGTATTTGATTAGCTTGTTTGAGATTGTTCAAAATTACCTTGTAATTTCTCAATTGGCTATTTAACCTATTTATTATCGTTCTGCTTTCATATGTTTCATAATTTAGCATTTTGGCCAAAATTCTGCACCGATTTAATTTGGCCTTTGTGACAACAAAAGTTTTTGTAGCCGGTTAGGAGCCAATCCAAATGCTAGGATAATATTTTTTCAAGTACTTTCCGTTAATCGCTTTAGGGAGCACAATTCCCTCCAACATCTCTAGTATGTAGGAATTTCCCTCAAAAAGTCGATTTACGTTATACGGCCCTTCCCAGGTAGGTGACCACTTACCAAATCGGCTATCCCTAGAGCCAATGGGCAATATAGTTTTCCAGACCAAGCCTCTTCACAAAAAGATTTTGGCATCACTTTCTTGTTATATGCCTTAGCAACTATCACCTTGTTCTTCTTGAGCCGATCCAACGTACATAAACGTAATTCTGCCAAATCATCTAAGTTATCAGTCATTAAATCTTTATAGTCCTGAGCCGACAAACCATTTTGTCTAGGTACTCTATGGAGTTAATATTAATCTCTACAGGCAAAACAGCCTCTTGACCATAAACCAATTGATACGGCGAAAGCTTTGTTGATCCATAGTATGCTAACTGATAAGCCCATAATGACTCTGACAATGTTGAGTGCCAATTCCTTAGTTTCTCATCAATTTTCCTCTTAATCAGCTTAACCAATGTTTTATTAAATGATTCAGCTTGTCCATTGGCTTGAGCATAGTAAGGTGATGAATTCAATAGCTTAATACCCAACTTTTGGCAAAACCTTGAAAATCATTGGACATAAACATAGTACCTTGATCGGTCATAATGATTTGTGGGATTTCAAAACGATGGATAATGTGTTCATTAACAAATCCGATAGCCTCAATGCTTGTAACCTTTTTAAGTGGTATAGCTTCAACTCATTTAGAAAAATAATTAGTCACAGCAAAAATGAACTTATGGACTTTGCTTGAAGTAGGAAATATTTGCCCGATTACATTCATACCCCAGCCTCTGAATGGCCAAGAATTAATAATGGGATGCAAAGCCGATGCTGGAGCCAATTGTATATTACCAAATTTCTGACAAGTTTGGCATCCTTTGTAATACTTAAAGCAGTCTTCCAACATCATCGGTCAAAAATATCTTGTACTCCTTAACATCCATTTCATCTTATAATCGGATTGATGGGATCCACACAAACCATCGTGTACTTCACCCATCGCCACTCTAGCTTCATCGGCTTCAAGCCATCATAACAACAAACTTTCTAATGTTCGATAGTATAACACATCATCCAACATGACATATTTTAAAGCTTGTTGCCTAACTTTGCGCTTTGTCGGCTTGGAAGGATCAATTAGGTAGTCTTTTATTTTTGACCTCTAGTCAACAGCGTTAGTGCACATTACTGCTTTTTCAATCGGCTCAGGCACTTGACATTGGCCAAAGTCTTTATAGCCTGATGCCTGCTGAGCTAGCAAGTTAGCTCTACCGTTCATCTCCTAAGGAATATGACAAATAGAGAATGAAGTGAATGAGCCGATTGCAACAAGGCATTGGTCTAAGTATTTAATCAGAATTTTGTCATAGCACTGATATTCTCTTTTAATTTCTTGCACAACCAACAAAGAATCACCATAAGTGTAACATCCCAAAAATTTGCTCATAATATAATTCTCTCATTATTTGTGCATTTTATGTTTTCTGAATTTATTGGATTTTTCTGGAATTCATTTGAATTTACTTTAATTAATTATATTGAACCTTTGGTGAAAACTAATTATATATATATAAAACTAATATAAAGTTTTGCCAAAAATATTTTATTTGAGTTCAAAATGTCTCAAAGTATTTATGAAAATTTATTGGGATTTCTCCTGGTATTTTAATTGCTTAAAACTGATTAAACTAATTTTTGAAATTATTTTAAATCAAAAACCCGTTTAAAATCCAAATAAACAGTACAGGGCCGAAGCCCAGTACTGTGCGCGTGTGTGGCCCGTTTTTTCGCAGCCCGTTTTGCCTGTTCTGGTCAGGGTTAGCGTTGGGCGTTGGATCTTCATCAAGCCACGTCGCGTGCGTGTGATTAGTCGTTGGATCCAAATCGAGCGGAGGAGGTTGAGCCGCGTTAATTAAGGAAAGATCTCGTCCGTTGGATTTGGAAAGTGCGGATCGGATCAAATTGTATCGCTTCGGGAGTCATCGTGACCGTTCATCGCAGATCGGACGGTTCACGGTCGTCGTCTCCGATACGGTTTCCGAACCCGTCGCTGACCTGCCGCCGCCGTCGCCGCGTGATTTATGGTTGCCATATTTGTGTGCATGCTAAGGCTATTTAACGCGTGGACCGCACCCCGATGATCGCCATCCCAGTGCGCATCTGCCAGCCTAGCCTCTTCGCCAGTTTCGTCGCCGTTTAGCCGCAAGAGCTCGTCGTAGTTTTCAACCGCCGCCGCTCTTTTTCCCGCCGTTCCACCATCGTCGAGCCTCCATCCGCCGTGTGGGTTCCAGTTTTGGGTTCACCGCGTCAAGATGCACCGGAGCTGCTATCTCTTCATCGCCGGAAGGACCTACTTAACTGTCGGGCTCGTCGTCGTCTTCGTCTGCGGGAACTCAGCGCCGCCGTGGCATCGCCGTTACTCGGAGCTTTGCTCAGTCGTCGGATCTTCACCGAGCCATCCAAATTGTGCCACATCTCCGTCGTCAACAGTGTTCTGCTCGGGTAAGCGTTGGCCATTAGATTTAGCCGCGTAGGAGTAGATTGGTAGCTGTTGGATCCTTGCGTGGATGTGGGACGCGTGTCGGCTCGGAAGCCGAAGCGTTGTGTGCCGGGTGCACGGTGGACAGGCGCGTGCCGTGGATGCAGTCAGTAGACTGAGTAACGTGGCGTAACCTGATTGGCCCACATGTGCGATGACGTCATGCTGACATCATCCGGTCCACAGCACAGTACCGCGAGTCCACGGTGGACCAACGTGAATTCGTGGACTGAGTCCATGCTCCAAAGCCACGTGTCAGCCTCTGATTGGTCCACGTGTCGCTTGCGCATTAATTGGTAATTTCCAGTAGAAAAATAATTCCGGAAAATCGGATTTTCTAATTTCTGTATTTTCAGTATTTATTCAAAATTCAAAAGGCTATAACTTTTGCATTTTAACTCGGAATTGAGTGATTCAAGTTTCTAAAAATTTGTAAAATCAAGATGTATTTAATGGTACTTTTTATTTGAATTTTTGGATCCTATTTTCTCTCTGTTTTGGTGTTTATTGTTATTTTATCTCGGTTTGCGTAGACGTTGAATTGCTCGGTGTTCTGAAGGAAGATTCGTCGCTTCAAGACCCAAGTTCAGAGCAAGACCAGCACCTGTTCCAAGGCAAGTTGTGCTTTGATCATGTTGCACCTAATTTCACAGAATTTCTATTTTGTCTTTAAAATTTATGCATGATATTTTATGTGTATAAATGATTTCAATTAGTCTGGGAACTAGATAATATGCCTAATTGAATTAAAGCATACCTTGCCAATTGTACGCCATGATCTAATTGTCTCCCTAGGATATGAAACTATAATTGGTTACTATTAATAATCGACATGGGACTAGTTAGACCGTATTAGTTTGCTTAGCCATGCCACGTCATCACATGTATCTAGATCATTGATATTTAATCTTGACTAATGGAATGTGGAACAATGTTTATAAATTGGTGTGTCAGGTGTTGTCACACAGTGATGTTGAGTTGTCACACAACTAGATTGAATTGCCGATGGCGCGTGGTGCATGGTAATTAACTGGGGTGGTAATCATTTTAGATCAGGGCACGTGGCAAGGGGCGGTATGCCAAGGTGGGCCTATTGGGCAGGGGTACGTGGAAGTCTTGCCTCGATCACTTTAAGGACTTAACCTTGTAAGCCTTTGACCTGAGTCTTACTTGCAACCACACATCTGGAATGGGACAGTCTAGCCGACTAATTTGTGATGTCTAGATTTCGGTACTGCTGTGGTGCATAGTGAGTTCCGGGTGTATGGGTAGACTCACATGGCGCAAGAGGGGGGCCCGGAGTGCGGTAACCAGTCCCTTCCGTGTTGAAACCTCAGCGAGCAGTACAAAGTCTAAATAGAGCATTGTAAAGGCTTTCTTATGGTCACTCGCCTGTGTGGTGTTTGATTATATCGTGTGTGTAAAGTGCATAACATCTGCAGAGTGTAAAACTGTTCGAATAGCCGTGCTCGCGGTATTGGGCAATGCTCGAGAATTACAGTCAAGGGTTAGACTTTTGTGAAGTAAAAACTTGTTGGGATGGTGGATTGCCATGAAAACATGGAATTTGACTTAGGATGGAAAACCCTGTTTACTTGAAAAGTTGAATCTATTATTTACTGTTTTTTGTTTTACTGTCTTTCAATCAACTTACAATATTCTCTCTTAAAATGGTGCTTTACTTCAAAATAGCCATGTTAGCCTTCCTTGGAATAAGCCAAGCATGTACAATATTAGACTTGCAATACTGTGCACGACTTGTTGAGTGCTTTATGTACTCACCCCGCAACAACAAACTTCAGAAGAGGAGGAATCAGCGACATTCCTGGAGGGGGAGTACCACGACACTGAAGCTTACGGTCCGAGCCTCGTCAGTTGCCTGTGGTGAACTTGGGAGCTGCTACGTTTACTTCATTTCGGTTGCTGCTTAATTGCTATTTCTTAGTTAAGCCCTATGTGGCAATAATCATGTAGGACAACAGTTATTATTAATTATTGAAGTTATGATATATTCCGCTATGTACGACTTTGATAGCATCTATGTTGAGCCTGTGTGTACTAGTGTGATCCTGGACTTGTGCGATATAGACAAATGGTCCGGATTTGCATATTCGGGTCCCGACAGAGGTGGTATCAGAGCCGTGCTTAGCATACGTTTGGCCCTAGGTAGTTTGGTTTGCCCAAAACTATTTTCTAAAAGAAAAATATAAATTTGGCTAATAAGAAGCTCTTGATTCATCCTATTCTTCTACTCTCATCATTGCTGAAATTTCTGATTTTTCGTTGCCCGTTCAAGTGGAGGTTCACGCAAAGTTGTTTTGGACAGATGCAGATCTTTCAGTCCTTCGTGGAGAGGCAAGGTGGCTATGCCATGGAGCTTTGGAGAGTTCTTCAAGTGATTGGATGTTTTGACCGTCCACTTTATCGAGGAAGCAACTGGAATGTCAACGGTGTGCATCGGGGGTTCTTTTGCATGCTGACCATCTTCGCTCGAGAGCGCGACGAGACCACTAGACCGATCCACATCACTGTCAAGAGGTTCATGTACGAGGCTGGAATTCAAGAGGCTGCCAGAATTGCTTTTCGACGGATCTGCCACGACTACGTCGACGAGTTCCGCGACACCGTGTTCCATCTTCACCCGACCGTGAGAACATCGTCGACGTATCTTGGAGGGGGAGTATGCTACCGCAGTGCACCTTGCTGAACAAGCCATCGCCCAAGAGGAGCACATGAAGGACACCGCTCAGGAGCTGGAGACAGCGTACGAGGCACTGAGAGTGACAGAACGGGAGCTTCAGAAGACCCATGCCGCAGCTGCCAGAGTCATCAAAGAGCTGGAGGAGGCCTTGCAGGAAGCCGAGGAGGTGGCAGATCAGTTCATTCAGGAGCCGGATGAGAACGACGAGGAAGAGGAAGAAGACCCAGAGGAGCGTGAGTGGGAGCTTGAGGAGCCAGCAGAGGGTCACCAGGATGCGTTCGCACCCATGCCAGCCCACCCATCGGTGTATGCACCGGATCAGCTTCAACCAGGGTGGCTGGATGAGTGAGAGTCAGTCTTAGAGTTGTGTCGAGACTTGAGTTTTGAATCGCGTCTTAAGTTAGTCTTTACCGTTTCATAGACGTTAAGGTTGCATGTTTAGTTTGGTTCTTAATTGTTTGTTGAGTGTGCAATATGTGTTGCAAAGCCCTTAGGCATTGTAAGCAACCATACCAAGTATTAATAAAGATTATTTAAGTTGGGTTTAACCTATTTCCCAGCCTTAGAGATTCTTACATCTTATTTATGCTACATCTATCTTTCCTAACCCGAGAAGCAATCAAGCAGATGGTGAACACCTGCAGCAACAACGGAGCTTTAGGAAGTGGTCTGCGCTCAGGCAACAATCCCAATGAAGGAATACCACCGCAACAAGCACCGCCAGTGGATCTGCAGAACTTGGGGGCTTTTCTCACTGCACAAACTCATTTGATGTAAACCATGATGCAGCAGATGTAGCAGATGACCACCATGGCTGTAGCCAACAACCCTGTGGCCCAGAATAACAATGGTGGACCTCGTCCTTACTCAAAATTGTTCGATTTTTTGAGGACCCGACCGCCAATATTTTCAGGCAATGTCAACCCCTTGGAAGCCAATGATTGGCTAAGGACCATCGACAGGAAGCTGTACATCACCCAATGTGAGGGACATGAGAAGGTTCTTTATGCATCCCATCAGCTGGAAGGAACTGCTGCAGAGTGGTGGGAAAACTACTGCGCGGCTCATGACGCACCGATGGAGATCACTTGGGAGGAGTTTACCACAGCCTTCCGTCAATACCATGTGCCAGAAGGGATGATGGACCTAAAGAAGGAGGTGTTCAGGGCTCTTAAGCAAGGAGGCCAACCTATGGCCGAATATTTGAATAAATTCATGCAGTTGGCTCGCTATGCTCCGGAGGATGTAGCAACAGACAAGGCCAGGCAGTCCCGCTTCATGAAGGGGCTAAATTCGGGACTGCAGGTTGGGCTGATCACCCACAATTTCCCAGACTTCCAGGAGTTGGTGAATAAAGCTTTGATCCTAGAGGATAAGCACAAGGATCTTGGGGAGAATCGCAAACGCTTAATGACCAACCAAGGCGGACGACCTATCCACCTGCGAATGAGAATGACACCGCAATAGTTCTCCAGATTCCATCCACCAGCCGCCAACGGACAGTGACACCTGCGCCACGACCATCTGGACAGAATTATCAGACGCCGGCCCAAGGAAATAATGCTCCAGGAGGTGTTCAACAGTCGGCCACTAGGAGGTGCTACAGTTGCAACGAGTTGGGGCACTTTGCTAACAGGTGTCTGCAGAAGGGAGGCGTCACGCCAGTGCGTTTCAATCTTGGAACGACACCTGCTAAGGCGCCAATGTCAAAGCAAACCGAGGAGTTGGTCAGGTGGGAGCAACGCCTCAAACTACGGTAAGGGGCAGAGTCAACCACATCACCGCAGATGGAGCCCAAGAAGCATCAGACGTCGTGCTGGTTAAGTTTTTGGTAAACTCAGTACCTGCAACGGTTTTATTCGATTCTGGAGCTTCGCACTCATTTGTTTCTCGAGCTTTTGCAACTGAAAATGGTATGAGTGTGAAAAATCATAAATGTGTGATGCTAGTCCAAGCCCCTGGATATGAGTTAAGATCTAGCCTTGGGTGTTTGGGAGTTAAGCTGCTAATTAATGGGGTAGAGTTCCTAGCGAACCTAATCATTTTGGATACCCAAACCCTAGACGTTATTCTTGGAATGGATTGGTTGTCCAAGCATAAAAAGGTATTGGATTGTGGTCGAAGGGTCGTATCAATCGAGAGCCCCAAAGGAGAGAAGGTGGAATTTCAAGTGACAACAGTTCGTGATGGGAAGTTAATGATCAATAGCGTGAAGGCCACTAGCATAGAGGATGTGCCAATAGTCAGAGAATATGTGGATGTATTTCTAGAAGATTTACCGGGTATGCCACCAAACCGTGACACCGAATTCGTCATCGAGTTAGCGCCGGGGACAACACCAATAGCAAAGAGACCCTATCGGATGCCTACCGATGAATTGGTGGAAATGAAGAAGCAGATTGAGGAGCTGTTAGAGAAAGGCTTCGTAAGACCAAGCTCATCGCCATGGGGAGCGCCAGTATTGTTCGTTAGAAAGAAGGATGGAAGTCTAAGGATGTGTATTGATTATTGTGCACTTAATGAAGTAACGATTAAGAACAAGTACCCGTTGCCAAGAATCGACAACTTATTTGATCAGTTGAGAGGAGCAGGAGTTTTCTCCAAGATAGACCTTCGTTCAGGATATGATCAACTGAAGATTCGAGCAGAAGATGTCCCGAAGACCGCATTCTCGACGACATATGGACATTATGAGTTTACAGTCATGTCATTCGGGTTGACCAATGCGCCAGCATATTTCATGAATATGATGAATAAGGTTTTTATGGAATATCTGGATATGTTTGTGGTGGTATTCATAGATGATATTCTGGTTTATTCCAAGTCAGAAGAAGAGCATGTGAATCATTTGCGGCTAGTTCTGCAGAAACTACGAGAGGAACAACTGTATGCTAAGTTTAGCAAGTGTGACTTTTGGAAAGAAAAAGTTGAATTCCTGGGTCATGTGATGACTGCGAAAGGAGTGGCAGCAGACCCAAGCAAATTGGAGACAATCTTGCACTGGGAGCAGCCGAAGTCTGTTACCTAGGTGCGTAGTTTTCTGGGAATGGCAGGTTACTACCGGCGGTTTATAGAAGGATTCTCAACAATTGTGAGACCTCTCACGCAACTGTTGAAGAAGGAAAAGAAGTTTGCATGGACGCCAGAGTGTGAGAAGAGCTTTGAAGAATTAAAGAAGCGTTTGACGACAGCCCCAGTATTGGTATTACCTGATGTCCAGAGTGGTTTTGATATATACTGCGATGCGTCGAGACAAGGTCTTGGATGCGTATTGATGCAGAACGGTAAGGTAGTCGCGTATGCGTCAAGGCAGTTAAGGCCGCAAGAAGGAAATTATCCTACGCATGATTTGGATTTGGCTGTCGTAGTGCATGCCTTGAAATTGTGGCGTCACTATCTCATTGGTAATTGATGCGAGGTATATACGGACCACAAAAGCTTAAAATATTTTTTTACTCAGTCATATCTTAACATGAGGCAAAGGAGGTGGTATGAACTGATAAAAGATGATAATGTTGGAATCCACTACCATCCGGGGAAGGCTAATGTAGTGGCTGATGCTTTGAGTCGTAAAAGCCACATTGCAAATATGATGGTGCAAGAAGATCAGTCGGAGCTGTGGAAGGAGTTTTGGAGGTTAAAACTGGAGATGGTTCCAGAAGGATTCGTAGCTGCATTGGAAGTGAAACCGACGGTTGAGGATCAGATTCAGGAAGGGCAAAAGGATGATGAGAAAATCAATCGGATCAAATCTAAAAAAGATGAAGGTTTAGCCTCAGATTTTTTGGTGGATGATCAAAGTACTATGTGGTTCAAAGGGAGAATTTGTGTGCCAAACCAACCAGAGCTTAAACAGTTGATCTTAGAAGAGGCGCACAATTCCAAGTATTCAATTCATCCAGGAAGCCCCAAGATGTATCAAGACCTAAAAGAGAGATTTTGGTGGCCTAAGATGAAGCGTGAAGTTGATGAGTATGTGCCCTGTGTGATGTATGCCAAAGAGTTAAGGCTATACACCAGAGGCAGCAGGTTTGCTACAACCATTAAAAATTCCAGAGTGGAAATGGGAAGAAATTGGTATGGATTTTATCACCGGTTTGCCAAGAACTCAAAATGGGTATGATTCTATATGGGTCATTGTGGACCAATTGACCAAGGTTGCTCACTTCATACCGGTTAAAACGACTTACTCAGGGGATCGATTAGCAGAGTTGTACATGGCCAGAATTGTGTGTTTGCATGGTGTACCTAAAAAGATAGTGTCCAATAGAGGTACCCAATTTACCTCGAGGTTTTGGGATAAGCTACATGGAGCCATGGGAACTCGATTAAATTTCAGTACAGCATATCACTCGCAGACAGATGGTCAGACGGAAAAGGGTGAATCAGATTCTTGAGGACATGTTAAGAGCTTGTGCATTAGCTTATACAGCTTAGTGGGACAAATGTCTGCCATATGCGGAGTTCAGTTGTAATAACAACTATCAGGCTAGCTTGCAGATGTCACCATTTGAGGCTCTATATGGTCGTGCTTGTCGTACCCCGTTAAATTGGAATGAGACAGGAGAACGATTGGTATTCGGACCAGATATACTCAAGGAAGCTGAGGAACAAGTGGCTATGATAAGAGAGAGATTGAAAATCACGCAGTGAAGGCAAAAGAGCTATGCTGACAATCGATGTTGTGATTTGAATTTTGAGCCAGTGGATTTTGTGTATCTTAGGGTTACTCCTATGAGGGGTGTTAAAAGATTTCATACCAATGGAAAGCTTGCTCCAAGATATGTTGGACCATTCAAGATTTTGAGTCGTCGAGGAGAGGTAGCATATCAGTTGGAATTGCCGTCATCTTTGGCAGGTGTTCACAATATGTTCCATGTGTCACAGCTTAAGAAGTGTCTTCGAGTGCCAAAGGAGCAGATGCCATTGGAAACAGTTGAACTGTAGAAAGATCTAACCTACAAGGAGCACCCGATAAAAATTTTGGATGTCATGGATTGCAGGACCAGAAACAAGTCTGTTCGCTTTTGCAGAGTTCAGTGGAGTAATCACTCGGAGAATGAAGCAACCTGGGAGCGAGAGGAGGATCTGAAATCGTAATTCCCAAACCTATTCCCTAGTTAGCCTTAAATCTCGGGGTCGAGATTCTGTTAAGGGGGGAGGTTTGTAACATCCCAAAAATTTGATCATAATGTTATTCTCTCATTATTTGTGCATTTTATGTTTTCTGAATTTATTGGATTTTTTTGGAATTCATTTGAATTTACTTTAATTAAGTATATTGAACCTTTGGTGAAAACTAATTATATATAAAACTAATATAAAGTTTTGCCAAAAATATTTTATTTGAGTTCAAAATGTCTCAAAGTATTTATGAGAATTTTCTGAGATTTTTTCCTGATATTTTAATTGCTTAAAAATGATTAAACTAATTTATGTAATTATTTTAAATCAAAAACCCGTTAAAAATCCAAATGAACAATACTCGGCCGAAGCCCAGTACTGTGCACGTGTGCGTGTTAGTGTTATGCCCTTGAGGCAATCATTTAAATGATTGTAACATGACTATGTTTATGAATAATAATATGATTATTGGTCCAATGAATATATATCATTGTATTGATCAACAAGTATGTGACTTGCTTATGAAGCTCTTTACTTAATGATGTAATTCGATAAATATCTCTGATCGGATATCATCGTATAGGACAACGATGAATAGATCAGCACATGTAGTGATCGATGATCATGCTTCATAGATCATGGGATATGGAGATATCATCTATACATTGTGGACGCATGTTGAAGAACATGGGTTAGATAGACCCGCAATGGGACATCTGCGAGAATGTTTCATTCTTATGTGTCATCGGTGTATCTCATACCTAGTAGATGTATGATCCTTAGACCGAGATTGTCATATTCCCTACATGTGTAATAGTTTTCCTTGGGGCTATCAAACACTACTTCCTAACCGGATAGTTATAAAGGTAGCTTTCATGTTTACTATGAAACGTGCGAGAGGAAGTGAGCAGTCAAGATGGAATTTGCCACTCCAATGAAACGGAGATATATGACAAGGCCACTCGTGTGATATGATTAAGGAAGTGCATGGCCATGCCGTGATTGAGGAGTCAATCACAACTTATTAATATATCACGGATACGAGAGATGGATTGAATCATCAAAGGATGACATGCTTCTCGCCTTGAGATCAATCTTCATATACTTGGCAAAGGGATTATTACATGAGTACTTTTGATAGGTTTTGTCCGATTTGATCATAGTATGTTTGGGAGTTGGCATACTTTGCAAGAAGCCACTACCAACTATTGGATTGAAAAGGAGTTTTCGAATCCACGTCCAAGCGCACGTGAACCTGCAGGGTCACACACTTAATGGGCTGGGACGCATTAATTTGGATTGGATCCGTAATTAATGAACCTCGTGGGCTTAGCACGCTGATGGGCCCTAGTTTAGGGTTTCATCTCGTGGCTATATAAAGAGGGGAGGAGGGAGGGCGCAGGGTGTGCTTTCCCACGGTTTAGGAGTGATTCACTCAAACCCTAGCCTACTCCTCTCGCTGCTCGCCGAGCGACGGTGCTTGCACACGACGCACGGCGTTCCATCTCTCGGACGTGTGGACTCTGCGGTGTGACGCTGCTGCGATGCGGCGTGGGAGGTCGATCCACGGCAAGGCGAGGACGATCCACTACATCGACGCAACGATCGCGGCGAGGCGATCCATTACATCGACGCGAAGGATTCCGCGGCGCGCGTCTAGTGGTAATCTTATCTATGATCCCCTTCTTGCGAGTAGCTTTCGTTCTGCGGTAGATTTTTTTGTGCTAGCGTAGCATACCGCGTTCCTCTTGATGGTATCGAGCCGGGTTGTATAGTTTTTGATCCGGATGTTGCACATATGATGTGTAAGGTTAGTAGATTGGATCTATTACATGTTCACCGTTCATGTGATGAATTGGTGACGGCACCATCGATGAGATCAATCGGTTTAGGGTTTGAGGAAAGTGCAAACCGACTCAATCTTGATTTGGGTGAGTCCGTTCATAGTACGACGTTACCCTTACCGGTCGGGTTACCGCCATCAGGGTTTCTGAAACGTATCCATATGGGACCAAGCCAATCAAATTGAGTTGGATTGGGTCAATCTGGTTGATCCATGGTAAGCGCAAACAGATTCAATATTGATTTGGGTGAGTCCATTCATGGTACGACGTTACCCTTACTGGTCGGGTTACCGCCATCAGGGTCTCTGAAACGTGTCCATATGGGACCAAGCCAATCATGTTAGATCGGATTGGGTCAATCTGGTTGATCCGTGGAAATTTTGAGGGTGTTTTCCAATGTCAGAAGACATGCCTCTAAAAAAATTTCCATGAAAACAAGTAATGAATGCCTCTAAACAAATTTTGAGGGTGTTTTCCAATGTCAGATTGAGTTGGATTGGGTCAATCTGGTTGATCCATGGACCGCTGCTTGAGCGCGCCTTGGACCCTTGCAGGGCGCGCCTCGGACCTGAGTCGTAGGGTTGCTTTTGTTTAACTCGTTTTTGTAGGGAATTATGTGAAATGGTATGGCCTATGTGTATGTGATGCATGTAATTTCCACATGGCCTGCGGGCCGTGTCAAGCCATAAGGCTATTTAAATTGTATAACGACCTGCGTGTCGACTTGTGATGCTTCAAACCCTCATGTAAAATTCATTATCAAAAGTTGTAAGGAGTTGCATCCATAATGATGAAGACGATGGTATCAAGCAAGATGGCTAGGTGAACAAATCAAGCAAGATGGCTAGGTGAACAAACAAGCATGATGATCGAGATCTTAATGCTAAGGGCCATGCTATTTCACAGCTTATTTTGATTTTCTGTGGATGTGTGTTTAATCCTTGCTATTTTCTTTATGCTCATTACATGTGATGCCATGTTCATAGTAATCTTTGTTCATCCCTATAGTTAAAAATTTTAAATCAAATTGTCCATCCAATTGTTGCACCTATCAATAATTTAGATCGTTATTGATATGACTGCCAAAGTAGTATATCAATGGCTATCTCAATAGATGATAGGGATGTGTTGGACACATCACGCATAACAATGGTAGATTTAATCAAGCTATCAAAACGGTTTTGGGCTTGAGGACATAAGTGGTTGGGATTTGATTTCAGTAATGAAGGAACCTATACAAGACAAGTGGTGTCTAGAAAAACACACATGAGGCAGGTTTCTTAATTGGCACCGAATCGGAAGTGCTCCTCCTCATGTGAGCCCTTGGGGCAGTTGACTGGCCATGAGTCAAGTTGATGGAGGCATTCATTACTTGTTTTCATACTCAACAAACAAGAGTTACATATGATGTAATTAGCAAAGGTGTTGCTTACCTATGTCATTAAATTTCTAGCAGTGATGCCAAAGCTCACTAGTGTTTGATGAATATGGATCTTGAATACTCACTATGTGTCTATAAAGGGACATAAAATAGAAGTGTCTTTAATTAAAAGTTTAATAAAGTTTTACATAAACATAGTGCTTAGAATCTTTGCATGTTTTTGTTGTAGTTCAATGGCACCTTCTCCTACTCTGCTACACTGGTTTTTCTTTGAGATCGGTTTTGGAAAGGAAAAACTGAATGGAACTAATTTTGTTCATTGGTATCGCAACCCGAGAATTGTTCTCAAGCATGAAAAGAAGGACTATGTTCTAGAGAATCCAATTCTGATGAACCGGTAAAATCTTGCTCGCAATTTGAAGGTTGAATATGAAAAGCATGTTAATGCTTCAGAGAGTCATTGTCTCATGCTAGTCACCATGGACTCTGAGCTCCAAAAATAATATGAGGACCATGATGCTTACAATATGATTGTGGGCTTGAAGGGCATGTTTGGGAATCAAGCAAGAGCTGAGAAGTATGGTATCTCAAAGCTTTTATTTGCTTGTAAGCTGGCTGAAGGCAGTCCGGTCAGTCCTCATGTGATCAAGATGATTGGTTACATTGGGAGATTGGAAAAACTTGAGTTTCCCCTTAGCCTCGGTTTGGCTACAGATATTATTCTCCAGTCTCTGCCTCAGAGCTTTGAGCCATTCATTATGAATTTTCATATGAATAGCATGGAGAAGAGCCTAACCGAGCTACATGGGATGCTCAAGGCTGCCGAGGAAAGCATTAAGAAAAACCCAATCATGTGATGATGGTTGAAAACAACGCATTCAAAAAGAGGAAGGCTAAGGTGGGGAACGGAAAGAGCAAGGGCAAGGGCAAGGGCAAGGCTCAAGATGAGATTGCAAGCCTCAAAACTAAGCTTCGAAGCTTAAAGTTGGCCCTCAACACGAAACCCAATGCTTCTATTGCAAGAAATCGGGGCATTGGAAACGAATCGCGAAAAGTACAGCAGATAAGAAGAATGGAAATGTGGTTTCCACTTGGTATTAATGTTATAGAAATTAATCTTGCTACTTCTTCACTCAGCTCATGGGTATATGATACCGGTTCGGTTGCTCACATTTGCAATTCGTTGCGGTGATAAAGAGTAGAGACTTGGCAAAGGAGAAGTGGATCTTCGCGTGGGGAATAAAGCAAGAGTTCTTTGGTCTTGCCGTTGGCACATACCCATTGCATTTGCCTTCAGGATTAGTTTTAGAACTTAATAATTGTTATTTTGTTCCATCTTTGAGTAGAAACATTATTTCATCTTCTTGTTTGGAACATGAAGGTTATGATTTCAGAATAAAAAACTTTGTTTGTTCGATATTTTTGAATGATATGTATTATGGTCGTTGCCCCATGGTGGATGGGTTGTACGTCCTTGAACTCGAAGAAAAACATGTCTATAATATTAATGTAAAAAGGCATCGGCCTAATAATTTAAACCCTACCTTTTTGTGGCATTGTCGCTTAGGTCATATAAATGAGAAGCGCATGAAGAAGCTCCATGGTGATGGACTTCTAACCTCATTTGATTTTGAATCATTTGAAACATGTGAATCTTGTTTACTTGGCAAGATGACAAAAGCCCTTTCACAGTTTTATTGAGAGAGCAAGTGAATTATTGGCCCTAGTACATACGGATGTATGTGGACCAATGAGCTCGATCGCTAGGGGTGGGTTTGAGATTTTGTAACTTTTACCGATGACTTCAGAGATATGGATATATCTATTTAATGAGGCATAAATATGAAACTTTTGAAAGGTTCAAAGAGTTTGAACGAAGTACAAAATCAACTTGGCAAAACAATAAAACACTTACGATCCGATCGTGGTGGCGAATACTTGAGCCAAGAGTTTGGTGATCATCTAAAGCAATGTGGAATCGTTCGCAACTTACTCCGCCAGAACGCCTCAATGGAATGGCGTGTCGAGAACGACGTAATCGAACTTTATTAGATATGGTTCGGTCAATGATCACCAAACAGATCGCCATTATCCTTCCGGGTTTCGCTCTAGAGGCAATTGCGTTCACTTTGAATAGGGTCCCATCAAAATCCGTTGAGAAGAAGCCATATGAGATATGGATCGAGAAGACCCATGTTGTCATTTCTCAAGATATGGGGATGTGAGGCTTATGTAAAACGTTTACAATCGGATAAACTCGCACCTAAATCGGAAAAATGCTTTTTGTGGGGTATCCTAAAGAAACAAAAGGATATTACTTTTACAAAGAAACGAGAACAAAGTATTTGTTGCTCGAAATGGTGTCTTTTTGGAGAAAGAGTTTCTTTCAAAAGAAATCAGTAGGAGTGATGTGTATCTTGATGAAGTTCGAGAATCATATGAATATGTTCAAGCTACCACTGAACCTTCACAAGATGTACAAAGTGTTGTACAACCTGTGGAAGAGACTCCAGCCCCACGTAGGTCGGGGAGGCCACGTCATGTACCTATAAGATATGGGAGTGACATATTATTGTTGGACAATGATGAGCCCACGACTTATGAAGAAGCAATGATGGACCCAAACTCCGAAAAATGGCTTGAAGCCATGAGATCCGAAATTCAATCCATGCATGACAATCAAGTTTGGAACTTGGTCGACTCTCCTGATGGTGTAAAAACCATTGAGTGCAAAATGGATTTTCAAGAAAAAGATAGACGTAGATGGAAATGTTCAGATCTATAAGGCACGGTTGGTGGCAAAGGGTTTCAAACAAGTTCAAGGAGTTGACTATGATGAAACTTTCTCACCAGTAGCCATGGTCAAGTCTGTCCGAATCATTTTAGCTATTGCTGCATATTTTGATTATGAAATATGGCAGATGGATGTCAAAACAACATTCCTTAATGGGAATCTTTCTGAGGATGTTTATATGATACAACCTGAAGGTTTTGTTGATCCTAAATATGCTAAAAGGGTATGCAAGCTTCAAAGATCCATTTATGGGTTAAAGCAAGCATCTCGGAGTTGGAACATTCATTTTGATGAAGTAGTCAAAGGTTTTAACTTTATCAAAAATGAAGAAGAGCCTTGTATTTACAAGAAGGCTAGTGGGAGTGCACTTGTATTTCTAATTTTGTATGTGGATGACATATTATTTATCGGGAATGACATTCCTATGCTTGAAGATGTTAAGACTTCATTGAAAAGGAGTTTCTCAATGAAGGACTTGGGAGAAGCATGCTATATCTTGGGCATAAAAATCTATAGAGATAGATCAAAAAGGTTAATTGGATTAAGTCAGGAAACGTACATTGACAAGATATTGAAAAGGTTCAATATGCATGAATCCAAGAGAGGTTTCATGCCAATGTCACATGGCATCGCCTCTGCAAGAATCGGTGTCCTTCGACATCGATGAGCGAGACAGATGAGCAAGATTCCATATGCCTCACTATTGGGTCTATTATGTATGCCATGATCCGTGACACGCCGGATGTCTCATATGCTCTAAGTGTCACGAGCGGATACCAAGCGGATCTGGTGATGGTCATTGGATAGCCGTAAAAATATCTGAAGTACTTGAGAAGAACTAAGGGTATGTTCCTTGTTTTTGGAGGTGAGGAAGATCTGGTTGCAAAGGGTTACACCGATGCAAGCTTCCAAACTGACAAAGATGATTTTCGATCGCAATCCGGGTTTGTGTTTACACTTAATGGAGGAGCGATGGTGGAAGAGTTCCAAGCAAAACACGGTGGCCGACTCTACGATGACGAGCGGAGTACATTGCGGCTTCGGAGGCCACAAAAGAAGCTGTGTGGATTAAGAAGTTTATCACAGAGCTTGGTGTGGTCACTAGTGCCTCTAGTCCAATGGACATCTATTGTGATAATAGTGGTGCCATTGCACAAGCAAAAGAGCCAAGATCACATCAGAAGTCTAAACACATACTCCGTCGCTTTCACCTTATTCGCGAGATTGTGGATAGAGGTGACGTGAGAATATGCAAAGTACATACGGAAGCCAATGTGGCCGATCCGTTGACAAAGCCACTGCCACAGCCTAAGCATGAGGCGCACACAAGGTCTATTGGTATTAGATACTTAATTGATTGACTCAAGTGCAAGTGGGAGATTGTTAGTGTTATGCCCTTGAGGCAATCATTTAAATGATTGTAACATGACTATGTTTATGAATAATAATATGATTATTAGTCTAATGAATATATATCATTGTATTGATCAACAAGTATGTGACTTGCTTATGAAGCTCTTTACTTAATGATGTAATTCGATAAATATCTCTGATCGGATATCATCGATAGGACAACGATGAATAGATCAAGACATGTAGTGATCGATGATCATGCTTCATAGATCATGGGATATGGAGATATCATCTATACATTGTGGACGCATGTTGAAGAACATGGGTTAGATAGACCATAATGGGACACTGCGAGAATGTTTCATTCTTATGTGTCATCAGTGTATCTCATACCTAGTAGATGTATGATCCTTAGACCTGAGATTGTCATATTCCCTACATGTGTAATAGTTTTCCTTGGGGCTATCAAACACTACTTCCTAACCGGATAGTTATAAAGGTAGCTTTCATGTTTACTATGAAACGTGCAGAGGGAAGTGAGCAGTCAAGATGGAATTTGCCACTCCAATGAAACGGAGATATATGACATGGCCACTCGTGTGATATGATTAAGGGAGTGCATGGCCATGACGTGATTGAGGAGTCAATCACAACTTATTAATATATCACGGATACGAGAGATGGATTGAATCATCAAAGGATGACATGCTTCTCGCCTTGAGATCAATCTTCATATACTTGGCAAAGGGATTATTACATGAGTAATTTTGATAGGTTCTGTCCGATTTGATCATATTATGTTTGGGAGTTGGCATACTTTGCAAGAAGCCACTACCAACTATTGGATTGAAAAGTAGTTTTCCGAATCCACGTCCAAACGTACGTGAACCTGCAGGGTCACACACTTAATGGGCTGGGACGCATTAATTTTGATTGGATCCATAATTAATGAACCTCGTGGGCTTAGCACGCTGATGGGCCCTAGTTTAGGGTTTCATCTCGTGGCTATATAAGGAGGGGAGGAGGGAGGGCGCAGGGTGTGCTTTCCCACGGTTTAGGAGTGATTCACTCGAAACCCTAGCCTACTCCTCTCGCTGCCCCTGCCGAGCGACCAGGTGCTTGCACACCGACGCACGGCGTTCCATCTCTGGATGTGTGGACTACTGCGGTGACGCTGCTGCGACTGCGGCGTGGGAGGACGATCCACGGCAAGGCGAGGACGATCCACTACATCGACGCAATGACTGTGGCGAGGACGATCCACTACATCGACGCGCGAAGGATTCCGCAACTACGCGTCTAGTGGTAATCTTATCTATGATCGCCTTCTTGCGAGTAGCTTTCTGGTTACGCGGTAGATTTTTTTTTGTGCTAGCGTAGCATACCGCGTTCCTCTTCAGTGCGGCCCGTTTTTGCGCAGCCCGTTTGGCCTGTTCTGGTTAGGGTTAGCGTCGGCCGTTGGATCTTCATCCCACGGTCTTCATCAAGCCACGTCGAGTGCGTGTGATCAGTTGTTGGATCCAGATCGAGCGGAGGAGGTCGAGCTGCGTTAATTAAGGAAAGATCTGATCGCGTCCATTGGATTTGGAAAGTGCGGATCGGATTGGATAGTATCGCTTCGGGAGTCATCGTGACCGTTCATCGCAGATCGGATGGTTCACGGTCGTTGTCTCCGATACGGTTTCCGAACCCGCCGTCGACCTGCCGCCGCCGCCGCGTGATTTAGGGTTGCCATATTTGTGCGCATGCTGAGGATATTTAACGCGTGGACCGCACCCCGATGATCGCCATCCCAGTTCGCATCTGCCAGCCTAGCCTCTTCGCCAGTTTCATCGCAGTTTAGCCGCAAGAGCTCGCCGTAGTTTTCAAGCGCCGCCGCTCATTTTCTCGCCGTTCCGCCATCATCGAGCCTCCATCCGCCGTGTGGGTTCCATTTTCGGGTTTGCCGCATCAAGCCGCACCAGAGCTGCTTCTCTTCATCGCCGAAAGGACCTAGTTCGCCATCGGGCTCGTCGTCGTCTTCGTCTCCGGGAACTCAGTGCCGCCGTGGCATCGCCGTGACTCGGAGCTTTGCTCAGCTGTCGGATCTTCACCGAACCATCCAAATCGTGCCACGTCTCTGTCGTCAACAGTGTTCTGCTCAGGTAAGCGTTGGCCGTTAGATTTAGGATGAGCGGTCAAGATTGAGCTGCGTAGGAGTAGATTGGTAGCTGTTGGATCCTTGCGCGGATGTGCGCCGGGTGCACGGTGGACAGGCATGTGCCGTGGACGCAGTCCATAGACCGAGCAAAATGATGCAACCTGATTGGCCTACGTGTGCGATGATGTCATGCTGACATCATCCGGTCCACAGCACAGTACCTCGAGGCCACAGTGAATCAGCGTGATTTCATGGACAGAGTCCAAGCGCCAAAGCCACGTGTTAGCCTCTGATTGGTCCAAGTGTCGCTTGCGCATTAATCGGTATTTTCCATTAGAAAAATAATTCCGGAAAATCGGATTTTCTAATTTCTGTATTTTCAGTATTTATTCAAAATTCAAATGGCTATAACTTTTGTATTTTAACTCGGAATTGAGTGATTCAAATTTCTACAAATTTGTAAAATAAGGATATATTTAACGGTGCTTTTTATTTGAATTTTTGGAGCCCATTTTCTGTCTGTTTTGGGTGTTTATTGCTATTTTATCTCGATTCGCGTAGACATTGAATTGCTCGATGTTCCGGAGGAAGATTCGTCGCTTCAAGACCCAGGTTCAGAGCAAGACCAGCACCTGTTCCAAGGCAAGTTGTGCTTTGATCATGTTGCACCTAATTTCACAGAATTGCTATTTTGTCTTTAAAATTTATTCATGATATTTTATGTGTATAAATGATTTCAATTAATGTGAGAAGTAGATAATATGCCTAATTGAATTAAATCATACCTTCCCAATTATACGCCATGATCTAATTGTCACCCTAGGATATGAAACTATAGTTGGTTACTATTAATAATCGACATGGGACTAGTTAGACTGTATTAGTTTGCTTAGCCATGCCACGTCATCACATGTATCTGGATCATTGATATTTAATCTTGACTAATGGAATGTGGAACAATGTTTATAAATTGGTGTGTCAGGTTTTGTCACATAGTGATGTTGAGTTGTCGTGGCGAGGAGGTCACACAACTAGATTGAATTGCTGATGGCACGTGGTGCATTGTAATCAACTGGGGTGGTAATCATTTTAGATCGAGGCAGGTGGCAAGGGGCAGTATGCCAAGGTGGGCCTATTGGGCAGGGGTATGTGGAAGTCTTGCCTCGGTCACTTTAAGGACTTAACCTTGCAAGCCTTTGACCTGAGTCTTACTTGCAACCACACATCTGGAATGGGACAGCCTAGCCGACTAATTTGTGATGTCTAGATTTTGGTACTGCTGTGGTGTATAGTGAGTCCCGGGTGTACGGGTAGACTCACATGGCGCAAGAGGGGCCCCGGAGTGCAGTAACCAGTCACTTCCGTGTTGAAACCTCAGCGAGCAGTACAAGGTCTAAACAGAGCATTGTAAAGGCTTTGTCATGGTCACTCACTTGTGTGGTGTTTGATTATATCGTGTGGGTAAACTGCATAACCTCGGCAGAGTGTAAAACTGTTCGAATAGCCATGCTCACGGTATTGGGCAATGCTCGGGAATTACAGTCAAGGGTTAGACTTTTGTTAAATAAAAACTTGTTGGGATGGTGGATTGCCATGAAAACTTGGAATTTGACTTAGGATGGAAAACCCTGTTTACTTGAAAAGTTGAATCTATTATTTACTGTTATTTGTTTTACTGTCTTTCAATTTACTTATTGTATTGTCTCATAAAATGCTGCTTTACTGCAAAATAGCCATGTTAGCCTTCCTTGGAATAAGCCAAGCAAGTAGAATATTACACTTGCAATATTGTGCATGATTTGTTCAGTGCTTTATGTACTCACCCCGCAACAACAAACTTTAGAAGAGGAGGAATCCGCGACATTCCTAGAGGGGGAGTACCACAACGCTGAAGCTTAGGGTCTGAGCCTCATCAGTTGCCTGTGGTGAACTGGGGAGCTGCTACGTTTACTTCATTTCCACTGCTGCTTAATTGCTATTTCTTAGTTAAGCCATGTGAGGCAATAATCATGTAAGACAACAGTTATTATTAATTATTGAAGTTATGCTATATTCCGCTATGTATGACTGTGATAGCATCTATGTTGAGCATGTGTGTAAGTCCACCTACCACTCTATGATGAGTCCCTCAACCCTAGGACACTCCATCAAGGGCTACGATTGACCCACTCACACGGCCTTGCAAGGGCTAATCGAAAACCCTCCAGACATAACCTAGACACGCTATCCTATCAACTAGAGCGCGATCCGACGGCCCTCATTGATTTGAGTAGCATCTAGCTAGGATCTCATCCGTTCCTTGTCTTCTTGGCTGCATCGACTCCGTCTTTGATCATCTTTTGGCGATCCTCGACCGTTTGGACCTCCAACGCTCCTCGCCTAGTCTTGGTCATCCTCCACCACACCATGATCAAAACCTGACATCTTGCAACCATCAAAAACAAGGAAACACCTCACATAGCATTGCCCACAAAGATATGCAAGAGATTCATCAAAGTCCACAAATCAAAATTCAACTTTGTTCATCTTGGCCGGTGCTACCACCCTCAGGCCGGTAGCACCGACCATAGTGGATTGGTGCTACCAGCCCCAGGCCGATAGCACCGCCGGACAATGAACTGGAAAAACACCTCCTCTGGAATTTTCGCACCGCTCCCAGGGCCAGTGCTACCGCTCGCTGAAAGCATCTATGCCCCTAAATTATTTTGGTTTTGGTAATTAATGACAATCGCGATTATGGGACTAGCTGTTTCTTCAAATATGGTTGAAAATAGGTTGGTCCTAGCTATGAAAAACAATGAAGCATGAAAATGAGGCTAAAGAAGATCAATGTATCGAGCTAAAGAGATAAGCTATGAAATTAGGGACTCTTTGTAGTTTTTACCCATCTTGGAGTTCTCTTGTCTTTGAAGAAAGATCGGATTATTGGAATAGATGCCGTACTATTAAGAGGGACTCTTGATTAGTAGTTTGATGTGTGTTCAGTACAAAATGGCTCAATCAATATTCGAAAGATGTTTATTTTAAATTGAGACAAAAAGAAATAAGTAAAACACCCTTGACCAGACTTGACCGGCACTACCGCCCATGGTAGTGCGATCGCCACAAGCAGTCAGCGAGACCGACCAAGGCCCAATACTTATATTACAGAGAGGGGTGTTTTGATCAGAGCTCAGCCGGCACTACCGACCATCGGAGGGCTGCATCTGCTTTCGGCGGCGATCTTGACCATGTGTGGGCGATCGCCGCTCAATCAGCGAGACCGGCCCAGGGGCGTGAGTCTTGTTCAAGTGAGGGTTGTTTTTGAGGCAAGGTCATCCGGCACTACCGGTCACTTGCGAGCGGTACTGCCACTTGACCAGCACTACCGGCCTAGCATGGGCGGTAGTGCCGACCTCAGGGTAACGGCTAGTCTGTCAGTACATTTAATGTCTATAGTCGACCGTTGAACCTAAGGCCGGTAGTACTAGCCCCAGATGGGTGGTAGTGCCGACCACCCTGAATTTTTCAGGGGTTTGGTAGCAACGGCTAGCACAATTGATGAGGGCTATAAATACACCCCCAATGCAGCATTCTTGTGGTGGCTTGAGCTCCTATTTGCATATCCTTGAGCTCTAGTGTGTTTCTTTTCTACTCAATTGCATTAAATCCATTCTTGAGGAGTAGTTGAGTTACATTCAAGTGAGAATATTGGTTGAGCCATTTAAACACTTGATTCACCTCAAGCAAACATCAAAGTTCATTACTCTTAGAGGTTTTCGCCTCCTAGACTGTTTGGAGGAGTGTTCGATCGGTCATCTTCTCAAAGAATATTGTGAGAAGGCCCGATTATTTGTGAAGGCAAGGAGCTCGCCTAACCGGAGTGGTGAAGAGCTACTACTAGTGATCGAGGAAGGCTCAAGCAAGAGGAGCCGACTTGAAGTGGTTCAAGTCACCTCAATGTGGAGTAGGGGAGACCGGCAAGTCTCCGAGACCACGGGATAAAATTCTTTCCTCTGTTTCTCTTGTGATTTGTCTTTGTTGTTCTTGTGCTAAATTACATTTCTAGCAAAATTGAGTAGATCACTTGTGCTTAGAATTGTTTATTACTCTACTTGAATTCTAAAGTATTTTAGTGATCCCTAGAGATTATAATTGTAAATTTGCAATTATTGCTTCTATATCTTAGTATTTTAATAAATTGCAAATTAGAATCGAAAAATTTAGAAACCTCCTATTCACCCCCCTCTAGTCGGTTATCCTTGATCATGCAAGTGGTATCAGAGCTTGGACTCTCTTTTGGGGCTTTACCGCCTAGAGAGTAAGGATGGCTAGCGATGGGGGTGTCAATAGACAAGGCGCCATTTTTCGATGGCACAAACTATGCTTATTGGAAAATTCGCATGACCATTTATTTAAAGGCCATGAGCCCAAGCATATGGAGAATTGTAGTTAAGGGTTTCACTCCGGGAGTTAATCGCACACTCAGAATGGAACAAGAAGAGCGAAACACTCATCTCAACGCTCAAGCTATGAACGCTCTCTTTGGTGATTTGAACGCGGATGAGTTCAATCGAGTGAGCAACCTTGTAACCGCTCATTAGATTTGGACAACCCTCTCAGAATTCATGAGGGATATTCTCGGTCAAAGAAGCCAAATTGCATATGCTTCGGATCAAATATGAGAGTTTTATTACGTTGCCCCATGAAAACATAAATGAAATGTATTCACGGTTGAACAACATAGTAAATGAGCTCAAGGGTCTTGGGGCATCACTAACCGATTTCGATGTTGTTCGTAAGATGCTCAGGGCACTTTAGGATAAATATGAGACTTTGCTGACGTTGTTTCTCAACTCACTGGAGTTGCCAAGGATGACCCCAACGGGACTTCTTGGAAACCTCATAACCAATGAGCTCTACAAGAAGGACAAGGAAGAGCTCTTGGAGCAAAGCTCTTCGAAGAAGAAGAATATCGCCTTCAAGGCGAAAGCGGAGTCAAGCAATGAGGCGCTTGATGACTCCGAGGATGATGAAGACACCGAGGAGGAAATGGCTCTCTTTGTAAGAAGAATGAGGAGATTCATGAAGAGGCGCTCTAGCACAAGTGCTCCTCAAAAATTTAAGAGGGGACAATACTCAAGCACCAACCGATATGCAAATATCCGGTGCTAATGAGTGTGATGAGAAGGGACATATTACTTCTCATTGTCCCAAGAAGAAGGACGACAAGAACAAGTCGCCTAAGAAGAAGTTCTTTCATGGAAAGAAGAAGCTCTTCAAGAAGCTCAATAAGGATGGAAAATGCGAGGATCACATTGGAGAGTGGGATTCCGAAGAAGAATATTCGGACTCCGACTCTTCCGAAGTTGATACACCTTCAAAGAAGAAGGGTCTCGCCGGCATTGCTATCAAGGAGGCTTCCTCATCATTCGTCACTCCTTTGTGTCTCATGGCAAAAGGAGATTTTAAGGTAAAAACAAATGATGATGATGAACCCTCTTATGATGAGCTCATGGACATGCTTGAGGACTTAAATGAGTATCTTGGTAAAGAAAAGTCTAAACATAAAGATTTGAGAAAAGAATATCTTTCTCTCAAAGGTTCTTATGAGGAGCTAAAGGAACCTCATGAGATTCTTCTTGACGAGAGACACACAAGGCCTCAAGATAATGTTGGCATTAGTTGCAATATTATAAAGATATGCCTAGGGTAGAAATTAATTCATGTTGTATATCAAAAACTATCATATCAACTTCTTGTGATGATTTGCTTGACATGCCTTCAACTTCATGTGCTAGCTTAAATTCTTGTCATGCAAATTTAATGGTAAAAAATAATGAACTTAAAGAACAATTGGATAAACTTAGCAAAAGTTTAGATAGATGCTTTAAGGGTAAAGACACTCTTAACAAAATTTTAAATAGTCAAAGATGTTCTTACAATAAAGAAGGTCTTGGGTACATTCCTAAGAAGGGCAAGAAAATAAGTAACAAAGCTCCTCGTTTTGTTAAATCAAATAGGAAGCTTTGTTATAAATGTCATAATATAGGACATTTAGTAAATGATTGTCCCTTAGGCAAGGCACCCAAGAATAATGTGTATGATTTATGCTATGTGCTTAAGAAAGATAGCTTTGGTAAAATTATTGCTAAGTTTGTTGGCACTCCTATACTTGGCCGAAGGAAGAATGCCATTGGCCTTGGTTACTAACCTTCAAGGACCCAAACAAATTTGGGTACCTAAAAAGGCTTGATTCTCTTTTGTAGGTGAACTATAAGACTGGTGGACGGCATTGGGTGTTGGATAGCGGATGCACTCAACACATGAACGGTGACCGGAAGATGTTCCCACCTTTGAAGTAGGGAATGGGCAAAACGACAAGATCACATTTGGCGATAATAGCAAGGGAAAGGTATTAGGTTTGGGTAAAATTGCTATCTCAAATGATCTTTCTATTTCAAATGCTTCTCTAGTGGAAACATTAAATTTCAAAAGAAAATGATAGTTCTTTAGTGTTCAAAGGATTTAGATTTGGTAACTTGTATCTAGTTGATTCCACCTCAAATGAGTCATGTCTTCAAATATGTTTGATTGCAAAAACATCCTTAGGATGGTTATGGCATAGAAGACTAGCTCATGTTGGGATGATCCAACTCAAAAAGCTTTTTAAAAATGATTTAGTTGTGGGATTGAAAGATGTGAAGTTTGAGAAAATTAGATTTTGTAGTGCTTGTCAAGCCGGCAAGAAAGTGGCTAGTTCTCATCCTTCAAAGAGTATCATGTCCACATCTAGACCATTAGAGCTCTTACATATGGATTTGTTTGACCCGACAACCTATAAGAGCATCGGAGGTAATTCTTATTGTATAGTCATTGTTGATGATTATTCAAAGTATACTTGGGTTTTCTTTCTAGATGATAAATCCGAAACCTTGGTATTTTCAAAAGTTTTGCAAAAAGGGCTCAAAATGAATTCAATTTCAAAATTAAGAAAATCTGTAGTGACAATGGTTCCGAGTTTAAAAACAAAAGAATTGAAGGTTATTGTGATGAACTTGGAATAAAGAACGAACTTTCCGCTACCTTCACTCCGGAGCAAAATGGAGTTGTAGAACGGAAAAATCAAACACTAATCGAAATGGCAAGAACTATGCTTAATGAGTATGGCACATCCGATAGTTTTTGGGCGGAAGCCATTAATACCGCTTGCCATGCAACAAATAGACTTTATTTGCATCGTCTTTTGAAAAAGACTTCCTATCAGCTTCTAATTGGAAGAAGACCGAACATTTCTTATTTTTGAGTTTTTGGTTGCAAGTGCTATATTTTGAAAAAGGGTGTTCGGCTTTCAAAATTTCTAAGTCGTTGTGACAAAGGTTTCTTGCTTGGATATTCATCTAATAGCAAAGCATATCGCGTTTTTAACAAAAATAAATGTTTTGTTGAAGAAACTTGCGATGTTGAATTTGATGAAACTAATGGCTCTCAAGAAGAGCAAGAAAATTTTGATGATGTAGGTAATGAAGGACTAAGAGAAGCAATGAAGAACATGATGCTTGGAGACATCAAACCAAAGGAGGATAAAGATGATCAATCTTCATCCACTCAAGTTGAACCCTCTACTTCCGCAACACCAAGTCAAGTTCAACCTATAGATGTGGATGAGAAGGAGAATAATCAACAAGCTCAACCTTTACCTCAAAGAATTCATCATGGACTCTCCAAGGATCATCCAATAGATCAAATTTTGGGTAACATTAGTAAGGGTGTTTAAACTCGATCTCGCATTTCTTCTTTCTGTGAACATTACTCCTTTGTGTCTTCTTTTGAACCTACTCATATAGATGAAGCTCTAGATGACCCGGATTGTTTAAACTCAATGCATGAAGAGCTCGACAACTTCACTCGTAATGATGTATGGACACTAGTAGAAAGACCCAAGGATCACAATGTCATTGGCACTAAATGGGTATTTCGAAACAAGCAAGATGAGAATGGTATTGTGGTAAGAAATAAGGCAAGATTAGTGGTACAAGATTTCACACAAATTGAAGGATTGGATTGGTGAAACTTTTGCACCCTAGCTAGATTAGAAGCTATTAGAATTCTACTTGCCTTTGCATCTTGCTTTCATATCAAACTATTTCAAATGGATGTAAAGAGTGCATTCTTAAATGGACAAATATCCGAATTAGTATTTGTAGAACAACCTCCTAGTTTTGTAAACTCTAAACATCCAAATCATGTGTATAAACTCTCTAAGGCGCTATACGGTCTCAAACAATCTCCTAGAGCATGGTACGAGTGGCTTAGAGATTTTCTCATATCAAAAGGGTTCAAAATTGTGAAGGTTGATACAACACTCTTTACAAAAATAATTTATGGAGATTTCTTTGTAGGTCAAATTTATATTGATGATATCATATTTGGTTCTACTAACGAAGATTTTTGCAAAGAATTTGGTGACATGATGTCTAGGTAATTTGAAATGTCAATTATTGGAGAATTGAGCTTCTTCCTTGGACTTCAAATCAAGCAACTCACAAATAGGACGTTTGTGAGTCAAACCAAGTATATAAATGATTTACTCAAGAGGTTTGGCATGGAAGACGCCAAGCCTATCAAAACTCCAATGGCTTCCAATGGATATCTTGATCTAAATGAGGGAGGTAAACCGGTAGACTTAAAGCTTTATCGTTCTATGATTGGTAGTTTACTTTATCTCACCGCATCTAGGCCCGATATCATGTTTAGTGTTTGCATGTGTGCTCGTTTTCAAGCTTCACCTAAAGAATGTCATTTAGTAGCCATCAAGAGAATTCTAAGGTATTTAAAGCATTCCTCAAATATAGGGCTATGGTACCCTAAGGGTGTTAAATTTGATTTAGTTGGATATTCAGATTCGGATTATGCAGGTTGTAAAGTGGATAGAAAAAGCACCTCGGGAAGTTATCAATTTCTAGGTAGATCCCTCATTTCGTGGTTCTCCAAGAAACAAATTCCGTAGCTTTATCCACCGCCGAAGCCGAATATATTTCCGTCGGTAGTTGTTGTGCACAATTGTTGTGGATGAGGCAAACCTTAATGGATTATGGTATTAATTTAAAAAATGTGCTTCTTTTGTGCGACAATGAAAGTGCCGTTAAATTAGCTAACAACCCGGTCCAACATTCAAGAACCAAACATATAGATATTCGCCACCATTTCTTAAGAGATCATGTTAGTAAAGGTGATATTGTGATTAGTCACATTAGAACCGAAGATCAATTAGCTGATATCCTCACCAAACCCTTATATGAAGCAAGGTTTTGTAAATTGAGGAATAAATTAAATGTCATAGATATCTCTAATGTTGCTTGATCATGTGCAAAATGATTGGATTTTATTTGATCTTATTTAACTTTTCTTAATTCTTTGATGAGATACACATTAAGGGGGAGTCGTACACTTTTTTATGTGTATTACATCTTTTGACAAATGACTTGATTTCAAAAATCATCTTTTACTTACTCAAAATAAGTCTATTTTATTAAAAACTATTTGAAAATTGTCTTATTGATCTTTTGGATAAAGTTGAAATGCTCATAAATATATTTTACCTCTTGTTAAATGTGTTAGAGCTATTTGCAACTGAAATTGAGGGTGGCTGTGTCGGGGCAAGCACTATCGGGCTAGAGCCGTGATCGCCGCCCTAGGCGATATACCCCCTCGGTGATCTTGTCGAGAATGTTGGGTCAGGCGGTTGTAGTCGGTTTTTAATCTTCCCAACTGTTACCCACCTTGTTTATTTCCCTGGCTGACACAACCTCTCCCTTTCTCTTCTTCATTTGCTCATTCTCTTCAAGCAAGAACTCCTCTCTCTCTCCAAGTTTCCTCCTAAAGATCAAATCTCCCATCTCAAGGAGTTATTTTGGGGAAAATTCGATTCCTCTCATCTCCTATGGATTTGTACTCCTTTTCATTTCAGTTGGTGCTCTTTGTCTCAATTTCATGCAAACTAGGGTTTAGATGTAATATTGCAAATGTTTAGTGAAAATGAGCCAAAATCTTTGATTGATGTTTAGATTGATAGCTAGGAAACACATTTTAGTCAAAACCTTGCCAAATCTAAATCAATTAATGGTTTTTAGGGCTATAGTGATGACTTCTCATGTGGCCGGCAGTACCGCTCTATCTAGAGCGGTAGTGCCGCTCATGGCCAGCAGTACCGATCCTGCATGGACGGTACTGCCGCTCTTGGCATATTCAGTCCGAATATCTGCAAAATTTTATCTAACCTTGAATTGCTTTGAGACCCTAGCATCTTTGCTTATCCTTGATTTATCTCTTGTGTCAGTAATCATGCCTCGAACCAAAAACCCCTCTCAACCGAAGGCTCCTTGTGGTGGAGGGGAAATAAGGAAATCAACTCGAGGTGCAGGTGTTGCATCTCAGCGTTCTGGCAGTAGGTTTGATGCTTCCCGCACTAAGGATGATGAAGAAATAAGGAAACTAGTGCAGAAAGAGCTGGAACAAGGAGGTGGAAGTTCTCGAAAAATCAAAGGAAAGAAAGTCGTTTCTAGCTCTAGTGATGATGATGACAATAAAGATGATGAAAATTACATGGATGAAGGGGAGAGGAAGCAGATGAGGATGACGAGATGTCAGATGAGCAATGTCTAACAAGATTTGATCCCATAGTTGATCTCCGCCAAATCAAGGGGGCGCTGAATACCTCTTTGAGAGGGGCAAATCAATACAGGCTGCCAAGATCTGCTTCGCAAAAGTTCTTCCGCACTTTATTTCAAGAAAAGTCTTCAATGAAATTTATTCAGACAAAGTCTTCACCGATCAGAAATGGGTGGATTGGAATCACATAAGGAAGCTACCCCTATTCGTTGGTGTGCCAGAGTTGTTTGATGGGGTAGGACTGCTGCATCTTGTTTCCTTGAGGTGTGATTTTGCTAAAGATGCTATTCGCTAGTTCTATGCCACCCTGTATATCCCAGACTCCTACGACTCAATCTCATGGATGACAAGCTGCATGGACTACATGGCCACAAAAGAGGAATTTGAGCAGGCTCTTGGGATCAATCACAGTGGTTATCCCAAGATCCACAATGAAAGGCCACTTGGGATAGCACAGCAACTGGAGTTCTATGATCCGACAGCAAATGTGAGAAAGCCAGGGAAGCTGGCAGGGCTTCTTCCTCAGGCAAGCTTGGTAAACCGAATTGTCAGAGTTACCATTCATCCCAAGAGTGGTAATTTTGATGATATTAGAGGATTTGCCTAGAATGTAATCAGGAAAATAATGCATCGAGAGAAGTTTGATGTGGTGGATTTCATCATAAGAGAGATAGCTCAATCAGCGAGGGAACGGGGTAAGAGCATCTACTTTGGCCCTTACATCGTGAAACTTATCTTACTAAAGAACGGTTACAACAAAGGACGAGGCTATGCCCATAAGCAATATAAGCCTAGAGAGGGTCCTCCTCAGGTGGTTGGTCACCCAGTACAGTAGCGGTAGCAGCAGTAACAGTAGGAAGCTCAGGATGTGTCTGCCAATATACCTTAGGATATGCCTCATGCTTCTCACTCCACATCTCAGGATGCCTTCTTGGCTAGCATTGGCACCTTGAGGCATGACATGATGGCACATTTTTTGGTCCTCTCCTCAAGCTTCTCATGCAGATTTGGTGAGGGGCACAAGTATCAGGTTTAGATTCGAGCTCTGGTACAAGAGACAAGAGCCAGACTGGACAGTGTCAGTGAGCAGGTGGATTTCTGTTAGTGTTATGCCCTTGAGGCAATCATTTAGATGATTGTAACATGACTATGTTTATGAATAATAATATGATTATTGGTCCAATGAATGTATATCATTGTATTGATCAACAAGTATGTGACTTGCTTATGAAGCTCTTTACTTAATGATGTAATTCGATAAATATCTCTGATCGGATATCATCGTATAGGACAACGATGAATAGATCAGCACATGTATTGATCGATGATCATGCTTCATAGATCATGGGATATGGAGATATCATCTATACATTGTGGACGCATGTTGAAGAACATGGGTTAGATAGACCCGCAATGGGACACTGCGAGAATGTTTCATTCTTATGTGTCATCAGTGTATCTCATACCTAGTAGATGTATGATCCTTAGACCTGAGATTGTCATATTCCCTACATGTGTAATAGTTTTCCTTGGGGCTATCAAACACTACTTCCTAACCGGATAGTTATAAAGGTAGCTTTCATGTTTACTATGAAACGTGCGAGAGGAAGTGAGCGATCAAGATGGAATCGCCACTCCAATGAAACGGAGATATATGACAAGGCCACTCGTGTGATATGATTAAGGAAGTGCATGGCCATGCCATGATTGAGGAGTCAATCACAACTTATTAATATATCACGGATACGAGAGACGGATTGAATCATCAAAGGATGACATGCTTCTCGCCTTGAGATCAATCTTCATATACTTGGCAAAGGGATTATTACATGAGTACTTTTGATAGGTTCTGTCCGATTTGATCATAGTATGTTTGGGAGTTGGCATACTTTGCAAGAAGCCACTGCCAACTATTGGATTGAAAAGGAGTTTTCGAATCCATGTCCAAACGTATGTGAACTCGCAGGTCACACACTTAATGGTGGGACGCATTAATTTGGATTGGATCCGTAATTAATGAACCTCGTGGGCTTAGCACGCTGATGGGCCCTAGTTTAGGGTTTCATCTCGTGGCTATATAAGGAGGGGAGGAGGAGGGCATGTGGTGTGCTTTCCACGGTTTAGGAGTGATTCACTCGAAACCCTAGCCTACTCTCTCTCGTTGCCCCGCCGAGCGACAGTGCTTGCACACCAACGCACGGCGTTCCATCTCTAGACGTGTGGACTACTGCGGTGACGCTGCTGTGACTGCGGGGCGGGAGGACGATCCACGGCAAGGCGAGGACGATCCACTACATCGACGCAACGACTGCGGCGAGGACGATCCACTACATCGACGCGCGAAGGATTCTTCAACTGCGCGTCTAGTGGTAATCTTATCTATGATCCCCTTCTTGCGATTAGCTTTCTGGTTACGCGGTAGTTTTTTTTGTGCTAGCGTAGCATACCGCGTTCCTCTTCAATTTCTTGAGAGATGAGCTTGTTCCTATTCGGGCACGTCGTGTTCATGGCCGAGGTAGTGGCACTCCCCCTCCTTCCTCCTAGACGATCATTCTTTTTTATACTTGATGACAAAGGGGGAGAGAAGAAAAGATAGATGAATACTAAAGATTGAAGTCAAGGGCAAAGTGAAGGCTAAGGACAAGGATTAGCTTTAGTTTAAAGTTCTAAATATCTATGTAAAGCTAATGAACCTTTGATGTTGTCTTTTGGATATGTTTATGTGTGTTGGTTGTTAAACTTGGATGATAATGGGTGTCTTTAATATTTCATGTTTGTGGTTTTTAGTCTCATGATTTTGTTTTTAGAAATTTTTGTTCACATGATTGGTTTTCCAAACATTCCATTTTTCTAAAGAAATCATGCCAATTTTTTAAATGAATGCTTCAATCATTATTCTAATCATATGCACATCCGTAAGGGAAGCTTTACAGCAAATTTTAGAAGTTTAATAAGATGATGCTTAAAGTTCACTTCTCCATTTCAAAGAAGCAAATTCTATTAAAACAAATTATTGAATATACCATACACCTTGATTGTTGCTTACTCAAAACCAATTTCATCTCTTTATATATTTTGAGGTTGTCATCAATTACCAAAAAGGGGGAGATTGAAAGCATCTAGGCCCCTAAATTATTTTGGTTTTGATAATTAATGACAATCGCGATTATGGTACTAACTGTTTCTTCAAGTTTGGTTGAAAATAGGTTGGTCCTAGATATGAAAAACAATGAAGCATGAAAATAAGGCTAAAGAAAATCAATGTATCGAGATAAAGAGATAAGGTATGAAATTAGGGACTCTTTGTAGTTTTTAGCGATCTTGGAGTTCTCTTTTCTTTGAAGAAAGATCAGATTATTGGAATAGATGCCGTACTATTAAGAGAAACTCTTGATTAGTAGTTTGATGTGTGTTTAGTGCAAAATGGCCCAATCAATATTCAAAAGTTGTTTATTTTAAATTGAGACAAAAAGAAATAAGTAAAACACAGTTGACCATATTTGACTGGCACTACCACCGATGGTATTGCGGTACTGCCGCCCGGTACTTATATTACAGAGAGGGGTGTTTTTTATCAGAGCTCAGCCGGCACTACTGACCATCTAAGAGCGGTACTACCGCTCGGCCGGTAGTACCGACCATGTGTGGGCGGTACTACCGCTCCATCGGTAGTACCGGCCCTAGAGGCGGTAGTCTTTTTCCAGTGAGGGTTGTTTTTGCGGCAAGGTCGACTGGCATTGCCGACCACTTGCGAGCGGTACTACCGCTCGGCTGGCACAACTGGCCTAACATGGGTGGTAGTGCCGACCTCAGGGTAACGGCTAGTCTGTCAGTGCATTTATTGTCTACAGTCAACCATTGAACCTAAGGTCGGCAATACCGGCCCCAGATGGGCGGTAGTGCCGGCCACCCTGAATTTTTCAGGGGTTTGGTAGCAACGGCTAGCACAATTGATGAGGGCTATAAATACACACCCAATGCAGCATACTTGTGGTGGCTTGAACTCCTATTTGCATATCTTTGAGCTCTAGTGTGTTTCTTTTCTACTCAATTGCATTAAATCCATTCTTGAAGAGTAGTTGACTTACATTCAAGTGACAATATTGGTTGAGCCATTTAAACACTTGATTCACCTCAAGCAAACATCAAAGTTTATTACTCTTGGTGGTTGCTTCCTCCTGGACGGTTTGGAGGAGTGTGGGATAGGTGATTTTGTCAAAGAAGATTGTGAGAAGGCCCGATTATTTGTGAAGGCAAGGAGCTCGCTTAACCGGAGCGGTGAAGAGCTACCACTAGTGATCGAGGAAGGCTCAAGCAAGAGGAGCTGGCTTGAAGTGGTTCAAGTCAACTCAACGTGGAGTAGGGGAGACAGCAAGTTTGCGAGACCAAGGGATAAAATTCTTGCCTCTCTTTCTCTTGTGATTTGTCTTTGTTGTTCTTGTGCTAAATTACATTTCTAGAAAAATTGAGTAGATCACTTGTGCTTAGAATTGTTTATTGCTCTACATGAATTGCTAAAGTATTTTAGTGATCCATAGAGATTATAATTGTAAATTTGTAATTATTGCTTCTATAGCTTAGTATTTTAATAAATTGCAAATTAGAATCAAAAAATTTAGAAACCTCCTATTCACTCCCTCTAGTCAGTTATCCTTAATCCTACACTCGCTCGGTAGCACCGCCAGCAATATCCCCTAAAAATACCCTCTCTAGAAATATCACACTGGCCATTTGGGCCGGTGCTACCATGGACCGTAGCACTGGGAAAATAGAGAAGACTCAAATTGCTTCAAATTTCAATTCCAATTCAAATCAAACTCAAACCAAAGCATACCAAGCTCAAGTTTAGTCAAAATACTCATCACAAACTTGGGTAGACCTCCACATGGTCCTTTAGTCTCATCCACTTCAATTCCCTGCCCTGAAACAACATATCTAAGAAAAACGACCTTGTTTGTGCAAAAGGTCCATTTCTCAATGTTAGCATATAGTTTCTCCTCTCTAAGCACATGTAACACTTTTTTGATATGATCAGTATGTTCCTTTGTGGTCCTACTATAGATTAGGATATCATCAAAATACATAACAACAAATTTGCAAATGTAAGCTGTCAACACTTGGTTCATTAATCCCTTGAAAGTACTAGGTGCATTAGTTAACCCGAAGGGCTTTACTAACCATTCATACAACCCAAATTTTGTTTTGAAAGCTGTTTTCCATTCATCTCCTTCTTTCATCCTAATTTGATGATATCCACTTCTCAAATCAATTTTAGTGAAAACAACCGAGCCACTCAATTCATCTAGCATATCATCTAACCTAGAAATAGGAGGACGATATCTAACAGTAATATTATTGATGGCCCTACAATAAACACACATCCGCCATGAACCATCTTTCTTAGGCACCAAAATCACAGGAACAGCACAAGGGCATAAGCTTTCTGCACATAACCTTTTTGAAGAAGTTCTTGTACCTGCCTTTGTATCTCCTTTTTTTCTTCGGGGTTGGTGCGGTATGGTGGTCGATTTGGAAGTGTAGCTCCTGGAATGAGGTCAATTTGATGTTCTATGCCACGAAATGGAGGGAGACCAGCAGGAACCTCCTTCGGAAAGACATCCTTGTAATCCTGCAAAACATGGGAAACAGCGCTAGGAAGACAAGTTAAGTCATTAGCTCAAACAAAAACAGCCTTCTACATGAGTGCAAAGATTACTTGATCTGGGTGATGCCTCACATCTCTCAATTATGCTTTTGTGGTTAGCATGACTAAGTTCTCTCCCTCTCTTTTCTTTTTGTCTCTCATATTTGGCTTGTGGTGCTCACTCACTGGTTTGTGGATGTCACTCAAATTATTTTTCACTCCCTCTTTCTCACTTTCTATCTTTAATTCAAAAATTTTTTGCATGTGTTCAGCCATGATTTGTTGTGGTGTCATGGGTCTAAGCACCAAATCCTTTCCTTTCCACTTGAGGGTGTATTGGTTGCTTCTCCCACAATGTTGAGCTGAAAGGTCATATTGCCAAGGCCTTCCTGTCGACGATCGGGACTGTCGACCGCAGAAGAAAGAAAGGGGGATGCGAGGAGTCAGCTCGGGAGCGGGACCTGAGGTCGCGCTCGTTCGGGGGCGCCTAGCGTCACGGGGAAGTTGTTCAAGAAAAGATGCCGGACACGGGGTTTATACTGGTTCGAGCCCCCAAGGTCGGGTAATAGCTCTACTCCAGTTTTGCCCTGAGGCGAAGGGTGGATTAGCAGCTCTGTGGAAGAGTACAAGGACGGGGCCCGAGCAAGAGGAGGGGCCACGCCGTTCTTCTTTTCCGGTGTTGTGTGTCGTGTGTTATCCTTGTTTTCTGCTCTTTTGTCTCGTTGTTCTGTCCCGCGGTTGGGGTGACGTACTACTTTCGTAGCCCTCGGGGAACCTTGCTGCTTGGTCCCGAGGCCGACGTCAGGAGCTCAGGGCGATTTGACGGAGGCTCGAAAGTCATCGCTAGCTGTTGACAGTCTGACGGGGGCTGTTGAGATCTTGACGGGAGCTGTTGAACCCTAGTTCCCACGTAGGGGTAGGTAGGGTGCTGATTCCCACGCAGGGGAGAGTTTTACACAAGATAAAAATAGAAATGTTACAAATGGCCTTTCCCTTGGCGCCCACGGGAGCATCGAGGTCGGGGCCGAGGCGTCGAGGTCGAGGGTGCCTGCGACTTGACGGTGCTGGCCCTGAGCCCGATCATCGGGGAAGCATCACCTAGGTCAAAGATGAGCCCCCGGGTCTACGGAAAGCTTCCACGAGGCTGGGGGAATGCTTACATGCGGCGAGGGTATCGATCCCCGACAGCTAGCCCCAAAGGCTCAAGGGACGACCCTGAAGCTCGAGGCGACCTTGAGTCTTATTGTCTCTTGAGAAGGGATCGACCTTTTGGCCGAGCACGGCATCCCCCGAGGCTGACCTTGCGCGTCGAAATCCTCCATGGACCCCTATTGTGGTCGCCCCGAACATGCCCTTTTGTCTTTGCAGCATTAAATTGGAGATCGTGTCTTGTCGGACGTCTGATTCCCGTCGCCTCGGTTCCCTGCGGGGGATTCGAGGAGACGGTCTGCGGCGCCTTGTGTCCTGACGTAAAGGGCGGCGGACACAAGGTATGACGCCTCGGGTCCCCCTGGGGGGATTCGAGGAGCCGATATCGTGGCGCTTCACGTCTTTTGCCGGAAAGTCCTGGCGCGCCTTTCGAGGAGAAATTGACGCTAGCTGTCAGAGATCGTGCTCCTTTAAAAGCTCAAAGCCGCATACTTCTGAAGTCCTTCACCCTCACGCTGTGTCCCTAGCCTTTCTGCTTGTCGCCCTTTTCTTTCCCCGATCCGTCTTGATTCTTCTGAGAGCCATGGCCAAGTTCGGGAAAAGCACCTTGACCACCGAGAGGATGAAGGAGCTCGAGACACTGGGGCTTCTGGATCCCGCAAACTGGTGGCTCCCGGCGGCTGGAGAGGTCGAGCCACACCCTCGGGAGGACGAGATCGTGAGCACGGAGCAGTATACGCTCTTCGGGCTGCGGACCCCGGAGAGCGACTTCTTGGCTCCTGTTCTCGCGTAATGCGAGATCGAGCTCGTCAACCTGGTGCCGAACTCCATTCTCCTCCTTTCTATCTTTTCGCATCTCTGTGAGGGGTTCCTGGGAATCCTTCCCACCCCCTCTCTCTTTTTCTGCTTTTATTCTTTGTTTCTCACCTCGAATGACCCTATCGTCGGGTGCCTTTATTTCCGGCTACAGACCAGGCTCCCCTGCACCTTCCTTCAACTCCTGACCCGAGACTCCCTCGGGCCATGGACGAAGAGATGGTTTTATCTGAAGAAGGGCGAGGGGGGCGAGCTCGCGTACAACGGCATCGCCGTGGCAGCAAGCGCGAGACCCCAGAACCTGAGGACTCGGCGGCCGACCAAGAGGCCATCACCACCATCCACGTCTACGTGATGCACGGCTTGACCGGTCACGCCGTGGTCACGGACTATCTTCGAGCTCAGGTGTCCTCTCTGCGCAAGAGGGTGCACCCGTTCTTCGAGATCCGAGGGAGGGACGATCCTACTCGGGAAAGCGCCAAAGGTAGGTGGTCACCTTATTCTTTCCCGAGCTCGGGCGAGCTCTTTTTCTAACCGTCCTCCATCCTCCTTTATCTCTCTCGCAGCCCCGACAGAGTCGTGGGTTGCGGCGTGTATGCAGGAGGCGTTCGGTAAGGTGGCCCACGCCTACACCCTCGACGACCCCGTCTCGGAGAACATCTTGAGGCGGCGCAGCGAGGTAAACTCCTTCTTGTTCCTCTGTCAGACTTGACTTGGGCCCAACCTTGTTTTCATCGTGTTGATCCTCGCAGGAGAGCCAGGAGCTGCTGGAGACGGCGAGGCGCATGTTGCCGTTGCCCGGGCTGGGCAAGGGCAAGAGGACCGCCAAGAGGCTAGCCCCGGACACCCCGAGCCAGGCCGCCAAGAAGCCCCACATCGAGTGGGGTGACCGCGTAATGGTAAGTCACTTTTACCGAGCCCGGGGAGGTCCAGGCCCGACCTTGGCTTTTTGTCGTCTTCCAAGCGTTTTTCTTCTTTGACCCTTCCTCCTTCTTTCTGCAGCAAGAGCGGGCAGCGGCCGCGGTCGCGTCATCGAGACCGCATCCGGCGCCGCAGGTGCAGGACGCTCATGGGGAAGATACTCCACCAGCCGCCGTGGGTGCGGCGCCTCGTGCCACGCCCCCACCACCCAGGAGGCGGAGGCTCGTCACGTAGGTATTTTTCATGTCTACCTTTTCCTTTCCTTTTTAGCTCGGAGGCGTACGTCTTCTCCCTCCTTGCGAGTCTTAGGGGTCTTTTTCATCAAAGATTTTGACTGTTGTTCTGGGCGAATCCGAGGATGAGGAAGAGGACTCGGGGGACTATCTCCTGGTCCCCCAGGCAAGGCCGTAGCATCCTCGGCTTGTCGTGATGTCCACGGAGGGCGACTCAGCGAGGCAGCCGACCAGGGGGGTGTCGGGGCGCCCGCGGAGGGAAGCCTAGCCGAGGCGCCTAACCATGGAGCCCCCGAGCTGGCTGCTGCCCCCGAGCCTGATGTAGCTGAGGCCAGCACGGTGCTTGCAAGTGTCGACAAGCATGGCGGGGCATCAGGTGTGGTGTCACCTCCCTCTTCGCTATTGTTTTGCTTTTGGGCCTCGGTCCACTAAGTAACTCTATTTTCTCCGGTAGGCTCGGCCCCACCTGTACCGCTCCACGCCTCGCATGAGGTGGCTCGGGGTGATGCCCCCGTCAACGCTGCCGACCCGGCACCGGAGGGGTCTATAGGGGGGCGCGGGTCATTGCTGCGCTCCGCCCGCGCGAGGCTCAAAACGCACCTTCAGGAGGTTAGTTGATTTTTAGCCCGTCTTTCTTCTTTTTGGTTCGCTTCATATCCGCGAGGTCGTTTGTGACGTTTCTCACGTCTTTTCAGGGTTTGGACCAAGCCGCTCAAGGGCTTGGGATCCGCATGCCCATGCCGTTCGCTTCCGGGTGCTGTGCTCCTTAGTCGAGGAAAGCGAGGAGTACATCTTCGGCCTCGAGGAGAGCATAGCGCGGATGGAGGAGGAGGTCAAGCAGCTAAAGGCCGAGCATGCCATCGAGCTTTTGAGGGCAGTTGAAGCCGAGCAGAAGCGGTCGGCCGAGACCCTCGTGAATATCCGCGAGAAGGCCAAGAATGCCCTCGCGGGTGATCGCGCGATGGCCGTGGAAATCATCGAGGCTACCCGCGTGGAGGTGGAAGCACTCCGCAAAAAGGTCGCGGAGCTCTCTGCTGCTCCTTCGAAGGCTTTAGCTGACGCCGAGGTGAAGATGGCCGAGCTTGAGGAAAAGCTGGGGCGAGCGACCCGGGCGGGGAAGAACGCCCTAGCTCAGCTTTAGGTGGAGCGAAGCCAGGTTGCCAACGCCGAGGCCGAGGCGTTGGCCCTGAGGGCGAGAGTCTCTACACTCGAGCAGGAGAAGCTTGCTCCGGAGATGGCTGACCTGTAGATAGGTTAGTCGGTAGAAAGAAGAAAAAGGACCGAGGGCACTCGACCTCTTTGTAAATGTTAATCGTGTAAATTTTGGCTTTAGAAGAAATGAAACTCCCTTTGTGTTTGCAATTGTATGCGCCTTTTTAATACTTGGCCGCGAGTCTTGCTCGAGAGTGAATAGCATCTTTCTGTTCGAGACTGCTCGAGACTTAGTCAGAAAAATCCGGTCTGAGGTCGAATGTCGTTTGCTCGAGACTTAGACAGAAATCCTGCTCGAGGCTGAAAGATACCTGCTCGAGACTTAGCCAGAAACCTTGCTCGAGGCTGAAAGATACCTGCTCGAGACTTTGGCCTTTGCTTTGTTGCCCTGCCTTAGCCGACGGTCCGGTGCACAGAGCTGGCCGTTATGACCCGAGATCCGACCAGCATTCCTGACCTGAAAAAGGAAGACCCGCGACAAGGTTAGGTCGTTGGGTATACTTTGATCGGGGGCGAACCTTATCCGCGGCGTTGGGTCGAGATGACCAAGCCTGTGATTAGAACATCTTCGGAGGAATTTGCTATAAAAATCACTCGACGGGGGAAATAATTATCAAAATCACTCAACGGGGGAATGGGTCAACCCCGGAGGATACTTTTCAGAAACCCGTGACCTCCGAGCCTAGGAGTGCTTCAAGCTTGGTGTTAGGTCGAGACGGCCGAGCCCGGGAGCATTTGGGCTGGCCTAGATTTGGGGTGTCGGGTCGAGGCAGCCGAACAGGGGAATGCATCGAGTCCGGGGCTTCCCCGAGGGCTATCTTCTATCCGAACCTGCTGCGGGGGAATATCCGGCTTTCTGTGATATAGATCATCTTACTGCGACCGAAGCATCCCCAGAGGTGAATCTAGAGTCCATGTTCGCCGAGCACGGGAATCGTCATCAGGCTTGGGGTGCCCCCTGAGGACGGCCTCCAAGTTGGCTTTTCAGGGGGATGGTCGGCTTACCATGATAAAGATCGATTTACGGTGACCGGGACATTCCTGAGGCGAACCTAGAGACCGTGACCCGAGGCCAAGGCACGCAGGGTGGAAAAAAGGAAACATTCACTGATATAGATGCTAAGAAAAGAAACCCCAGGGCACCCCGAGTTCCGGGAGTTCTTGACGCGATCTCAGGTCCATGCTCGGCTACAGGGGGAGCCGAGACGTGATGAGAATTGGCTTACAGCTAGCTGCGACCCCCTGGAGGCGATCCCTGAGATCACGTCTCGTGCTAGTGCTGCTCTCAGTGCGGGGGCACACAAATGCTGGTATTTAATGAAGGAGAACTTTGTGGAAGAGACATTTAAGCCGGGTCCCAGGCACGGGCTGCTTACCAGGCGGAGCCCTTTGGCCCGGGGCTCGACGTGGGGGAGCAGTCGGCTTACCGCGGCGAAGGCTGCCTTACCGCAGACTCGATCCCCCGAAGACGGGCCTCGAGAGCGCGATCTGGCATCGCGCCCCCACTGAGATACAAGAGAGGTGTTAACACAGATAAACAGGAATCTTAAGCCGGGCCTGACCAAGTGGGCGCAGATTATACATGAGATGGCAATCATCCGAACGCGGGAGAGAAGGCAAGGCGTTACGCGTACAAAGATAAAACATGCTTGTAGTAAACAAAAGGTCAGGCTGGCCCCCTGGCTCGAAACGCTTTCCGACAGTGATCTCGGGCACAGGCCCTACTACGGGGGAATGATCGGCTTACTGCGATGAGAGTCGGCTTACCGCGGACTCGGCCCCCTGAGGCGTGCCTCGAGACCACAATTTTGTTCGAGCAAAAAGAAGAGGGGGGCCAGATCGTATCCCGAGATAGGGGAATTCATGGGCGTGATCGCCAGGCCGGACCCTGCTACGGAGGTGAAGGACCGAGATGGCGAACAGAGGGGGGTGAATGGTCGCAAATAAATTTTCCCCCAAAATACTCCAACAAAAACCTCGACAAGATCGCTCAAAGGAAATCGTGAAAAACCCGAAAAACTAGACAACTATGTGTACCCCAAGCTTGCATGCATAAGTACCATAAAATATGTGGGGATTTTTGAGTCACAATCCTGGTTGTCTAGTGTCCAAGATAAAGAGGAATCAATCCAACTCTTGCTTTTAGAAAGAACATAAATTCAAATCACAAAAGTCACTTTCAGAAAAGCAAAAGCAGAATTTCCAGAACTTGTCCTCAATTTGAATAGGAGGTTGGTCGGTTTATTCACCTCAAAAAATTTTGAAAATTTTTCTCCCTATGAGAATCAGAGTCATGAAGAACTCCACAAAATGTCTCCTCAAAAAGCATTACAAAAAAAACAGGAAAAATCAAAGAACACAGACAGTCAAGAACTTCGAGCAGAAAGTTTGGGGCTCAGTTTTCACATCATAGCGCCCAAACGGTGCAACAAGTGAACTCCAAAAGTTTTCTGCAAGTGGATATAAGAGTCCTGCACGTCCTACAAAAATAATCACTTAAAAAGGATTTTTGTATATTTTTATAAAAATCAAATACTAAATGCTGCGCAAAGAACAAGTTCTGAACAAAGATGGAACTTAAAAGAAAAGATGTTCTCTACTCAATCCAAGAGTGCAAAAGATATATAGAACCATATGAACACACTCAAAACATCCAAGATCAACAGCATTTAGAAGGAGGGGAGGCAAATCCAAATTGCGTGAAAGTAAATTGCGAGAATGTAATTGCGGGAAAGTAAATGCTGAATTTAAATTGCGTAAGGTAAAGACATAATGTAAATGCGCAAAATAAATTCAGAGAAGGATGGATAAAACTTTCATTTCAGGAAAGAGAGGTTACAAAGCCTCACTTTCATGTGGGCAAAGCTCAAAGGAGCATTCACAAACCACAAAACCTTCAAGGGGAGGAGGCTACCCCTCCACCCCTATTTATACTACTCTTGGGCCACCTACCACCCTTGGATGAGTCCCTCAACCCTAGAGCACTCATCTAAGGGCTAGGATTAACCCACACACACAGCCATGCAAGGGCTAACCCAAAACCCACACACATACCGGGTTTTCTTGCACGGTTTTCAATGCATACTACCTAGACCCGCTAACCTATCAACTAGACCTCAATCCGACGGCCCTCATTGATCCACGCGGCATCTAGCTAGCATCATCTCCTTTCCTTGTCTTCTTGACTTGCTCGGACTCCGTCTCCGATCATCTTCCGGCGATCTTCCAACCGTCTGGACCTCCGACGCTCCTCGCCTAGTCCCGGTCATCCTCCGCCTCACCATGACCTAGCACCGTCGCCCTGCAACTATCAAAGATAAGGAAACACATCACATAGCAAAGTCCAACAACACATATAATCACATTTTGATCTCAACAGAATGATATACACTATGCAGACCAGCAAAACCCCGACCTCACGTGGTCTGATCGCTGGTATCCATCCCGACCACTCGAGGTTTAAACGACAGGGTCTCCGACCAGCCAAAACCCAGACCACTCGGGGTCGGACGACTGGTCTCCGACCAGCCAAAGCACAGACCACTCGGGGTCGGACGACTGGTCTCCGACCAGCAACTCAAATTGATCTTTTTTGAAAATCAATCCAAATCAAACTCAAACTTGAGCACACCTTGCTCAAATAAAGTCAAATACTCATCACAAACATGGATGGACCTCCACATGGTCCTTCAATCTCCCCCTTGATGAGTATAATGACAAACCACACAAAAGGTATAAATTTGAGTTTGAATGATAGAAGAAGAAAGAAATTTGTTTGCAAAGCCAAACTTCGTCCAGAGAAAAAGATATAAAATTATGACCCAGTTGGCAGAAAGAATTTAGAGCAAGACCATGAAAAGAGCAAGTTTTCCACAAAAGCTCTAAAAACCAATCGTAAGTGCCAAATGTGGTTATGATCCATAAAAAATAGCAAAGATTTACAAAGATCATAAGAACCAACAAGCTTTCACATTTTTATCTCTCATTTTTTTTAATGATGCCTTTTCTACATTTTCTCCCCCTTTTGGCAATATAGGCATCAAAATGGAATTTTCTCTCTCTTTTTATGTATGCAAGAAATGCAATCGAAAGAGCTTTGAAGATTATCCAATTGATCAAAATGGAAGGATATTGCACCAAGCTTGTCAATTTCAGAAGATGACTAAACTAAGACATGTCCAAGTGCAAATACGAGCTTAGTTTTGAATATATCATTTTTAGCAAGATTTGACAAGTGCAACACTTAGCTTTAGTTTCAAAAATAGAAGAATAGCCACTCTAAGGATCAAAAGGAAAACCTAGAGTTCAACCTACTCAACACTTTGGGGAATCTAGAAGAGCATACAAGGTCTTTCGGGCTCATTTATCACTTAATGCAAATTTTGATTTATCATCATACAAGACATAGAGGGGTGCAAATGTTTGACATTATTTGCATTCTTTACCCACATATGTCTTTGTTTTTCATTTATTTGCATTTTCTTTTGACAACCAATTGACTCAAGCCGATCGACCATCTCAAGATGAACTCTTAAGAGGATGATCTAGGTCAAACACGATGTATTCCAAGTTCATCCCAAGTGCAATGGGAAGCGGTCTTGTGAATGCAAGGTGTTGAGTCGTATGTGCACAAGAAGAGTCAATTTTGTTTAATTTTCATTTTTAGCACAATGATTCATGAGCAATTGAAGGACTCTAGCATGGATCAAACTAGTTTCACCCAAGTTGCTATAGGGACTCTAGAGAACTCCAAAATTTCTCAAATTATGGCACAAACCTCTAGAGAAGAAACCTAGCAAGTAAAAGCAACAAGTTTCATCAAGTTTTTCATTTAAGGCTTAGTTCATTTTTAAGCTTAGCAAGTTAAATGAACTTGGACATACCTAAGCTAGTGATTTTCTTCAAATGATGTAGCATGGTGTATAGCATGAAGAAGAAATCAATTGCATAATAGACAAAGCTCATAAAATAGAAAATGCAGTCTAAATGCGATGCATGAACAGATTCCCAAACTCCCCCTCAACAAACGAAGCAATTTTAAGCTCAAATCTGGTTAAAGTTGAGTTATTATCAAGATTAGGCATAAAGAAAACCCGAATGAACTCAATAACAACCAAAAAACAGAATGAGGAGAAGAAGTCGAGAAACTGCAAAATTGGATGGCTATAGAGCATAGAAAAGATATAAGAGACTCACTACGGCTTAGACTCGCTCTTATCTTCCCCAGTGACTGGCATAGGAAAGATGACTCTAGATCCCAACTAAGGAGTGCACACAGACCCTGTCTACCCAAGAGGCCCAATACCTGCTAGACTTATAAGACTGTGAGGGAACTCAGCCTAGAGAGAAGAGAGAACAGCTAGTCACGCATGATTGCAACCTAAAGCACAAGATAAGAAGTCCATCCAAGGCATGTCAGAAGTCTAAGTGAGTGAACTCATCTCAAGAAAACAAGCCCAAAGTCACCCAGAAGAAACACAAAGAAAAGAAAAGCTGGAAGAAAATATATAATACATAATATACAAACCAGCTCCCCCTCACGAAAGGCCGTAAGGGCTCACGACTCCAAGCTCACTCCTCAAGGCAACAACTGAGCTATCCAAAGGCTTGGTGAAGATATCGCTAATCAAGGTCACTCTCTACCAAGCTGAGCGCGATATCTCCCTTCTCCACATGGTCTCTATGGAAGTGATATCTAATATCAATGTGTTTGGTCCGAATGTTTGACTGGGTTTTTAGCAATGCAAATAGCGAAGTGTTGTCACGTAAAAGTGGCACACTCGTATATCTAACCCAAAGTCCCGCAAGGTCGATCTCATCCAGAGAAGCTGCTACAAAGAATCGTGCAAAGAACATACTCGTCCTCGCAGATGGATCGTGCAACTCGGATCGCTTCCTAGATGACCAAGAAACAAAAGAAGTGACAATGAATTGGCAAGTGCCAGAAGTGCTCTTCCTATCTATCCTACAGCCAGCAAAATCGGCATCGAAAAAGGCTCTAAGAGATAGACAAGAAGAAGAAGAGTACCAAATACCATAATCAGTGGTAGCACGAAGGTACATGAAGATGCGCTTGACCGCCTGGCGGTGAGAGGCACGAGGAGAAGCTTGAAATCGAGCGCAAAGACACACAGCGAAATGTATATCCGGCCTCGAAGCAGTGAGGTACGAGAGGGAGCCGATCATGCTCCGAAACTCCTTTTGATCAGCAGGCTCACCATCCTCATCGGGCTCGAGGACAGTAGTGGTGGCCATAGGAGTCATCACCTGCTTCCCATCAGACATATCGAAACGTTTCAGGAGGTCACGGGTATATTTGCCTTGATGCAAGAAAGTACCCTCCCGAGTCTGCTTTATTTGGAATCTAAGAAAGTAGCTCAACTTGCCCATCAAACTCATCTCAAACTCTGTGCTCATCACCTCAGAAAACTGAGACACAAGCGAATGAGACGAGCCACCAAAAATGATATCGTCCACATAAATCTGGATGAGAAGAAAATGAGACTCATGGTGTCTAATGAACAGAGTTTTGTCTACTATGCCCATTTTAAAGTCATGGCTGAGAAGATAAGACTTGAGCCTCTCATACCATGCTCTGGGGGCCTGCTTGAGTCCATACAGAGCTTTGGAAAGCTTGTATACATGACTCGGAAACTTGGGGTTATCGAATCCTAGAGGTTGCTTGACACAAACCTCTTCCTCAATATAGCCATTGAGGAATGCACTCTTGACATCCATTTGATAAAGCTTGAAGCCTTTGGATGCAGAAAATGCAAGCAGGATTCGGATAGCCTCTAGCCTAGCTACAGGGGCAAAGGTCTCCTCAAAGTCAAGACCCTCAACCTGAGAAGAGCCATGTGCAACTAGTCTAGCCTTTTTTCTAACTACAACCCCATCCTTACTCTGCTTGTTTTTGAACACCCACTTGGTCCCAATGACATTATGACCAGATAGGGGCTCGACAAGCTGTCATACCTTGTTCCTCTCAATGTTCTCAAGTTCCTCATGCATAGCATTAATCCATGACTCATCGGATAATGCATGAGAAACATCCTTCGGCTCAAAGGAGGTAACGAAGGCAGAGTGGAGGCAGAAATTGGACAAACCTGATTTTGAGCAAGTGACCCGCTCAAATAGATCACCAATGATCTGATCAGGTGGATGAGCTTTCTGGATATGTCGGGGAGGACCAGAAGCAGAAGTGGCCTCTACCTCTTGAACAGAAGAGGTAGGAATAGAGCCACTCGCTGAAGTAGAGTCGGAAGGCAAGGGCTGGTCTCCCTGAGGTGCAGAAATGGAAACAGGAGGCACCTCAGGTGTAGAGGGGACTAGATCCGGTGGAACACCATCATCCTCATCTTCTACAAAGATGGTCTCGGAGGGATAAGAAGAGCCTGAAACATCAGGTCTAGCTCCTGGGCTAGCCTCATCAAAGGTCACATCACAGGTCTCTATGATCCTACACAGGTCTCTATGATCCTATACGCATCAACACTCCAGACCCTATAGCTACGAGAAGAAGTCGAGTAACCTAGAAAGATACCATCAGAAGAGCGAGACTCAAACTTATCTAGGTTACCAAACTTCAAGATAAAACATTTGCAACCAAAAACGCGAAAATGAGACACACTGGGCTTTCGCCCATACCTCAACTCATAATAAGTGCGATGCAAATGTGCTCTCAAAAACACGCGTTTAGAAACATGGCAAGCAGTAGCTATAGCCTCAGCCCAAAACTTCCTAGTAGTACTGTACCCGTCTAGCATCGTCCTGGCCATTTCTACCAGGGTCCTGTTCTTCCTTTCCACTACGCCATTTTGTTGAGGGACGTAGGGAGAGGAGAATTGATGCTCCCAACCAGACTCCACACAGAAACTCTCAAAATAGGAGTTCTTGAACTCCGTGCCATTGTCACTGCGTATAGCTCGTAGGGCACCAGGGAGCTCAAAAGACAACCTATGAACCAAACCCCTAAAATGGGTAAAAGTCCCATCCTTCGAGGACATTAAAAACACCCACGAATACCTCGAAAAGTCATCAACAATGACAAGAACATACCACTTCCCACCCATCGATCAGACTCTATTTGGACCAATAGTGTCCATATGTAAAAGTTGTCCTGGTGCATCAGTCATCACAACAGTGACTAGGGGATGAGAAGCAACAACCATCTTGCCATATCGGCAGGGAGAGCAAACTAAGTCTTTGACCATTTTGAGTTTGGGCAAACCACGAATGAGATTGTGGCTGCTAACTCGGGTCAAATGATCAAATCCAATGTGACCAAGTCTCCTATGCCAGAAGGAGAGATCACGGGACTCAGAAGCAATCAAACACCGAAGAGAGTCTCTAGAAGAAACAGAAAAATCAGCACGGAAGACTCTCCCAAATCTAGAAATCCCGCAAACTAACCCTCCTGATGAATCGAGGATTCTACAGGCATTACTCTTGAAGCTTACCTCGAAAGAGTCATCGATAAACTGAGAAACAGAGAGCAGATTGTATTGCAGCTTACTTACTAAGGCAACATCTTTAAGAATGAAATTTTGGTTAATGCAGATGGTACCTTTAGCAATGACTCTACCTGAAGAAGCATCCCCGAAAGTGATCAACTCATCACCCGGGGCTCGGACTAGGGAAGAGAACCATCGAGAATCTCCGGTCATATGACGAGAACAACCGAAGTCAACAATCCAAACATCTCCTTCCCATCCGATTTAACCCGATCAAGACACAAGAGAGAAAGATGACTCGATTGGGATAGAGTGAAGACTTAGGAACCCAATATCAACCATACGACTCCTCAGTACCGACCACGAGAAGAAGACTGGACTCGAGTGTCTCTCTGACGTTTAATCCTAACAAGATCAGTAGCAACTCTAGTAGATGATCTAGGAGCTGGAACTGGGTTGACCCGCTGTGGTGCAAAAGCCGGACCATCCAAATAAGGCTGCCTGGATCTCCTACCAGAAAACACCTCACGCCGCTGATATCTACCTCGATGAGAAAATCGAGGTATATCAAGAGGACGACGGAAAGACTGACTACGAACAGCTTCAGGACTAAAACTCATAGAACTAGCATGAAAACCGAGTCCTGGACGCTGCCCAAAAACAGGTGACTCTCTAACCTGTCTAGAAGCAGTGTGTCTTAGGAGCACTCAAAGTCTGGGGATGACCCTGAATACCCCTAAGAGCAGCAACACGCTCACGCCGAGTGATCTTGGCGCGCCTGAAGCAGAAATCTACTAGGTGACCATCCTTCTTACAGAAGGTGCATATGTACTTCACCTTGCTAGAGGCAGAAGCAATAGGAGTAACACCCTTCTGGTCAGAAGTCCTATGGACAACCCCAGCAGACCTAAACACGATGGTACTCACTCTGGGAGCTACCACAATCTCACCACTCTTGGAGCTGCACACAGTGGTGGGAGGATGTGCCCGAGCGTGCTCCAAGGGATCAAATCCTAGACCTTGATTGAATCTACTAATCTTGGATTGGTCTAGAATAAGATTGAGCTTCTTGTTGCCTCCAACAAACTTCTCGAGAGTGCTCATAAGATACTAGCAATCTCGAAAGAAAGAAGCACAAGAAGAACAGGGGGAAGGAGAGAAAGAAGAAGAACCAGAAGGAGAAGATCTCTCAGCACGTGCTTTTTGTTCCCTCAGCACGGCTGCCTCAATCTTGAGGGCCTCACAAGAAACACAAGGAGCATCTCTAATCCTAAGGGTTTGGTCTTCTAACTTCTTCCTAAGCTCGACATGGATTTGATCCACATCATCCTTAACCCCAGCACACAGCAGGCAACCAGATTTTGACTTAACTAGTAAGTCCTTAGCATGTTTATCACACTTGACATTCAAAGCATCATTGTCAAGATTTAGTTGCCTACAGCCCTCACATGAGCTGACTGGGTCCTTAGAAGCATGCATTTCAAGTTCATCGTTTCTAGAAGGAAGCTTCCTAAGGTGATCGCTCATGGCATCAATTTCGGCAAGCAATTTAGGGCAACTAGCACAAGAAGGAGTAGAGTAAGCATGAAGAAAACTAGCATCTAGTGGAATAGCATCAACAGAATTATCGCTAGCATTCTTCAACTTAGGACTTTCTAATTCAGTCAACACACTATCATGCATAGTCCTTATGTTCTCCAACTCCAAAAGAATAGCATCACACAAAGAGCAATCATCAGTGACTCGGGAGGGAGAAGATCTAAGAGAAGCTAACTCCCGAGTCAAGGTACCTACTTCCTTCTCAAGCTCCGTACACCTAGCTCTAGCTCTAGCATGAAATTTTCCTAATTTGCAGAAAGCTTCGTTGAGCTGGTTATAGGAGGGTACCTCGTCTGAGTCATTTGTAGAGCTCGGAGTCGCGATGTCGCTGGTGTCGCCATCAAACACATGCCGGAGAAGTCGTCGCCGCCCTTCTTTTCTTACGGTTCATCCTCGCCCTCGACGCTCCATGTCTCGGTGTCGGAGAGGTTGATGTCGTCAAGCGCGGCGAGGACGCGGTGGAAGAGCTTCTTGTTCTTGGAGAAGTTACGATACTTCTTCTCACGCGTCGGCTCACGAACTGCAGGCTTCTTGTTGCGGTTCTTGTCGGTGTATTCGTTCTTGCCCGAACCGCCAACGTCGTTCTTTCCCTTCTCCAGCTTGGGCCAGTTCGCCCGAATGTGGTTGGGGCCACCACACACTCGATGCAGGTGATCGTGCCACCTCTCTTCCTCTCTCTCACCCTCTTGTATGCGTGAGAAAACTTGCGAGCGAGAAGAGCAAGCTCATTTTCTGGAAGTTTTTCCAGTTGGTCATCGCTTAGCTCACAAAGGGCGGAAAGAGAGAAACCAATAGAAGGATCAGAAGAAGAAGATCCAATGGGATCGGTGACCAAGGCCATCGACTGAGATTTCGTCTTCCGTGAGACGACATCGGTCTCATGAGTCTTGAGGCGGGAATAAAGCCTGTCAAGAGTCAGAGTCGACAAGTCAGTGGTGTCCTTGATGGTGGTCACCTTCATCTCCCAAACACGCAAATCGAGTACGGTCAAGAAATGTCGAGCATTATCCGAGTCAGGATATATGCAACCAACTGCTCGAAGATCGCTCAAGATCTTGGTAAAACGACTGAATCACTCATCAAGACTCTCACCAACGTGCTGTTCAAACTTGTTGAACTCACGCTTGAATTGGTCCTGTCGAACCGTCTTGATTTGGGTAGTGCCCTCATGGTAAGCATCGAGGGTCACCCAAATCTCATGAGCAGAACGAAGGTGAGAAATCCTATCATACTCACTGTGGCTAAGACCCTGTATGAGGATGTTCCTTGCCTTAGCATTCGCCTCAACGTCAGCCATATTGCCGGCCATGACGTTTTCATCGGCAGGAACCTCATATCGGAGTTTCACCTTCTGCAATATCAGGAAGCCCTGGGAAGTGAGGTATGACTCCATGCGTGACTTCCATAATGGAAAATCGACTCCAGGAAAAATGGGAGGCTTGGTGGAATACTTGTCCATCGCCATGGCCCTTGAGACCGGTCAAGATCTATGGAAGAGCAAAAATCGGCTCTAATACCAATTGAAGGACCGAGATGGCGAACAGAGGGGGGGTGAATGGTCGCAAATAAATTTTCCCCCAAAATACTCCAACAAAAACCTCAACAAGATCGCTCAAAGGAAATCGTGAAAAACCCGAAAAATTAGACAACTATGTGTACCCCAAGCTTGCATGGATAAGTACCATAAAATATGTGGGGATTTTTGAGTCACAATCCTGGTTGTCTAGTGTCCAAGATAAAGAGGAATCAATCCAACTCTTGCTTTTAGAAAGAACATCAATTCAAATCACAAATGTCACTTTCAGAAAAGCAAAAGCAGAATTTCCAGAACATGTCCTCAATTTGAACAAGAGGTTGGTGGGTTTCTGCAGCTCAAAAAATTTTGAGAATTTTTCTCCCTATGAGCATCAGAGTCATGAAGAACTACACAAAATTTATCCTCAAAAATCCTTACATAAAAAACAGGAAAAATCGAAGAACACATTCAGTCAAGAACTTCGAGCAGAAAGTTTGCGGCTCGGTTTTCACTTCATAGCGCCCAAACGGTGCAACAAGTGAATTCCAAAAGTTTTGTGCGAGTGGATATCAGAGTCCCGCACCACCTCCAATAAGAATCACTTAAAAAGGAGTTTAATATATTTTTATACAAATCAAATACTAAATGCTGCGCAAAGAAAAAGTTATGAACAAAGTTGGAACTTGAAAGAAAAGATGTTCTATACTCAATCCAAGAGTGCAAAAGAGATGTAAAACCATATGAACACACTCAAAACACCCAAGATCAACAGCATTTAGAAGGAGGGGAGGCAAATCCAAATTGCGTGAAAGTAAATTGCGAGAATGTAATTGCGGGAAAGTAAATGCTGAATTTAAATTGCGTAAAGTAAAGACGGGCCTCGAGAGCGCGATCTGGCGTCGTGCCCCCACTGAGATACAAGAGAGGTGTTAGCACAGATAAACAGGAATCTTAAGCCGGGCCTGACCAAGTGGGCGCAGATTATACTTGAGATGGCAATCATCCGAATGTGGGAGAGCAGGCAGGGCGTTACGCGTACAAAGATAAAACATGCTTGTAGTAAACAAAAGGTCAGGCTGGCCCCCTGGCTCGAAACGCTTTCCGATGGCGATCTCGGGCACAGGCCCTACTACGGGGAATGATCAGCTTATTGCGATGAGAGTCGGCTTACCGCGGACTCGGCCCCCTAAGGCGTGCCTCGAGACCACAATTTTGTTCGAGCAAAAAGAAGAGGGAGGCCAGATCGTATCCCGAGATAGGGGAATTCATGGGCGTGATCGCCAGGCCGTACCCTGCTACGGAGGTGAAGGACCGAGATGGCGAACAGAGGGGGGGTGAATGGTCGCAAATAAATTTTCCCCCAAAATACTCCAACAAAAATCTCGACAAGATCGCTCAAAGGAAATCGTGAAAACCCGAAAAACTAGACAACTATGTGTACCCCAAGCTTGCATGCATAAGTACCATAAAATATGTGGGGATTTTTGAGTCACAATCCTGGTTGTCTAGTATCCAAGATAAAGAGGAATCAATCCAACTCTTGCTTTTAGAAAGAACATCAATTCAAATCACAAAAGTCAATTTCAGAAAAGCAAAAGCAGAATTTCCAGAACTTGTCCTCAATTTGAACAGGGAGTTTCTGGGTTTATTCACCTCAAAAAATTTTGACGATTTTTCTCCCTATGAGAATCGGAGTCGTGAAGAACTCCAAAAAATGTCTCCTCAAAAAGCATTACAAAAAAAACAGGAAAAATCGAAGAACACAGTCAGTCAAGAACTTCAAGCAGAAAGTTTGGGGCTCGCTTTTCACCTCATAGCGCCCAAACGGTGCAACAAGTGAACTCCAAAAGTTTTTTGCAAGTGGATATCAGAGTCCCGCACCTCCTCCAAAAAGAATCACTTAAAAAGGATGTTTCTATATTTTTATACAAATCAAATACTAAATACTGCGCAAAGAACAAGTTCTGAACAAAGTTGGAACTTGAAAGATAAGATGTTCTCTACTCAAATCAAGAGTGCAAAAGAGATGTAAAACCATATGAACACACTCAGAACATCCAAGATCAACAGCATTTAGAAGGAGGGGAGGCAAATCCAAATTGCGTGAAAGTAAATTGCGAGAATGTAATTACGGGAAAGTAATGCTGAATTTAAATTGCGTAAAGTAAAGACATAATGTAAATGCGCAAAATAAATTCAGAGAAAGATGGATAAAACTTTCATTTCTGGAAGGAGAGGTTACAAAGCCTCACTTTCATGTGGGCAAAGCTCAAAGGAGCATTCACAAACCTCAAAACCTTCAAGGGGAGGAGGCTACCCTTCCACCCCTATTTATACTACTCTTGGGCCACCTACCACCCTTGGATGAGTCCCTCAACCCTAGAGCACTCATCTAAGGGCTACGATTAACCCACACACACAGCCATGCAAGGGCTAACCCAAAACCCACACACATACCGGGTTTTCTTGCACGGTTTTCAAAGCATACTACCTAGACCCGCTAACCTATCAACTAGACCTCAATCCGACGGCCCTCATTGATCCACGCGGCATCTAGCTAGCATCATCTCCTTTCCTTGACTTCTTTTCTTGCCCGGAATCCGTCTCCGATCATCTTCCGGCGATCTCCCAACCGTCTGGACCTCCGACGCTCCTCGCCTAGTCCCGGTCATCCTCCGCCTCACGATGACCTAGCACCGTCGCCCTGCAACTATCAAAGAAAAGGAAACACATCACATAGCAAAGTCCAACAGCACATATAATCACATTTTGATCTCAACAGAATGATATACACTATGCTGGCCAGCAAAACCCCGACGAAACGTGGTCTGATCACTGTTATCCATCCCGACCACTCGAGGTCTGAATGACTGGTCTCCAACCAGCCGAAACCCAGACCACTCGGGGTCGGACGACTGGTCTCTGACTAGCCAAAGCACAGACCACTCGGGGTCGAATGACTAGTCTCCGACCAGCCAAAGTCCCGACCACTCGGGGTTGGATGACTGGTCTCCGACCAGCCAAAACCCAGACCACTCGGGGTCGGACGACTGGTCTCCGACCAGCAACTCAAATTGCTCTATTTTGAAAATCAATCCAAATCAAACTCAAACTTGAGCACACCTTGCTCAAATAAAGTCAAATACTCATCACAAACAAGGATGGACCTCCACATGGTCCTTCAGGAGGGGAGCCATGACGCGATGAGAATCAGCTTACAGCTGGCTCGACTTCCTCCGGGGGTGAACCCTCAGATCACGACCCGGATACTCACTTGGTCGGGGTACAAAGAGATGTAAAAAATGGCGTAATCATAGATGATAAAGTGAAAGCAATTTATCATGAAAGCGAGAGGCAGAGTTCAAACATAGAACTTTCGAAGCTGATCAATGTTCCACGTGTTCGCGAGCTCTCGACCATCGGGCATGGCCAGCCGGTAAGCACCCATCCAGCCTACTGAGATGACGCGATAGGGGCCTTCCCACAGGGGGGATAACTTGTTGGCGCCGGACCGATCCTGAATTCGCTTCAGGACCAAGTCCCCGACAAGGAGGCCTCTGGGTCGAACCGATCGGCAGGCATGCTTTTGAAGTGTTTGCAGGTAATGTGCCGACCGCAGCAGAGCATGGCATCTTACCTCCTCCGCCAGGGCGAGGTCGAGGGATGGCTCCTGCTCAAGGTCGACTTGGTCGACTGAGTGGAACCTGGCGGAGCCCAGCGTGACCTCGGGGGGTAGGACGGCCACAGAACCAAAGACTAGCCGAAAGGGGGTAGACCCTGTTGCCCAGCTCGGCATGGTTCGGATGGACCAGAGGACGGTGGGAAGCTCATCCACCAAGCCCCGGCCTCGACGCTTGAGTTCATCAAAAACTCGCTTCTTAATGCCTTGGATGATCTACTCGTTGGCACGCTCGATCACTCCATTGCTCTGCGGGTGGCCCACCGAGGCGTAGCAGACCTTGGTTCCCCTGTCTTCGCAGTATTCTTGGAACAACATGCTGGTGAACTGCGTCCCATTGTCGGTAATGATCCTGCATGGGATCCCATACCTTGTGACTATAAATGAGCAGAGGAACCTCACCGCGGCCTGTGCCGTGATGGCCGAGACCGGCTCGGCTTCAACCCATTTCGTGAAGGTGTCAATGGCGACGAATAGAAACTTCCTCCCCCCGATCGCCCGTGGGAAGGGGCCGAGGATGTCGAGGCCCCAGGTCGAGAATGGCCAGGCGAGGGGGATGGTCTGGAGGGCGTAAGCCGGCTGGCGAGCCTTCTGGGCATGGAACTGGCAGGCTCGACAGGCGCGGACGATGTCCCGCGCATCCTGGAGCGCCGTTGGCCAGTAGAAGCCCATTCGGAATGCCTTCCCGACCATAGTCCTGAAATAAGAGTGAGCACCGCAGAGGCCCGAATGGATGTCGTTAAGTAAGTATTTACCTTCCTCCAGGGTGATGCATTTGGCGAGGACGCCCAGGGCGCCCCGCCGGTACAGTTGTTCGTCGACGAGCCCGTACGAGCTCGCACGAAGCCTGAGCCTGCTTCCCTTAGCTGGATCGGGCGGGAGTTTGTCGAGGTTAAGGAACTTGACAATTAGGTCCATCCATGATGGAACACTCTCAAGGAAGGCCACCGAGCCTTCTGGGCCGTCGACGGTCGGGGCTGGCAGGGTCTCGAGGATGACATCTGACGGAATCTCGTCGTCGGATGACCCAAGCTTGGACAGGAGATCCGCACCAGAGTTATCCTTCCTGGGAACGTACCATATCTCAAGGTTCTTGAACCATTTCTCCATTTTGCGTACCTCGATGAGCATTGGTAGTCTTTGTTGTACTGGTTGACGACGAGTTGGGAATCCCCTCTCACGACCAGCCGGCGCACGCCCAGCGACTTGCACGCTCGAGCTGTTGAAGAACATGGTCTAGGGACCTTTTTCCTCGGCCTCGGGTTCAGGGGCGGGCTCGACCGTCTGCTCGACCACGAAGTAGGCAAGCGCCTGCGACTTGACAGCGGAGCGTGCCACGAACCAGATGTCAAATTCGGCTAACTCCATGGCCCATTTGGCGATGCGGCCTCCTGCCTCCGGGTTCCTTAAGATCTCGTCGAGCGGAAACCCACTCGGGACAACCACGGCGTGCGCTTGAATGTAATGCCGGAGCTTGCGCGAGGACATGAAGAGGGCATAGAGTAGCTTCTGGACCTTGGGGTAGCGCTCCTTTGGCCCATGGAGTACTTCACTGACGTAGTAGATCGGCTGCTGCCGACAATTTCGCTCGGCCACCAGGACAGTGCTGACGGACTGTGTTGCGGCCGCCAGGTAGAGCAGTAGAGTCTCGCCCGGGTGTGGGGTCGTGAGCAGCGGGCGGCTCGAGAGGTATGATTTCAGCTCGTCGAAGGACCGTTGGGCCTCCGGGGTCCATTCGAAACCACGATGCTGGCGCAAGGCCTTGAAGAATGGCAGCCCGCGCTCCCCGAGCCTCGAGATGAATCAGCTGAGGACGGCCACGCTGCCGGCGAGGCATTGGACCTGCTTTGTTGATGCCGAGGCGGTCATCCTCTCGATAGCCTCAATCTTTTCTGGGTTCGGGCCTACGCCCGAGCCCCCGAACATGTAGCCGAGCACCTTTCCCGAGGTTGCACCGAAGACGCACTTCTCGGGTTTGAGCTTGACTCCATGCTTGTTTAGGTTGGCGAATGTCTCCGCGAGGTTGTTGACATGGTCGGCTTCAGAAGAGCTCTTGACGATGATGTCGTCAATGCAGACCTCGTGATTACACCCGATCTGAGGGTCAAAGGTCCGGGACATCAGCCGTTCGAATGTCGCCCTGGTGTTGCGGAGGCCGAAGGACATAGTGGTGAAGCAGAATGTCCCGAATGGTGTGATAAAGGACATCTTGTCCTCGTCGTCTGCCGCGAGCTTGATCTGGTGGTAGCCGGAGTAGGCGTCGAGGAAACTCATCATCTTGGCGTTGGCGGTGGAGTCCACGATCCGGTCTATGCGGGGAAGAGGGAAGTTATCCTTTGGGCACGCCGAATTCAAGCTCGTGTGGTCGACACACATCCTCCATTTCCCGCCCTTGTTCTGCACGATCACCGGGTTGGCTAGCCATTCAGAGTAGTTGACCTCACGAATGAAGCCGGCCTTCAGGAGCTTGTCGAGATGTTCCCTAATTATTGTCACCTTTTCGGGGGAGAAACGCCGTAACTTCTGGCGCACGGGCTTGCACCCAGGCCTTGTTTGCAATTTGTGCTCGATCACCTCCCTCGGGACCCCAGGCATGTCTGCCGGTTCCCACGCGAATATGCTTTTGTTGCTGCGGAGGAAGGTGATGAGCTAGAACTCCTATTTCGGGTCGATCTGGGCGACGAGGTGGACACATTTGCCCGGGTTGTCCTCCTCGAGCCACACGGCCTTGGTCGGGCCGCCGGGCTGAATCACCACCTTTCGGTGGGCGTCCTTCTAGGCCGCCTCAGGGCCCCACTGAGGGAGCATGCTCGCGGCCGCGAGGGCCTTCTCCTCGCAGTAGTGCACCACTTTGAGGTCGCCTCAGACAGTTATGATGCCCTGGGGCCGAGGGAGCTTCAAGCAACGGTGGCCGTAGTGGTTTGCCGCCATGAACTTGATCAAAGCCGGCCGCCTGAGGATGACGTTGTAGGGGAGATCTCCGTCCACGACCTCAAAGGTGATTAGCTCGGTACGAAAGTTCGCTGAGTCACCAAAGGTGACGAGCAGAACCACCTGCCTGAGCGGAGTGGTCAAGCTCCCCGGTACGATGCCGAAGAAGGGGACCACTATGCTCCTGATCTTGGATCGGGAATCTACATTCGGTCCAGCGTGCTAGCCAAGAGCAGGTTGAGGGAACTCCCTCCGTCAACCATAACCCTCCCAACCATGGTGTTGCTTATGGTCGGGGCGACGACCAAGGCGGTCTTAAGGTCTTTGAACATTCCTGGGGGAGCGTCACCCTGGGAGAAGGTGATCGGAACGCCAGCCCATTTGCAAGGCTGGTCGGCAAGCTTGCCCGCCGAAGCTTGGTACACAGTTCGCGCGGTGCTTTTGAGCTTGCGCTGGGATTGGTATTCGGACGAACCACCGAAGATCATATCAACGCGACGGTCGCCTTGCTGGAACTCCAGGTCGAGGCCCTTTGGCCCCTCACGGTCGACGCCCTCGTCGAGCAACTCGCCCCCTTTCAGGAGCATGGGCATCTCCCCACGCCCATCATAGAAGGCGTTCAGTTTGAACTGCCACGACCTGCAGCCCCTCAGGTCATGGCCGGCGGCATGGTGGAGCAGATAGAATTTGTCTGTGTCGTATCCAAGCTCAGCCTCATTGGCGGGAGGCCGGGCGTCACCCCACTGCAGGTCAGCCGGACGCTGCCCCTGCTGCGACGCGACGCTGCCCTAGTTGGGGTTGACATTGCGCTTGCTAATGTCGCGACTGACCAGGCAGGGGCCGAGGTCCATTGCGGTCGGGTTGCCACACCTCCATCACCTCACACCCAGCGTAGGCCGCGGCGACCACGCGAAGCTGGCCTCCTCCATCACGGGGACCTTGCCCTTGCTTCCTGATGCGCAGGTCCGGGCTAGCAGCCTTGGCGGCAGATGGCACGGGCTCACCGGGAATGCGGCCGAGCTTACCCTAGTGAAGGACCGAGATGGCGAACAGAGGGGGTTGAATGCTCGCAAATAAATTTTCCCCCAAAATACTTCAACAAAAATCTCGACAAGATCGCTCAAAGGAAATCGTGAAAAACCCAAAAAACTAGACAACTATGTCTACCCCAAGCTTGCATGGATAAGTACCATAAAATATGTGGGGATTTTTGAGTCACAATCCTGGTTGTCTAGAGTCCAAGATAAAGAGGAATCAATCCAACTCTTGCTTTTAGAAAGAACATCAATTCAAATCACAAAAGTCACTTTCAGAAAAGCAAAAGCAGAATTTCCAGAACTTATCCTCAATTTGAACAGAGGGTTGGTGGGTTTATTCAGCTCGAAAAATTTTGAGAATTTTTCTCCCTATGAGCATCAGAGTCGTGAAGAACTCCACAAAATTTCTCCTCAAAAATCCTTACAGAAAAAACTGGAAATATCGAAGAACACAGTCAGTCAAGAACTTCGATCAGAAAGTTTGGTGCTCGGTTTTCACCTCATGGCGCCCAAACGGTGAAACAAGTGAACTCCAAAATTTTTCTGCATGTGGATATCAGAGTCCCGCACTTCCTCCAACAAGAATCACTTAAAAATTATTTTTCTATATTTGTATAAAAATCAAATACTAAATGCTGCGCAAAGAACAAGTTCTGAACAAAGTTAGAACTTGAAAGAAAAGATGTTCTCTACTCAATCCAAGAGTGCAAAAGAGATGTAAAACCATATGAACACACTCAAAACATCCAAAATCAACAGCATTTAGAAGGAGGGGAGGAAAATCCAAATTGCGTGAAAGTAAATTGCGAGAATGTAATTGCGGGAAAGTAAATGCTGAATTTAAATTGCGTAAAGTAAAGACAAATGTAAATGCGCAAAATAAATTCAGAGTTGGATGGATAAAACTTTCATTTCTGGAAGGAGAGGTTACAAAGCCTCACATTCATGTTGGAAAAGCTCAAAGGAGCATTCACAAACCTCAAAACCTATCAACTAGACCTCAATCCGACGGCCCTCATTGATCCACGCAGCATCTAGCTAGCATCATCTCCTTTCCTTGTCTTCTTGACTTGCCCGAACTCCGTCTCCGATCATCTTCCGGCGATGTCCCAACCGTCTGGACCTCCGACGCTCCTCGCCTAGTCCCGGTCATCCTCCGCCTCACCATGACCTAGCACCGTCACCCTGCAATCATCAAAGACAAGGAAAAACCTTTCATAGCAATGCCCACACTGATATGCAATAAACCCATCCAACTCATCATTACCGCGCCCATACGGCCGGTACTGCCACTCCTGGTAGAGACAACTCAAATTGCTTCATTTTGAAAATCAATCCAAATCAAACTCATACTTGAGCACACCTTGCTCAAATAAAGTCAAATACTCATTACAAACATGGATGGACCTCCACATGGTCCTTCACCTAGTCGTAGTCGCGCTTCCAGCGGATGGCGTCATCCACGTCCACATAGCGTTCCACCATTCGGAATAGCCTGTTGACACTGAGGTCAGTAGTGATCTCTAGGTCCTTCGTGAGACGCCTGTCCCGGACGCCGAACTTGAAGGCCTTGATGATGACTTCGCTGGAGACGTTTGGGATTGAATTCCTTGCGCGGGTGAACCGGCGGACGAAGTCACGGAGAGGTTCACCCTTGCCCTGGATGATGCGATCCAGGTCCCTTTCTCGTCCAGGGCGCTCGTAGCAGCTCTGGAAGTTTGATTGAAGAGCGCTCCGCACCTGGCGCCCCGACTAGAAGGCGCCAGGGGCCTGGTTGTAAAGCCAGGTGCGAGCAGCGCTGTCCAAGACGGTAGGGAGGTAGTTAGCCATCACAGACTCATCCCCGCCGGCCGCCAGGATCGTGATAGAATAGATCGAGAGGAACTCGTCGGGGTTCTTCGTCCCGTCGAACCGCTCCATCGCGGTGGGCCGGAAACGAGTTGGCCAGCGCACCCGGTGAAGATCGACGGAGTACGCTAGGCAACCGTAGATCGGGGCAGCATGGTCGCCGCTGCTATGGTAGGAATCGCCGTTAGCGAGGTGATCAAACTCGAGCCGACGGCGCACCCCGCATCGGGCTCGGTGGACAGGAAGGGTGACGTTAGGGCGGCGATGATTGCGAGCTTTTTGTCGCTAGCGTAATGTCCGAGACAAACCCCGAGCGCCGCTACTTGAAGGAGTCCGTCGACACCTGCGATCACGGAATGCCCACGCGACGCCCGCACTCGTGAGGTGGGGATGGTTGCGGCAAGCTCCTGGTCGACGAGTATGGAGTCGGCTGGCAAGGACGGCGGTGGCCGCGCGACGAACTGTCGTCGCTTCTTAGGGAGCAAGGTACGGGCGGTCGTCGACATTCTTGTTACGAGGGGGTGACCTCATCGGTCGCCCAGCCGAGCTCCTCAGCAAGGGATCAGCGAAAGAGGGCCATCCTTGCCCAGGTGGGATCAGCCATGACCCTGGCGATGGCCTGCAAACGTTCCCGGTTGGGATCGTCCTGACGAGCAGGGCTGTGATGCCCAAGCGAGGTGTGGAGCCCCTCGCGCTCTTCCCGTCGGAGGGTGGTGATGGCCTGGTGGATAGCAACCCAGACCAACCGACGCGCCTCCTCCGGGGCTTCTGGGTCACCGTCACTTGCTCCCGCGCTTGCCTCGTGGCTGCCAGCCATGAAGGCCAGGCGCTCGCGCAACGACAGCGAAGGCGAGAACATGGAGGTGGAGCCTTCACGCTCAGGAACCGCGTCCGGGTCTGGCCTCACTAACGGTGACATGTCATCGCTGGAGCCGAAGGTGCTGGCGACACTAGAGCGGTGAACTCGAATGAGCCAAACTGGGGCCCCACAGTGGGCGCCAGCTGTCAACGATCGGGACCGTCGACCACAGAAGAAAGAAAGGTCAGCTCGGGAGCGGGACCTGAGGTCGCGCTCGTTCGGGGGCGCCTAGCGTCGCGGGGAAGTCGTTCAAGAAAAGATGCCAGACACGGTGTTTATACTGGTTCGAACCCCCAAGGTCTGGTAATAGCTCTACTCCAGTTTTCCCTAAGGAGAAGGGTGGATTATCATCTCTGTGGAAGAGTACAAGGACGGGGCCCAAGCAAGAGGAGGGGGCCGTGTCGTTCTTCTTTTCCGGAGTTGTGTGTCGTGTGTTATCCTTGTCTTCTGCTCTTTTTTCTCGTTGTTCTGTCCCACAGTTGGGGCGACCTACTGCTTTTGTAGCCGTCAGGGAACCTTGCCGCTTGGTCCCGAGGCTGATGTCAGGAGCTCATGGCGATTTGACGGAGGCTCAGAAGTCGTCGCTAGCCGTTGAGAGTCTGACGGGGGCTGTTGAGATCCTGACTGGAGCTATTGAGATCCTAACGGGAGCTATTGAGATCTTGATGGGAGCTGTTGAACCCTAGTTCCCACGCAGGGGTAGGTAGGGTACTGATTCCCACGTAGGGGAGATTTTTACACAAGATAAAAATAGAAATGTTACAAATGTCCTTTCCCTTGGCACTCGCGGGAGCGTCGAGGTTGGGGCCGAGGCATCGAGATCGAGGGCGAGGCACTGAGGTCGAGGGCGAGGCGCCGAGGTCGAGGGTGCCTGTGACTTGACGGTGCTGGCCCCGAGCCCGATCATCGGGGGAGCATCACCTAGGTCAGAGATGAGCCCCCGGGTCTGCGGAAAGCCGCCACGAGGCCGGGGGGATGCCTACACGTGGCGAGGGTACCGATCCCCGACACTTCCCAACAGCAAGTGACAAACCTTCATGGGCACGACATCGCACTCAACCGTGTCGCTGTAATCACCTATCTTGAATTGCACCTTAACCATGTGGGTAATCTTCATTTCACCACATTCACTCAACCGTTGCACGTGGTATGAGTGGGGATGTTGCAGCAGTTTCAGCCCAAGTTTCTCACACATCTCTTTGCTTGTAAGATTATGACAACTTCCATCATCAATTATAACTTTGCAAATCTTGTCTTGGACCTTTGCTCGTGTTTGGAACAGATTGTGTCACTGACCATTCTCAATTTCCTTGATCGGAACACTTAGCACCTTGGTGACCATAAATGAAGCACCTTGCTGAAAGTCACAATAGGTTTGTTCATCTTCTTCCACAGAATCATTATCAACATCCTCTTCCTCTATGTCACTAGATGATTCATACTCTCCATTCTCGGTTACTAGCATTGTCCGAAGGTTTGGGCATTCCCTTTGCCGGTGACCAAGTCCCTTACATTTGAAGCATACGATGCCACTACTCTTTCCGATAGATCCAATGGAGGAAGATGTGGTTGCTACAGACGTACTCTTCTCTCTTGGAGTTGATACCTCATTTGCACTTGTGCCTGCACGCACATTGGAGCGGCTGCCACCACTATAATTTGATGTGATGCCACGTTCCACATTGAATTGAGGCACAAACTTGTTCCCAGTTGATGTAGCTCGAGCACTAAAAGATGTGGACCTATTTTGCTTGCATTCTTCTTGTAATTGATGCTCAGCCTTGGAAGATAGATGCACGAGATCTACAACACTACAGTAAGGTTGTAGATCAACAATTCTCTTCACATTAGGATTTATACCAAACAAAAATCATGACATGGACTACTCCTCATCTTCACTTATATTTGCTCTAATCATTGCCTTCTCCATCTCCTTGTGATACTCCTGAACAGATTGCTTGCCTTGCCTTAAATTCTGAAGCTTGTCAAAGATATCACGCCGGTAATGCTTGGGGATGAATTGGGCCCTCATTTCTCTCTTCATTTCAGCCCATGTAGCCACAGCAGGTTCCCCTTCTTCTCGCTGATTTTGAACTTGCTCCCACCAAATTAGAGCATAATCTACAAATTCAAGAGATGCCATTGCTAACTTCTTCTCTTCGGAGTAGTTTTGCATGCGAAAAATCTTGTCAACCTTCAACTCCCATGTGAGATACGCTTCCAGATCAGATCCTCCATCAAATTTTGGCATGGTAAATTTTATCTTACCAAACCTCTCATGCCAATCACGACCATAGTGGCCTTGGTAACGATACCCATCATTCCATTGTTGTTCATAATTTTCTTCAAAGTCTTCATCAATGTCATCATGGTGCATATTTTGTCTTCCACAGCCTCTTCCTTGACCACGATCAACAACAGCTCTACCATTACCACGAGCAGCACCACCACCATTCCCATGACTAGAATCGGAAGGTCTTGCGTCACGGGCAACAGCAGATTTCTTTGTTCTTGAGCAATCCGAGCAGCAGCTTCTTCATCTGTTTCATCCCGCTCTTCACCATGTACACTTGCATTTCCAGGGGCTTGACGTAGCTCTCGCATAATATCAGAAACAAGGTCAACTCGCATCGTTGTAAGGTTTTGCGTTAGCTGCTGATTGACATTGCCCACAAGTTGCTGCAAATCTTGGGAGAGCTTGTCTTGCTTCTCTTCTATTGGTTCAAGACTTGATCTGAATTCTCTGTGAAGATGGTCAGGCAAGGCGTTGAAGTGTAGCCCTATGATGGGCTAATTGGCATTCCCAACACCCTCAATATCACAGTCTTCTTCATTACCTGCCATGGATAGTAGGCAAGTCCCTACAAAGATAATATATATGTGGAACAACTCACGCTTACCTTCTCTTACCAACCAAAGATCATGTAAAGTCCAAGTGAGTACAAAATATGTGCAACTGTGGTGCTGGTGGTTGGTTTACAATACGTGATAATCAAGCGAATACAAGTCAAGGGTTGCATATGCAATGGCTGTTTTGTGGAGCTTGGATAGGATATATTGGAAGCAAGGAAATTACTAATCTGCAATTTAGTTATTTTTCAACCAAGTAATCATCCACACAAGATTCAAATGCTCTAGTTACTGAAAAAAAATTATAAGTGAAGAACAAGCAACTCTTATAGAAGGGATCAAGTTTGTTACAAGCAAGGATATTTAGAATTGAACACTTGAGTGATGTCTCAGGTCACTACTTCGCAAAATGAGAAATCTCAAGATATAAGGGAAGAACAGTCCCAAACTTTCTATTTTTTTGCATAGCACTTTTTCTTCTTTTTTTTAAACACAAACAAGGACACTTATATCTGGAAACACACGTAGGAAAGTTACACAAATTGACAAGACAATGCTCCAACGAACAAACACAAGAGCTGAGATTTTGGGGAATAGAACAGCACGAAGAGATCTGATTTTTTGGCGAGGGAAACAATATGATACATAGATCTTGAGGAGATACATATATTGTCCCCGAAAAGGTGTTTCCAACAAGCACAGGAACACCAAAAACGGACTACGGATGCGAAAGATATGCACGATTTGGTGACAGGTGTTCAGATCTGAAATATGTGCGCGAGAAAGAACAAAAGGAAAACACAACGAACAGGGCAAAATTCAGCAACCAAAAGCACTCAATCCGTTCGAGAAGGACTTGATAAAACACACTAAACAACAGATTAAAGGTTGCAAAAGGCTAGGTAAATGTAAATCTTTTTGTGGGCAATTTTCTGGACTATAGGGATAAGAACAACAAATAAATCGATCCTAGCTCTGATACCAGATGATGCGGAGGAGGTTGCCCGATCTTCACGAAGTAGGAACCATGCAACGAACATAGCTAACCATGAGCAACCAAGGTAACAGTGCAACCCGACGATCTTCGGGCAACCATTGCCGATGCATTGACCTGCAACAAGTATTCCCCTAACCACACTCTAAGTTCCCAATCTACACAACCATGCACTAAGTTGGAAGCACAGAAAGGTTGTCGTCGAACGACCACCTTTGTAATTTCACAAGGCAAGTTTACAAGAGCACAGGGAAGAGAACTCTCAAACAAGATCCTGATAGCAGATTGGTTATCCTGTGGGGAAATCAGATTGTCAAAGAGTCCCCTAGAGAGTGGGCGTAGGGGTACTTATGCTAGGAACAACCCTCCTAGCTGGGTGTGAATACACACCAAAAAAATGGTGCCAAATTTCGTGGCCACACTATGGCTAGAGAGGAGGCAAAAACGTGGAGCATCGTGCATCAATAAATGCCCTAGACAACTTGCCTTGAAACTTGCATATCCTTTGACTCAAGCCTCCAAATGATGCACCATTTGTTGTGATGGAAAGAGGACTTGATTTCCCTTCTAATCTTGTCCTCTTGACATTCTAGATACTCCCAAAATAAATTGGGGTTAGTTAGGAAGTGGAGGAACGAAAATTTGGAACCGTGGATGTCACATTTGATGAGTTGGAATATTTGCTAATCTTGGCGTCCAGGTCTACTTCCATCTTGCATTGGTTCCATGGATCATATGTGGACGTTGTCAAACATTGCTCACCGATGGCCAAGTCTTGATCCTTGCAATGCGCATCCTCGGCTTGAATTATCTTCATAGGCATGAACCTGAGCACAAGAATCACACTTTAGGCAGTATATAATTCTCATTAATAGCAATATTAGGCTCAACTTGGAGCGCATTCACCTCTTGCTCTACTTGTTTAGCACTGCTCCTTGTCATAGGTCCCAAATAAGCCTCTTTTGTGGAAGGTTCAACTTGCAACCGTGTAGAATCATCTTGTGGAGGAGATAATGAATAAGGTGAACTAGGAATGTCGTCATCACACTGCCTACATTCCTAAATTTATTTTATTAAGATATAACCCTTGACAGTAATTCTCGAGCATTGCTCAATACCGTGAGCACGGCTATTCGAATAGGTTTGACACTCTGTAGATGTTATACACTTTATCCACAAGATACAATCATAACATCACAAAGGCGAGTGATCATAACAAAGCCTTTATAATGCTATGTCTAAACCCAGTATTGTCTGCTGAGGTTTCAACACTGATTGGATTGGTTACCACATTTAGGGCCCCCCTCTTGCGCCATGTGAGTCTACCCGTGCACCTGGAACCCACACCACCATGATAGTAACAAAATCTAGATATTACAAATTAATCTGCTGGGTCTGTCCTATACTAGACATGTGGTTGTATGATTGACTCAGTTTAAATGCTTACAAGGTTAAGTCCTTAATTGACCAAGACAAGACTTTCCAAAAACTCACAATAACCATTATCCATATCATCAACTTCCATATATCAAAAACAACAATACGACTGCCCAAATGCCACATTGGCCCACCATAAGTCACAACTCTTGCCACTTGCCCTAGTCTAAATCATTTTACCATCCGAGTTGATTACCATGCACCACGTGCCATCAACAACATGAACAACATTGTATGACAACACCTAATACACCTTTTCATAAATATGTTCCATATTTCATTAAGCAAGATTAACTTTGCATACATAAAATGATATCAATAACTCCTCGTACGGCTAAGCAAACTATTCACGTTCTAACTATCCTACATTGGCAATTAATAGTTACCAACTAAAAAAGAACCATACTAGGGTGACAAATGAATCATGGCCTACAAATTATAAGGTTGACATAGCTCAAATTGGTTGAATAGCTAATCCCAAATTAATTGAAATAATTATATATTGAATTAGCATGCAATAGTTCAAAACAATATAACTTTTAAAACATGGGCTCAACATGATCAAAGCACAACTCGCCTTCAAAAAGTTCTTGATCCGACTCTGAACCTTGCTCTTGAGTTGGCTTCTCGCTCAAGAACACCTCGGGTACTTCAATGTCTATGTGAAATGATTAAATATGTAATAAATACCAAAAAAGGGAGCAAAATCAACTCTAAAAATTAAATAACATACATCCTTAAATAGAGCTCAATTTTACAAATTTTAGAAACTAGAATCACCTCAATCGGAGCTCGTATGAGGGAGAACAGGCTTTCTAAATATTTGAATAAATAAGGAAATCATAAAAATAGAAAATCCGAATTAATTGCATTATTTTACAACTAAAAATCATATTTATGACATCACGATGATGTCATAGCTAATTTACCGCATTAAATTACATTAGAAACAACCATTAGGCTGATAGGTGGGCCCGGGTCCATGGACCTAGTCCACAGAACAGTACGCGATGTACCGTGAACTCGGTCCGTAGTACCTCGGCTTCCGTGCATGATGTCATGGCTGTCGACACGTCACCGACGTCAGCGAGGACACATGGCGCATGGCTAGGGAAACTACACAGTGCAATCTAGACCGTCGAGCTCAGATCCGACAGTTGAGATGAGCGGACGGAGGTAGCCTCTATGGGGCGAAATCCCAACCGTTCACAGCGAATCGGACAGTGGAGACCTATGCGAAGATGGCGGCGAGCACGCCGACAGGGTCCTCATCGGCATTGAGAAAGACAACGAAGCCGACAGCGCTTGGGGTCTCTCCGATGACAGCAGTCCACGGAGTCGAAGCGGCCTGATGCAACAGACTTGAATCTGGGAATGAACACGATGGGGAACGATGGACAGCAAAGGAACAAAGCAAGAACATTGGCGGTGGCTTTCAAAACTGCGGCGAGCGTTTGCGGTGAGACGGGGATGGTTCAAATGATGAGAATCGAGGCAAACTAGGCGGCGCAGCACAGGGAACCTAATGCATGTGGTGGCACAATAAATAGAGCACTAGGGACGCGTGTTGGGCATGGAATCCGCAGCGGCAATGGCGCAACGGCGAAGGAGTCCGGTGTAGATTCAGCGATCGATGTGGCACCATACACGCCCTCCACGTGGCAAGACGAATGGCTACGTTGTGAGCGAGTAGGCACGATCCCAATCGCAACTGCTCAAACCCGATCAAACGGCAGAACTTCTAGGGTTTCGCGAGCAAGCGGGCTGTGAAGCGGGTTGGGCCGATGCGGCACATGGTTGGGCTGGGCCAGAATGGATTCGGCCCAAAACTATTCAAAAAGTTTTCTAAAACATTTTATAATTAAAATAATGCCAGGAATTAGATAAAGCCGAAATATAAAGTGTATCTGTTGATCGTATCATTTTCCAATACGATACCAACCATGATTCGTATCGGCCGCTTTACAGATAAAATCCCATGTTTGAATCAATACCAACCATAATTCTATCTTTAACTTATCCTTTCCTTTTTTACTTGATAACAGCTAGAAATATATACTTTTCTCTTACCCTAACAAATTGGTCATGCCTTGCCAAATCTGGGTGCAAACATATGCCCCCCATTTTTGGGAGATAACAGGTTATCTTCCAAAAATCTTCATTGTCGTCTTCAACCACCATCGGCTTAACCATGATTTTCACAATATTTTCACCGTCGTCTTTGGTAACTACTCCACTTATTGCTCCAAAATCTTTAAAATGCACCATTTTTTACCATAACTGCAACCGCTGCTTTGGGAATTTTCCCGCCTTTTACTGTTCCTTTTACCCCTATAAATATGGGTCCCATTCTCCGCCATTCCTCACGCGCTCAAGCTCTCTCATCCCTCACCATCAGCTTGATCCCTTACTTCCTTGTCTTCAAGACTTTTGCTCCTCACCTGATCGGCTCAAGGGCAATGGACCCAAACCAAGTACTTATCCCTATACCCGACTATGAAGATAGATATTGCATAGGCCCCCTAGGTGATCCAGATCTGTCAGCTATAATAGAAAAGGATGTTCCTAGACTTCCCCTACATGCTCGTTAATATAAAATCCATGGATGGAGCAAAAGCTTTAGAGCATGGCCGACGTCATTAAAGGGCTGGAGAGATTGGTTCAATTGGATATTCACGTAGAAAATGCTTCAATGGGAGCAGATGGGTATTGTAGAATGCCTTCTCCTTTTCTTAGCCGATCCAGAGCCTAATGAGTCCTTGGTAGCTATGGCTTGCTACATTTGGTTGGACTGCTTGAATTCATTTGAAGGACCATGTGGAGGTCAACCTAGATTTGTGATGAGTATTTGACTAAATTTGAGCTTGGTTTGCACATGTTTGAGTTTGATTTGAAATGGATTTTCAAATGGAAGCAATTTAAGGTCTTCCCTATTTTCACGGTGCTACTGGCCATGGTAGCGCGGTGCTACCGGGCGAGCGGTAGCATCAGACCAAATGGCCGGTGCGATATTTCCAGAGAGGGTGTTTTTAGTGATTTTGGCCGGGCGGTGCTACCGGCCATGGTAGCTTGGTGCTACCAGGCGAGCGGTAGCACCGAACCTCAGTGCAGTGTGGAAAAACCAGGGAGGGTAGTTTTTCGGGTTTTTGGCCAGGCGGTGCTACAGGCCATGGTAGCTAGGTGCTACCGGATGAGCGGTAGCACCGACCTTTGGAGCGGTGTGAAAATTCCAGAGAAGGTTTTTCTCTAGTGTTTGCGCAGTGCGGTGGTACCGGCCTGAGAGCGATAGCACCGGTCGACCATGGGCAGTGCTACCAGCCTAAGGGCGGTAGCACTAGCCAGAACGAACAAAGATGAATTTCAAAGTGTGGACTTTGATGAACTTCTTGCATATCTTTGTGGGCAATGCTTTGTGAGGATTTTCCCTACTTTTGATGGTTGTAGGTCGACGATGCTAGATCATGGTGAGGTGAAGGATGACCGGGACTAGGCAAGGAGTATCGGAGGTCCAGACGGTTAGTGATCGCCGGAAGATGATCGGAGATGGAGTCGTGGCAAGCCGTGAAGACAAGGAACGGATGAGATGCTAGCTAGGCACTGCATGGATCAATGAGGGCCATTGGATCTTGGTCTAGTTGATAGGTTAGCGAGTCTAGATAGTGTGCTTTGAGAACCGTGCATGAAAACCCATTATGTGTTGTGAGTTTTGGGTGAACCCTTGCATGGCTGGTTGAGTGGGTTAATCCTATCCCTTGATGGATGCTCTAGGGTTTAGAGGCTCATCCAAGGGTGGTAGGTGGCTCAAGAGTTGTATAAATAGGGGTGGAGGGGTAGCCTCCCCCCTGGAAGGTTTTGAGATTTTTGATGCTCCTTTGAGCTTTACCCACATGAATGTGAGGCTTTGTAACCTCTCCTTCCAGAAATGAAAATTTCTTCATTTATGTTCTGACTTAATTTCCTTTACGCATTTAAATTACGCATTTACTTTCTTGTAATTTACATTTATGCAATTTGGATTTGCCTCCCCTCCTTCTAATTGCTTATGAATCTTTTACTGAGGTTGATGATTGATTCTCTCTTTGAAATCATGTTCCAATCATCTAGGCTATCCATGCATTTTTCTTGCAAGAAGGTGTTTGTGACGTTCTTGAATGTTTGATCTTGTAGATTGTGTTTCCTTGAGTTTTCTCGTGGTCTCTTGCTTGCTAGGATGTGTGGGGAGTCATTCAAGATCATCTTGATCATCATAGCCCTATGAGCAAGCCTCGATCGAAGTTCTTATGATTTTTGTTGAAACTTCGTGCGTTCTTCCTTCCCGGGCAAAAAGGTCGGAACTTCGACGTAAATCCTTGTGATTGAAGGTTGAAATAAGTTCTTGACATCCCTAGGATCTCATCTACCAAGTTTCATTGAGTTTGGATCAATGTATCAAAAGATTCATAAATTCTCTATTTGAACCCGTGCTGGAAACACTGTTCACATGCCTGTTCAATGTATCAAAAGATTCATAAATTTTCTATTTGAACCCGTGCTGGAAACACTGTTCAGATGCCTGTTTTTACTGTAGCTACAGTCTCTGGTAGCACCGCTCCACTTGGGCGGTAGCACCGGCCGAAGGCTGAAAAACTAGGAAAATTAATTCTTCCTCTTCCATTTGATTGCTATGGGCGTTGGCTTAGTTTGTTTAGATGAAGAATTTCTTTTGTGATCTTCTTTGAGGGATAAAAATTAATTTGGGATCATTCACCCCCTCTGATCGCCATCTCGATCTTTCATCATTCATGTTCAGGATAGGTCCCATCGGCCCAACACTTTTAGATGTGGCATAACTTTGTTGCCTTAGACCCGATGGGGACCAACTATCGGCTTTTAGTGCCAAGCCAAAGTATAAGTTAGTCTCAGCCAAAGGCGAAGGTTGGAGAAAGTATATAGAGAACAACAAAGGAAATGGGCTAGCATCGGATAAAGAACACATTGCCTTCTTGTATATGTGGCTTGACCGATTTATATTCTGTGGCGCTGCCTTAGGCCCTACTCAAACCGATCAAGTCATAGCCGAACAACTTGTAGAGGGTTGTCAGCTAGCTCTTGGAAAACTTTTCTTCGGAGCAGTATACCAAATGATGCATATCATTTGCGGTCGGCTATTCACCAGTTTGGGCCAGTATGATGTAGGCAATTTTGGTTGGCCTCTCTAGTTTATTCAAGTCTGGCTTTATAGCATGTTTAGTTGGTTTTTCGAAATAGATGCAGCCACCATGTAACATTCCAAATTTCAGCATTTCAAAATTCTCCCTAAGTTTTTAAAATTTTTTGAATTTAAATTTGAGCTCTCAAGTGCAAGTAAATCATGTGAGTCAAAGTTTTAAGTTTCAACAAGTTCAAAATAATTTATTTGGGCTCAAAATTCTTAAAAGTGTTTTCGAGAATTTTTTGGAATTTTCCTCATTTATTTGCTATTTGTTTCAGCTTTTCCTAATTTTCTGGATTTTTAATAAAAGAAAAATATTTTTCTTTTCCCCCGTGCGGGACGAATTCCTTCCGGGGCCCGTTTCTTTTCCCCGCTGCCCACCTCCCTTTTCCCTCCGGTCTGGCCTGTCTCGGCCCACCTCCCGTGAGTCAACGTCGGCCTACTCTGCCAGCGTGCAGCCCAGCTAGCCTAGCCACCGTCGACGCTCGAGCAGAAACCCTAGCCGCTACAGAATCTGGGCCGAACTCGGTGTTCGTGCCGTGTCTGATATGCGTCGCCCGAGGCTATATAAAGCCCTGACGACCCCCGTCCAAGGTTCCCCTCGTGCTGCCGCTAATTTTGCCCCATCTCGCGTCGCCCGAGAGCCAACTGTCATGGAGATCTCGCTCGCCAAAGTTCCACCGCCATCCTTCTCCCTCGCCGGTGAGCCTCCGCCACCGTCGCGTGCATCGCTGAACTCCCCGTGTCGCCCGCGTTCTTTTGCCTGAGATCTGATCGCGTCTCATCGCGTTTTTGCGCACGGCCATGGTCGTCTTCTCCACCTCCAGCGTGCCGGAGCCACCGTCGCGTCGCTCCGCTCTACCAAGCCACGCTGGCACCGCATCAGCGCCACGCGTCGCCACACGTTGTCCGCGTCCACGCCACCTTAGCACCATGTCGGTCCGCCTTCCACCTGGTCCGCGCCACGTCGGTTCGCCTTCCGCCCGGTCAGCGCCGACACGGCCATGCCGTGTCAGCCGTGCGCTAGCTGCCACTTGCACCTTAGCCCCACGTTGAAGTCACGTCAGTGCCGCGTGGCACGCCACCTCAACAAGTTCAACGTGAACAGATACACTAACGTGTGGGCCCCACATTTCAGCGGCATTTCTTTTTCCTTTTCTGATTATCCAAAAATTCCAGCCAATCGCAGTCTACCACGTGTCAACCTTTCTGTTTTTTCTGAATTTATGATCCGAGAAACTTCCAAGATCCTATTCTCCTTCGTTCGAGCTCCGATTCCAGTGATTGAAATGTCTAAATTCATGATCTATCTTCCAATACCATTTTTTAAATTTTTGAATTTTTTATTTATTTGCTCTCGTTTCGCGTGTAGACGACGTAGTCGAAGCTCAAGCGAATCAGCAGTCGGAGGTAGAACTAGCAGGAAGCAGCGAAGGCAAGTCTTCCTTGAACATATTGATCCCAAATGTTATGAAAAGCTTATGTTGTTTTAAATTATGCATGCTTACTTTTATGCACTGTACTTTAAAGGTCTTAGAGGTTTGGCTCATTCAAGCTTTTTGCCCACTTTGTTGTGAGACTTTGTAAATCTCCCTTCCAGAAATGCAAATTATTTTCTCTTATGCTTGTATTTACTTTACGCATTTCAATTCATCAATTAAATTTCGCAATTTACATTCTTGCAATTTGCTTCTTACACATTTGGATTTGCCTCCCCTCCTTCTAAATGCTTGTAGATCTAGTGCTAAGGATGTATGATTGATGGGTGGGTCTTCTTCAGACCATATCCCAATCATCTAGGAAAATCTTGTGTTCTTACTTGCAAGAAACCGATCTTGTATGCTTTGGTGATTCATTCTTCTAAATCATGTTTGAGGTGTTTTTTGAGTTGTGTTCTTGCTTGCTGTGATGTGTGGGATGTTATCCAAGATCATCTTGATCATCAAAACCCCACGAGCAAGTCCAAGATCAAGTTCTCAAGTTTTGTGTGTTCCTCCTTCAAAGTGAAAAAGGTCAGAACTTTGATGTCAATCCTTGCGATTGAAGGTTGGAATAAGTTCCTGACATCCTTAGGATCACATCTACCATGTTTTGTGAGTTTTTGTCCAGCCGATCAAAAGATTCCTCAAATTAGCTTTTGAGTTCATGCTGTTCTTGGCTCTATCCTTCCTGCTTTTCTTGAGCCTAGTCATACCGACTTTGTGTGGCCATACCGGATTCTGGTGCTACCGGATTCAATCTGGTCATACTGGACTTGCAGGAACTTCCTCCATTTCATTTGCTTCTTTTGATTGAATTTTCTGTGGGCTTGGTTGGATCATTTTGAGTAGGAAAATTTTATTTGGGATCATTCACCCCCCTTTGATTGTCATTTGAGTCATACAACTGGTATCTGAGCTGGTTTTGCTCTTCCAGAGATCTTGACAGGTCTCAAGAGCCATGGTGACAAACAAATATTCCACTAAGCCTCCCATCTTTTCTGTAATTGATTTTCCTTTCTGGAAATCTCGGATGAAGTCATACATCACTACCTAGGGCTTCCTGATATGACAGAAGGTGAAACTCCCACATGAGGTTCCTACCGATGAAAACGTCACGGCCAGCAATATGGCTGACGTTGAGGCGAACGCTAAGGCAAGGAACATCCTCATACAGGGTCTTGCTGTAGTGAGTATGATAGGATTTCTCACGTCTATTCTGCTCATCAGATTTGGGTCACCCTCGATGCTTACCATGAGGGCACCACCCAAATTAAGACGGTGAGATAGGACCAATTCAAGCGTGATTACAACAAGTTTGATAAACACGCTGGTGATAGTCTTGACGAGTGCTTTGGTCGATTTACAATGATTTTGAGTGACCTCCGAGTAGTCAGTTGCATATACCCTAACTCGGATAATGCTCAACATTTCTTGACCGCACTCAATCTTCGAGTTTGGGACATGAAGGTGACCACCATCAAGGACACTACCGACTTATCGACTCTAACTCTTGACAGGTTTTATTCCCATCTCAAGACTCATAATATCGATATTGTCTCTCACAAGATGAAATCTCAGTTGATGGTTTTGGTCACCGATCCCACTGGGTCCACTTTGGATTCTTCTACTGGTTTTTCCCTCTCCACCCTTTGCGAGCTAAGCGATGACAAACTGGAAAAATTTCCAGAAAATGAGCTTGCTCTTTTGGCTCAAAAATTATCTCATGCATACAAGAGGGTGAGGGAGAGGAAGAGAGGTGGCACGATCACCTGCTTCGAGTGTGCTGCCCCAAGCTGGAGATGGGCAAGATTGACTCTGGTAGTTCAGCAAAGAATGACTACATCTACAAGAAGCCTCTAGCTCATGACTCGGTGCGTGAGAAGAAGTACCGCAACTTCTTGAAGAACAAGAAGCTCTTCCACCCCGTCCTCACCACACTCGATGATATCAACCTCTCAGACATGGAGACCTAAAGCGACGAGGGCAAGGATGATCTGCAAGAGAAGACCAAAGGCGGCGACGACTTCACCAGGATGTGCTTCATGTCGGATGCCAACAGCATCAGTGACTCCGAGCTCTACACTGACTTGGACGAGGTACCCTCCTATGACTAGCTCAATGAAGCTTTCTACAAGCTAGGAAAATTTCATGCTAGAGCTAAAGCTGTGTATAGTTAGAGAAGGATGTAGGTACCTTGACTCGAGAGTTAGCTTCTCTTAGATCTTCTCCCTCCCGAGTCTCTGATGACTGTACTCTTTGCGATGCTTTGCTTGTGGAGCTTTAGAACCAAAGGACTATGCATGATATTGTGATTTCTGAGCTTGAGAGTCATAGGTTGAAGAATACTAGCACCTGTTATATTGATGCTATCTCTGTAGATGCTAGTTTTCTTCATGCTCACACTAGCGCTTCATGTGAAAATTGACCTAAATTGCTTGCTAAAATTGATGCCATGAGCACTCATCTTAGGAAACTACCTATTAGAAACAATGAACTTGAATTGCATGCTTCTAAGGACTCAGTCAGCTCATGTGAGGGCTATAGGCAACTAAAACTTGACAATAAATCCTTAAAAGTCATGTGTGCTGAAATTGCTAAGGACTTACTAGTTATGTCACAAAAAAGTTGCTTTCGATGTGCTGAGATTAAGGGAGACTTGGATAAAATCAAAATCGAACTTAGAAAGAAGCTTGAGACCCAAACCCTTAGGATTAGAAATGCTCCTTGCATTTCCTGTGAGGCTCTCAAAGTTGAGGTAGCTGTGCTGAGGGAGAAAAATGCACGTGCTGGTAGTTCTTCTCTTCCTGGTTCTTCTTCTTCTCTTCCTGGTTCTTCTTCTTCTTCTTTTGTTCTCTGTTCTTCTTGTGCCTCGTTCTTTCGGGAGTGTGAATATCTCATGAGCACTCTCGAGAAGTTTGTAAGAGGAAAGAAGAGCTCAATCTCATTCTAGCTCAATCTAAGATTAGCCGATTTAATCAGGATCTAGGATTTGACTACTTGGAGCACACTCGGGTGCATCCTCCCACCATTGTGCGTGACTCTAGGAGTGGTGAGATCATGGTAGCACCCAGGGTGAGTACCACTGTGTTTAGATTTGCCAGAGTTGTCCATGGGATCTCTGATCAGAAGGTTTCTCCTCCTACTTATGCCTCTGGTAAGGCGAAGTATACATGCACGTTCTATCAGAAGGATGGACATTTGGTAGATTTCTACTTCAGGTGTGGCAAGATCACAAGGCATGAGCATGTTGCTACTCTTAGGGGTATTCAGGGTTATCCCCAGACTCTGAGTGCTCCTAAGGAACACATTGCTGCTAAACGGGATAGGGTGTTACCTGTTGTTGGGCAACGTTCAGGACTCGGATTTCATACTGTTCATTCGAGTTTCTATCCTAGAGTTGCCCGTGATCAGTCTTTCCACCGTCCTTTTGATATTCCTCGCATTTGTCATCGAGGTAGATATCAGCGGCGTGAGGTGTTTCCTAGTAGGAGATTTAGACAGCCTCACTGGGATGGTTCGACTTTTCCACGACGGCGGGCCAAGTCAGCTCCAGCTCCCAGATCTTCTACAAGAGCTTGTTCTGGTTTTGTGAGAGTGGAGCGTCATAGAGATGTTAGGGTCCAGTCTTTTTCTTCTCTGGTTGGTACTTCGAGGCGTTGTGTGGTTCAGTATTTGGTTCCTAGATCATCTTTTTGTCCCAGTATTGAGTCATCTTTCTCTCTTGTGTGTTGACTAGGTCCGTAGGATGGGGAAGGGAGAGGTTTGGATTATTGACTCTGGTTGTTCTCGTCATATGACCGAAGACTCGGGATGGTTCTCTTCCCTAGTCTGAGCTCCCGGTGATGAGTTGATCACCTTTGGGGATGCATCATCAAGTAGAGTCATTGCTAAAGGTACCTTCTGCAATAATGATAATTTCTTTCTTAAGGACGTTGCCCTAGTAAGTAAGCTCCAATACAACTTGCTTTCTGTCTCTCAGCTTATCGATAGTTCTTTCGAGGTAAGCTTTAAGAGTAGTCCCTACAGAATCTTTGATTCATCAGGGGAGTTTGCAGGATTTCTAGATTTGGGAGAGTTTTCTGTGCTGATTTTTCTACTTCTTTTGGAGACTCTCTTCGCTGTTTGATTGTTTTAGAGTCCCGTGATCTCTCCTTCTGGCATAGGAGATTAGGTCACATTGGCTTCGATAATTTGACTCGAGTTAGCAATCATGATCTCATTCGTGGTTTGCCTAAACTCAAGATGGTCAAAGATTGAGTTTGCTCTCCTTGCTGACATGGCAATATGGTTGCTGCCTCTCATACTCTAGTCAGTGTTGTGATGACTGATGCACCAGGACAGCTTTTACATATAGACACTGTTGGTCCAGCTCGAGTGCAATCAACAGGATGGAAGTGGTATTTCCTTGTCATTATCGATGATTTTTCGAGGTATTCTTGGGTGTTTTTCATGACCTCGAAGGATGAGTCTTTTACCCATTTCAGGGGTTTGGTCAGTAACTTATCTATTGAGCTCCCAGGTGCCTTATGAGCTCGACACAGTCACCGTGGCACAGGGTTCAAGAAATCCTACTTTGAGAGCTTCTGTGAGGAGTTAGGTCTAGAGCATCAATTTTCTTCTCCATACGCCCTTCAGCAAAATGGCATAGTGGAAAGGAAAAACAGGACCTTAGTCAAAATGGCAAGGAAGATGATAGACGAGTACAATAGTCGTAGGAAGTTTTGGGCTGAGGCTATAGCTACTGCTTGCCATGTGTCTAATCGAGTATTCTTGAGAGCACATTAGCACTGTACTTCTTACGAGTTGAGGTATGGGCGTAAGCCCAGTGTTTCTCATTTTTGTGTGTTTGGTTGCAACTGTTTCATCTTGAAGTGTGCTAACCTGGATAAGTTTGAGTCTCGCTTTTCTGATGGTATTTTTTTTGGGTTACTGACTTCTTCTCGTAGCTATAGGGTCTAGAGCTGTGATGCGAATAGGATCATAGAGACCTGTGAAGTGACCTTCAATGAGGCTAGCCTAGGAGCTAGACCTGACATTTCAGGCTCTTCTTCTCTCTCTAAGACCATCTTTGTAGAGGATGAGGATGACAAGAGTGATGGTGTTCCATCTGATCCAATCCCATCTACACCTGAGGTGCCTCTTCTTTCCATTTCTGCACTTCAGGAAGACCAGCCCTTACCCTCAGACTCTCCTTCAGGGAGTGGCACTGTTCCTGCCTCTTCTGTGCATGAGGTAGGGGCCACTTCTGCTTCTCGACCTCCCCGCCATATTCAGAGATATCATCCACCTGATCAGATCATTGGCGATCTGTTTAAGCATGTCACATGCTCAAAATCAGGTTTGTCCAGTTTCTGCCTTTACTAAGCCTTTGTTGCCTCCTTTGAGCTGAAGGATGCTTCTCATGCATCATCCGATGAATCATGGATTAATGCTATGCATGAGGAACTTGAGAACTTCGAGAGGAACAAGGTTTGTCAGCTTGTTGAGCCCCCATCTGGTCATAATGTCATTGGGACCAAGTGGGTGTTCAAGAACAAGCAAAGTGAGGATGGGATTGTCATAAGAAACAAGGCTAGGCTAGTTGCATAGGGCTTTTCTCAGGTCGAGGGTCTTGACTTCGAGGAGACCTTTGCCCCTGTAGCTATACTAGAGGCTATTAGAATCCTATTTGCATTTTCAGTGTCCAAGGGCTTCAAGCTTTTTCAAATGGATGTCAAGACTGCATTTCTCAATGGATATATTAAGGAAGAGGTGTATTTCGAGCAGCCTACAGGATTTGAGAACCCCAAATACCCAAACCATGTCTTCAAGCTTTCCAAAGCTTTATATGGACTTAAGCAGGCCCCTAGAGCTTGGTATTAGAGGCTTAAGTCCTATCTTCTCTGCCATGGTTTTAAGATGGGTATAGTAGACATGACTCTATTCATCCGACACTAGGATTCTCATTTTATTCTCGTCCAGATTTATGTGGACGATATTATCTTTGGTGGCTCTTCGCATTCTCTTGTGTCTCAGTTTTCAGAAGTGATGAGCACAGAGTTTGAGATGAGTATGATGGGCGAGTTCAACTACTCCTCGGCTTCAAATCAAGCAGACTCAGGTGGGCACTTTCTTGCATCAAGGCAAGTACACTCGACACCTCCTGAAGTGCTTCGACCTGTCTGTCGGGAAGCCGATGATGAGTCTTATGGCCACCACTACTATCCTCAAGCCTGATGAGGATGGTGAGCCAGTTGATCAGAAGAAATTCCGGAGCATGATAGACTCCTTCTTGTACCTCACTGCTTCGAGGCTGTCTATCTGTGAGCTCGATTTCAGGCTTCTCCTCATGCCTCTCACCGCCAGGCGGTGAAGCGTATCTTCAGGTACCTTCGAGCTAGCCTTGACCATGGTATTTGGTATTCTTCTTCTTCTTCTTGTTTGTCTCTTAGAGCCTTTTTCAATGCAGATTTTGTTGGCTGTAGGATAGATAGGAAGAGCACTTTTGGCACTTGCCAATTCATTGGCACTTCGACCATGCGGGACTTTGGGTTAGAAATAGAGTGTTCTACTTTTCGGTGACAACACTTCTGCTATTTGCATTGTAAAACCCAGTGCAGCACTTCAGGACCAAGCACATTAACATTAGATATCACTTCTTTAGAGACCATGTGTAGAAGGGTGATATAGTGCTTTAGTTTGTGGACAGTGACCACCAGATTGCCGATATATTTACCAAGCCTTTGGATAGCTCCAGGTTTGTGGCCTTGAGAGGAGAGCTTGGAGTCGTGTGCCCTTACGACTTATTGTGAGGGGGAGCTGGTTTGTATATTATGTATTATATATTTTCTTCCAGTTTTTCTTTTCCTTTGCATCTTCTAGGTGTTTCTGAGCTGTAGTGTTATCTACTATCTTGTCTATGCTCTATAGTCACCCAGTTTGCAGTTTTTCGACTTCTTCTCCTTATTCTGTGTTTCTAGTTTCGATTGAGTTCATTTGGACCTTCCTTGAGCTTAATTATGCTAATAACTCAACTTGAACTAGATTTGTGCTTAAAATTAATTCACTTGTTGAGGGGGATTTTGAGAATCTGCTTCATGCATTCCATATAGACTTCATTTGTTGTTTTATGAGCTTTGTCTTTTATGCAAATGAACTTCTACTCATGCTACGCACCCTACTACTTTTATGAAAAAAATGCTAGCTTAGATATGTCCAAGTTCATTTTAATTCATATTGCTTAGCCTGTTAAAATTTAAAAATTAAAGCTTTAAATGAAAACTTGATGACATGTTGCTTTTACTTGCTATGTTTCCTCTCTAGGTGCATATGCCATTATTTGTGAAATTTTGGATTTCTACTAGAGTGCCTATAGAAACTTGGGTGAAATGAAAACAAAAATTGACACTTTTTGTGCAAATTGATCTCAACACCTTACCTTCACAAGACTACCTCCCATTGCACTTGGGATGAACTTGAAATGTATTGTGTATGACCAAGACCATCATCTTAAGAGCTCTTCTGGAGATGGTCGACTATGGCTTGAGTCAATCACAATTAAAAATGCAAATATAAAAAAAAATAAGTGGGTAAAGAATGCAAATAATGTTACACATTTGCACCCCACTGTGTTATTTGAAGTCTTAAAGCAAAAATTTGCATTAAAGATAATTGAGCCCGAAGGATCTTGTATGCACTTCTAGCTTTCCCAAAGTGTTGAGTAGGTTCAACTCTAGGTTCTCCATTTGATCCATTGTATGACTATGTTTCTAGTTTAGAAACTATGCTTAGTGTTGCACTTGTTAAATCATGCAAAAATAACATAGTCTTACTTGTACTTGCTAGCAAATTTGACAGTTGCACTTGGTCATGTCTTTGTTTAGAATAATCTGAACTTGAGTAGCTTGGTGTCATACTTTTCTCATATGGTCACTTGGATAATCTTCAAAGCTCTTTTAGGATGCATTTCATGCATACATGTGTAAAGGAGGATAATTTACCATCTTGATGACTATATTGCCAAAAGGGGGAGAAATTGTAGAAAAGGCTTCATTTTAACAAAAAAATGTGTGACTGCATTCTTGTCTCTTATGATCTTTGTGAATTCTTGCTAATTTTTAGGACCATAAGTATATTTGAGCTTTTCATGGAATTTCTAGAGCTTTTATGGAAAACTTGTTTTTTCTATTGGCTTACAATAAAATCATCCTTGCCAACTTGGTCATGATCTTATTTTCTTTTTCTCTGGATCAAGTTTGGCTTTGCATTCAAATTGCCTTCTTCCACTCTCTCTCAAACTCAAATTTATGCCTTTTGTGTTGTTTGTCAATATACTCATCAAGGGAAAGATTGAAAGACCATGTGGAGGTCTACCCATGTTTTGTGATGAGTATTTGACTAAATTTGAGCTTGGTATGCTCTGGTTTGAGTTTGATTTGAATTAGATTTTTAAATTGAAGCAATTTGAATTGTGTCAGTCTCGAGCGGCTCTACCGGCCTCGAGTATCGCCCTGCAGACTTGTGGTCAAACGATTCAAGTAGATTGGTAGTAGCTAAGTATGGAGTAGAAATGTTGCTGGGTCGAGCACTTTGCAGTCAGCTCAACTCGAATCCTTAGTTTAACCAATTGTTACTCAATATCGTTTTATCGACTTGGTGCCGTGTTCGATCGAGTTGGATATAAGGTCGATAGACTTGATATCGAGTTAGAGTTCGATAGACTATCAAGTTTGACATATGGTCGATCACTCGATACGGTAGAACGGTGGTCGAGTTTCTACTCGAGCGAGGATCCGACTCGATGGTGGCAACTCGATGAAGTCGATACAGTGGTCGGTAGTGCCGACTTGTTGAGCGATGCAATTTGGTGATGATTGCATATCTTTGTTTGACATTGCTATGTGATTGGTTTTTCTTGTTTTTGATGGTTGCAGGATGGCGGTGCTAGATCATGGTGAGGTGGAGGATGATCGGGACTAGGCGAGGAGCGTCGGAGGTCCAGACGGTTAAGGATTGCCAGAAGATGATCGAAGACAGAGTCTTTGTGATCCGAGAAGACAAGGAATGGATGAGATGCTAGCTAGGAGCTGCTCGGATCAAGGAGGGCCGTTGGATCGCAGTCTAGGTGATAGAGTAGCGGGCCTAGTTAGTATGCTTTGAGAAGCGTGCAAAAATCCGTTATGTTAGAGGGTTTCGGGTTAGCCCATGTATGAGTGAGTTAGTCAATCCTAGCCCTTGATAGTGATCCTTAGGGTAGAAGAAACTCATCCAAGGGTGGAGGATGACTCAAGAGTAGTATATATAGATGGGTAGAGGTAGCCTTCCTCCTCTTAAGGTTTTAGAGGTTTTGGCTCTTTTGAGCTTTTTGCCCACTTTGTTGTGAAGCTTTGTAAATCTCCCTTCCAGAAATGGAAATTATTTTCTCTTATGCTTGAATTTACTTTAGCATTTAAATTCAGCAATTAAATTTCGCAATTTACATTCTTGTAATTTGCTTCTTGCACATTTGAATGTGCCTGCCCTCCTTCTAAATGCTTGTGGATCTTGTGTTGAGGATGTATGATTGATGGATGAGTCTTCTTCAGACCATATCCCAATCATCTAGGCAAATCTTGTGTTTTAATTGTAAGAAACCGATCTTGTATGCTTTAGTGATTCATTCTTCTAGATCGTGTTTGAGGGGTTTTTGAACTTGTGTTCCTTCTTGCTGTGACGTGTGGCAGATTATCCAAGATAATCTTGATCATCAAAACCCCAGGAGGAAGTCCAAGATTAAGTTCTCAAGTTTTGCTCAAACTTGGTGTGTTCCTCCTTCAAATTGAAAAAGGTTGGAACTTTGACGTCAATCCTTGCGACTGAAGGTTGGAATAAGTTCCTGACATCCTTAGGATCACATCTACCAAGTTTCGTGAGTTTTTATCTAGCTGATCAAAAGATTCGTCAAATTAGCTTTTGAGTTCGTGCTATTCCTGGCTTTGTTCTTCCTGCTGTTCTTGAGCCTGGTCATACCGCCCTTCGTGCGGTCATACCGGATTCCCGTGCTATCGGATTCAATCTGGTCATACTAGACTTGCAGGAAAACTACCTCCATTTCATTTGCTCCTTTTGATTGAATTGTCTGTGGGCTTGGTTGGATCATTTTGAGTGCGAAAATTTTATTTGGGATCATTCACCCCCTCTGATCGTCATTTCAGTCCTGCAAGCTCTGTATTTTATGTTCTAAAGCCTTTATAGCTGATTTGGACTCCATCGACGCAAAATGTCATCTGTCCGATCTAGCATGCTTGGATTTACATTGATCGGAATAAGCCCTGTTTTGTTGATATAGATAAAGTCACAATAATCCAGAGCTTTACCCAATATACACTCGGCTTCCTCATGTTGCCCGTTGGTGTCTGAACTCGCCATAGCTATATGATCCAATGTATCAGCTTGAATCACTTCTACCTTATCCCTATTCCTTTGACGAGCGTCTAATGCATGGTCGACTGGACACTGCAATTGGCGTGAATCCAATCTCACCCTAGCAGAACGCTGTAATTACCCTTGGTGTCAAACACGAAAAAAGCAATCGGCAATGTTTTGTTGCCTACTGTTAACTCTGTTACCATAACTCCCCTTGCTTCAGTGGGATCACCTGTGAAGTCATTCAAAACCATGTTATTTTTAGTAAGATCATCGTCGCACATACCCAACTTCTTGTAAGTGGTCTATGGCATCAGATTGACAATTGCTCCTCCATCAACAAGCATCCTCGATATTGTCTTGCCATTGATATGCCTTTTCAAGTGTAACGGCTTTAGATGTCGATAATCATTTTGAGGCTTCTCAAAAACTGCAGCTTGAGCCCCTAAACACAATTGAGAAAATGTTTGTTTGGCCGATACAATACTTATTTTAAATTTGACCGGTAAAGTGAACACCATGTTGATGTCTATCTGTCGGGAACCGGATTTGCAAATCCGAAACCCTCTGTGTATACTGCACTAGCCCAGGATCGCGCTAGTGCACACAGTGGAAACATGGATGAAATACCATTCCATACAACGAATTAACTAAGAAGAAGCAAATTTTTATTAAATAAAGCAAACGACCTTATGGTCAATGTTTACACCATTATGCCTTAAGGGCTTAAGAAACAAATACTATTGCAGCGGAAAAGATAACTTGAGCCATTCGACATGCCACAGGCAATCGTCTGGGGAACGTATTCCTAATCCACGTAGTCTTCATAGAATTCCTCCTCATGATACTTAACATTTCCTGATCCTTCCTCAGCAACTGATCAACAAAGGCGTATAGCCGTGAGTACAAAAAGTACTCAGCAAGCCGAAGGGAATTGATGTAATATATTCATGCACGGCTTGACAAGGATGGCTATATGTTTCATTTCCAGAAAGCAATAACATGAATTGAAATACAATAAATAGATTGAAAGCATATTTAAGAAAAGATAAATAAATAATTGATAGATCAATGATAGACAACAAAACAATAGTGAACTCCCCGTTCACATCCCAACAATTCAACATTCCACATTTTATGAAACACTCTATACCCCGTGTGAAATTCCCGGGCTTTGTCCATTACCGCGGACACGGCTATTCGAATAGTTTTACACTCTACAGAGGTTGTACAACTTTACCCACAAGACATGATCATCTCTTTGTGCAATCGATCTTAACACACTTCCTTTGGTGTGTCGTAGAGATATCATGACAAAGCCTTTACAATGCACTGTCTAAACTCGGTACTGCCCGCTAAGGTTTCGCCCCTTAGGGCCCCCTCTTACGCCTTGCGAATCTACTCGTCCTCCCGGAACCCACACCACCAATTGGCAGTACTCAAGACTAGACATTGCAAATTAATCAGCTAGGTCTGTCCCATACCAGACTTGTGGTAGTACGGTTAGGCCCAGTTCAATGGCGCACAAGATTAAGTCCTTAAGTTGTCTCAGGCAAGACATCCACATCCCAATGTGCTAGAAATCACCCCCTTTACTGCACGATCACTTGCCCGTGGGAAAATGAAGGACCATGTGGAGGTCCATCCATATTTGTGATGAGTATTTGACTTTATTTGAGCAAGGTGTGCTCAAGTTTGAGTTTGATTTGGGTTGATTTTCAAATTGAAGCAATTCTAGTTGTTTCTGCCAGGAGTGGCAGTACCGACCGAATGGGCGTGGTAGTGATGAGTTGGATGGTTTATTGCATATCATTGTGGGAATTGCTATGTGATGTGTTTCCTTGTCTTTGATGGTTGCAGGGCGACGGTGCTAGGTCATGGTGAGGAGGAGGATGACCGGGACTAGGCGAGGAGCGTCGGAGGTCCAGACGGTTGGGAGATCGTCGGAAGATGATCGGAGACGGAGTCCGGGCAAGTGAAGAAGACAATGAAAGGAGATGATGCTTGCTAGATGCCGCGTGGTCAATGAGGGCCATCGAATTGAGGTCTAGTTGATAGGTTAGCGGGTCTAGGTAGTATGCTTTGAAAACCGTGTAAGAAGACCCGGTATGTGTGTGGGTTTTGGGTTAGCCCTTGCATGGCTGTGTGTGTGGGTTAATCCTAGCCCTTAGATGAGTGCTCTAGGGTTGAGCACTCATCCAAGGGTGGTAGGTGGCCTAAGAGTAGTATAAATAGGGGTGGAGGGGTAGCCTCCTCCCCTTGAAGGTTTTTGATGCTCATTTGAGCTTTGCCCACATGAATGTGAGGCTTTGTAACCTCTCCTTCCAGAAATGAAATGTTTCCTCAAATCATTTCTTTTTTTTGTGCATTTACATTACGCATTTAAATTACGCAATTTACATTATGCACTTAAATTCCACAATTAAATTCAGCACTTACATTCTTGTAATTTACATTTATGCAATTTGGATTTGCCTCCCCTCGTTCTAAATGCTGTTCTTCTAGGTTGTATTAAGGGTGTTCGTTTGGTTTTACACCTTTGTTACTGCAACATCCCAAAAAAATTGCCTAAATATTATGTTATTACTTAATTGTGCATTTATGAATTTTATGGAATTTTTTTAGATTTTTTTGGACTTATTGGAATTTATTTTAAATTACGTATATTGTCTTTTTGCTGAAAACTATTTAAATTTATGCAAAGTTGAAATAAAGTTTTGTCAAAAATATTTTAATTGAGTTCAAAATGCCCCAAAATATTTCTGTGAATTTTCTTGGATTTTTACTGATATTTTATTGCCCAAAACAAATCAAATGGTTTTCTGTAATTATTTTAAAAGGAAAAATCTGGAAAAAGGCAATGAACATTATTGGGCCTCGGCCCGTATACTGTGCATGCGCGCGACCGTGCGGTCCAATCACCCTGAGCTGTTAGATCGTGATCAGGCGTTGGAGTTGATATGAAAACCCTAAGATCGGTGTTCGTTGGATCTGCATCGGACGGCTCAGATTAAGTGGATCAGAAAAGGAAAAAATTTAACCGCCGCCGTTAGATATCGTGTCCGAGCCGGATTGTGCCACGTCACTAGAAGATCTCGTCCGTTGATTGAAGATCGGATGGACGTCGGGAGTTCGTCTCCGAGCCGCCGCCGGAATCCATGCCCGATACGTCGTGCCGTCGTGTTCGCCGTTCGCACGCCTTCCAAGGCGCTATAAAAGATGCCGACCGTCGTGTTGAGATCCCCGCTTCGCGCCGCATCGTTAGCCCCGCTTGTCACCGCTAGAGGCATCCCCATCGCCGCGTGCAAGCTCGCCGTTGTTTTGTCGCGCCGCCGTTGATTTCGCTTTGTTCTCGACACCGTCAAGCCGTGTTTCGCCGCGTCGGTTCCAGATTTGAGTTCACCTCGCTGAGACGCATCGGTGCCACCATCCTTGGTCGTCGGGGGCCATTGCCTTGCCGTTCGGGTTGTCTTCGTCCCCAACCCCGGTGACTGCGCCGCCGATGTCGGGACCCGAATTTGCATATCCAGACCCTCTGTGTATAACGCACTAGTCCAGGATCACACTAGTGCACACAGGTTCAACATAGATGCTATCATAGTCACACACAGCGGAATATGGCATAAATTTCAGTAATTAATAATAACTGTTGTCTTACATGAATAAGGCCTCACAGGGCTTTATTAAAAAGTATCAATGAGCAGCAGCGGAAATAAAATAAACAATTATGGCGTAGATTCTTCCTCTTCTAAAGTTGTTGTTGTTGGGGTGAGTACATAAAGCACTCAACAAGTTGTGTACATAATGCAAGTCTAATATTCTACATGCTTGGCATATTTCAAGGGAAGGCTAACAGGGCTATTTTGCAGTAAAGCGGTATTTATCAAAAGAATACATTAAGTAGATTGAAAGACAGTAAAACAAATAATGGTAAATTGTAATTTCAACATTTCAAGTAAACAGGTTTTCTAACCTAAGTCAACCTTTCATGGCAACCCCGCCATTCCATCCAGCTTTTAGTTAACAAAAGACTAACCCTTGACTGTAATTTCCGAGCATTGCCCAATACCGTGAGCACGGCTATTCGAATAGATTGTACACTCTGCAGAGGTTATGCACTTTACCCACACGATACAACCAAACACCACCAAGGCGAGTGATCATAACAAAGCCTTTACAATGCTACACCTAGACCCAGTACTGTTCGCTAAGGTTTCAACACTGAAGGGTTAAACCACCATAACAGGGCCCCCTTCTTGCGCCATGTGAGTTAATCCGTAAACCCGGGACTCACTATTCACCACGACAGTACCAAAATCTAGGCCTCACAAATTATTCAGCTAGGCTGTCCCATTCCAGACATGTGGTTGCAAGAGAGACTCAGGTCAAAGGCTTGCAAGGTTAAGTCCTTAAAGTGATTAAGGCAAGACTTCCACATACTCCTGCCAATCCTAGCCCACCTTGGCACACTGCCCCTTGCCACTTGCCCCAATCTAAACTCATTACCACCCCAGTTGATTACCATGTACCATGTGCCATCAACAACTCAATCTAGATGTGTGACCTCCTTGCCACAACAACTTGATATTACTGTGTGACAACACATGACACACCAGTTCATAAACATTGTTCCATATTCCATTAGTCAAGATTAAGTAGCAATATTCGGACACATGTGATGACGTGGCATGGCTAAGCAATCTACGACGGTCTAACCAGTCCCATGTTGATTACTAATATTAATCAACTAGTAATTTAACCATCCTAGGGTGACAATTTAGATTATGGCATACAATGACAAGGTAGGGTATACTCAATAGGTTGACTAGCTAAATCCCAATTTAATTTGAAAGCAGGTCTACACATGAAATAACATGCACATAATGTAAAATAAAGTAGCATCTTTGCAAGCATGGGTTCAACTTGATCAAACACAACTTGCCTTGGAGTAGGTGCTGGTCTTGGTCTGAGCTTGGGTCCTGAAGCGACGAATCTTCCTCCGGAGCGCCGAGCAACTCAACGTCTACGCGAACCGAGGTCGAAGAAGCAAATAAACATCAAGACAGCAAGCAAACAAACTCCAAAAATAAAATAAAATTCGCCAATAAATAGACCTTGATTTTACAAATTTTTAGAAATTTGAATCACTCAATTCCGAGTTAAGATGCAAAAGATATAGCCTTTTGAAGTTTTAAATAAATCTGAAAATACAGAAATTAGAAAAACCGATTTTCCCGAATTATTTTTCTATTGAAAAAGATCTTTATTGCGCAATGCTGACGTCAGCCCTGGCCCAGACCAATAGGCGCTGCAACGTCAGCTCAGCGCATGGACCCGGTACACGGAACCGCCTCTGGTTCATCGTGGGCGCGGCCCACGGCGCCTCGCGCCCCGCGCCCACCACGCGGCGACCCCGGACTGGCTGCGACGCCACCCGTGCCGATGCTCGACACGCGGCACGCATCCGGGTGACGATCCAACGACTATCGATCTACTCCAACGTGGCACTATCCTGACTGCTCATCTTAGATCTAACTGTCTATCTTACCGGAGAGGTTCACTGCTGATGAGGATGACGCGGCGCGATCTGGACGGTTCGGCGAAGATCCAACGGCTGTGTGAAGCTCCGAGACACGGCGGTGGGCTTGCACCGGAGCGGAGGAAGATGACCACCCGAACGGCGCTTCGGCGCGACTCCAGCGAGAAGAAGCAGCAGACTCGACGCGGCACGACGCGAGGAACTCAGATCTGGATCCCTTGCGACGGACGGCAGCTTGACGACAGCGGAACCCGAAGAAAACCGCAGCGGCTAAGAGCAAACTCCGGCGAGCTTCTGCGAGGCTACAGCGGCGACTCAACGGTGAAGGCTAGCACTGGCGGATGCGCTCTGGGATGGCAATCCTCGAGGTGCGGGCGGCGGCTTTTATAGACTCGGCATGCGCGCAGGGAAGGAAACCCTAAATCACGCGGCGGCGACGGCAAGCGGCGGCGGATTCGGAAACCGAATCGGAGATGACAACCGAGAGCCGTCCGATCTGCAACGAGCGGCCACGATTAGATCTCGGCCGATCCAATCCAACCCGCACTTTCCAAAATCAACGGATGAGATCCAACCTTTCCAAAAAAAACACGATCCGATTTCTTCCACACGATCTTGATCCAACGGCTCGCAGGTGTTAGGGTTTCTGATCTCGTCTTTAAATCACACGCGCCCCCTCTGCGATCCAAATGCCGACGCAAAGACCGGTGGCGTGGCTTGATGAAGACCACAAGATGAAGATCGGCGGTTGGCGTCTTGGCGTGGCGACGCGGTCGACAGCCGCCATCGGCGGGTCACAAGACGCACGCCTACCGATCTTGGGCTCGGCCCAAGATCGCATTCACGCCGATTTTTCTAACGCTTTTCGATTTAAAATAATTCCTAAAATTAGATTAATGCATTTAAGGCAATTAAAATATCAGGAAAAATCCATGAAAATTCTCATAAATACTTTGAAACATTCTGAACTCAAATAAAATATTTTTGACAAAACTTCATATTATTTTTATCTATATATAATTAGTTTTCACCATAGGTTCAATATACTTAATTAAAATAAATTCAAATAATTTCTGAAAAATCCAATAAATTCAGAAAATCACCAAAATGCACATAAGTGAAATTATAGGCCAAATTTTGGGATGTTACAAACCTCCCCCCTTAACAGAATCTCAAACCCGAGATTCAAGGCTGACTATGGAATAGGTTTGGAAATTCTATCTTCAGGTCCTCTTCACGCTCCCAGGTTGCCTCATTCTCAGAATGGTTGCTCCACTAAACTCTGCAGAAGCGAACTGACTTGCTACTAGTTCTACGGTCCATGACATCCAAAATTTTTATTGGCTGTTACTTGTAGGTCAAATCCTTCTGCAACTCAATCTCTTCCAAAGGCGTCTGCTCCGCTGGCACCCGAAGACACTTCTTGAGCTGTGACACATGGAACACATCATGCACGCCTGCCAGTGATTGCGGCAATTCCAACGGATAAGCAACCTCCCCTCGATGGCTCAAAATTTTGAACGGTCCAATGTATCTTGGGGCAAGCTTTCCTTTAGCGTGAAACCTTTTAACTCCTTTCAGAGGGGTAACTCTAAGGTACACGAAATCGTCGGGCTCGAAACTTAGATCACAACGTCGATTATCAGCGTAACTCTTTTGCCTTGACTGCGCGATTTTCAACCTCTCCCTTATCATGGCAACTTGCTCTTCAGCTTCCTTGAGAATATCAGGACCAAATATCATACGCTCTCCTGTCTCATTCCAATTCAACGGTGTTCGACAGGCACGACCGTACAAAGCTTTGAAAGGTGACATTTGCAAACTAGCCTGGTAACTGTTATTATAGCTGAACTCTGCAAAAAGCAAACAATTATCCCATGATGTAGTGTAGGCTAAAGCGCAAGCTCTTAACATATCTTCCAAAATCCGATTTACTCTTTCTGTCTGACCATCGGTCTGCGGATGATATGTTGTGCTGAAGTTCAAACGCGTTCCCATGGCTTCATGCAATTTATCCCAAAATCTCGAGGTGAACTGAGTACCTCTGTCTGACACTATTTTCTTAGGCACACCATGCAAACACACGATTCTGGCTATGTATAATTCTGCTAACCGGTCTCCTGAGTAAGTTGTCTTAACCGGGATGAAGTGAGCAACTTTGGTCAATCGATCCACAATGACCCATATAGAATCATACCCATTTTGAGTTCTTTGGCAATCCGGTGATGAAATCCATACCGATTTCTTCCCACTTCCACTCTGGAACTTTTAACGGTTGTAGCAAACCTGCTGGTCTCTGGTGTATTGCCTTAACTCTCTGGCATATATCACACAAGGCAACGTGCTCAGCGACTTCACGCTTCATATTTGGCCACCAAAACCTCTCCCTCAAGTCCTGGTACATCTTAGCGCTTCCTGGATGGATTGAATACTTGGAATCGTGAGCCTCTTCCAAAATCAACTACTTAAGCTCTGGTCTATTTGGCACACAAATGCGACCCTTGAACCACATGGTACCCCGGTCATCCATAGTAAAATCTACCGCTAATCCTTTATCCTTTTTAGCTTTGATTCGGTTGATTTTCTCATCATCCTTTTGCCCTTCCCGAATCTGATCTTCAAGCGTCGGCTTTACTTCCAATGCATCTATGAATCCTTCTGGAACCATTTCCAGTTTTAACTTCTGAAACTCTTTACACAACTCCGATTGATCTTCTTGTACCATCATATTTGCAATGTGGCTTTTACGACTCAAGGCATCAGCCACTACATTAGCGTTTTCGGGATGGTAGTGGATTCCCATGTTATAATCCTTGATCAGTTCCAACCACCTCATTTGTCTCATGTTAAGATCTGACTGGGTGAAGATATATTTCAAACTCTTGTGGTCTGTATATATCTCACATCTATTTCCAATGAGATAATGACGCCACAATTTCAAGGCATGCACCAAGGCAGCCAATTCCAAGTCATGCGTAGGATAATTTCCTTCATGCGGTCTTAACTGCCTTGACGCATATGCGACCACTTTACCCTCTTGCATCAATACGCATCCAAGACCCTCTCTTGACGCATCACAGTATATATCGAAGCTGTTCTGAACATTAGGCAAAACCAACACTGGGGCTGTTGTCAAACGCTTCTTTAATTCCTCAAAACCCTTACCACAATCTGGCGTCCATGAAAATTTCTTTTCCTTTTTCAACAACTACGTAAGAGGTCTCGCAATCGTCGAAAATCCTTCTATGATCCGGCGATAATATCCTGCCATTCCCAGAAAACTTCGAACTTGAGTGACAGACTCTGGTTGTTCCCAATGCAACACTGCCTCCACTTTGCTTGGGTCGACGGCAACTCCTTCTGCAGTCATAACATGACCGAGAAATTCCACCTTTTCCTTCCAAAAGTCGCACTTATCAATTTAGCATACAAATTTGTTGCTCACGCAGCTTTTCCAACACTAGCCTCAGATGATTTGCATGCTCTGCTTCGGTCTTTGAATACACCAAAATATCATCTATGAACACAACAACAAACTTGTCCAAGTATTCCATGAAAATCTTATTCATCAAGTTCATGAAATATGCCGGCGCATTGGTCAATCCAAAAGACATGACCGTGAACTCATGATGTCCACATCTTGAAGAGAATGCGATCTTCGGAACATCTTCCGTTCGAATCTTTAGCTGATGATATCCTGAATGAAGGTCTATCTTGGAGAAAACTCCAACTCCTCTCAACTGGTCGAACAGATCATCAATCCTTGCCAATGGATACTTATTCTTAACCGTCACTTCATTAAGTGCACGGTAATCAATACACATTCTAAGGCTTCCATCCTTTTTCCTGACAAACAAAACTGGCGCTCTCTATGGCGACGAACTTGGTCTTATAAAACCTTTCTCTAATAACTCGTCGATCTGTTTCTTCATCTCCACCAACTCATCGGTAGGCATCCGATAAGGTCTTTTTGCTATTGGTGCGGTTCCCGGTGCTAACTCAATGACGAACTCGATGTCACGTTCTGGCGGCATTCCCGGCAGATCTTCTGGAAATACGTCTGGATATTCCCTGACTACTGGCACGTCCTCTATGCCGACGGTTCTCCTGACTATTGGCACGTCCTCTATGCCGACGGTTCTCTCCTCTAGGGCTTTCAATGGATATAACCCTTCGACCACAATCCAAAACTGTCTTATGCTTGGTTAACCTGTCCATACCAAGGATAACATCTAAAACTTGGGTATCTAGAATAATCAAGTTCGCTAGGAACTCTACCCCATTAATTATTAGCTTCACCCCCAAACACCCAAGGTTAGATCTTAACTCAGATCCTGGGGCTTGGACTAGCATCACACACTTAAGATTTTTCATGCTCAAACCATTTTCAAATGCAAAAGCTCGAGAGACAAATGAATGCGAAGCTCCTGAATCAAATAAGATCATTGCAGTCATCGAGTTTACAAAAACTTACCCAAGACGACGCCCGATGCTTCACTGGCTCCATCGGCGGTGATGTGGTTGACTCGCCTCGAATAGTAGCTTGAGGCGCCGCTCCTGCTGTCCGGCTCCTCGATTCGCTCCGTCATCGGTGCCTTAGCAGTGTCGCTCCAAGGTTGAAACGCACGGCGTGATACCTCCTTTCGGGACATCTATTAGCATAATGCCTGACTCATTGCAATCAGTAGCACCTTACGCGGCCGATCACGCATTCCTCCTTGAGCATTGTTACCTTGGGCCGGCGTCGATAACTTTGTCACGGTGGTCGCGCGCAGTGTTGTTGGTTTGTTAACGACTTGCGGTTGGAACCTAGCAAACCGCTTGCGTTGTCATCCTCATTCGCAGTGGTTAGGGCGCCCACTGGTTAGTCATCAAGCGCTATGCGATTTTCCCCAAGCTCCTTGCGCTTATCCTCCGTAATCAAAGCCTTGTTTACCAATTCTTGGAAATCGGAAAAGTGTGGGTAATCACCCCACTTGCAGCCCCGAGTTTAGTCCTTTCATGAAGCGGATCGCTGGCCTTGTCCGTCGCTACGCCCTCGAAGCATAGCGAGCTAACTGCGTAAATTTGTTCAAGTAATCAGCCACCGGTTGGCCTCCTTGCTTAAGCGCCCTAAATTCTTCCTTTTTCAGGTCCTCATCCCTTCTGGTACATGGTACTGGCGAAAGGCCGTTGCGAACTCTTCCCATGTGATTTCCATGGGTGCTTCATGAGCAGCACAATAGTTCTCCCACCATTCTGCAGCTGTTCCCTCCAGCTGATGGGATGCGTAAAGAACCTTCTCATGGCCTTCACATTGAGTGATGTACAGCTTCCTCTCAATGGTTCTTAGCCAATCATCCGCTTCCAAGGGGTTGACATTTCCTGAGAATGTTGGTGGTCGGGTCCTCATGAAGTCTGACAACTTGGAGTAAGGACGAGGTCCGCCATTATTAATCTGAGCAGCGGGGTTGTTGACTACAGCCATATTGGTCATCTGCTGCATCATAGTCTGCATCAACTGAGTTTGCGCAGCGAGAAAAGCTCCCAAGTTTTGCATATCCACTGGCGGTGCTTGCTGTGGTAGTGCTCCTTCATTGGGATTGTTGCCTGAGCGCAGACCACTTCCTGAAGCCCCATTGTTGCTGCGAGTGTTCACCATCTGCTTGATTGCTTCTTGGGTTAGGAAAGATAGATGTAGCATAGATAAGATGTAAGAATTTCTAAGGCGGGGGAAACAGGTTAAACCCAACTTAAATAATCTTTACTAATACTTGGCATGGTTGCTTACAATGCCTAAGGGCTTTGCAACACATACTGCACACTCAGCAAACAATTAAGAACCAAACTAAACATGCAACCTTAACGTCTACTAAAAGGTAAAGACTAACTTAGAGACGCGACTCAACACTCGAGTCTCGACACAACTCTAAAACCGACTCTCACTCATCCAGCCACCCTGGTTGAGACTGATCCGGCGCGTGCACCGGTGGGTGGGCTGGCATGGGTGCGAACCTATCCTGGTGACCCTCTGCTGGCTCCTCAGGCTCCCACTCACGCTCCTCTGGGTCTTCCTCTTCTTCTTCTTCTTCGGCGACTCCATCTGGCCCCTGGACGACCTGGTCCGCTAGCTCCTCGGCCACCTGCAAGGCCTCCTCCAGCTCGCCGATGACTCTGGCTGCTGCGTCACGGGTTTTCTGAAGCTCTCGCTCGGCCACTCTCAGCGCCTCGCACACTGTCTCCAGCTCCTGAGTAGTGTCCCTCAGGTGATCCTCCTAGGCGGTGGCAAACTCAAAGAAGGTGTCTCGCAGATAGCACACCTCCACGATCCGTCGACGCTGGCACGCTCGTACTGTCGGGTGAAGCCGAAACACGGTGTCGCGAAGCTCGTAAGCGTAGTCATGGCAGATCCGTCGTAGAGCAAGTCGGGTAGCCTCCTGAATTCCCGCCTCGTACGTGATCCTCCGGGTGGTGATGTGGATCGGTCTGGTGGTCTCGTCGCACTCTCGAGCGAAGATGGTCAGCTTGCAGAAGAACCCCCGATGCACACCGTTGACGTTCCAGTTGCTTCCTCGGTAGAGCGGACGATCGAAGCCTCCAATTACTTGAAGAACTCTCCACAGCTCCATGGCATAGCTACCCTGCCTCGACTCAAAGGACTGAAAGATCGGCATCTATTCAAAACAAAATTCTGAATAAGATCTCCACCCGAAACGGCAACGAAAAGAAGGTAATTTAGCAAGGATGAGAGTAGAGGGATGAGATAAGCCAAGAGTTTCTTATTAGTCAATTTTTCCTTTTTCTTTATAAAATAATTTTGGACACTACTAAGAGATACCAACTACCTAGGGCCAAGACCTATAGTCAGTATGGCTCTGATACCACCTCTGTCAGGACCCGAATTTGCAAATTCGGACCCTCTGTGTATAACGCACTAGTCCAGGATCACGCTAGTGCACACAGGCTCAACATAGATGCTATCATAGTCACACACAGTGGAATATGACATAAACTTCAGCAATTAATAATAACTGTTGTCTTACATGAATAAGGCCTCACAGGGCTTTATTAAAAAGTATCAATGAGCAGCAGCGGAAATAAAATAAACAGTTATGGTGCTCCAGTTCGCCACAGGCAACTGACGGTGCTCGGACCCTAAGCATTCGCATCCAAATAATCTTCCTCCACGACAGGCGTAGATTCTTCCTCTTCTGATGTTGTTGTTGTTGGGGTGAGTACATAAAGCACTCAACAAGTTGTGTACAGAATGCAAGTCTAATATTCTACATGCTTGGCATATTTCAAGGGAAGGCTAACAGGGCTATTTTGCAGTAAAGCGGCATTTATCAAAAGAATACATTAAGTAGATTGAAAGACAGTAAAACAAATAATGGTAAATAGTAATTTCAACATTTCAAGTAAACAGGTCTTCCAACCTAAGTCAACCTTTCATGGCAACCCCGCCATTCCATCCAGTTTTTAGTTAACAAAAGACTAACCCTTGACTGTAATTTCTGAGCATTGCCCAATACCGTGTGCACGGCTATTCGAATAGATTGTACACTCTGCAGAGGTTATGCACTTTACCCACACGATACAACCAAACACCACCAAGGCGAGTGATCATAACAAAGCCTTTACAATGCTACACCTAGACCCAGTACTGTTCGCTAAGGTTTCGACACTGAAGGGTTAAACCACCACAACAGGGCCCCCCTTTTGCGCCATGTGAGTTAAACCGTAACCCGGGACTCACTATTCACCACGATAGTACCGAAATCTAGGCCTCACAAATTATTCAGCTAGGCTGTCCCATTCCAGATATGTGGTTGCAAGAGAGACTCAGGTCAAAGGCTTGCAAGGTTAAGTCCTTAAAGTGATTAAGGCAAGACTTCCACATACCCTTGCCAATCCTGGCCCACCTTGGCACACTGCCCCTTGCCACTTGCCCCAATCTAAACTCATTACCACCCCAGTTGATTACCAAGTACCATGTGCCATCAACAACTCAATCTAGATGTGTGACCTCCTTGCCACAACAACTTGATATTACTGTGTGACAACACATGACACACCAGTTCGAAACATTGTTCCATATTCCATTAGTCAAGATTAAGTAGCAACATTCGGACACATGTGATGACGTGGCATGGCTAAGCAATCTACGACGGTCTAACCAGTCCCATGTTGATTACTAATATTAATCAACTAGTAATTTAACCATCCTAGGGTGACAATTTAGATTATGGCATACAATGACAAGGTAGGGTATACTCAATAGGTTGACTAGCTAAATCCCAATTTAATTTGAAAGCAGGTCTACACAAGAAATAACATTCACATAATGTAAAATAAAGTAGCATCTTTGCAAGCATGGGTTCAACTTGATCAAACACAACTTGCCTTGGAGTAGGTGCTGGTCTTGGTCTGAGCTTGGGTCCTGAAGCGACGAATCTTCCTCCGGAGAGCCGAGCAACTCAATGTCTACGCGAACCGAGGTCGAAGAAGCAAATAAACATCAAGACAGCAAGCAAACAAACTCCAAAAATAAAATGAAATTCACCAATAAATAGATCTTGATTTTACAAATTTTTAGAAATTTGAATCACTCAATTCCGAGTTAAGATGCAAAAGATATAGCCTTTTGAAGTTTTAAATAAATCTGAAAATACAGAAATTAGAAAAACCGATTTTCCCGAATTATTTTTCTATTGGAAAAGATCTTTATTGCGCAATGCTGACATCAGCCCTGGCCCAGACCAATCAGGCGCTGCCACGTCAGCTCAGCGCATGGACCCGGTACACGAAACCGCCTCTGGTTCACCGTGGGCGCGGCCCACGGCGCCTCGCGCCACGCGCGCCCATGGCGACCCGGACCGTCGCGACGCCGCTGGTGCCGATGCTCGATACGCGGCGCGCATCCTGGTGACGATCCGACAACTATCGATCTACTCCAACGTGGCACTATCCTGACCGCTCATCTTATATCTAACTGTCCATCTTACCGGAGAGGTTCACTGCTGATGAGGATGACGCGATCTGGACGGTTCGGCAAAGATCCAACGGCTGTGCGAAGCTCCGAGACACGGCGGCGGGCTTGCACCGGAGCGGAGGAAGTTGACCACCCGAACGGCGCTTCGGCGCGACTCCGACGAGAAGAAGCAGCAGACTCGACGCGGCACAACGCGAGGAACTCGGATCTGGAACCCTTGCGACGGACGGCGGCTTGACGACAGCGGAACCCGAAGAAAACCGCAGCGGCGAAGAGCAAACTCCGGCGAGCTCCTGCGAGGCTACAGCGGCGACTCAACGGCGAAGGCTAGCACTGCCGGATGCGCTCTGGGATGGCAATCCTCGGGGTGCGGGCGGCGGCTTTTATAGCCTCGGCATGCGCGCAGGGAAGGAAACCCTAAATCACACGGCGGCGACGGCAAGCGGCGGCGGATTCGGAAACCGAATCGGAGATGACAACCGAGAGCTGTCTGATCTGCAACGAGCGGCCACGATTAGATCTCGGCCGATCAAATCCAACCCGCACTTTCCAAAATCAACGGATGAGATCCAACCTTTCCAAAAAAAACACGATCCGATTTCTTCCACACGATCTTGATCCAACGGCTCGCAGGTGTTATGGTTTCTGATCTCGTCTTTAAATCACACGCGTCCCTCTGCGATCCAACGGCCGACGCAGCACCGGCGACGTGGCTTGATGAAGACCACAAGACGAAGATCTGACGATTGGCGTCTTGGTAGCGGCGACGCTGGTTGAGCGGTCGCATGCGGTGCGTCGCAGACGCACACAAGATCTTGGGCTCGGCCCAAGATATTCACGCCGATTTTTCTAACGCTTTTCGATTTAAAATAATTCCCGAAATTAGATTAATTCATTTAAGGCAATTAAAGTATCAGGAAAAATCCAAGAAAATTCTCATAAATACTTTGAAACATTCTGAACTCAAATAAAATATTTTTGACAAAACTTCATATTATTTTTATCTATATATAATTAGTTTTCACCAAAGGTTCATATACTTAATTAAAATAAATTCAAATAATTTCTGGAAAATCCAATAAATTCAGAAAATCACCAAAATGCACATAAGTGAAATTATAGGCCAAATTTTGGGATGTTACAGCCGAGCTCGCCGTCAACTCCTCGCGATCATTCGTGGCCGTCAGATTCCAGATTGAGCGCGTCAGATCTCGCCGCGTGGAGTTCGTGTCGGTAAGCCACGTCGTCGCTAGCTTGCACCATCGGATCGGTGACAGAAGGCCCAGATTGCACCGCTGGTCATGCCAATCGGACGATGCCGCGTGGCGCACGGAGCCCAAGCGCCGTGGACCGAGTCCATGGTGATCCAATGCGATTCTGTGGACTCAGTCCATGGACCGAGGCCACATGGCAGCATCTGGTTCGTTGGGTCAAGGGCTGACGTCATGCTTACGCAATAAAGGACTTTTTCAATATAAAGATAATTCGGTTTATTTCGAATTTCCTAATTTATATATTTTCAGTATTTATTCAAACTTCAAAAGGCTATAACTTTTGCATTTTAACTCGGATTTGAGTGATTCAAATTTCTAAAAATTTGTAAAATTGAGATCTATTTAATGGTGAATTTTAATTGATTTTTGGAGTTCATATGCTCTCTGTTTTGGTATTTATTTGCTTTTCTCCTTTGGTACGCGTAGACGTTGAATTGTGCGACGCTTCGGAGGAAGATTCAACAACTCAAGATCAAGGTCCGGAACAAGAATAAGGGCTTTTATAAGGCAAGTTGTGCTTTGATCATGTTGAACCCATGTTTATACAATTGCTATATTGTTTTACTCTATTGCATCGTATTTCAAGTATATAATTGTTTTCAATTAAATTGGGATTTAGCTATTATACCCTTTTGATCTATATACCCTACCTTGTCATTTGTATGCCATGATCTATTGCCACCCTAGATTGGATCACTATAGTTTGTTGATATTGAAATCATCATGGGATGGTTTGATCGTCATAGTTGCTTAGCCATGCCATGTCATCATATGTACATGAATCATCAATGATTAATCTTGACTAATGGAATATGGAACAATGATGTGAACTTGTGTGTCATGTGGGATCATACGATGAGATTGAGTTGTTGTGGCGAGTCATGTCACGCAATGATGTTGAATTGTTGATGGCACGTGGTGCTTGGTAATCAACTTGGGTGATAATCACTTTGATTGGGGCAAGTGACAAGGGGCGAGTATGCCAAGGTGGGCCCGATGGGCAGAGGGTATGTGGAAGTCTTGCCTTGATCACTCTAAGGACTTAACCTTGCAAGCCTTTGACCTGAGTCAATCATGAAACCACATGTCTGGTATGGGCCAGTTTAGCTGATTAATTTGCAATGTCTTAATTTTGGTACTATCTTGGTCGGTGTGAGTTCCCGAGTTATGGAGTAATTCACATGGCGCAAGAGGGGGGCCCTGGTTGTGGTTTTCAGACCCACCAGTGTTGAAACCTTAGCGGGTAGTACTGGATTAAGCCAGAGCATTGTAAAGGCTTTGTCATGATCTCTCCGCCGACACATCAAAGGAAGTGTGTTAACCTGGAAGGCACCAAGAGACGATCATGTCATGAGGGTAAAGTGCATAACCTCTGCAGAGTGTAAACCTATTCAAATAGCCGTGCTCGCGGTATTGAGCAATGCTCGGGAATTACAGTTCAGGGTTAGTTTAATCAAATGGAAAACTTGGTTGGGATGGCAGGATTGCCATATGGAAGGTTGGAACTTGATTTAGGATTGGAAAACTTGGTTTACTTGAGAAATGCTGAACCTATCTATTACTAATATTTGTTTTACAGTCTTTACAATCTATTTATTGTATTTATTCATAAATGCTACTTTGTTGCAAAATAGCCATGATAGCCTATCCTTTGGAATAAACCTTGCATATAGATATGTTAGAATTGCATTCTGTGCACAACTTGTTGAGTGCTTTAAGTACTCACCCTTGCCAACAATAACATCACCAGTTGAAGAGTCTACATCAATCTTTGGAGGAAAGATTCGTGAGGAGACGAATGTTTTGGGCGCAAGCCTTGTCAGTTGCCTGTGGTATACTGAGGGGTTGTCTACGTTTTCATTCCGCTGCAGTTTAATATGTCATTCAATCTTGCAAGGCATAGTCATGTAAGTTGACCATAAAGTCATTCAACTAGTAGTATATAATATATAATGTCTTTCATAATGTTTCCGCTATGTATGATTGTGATATTTACTGATGTTGAGCCTGTGTGCACTGGCGTGATCCTGGACTAGTGCGGTATACACAGAGGGTCCGGATTTGCAAATTCGGGTCCCGACAGAAGTGGTATTAGAGCCATACTGACTGTAGGTCTTGACCCTAGATAGTCTGGTCGTCTCTATAGGACCTTCAAAATTATTTTCTTGAGGAAAGAATTAACTTGGAAGAATAATGTGTTCTTGACTTATCTCATTCTTCTATCCCTTTCCTTTCCAACATTTCTTACTTTTCCCTTGCTGAATATCTTTCTCTTACCTTTGTTGAAGCAAGTTGAAACCTTATCTATGTTGTCTTGGTAGTTGACGATATACCACACCATAGGAGAAAGCATCAAGTGCGTGCTATTAACCCTAAAGACCATGAAGGAAGGAATCATCGAGCTTGAGGAAGGAGTGGATCGATGAAGTGCCCTAGAATCTAGAAGTCTTTTGCTTCGAGTAGCCAGTTGGGACTCATGTGTGGGAGTCGCGTCTGCTTAAAATAGAAGTGTTACCCCCGTAGGTGGTAGTTTTGTGTGTATAGGTTGAATTGGTTCTTCCTTGATTGCTGAGTGTGCAGTATGTGTTGCAGAGCTTTTAGGCTTATATAAGCAACCATACCAAGTTATTAATATTGTTTGCTTTAGTTATTGGGTTAAACCTATCTCCTCGCTTTATGATCCTGCGCTTACCTATGCTAGTTCCCTCTTCCCTAACCCAGTGAAGCAATCAAGCAGATGGTTCAGATTCGTGGAAACAACATAATCAGTGGCAGCGAAAATCAATCCAAGGAGAATCTCAATAATGGATTAGTTCTTCAACCGTCAGTACAGATGGATATGCAGAGTTTCAGAGAGTTTTTGACTGTTCAAACTCAGTTGATGCATGCAATGATGAAGCAAACGCAGATTATGACCGATCAAGCCAATGTCAACAGAGTGTCCCAAGCTGTCACCAATGATTTCCATTCCTACTCAAGGTTATCAGAATTCACAAAGACTCGTCCGCCGGTGTTTTCAGGAAATGTGTTACCTTCGGAAGCGGATGATTGGCTCGAGACCATTGAGAGGAAGCTGCTCATTGCTCAGTGTGAAGGCGATGAGAAAGTCCTGTATGCTTCCTATCAGTTACAAGGAATCGCTGCTGAATGGTGGAAGAAATATTGTGCCGTTCATGAAGCCCCGCGGAATATGACTTGGAATGAATTTGTTATTGCTTTTCGTAATCTCTTTGTCTCACCTAGAGATAGTATGGTCACGGTAAATACGGAGCATAATACTAGCCCTGCACCTTGCACGACATCTAAGCGTTGCTCTCTGAAGTGCTGTCGACCAAACAAGTAAGAAGATTGTGCGTGCATTCGCTGTGGAGAAATAGGACATACCGCTGACGAGCATGCGATTAATTGTTCCAGCTGTGAAGAAAGTCATTCTCTTGGAGAGTGTCCTATGAGTGACATCACATGTTACCTGTGTGAAGGTCGAGATCATGGTCCAGCTCAATGTCCCTTGGATCCAATAGTAGTCGCTGAGTATCAGCAAAAGAATTTTCGAGCCGTAGTCGCTCAAGAGATGTCAAAACGATACGGAATGCCAACTGTACAGGTGATGCCGTTTGAAGAACCAAAGACGCAGCACTCTGATCTTGTCAGCCCTCTTCAAGAAAGAAGTAATTGGCAATCACCAACAGCATGTTTCCTGTATGATGAAGAAGGCCATTGGTCTAGAGAATGCCCTACGAAGCAACCAGTCATGACGCCACAAGAAGACAATAATGTACATGGAGCTGTACCCAGCAAGGCACAATAGCGAAAACGTTTGTGCTACTACTGTCATGAGGAAGGGCCATTTTGTTAAGAAATGCCCGCGAAAGAACCTAGAGTCTCCTACAGACGCGGTCCTTCCAGAAGTTACCTCAGTCAAGTTCATAATACCAACAAAGGAGCAGAAGGTTGCAAGAGAAGTTTGCCAGAGAACCGCTTAAAAAAAGAGGCGTTTGAACAAAGACACTACCCGGTCGATTTAATGCTCAAGGAAGGAGGTGTCCTAAGCTTTGTTATACTGTTGCAAGCCTGGACATTTTGCCCGCAATTACCCTCAGAAGAAAGCAACCATGCCGGTTCAAGTCAATCTCAACCCTACCCCGGACAAAAACTTCAGCACCAACGCCAATCAAGGAAGTTCAGATTAATGATTTCACCCTGGGCAAGTGTCGTATCCTTATTGGTAAAGGAAAAGTGACTAGTGATGAATTCCATGTAAAGATTTTCTTGCTTAAAGAAATAAAGTAGAGATGATAGATATATTAGGATGAAGAAGAAGATCGAAGAGTTGTTACCACCTGTTCCAACTGAGGACAATTTCTGAAAATCTACTTTAACTTTTCTTAAAAGAGACTTTGGTATTTTAGCTTATCTATTTTAGAAAAGAAGTCTTTTGAATTGATTCCTCTTTTGTTTGGACACTTGACAACAAGGATTGTGATTAAAAAAAAACCCTCATATGATTCAAGGTTCTTATCCATGCAAGCTAGGGGTACACATAGTAGTCTAATTGTTCTGGGTTTTGGAGGGTGTGCGAATATGAGAAGCACCAGTTTGAACGAAAATATTTGGATGCTTTAGATTTTTATTGCAAGAGTGTTTGGAGTACTTTGAGCGGGGGAAATTTTATTTGGGATCATTCACCACCCCCCTCTGATCGCCATTTCGATCTTTCAGAAAACAATTCGTTCAACCAAGACCAATGACAAACCCAGCCATGGTACAACAAATTTTACAACAGTGGCTAACAGCCACAATTCAATATCTCATTAAGTCAAGATTAACATTATTCAATATGTGACATGAATCCCTTTGTACAACTAAGCATTTCTAAGCATAACTACGATAACCCAATGTTGGTATAATGATTATGTCCAACTAGTAATGTCCCAACCTAGGTTTAACAATGGATACATGGCATCCCAATTAATCAAGGTGGCATCATATCAACTAGGAACATATCTACTTCCATGAAATAAGCATCGATACACAAAATAGCATGCAATTGTATAAAAGTAAATTACTTTTGCAAACATAGGATCAACATGATCAAAGGATTACGACTTGCCTTGCTGATCTAGTGCTGAATCTTGGTCTTCGAAGTCTTCATTCGCTCCCGCGGAATTAGCATCTACTGGAAAAGAAAGCAACGAAACCAAATAAGTACAAAAAATAGACTCAAACAAGCTCAAAACTGAAAATAAATGCCTCTGGAAAATAGATCTTGATTTTAGAAAAATTTAGAAACTTGAATCGCCTAAATCGGAGTTCGTATGAGGGAGAACGAGCTTCTGCAAAATTAAATCAGAGAAAAAGGCTGAAATCAGAATTTAAGAATTTCTGAATTTATTTTTATACGGGAAAAACGATTTATTGTGCAATCGCTGACGTCATCGGGTTCACGGTGGACTGGGTTCACGGCATTGCCAGTTCACCGTGCACCCGGTGCACGGCTGACGTCAGCGCGACGCAGCGGCTCGGCTGACACGGCGGCTGACGTAAGCGCTGATGCGACAAGCCACGCGTCACACATCCGGCAACTCGACCAGATCGGACGGCCGAGAAGCGATGCTGCGGGTGGAGGCGACGCGGCGCAATCCGGGGCATCAGCTAGCGATCGGACGGCCAAAACCCAGCGAAGATGGACGACGGCGAGCGGCGGCACGAGCTTACCGGCAACGGGGAAGAGGATACGGCCAACGGCGAAAGAGCCACGGTTCGGGCGCGAGGTGGCACGGATCTGAAAGAAGATGATGCGGCGAGCTCGGCGATGCAAACGGCAGTGGCGGAGAGGCACCGACGAAGAAGAAACAGGCGGCGGAAGGTCTCGGGCACGGCGAGGAACTTCGGCGAGCGCAGGCGAAGCGACAGCGGCGGCTCGGACAGCGAGATCAAGGGCAAAAGAGGCTGCGCGGAGAGGGGATCCTCGGGAGGCGCGCGGCGGCTTTTATAGGGGTCTTGGGAGGGGTGACGGACGCGGACTCCGAGACAGCGGCGGACGCTATTTCAACATGGACGGCGCTAGGGTTTTTGCGGCGCGCTGGTCGGGGCAGTGGGCCGCGGGGCGAGCGAGCGGGCCGGGAGGAGCGACTGGGCCGCGAGTGGGTAGGCCGGAGGGAGCGAAACGAGCTGAGGCAAGGTGGGCGGGAGATGGGTCGCGCGGGAAAAATGGCCCAAGGGAAATTTCGGAAATAAAATTCATTTTCCAATTTAAGAAAATCCGGAAATTCAAATAAAAGCAAATTAATTTAAATAAATAGCAAATAAATTCAGAAAAATCCCCAAAAATACAAAAAAATTCCTGGGAGCATAATAAATCCATTCATTAATGGAAAATTCAAATTAAGCTGGAATTAATTCGAGAAAAATGCAAATGGTTTATTTTTGAATTCAAACATTCCAAAACTCAAATTTTGGGATGTTACAAACCTCCCCCCTTAAATAGAATCTCGACCCCGAGATTCAGGCTGGCTAGGGAATAGGTGGAGAAACTCGGACTTCAGATCCTCTTCGCGCTCCCACATGGCTTCCTCTTCTGAATGATTGCTCCACTGTATCTTGCAAAAACGGATGATCTTGCTTCTCGTGATACGCTCTGCTATATCCCAAATTTTCACTGGTTGCTCCTTGTAGGTAAGATCCTCTTGCAAATCAATAGCTTCCAAAGGCATCTATTCCTCTGGCGCAAGCAGGCATTTCTTCAACTGCGATATATGGAACACATCATGGATTCCGGCAAAAGACTGAGGCAATTCTAACTTGTAGGCAACCTCGCCTCTTTGTTCCATGTTTTTGAACGGTCCCACATATCTAGGGGCAAGCTTTCCTTTTACTTGAAATCTCTTAACTCCTTTGAGAGGGGTGACTCTGAGATAAACATAATCATTGGGCTCAAAACTTAAATCTCTGCGACGATTATCTGCATAACTCTTCTGTCGGCTTTGAGCGATCTTCAAACGGTCTCGAATTAATTGGACTTGCTCTTCGGCTTCTTGCAGTATGGCAGGGCCAAACAATTGTCTTTCTCCAGACTCCTTCCAGTTGAGAGGGGTTCTGCACTTTCTTCCATATAAGGCTTCAAAAGGCGACATTTGTAGACTGGCTTGATAACTATTGTTATACAAAAACTCGGCGTAGGGCAAACACTTGTCCCACTTAGCACCATAAGTTAAGGCACAAGCTCTTAACATATCCTCAAGAATCTGATTCACATGCTCAGACTGTCCATCGGTTTGAGGGTGATAGGTAGTACTGAACCTGAGATGAGTTCCCATGGCTTCATGCAGACTCTGCCAAAAACGAGAGGTAAACTGGGTTCCTCTATCAGATACTATCTTCTTGGGCACTCCGTGAAGACTGACGATCCTTGACATATATAGCTCTGCTAATTTATCTCCTGCATATGTAGTCTTAACTGGAATGAAGTGAGCTACCTTAGTCAATCGATCCACTATTACCCAGATCGAGTCATAACCTGCTTGATTCTTAGGAAATTCGGTAATGAAATCCATACCAATTTCTTCCCACTTCCACTCTGGAATCTTCAATGGCTACAGCAATCCTGCTGGCCTCTGATGCTCTGCCTTGACCTTCTGGCAGACATCACAAAGTGCAACATACTCTGCAATCTCACGCTTCATACTAGGCCACCAATACCTTTCCTTGAGGTCTTGATACATCTTGGTACTTCCAAGATGAATGGAGTATAAAGTCTCATGCGCTTATTTGAGTATCAACTCCTTAAGCTCTTTCTGATCTGGTACGCAAATACGCTTCTCATACCAAATAGTACCTTGTTCATCTTCGGTGAAACCTGGGGCTTTTCCTTTCTTCATATTGCTCTTAATCTCCTTGACATCAACATCATCTACTTCTGCTTCTCGAATCTGATCTTCCAATGTAGGGCATACTTCCAAAGTAGCTAAATACCCTTCCTGAACCAATTCCAAACTAAGCTTCTGAAATTCCTTATAAAGGGCTTACTGACTTTCCTTAATCATCAGAGTATTGCAGTAGCTCTTTCTACTCAAAGCATCAGCTACGATATTGGCTTTGCCTGGATGATAATGAATCCCAATGTCATAGTCCTTGATCAATTCCAATCATCTTCTTTGTCTCATATTGAGGTCGGCTTGGGTAAAGATATACTTCAGACTTTTGTGATCAGTGTAAACCTCACAACGATTTCTAATGAGATAGTGACGCCAAATCTTTAAAGCATGCACTACGGCTGCTAATTCCAAATCATGGGTAGGATAGTTAACTTCATGTGGCCTTAGTTGTCGTGAAGCATATGCTACAACCTTCTTATCTTGCATTAACACACAACCGAGTCCTTGTCGGGATGCATCACAGAATATCTCAAAATCCTTCCTATTATCTGGCAGGATAAGCACTGGGGCTGTTGTCAAACACTTCTTTAGCTCTTGGAAACTTTGCTCACACAATGGTGTCCAAAAAAATTTCTTCTCCTTCTTTAAGAGTTGAGTGAGCGGTCTAACTTTTCTAGAAAACCCTTCTATGAAATGGCGATAATATCCCACCATTCCAAGAAAACTTCGGATTTGGTGTACCGTCTTGGGTGACTCCCAACTTAACACATCTCGTACCTTACCAGGGTCAACAGCGACTCCTTCTGTTGATATGACATGTCCTAGGAAAGCAACTTCTTTCATCCATAACTCACATTTATTGAACTTTGCCTAAAGCTGGTTCTCTCTTAGCTTCGTTAAAACTTGGTGCAAGTGATCCTCATGTTCTTCCTCACTTTTGGAGTACATCAGAATGTCATAAATGAAAACAACAACAAACTTATCCAGATATTCCATGAATACTTTATTCATCATTGTCATGAAGTAGGCAGGGGCATTGGTCAATCCAAAAGACATCACGGTATACTCTTATTGTCTATACCGAGTAACAAAAGCTGTTTTGGGTATATCCTCTTGAAGAATCTTGAACTGCTTATATTTACCATATCTCCATGAACTAATTTTTAGATTCAGGTATGGACTTGCATGAACACAAACATACATATATACACACATGCATATGCTGGTTATGATCTTCATACTAAAACACATCCTATTTGCATAAATCATTGATTGATTAATATTTTTACCTAGCTTAACATTATACTGCTATTATGCTAAAAAGGAAATATGTTTAGCAATTTCCTGAAATTATTTTGTTTATTAGTTTATTTATTATTACATAATCAAACTAACAATATTTGATTTCAATAGAAAAGACCTGAAATAACTAGTTAACCAATTTTTTTATATGCATGGGTTTCTAGTAGAATGAGGATCATAACAGAATTGGTTCCATACAATTTTAACTTTATTTGCAAAGTCTCTACATTTAATCTATTTTCATATCTACTATTCAGGTCAATCTTCGAGAACACTCCGGCTCCTTGAAGTTGGTCAAACAAATCATCGATTCTCGGCAGAGGGTATTTATTCTTGATGGTGACCTCATTGAGTGAGTGATAATCTACACACATTCTCTGAGTTCCATCTTTCTTTTCAACTAGAAGAACTGGCGCTCCCCATGGCGAAGAACTTGGTCGAACAAAACCTTGATCTTGTAGCTCTTTGATCTGTCTCTTTACTTCAGCTAACTCATTAGCAGGCATCCTATAAGGTCTCTTGGAAATGGGTGGTGTTCCAGGAACTAGTTCTATCAAGAACTCTATATCTCGATCCGGTGGCATCCCAGGCAATTCATCTGGAAACACATGAGGAAATTCGCTGGCGACTGGCACATCTTCCAAACTTATTCCTTTGGCACTACAAACTTTAACCCCTTCGGACTGATCTGAAACGGCTTGAACTTTTAACTTGGCTCCATTTGGACTGGTTAAGGTGATCTCTCTATTCCCACAATCCAAAACTGCTTGGTTCTTGGAGAGCCAATCCATTCCTAGGATCACATCTAGGGACTTGGTGTCTAGGACAATGAGGTTGGCTAGAAATTTTACCCCTCTAATTAATATCTTAACTTCGGGGCATCCTTGGTTCGTACTCAAATCAGAACCAGGAGATTGCACTAATAAAATAGTCTTAAGAGGCATTGCCTTTAATTAATGATTTGCAGCAAAACTCCGAGAAACAAACGAATGCGTAGCTCCAGCATCAAACAAAACCATGGAAGATGCTGAGTTGACTAGGAGCTTACCTAGTATGACGCCCAGTGCGGTCATCGCGCCTCGGTGGTGACGTGATTCACACGGCCTCTTCCAGCAGGCGGCGGAGTCCTGGTGGCTTGGTTAGGAGTCTAGGGCACTCCACGTCCTGCTCCTGGTGCGGGGGTCTTGGCTGGCGTAGATCCCAAGTTGAAACGAACTGGTGTCACAGCTTGCTTTCTTGGGCAATTGTTGGCATAATGACCGAGTTCATGACAGTTGAAACATGTGACTCCTGCAGCTGGATTACTGGTTCTCTGAGGTGGATTTCTATTGGTGTTGAGGTTGCGATTGCCTGAAGGAGCTGGTGCAAGGGTCCTGAATGCATTCGGAGGAGTGAAACGAGCAGGCTGTTGAGCATTGGTTCTGACTCTCTGCTGATGACTCTGATGGGCTCCATGCTGCATCATCTTTCTCTTACGGGATTCTTCCAATTCACGGCGAGATTCTTCAATAAGCATAGCTTTATCTACAAGGTGCTGAAAATATGCATAGTCATTGCCAATGACTTGCACCTTTAGTCCTGGATTGAGTCCACGCTTGAATTTCTTTTGGCGAGCATCATCTGTAGCTACATCCTCTGGAGCGTAGCGAGCAAGTTGAGTGAACTTATGAAGGTATTCACTCACTGACATCCCTTCTTGCTTAAGCTCTCGAAACTCATTCTTCTTCATCTCAACCTTGCCATCTGGAATGTGAGAGTGGCGAAAAGCAGTGGAAAACTCTGCCCAAGTTATAGTCTGAGGGTAACTGTAGTTTTCCCACCATTCAGCGGCGGTGCCCTCCAGCTAATGAGTGGCATAGAGAACCTTCTCACGATCTGTGCACTGAGCAATTGCAAGCTTCTTCTCAATAGAGCGAATCCAATCATCTGCGTCCAATGGTTCTGAAGAGTTGGAGAAAGTTGGCGGGCGAGTCCTCATAAATTCTGCTAGCTTGGACTGGAGACGAGCTTAAGGAGGTGCAGCAGCAGCTTGGTTCTGCTGGTTCAATAGATTAGCTAGGGCAACTGCAGTCTGGTTCTATTGATTCATCATGTTGTTCATATTCTGCATCATTGTATTCATTAGCTGAGTCTGAGCTGCCAGAAAATGTGCCATGTTCTGATCTGTCACTGTTGGGGGTGGCGGTGGTGCATTCGGATTGGAGTTGGTGTTGGCACTGGCACTGGCATCCATGGGCGAACTGCGACCGACTCAAGAACGAGTGTCAACCATCTGAGATGCAGCACAAGGGTTTGATAGGTAAGAGGGAAAAGCAGTAGATGATTGGTAAGATCATCTAGGGGGGAAGGTAATACCCAGGGACAAAAGGACACAGCCAAAAAGGCTTCAAATTAAAGAGGCAAAGAAAGCTTTCAACTAAAGCCATGGTTGTAACACTGTGCTTGGGGCAAGTATACAATATACCAGCACAAAAGCAAAGAAAATCTTAGTATACGCAGACTAAACGTAACTAAACTAAAAGAAAAACATGCTCAAACATCGTTGAGCACCAAAAACCTATCTTATATGGTAGTCTTCTCGGATATATATTTGATGGCTTGATTCATCGTCTCCCTTTATTTGATTCCTTGCAGAAGACTCGAGGCTTTGAGAAGTTTCATGAGATAAGATCAATTTAAATTTCGAATCAATGTTTCAGCAAAGGAGATAAATAAGAACCTAAGAATTAGACGAGAGGAGACGAAAACTATTAAGTACCAATTTGTTGGTTTGATTTAGAAAATAATTTTGAAGACCATGCTAACTAGGATAGCGACCTACAGTCGATATGGCTCTGATACCATCTCTGTCGGGACCCGGATTTGCAATTCCAAATCCTTCAGGTATCTTGCACTAGCCTGTGATCACGCTAGTGCACACAGTGGAAACATAGATGAAATACCATTCCATACAACGAATTAACTAAGAAGAATCAAATTTTTATTAAATAAAGCAAATGACCTTATGGTCAATGTTTACACCATTATGCCTTAAGGGCTTAAGAAACAAATACTATTGTAGCGTAAAAGAAACTTGAGCCATTCGACATGCCACAGCCAATCGTCTGGGGAATGCATTCCTAATCAACATAGTCTTCATAGAATTCCTCCTCATGATACTCAGCATTTCCTGATCCTTCCTCAGCAACTGATCAACAAAGGCGTATAGATGTGAGTACAAAAAGTACTCAGCAAGCCGTAGTGAATTGATGCAATATATTCATGCACGGCTTCACAAGGATGGCTATATGTTTCATTTGCAAAAAGCAATAACTTGAATTGAAATACAATAAATAGATTGAAAGCATATTTATGAAAAAATAAATAAATAATTGATAGATCAATGATAGACAACAAAACAATAGTGAACTCCCCGTTCACATCCCAACAATTCCACATTTTATGAAACACTCTATACCACGTGTGAAATTCCCGGGCTTTGTCCATGACCGCGGACACGGCTATTCGAATAGTTTTACACTCTGCAGAGGTTGTACAACTTTACCCACAAGACATGATCATCTCTTTGTGTAATCGATCTTAACACACTTCCTTTGGTGTGTCGCAGAGATATCATCACAAAGCCTTTACAATGCAATCGCCTAAACTCGACGCTCGCTAAGGTTTCGCCCCTTAGGGCCCCCTCTTGCGCCTTTCGAATCTACCCGTCCTCCCGGAACCCACACCACCAATTGGCAGTACTCAAGACTAGACATTGCAAATTAATCAGCTAGGTCTGTCCCATACCAGACTTATGGTAGTACGGTTAGACCAAGTTCAATGGCGCACAAGATTAAGTCCTTAAGTTGTCTCAGGCAAGACATCCACATCCCAATGTGCTAGAAAGCACCCCCTTTACTGCACGATCACTTGCGCGAGGGAAACAATTCGTTCAACCAAGACCAATGGCAAACCCAGCCATGGTACAACAAATTTTACAACAGTGGCTAACGGCCACAATTCAATATCTCATTAAGTCAAGATTAACATTACTCAATATGTGACAAGAATCCCGTTGTACAACTAAGCATGTCTAAGCATAACTACGATAACCCAATGTTGGTATAATGATTATGTCCAACTAGTAATGTCCCAACCTAGGTTTAACAATGGATACAAGGCATCCCAATTAATCAAGGTGGCATCATATCAACTAGGAACATATCTACTTCCATGAAATAAGCATCGATACACAAAATAGCATGCAATTGTATAAAAGTAAATTACTTTTGATAACATAGGATCAACATGATCAAAGGATTACGGCTTGCCTTGCTGATCTAGTGCTGAATCTTGGTCTTCGAAGTCTTCATTCGCTCCCTCGGAATTAGCATCTACTGGAAAAGAAAGCAAGGAAACCAAATATATACAAAAAAAAGAGACTCAAACATGCTCAAAACTGAAAATAAATTGCTCCAGAAGATAGATCTTGATTTTAGAAAAATTTAGAAACATGAATCGCCTCAATCGGAGTTCGTATGAGGGAGAACGAGCTTTTGCAAAATTAAATCAGAGAAAAAGGCTAAAAATCATAAATTCAGAATTTCAGAATTTATTTTTATACGGGAAAAATGATTTATTGCGCAATCGCTGACGTCATCGGGTTCACGGTGGACTGGGTTCACGGCATTGCCCGGTTCACCATGCAACCGATGCACGGCTGACGTTAGGGCTGACGCACCGGCTCGGCTGACGCAGCGGCTGACGTAGCGGCTGACGCAAGCGCTAACGCGACAAGCCACGTGTCGCACATCCGGCAACTCGACCAGATCGGACGGTCGAGAAGCGATGCTGCTGGTGGAGGCGACGCGGCGCAATCCGGGGCATCGGCTGGCGATCGGACGGCCAGAACCCTGCGAAGACGGACGACGGCAAGCGGCGGCGCGAGCTTACCGGCAACGGGGAAGAGGACATGGCCAACGGCGGAAGAGCCACAGTTCGGGCACGAGGTGGCACGGATCTGAAAGAAGATGATGCGGCGAGGTCGGCGATGCAAATGGCAGCGGCGGAGAGGCACCTGCGACGAAGAAACAGGCGGCGGAAGGTCTCGGACACGGCGAGGAACTTCGGCGAGCGCAGCGGCTAACGCGGCGCTCGGACAATGAGATTTAGGGCAAAAAAAGCGGTGCGGAGAGGGGATCTCGGAGGCGCGCGCGGCTTTATAGGTGTCTTGGGAGGCGTGACGGACGCGACTCGAGACGGGCGCGACGCGTTTCAACGCGGCGCGCTAGGGTTCGTATGGCGGCGCTCGGCTAGACCAGCCTAGGCCATGGGCGAGCGAAAGCAGGCAGAGGATCGCCGCGAGCGGTCAGCCAAGGAGCGAACGGCCGAGGTAAGGGATGAGATGGGCCGCATGGAAAAACGCCCAAGGAAATTTCGGAAATAAAATTCATTTTCCAATTTAAGAAATTCTAGAAATTCAAATAAAAGCAAATTAATTTAAATAAATAGAAAATAAATTTAGAAAAATCCCCAAAAATATAGAAAAATTCCTGGGAGAAAATATTTATTTTGATGAATAGTTTAGGCAAATTAAATCCTTTCATTAATGGAAAATTCAAATGAAGCTGGAATTAATTCGAGAAAGATGCAAATGGTTTATTTTTGAATTCAAACATTCCAAAACTCAAATTTTGGGATGTTACACAATCGGAGGTGGAGAATCATCCTGAATTATAGGTGAATCTAGATCATCGGCTAAAGTGAATTCTTCTTCAACCAGTTCTTTTCTCCTCCACCCCTTTTTAACGATTTTAATTGGCGAGAGCTCATTGAACACTTGGTCTCTTTGCTTTTTTTGCTCAACCTATCTCATCTTTTGTGTCCTTAGCCTTTTAAGCCATATGCGTTGTGCTCAGCTAAGCCCTTGAGGACACCATTTGGGTTTAGGTTCAATCGGCTCACATACTTTTCCTGCTAGATTTTCCTGGGCCGTAGAACTTGACCCCTCTTCCACTCGCGTCGACTGCTGGTTTGGCCCAAAAATTCTTTCATGGACCGATCCTTTATAGATTTCATGGAGGCACTATATCGGCATAGATATTCTATCTCTAGCTGACTATCGATGCCAGTCACCTTAACGCGGATAATTCTCCATCGAACATGTATAGGGTGATAGCAAAGCTAACCTCCTTTCCCAACAAAAATGCCAAAAGGGGCATCGTTGGTGAGTCTTCTCCAGATTGTCAGGCCAATACATATTATCTAGCTGACATGTAGGATAACGCGGCCTGTTGTTTCTCCTCTCATACATCTCTAATAACATGGAGGAAGTTGGTTTTTGCTTATAAATTGGCTTTTGCGGTGGTGAAGCTTTTTCTGCCTTGTACCACTTGCCAATCTGTAAGTCTCCTCTTGGCTTGATAGTCCTTGAACTCCTCCCTTCACGGTCGGTTTCTATTTGAGTAACCCGACTATGATCTTCCGGATTTCCTTGCCACTAGAGCTTTACTGAAAGTCAACATGACGTGTAACTTTTGACCCTTTATCTTGTATCGGCACTTTTCCTTTCCCAGAACAATGAACCATATTAATCGAAAAAGGGTTAGCATCCAATTGCATCGTCGTTTCTTCTGCGAACTTGAGTCGGCCATCTTCTATAACCGATTGTATCTGCTGTCAGAAAACATTGCAATCATTATTATTATGAGAAAAAAATGATGTCATTTGGAAGACCTTCGCTTTTTAATTTCATCAGTCGACGGTATAACATGTCCTTTAGGCAACCGTATTATCTTTTTTTGCAGCAATAAATCAAAAATGTAATCACATTTTGAGACATCAAAAGCATATTTTATTTTCAACTTATTTTTAGTCCGCTTAAGCTAGGAACAGACTAGGGACTACTTAGACCTCTTAACCCATTCGGCTATATTTATTTCATCCTCATCATCTTCAGAGGAATCGCTTGAACCGTACTCAATGAGGTTGACCTTGGCTTTTCCTTTATCTTTATTATTGTTATTATTCCTAAATTTATCTCTAAAGCCTCTGTTATTGGTAAAATGGCTTTCTTGAGCTGATACCCTATGCAGCAGGTGACTTAAATCAGTAAATTCCTATCCGTCGAATTTTTCCTTCAGTTGGGGAATAAACCCTTTTAAGGCTAAATCAGCTAATTGGTTATCAGGTAAGGTAATGCTGAAACACAGATTTCTTATCTCCCTAAATCTCTTAATATAATCTATTATCGATTCCCTAAACTTCTGTCGGATGAAACTTAAGTAGGAAATTCCAAGTTCCAGACTTCCAGAGAAAAAGTATTAAAGGAATAGACTTTCCAAACCGATCCAGGAATTAACCAAATTCGGAGGTAAGCTTGTGAACCATGTGAAAGCAGCTCCTAACAAAGATAACGGGAACAATCTAATTTTTAACCCATCGGACTAAGCAGCTTCACTGCTTTGCACGGTAAAAATTTCGACGTGCTCTAACGTAGTAACGGAGTCATGCCGTGAGAATTTTGCAAAATCAAGAACTTTAAAATTTTTAGGATAAGACATCCGATTGATATAATCAGGGTACAACTTTCGATAGCCTGTAACTTTTCCCTTGGGTCGTATGCCGAATTTGTCCCTCAACACTGCAGATATCTTATCGACCCAATTCACCGTCTTGCCCGATGCAGCATTAGGAATCTACCAATTGTGTTCATAATTGGCATTCTGCCCCCCGAACATAAGCTCGGGTTGATAGGTCGTTTGAGCCGATGGGAACTGATGAGTTTTCTTAGAGCCCACGTTGTTCTTCCTAGCAATCGGCTCTGATACTGGAAAGAAGGGTTCCAATATGTAACAACCTTGTATGGAGCCATATTCCTATGCGAAATCGGCTCAGTGTATTGTGGATGCCTAGGAGGTTCAATCGGCTGCTGAACCAATTGGGGAAAAGCATAAAACAGAACTGATAGTGGTAAGTTGGCTGGTGCATCCAACTTAGAAGCATCGGTATATGCTTGATAATGCACAACCCTGCGAGGATCTCACAGCAATATTACGGTAGGTGGGTCGGCATCATGGTAAGAGATGGACTCGTAGCCGAGGGCTTAGGACCGGCTATTACCACAGGGCTCTGCGTATTTGGTACTACCAAATAAACAGGATAATTCGGCAAGGTTTACATTGGATCGAGTAGGCTTCCAGCTGATGCCAACTCTTGAGCTATGGTTTTAACACTATTAGCTATCATCAGCTTAAGGGTTGTAACCAGAGCCGATGATTGATTGATTAAACCATGGTGCACAGATTGATTAATGGCAGATAATTCAGCTTGTGCAGGCATGTATCGATAGCCCTTGCATCATCGAGGGCATTGACCATCTGCAATGTGGTCTTTTGAGTAACACTACGTCAAGTTTTTTTTATAGTAGCTTAATATCATCTCCTCGAGTGCGGCTTTCTGATCCTCGATCTCTTTACGCTGTTTAGGTGTCAAATCATCTAATGTTGAAAAAATTATAGCTTCGGTATTGAGATCGGACGGCGGAATCAACTTCCCAAAAGTGTGTTGACGCTGAAAAATGTGACGACGGATTGATCAACCCAAACACACAAGAACATCGGGTTCAATTAGGTTCATGTCGTGCGAGCCGATTTGATCCTGCAATCGGCAAGATAGATGGAAAAATACACTCAATGCCAATCTTGTGTGACAATCGACAAAGATCTAAACTGATGTTAATATCCGATCAAATCAATAGTAATGATAAGTGTAAACAACCGATTAAGGCTGATTAGATGGTAAAAGGTAGATTTTTCTGAAATAGGCGATGCGCAACAAGATCAGAGAAAATCAAACCTAGCATAATCAAAGAAGATCAACAATCGGCGATGCACAATTTTATTGATCAAAATTGGATTACAAGAAGGATTCTAAATTATAGAGCTACTCCTAATTGATAGGAAAGTAAATAAAAAGTATATGCGAGTTGTTTGGTTGATTGTGTTGTTTTTTTCGCTCACCCTTGACCCTCTTTTATAGTGTATCGACTGATCGTATCCTTTTCCAATACGTTACCAACCACTATCCGTATCAGTTTCTGTATAGATAAAATCCCATCTTTGAATCAATACCGACCATAATTCTATCTGTAACTTATCCTTTCCTTTTTTAACCTGATATCGACTAGAAATACCTACTTTTATCTTAGCCTGACAAATTGGTCATGCCTTGCCAAATTTGGGTGCAAATAGTAACGATAAATCTACACAGTTTGTTACAGTTGCATAGATGGTTTGGTAAAGGTAAATTAGCGTAATCGAAAATGATCAACAATTGGCGATGCGCAACTTTATTGATCAAGAACAAATTACAATGTCTAAATTACAAGAACTACCCCTAGTCGATAGGAAGTAAATAAAAAGTAGATGTGAGTTATTTGATTGATTGTTGTATTTTTTTAGCTCGCCTTTTGTAAGGACCCGAATCCACTGTGTTTACCGCACTAGTCCCAGGATCAACGCTAGTGCACATAGCTCAACATTGGTACATATCACATCATACTCAACAATAATAGAAATAGTAATTCATTTATTGATATAGCTAAATGTATGATCTTATGACCAACTTACATTATTAAGCCATGCAGGGCAAGACTGGAAATATAAGCTAAGAATTAAGCAGCGGAAAGTAGAAAATGTAGATAGCTCATCGGTTCACCACAGGCAACCAACAAGGCTCGGACCCTAATGACTCGCGTCCTCTTGGAACTCCTCCTCCAACACAGGTGTAGATTCTTCGACTGTTGATTATTGCTGTTGGCAAGGGTGAGTACTTAAAGCACTCAACAAGTTGTGCATAGAATGCAGTTCTATGTAACTATATGCCAGGCTTATTCCAAAGGAAAGGCTATCATGGCTATTTTGCAATAAGCAGCATTTATGAACCAATACAGTAAATAGATTGTAAAGACTGTAAAACAAATAATAATAAATAGATTCAACAGTTCAGAAGTAAACCAGTTTCCAATCCTAAATCAAATTCCATCTTCCACATGGCATTCTGCCATCCCAACCAAGTTGTCCATTTAATTAAGCTAACCCTTAACTGTAGTTCCCGTGCATTGCTCAATACCGCGAGCACGGCTATCCGAATAGTTTCACACTCTGCAGAGGTTATGCACTTTACCCACGCGATACAACCATACACCACAAAGGCGAGTGATTATAAGCCTTTACAATGCGCTGGCTTAACCCGCATCACCCGCTAAGGTTTCAACATCGTGGGACTGGTTACCACATCCGTGGCCCTCTGCGCCATGTAAATTTCTCCATAACTCGGGTACTCACACCGACCACGATAGTACCAAAGTTAAGACATTGCAAATTACTCAGCTAGGCTGGCCCATACCAGACATGTGGTTGCATGATTGACTAAGGTCAAAGGCTTGCAAGGTTAAGTCCTTAGGGTGATCAGGGCAAGACATCCACATACCCTCTGCCCATCGGGCCCACCTTGGCATACTCGCCCTTGTCACGTGCCCCAATCTAAGTGAATATCACCCAAGTTGATTACCAAGCACCACGTGCCATCAACAATTCAACATCGTTGCGTGACATGACTCGCCACAAACAACTCAATCTCATCGTGTGATCCCACATGACACACAAGTTCATAACATTGTTCCATATTCCATTAATCAAGATTAATTATTAATGATTCCAACACATGTGATGACGTGGCAAGGCTAAGCAACTAATACGGTCTAACCATCCCATGTTGATTATCATTACTAACCAACTATATTGAACCAAACTAGGGTGACAAAAGATCATGGCATACGATGACAGGGTAGGGTATAGATCAATTTGGTATAATAGCTAAGCCCAATTTAATTTGAAACAACTATATACTTGAAATAAAATGCAATAGGGTAAAACAATTAAAGAAATTTTACAAACATGGGTTCAACATGATCAAAGCACAACTTGCCTTGGAATTGGTCCTGATCTTGATCTGGAGCTTGCTCTTGAGTTGCTGGATCTTCCTCCGGCGCCGCACAATTCAACGCCTACGCTGCATCAAGGAGAAAAGCAAATAAATACCAAAACAGAGAGCAATTGAACTCCACAAATCAATTAAAATTCACCATTAAATATATCTCAATTTTAAATTTTTTTAGAAGTTTGAATCACTCAAATCCGAGTTAAGATGCAAAAGTTATAGCCTTTTGAAGTTTGAATAAATATGAAATTACGAAATTAGAAAATCGAATTAACCAATTATTTTTAAATTGAAAACAGATTATCGCACAAGATTACATCACCCCGATGTCACCAATCGACGCTGCCATGCTTCTCGGCGATGGACCCGACCCACCCACCCGCACCGGTTCACGTGGATGCGCTCACTGGCCACACGGCTCTGCGCCGACACGCGGCAAAGACGCGGTTGGCTGCGGCTCCGTGCGATCCGAACGATAGGTTCGATCGACGCAAGACCGGCAAAGGGACACGCGGCTACGGCTCGATCGCTCGATTCGGATCCGACGGCTACTGGTACCCAAGACGATTACCCACGCGGCACGATCCGGAGCGTCAAACGAAGATGGAACGACTAGAAGAGCTCGAACCCGACGATGGCAATGCGGCGGTGCAGCTTCACCGGCAGCGGAGAAGACGATGTCGGCGATGGCGTTTCTGCGATGATCCGGCGGCAGGGAACGGCGAGGTAGGTGCGCCTCGGTCCAAGGGTCACGGATCCGAACCAAGACGGCTCGGCCGGCGTGACGACGGCGGAAACGGACAGAACCACTACCGGGCTTCGCAACTCCGCGAGCTCGCACGGCAAAGCGAGGGTGTCTCGGCGGCAAGAACTCGATAGACAGGTGTGCGCGGGGTGAGGGTTTCAGCGCCACGGCGGCGCTTAAATAGGCGACGGAGGCGGCGCAGCGCTGGATTTCGAGGCGGTTCGCGGCGACGGCGACTCGACGGCGACACGGAGAGGCGACGCAGCTTCATCACTGGCACCACACGGCCTCCATCCGACGGGCCGCAGCGACAAAGCGACGCGGCGGAGGCGGCCGCTGATCTCGATCCAACGGTAGGCGGATTAGGTTAGGCTTCGCGGCAAAACGGCTGCGTGGTCGCCTAGGCCGCCTGAAACATGGGCCGCCCAACACTGTTCATGTGTTTTTTAAAGAATTTCTCATTTAAAATAATTACAGAAATTCATTTTATTTGTTTCCCGCAATAAAATAATCAGGAAAATTCCAAGAAAAATCTCAAACATACTTTGAGATATTCTGGACTCAAATAAAATATTTTTGGCAAAACTTTATTTTAACTTTGCATAAATTTAAATAGTTTTGGACAAAGGACCAATATACTTAATTTAAAATTAATTCAAATAAATCCAGAAAAATCCAAATAAATTCCAGAAAAATCATAAAATGCACAAATGACAACAAAATAATATTTAGGCGAATTTTGGGATGTTACAAACCTCCTCTTAATGTAATCTCGATTTTAGATTCGTGGCTAACTAGAGAATAGGTTTGGAAGTTCGACTTCAAATCCTCTTCACGCCCTGTGTTGTTTCACTTTGGAATGATTGCTCCATCAACTCGCAAAGCGAATAGACTTGCTTCTAGTCTTGCGCCCATAACATCCAAAATTCGATTGGTCGCTCCTTGTAAGTCAAGTCTTCCGCAGCTTCTATTGCATCCAACGGGTTTGTTCTCACGGCACTCGAGACATTTCTTAACTTGTGACACATGAAACACGTCGTGCACTCCTGCCAAAGACTGAGGCAATTCCAACTTATAAGCTACCTCTCCTCGACGGCTTAAAATTTTGAACGGACCAACATATCTTGGTGCAAGCTTCCCTTTCACGTGAAACCTTTATCACCCTTAAGAGGGGTAACCCTGAGATACACATAATCCTCTAGATCGAAACTCAATTCTCGCGCTTGTTATCGGCGTAGCTCTTTTGCCTTGATCGCGCTTATCTTCAACTCTCTCTCGATCATCGAATTTGATTTTCTCGCTTCGCCGAGAATATCCGCCCAAACACCAAACGCCTCCGCCTCATTCCAATTTAACGAGTACGACAAGCACGCCCATACAATGCCTCAAACGGTGACATCTGTAAGCTAGCTTGATAACTATTATTGTAACTGAATTCTGCATATGGTAGACATTTATCCCAAGATGTAGCATAAGCTAAAGCGCAAGCTCTCAAGATATCTTCCAAAATCTGATTTACTCTTTCACCGACCGCCTGTTCATGGGTGATATGTCAGATCAAATTCAAAGTAGTTCCTATTGCTTCATGCAACTTGTTCCAAAATCTTGAGGTAAATTGGGTACCTCTGTCTGACACAATCTTTTTGGGCACTCCATGCAAACATACAATCCTTGACTTGTACAGCTCTGCTAAACGATCTCCTGAGTAGGTGGTCTTCACCGGGACAAAATGAGCGACCTTTGTCAACCGATCCACAATAACCCAAATTGAATCATAACCTCTCTGAGTCTTAGGTAAACCAGTGATAAAGTCCATACCAATTTCCTCCCACTTCCATTCAGGAATTTTCAACGGCTGTAACAACCCAGCTGGTCTTTGATGCATGGCTTTTACTCTCTGACATACATCGCATAGAGCAACATGCTCCGCCACCTCACGCTTCATATTAGGCCACCAAAATCTCTCCCTCAAATCTTGATACATTTTTGCACTTCCCGGATGAATCGAGTACATAGAATCGTGAGCTTCCTCAAGAATCAGTTGCTTCAGCTCCTTTTTGTCTGGTACACGATTCGCCTTTGAAGAACATGGTTCCTCGCTCATCTAGAGTGAAATCCACCGCTAGGCCTTCGCTTTCTTGGACTTGATCTTAGTGATTTTCTCATCATCTTTCCGCCTTCTAACTCGATCCTCTAGTGTTGGCTTTACTTCCAGTGCAGCTACACTTCCTTGTGGAACGACTTCCAGCTTTAACTTCTGAAATTCCTTACATAGCTCGTTGGTCATCCATTGACAAATAAGATTTGCACTATGACTCTTTCGACTTAGAGCATCGGCTACCACATTAGCTTTTCCAGGTTGGTAATGAATTCCCACATTGTAATCCTTAATTAACTCTAGCCACCTTCGTTGTCTCATATTAAGATCTGCTTGAGTGAATATGTATTTCAGGCTCTTATGGTCTGTATATATCTCACATCTATTTCCTATGAGATAATGACACCAAATCTTCAAAGCATGCACTACAGCAGCTAATTCCAAATCATGCGTCGGGTAATTAGCCTCATGCGGCCTTAACTGCCTTGACACATAAGCAACAACTTTGCTACTCTGCATCAACAAGCACCCCAGGCCTTGCTTTGAGGCATCGCAATAAATATCAAATCCATTCTACACATCCGGCAACACTAATACGGGGGCGTGCCAAACGCTTCTTCGCCCCATAAAACCTTTCGCACTCAAAGCGCCCATGCAAACTTCCTTTCTTTCTTCAACAACGCGTAAGGGGTTTGGCAATCGTCGAGAATCCTTCTATGAACCGACGGTAGTATCCCGCCATTCCTTAAAACTACTAACTGAGTAATGACTTCGTTGCTCCTAATGCAAAGACAAATATTCACTTTGCTTGGATCGACCGCAACTCCTTTAGCAGTCATTACATGACCAAAGAATTCAACCTTCTCCTTCCAAAAATCACACTTGCTAAACTTAGCATACAGCTGGTGTTCTCGCAGCCTCTCTAAAACCATCCTTAAATGTTCCGCATGCTCTTCCTCTGTCTTCGAGAAAACTAGGATATCGTCTATAAAGACTACCACAAACTTATCCAAATACTCCAAGAAAACCTTATTCATTAGGTTCATGAAATATGCAGGGGCATTAGTCAATCCAAATGACATGACTGTGAACTCATAGTGTCCATATCGCGTAGAAAATGCAGTCTTAGGCACATCCTCCGCTCAATCTTCAATCGATGGTATCCTCGAACGAAGATCTATTTTGGAGAAAACTCGCTCCTCTTAATCGATCAAATAAATCGCCGATCCCGGCAATGGATACTTATTCTTGATCGTTACTTCATTGAGTGTTCGGTAGTCGATACACATCCTAAGACTCCCATCCTTCTTACGAACAAACAAAACCGGTGCTCCCCATGGTGATGAGCTTGGTCTAATGAAACCTTTCTCTTGCAGTTCCTCAATCTGCTTCTTCATTTGCACTAATTCATCGGTAGGCATCCGATATGGTCTTTTTGATATCGGTGCTGTCCCTGGTGCTAACTCGATAACAAACTCGATATCGCGGTTTGGTCGCATCCCTGGTAAATCTTCTGGAAACACATCCGGGTATTCTCTGACTACTAGGACCTCCTCCACGCTGATGGCTTCCACGCTGTTGACCACTAATTGTCCATCACGAACTGCGGTTGCTTGAAATTCTACCTTCTTGCCACTGGGGCCATCCAGTGCTACGATCCTTCGGCCACAATCTAGAACAACCTTATGTTTGGACAGCCAATCCATTCCAAGGATAACATCTAGGGACTGTGCATCTAACAAGATAAGATTCGCTAGAAATTCTATCCCATCCATGAGAAACTTAACTCCAAAGCACCCAAGGCTAGATCTAAGCTCAGATCCTGGGGCTTGGACTAACAGCACACTCTTAAGACTCACCACTTTAAATCCATTCTTGGTTGCAAAACTTTGAGAGACGAACGAATGCGAAGCTCCAGAATCAAATAAAATCAGAAAGGTGTAATCGAGTTAACGTAAACTTACCCAAAGACGATGTCCGTAGCATCCTGAGCTCCATCTTCGGTGATGTGGTTGATCCTACCACGCGCTGTTGATTGAGGGGTTGCTCCAGCTTGACCTGGCGCATGAGTTCCTCCTGAAGCCGGTGCCTTGGCAGGTGTTGTTCCCAGGTTAAAGCGAACTGGCGTGATGCCTCCTCTCTGTGGACACCTATTAGAGAAGTGCCTGGCTCATTGCTCAGATAGCATCTTTCGATTGCGCATCACGACTCCTCCGTGCATTCGCTTTGTGCTGCGCCCAAAGTTCTAATTAGCAGGGCGAGGTGCAGGAGTTGATGCCTTGTTTACAGCTGATGGTTGGAATCTGGTAAACTGCTGCGGTGACATTCTCAGATGCAGGTGGTTGGGACGTCCACCCTGATTAGTCATCAAGCGCTTTCGGTTTTCACCCAGCTCTTTGCGCTTGTCCTCCAGAATCAATGCCTTGTTAACCAACTCCTGAAAGTCTCGAAAATTGTGGGTGATCAGCCCTACTTGCGATCCCGAATTTAGTCCTTCATGAAGCGGGATCGCTTAGCTTTATCGGCCGCCACGCCTTGAGGGCATAGCGAGCTAACTGAGTAAACTTGTTTAGATATTCGGCCACGGGCTGGCCTCCTTGCTTCAGAGCCCTGAACTCTTCTTTCTTGAGATCTATCATTCCTTCTGGAACATGGTATTGGCGGAAAGTAGTGGTAAACTCATCCCATGTGATCTCCTGCGGAGCTTCGTGCGCGGCACAAAAGTTTTCCCACCACTCTGCGGCTGTTCCTTCCAATTGATGAGAGGTGTAGAGCACCCTCTCATTACCCTCACATTGAGTGATATGAAGCTTCCTCTCGACGGTCCTAAGCCAGTCATCGGCTTCCAAGGGATTAGCATTTCCTGAAAAGGTTGGTGGCCGAGTCCTCATAAAATCTGACAGCTTGGAGTACGGTCGCGGCCCACCATTGTTGTGCTGGTTCACATGATTGTTATTATTTGCAGCCATGTTAGTTATCTGTTGCATCATGGTCTGCATCAATTGAGTCTATGCGGAAAGAAAAGCTCCCAAGTTCTGCATATCCACTGGCGGTGCTTGTTGCGGTGGTGCTTCTTCGTTGGGATTGTTGCCTGAGCGCAGACCACTTCCTGAAGCTCCGTTGTTGCGGCGGGTGTTCACCATCTGCTTGATTGCTTCTTGAGTTAGGAAAGATAGGTGTAGCATAGATAAGATGCAAGAGTTTCTAAGGCGGGGGAACAGGTTAAACCCAACTTAGACAATCTTTATTAATACTTGGTATGGTTGCTTACATTGCCTAAGGGCTTTGCAACACATATTGCACACTCAGTTGATAATTAAGAACCAAACTAACACGAAACCTTAATGTCTACTAAAAGGTAAAGACTAACTTAAAGACGCGACTCAACACTCGAGTCTCAACACAACTCTAAGACTAACTCTCACTCATCCAGCCACCCTGGCTGAGACTGATCCGACGCATACACCGGCGGGTGGGCTGGCAAAGGAGCAAACCTATCCTGGTGACCCTCTGCTGGCTCCTCAGGCTCCCACTCACGCTCCTCCGGGTCTTCTTCTTCTTCAGCGACCTCGTCCGGCTCCTGAACGACCTAGTCCGCTAGCTCCTCGGCTACCTGTAAGGCCTCCTCTAGCTCACTTATGACTCTGGCTGCGGCATCACGAGTCTTCTGAAGCTCTCGCTCAGCCACCCTCAGTGCCTCGTACATTGTCTCCAGCTCCTGCGCAGTGTCCCTCAAGTGATCCTCCTGGGCGATAGTGAACTCAGCAAGATGTACTGCAGTAGCACACTCACTCCCCACGATCCGTCGGCGTCAGCATGCTTGCATATCAGGGTGAAGTTGGAACACTGAGTCGTGAAGCTCGTCGGCGTAGTCGCGGCAGACACGGCAAAGAGCAAGTCGGGCAACCTCCTGAATCGCAACCTCGTACGAGAACCTCCTTGCAGAAATGCTGATCGGCCTGCTAGCTTCATCATTCTCCCGGGCGTAAATAATCAACTTGCAAACAAATCCTCGGTGCACATCATTAATGGACCAGCTGCCCCCTTGGTAAAGCGGACGATAGAAGCCTCCAAGCGTCTGAAGAACCCTCCACAGCTCCATGGCATAGCCACCTGCTGACTCCTCAAAGGTCGGAACGATCGGCATCTGCTCCACAAGAACTTTGAATAAGATCTCCATCCGGACCAGCAGTAAAACGGTAAATTCAGCAAGGCGAGAAGTAGAGAATGGGATGAGTCAAGAGTGTGTTATTAGTCAAATTTAAATTTTTTCTTTAGAAAATAGTTTTGGACACAACCCGGACTCCACCATACTATCTAGGGCCAAGACCTACAGTCAGTATGCTCTGATACCACCATTGTAAGGACCCGAATCCACTGATTCGAACGCACTGTGTTTACCGCACTAGTCCCAGGATCAACGCTAGTGCACACAGCTCAACATTGGTACATATCACATCATACTCAACGATAATAGAAATAGTAATTCATTTATTGATATAGCTAAATGTATGATCTTATGACCAACTTAAATTATTAAGCCACGCAGGGCAAGACTGGAAATATAAGATAAGAATTAAGCAGCGGAAAGTAGAAAACATAGATAGCTCATCGGTTCATGTCGGGACCCGGATTTGCAAATCTAAAACCCTCTATGTATATTGCACTAGTCCAGGATCACGCTAGTGCACACAGTGGAAACATAGATGAAATATCACCCATACAACGAATTAACTAAGAAGAAGCAAATTATTATTGAATAAAGCAAACGACCTTATGGTCAATGTTTACACCATTATGCATTAAGGCTTAAGAAACAAATACTATTGCAGCGGAAAAGATAACTTGAGCCATTCGACATGCCTCAGGCAATCGTCTGGGGAACGCCTTCCTAATCCACGTAGTCTTCATAGAATTCCTCCTCATGATATTCATTATCTCCTTCAGCAACTGATCAACAAGGGCATAAAGCCGTGAGTACAAAGGTACTCAGCAAACCGTAGGGAATTGATGCAATATATTCATGCACGGCTTGACAAGGATGGCTATATGTTTCATTTGCAGAAAGCAGTAACTTGAATAGAAATACAATAAATAGATTGAAAGCATATTTGTAAAAAGGTAAATAAATGATTGATAGATCAATGATAGACAACAAAACAACAGTGAACTCCCCGTTCACATCCCAACAATTCCACATTCCACAATTTCATGAAATCTCTATACCCCGTGTGAAATTCCCGGGCTTTGTCCATGACCGCGGACACGGCTATTCGAATAGTTTTACACTCTGCAGAGGTTGTACAACTTTACCCACAAGACATGAATATCTCTTTGTGCAAACGTTACTAACACACTTCCTTTGGTGTGTCGCGGAGATATCATGACAAAGCCTTTACAATGCACTGTCTAAACTCGGTACTGTCCGCTAAGGTTTCGCCCCTTAGGGCCCCCTCTTGCGCCTTGTGAATCTACCCGTCCATCCCGGAACCCACACCACCAACTGGCAGTACTCAAGACTAGACATTGCAAATTAATTAGCTAGGTCTGTCCCATTCCAGACATGTGGTAGTACGGTTAGGCCCAGTTCAATGGCGCACAAGATTAAGTCCTTAAATTGTCTCAGGCAAGACATCCACATCCCAATGTACTAGAAAGCACCCTCTTTACTTCACGATCACTTGCCTGAGGGAAAACAATTCGTTCAACCAAGACCAATGTCAAACCCCGCCATGGTACAACAAGTTTTACGACAGTGGCTACCGGCCACGATTCAATATCTCATTAAGTAAGGATTAACATTATTCAACATGTGACATGAATCCCAACGCATATGTAAGCATGTCTAAGCATAGCTACGATAACCCAATGTTGGTATAATGATTATGTCCAACTAGTAATGTCCCAACCTAGGTTTAACAATGGATACATGGCATACAACTAATCAAGGTGGCATAATGTCAACTAGGTATACATCTACTCCCATTAAATAAACATTGATACGTAAATAGCATGCAAGTGTATAAAACAAATTACTTTGCAAACATAGGATCGATATGATCAAAGGTTACGACTTGCCTTGCTGATCTGGTGCTGAGTCTTGGTCTTCAAAGTCTTCGTTTGCTCCCTCTGAATTAGCGTCTACCGGAAAAGAAGCAACGAAACCAAATAAATACAAAACAGAGACTCAAACAAGCTCAAAAATGAAAATAAATGGCTCTGGAAGATAGATCTTGATTTTATAAAAATTTAGAAACTTGAATCGCCTCAATTGGAGTTCGTATGAGCGAGAACGGGCCTCCGAAAGATTAAATTAAGAGAATACGTAAAATCGAAAATCGAATTTCGGATTTATTTTTGTATCGAAAAGCGATTTATTGCGCAACGCCGACGCCACCGCTCACGGAGGACTCGGTCCACGCTGGCTCGGTTCACGTGCACCGTGCACGGCCGACGTTGGCGCTTGCGTCGGCTTTAGGGCCGACGTGGGCAGAGGTGGCACCGATTTGGCGCACATGCGGCAAAGCACGCGTCAAGCATCCGATCGACGCGCGAGATCGGACGGCCGAAGATGAGGGCGCGGCAGAGGTGACGCGGCCAGATCTGGGACGATGGAGCGGGATCCGACGGCCAAGGAGCGGGGCTGGGCGGAGGCGACGCGGCGCAATCTGGAGCAGACGCCATCCATCGGACGGCTGAGGTTTGCGGCGAGAAACAACGGCGAGGCGGCGGCGTGGGGCTTACCGGAGGCGGGGAAGAAGACGAGGCCAACGGCGAAGACGCGGCGGATCGGACCCGGGACAAGGCGAACCGGGGAGAGGGCGATGCGACGAACTCGGGGAGACCAACGGCGACGGCGGAGAGGCACCGGCGGCGAAGAAAAAGGGGGCGGAAGGCGTCGGCAAGGGCGGCAGACTCTGGCGAGCTCACACGAAGAACCCGCGATGTCTCGGGTGGCGAGAAGTGGGGCAAAAGGGGTGGCGCGTGAAGGGGAACCTCGGGAGGCGGGTTGGCGGCGCTTAGATAGCCTGCGAAGGCGTGTAGGGCACGGACTACGAGAACGACGGCGCGCGGACTCCGAGCGACGCTAGGGTTTCGGCTGGCGGCGGGCGAGCTGGGCCGGCCGGCCGAGGCGACGCGAGCGGGCGCGGTTACCGGGCCGAGGCGACGCGAGCGAGCGAAGAAACGGGCCGGGAAAAACGGCGGCCGAGAAAGATTCGGCCCGAGAGGCTTTTTGGAAATAAAATTTCATTTTTCGATTTAAGAAAAATCCAAAAATTCAAATAAATTCAAATAAATATCAAATAAATTCAGAAAAATCCCCAAAAATACAGAAAAATTCCTTGGAGCATTCTTTACAGAAAAATCCCCATAAATTCAGAAAAATACGCAAAAATTCAGAAAAATCCCCAAAAATACAGAAAAATTCTTTATTTTTTTGAATAGTTTAGCCAAATTAAATCCTTTTATTTATGTAAAATTCAATTTAAGCTGGAATTAATTCAAGAAAATGCAATTGGTTTATTTTTTATTTCAAACATTCCAAAACTTCAATTTTTGGGATGTTACAGTTCACAAAAGTTGAATATCACCCAAATCTAAGTTGAATACTCGCCCCTTGTCATGTGCCCCAATCTAAGTGAATATCACCCAAGTTGATTACCAAGCACCACGTGCCATCAACAATTCAACATCGTTGCGTGACATACTTGCCACAAACAACTCAATCTCATCGTGTGATCCCACATGACACACAAGTTCATAACATTGTTCCATATTAAATTAATCAAGATTAATTATTAATGATTCCAACAAATGTGATGACGTCGCATGGCTAAGCAACTAATACGGTTTAACCATCCCATGTTGATTATCATTACTAACCCACTATATTGAACCAAACTAGGGTGACAAAAGATCATGGCATACGATGACAAGGTGGGGTATAGATCAATTTGGTATAATAGCTAAGCCCAATTTAATTTGAAACAACTATATACTTGAAATAATATGCAATAGGGTAAAACAATTAAAGCAATTTTACAAACATGGGTTCAACATGATCAAAGCACAACTTGCCTTGGAATAGGTCCTAATCTTGATCTCGAGCTTGCTCTTGAGTTGCTGGATCTTCCTCCGAAGCGTCGCACAATTCAACGTCTACGCATACCGAAGGAGAAAAGCAAATAAATACCAAAATAGAGAGCAATTGAACTCCGAAAATCTATTAAAATTCACCATTAAATAGATCTCAATTTTAAAAAAAAATAGAAATTTGAATCACTCAAATCCGAGTTAATATGCAAAAGTTATAGGCTTTTGAAGTTTGAATAAATACTGAAATTACATAAATTAGAAAATCAGAATTAACCGAATTATTTTTAAATTGAAAAACAGATTACTGCGTCAGCCCTGATGTCAGCCAATCAAATGCTGCCACATGTCTCGGGCGTATGGACCCAGTCGACCCACCCGCACCGGTTCACGGTGGACACGGCTCACGGCGCTACGGCTCTGCGCTCGACACGCGGCGGCACGCGGTTGGCTGCGGCACCGGTGCGATCTGGCACACATAGGTTCGATCAGACGACGCTGGGCAAAGGGACACGTGGCTACGGCTCGATCGCCCGATTCGGATCCGACGGCTACTGGTACCCAAGACGCTTACCCACGCGGCACGATCCGGAGCGTCAAACGAAGGTCGAACGGCTGGAAGAGCTCAAACCCGGTGATGGCGATGCGGCGATGCAGCTTCACCAGCAGTAGAGAAGACAACGTCGGTGATGGCGTTTCTGTGACGATCCGGCGGCAGGGAACGGCGAGGTAGGTACGTCTCGGTCCAAGGGTCACGGATCTGGAACCGGCACAGATCGGGCCGGTGTGACGACGGCGGAAAATGGACAGGAACCATGGCGGGGGCTTCGGCAACTCCAGCGAGCTCGCACCGGCAGGCGAGGGCGTCTCGGCGTGCGAGAACTGACAGACGGGTGCGGCGCGGGGCGAGGGTTTCAGCGGCGCCTTAAATAGGCGCATGGGGAGGCGTGCGCAGTGCGGATTTCGGAGGCGGTTCCGTGGCGGCGGCGGACTCTGACGGCGATACGGAGAGACGACGCGGCTTCATCACCAGCGTCCACGCAGCCTCCATCCGACGGCTGCAGGCGACAGGCGACGCGGCGGGAGGGCGGCCGTTGGATCTCGATCCAACGGTCGGCGGATTAGGGTTAGGGTTTCGGCGGCAAAACGGGCTGCGTGGGCTGCCTGGGCCGCACAGTTCGCGGGCCGGTCCAACACTGTTCATTTGTTTTTTTAAAGAATTTCTCATTTAAAATAATTACAGAAATTCATTTTATTTGTTTCAAACCATAAAATAATTAGGAAAATTCCAAGAAAAATCTCAAAAATACTTTGAGATATTCTAGACTCAAATAAAATATTTTTGGCAAAACTTTATTTTAACTTTGCATAAATTTAAATAGTTTTGGACAAAGGACCAATATACTTAATTTAAAATTAATTCAAAGAAATCCAGAAAAATCCAAATAAATTCCAGAAAAATCATAAAATGCACAAATGACAATAAAATAATATTTAGGTGAATTTTGGGATGTTACACCTTTGACCCCTTTTTATAGCGCATAGGCTGATCGTATCCTTCTCTGACCCGTCACAAACCATGAACTGTATCGGCCTCCTTGTAGATAGAATTCCATATTTGAATCAATATCGGCTATAATTCCGGCTTTTAACTTAACCTTACCTTTTTAACCGATACTAGCCAAAAATATCTAGTTTCATCCTTGGACTAACAAATCGATTATGCCTTACCAAATTTTGGTGCTAACATATGGCCTCCATTTTTGGGAGATAACAGGTTACCTTCCAAAAATCTTTTGTGTCGGCTTAAACATGAATTCTCCACACCATTCCCGTCGCTTGTCTCGGCAACTTCCCCATTAACTGCGCAATATATCAAGCCGCGTAAAATTGCACCATTACCACCCTTGAACCGTCGGGAAATCTTCCCGCTTTTCACATTTTCACCCACCTATAAATATGGCCCCCATCCTCCTGTCATTTTCACGCGCTCAAGCTCTAGACCTTTTCACTAACCTCAGCATTGCCAGCTTCTAGTTTCGTCGGCCGACCACCAATGGATCCCAACCAGTTATTTACTCCTGTTCCCAATTGTGAAGATCAATTCTACATAGGATCATTAGGAGACCTAGATGATGAGGACATCACTCCTTCGGATACGTGCAACACGACTCCTCAAGATATACAAGGACCAATTACAAGAGCATGTGAGCAACAATTAAACCACCAGGTGAACTCGTTCCTCGCTGTTCATCTTTTCTTCGATGGGTTGCTACTAAATTCTTGTGATGTATTGTTGCTTAGGAATATGGGAGAAGCATCACAAGCTTACCTGGAAATCATCCCTCGAAGTCCAAGTCTACTCAGACTCAAAGTCGAGCTCAAGTCGGACTCCAAATTCAGTTCGGAGTCTCAGGATAGCACGTCAATAAAATGGCCATATCTGGGTCATAAGAAGTCCGATTGAGGCGTTCTTGGACACTACGGAGAAGCCCACGACGAGAGCTTTCCAACGGAAGTAGTTTCACATTCAAAATCCTTCTGAATCGATAGGAATCATCAAACTATATGATGTACAGAAACTGTCGGGTGCTACGACACCTCCACTTGGGCCCAAAGGCCTTATACGACCTAGGGTTGCACGGCCAACCCCTTGGCCGCCTCTGTTGCCCTCTTCCTCATATATATTCAGTAGCCATCACTAGAATAGATGGTTTTTGCTTAGATTACAACTAGACACTTTTCAGTTTTTTGACGTTCAATGGTTTGTGGAACCCCCACTCGTGTGCTTAATATTATTCGCAATTTTAGATTGCATCTTCTACGTTCTTGCTTGTGTTTTCGATTTGCATGCAGGAATAAGCTTTCTTGGCAAGGTCAACCGTGTTTGTATGTGGTTGATAACCAAAGGAGCCGTGGTGTAGCGATTGCAGGGTTCGAATATGTTCTGATTGGAAGCTGGATCGTCAACGTCGAATTCTCCACCAATCAATTTAGTACTACCTGTCGCAAGATCGGGCCACCGTTTCCATCAAGTGGTATCACAACCTCGGTTGCCCGATAGGTAATTCTTGTATCCCCACTTTTGTTTTGCCATCGTCCTAGAGTCCAGAAAAATTGCCTCACAAAAAGTTCATCATCGGTTCTGCTGTCCTACAACGCCTTGTGCGTTCGCAATTTTTGTTTCAGTTTCACTTTGTTGAATTTGTGTCCATTGTCATCATCTTATTGCTGGTTTGAGGTCGTGATGCTAGTTTCTAGTTGTCCCTTTCCGTTGCCCTAGTTCTTGTTTGCACCGTTAGTAATCCCACCACCGCCAACCCCAGAACTGAACTGAGTCCTACTCGGTTTGTCCTTGCCTCCGCTTTACATTACATGTTCTGCTTCAGAAGCCCTAGATAGGTCGCGAGCCGCCTTGTGTCAATTACCCTGCATCGCTAGCCACCCTTTTTCACCCTCGATCCTATTGCTATTTTAGCCTTAACCGAAAGGAAGAAGTGAAGTCGCAGGCAATTCTAGATTGCGCAGTGTTCTGTAAAACAGGTATAACTTTTGCATACGAACTCCGATTGGGTCGTACTTTTTTTTCGAAGAAGATGACGACGCGCATCCGAAAAATCCACTAGTCTCTAGATCTATGCAATTTTTGAACCTCAAAATTGGCCTCTAATACCGAGTTCTGGACCCCAGAAGTTTGTTGTGCTGTTTTTGCCAATTTTTTGGTCATCTGTTTAACAATCTCTCTCGTTCCAAAATATGAGATTTTTGTTTTGAATTTGAGTTAAAAGAAGGAAAAGTCATAAAAAGGCAAGTACAAAAAAAAGAAGATCCACACTAAAAAAATCAGAGAGAAGAAAAGAAGCATAAAGAGGGAAAAAGAAGTAGATAATCAGAATTACTTGCATCCTTTGAATCATATGTGCTTTGATATATCCCTTGCTAGGTTGAACTAGTTTTAGGAACACGTTTAGGCATGGTGTAGCGATTGCAGGGTTTGAATCCATTCTGATTGGAAGCCGGATTGTCAACGTCGAGTTCTCCAACAATCGATTTGGTACTAACTGTCGGAAGATCGGGCCACGTTTCCATCACTAGACTCGTCGGTTATAATAGAACACGATGTGCCTAGATTTCCCTTTCACGCTCGAAAGTATAATATCAATGGATGAAGTATAAGTTTTAGAGCATGGCCGACAGCACTAAAGGGTTGGAGAGATTGATTCAATCGGGTAGCAACAGAAAAAAATGCCATAATCTGCTTTAGTCGATTTAGAAGCCAACGAGCCCTTAGTGGCCACGACATGCCATTTCTGGTCGAATACATTTAATGCCTTTATGTTCAAAACCAGCCCTATCGGCCCAACTCTACTTGATCTGGTGCAGCTACGTTGCATAAGTTTAGATAGAGATCAACTATCGGCTTTTAGTGCCAAACTACAGTATAAGCTGGTTTCCACTAAAGGAGAGGGTTGGATCAAGTACATGGGTAACAACAAAGGAATTAGCCTAGTATCCAATAAAGAACATGTAGCTTTCCTTAACATGTGGCTTGACCGATTTCTATTTGTGGTGCTTCCCTTGGACCCACTCAAGTATATCAGGTTATAACCAAAAAAAACTAGTAGAAGGTCATCGGTTTGAACTAGGGAAAATGTTCCTTGGCGCAATTTAACAGATGACACATGTGGTACGTAGTCAACTTTGTACGAGAATGGGGTCATATACCGTCGACAATGTTGGTGGCCCGCTATGGTTCATCGAGAGTTGGCTTTACTGTATATTTAGGTGATAATTTGAAATTAATTCATCCAACATAACTCTGTTCCCTCGTGAAGATGCCCAGGAAGACCAGGAAATAGAGTACAGGAATAGCCAATCCTTGAGCGAAAAATTTATTCTCTGCTCTTGTGAAGAATCCAAGATTACTCCTATTCGAGAAAGGAAGTATTTGGCTTTCTTCTTTTAGCTCGACTTTGAAGATTTTCGTTAGAAGTATTTCTTTAGTTAAAAACAAAGCAAGCACTCTCGCCCAAATGTTGGAGTCGACATCACTAGCTACTCATCAACCTCCTTGGGCATCTAATCACCCTCCCAATCGGACGTGGAAAAACAATAACCTAGTAAATATCCATCGGTTTTATTTCATATTTTTGCAACCTCTTTTGTTAACTAACTCTTCTAGCCGATTTATTAACAGAAAAGTAGCGTACCCAATAAAAAGGTGTTGGCTGGCAGGGGTAGTAAGCCCCAGGAGCAGTTGGTTGAGAGCTCTCCATGTGCCTCGGGCATAGACTAGGTAAAAAATACTCCTCAAGCCAATTCTATATCCACGTAAACAATTTGGCCAAACTTTCTTGATATTTCCTTTGCAGCCCTCAGTTTCTCTGAAACAACCCCCATATTTGCATAAAATACAAAAATGAGAATTTATGTGCATACGGTACTAGTCCCATGATTAGTGGCTAGTACGCACATTTACAACAATTGGAATCACAACCATACATCAAAATATTAAAGTGAAACAATTACAACTACTTGTTCTTACAGGTTCGTAGCCGACTGGCCAAATATTACATACCAAAGTAAATTGTAGCAGAATATAAACACAAACCAAAAGTAGGACAGCGGTATGCCCATCTGTTAACCCATAGGCAACTGACTTGGAAATGCCCAAGTTCATCCATCAACATAGTCGTCGGATCCCGGAGCAAACTATGAGTCGTCGGAGAACTCTTCCATACCTTCGTCTATATTATCGATGAGTACACGTATGTACTCGCAAGACTTTAGTGTATGGAAATATAGTAAATACATGGCCAGAACAAGGGTAGCAAGTTTCTACACTAGTCTAATTTTCAGCATAAAGTAGATTTTATTTGCAAGTGTACGTTTCAACAAATGATAATGGAATTGTAAAGAGCATTTGATATGAAGCTAAATAACAGTAAGTAAGGTTCATATTCATCATTCCATAGCCCTTGTTGGCTGCGAACAGCGAGTAAAAACAGCCACCCATGCCTAACAAATTTACCAACACATTCCAACACCATTTCCAAAAGTTTTTGCAAAAACAAAGACTATACTTGACACTGTTGCTCATGACCACGAGCACGGTTAATTAATTAGATTTTAAATATCTGCAAAGAGTATACGCTTTACCCACATAACACATTCAAGCAATCATATCAACCATGCCTCGCGATACTCATTGTACCTGATTTCCTAGATTGTGACGAAACCATTCAACTAGCTAAAGCTTAGCCTTGCACAAGCTCCGGTGATGTTAAACTCTTGCCATAATTCCGGAGATCCTGAACCAACGATGGTGCCCCATAAGGAACTCTCCCCATGGCAAGGCATGCACTGTTGTATTAGAATGCTTTTGCCCCAACACCTTGGTAAAGGGAGCACCTACGAGCAATACCGTTCCTCGATGTGCCCTTACCACTCTGGCCTACCAAAGTGCAAGGTTAAACTTCAACTAATCTAATGAGTTTAGCCTATCCCATACTAGCACATGTGGTTGCACCAAGTCACTTAGTTGATATTATCAAGTTCGGTCCTTAATTGACCCAGGCGAGAATCTCCCCCTATCTACGCGTGAGGTCCTTTTCACACCCCATGTTTAAGTACTAACTCGCCCGCATCTAAACTATAAGTTTTAGGTTGGATATTTACCAAATTACATGCAAACCATACATCGGTTCTGTACCTTTTAACAAATTTGATCAAGCTAGAAAGAAATGTTTTCCATCTTTTAAAAGACGTTCTAGTGAGCATGTCTAAGCAAGTGCGTAAGGTATTTCGCAAGTATTACTCAAGTGACACTAAGTAATGTCTACACCATAACTAGGTACCCACAATATAGCAAGTTTATGACATACACGCATGCATATATTTTGATAAAACAACATAAACACCGCAAAATAATAGGATCAACATGATCAAAGGAGGGTGCTTGCCTAGTTGCTCTTCGTCGGGGACGTAATCAGGATTGTAGTTGGGATCGTTGTCAACCGATTCCGAAACATCTATGTCTACGCGTCAAATAACGAGAGACGCGAAAAGGAGCAAATAACAATATATCAAAATAGGGCAAAAAGGAAATCAGATGTAAATACCAAATTAGAACTTACCAAGAAGAACACAGTGATTTTTGGTTCTTGATTGATCACTTTCATAAAGATTTCATTAGTTCATATTTTATGTGAAGCCTTTTATGAATATAATACTTTCGTACAACGAATTTAAGAAGCTAAGTTTACAATCATATGTAAGGTTGTTTATGAATTCAAGAGGCTAAAATTATGTGTTTAAATATAATATTTACGAATACAAGGTGCTAAAATTATTTGGATTAGTAGAAGTATAACATTAACTAGAATGTTGTGTGAACAATACTTAGCCTTCAGTTTTTCTGCATAAAAAGTTATCTCTACAATTTGGGTCTGCAATTTAGGGTTATTGGCTGCTAATACATGGTTACATGATGATTCTTGCGATACGGATACTTTGGATAAAGGTTTTTTGAACTCAGCTATTCATATAGTGTGCTTCTGGAGACCTTAACAGTTAGGGTATTTGCGTTAACGGGATTTATATGTAAAGCAAGATGTAAATAATATATTTTTCCAGAACCTGGTATTCCATATACTAGAGTGTGTTTCTAGGCTATTCTTCCAAAATTTTAAATTTAGACCAGATATTTTACGAACTGCCGAAAAGGCTTAAGTGTTTGTAATATCTGCGCGATAGATGTTCAGTTATTGTTTTTCATAACACTTAGGGTTGTTGCATTAGCAGTATTCAAATTTAAAGCAATTTATAATATGAATATTTTTTATAGAATATGGTAATCCATATCCTGAAAAGAATTTCTGTACTAATTTTCCTAATAATTGCATTTAGACGAGAAGTTTTACGAGTTGCCGAAAAGGCTTAAGTGTTTCTAATAACTGAGCGATAAATGTTTAGTTTTCGTTTTAAGTTTGCGACTACAACTTATAAGATAATTTATCTATTTTTTTGGAATTAGCAGGGGATGTCTCTAAGAGTGTTTTAAAGCTAGTTTCGTGATATTTTGCTTTTATCCACTATGTTTTTCATATAAGTGAACATTAAGGCCTTTTATGGATTTAATTCAACATTGTATATACATGAAATATTTTTGCATAACCAGCAAGGGTATCACTTTTAAAGGCCGTAAGATTTGGTTTCGTCAAATTTGATATTCATTTGCGAAAGTTATGACTATTCAGACTACACATTTAATGCAAACCATAACAAAACTTAAATATTTTTATACATTTGGGATCCTTGTAACCTCAAGGGTGTAACTAAACTGGTTTTAGCAATATTTGAGTTATTTTATACATCTTTTAACTATTTGATTTTCTATGCAAGAGAGGCTTTCTATAATCACCTTTAAAGAGCTCGGCCAAAATTATTTGTGTTTATCTCTACTTACCCTAGAGCTTTACTCGGCCGGCAATGGAGGTAGACGACGCTAGCGCTAGAAGTGGCTGGAACTCGCTCGGAGGGACTGCAGGTCAGCAACACAGATTCCAGAATGAGTCACTCCTATGCTTGCCGGGGGCGAAGGCTGGCCGTGGTGGCGCTGGTGGCTGGAGCTTGGTGCGGCAGAGAATGGCAGGAGACTGGAAGACCACCAGCGAGCCGCCGGGGAGGAAGACAAGAAGCACGACGGGTTGCTATAGGCAAGGTGGAGGAGCCAAGTTAGGAAGCTGAGCGAGATTCACAGCGAGATGAGTCGCTCCGAGCTCACCTGAGCTGGATTGCGCAGAAGGATGGCTCACTTCCCCGTCCTGGCTCCGGCGAGTTTTCAGCGGAGAGGACAAAATGCAGCGAGCAGGGCGGATAGGAGGGTAGCTGCTGACCTTTATGGTGGAGTGAGGGCAATAGGTGGCTTCGGTATGGGCGCTCCAGGTTGGGCAGAGGGCGGAGCGGGCGAAGCAGCGATGGGAAAGAACAAGCACAGGGCTCGAGCTCGAATTGACAGAGCGGCACCGAAGAACAGTAATGAGTGGGAGAACAGGGAGAGAGGAGAAGGAGGAGAGTGAGGCTGGCCGGTGGGGCCTCGGGCTGGTGGAACCCAGTGGCAGCGACGGTTGGGCTGATATCTCATGGATGGGCACTATAGCTTGGCCATTTTATAGGCAGTGGTAGGTTTAGTAGTTGGGCAGGCTAGAAAGAGGTACTAGATTACTTGAAAATTTTTACAACTTTTTGTTTTGATAGACAAGGAATCTACTTTCCATTTTTCTTAGTTCCAATTCATTCCCTATTGTGGTTTTCAAACAATAATTCCTCAAATTTGACTAGTTTCAAACTATTTTTATATTTTTGAGCTACTCAAATGATGTGCAAAAATTCTGGGAAATTATATTTATTCATCTAATGTATTCTAGTATTTTATAAAATTACTTGCTATAGTATGTTACTTGATGTTTTTGTGAGTTTCTTTGTTTTGTTAGGTTAGGCATTTAAATGTCATTAACACAAAATCAAGAACCTGAGAAATATAGATAAATTCCAGAAATAAATTCAATGGAAAATTCAAATATGCAATAAGATTCATGACATACCACTTTATTCATTTTTTCCCAAATTTTTGGGATGTTACAAAACCTACCCCCCTTACATTAATCTCGTCCTCAAGATTAGCTAGCCTCGTCGAAGAAGGATGGAAATTCGGCTCTAAGGCGATCCTCGCATTCCCAAGTGGCCTCTTCCTCGGTGTGGTTACTCCACGGGATTGTTAGCATCTTAACAAGACGGTTCCGAGTATGGCGCTCGGCTTGGTCGAGGATGCGAATTGGATGCTCGCAATATGAAAGATCGGGTAGCAAGTCAATGGTATCCAATGGAGTGACTTCGGGGGGAGCTCAGAGACAATTCTTTAGTTGAGAGACGTGGAACACGTCATGAACATCTGAGAGTTCAGGCGAAAGTCTAAGTTGATAAGCCACTTCGCCTCTTTTTGCAATGATCTGATATGGACCAATGAATTGGGTGTAAGGTCGAGGATGCCGACTAAAGGGTGGTGAATAGGCGGTTTTTAAAATTACTCTACTAATTTCTACAAAGCAATTCACCCCTAATTATCCTTATGCCAAAATCTTAACAGTTATTAATGCGGAAATGATAAACTAAGGTTTTGACAATTAAAGCCTAAAACAAACAAGCTCACTATGTGCACTAATTAATTATGTCTCTAACAAGAATATGCAATTCTAAAGACAAACAATCAATCAATTTAATTCTATGAATATAAATTGCTTGAATATAAATAATAAACACAATGCAAGCACAAGAGACATGATACTTTTTACCGTGGTGTTCGGAGACTTGCCGATCTTTCCTAGTCCACGTTGAGGTTAGTCCAAACGAATTGGACCGGCTCCACGAATTGAGCACCCACCTCGAATACACTAGTGGTAGCTCCTTTTCCCTCCCGGGTAGGCGAGCTCCAACCTTCACAAACTTTGCTAGGATTTCTCACAACCTCCATTGACAAACTCACCGCGCACGACGCTCTACGCCGTCTAGGAGGCAGCAACCTCCAAGAGTAACAAGCCAATCGTTCCGCTTGAACTTTACCTAGTGCAACACATGCACTCCGGTGACCTCCTAAGTGCAACACATGCATTAGGATCCTCCTGAAGTGCAACACAAGCACAAGAGGTTCTCAATCCACTTCCTAACTGCAACACATGCAATTAGGGCTCACTCTTAGCTCAAAAACTAAATTGGAGAGTGCAACACATACACAACCCCTCCAAAATATCTCACAAAAACAGCAACACCTATATGCCAGCCCTTGGCATGATGGGCAAAAATAGCATTTTTCGCTACTACCAACCTTCTAGGGACGGTAGTACCGGCCTACAGCCAACGGCTAGGAAAACTAGCCATTACGCAGGAAACCCGGTACTACCGCAGGCAAAAGCCCAGTAGTATCGCTTGAGCGGAAGTACTGAGCCCACGGGTGGTACTGCCGGCCTCAGCGCAAACTCCAGAACATCCTCTCTGGAAAATAGCTACCGACGTCTTGGGGCCGGTACTACCGCACCTCCGGTAGTACCGCCCTTGAGCCTGGTAGCTCCGAACTCCAGAAACACAAAAAACGCACTCTTCTGGAAAACAACTACCGGCGGCTTAGGCCCGGTACTACCGCACCTCCGTTAGTACCGCCCATTTACCGCGGTAGCTCCGGATTCAACCGAATGCAAGAACACCCTCTCTGGAATAAACGTACCGACCATCCACGCGGTAGCACCGGACCTCCGGTACTCCTGGCCGCACAATGGCGGTAGTATCGGCCGAGTGGTAGTATAGCTCCCATAAGCGGTACTGTCGGCCCAGCGGTGCTACCGGGGTTAGCAGGTTGGTACTGCCGAATTTCCAGAATAGAACCAGAGTTTTCACAGAAATCTTTTCTATTCAAATCAAACAATAATAATGATTGATTCTTTGAGCCATGTGATGATCAGCACATGATCAAGGATCGAAACCCATAACTTTCAACTCATTTGCAAAATACATTTGCAAATAAAAAGTCGATTAAATATTTTACAAAAACACATTTTGCAATCTCAAAGAACAAACCAAGCTTAGCCTTGTGATGATCCAATCACAAGCTAAAACACCAAAGTATGAGCTCTCTATTTGCAACACATGCAAATCTCTAGCACCATGCAAACAACTACTATTCAAATCAAGTTGCATGAGCTCTCTTGTTTTGCAACACATGCAAAACTTGGCTCCATGCGAACAACCAAAACAAACTCAAGTGCATGAGCTCTCTATTTGCAACACATGCAAATCTCTAGCTCCATGCAACCACTTTAAACCAAATTGCTTGAGCTCTCTCCTTTTGCAACACATGCAAAACTTAGCTCCAAGCAATAATTACATAACCAATATTGCATAAGCTATCTCCCTTTTTGCAACACATGCAAATCTGTAGCTTCATGCAAAAACCAAATCTATCAAGATTCAAATAAGATGCAAGCATGAGCACCCTTATTTGCAACACATGCAAATACTTAGCTAATGCAAAATCCAAACCAAGAGAGTGAGCTAGAGTGAACCGGATTGAGTTCATCAACACATGATGAAGCTCAAGCTAAAAGACTCAACCCCTCTTAATAGTACGGCAATCCTAACTAGCAACTCGGTCTCCCGTCTTGACAACGAGACCGGTAAAAGACTAAGAACACATCTTTAGCCTTAGCTAGTTATACCTTTGCCTCTAGCGATCCACTTGGAGCTTTTATGATTTCCAATCATCTTCTCTCTAGGATCAAATCTTCTTCTTCTTGTTCATCAACACATGATGAACTTTCTAGCTCTTCTCTTCACTTCAGGATTCGTCTTTGAAGCTCATCAACACATGATGACTTCTTCTTCCTCCCGATTCTTTATTTTCTTTGACTCAACCTACTTCACAACTCATAGAAGATGTTAGTCCAACAAACACGGTTGACTCAATCATCACTTGCACTCCATTAACACATAATGGATGCCTTTAAGATCGATTGAGCGCAACCCAAATCAAGTTGAATGATTTAAAGGTGTCTTGAGTACTTTGATGCAACTAATGCTTCATTGTACTCAAGAACTTTTCGCTTGTCTTTAATCTACAAGGAACACCATCAACACATGATGAAGTATTCTTTGATTTGATTAAAAGACAACCAAACTCAATTTATATTTTATTTAAATTGACATGAATATATATAACTACACAAGTTTCATATACTCAATATGATGGTTAGTAATGATCCATATATGTTTGAGTGATGGAAAGGGATCAATACATTTAGTCCATCAACTATAGAACAAACTCAATTAAGTATGTTCATATAACTAATTGAACATGGAATCAATATGCACATAATCAATCTTAGATTGCATATGAGTTTATTCTATATTTGCATGAGTATATTACAACTACACTAGTTATATATACTCAAAAGATTGTTTCAAGGTCTTGATCCTTTATATTATATGACAACAGGACATGGATCAATACAACTGAAACATCAAGTTAAATTATCAACTCCCCCTAGATGTGTGCATTCATGTGTATATGAATTAGGAACATAATGCACATATTTGGACTAAAGCAATGGAAGAGTTCATACTTTAACTTGAATTCTAGGTATACATTAAGATAATAGAATGAATACGAGTGCATACCTTAGGTTTTCTATTTTCCATACAAATATGAGACTAATAACAATAAGGCTCATTAGAACATGTTAGTCTCATAATGATTAGATTTGTCATTAAACAATGATTAAACATTAATATTAAACCAATCACCAAAACTGATGGAGCTTGAACTTACAATCTCCCCCTTTTTGGTGATTGATGACAAATCCTATATTAATTCCGTATTTGGATGAAAACCAATGAATGAAGGGGTTTTGAAAATCAAAGATCAAATAACACAATAAAATCATAAAAAAATGCATATCCCCTTATGACATAAAAATAAAACTCCCTCTTTTTGACAAATGGAACAATTAAACATAAAAGAGGAAATCTAACCATTAAGCTCTTATACCACTTAACCAAACCAAAAAGCTCTCATACCACTTTTATATAAATTTTCTAACATAATCAATAAATCCAAGCTCTTATACCATTTGTTAAATTCACACAAAAAACATTTTATAAGTTTCAAATAGGCATTTCTCTGAAAGATCCAAAATGAGGGAATTAAGCTCATAATAATTAACCCCCTTTTGGAATTAAACACCACAAATGGAAAACCAGTCCAAAAGGAGGTTATACTACTTGGAAACATCGAGAGCTAAGCATCACTTGGAAGAATATGTGCCAAATGAAAAATAGTACAAAGCTTGGCAAGAGAAGCAATCGAATATAGGTCATAAAAGGATTTGAAATGAAATCATATGACCATTGCAAGGTATTTTGGTTTTAAAGAATGAAAACCAAAGTTTTTGCAAACTTTTGAAATATGACCTAAAAGAGTAAACCACTTTTAGAAAGAGGCCATATTTAGAGTTAAAGCTCAAAAATGATTATTTGAGATACATTAAAATAAAACTCCTCATTTTATTAGGCTATACAATGACTCACTTGAAGAGTCCATAATTTGCCTAATAGGACTCAAACGAGGAATTTATCCAAAAGAAAGCCTGATACCAATTTTCTAATAAAATTTTTCTATGAAACCACTCGAAATAAGGCTTTTTGAAGAAGCATCACTTGTAGTACTACTTTTAAAGAAAACAAGAAACTTGTAACACTTGTAATGCTTATTTTTCAATTTTACCAAATGTAAAAATTTCTTCAAGTGATACTATCTGAAGAGATACCACTTGTAAAGATCATTTAACATGAGGGTACCACTTGAAATAGAAAGATACTAAAAAAGCATATGAGCAGAAGAGTCGTGAAGAACTCCACCAAATTTCTCCTGAAAAAACCTTACAGAAAAAACAGGAAAAATCGAAGAACACAGTCAGTCAAAAACTTCGAGCAGAAAGTTTGGGGCTCGGTTTTCACCTCATGGCGCCCAAACGGTGCGACAAGTGAACTCCAAAATTTTTCTTCAGGTGGATATCAGAGTCCCGAACCTCCTCCAATTAGAATCACTTAAAAAGGATTTTTCTAGATTTTTATAAAAATCAAATACTAAATACTGCGCAAAGAACAAGTTCTGAACAAAGTTGGAACTTGAAAGAAAAGATGTTCTCTACTCAATCTAAGAGTGCAAAAGAGATGTAAAACCATATGAACAGACTCAAAACATCCAAGATCAACATCATTTAGAAGGAGGGGAGGCAAATCCAAATTGCGTGAAAGTAAATTGCGAGAATGTAATTGCGGGAAAATAAATGCTGAATTTAAATTTCGTAAAGTAAAGACATAATGTAAATGCACAAAATAAATTCAGAGTTGGATGGATAAAACTTTCATTTCTGGAAGGACAAGTTACAAAGCCTCACTTTCATGTGGGCAAAGCTCAAAGGAGCATTCAAAAACCTTCAAGGGGAGGAGGCTACCCCTCCACCCCTATTTATACTACTCTTGGGCCACCTACCACCCTTGGATAAGTCCCTCAACCCTAGAGCACTCATCTAAGGGCTAGGATTAACCCACACGCATAGCCACGCAAGGGCTAACCCAAAACCCACACAAATACCGGGTTTTCTTTCACGGTTTTCAAAGCATACTACCTAGACCCACTAACCTATCAACTAGACCTCAATCCGACGGCCCTCATTGATCCACGCGGCATCTAGCTAGCATCATCTCCTTTCCTTGTCTTCTTGACTTGCCCGGACCCCATCTCCGATCATCTTCCGGCGATGTCCCAACCGTCTGGATCTCCGACGCTCCTCGCCTAGTCCCGGTCATCCTCCATCTCACCATGACCTAGCACCGTCGCCCTGCAACCATCAAAGACAAGGAAAAACCTTTCACATAGCAATGCCCACAAAGATATTCAATGATTATCCCAAAATCATTAATCTATCATAATTGCTCTCAATGGTCCGGTGCTACTACCCCTAGGCCGGTAGCACTAAGAAGAGCAACCAACACTCAAATTGCTTCAAATCCAATTCAATTCAAATCAAACCAAGCTCAAAACTCGTCAATTACTCATCACACACAAGGATAGACCTCCACATGGTCTTTCAATAAGCAATGTCAAACAAACCATTTAGAATAAGGCATTTTCATTTAATATAAACTCAATATGAATTTATCCCCTTTAGATATTTCAATATACAAAGGATCTCGCACAGAGAGTCCTTGAGAGATTGAACTTACAATTAAGCTTCAAATGGGGAACTCACCCACATGGGTTTGAAATACCATGAAAGCTCATAAAAATACATAAGGGGTAGAAGTGGATACCATTTGTAAAAATCAATGAAACAAAGAAATAGATGATACCACTTGATAGAAATCAATACCCTTTAATTCGATTTTATTTTTGAAAAAGAACTCTCAAAGATTTAGAAACACTTGAAGGTATCAGAGCATAACAATAGAGATAACACTTGGAGATAAATGCACAAACTTGATTAAAGTAAGCTCCCATAAGGTTCAAGAGATGAAGCATGGAGCTATTAGCATTTAGACAAACACAAGTTTTGAAAAGCTCTCGCTAGAAGAGTCCAAGTAGATACCACTTTAAAACATCATCAAACATTTTTCAAATTATTTAGAATTTTACAAACAGATACTTGGGATGATAAAAATATTTTCCAAAAAGAAGTTTTGCAAAAGGAAAGTTCATTCAAAATATATCCCAAAGTTTGCTTTTGAAAATAAAAAATTTCAGAACAGAACTACCCAGACGGCACTACCGCTTACACAGGGTCGGTAGTGCCGGGGTCCGGTGCTACCGCCATACAGATGCGGTAGTGCCGGACTTTCTGGTGCTACCGCCATTCAGGTGTGGTAGTACCGACCATCAGTGCTACTGCCATTCAGGTGCGGTAGTACCGGTTTTGGCAGGCTGAAATGCAAATTTTTGCAAAATCTTTTCAAATGGAATCCAAATGATTTCAAATTTTCAAAAAAATAACTTTGGACTATTTAGAACATTTTGGAAATCATTTCAAAGATTAACTTTCCTTTTGAGATAAGATTTTGGAAAAATGCACTTTGAGCCATAAAAGGAAATCAAAATATCTTAAGGGCCTCAAAGTGCAACTCCAATTTGGATTTCATAGAAATTAACTCCTCAAGGCTTGAAGTATTTTAAATACTTGAAGAAGCGATCTTACCACTTATGAAGATAATGAAATCCAACTTGAATACCAAAATCAAGTAATATGCTCAATTAGTCTATTTTGTATTAAAACAAGGATTTTTGGCCAAATTTGATTTCAACAGAGAATTTTCAGTTATGAAAGCTTGTAAGACATTTGAAATACATATTAGAATACTTTTACAAAGATTTTAACAAATTTGGGTCTTTTAAACACAAGTTTTGACTTTTGACCAAAAGGGTCCTTTTAAAGAACCACTTGTAAAACAAAGCCAAATATCAACAAAACAAGGATCCAAATGAAGCAAGGGATAAGATATAGAGATTTGAAATTGTGTGTATGAGTTTAGAAAGACATTTGGATCCAAGATATGACAAAGGATCCGATCCAAAAGGTGAAACTCACAAAGTTGAATAATATGACCGTTATGGGTCAAGTATAGTTTTTCGGTGAGTTTCAAAATCAAATAATTTTGATAAATTGGCCTTTTGAAAATCTTTTGAATACGAAAGTTATTAAGATTGACCAACTCTAGGTTTTCATTTTGGAATTCTTTTCAAAATCATTTCACAATTAATTCTATGAAAATTATAAGTTTAAATCCAAAACAAGATACTACTAACTAGATTTTGGACTTGAAACTCATTTTCTTTGTAAAATATATTTTTATGAAGCCAAAACTATTGTAAAACCTTTAGAAAGCATTTATATACATTTTTAAGCTAGTTTTTTAAAAGATTACTAATAGATACAAAAATTTTGAGTTTTGGCTAAATGGCTTAATTTTGAAAAATATATATTAGCACTTATATACAATATGGGCACACATAGGGATGTAATATAATAGGTTATGATTTAGCACTCCCCCTTAATGTGCCACTACCCCAAACTTGCTCAAGATTGCAATCAAAGCAACTAATAAGCATGAGCAAGAATATGAACAAGCAATTCAAATTGATTTTCATGAATAATGTAGCTTAACCTACACAAGGCTAGAAGCTATAAGAATCAATTTAAATACTTGTTACCCGAGATGGAATTGGTTCATGATTTGAGAGATAGTCTTCATGCTTGTTTCCATTTTGCAAATGATGAAGTCTTCATTCTTTTGGAGAAGCCAAGCGTCCAATGCATCTCCAAGTACCTAATAATCTTTTAGGCACTTGTTGGTACCCAATTTTGGTTGGGTCCAAGAATGTTAGTCACAAGAGATTTAGGGACCCAAATAGCCCTAACATTAATGATATTGGGTGAACTAACCTCACTAGCAATGGATTTGCGATTATTATTCCTCCTAAGAAATTTATTGGAGTTGAATTGAGGAGGCTTAGGAGGTCTAGTAAAGTTCACAAACCCATTTCTAGCTTGAGCCTTTCTAAGCACATAATAATCATTATAATAAGAACGCTTAGAGGATCTAACAAATGGTTTGCTATTGTTATTTTTCCAAAGCACATGATCAATATGATTTTTCTTGGTCTTAGGAAATCTAGCATTTTGAGCAAACACATTTCTAGGTTTAGTTCTCCTAAGCAAATGAATATCACTATTTTGCATAGACTTAGGAGAATTGACAAACTTAGCAAACACATTGCCATTTTTGTCCTTCCTAAGCAAATAATAATCATTAATAATAATAGGCTTAGGAGTGTTACCTAAGGGACAATCTTTACTGAAATGTCCCCTTTCTCGGCAATTGAAGCACGTCACGCTATTTGGCCCTCTCTTGACCTTGTTGTGCTCCTTGCCGGTTTGCCTCTCCAATGGTGGTGTGGACTTGACTTCCACTAGATGAGGACGCACCGAGTCGTAGTAGCCCTTCATGTTCTTCTCCCTCTTGGAGATGTAGCCAATCCCTCTCTTATCAACCAACTTTCGTTGATTGCTTAGAATGTTGTCGAGGGTGGCCTTTCCTTTGTAGCACATTTCTAAGTCACTTCTCAATTGAGTGACTTGTTCCTTGAGCTCTTTATTAACCTCTACAAGGTTTGTCTCACATTGTATAGAGGAAGTAGAAGCAATTTCATTTGAGCAACAAGGCATATCATTGTTGCTAGAGGTGGACATATCAATTTTAGATGAAATGATAGAATTAATATTTAAGCATGGAAAATCATCAATTAAATCACAAGTAACGCCTATGTCCACCCTAGGCTTAATGATTTCCTTGAGAAGGAGAGATTCATGATTTTCTTTAAGCACATTATAATCGTTTTGAAGTGAGTCATGCTCAAGCTTCAAAATCTTATATTTTGCTTTATCTTTCCAAAGATAATCATAGAGCTCCTCTAATAAGTTCATCAAGTCATTATAAGAGGGCTCATCATCATCATCATCACTTACCTCAATTTTACCTTTTAACATGAAGCAACGCAATGGAAGAGATGGAATGGTAGGCTCATCATCGATTGAGGTAGAAGTTGAGGTCGATGGTATTGTCGATTCTTCATCAATTGAGATAGAACTTGAGGTTTCATCTCCCGACACCCACTCTTCTATGCAATTCTCACTTGGGGATGTGGACACGTCATATAATTCTTGAAGCTTTGTCCACATTTCGTGAGTGCTCTTGAGGTTGCATATTTCATTAAAAATTTCTACGCTCACAACACTAAATAAAATGATAGTAGCTTGAGCGTCGAGATGTAAGCATTTCTCTTCTCTTTAGTTGGAGCAACTTCGTTCAACTGAAGAAAAAATCCAACATCTACGATCCACCATATTTGGGGGCTCATGGATTTAAAATGAGAAATCATAAATAATTTCCATGAAGCATAATTTGAGCCATCAAATATTTGTAAACCGGTGTAGTGCACTAATCCACTAGTCGCCATCCTTTACTTTCTAGATGGTTATTAAGTCTAATAAAATGAGAAACCAAGCTCTGATACCACTTTTAAGGTCGTGGATGCCAACCACAGGGGTTATGAAATGGCTGCTTTTAAAATTACTCTACTAATTTCTACAAAGCAATTCACCCCTAATTATCCTTATGCCAAAACCTTAATAGTTATTAATGCGGAAGTGATAAACCAAGGTTTTGACAATTAAAGCCTAAAACAAACAGGCTAACTATGTGCACTAACTAAATATGTCTCTAACAAGAATATGAAATTCTAAAGACAAGCAATCAATCAATTTAATTCTATGAATATAAATAATAAATAGAATGCAAGCACAAGAGACACGATACTTTTTACCGGGTGTTCGGAGACTTGCCGGTTTCCCCTAGTCCACGTTGAGGTTAGCCTAAACGAATTGGACCGGCTCCATGAATTGACCACACACCTCCAATCCACTAGTGGTAGCTCCTTTTCCCTCTAGGGTAACTTTGCCGGGACTTCTCACAACATCCGTTGAGAAGCTCACCATGCACAACGCTCTACGCCGTCTAGGAGGCGGCAACCTCCAAGAGTAACAAGCCAACCCTTCCGCTTGACCTTCACCTAGTGCAACACTTGCACTCCGGTGACCTCCTAAGTGCAACACATGCAATAGGATCCATCTCAAGTGCAACACATGCACATGAGGCTCTCAATCCACTTCCTAATTGCAACACATGCAATTAGGGTTCACTCTTAGCTCAAAAACCAAATTGGAGAGTACAACATATTCACAACCCTACAAAATGTCTCACAAAAACAGCAACACCCATATGCCAGCCCTTGGCATCCTTTTATAGACCCCACACGAAATCTAGCCGTTGGGGGGCAAGATGGGCAAAAACAGCATTTTCCGGTACTACTGCCCTTCTAGGGCCGGTAGTACCAGCCTCCAGTTAACGGCTAGGAAAACTAGCCGTTGCGAAGGAAACCCGGTACTACCACAGGCAAAAGCCCGACAGTACCACTCGAGCGGCTGTACCGAGCCCACGGGTGGTACTGCCGGCCTCAGCACAAACTTCAGAATAGCCTCTCTGGAAAATAGCTACCGGTGTCTTGAGGCCGGTAATACCGCACCTCCGGTAGTACCGCCCTTGAGCCCAGTAGCTCCAAACTCCAAAAACACAAAAAACACACTCTTCTGGAAAACAGCTACCGGCGGCTTAGGCCCGGTACTACCGCACCTCCGGTAGTACCGCCCATTTACCGCGGTAGCTCCGGCCTTCAACCGAATGCAAAAACACCCTCTTTGGAATAAACGTACCGACCGTCCACCCGGTAGCACCATATCTCTGGTACTACCAGCCGCACAATGGTGGTAGAACAGCGGCAGTACAGCTCCCATAAGCGGTACTGTCAGCCCAGTGGTACTACCGGGGTTAGCACGTCGGTAGTGCCGGATTTCCATAACAGATCCAGGTTTTTCACAGAAATATTTTCTCTTCAAATCAAACATAAATAATAATAGATTCTTTGAGCTATGTGATGATCAACACATGATCAAGGATCGAAACCCATAACTTCCAGCTCATTTGCAAATAAAAAATCCATTCAACGTTTTACAAAAACACATTTTGCATACTCAAAGCACAAACCAAGCTTAGCCTTGTGATGATCAACACATGATCCAAAAACAAGCTAAAACACCAAAGCATGAGCTCTCTATTTGCAACACATGCAAATATCTAGCACCATGCAAACAACTACTATTCAAGTCAAGTTGCATGAGATCTCTCCTCTTGCAACACATGCAAAACTTGGCTCCATGCAAACAACCAAAACAAACTCAAGTGCATGAGCTCTCTATTTGCAACACATGCAAATCTCTAGCTCCATGCAACCACTTTAAACCAAATTGCTTGAGCTCTCTCCTTTTGCAACACATTGTAAGGATCAAGTTGGCCTAGAGGGGGGTGAATAGGCAACTTTAAAACTTTTTAATTCTTATGAAAAAACTTTTCTATATAAAAATAGTAATAGAAATAATTAGTATAAAGATACAGCACAACTCTGTTTCAGTAAGATTTGTATATAGAAGAACTTGAATGAGAACTAACAATAAGAGGAACAAACAAAGATGAACTAATAACAGGAAGACTCAAAGATTTTTCACCGAGGTTCAGAGCTCAAACTCCAATGTCCCCGTTAGATCACTTCTTCAGAAGTATAGCTTAACCAAAATCATTTCTTCAGATGTATTGCTCCACCAAATAGACAATCACAATGTCTTTTGGTTTTCCCTTAGCTTGACTCTTCCACCACTCCGGTGAGGTGAGTCAACCTTTCACAGCAATAGTGGCCTTCCACAATCTCTTTTGGATAGGTCGCACCAACAACTTCTCCAACCGTCTAGGAACAGCTAGTTCCAAGAGTAATAGACTATCCACAAGCCATGTATCTTGGTTCAATAGCTAGATGCAAACTAGACTCAGCTTGGAGAAAGAACACTAAATGTTCAGAATGAGTGTTTTGGTTTCTGAGTTGAAGTTTGAACTCTTTGATAGAATGAAAGCTCAGAGATTTCTAAAGATCAAAGAGTTGTAATTGATTTGAAAGATGTCAACGGTGTTCAGAATATCAAGGATGTGTAAGTACAAAGCTCTATGTTTTTGTGAACTTGAGCACTGTATATATATAGAGCCTGAACAGAAGTAACCGTTGTACCTGCCATTTGCCCGTTGAGGGTTGGCATGATGGATGAGACAGGTCAACTACTCCCTCTTTTATAAGTATTTTAAGGTGTATAAGTCACATGTTGAAATATATACACGCGCCGGACTGAAATAATCGGTCCGGCGTACATAAGATTTGAAAAGCGTTATTGACCCAGTGTGACCCATTTGCGCCAGACCGGAAAAAACGGTCCGTCGTATACATGTATTGGTAAAAGAAAGTTTGTGCCGACCGACAAAATTGGTCCGGCGTACACATGCTTTGATCTATTTGGATACCTGCAAAACAATGTTTGCGTCGGACCGAAAAAGTTGGTTCGGCGTACACATGCCTTGTTCCATTTGAGTACCAGCGAACAACGTTTGCGCCGGACCGAAAAATTTGGTCCGGCGTATATGGGAAAACGGCTAGTTTTATCTGAGAGAAGTATGTTTGTGCCGGACCAAAAAAGTTGGTCCGGCGTACACATAGAATTCGGTCTGCCGTAAACAGCATGTTCTTGGTTAAGATTAGAGTTTAAGAAACTCTTAATGTTGGATTAAATATAAGTCTAAATTCAGATTGGTCCGGCGTGAACAGTGTACGCTCGGTTGAAATACATTAGAGGATATCTCTTAGCGCCGGACTGAAAAAGTCGGTCTGGCGTACATGGAGTGCGCTCGGTTGAAAAAATCAGAAGAGAACTCTTAGCGCCGGACTGAAAAAGTCGGTCCGGCGTATATGGTGTGCGCTCGGTTAGGATTTGAACTTTGATTTCTTGAGCGCCTGACAAGATGTTTGGTCCGTGAGAGAACTCTTTTTGGCTAAGAAAGGAAAGATCTGGATGTTTGAATGAGAGATATGAAATGTCCTATGCTCCAAGTAATCTTAGTGATTTTGCATATAAACCAAGATCATTTCTTATGTATAATCCCTCTGAAGGACCATGTGGAGGTCCATCCATGTTTGTGATGAGTATTTGACTTTATGTGATCTAGGATAGCTTAGATTTGAGTTTGGATTTAAAATGGATTTCAAGTTGGAAGTATTTTTTTGTGCCGGCATGATAGGTTACGCCAGACCAAGTTTAATCAGTTTCATGTTTGCGCCGGAGTAAATATTGCATGAGTTGCATTTGCGCCAGACTGGGGTAGAAATGATTTGCTTTTGCGCCGGACCGAGTTAGGATAGACATCACGTTTTCACCAAACGAAGAAAAATGAGAAACAGAGAGTTTTCCATTTGCGTCAGACCAAGGGAAGAGGGAAACAGAGAGTTTTCCATTTGCGCCAGACTAATTTTTTCGCAACGGACCAAGTCACAGTGAGTTTCACGTTTACGCCGGACTGGTTTTGAAAGCGTGCAATAATATGTCTTTTTGAAGGTATTCGCGTGCTCAAACAATTATGTGTTCGACATGAAAGTTGTAGATAATTTCGAAATGCAACTTTTTCATGTTGACAAGTTTTTCATTTGAGTAACAGAAAAAATCATAGAAAATCGAGAAGGTTAACAGAGAATTTCACGTTTGCGGCAGACCAGTTTTGACAACGTGCAGTAATATGCCTTTTTGAAGGTCTTCCCTTGCTCAACAAATTAGGTGTTCTACATGAAAGTTGTAGAGCATTTCGAAACGAAACTGTTTCATGTTGAGTTTTTCATCTGAGCAATATAAAAAATCATTAAAAATTGAGAAATTACTGCTGTATTGAAAACAGGATGTTTGCATTTGGTTGAAGTGTTTTGGTCCGTTTTGATCTATTCTAATCCCAATTCATGATCGAATTGATGTGCTGGGTTCATGGTGGAACCAAGAAGGGTTTTCGTGTCTTTGTGGATGTAGGACTTCATTTGGTGGTCATGGTGAGGCGAAGGGAGTCTAGAACTAGGCATGGGATAGCCGGAGGTTCAAGTTGGTCGGATGTTCGCCGGAAGATGGTCGGAGATGAAGTCGGTGCAGTCCCAAGAGACAAGAGATCAGTGGAGAAGCTAGCTTATCACTACTTGGATCAAGGAGAGCTGTTGGGTTGCAATTCTGGAAGATAGAGTAGTTGATAAGTGTAGCTTGCTTTGAGATCCGTGCAAAAAAACCATGTTATGGTGGGTTTTGGGTTAGCCCTTGCATGGCTGGTTGCGTGGGTTAATCCTAGCCCTTGATGGATGCTCTAGGGTTTAGAGGCTCATCCAAGGGTGGTAGGTGGCCTAAGAGTTGTATAAATAGGGGTGGAGGGGTAGCCTTCTCCCCTTGAAGGTTTTGAGGTTTTTGATGCTCCTTTGAGCTTTGTCCGCATGAATGTGAGGGTTTGTAACCTCTCCTTCCATAAATGAAATGTTCTTCATTTATGTTCATGTTTCATTTCGTCTACGTATTTACATTACACATTTAAATTACGCAATTTAAATTCCGCATTTACTTTCTTGCAATTTACATTTACGCAATTTGGATTTGACTCCCCTCCTTATAATTGCTTACGAATCTTTTGCTGAGGTTTATGATTGATTCTTTCTTGAAATCATGTTTCAATCATCTAGGCTATCCATGCATTCTTGTTGCAAGAAGTTGATCTTTTGCGTTCTTGAATGCTTGATCTTGTAGATTGCGTATCCTTGAGTTTCTTTGTGTTCTCTTGCTTGCTGGGACGTGTGGAAAGTCATTCAAGATCATTTTGATCATCAAAACCCCATGAGTAAGCCTTGATCAAAGTTCTTTCGATTTTTGTCGAAACTTGGTGCGTTCTTCCTTTCCGGGCAAAAAGGTCGGAACTTTGACATCAATCCCTTGGATTGAAGGTTGGAATAAGTTCCTAACATCCCGAGGATCTTATCTACCATGTTTCATTGAGTTTGGATCAATGGATTAAAAGATTCATCAATTTTTATTTTGAACCCGTGCTGAAAACGCTGTTCATATGCCTGATTTTATTGTAGCTACAGTAATCCGGTAGTACTGGCCCTAGAGTGTGGTAGCACTAGCTTGAGGCTGATTTTTGTGAAAATTGACCCATTCGCTTCCATTTGATATTTAAGGGTTTTGGCTTGGTTTCTTTGGGTGAAAATCTGCATTTGTGATCATACTTAGGGGATATATTTTAATTTGGAATCATTCACCCCCCCTCTGATCGCCATCTCGGTCTTTCATCCTCTTAATAGTACAGTTATTCTAGGTATATGGCTTGTATCAACTCCCAAGCCAAAACTAGAAACAAACACCTTATCCTTCATCTTCAAATACAGTTGTTGTCGGCTTCCACTTATTATCCTTTTTGATCATCAACACCAAAACCGACACAATAAGTATAATTGGCAAAAATAGGGGGTCTAGATGCTCTTGCACATGCAAAACTTAGCTCCAAGAAATAATCACATAACCAATATTGCATAAGCTATCTCCCTTTTCGCAATACATGCAAATCCATAGCTTCATGCAAAAACCAAATCAATCAAGATTCAAATAAGATGCAAGCATGAACACCCTTATTTGCAACACATGCAAATACTTAGCTCATGCAAAATCCAAACCAAGAGCGTGAGCTAGAGTGAACCGGATTGAGTTCATCAACACATGATGAAGCTCAAGCCAAAAGACTCAACCCCTCTTAATAGTACGGCAATCCTAACTAGCAACCCGGTCTCCCATCTAAACATCGAGACTGGTAAAAGACTAGCAACACATCCTTAGCCCTAGCTAGTTATACCTTTGCCTCTAGCGATCCACTTGGAGCTTTTATGATTTCCAATCATCTTCTCTCCAGGATCAAATCTTCTTCTTCTTGTTCATCAACACATGATGAACTTTCTAGCTCTTATCTTCATTCCGGGATTCATCTTTGAAGCTCATCAACACATGATGACTTCTTCTTCCCGATTCTTCATTTTCTTTGACTCAACCTACTTCACAACTCATAGAGGATGTTAGTCCAATAAACATGGTTGCCTCAATCATCACTAGCACTCCATTAATACATAATGGATGCCTCTAAGATCGATTAAGCACAACCCAAATCAAGTTGAATAATTTAAAGGTATCTTGAGTACTTTGATGCAACTAATGCTTCATTATACTCAAGAACTTTTCGCTTGTCTTTAATCAAGAAGGAACACCATCAACACATGATGAAGTATTCTTTGATTTGATTAAAAGACAACCAAACTCAATTTAAATTTCATTTAAATTGACATGAGTATATATAATGGTTAGTAATGATCCATATATGTTAGAGTGATGGAAAGGGATCAATACATTTAGACCATCAACTATAGAACAAACACCATTAAGTATATGCATATAACTAATTGAACATGGAATCATTATGCACATAATCAATCTTAGATTGCATATGAGTTTATTCTATATTTGCATGAGTATATTACAACTACACAAGTTATATATACTCAAAAGATTGTTCCAAGGTCTTGATCCTTTATATTATATGATAACAGGACATGGATCAATACAATTGAAACATCAAGTTAAATTATCAACTCCCCCTAGATGTGTGCATTCATGTATATATGAATTAGGAACATAATGCACATATTTGGACTAAAGCAATGGAAGAGTTCATACTTTAACTTGAATTCTAAGTATACATTAAGATAATAGAATGAATACTAGTGCATAACTTAGGTTTTCCTTTTTCCATCAAAATATGAGACTAATAAGAATAAGGCTCAATAGAAAATGTTAGTCTCATAATGATTAGATTTGTCATTAAACAATGATTAAATATTAATATTAAACCAATCACGAAAGCTAATGGAGCTTGAACTTACATCGGGGTGCTAGCTTTCCATGGACTTGGAATCGTCGAGTACCACGCAGCGGAGAGACCTTGAGATAAACAAGATCATCAACCTCAAAGCTCCATTCGCGGTGATGATTGTCGACATAGCTCTTTTGTCGTGACTGCGCTTTTTTCAAACAGCTTCGGATTAGTCGGACTTGATCTTCGGCTTCTTGGATTACGACCGGTCCAAAAAATTGTCTTTCATCTACCTCAGACCAGAATAGAGGGGTTCGGCACTTCCTTCCATAAAGTGCCTCAAATGGTGTCATTTGAAGGCTGGTCTAGAAACTGTTGTTACAGGAGAATTCAGCAAACGCCATACATTTCTTCCAATCGGTGCTATACGATAGCACACAAGCTCTCAACATGTCTTCCAATATTTTGTTTGTTCTTTCGGTTTGGCCATTCGTTTGAGGGTGATAGGTTGTGCTAAAGTTTAGCTTTGTTCTCAAAAGACGGTGTCAACTTTCCCAGAAGCGGGAAGTAAATTGAGAGCCTCAATCAGAGATGATTGTTTCTAGAACACTAGGCAACCGCACAATGTTTTCCATTTACAACTCAACAAGTTTATCTCCAGGATATGTTGTTTTGATCAGTATGAAGTGAGCCACTTTGGTTAACCGATCCACAATGACCCAAATAGAATCTTGCCCTTTGTGAGTTTTGGGTAGGACAGTAATGAAATCCATACCGATATCATCCCATTTTCATTCCGGGACTTTTAAGGGTCGAAGAAGTCTGGCTGGGCGTTGATGTTCAGCCTTGACACATTGACATATGTCACACTTAGCGACGTATGCGGCAATGTCCTTTTTCATGCCAGGCCACCAATAGCTTTTCTTAAGATCTTGGTACATTTTCGTTTTCCCCGGATGGATGGAAAGAGGTGATTCATGTGCCTCTTTTAGGATCAACTTCTTGATTTCTTGGTCATCTGGTACACATATTTATTGTCCATGCATGACCAATCGATCGTCTCAAAGAATTCCGACAGTGCAATTTCATTCATCTTGCGCTTAATTTTAGCCACTCTTTTGTCTTTGAGTTGAGCAGCCTTAATTTGTCATTCAAGGGTTGTTTGAAGGGTTAGGGCAGCCATATACCCTTTTTTGACCACTCCTAAATTGAGTTTGCAGAATTCTTCGATCAACTCCGGTTGATTGGCGAGAATGGAGGTGTTGACAGCATGTAGTTTCCGACTGAGTGCATCGGCCACTACATTAGCTTTGCCCGGATGATAATGGATGCCCATATCGTAGTCCTTGATTAACTCAAGCCATCTTCATTGCCTAAGGTTCAGATCTGGTTGGGTGAGGAAGTACTTCAAACTTTTACGATCGGTGTATATTTCACACTGATTACCGATGAGGTAATTCCGCCATATCTTGAGAGCATGAATGACGGCTTCCAACTCTAAGTCGTGAGTAGGATAATTGGCTTCATGAAGCTTCAATTGATGGGAAGCATAAGCCACAACTTTGCCCTCTTGCATCAATATACAACCAAAGCCTAGATAGGATGCATCGCAGTACACGTCGAATATCTTGTGTATGTCAGTCAGTGTATGTATTGGGGCTAATGTGAGCCTTCGCTTTAGCTCTTGAAAACTTACTTCACAAGCTAGTGACCACTCAAATTTTTCTCTTTCTTGAGCAATTCGGTCATTGGCTTGGCAATTTTGGAGAAGTTCTCGATAAACTGGCGACAATATCCGGCAAGATCGAGGAAACTTCGGATCTCAGAAATAGTTTGGGGCTGTTCCTAAGAAAGCACATCTTGCACCTTGCTCGGATCAACGACGACACCTCCTTTGGACAAGACATGGCCTACGAAGCCAACCTCCTTTAGCCAAAACTCGCATTTGCTAAACTTCGCATAGAGTTGATGCTTGCGAAGCTTGTCGAGCACCATGTGCAAGTGAAGCTCATGCTCTTCTTTATTCTTGGAGTATATAAGGATGTCGTTAATAAACACCACCACGAATTTGTCCAAATATTCCATTAACACCTTATTCATAAGATTCATGAAAGTGGCGGGTGCATTAGTAAGTCCAAAGGAAACCACAGTGTATTCATACAACTCGTAGCGAGTGGTGAAGGCGGTATTTGGAATGTCTTCTGGGCGGATTTTGAGTTGGAAGTAACCAAGTCTCAAGTCAATTTTTGAGAAGACTTGAGCCCTATTCATTGGATCGAACAAGTCATCAATTCGCAAGAGTGGATACTTGTTTTTGATGGTAACTTCATTCATTGAGTGATAATCAACACACATATGGAGACTCTTGTCTTTCTTCTTGACGAAAAGTACCGGACATCCCCATGGTGATGAGCTAGGGAGAATGAAACCCTTGTTTAGCTGCTCTTTGGTCTGTTTCTTCAATTCAATTATCTCATCTGGGGGCATTCGATAAGGACGTTTGGAGAGAGGTGCTGTCCTGGGCAAAAGATCAATGACAAATTGTATATCCCGATCGGGTGGCATACCCGGTAACTCCTCAGGGAAGACATCGGGATAATCACCTACCACAAGCACTTGATACACTTCAGAGACTGAGAGAGTGTGGAGAGATGGCTGCTGCAAGGTAGAGGCTCGATCGGAGGTGTATGTGACATGAACACCATTGGGATTGACCAAGGATATAGCTCGATTAGCACAATCAATGTGCCCTTTATTTTTGGCCACCCAATCCATGACAAGTATAACGTCAAGTCCCAGTGAATTGATGTTGAATAGATCTCCCTTGAATTCTACCCCATTGATCACAATTCGAACTCCCAAACTTATGAATTTTGCTCTCATCACGGACCCAGGTGAACAGATTAACATGTTGTTATCTAGGTAGTTGACTTGGATCTTTTGTTGCTCAACAAATTTTGTGGATATGAATGAATGAGATGCTCCGGAATCAAATAATACCAATGTGGGAGCTGAGTGCACAAGAAACATACCCAACACCACATCGGGTGCATTGCTTGCTTCTTCTGCAGTGACATGGTTGAGACGGCCATGCCCATAGTCTTGGGCTGGCTTAGGGGCTGGCCGGGCACTTTGTGAGCTTCCACGTCCACTTGCTGCACCTTGAGGATGTGGCGGAGCATTTTGGGGCTGAGGACGAGTCACCAATTGCTTCTTTTGTGGGCAATTTACTCGCATAATGCCCCTTCTCATCGCAAGAAAAGCAGGTAATAGCTGCAGCTTTGTTCTGACTTCAAAAGGGTTGTCCCCTATGATTATATTGTTGAATCGCAGGTGGTGAAGGACGAGAAACACACCCTTGAGTCCTTGGAGGTGGCGGTGTAGAAGAACAAGTAGTGGATGGCTACTAGGTACACAATTTCAAGGAGCCGCTGCTTGCTGATTTTTCCACCATCCATTTGTGCTTGCAACTCTCAATCACCGCCTTAACACTGTCTTCCACTCGAATAGCCTTATCCACCTCCTCATTGAGGTGCTCCCGGAAGAGATCAACCTTTCTCGCCTCACTTGGTATCTCGTCGGTGACGTATCGAGCAAGGTAGGTGAAGTGGTGGAGGTAGTCCATGACTGACATGGAGCCTTTGTTGAGATTGTAAAATTCCCTCTTCTTGATTTCCATGATGCTCGAGATAATGTGGATGGCGCAGAAAGCATACTTGAAAGCTTCACAAGAAGTGACTTGACCCGACGGCGAATAGCTTTGTAGCTATCCCACAAAGCTGCCGCGGCGCCTTGGAGGTATTATGCATCGTACTGCACTTTCTCCTCCTCGTTGCAACGTGCAATGTCGAGCTTGCCCTCGATATCACGAATCCAGTCGGTGACGTCCAAGGGGTCGGTCGACGAGGAGAAGCTCGGTGGACGGGTTCGCTGAAACTCGGCCAAGCGTGATTGAGGTGGAATCGCCGCCATTCAGCCGTATGCTGCGACGGTGTTGAAGTTCTCGTTATTTTGCACCATCCTCTCGAGAAGACGGGTTTGCATTACGAGGACTTGTGTCATTGATGGAGGAGTTGGCAGCTCCTCACTTTGAGCTTCTTAATGGCTGTGAGCACTTTCTTGCCCTCTTGTGGGCGTGCCGAAATGCTGTTCCTCACAAGAGTGCGAACCCGGGTGCAGCGGATTAGGACGCGACGGAATGGGAACCTCACCCTCTGGGACGTGACCTTCATGGGAAGCACCTCTAAGCTATGAGTGCACGTGCGGATCGAGTTATTGGCATCCTACAATGATATTAGGTTATTTAGGTGAGATCCTGTCGGGTTACATGGCAACATTTCGTTCCATAAAATCTTCTTAATTAAATTTTCTTATTAAGTAAGGTTGGCACATTGTAAATTCTCAATGCGAGGGTTTAGTGTTTACGAGAGTAAACAGAGAAATAGTACAAAAAGATCTTACGATAGAACTCCAAAGCACAAAAGATCTCATATTCAAAACCAATATACAGGGGTCTTATAGTTCCTTTCTAGCTACAAACCTAGCATATTTGGTCTAGTGATACTGGTTCTCAGTGGCGTGCCATCTAAGAAAACAAGAGTTCCAGGTTAGCATGACCTTATATGGGATGAAACAAATTAGGCAAAGGAAAGGCGATAAAACTATAAATCAGCAATGCTGCTATTTTGTCCAGCGGGTTTGTGGAATTTTTAAGTGCTGATACATAGCTGATAAAATTGCAAAACAATTTGGGTAGCTTCCTGGAAGAGTTATTGAAAAAATTTAGAATTTTTTTTCATTGCCAAATTTACCTATAGAATTGCATAAGTGAGGTTCTATCCAGAATTGTTATTTTGCGCATACTACCCTCCTTTCTGAAATTCTAACCCCCGTTCTTTAAGTCAAAATTCTACAAAATTCTACGGGCTTAGTCTTTACCCAGAAGAGACCCATTTTCAAATTGTAGGATCAAAATATACTAATCTAGCAATCAGAGGGGGGTGAATGATTGTGTGGAAGCTAAAATAAAAATTTTATGATTTTTGAAACACCCCAAACAAACTCAGATCACTTAATTTGTATTCAATAGAAACCTTATTGCGCCGAACCAAACTTTTACTTGTACGCCGGACCAAACTTCATGCCAGACCAAATTTTCACATGCACGACGGACCAAATTTCTACTGTAGCAAAACCAAATCAATTCATGCCGGACCAAACGAGATAGACTGATATATGTTCACTAAAACTAAGATTTCTGAAGATCTAACTATTAGATTGATATGAAATTTTAACTGTAGAAAACTAGATTCAATTCCGAAGCTAACACAAAAAGAATTAACTCAATCAGACATATGGATCTAGAGTTATATTATATGCAAGATGACTAAAACAAAAACGATCTAAGAGCGACAGACCAAATTCGAACTAGCGATGGACCAAACTCAAACAATGAGATTAACTAAAGATCCCACCATTGCATTAGTGTGAAATTTTAACTGAAGAAACTAGATTCAATTATGAATCTAACCCAACAAGAATCAACTCGATAGAACCTACGGATCTTAAGATATTACCTTCGCAAGATGACTGAATTAAATAATGACGAGGATTGATTTTCAGAAACAAACTCCACCACGAACCAAAACTTTAGGAGATCGATCAACTATGCTCTTGATTTGTTTTCCTTACGTGGTCTTCCAGATGCCGGACCAGGAGCAAAAAAATCCCTGTAATGCACAGCTGCCAAGAGCAAAACGAAAATTGCTAGACGCTGGAGATGCAGGAAGGATTTTTATTTTTGATATGGTTACAGCACTCAAACAAAAGAGTACAAACCATAAAACCTCAGCGCTCAAAATAAACAGGAGACACCTCCCCCTATTTATACTGAGCAAACATAAAGAGATTGAATACAACTCCACTTCCAACATGGAAAGAGTTTGTATACATCTCAACCTGACCCAACATGGCCAAAAACAACTCTTGCACGCATGTACAGCCCACATGCTATAAATACGTGACTAACCAGCCTCCATGTGCATGTTCTCTAGCCTGAACATTCCGCATGACATCCTTGACCACCAAGACCTCGATTCCTCTCTGAATCTAGTCCCGAACCTCAGTTCCTCCATGAACCTAGCTCCAGTCCCGTCATCGACCACGTTCACCCTCAAGCAACACCTGCACATGAATAAACAAGAAACAATTCCGAGCACAAGTCCACGACTTGACTCAACATCAGTCTATGCAACCACTCACATGAGCGCATTGCATCAAGCAAAACTATTACCATGCTACCACAAGCATATCAATTAATCATTTGAAACAACACGTGCAAAAGCACAGCACATGCCATGAATACAACCACTTCGCAATGCCAATTTTATTACTAAGCCAATTTTTCAGCACATGATTTTACAAAAATTTTAGTGGTATTTTTCTATGTCTCTATGTTGAACAAACAATAGACTAATTTTCCTTAACCTTACATTTACTTGCGGCCTATCTAGTCTTTGAAATAAGGTAAGGTTATAAAAAATTTTGCCCCAAAGGAGACAGTGCAGAGCAAGGTGAGGTTAGAGAGCTTCATCATGGCCCTATCTTAGCTTTTATAACTTTGAAACTCGGTTTTAATCAATTTGAATGGCATAAGGAGTAGATCAAGGTTTTGTAGTGTCATTTTTCTAGAAATCCAAGTTTTGAAGTTCAAGATGAACACAAATTCCTTTTGAAGTGTAAGATGAGAAAGAAAATCTATAGAAGAGATGAGGATAGCATTCTACATTTTCACAATTAACTTTTATAACTGAAAATAATATTTTGAGAGAAAACTGCGCTTAACTATCGACCATGCTAACTAAGGCTTTTCCTACAGTCGTATGGGCTCTGATACCAACTGAAATGACCCCCCATCTTTGTATAAAATGCTAAAATGAGAATCTATGTGCATACGGTACTAGTCCCATGAATAGTGTCTACTACACACATTTACAACAATTGGAATCACAACTATACATCATAATATTAAAGCTAAACCATTACAACTACTTGTTCTTACAAGTTCGTGGCCGTGATATTTTGCTTTTATCAACGATGTTTTTCAATTAAGTGAAAATTAAGGCCTTTTATGGACTTATTTCAACATTGCATAAAAATGAAATATTTTTGCATAACCAGAAAGGGTATCACCTTTAAAGGCCGTAGGATTTTGTTTTGTCAAATTTGAAGTTCGTTTGCGAAAGTTATGACTATTCAGACTACACAAGTATTGAAACTTCGACTATTGAACATTTAGTGAAAACCTTGTCAAAAATTAAATATTTTTATACGTTTGCGAAAGTTATGACTATTCAGAATACACAAGTATTGAAACTATTTGATTTTCTTTGCAAGAGAGGCTTTCTATAAACACTTCTTGATTCATACTGAGTTCAATCCTAAATGTTTTTGCAGAAATGGAACATCCAAGATCACATGTATGTGAGAGAATTATTTCATGATTTTTGGAGCTTCATAGTTGTTTTAAGTTACATAAAAGGGACTTTGTACAAACCTTGACTTAATTGATTTAGGCTACAGAGAACATAAAGATATTATTGTCTATTCTTTGTCACATGTAGGCTACAGAGCTTCATAGTTACCTCATTTGGACCTTCCTAGCAAAAGATATAAGAAGATGAATAAAATGAGGCAAAAAGGAAAATAAAATGCAAATTCTGGGATTTGAACCCCTTGGAGCTATAGTTTTCGTAGTTGCTTTAAGGTACATAAAAGAGACTTTGTACAAACCTTGACTTAATTGATTTAAGCTATATAGTACATATAGCTTAACACAAATTTAGAAACTGAGTTTACCTCATTTGGACCTTCCTAGCAAAAGATATAAGAAGATAAATAAAATGAGGCAAAAAGGAAAATAAAATGCAAATTCTGGTATTTGAACCCCATACCTCTTTGGTTTTGGCGACATGTCCCTACCACTGGGCTATGTATTCACTTGTGACAAAGAGGTGTGCAAAATTATTTGTGTTTATCTCTACTTACCCTAGGCTTTACTCGGTCGGCAATGGTGGTGGATGATGCTGGCACTAGAAGTGGCTGGAGCTCTCTCGGAGGGACTGCAGGTCAGCAACACAGGGTCCAGGATAGCTCACTCCTATGCTTGCCGGTGGCGGAGGCTTGTTGTGGTGGCCTTGACGAAAATCATAGGTAAACAATATCTGGAACAACACACACAAAATGAGTTTGTGACGCAAAAAAACTCAACTACGCCTTTTTCTTGTTGTTCTATTTCTCAATTGCTCTGAGTAAAGACAAATACAAAAACTTGAACTTTAAAGCAAACAGTGGATACTAACAGCCTATCCGATGCTAACTAACCAACTAGATGCAGATAAGGACTAACAAACTCAATCTACCTGCTACGTAGAGACTAAAAAACAGATATTGTTTCTGACTAACGAAACATGGACTGTAACAAGATTAAAGTATAACAATCACCTCCCTAATCTTGTTATCATTCATTCACCTCAACCATCCCAATTCTCTGTCGCATCTCCAAGAACTTGAGCTTCCCAAGAGGCTTGGTCAGAATATCGGCAAGCTGATTCTCAGATTCAACGTATTCTAATGCAATTTTTTCATTCTCTACACAATCACGAATGAAATGATAACGTGTATCGATATGCTTAATTCACTCGTGGAACACATGATTCTTGCAAAGAGAAATCGCTAATTTGTTGTCAACTTTCAGGACAGCATTGCTTGCTTGTTGTTTCTTCAGATCAGCCAACAGCCGTTCAAGCCAAATCCCTTGGCATGCCGCCATTGTAGCAGCAATGTACTCTGCCTCGCAAGACAAAAGAGCTACCACTTTCTGTTTCTGTGACTACCAATTGATCAAATTTGAAACGAGAAAAACACAACTCCGGTGGTACTTTTCTGGTCATTGACATCACCTACCATGTCGCTGTCACTGTACCCCACTAACCTCAGCTCAACAAAACTTTTTCCTTGCATAGAAACATCCTAACTTCAGAATTCCTTTCACATACATGAGTACATGCTTCACTACTGCCATGTGCTCGGTTGTGGGTCTCTCCATGAAACGGCTCACAATCCCCATTGCATATGCTATGTCTAGCCTTGTGTGCACCAAGTATCTTAAACTGCCAACCACACTGCAATAAAAGGTTGCATCTATAGGTGGATTGGAGCTCAACTTACTAAGTTTTAGCCTGGTCTCCATGGGGGTTTGAATCGAATTGCAATCCAGCATGCCACACTTATCTTGTATCTTGCTTGCATAACTTGATTGGCACAGATATGTGCCTTGGCTTGTTTGGTGAACTTCAATACCTAGATAGTAACTGAGTGAGCCCAAATCACTCATTCTGAACAAGTGTTTTATCTCAATCTTGAATTTTTCAATTTCGACAGCGTGTGAACCTGTGATGATCAAATCATCTACATACACACCAACTAACAAAATTGAACTTTCTGTACTCCTCTTGTAGACTGCATGTTCCAACAGACTTCTTTCAAAACCAAGTGACAACAAACTTTTGTCTAACTTAGAATTCCAAGCTCTTGGCACTTGCCGCAGCCCATAGATTGCCTTGCTTAGTTTGAGCACCTTTTTTCTCATTTTCATGATCCACAAAACCAGGTGGTTGTGCCACATAAACCTCCTCTTTCAACTCACCATTCAAAAAAGCAGATTTAACATCCGTGTGGTGCACTTCCCATCCTTCCTGCGTAGCCAAAGCTCCGAACAATCTCATTGTCTCCATCCTTGCAACAAGAGTAAACACTTCCTCAAAATCCACTCCTTGTCGTTGCACATACCCTTTAGCCATAAGACGAGCTTTGTGCTTTGCCACCGTGCCATCAGGGTTCCTTTTAAGCTTAAATACCCACTTTAAGCTAATCGGTCTTTGTCCCCTTGGAAGATCAACTAGCTTCCAGCTGCCATTTTCTTCGATTGACTTCATCTCTTCCTGCATGGCATGCCTCCAGCAAGCCTCTTTCTTTGCTTCCTCAACGGTAGCAGGTTCTTCAGTATCTAACAAGCACATGTTAACTTCATCACTCAGCTCCACCATAGTTGTGTCTTCATAGATCTCTCGTAGAGACCTGTACCAATGTGGACCCTCATCTGATGATGTCTCTTAAACTCTTGATGCAGGGGTTGTCGGTGGTGTCACCGGTGATGCATTCGGCGAGCTCGGTGATGATCCACCATGCCCAGCCTGCCCACCTGAAACAGACGGTGAGACTGGCTCTAGTTCCACATTTTCATTTGGTTCATTGTGATCTTGAACTCCAGTTCCTTCATATGGTTGAGTTTCAAACTCAACTATGAAAATTTTACCTGAGCGACCATTATTTTCTCCCAAAGTCATCATCCAGTCCCATTGTTTGTCTTCTTGGAACACCAACTCACAGGTCACAGGCAACTTCCTAGTAATTGGGTTATACACACGATACGCCTTTGAGCCGAGTTCATAGCCAAAGAACATCATATGAGTGCTGCGATCGGCCAGCTTGTTCACATGCGGGCTCACTATCTTCACATGTGTCAAACACCCAAATGTGCGCAAGTGATGCACATTTGTTTTCTTGCCATGCCATGCTTCATATGGCGTCTTTCCAACTACAGTTTTAGTAGGTGCCCGATTGAGAAGATACATAGCAGTATTTACTGCTTCTCCCCAAAACATCCCAGGCACATTCTTGCTCTTTAACAGACTACGTGCCATCGCCACAACGGTTTGATTTCTTCTCTCAACTACACCATTTTGCTGAGGTGTGTATGGTGCAGTAAAAAATTGCTTTATCCCATGAGCATCACAAAACACTATGAACTATTTGGACCTGAACTCGCCACCACGATTTGTCTTGAGTGCTTTCACTTTTGCATCCATTTCCACTTCTGTGCTAGTCTTCACTTTTTTTAATGCACCAAGTGTCTTATCCTTGCTTTTGAGAAGAACAATCCACATATACCGACTATAGTCATCTACTAGCAGCAAGAAGTACCTGTTACTTGCAGGAGTCGCCGGTGTTATTGGCCAACACAAGTCGTCATGGAGAAGATGCAAAGGTTTCTCAGCATGATACACGGCTTTAGATGGAAATGGTGCTCGTCGCTGTTTTCCAACCAAACACCCATCACAGACCTGATTCACATGGTCTAGAAATAGCAATCCTTGAACCATTCCTCTCTGCGCCAAGTTTCTTATAGCCTGAAAATTCAGATGCCCGTATCGGGCATGCCATAACCATGCATCTTCTTTGTTCCTTGCCAGCAAACACACTGGCTGGGTCAAGTGAAGATCAAGAATGTACAGCTTGTTCTTCAACCTCTTTACTCTTGTTAGGAGCCTTCGCTGCCTATCAAAAATGCGAATGTGCCCATCATCTACAACTGTCTTACACCCATGCTGATCTAACTGACCAATGCTTACTACATTGCTACTCGATTTTGGAATATAATAAACATCAATGAGTACCTTGTGCTCCTTGTTTTGACACTCAAAGTGTACTGTCCCACGGCCACATATATTCACAATTGAGCCATTACCAAACATCACAGTGCCATTCACTAAAGTATCTAATTCAGTGAACATACTTTTGCAACTAGTCATATGATTGCATGCCCCGTTGTCAAGGTACCAAGCTGCACTTATCTGCATCTCCTCAGTTCCGATGTTGGGCACCACCTCTTCCTCTTTTAGCATCACCACATGAGACACTTCTTCGGTGGATTGAACAAGTTGCAGGTTTCGGCCATGAGAAGTGCCGGTTCATCGTCATCTTGTGAAGGATCGAAATGGCGATCAAAGGGGGGTGTGAATGAACCAAAATAAAATTTTCCCCACTCAAACTACACCAAACAATCTCGCAATAAAAATCTGAAACACCCAAAGATTTTCTTTCAAACTGGTGCTTCTCAGCTTCGCACACCCTCCAAAACCAGAACAACTAGACAACTATGTATACCCCTAGCTTACATAGTTGAGAACCATTAACCATGTTAAGGATGTTTTAATCACAATCCTAGTTGTCAAGTGTCCAAACAAAAAGAAATCAATTCAAAGACTTCTTTTCTAAAAGATATAAAGCTAAAAACAACAAAGTCTCTTTTCAGAAAAGTAAAAGCAGATTTTCCAGGAATTGTCCTCACTTGGAGCAGGTGGTTGGTGAGTTTCTGTTGCTCTAAAATTTTTGAGAATTTTTTTCAATATGAACAGTTAAGTCATGTAACAGTCCACCAAAAATCATGTTAAAAAGCTTTGTATAATAGACATGAAAAATCAAGTATTACAGAGAGTCAGGAACTTCAACTAGAAAGTTTCATGCTTGGTTTTCACTTCATAGTGCTCCAACTGTGCAACTAGTGGACTCACCAATTTTTGTAGAGATGGATATATGAGTGACGCACCTTATACAATAAGAATCACTCAAAAAAAATTCTAGATGTTTCCAAAAATCAAAGACTGACTGCTGCACAAAGAACAAGTTCTGGACAGAATGACAACTTGATAGAAAACTTGATCTTTAGTCTATCCTAGGGTGCAAGAGAAGTGTAAAACCATATAAACACCCTCAAGACATCTTAGAACAACAGCATTTAGAAGGAGGGGAGGCAAATCCAAATTGCGAGAAAGTAAATTGCGAGAATGTAAATGCGGGAAAGTAAATGTTGAATTTAAATTGCGTAAAGTAAAGACATAATGTAAATGCGCAATTTAAATTCACAATAAGGTAAAGAAAATTTTTGTATTTTCTGGATGGAAGGTTTACAAAGCCTCACTTGATGTGGGCAAAGCTCAAAGGAGCAACTCAAACCTTCAAGAGGAGAAGGCCACCCCTTCCCCTCTATTTATACTACTCTTGGGTCATCCTCCACCACTGGATGAGCTTCTAAACCCTAGAGCACTCATCAAAGGTTAGGATTAACCCAGTAAACCAGCCATGCAAGGGTTCACCCAAAACCCACAACACATAATGGGTTTTTTGCACAGTTTTCAAAGCACACTAACTAGACCCGCTAACCTATCAACTAGACCATGATCCAATGGCCCTCATTGATCCATGCAGCGCCTAGCTAGCATCTCAACCGTTCTTTGTCTTCACAGCTTGCCACGACACCGACTCCGATCATCTTCCGGCGATCCCCGACCGTCTGGACCTCCGACGCTCCTCGTCTAGTCCCGGTCATCCTCTGCCTCACCATGATCTAGCATCGTCGACCTGCAACAATAAAAAATAAGGAAACACATCACATAGCATTGTCCAAAATGATATGTAATAAATTTCACACAAATTCAGAATTCAAAACTCACATTTTTCAGAGAGCCAGCACTACTACCTCCGTGGGGCCGGTAGTGCCGCTCAACCGACACTGCCGCTTGGCCGGCCCTACCGCGCCCACAGGGCTGGTAGTACTGCACCTGGCAGAGACAACTCAAATTGCTTCATTTTGAAAATCTAATTCAAATCAAAACTCATATCCAAGCAATCCTAGCTCAAACACAGTTAAGAACCCATCACCAACAAGGATAGATCTCCTCATGGTCTTTCAATCTCCCCCTTGATGAGTATATTGACAAACATCCGAAAAGGTATAAATTTGAGTTTGAAAGAGAAAAGAAGAAAGCAATTTGATTGCAAAAACCAAAAATGGTCCAGAGAGAAGAAACTGAGAACATGACCAAGTTGGTAAGAAGATTTTTAGAGCAAAGCAATAGAAAGAACAAGTTTTCCACAAAAGCTCTAAAACTCCACTAAAAATTTAAAAAAATTATGATTCTTAAGATTTGCAAATTATAAACAAAATCATAAGATTCAAAACACATTTTTCAGTTTCATATTTTTGATGATGCCTTTTCTACATTTTCTCCCCCTTTTGTCAATATAGGCATCAAAACGGATTTTTCTCCCCCCTTTTGTTTTTTTATATATGCAAGAAATGCAACCTAAGGGAGCTTTGAAGATTATCCAATTGATTATAATGACAAGATATGACACCAAGCTTATCAATCTCAGATTATGACTAAACTAAGACATGTCCAAGAGCACACACACATTTTGTTAGCAAGCTTAGTTTATAATATTTCATTTTAGCAAGATTGGACAAGTGCAAAACTTAGCAAAGTTTCAAAGCTACAAGCAAAACCACTCAAGGATCAAATGGAAAACCTAGAGTTCAACATGCTCAACACTTTGGGAATTTTGAAGTGCATATAAGGTCCTTCGAGCTCATTTTGCAATGTATGCAAATTTTCTTTTAGACCTTGAAAAACATAGCGGGGTGCAAATGTTTGACATTATTTGCATTCTTTACCCACTTATGTGTTTGATATTTGCATCTTCTTTATTTTTTTTATTGATTGACTCAAGCCATTTGCGATCATCTCAAGAGTAGCTCTTAAGACAATGATCTTGGTCATACACAATATATTCCAAGTTCATCCCAAATGCAATGCGAAGCAGTCTCGTGAATATAAAGTGTTGAGATCAATTTTGCACAAAAGAGTCAATATTTTTTTGATTTCAATTTAGCACATATGAGCAATTCTGAAGGACTAAAATATGAATCAACCAAATTTCACCCAAGTTGCTATAGGGACTCTATATAAATCCAAAATTTCACCATTCATGGTAAAAACTCCAAGAGAAGAAACTTTAGTAAGGAAAAGCAACATGTTTCATCAAGTTTTCACTTAAAGCTTTCAAATTTTTCAGATTTTAATTAAGCTTAGCATGATAAATGAACTTGGACATATCTAAGCTAGTGTTTTACTTCAAAAGATATAGCATGATGTATTTCATGAAGATTGAGTCAATTACATAATAGACAAAGCTCATAAAACAAAAAAATCTAAATGCAATGCAGGAATAGATTCCCAAACTCTCCCTCAACAAGTGAATCAATTGAAAGATCAAATCTAGTTTAAGTTGAGTTATTATCAAGATTAGGCATTAGGAAAATAAACAACCTAAAGCATAGATAGGATAGAAGAGACTCACTACGACTCAGACTCGCTCTTATCTTCCCCAGTGACTGACATAGGGAAGCTGACTCTACATCCCAACTAAGAAGTGCACACAGACCCTGTCTACCCAGGAGGCCCAACACCTCCTAGACTTATAAGACTGTGAGGGAACTCAACCTAGAGAGAAGAGAGAACAGCTAATCACGCATGATAGCAACCTAAAGCAAAAGATAAGAGTGAAGGACCGAGATGGCGAACAGAGGGGGGGGGGTGAATGGTCGCAAATAAATTTTCCCCTAAAATAATCCAACAAAAACCTCGACAATATCGCTCAAAGGAAATCGTGAAAAGCCCAAAAAACTAGACAACTATGTGTACCCCTAGCTTGCATGGATAAGTACCATAAAATATGTGGGAATTTTGAGTCACAATCCTTGTTGTCTAGTGTCCAAGATAAAGAGGAATCAATCAAACTCTTGCTTTTAGAAAGGACATCAATTAAATTCACAAAAGTCACTTTCTGAAAAGCAAAAGCAGAATTTCCAGACTTTGTCCTCAATTTGAACAGGAGGTTGGTGGGTTTCTGCAGCTCACAAAATTTTGAGAATTTTTCTCCCAATGAGAAACAGAGTCGTGAAGAACTCCAGTAAATTTCTCCTCACAAAGCCTTACAAAAAAAACAGGAGAAATCGAAGAACACAGTCAGTCAAGAATTTCGAGCAGAAAATTTGGGGCTCAGTTGTCACCTCATGGCGCCCAAACGGTGCAACAAGAGAACTCCAAAATTTTTCTACAGGTGTATATCAGAGTCCCGCACCTCCTCCAATAAGAATCACTTAAAAAGTATTTTTAGATATTTTTATAAAATTCAAATACTAAATGCTGCGCAAAGAACAAGTTCAGAACAAAGTTGGAACTTGAAAGAAAAGATGTTCTCTACTCATCCAAGAGTGCAAAAGAGATGTAAAACCATATGAACACACTCTAAACATCCAAAATCAACAGCATTTAGAATGAAGGGAGGCAAATCCAAATTGCATGAAAGAAAATTGCGAGAATGTAATTGCGGGAAAATAAATGCTGAATTTAAATTGCGTAAAGTAAGGACATAATGTAAATGCGCAAAATAAATTCAGAGAAGGATGGATAAAACTTTCAGTTCTGGAAGGAGAGGTTACAAAGCCTCACTTTCGTGTGGGCAAAGCTCAAAGGAGTATTCACAAACCTCAAAACCTTCAAGGGGAGGAGGCTACCCCTCCACCCCTATTTATACTACTCTTGGGTCACCTACCACCCTTGGATGAGTCCCTCAACCCTAGAGCACTCATCTAAGGGCTAGGATTATCCCACACACACAGCCATGCAGAGGCTAACCGAAAACCCACACACATACCGGGTTTTCTTGCACGGTTTTCAAAGCATACTACCTAAACCCGCTGATGTAAGGACCCGAATCCACTGATTCGAACCCACTGTGTTTACCGCACTAGTCCTAGGATCAACGCTAGTGCACACAGCTTAACATTGGTACATATCACATCATACACAACGATAATAGAATAATAGTTCATTTATTGATATAGCTAAATGTATGATCTTATGACCAACTTACATTATTAATCCACGCAGGGCAAGACTGAAAATATAAACTAGTAATTAAGCAGCGGAAAGTAGGAAACGTAGTTAGCTCATCAGTTCACCACAGGCAACCGACAAGGCTCGGACCCTAATGACTCGTGTCCTTCTGGACTTCATCTTCCAACACAGGTGTAGATTCTTCAACTGTTGATTATTGTTGTTTGGCAAGGGTGAGTACTTAAAGCACTCAACAAGTTGTGCACAGAATGCAATTCTATGTATCTATATGTAAGGCTTATTCCAATGGATAGGCTATCATGGCTATTTTGCAATAAGCAGCATTTATGAACAAATACAATAAATAGATTGTAAAGAATGTAAAACAAATAACAGTAATAAATTCAATATTTCTTAAGTAAACCAAGTTTCCAATCCTAAGTCAAATTCCATCTTCCATATGGCATCCCGCCATCCCAACCATGTTGTCCAATTAATTAAGCTAACCCTTAATCAGAATTCCGAGCATTGCTCAATACCGCGAGCAAGGCTATCCGAATAGTTTTACACTCTGCAGAGGTTATGCACTTTACCCACGTGATACAACCAAACACCACCAAGGCGAGTGATTATAACAAAGCCTTTACAATGCTCTGGCTTAACCCGATACTACCCGCTAAGGTTTCAACACTTGTGGGACTGGTTACCACATCCAGGGCCCCCCTCTTGCGCCATGTGAATTACTCCATAACTCGGGAACTCACACCGACCACGATAGTACCAAAATTAAGACATTGCAAATTACTCAGCTAGGCTGGCCCATACCAGACATGTGGTTGCACGATAGACTCAGGTCAAAGGCTTGCAAGGTTAAGTCCTTAGTGTGATCAAGGCAAGACATCCACATACCCTCGCCCATCGGGCCCACCTTGGCATCCTCGCCCTTGTCACTTGCCCCAATCTAAGTTATTATCACCCGTTGATTACCAAGCACCACGTGCCATCAACAATTCAACATCGCTGCGTGACATGACTCGCCACAACAACTCAATCTCATCGTGATCCCACATGACACACAAGTTCATAATATTGTTCCATATTCCATTAATCAAGATTAATTATCAATGATTCTGACACATGTGATGACGTGGCAAGGCTAAGCAACTAATACGAACGAATCCTCCAATGTTGATCATAATTACTAATCAACTATATTAAACCAATCTAGGGTGACAATGGATCATGGCATACAATGACAAGGTAGGGTATAGATCAATCTGGTATATTAGCTACGCCCAATCTAATTTGAAACAATTGTATATTTGAAATATATGCAATAGGGTAAAACAAATATAGCAATTTTATAAACATGGGTTCAACATGATCAACCACAACTTGCCTTGGAATAGGTCCTGATCTGGTTCTGGAACTTGCTCTTGAGTTGTTGGATCTTCCTCCGAAGCGTCGCACAATTCAACGTCTACGCGTACCGAAGAAGAAAAGATAATAAATGCCAAAACGGAGAGCAAATGAACTCCAAAAAACAATTAAAATTCACCATTAAATAGATCTCAATTTTATAAATTTTTAGAAATTTGAATCACTCAAATCCGAGTTACGATGCAAAAGATATAGCCGTTTGAAGTTTGAATTAAATACTGAAATTGCAAAAATCAGAAATTCGAAATTAACCGATTTATTTTTAATCCGAAAACCGAATTATTGAGCAAGCGTGACATCCTGCTGACGTCAGCCCTGGCGCCAGCCAATCAGAGCTTGACACGCGTCTCGGGCGTATGGACCCGGTCCACAGAACCTCCTCTGGTCCACCGTGAACCCGGCGCATGGCGCCTCGATACCCGCAGCGCCACGCGTCTTGATCCGATTGGTTGCAGCGCCGCCCCGCCGATGCGCGACACACGGCACGCTTCTACGGTCCGATCCGATCGAACGGTGACAGACACCCGTGACGCGGTTCAATCTTCCCCGTTCGCTCAGATCCGACGGTCAAAAACTCACCCGAGACTAATGGCGAAGCGACGGCGAAGAAAACTACCGGAGATGAGGAAGAAACCCTGGCGACGGCGTTCCGGCGTGTCCCCGACGTGAAGAAGTGGCACAGTCAACGCGGCACACTCCGACGAGTTTAGATCTTGAACCAAAACGCCGAAAACCGACGAACCGGCGGCGCACTTGAGCAAAAACCGCGGCGACTTCGGCGCTCTACTCCGGCGAGCTCCTCTGCGCGCTTTACGACGATCCTCGCGAAACCCTTCCGACCAGAAGACGCGGCGCACAAGGATGAACCTCGGGGCCTACCCTGCCCCTATTTATAGCCTCGACAAACGCGCTAGAACGGAAACCCTAGATCCTAACGGCGGCGAAAACGTGCCGGCGGCGGACTCCGAGTCCTTCGCGGAGACGACAACCACACGCCGTCCGATCTGCTACCAACGGTCAGGATCACACGGCCTCGATCTAATCTTAACCGCCCGCGATTTCTTTCCAACGGCGATGATCCGCCCGAGTCCCGAACCGGTACGACAAGATCCCACCCGCGCGATCTTGATCCAACGACGGAGACGCGATTTCCCAAGCAGGCCAAACGGGCTGCGCTTCTCCGGGCCACCCGCGCACAGTACACGGGCCGAGCCCATTACTGCTAAAAGGTGTTTCAAAAGGTTTTTCCAATTAAATTAATCACCGAAATTCATTTTATTTATTTTAGGCAATAAAATAATCGGGAAAAATCCAAGAAAAATCTCAAAAATACTTTGAGACATTATGGACTTCAATAAAATATTTTTGGCAAAACTTTATTTTAACTTTGCACAGATTTAGATAGATTTGAATAAAAGGCAATAAACTTGATTTCAAATTAATTCAAATAAATCCAGAAAAATCCAAATAAATTCCAGAAAATCATAAATGCACAAATAAGAAATAAAAACTTAATTAAGCCAAATTTTGGGATGTTACAAACCTCCCCCCTTAACAGAATCTCGACCCCGAGATTCAGGGCTAACTAGAGAATAGGTTCGGAAATTCTGACTTCAAATCTTCTTCTCGCTCCCAAGTGGCTTCACTTTCGGAATGATTGCTCATTGAACTCGCAAAGCGAGTAGACTTGTTTCGTTCTTGCGTTCCATAACATCCAAAATTCTGACCGGTTGCTCTTTGTAAGTCAAATCTTCTTGCAGCTCTATTGCATCCAACGAGGTTTGCTCCGTTGGCACTCTGAGACACATCTTAAGCTGCGACACATGGAATACATCATGCACTCCTGCCAAGGACTGAGGCAACTCTAACTGATAAGCTACCTCTCCTCGACGGCTCAGAATCTTAAACGAACCAACATATCTTGGCGCAAGCTTCCCTTTAACATGAAATCTTTTAACGCCCTTAAGAGCGGTAACTCTAAGATACACATGATCTTCTGGTTCAAAACTCAATTCTTGGCGACGGTTATCTGCATAGCTTTTCTGTCTTGACTGTGCTATCTTCAACCTTTCTCTGATCATTGCAACTTGTATTTCGGCTTTTTCGAGAATATCTGGCCCAAACACCAAACGTTCTCCTGTTTCGTTCCAATTCAACGGAGTACGACAAGCACGTCCATACAACGCCTCAAACGGGGACATCTGTAGGCTAGCTTGATAACTATTATTGTAACTGAACTCTGCATATGGCAAACTTTTATCCCAAGATGTAGCATAAGCTAAAGCACAAGCTCTCAACATATCCTCTAAAATCTGATTTACTCTTTCAGTCTGACCATCTGTCTGCGGGTGATATGCTGTACTAAAATTCAGGCGAGTTCCCATTGCTTCGTGCAACTTATTCCAAAATCTTGAGGTAAATTGGGTACCTCTGTCCGACACGATCTTCCTGGGCACTCCATGCAAGCATACAATCCTTGACATGTACAACTCTGCTAAACGATCCCCAGAGTAGGTGATCTTTACTGGGATAAAATGGATCCCCACATTATAGTCCTTAATTAGCTCTAGTCACCTTCGTTGTCTCATATTCAGATCTGCTTGAGTGAATATGTATTTCAGGCTCTTATGGTCTGTATATATCTCACATCTATTTCCTATGAGATAATGACGCCATATCTTTAAAGCATGCACTACGGCAGCTAACTCCAAATCATGCGTTGGATAATTCACTTCATGCGATCTTAATTGTCTTGACGCATAAGCCACGACCTTGCCTTCTTGCATTAACACGCATCCCAAGCCTTGCATTGAAGCATCGCAATAAATATCAAATCCGTTCTGCACATCTGGCAATACTAATACGGGGGCTGTTGTTAAACGCTTCTTTAATTCCATGAAACTTTTCTCGCACTCTGGCGCCCATGCAAACTTCTTTCTTTCTTGAACAAGCTGCGTAAGGGGTTTAGCAATCGTTGAGAATCCTCTATGAACCGACGGTAATATCTCGCCATTCCCGTAAAACTACGGATCGGGTAATGCACTTCGTTGCTCCCAATGCAACACTGCGTCCACTTTGCTTGGGTCGACTGCCACTCCTTTAGTAGTCATTACATGACCCAGAAATTCAACTTTCTCCTTCCAAAATTCACACTTGCTAAACTTAGCATACAGCTGATGTTCTCGCAGCCTCTCTAAAACCATTCTGAGATGTTCTGCGTGCTCTTCCTCTGTCTTTGAGTAAACCAAGATATCGTCTATGAAGACTACAACAAACTTATCCAAATATTCCATGAAAACCTTATTCATCATGTTCATGAAATATGCCGGGGCATTAGTCAATCCAAATGACATGACTGTAAACTCATAATGTCCATATCGCGTAGAAAACGCGGTCTTAGGCACATCCTCTGCTCGGATCTTCAACTGATGATATCCTGAACGAAGATCTATCTTGGAGAAAACTCCAGCTCCTCTTAACTGATCAAATAAGTCGTCGATCCTGGGCAACGGATAATTATTCTTGATCGTTACTTCATTCAGTGCACGATAATCGATGCACATCCTAAGACTTCCGTCTTTCTTACGAACAAACAAAACCGGGGCTCCCCACGGCGATGAACTAGGTCTAATGAAGCCTTTCTCTTGCAGTTCCTCAATCTGCTTCTTCATTTCCACTAACTCGTCGGTAGGCATCCGTTATGGTCTTTTTGATATCGGTGCTGTCCCCGGCGCTAACTCGATCACGAACTCGATATCACGGTCCGGTGGCAATCCTGGCAAATTTTTTGGAAACACATCCGGGTATTCGCTGACTACTGGCACATCTTCCATGCTGATGGCTTTCACGCTGTTGACCATTAATTGCCCATCTCGAACAGCGGTCGCTGAAACTCTACTTTCTTGCCACTAGGGCCTTCCAAAGTCACGATCCTTCGCCACAATCCAAAACGGCCTTGTGCTTAGACAACCAATCCATTCCAAGGATGACGTCTAGGATTGCGATCTATCAAGATAAGATTCGCTAGAAATTCTATCCCATCCATAAGCAACTTAGCTCCCAAACACCCAAGGCTAGATCTAAGCTCGGATCCTGGGGCTTGGACTAAGAGCACACACTTAAGATTCACCACTTTAAATCCATTCTTGGTTGCAAAACTTTGAGAAACGAACGGATGCGAAGCTCCAGAATCAAACAAAACTGTAGCAGGTACTGAGTTGACACGAAACTTACCAAGTACGACGTCTGTAGCCTCCTGAGCTCCATCTACAGTGATGTGGTTGATCCTTCCACGCACTGTTGATTGCGGGGTTGCTCCAGCTTGACCTGGCGCACGATTTCCTCCTGAGGTTGGTGCCTTGGCAGGTGTTGTTCCCAAATTGAAACGAACCGGCGTGATGCCTCCCTTCTGTGGACACCTATTAGAAAAGTGCCCTGGCTCATTGCAGGTATAGCATCTTTTCACGGCAGACTGCTGATTCCCTCCTGGTGCATTGTTGCCCTGTGCTGGGGTCTGAAAATTCTGATTAGCAGGACGAGGTGCAGGGGTTGATGTCTTGTTCACGGCTGGCGGTTGGAATCTAGCAAATTGTTGTGGTGACATCCTCAAACGTAGATGGTTTGGACGTCCACCCTGATTAGTCATCAAGCGCTTACGGTTTTCACCTAACTCCTTGCGCTTATCTTCTAGGATCAAAGCCTTATTCACTAGCTCCAAAATCGGAAAATTGTGGGTGATCACCCCACTGCAATCCTGAATTCACCTTCATGAAACGAGACTGCCTAGCTTTGTCTGTCGCCACGTCTTCAGGGGTATAGCGAGCTAGCTGAGTAAACTTATTCAGGTACTCAGTCACTGGTTGGCCTCTTTGTTTCAAAGCCCTGAACTCTTCCTTCTTAAGGTCCATCATTCCCTCCGGGACATGATACTGGCGGAAAGCATTAATAAACTCCTCCCAGGTGATCTCTTGTGGGGCTCCATGAGCGGCACAGTAATTCTCCCACCATTCTGCGGCGGTTCCTTCCAATTGATGAGAGGCGTAGAGCACCTTCTCATTGCCTTCACATTGCGTGATGTGCAACTTCTTTTCAATAGTTATAAGCCAGTCATCGGCTTCCAAAGGATTCACATTTCCTGAGAAGGTTGGTGGCCTAGTCCTCATAAAATCTGATAGCTTTGAGTGAGGTCTGGGTCCACCATGGTTGTTCTAAGCTACAGGGTTGTTGTTGGCTGCTGCGTTGGTCATCTGCTGCATCATAGTCTGCATCAGTTGAGTCTGCGCTGCAAGAAACGCTCCCAGATTCTGCATGTCAACTGGCGGTGGTTGAGGGCTGCCTCCGTCATTGGGGTTGTCATTCTGGCGCAGTCCACTTCCTGAAGCACCGTTGTTCCCTCGAGTATTCACCATCTGATGATTGCCTCTTAGGTTAGGAAAGGTAGATGTAGCATAGATAAGAAGTAAGAATTTCTAAAGCGGGGAGATAGGTTATACCCAACTGAAATAATTCTTTATTATTCTTGGTATGGCTGCTTATTTAAGCCTACAAGCTTTGCAACACATAACGCACACTCAAAGATTACAAAGAAGCAAACTAGACACGAAACCTTAACGCCAACTAAAAGGTAAGGACTAACTTAAAGACGCGACTCACACTCGAAGTCTCAACACAGCTCCAAGGTCGACACTCACTCATCCACCATCCTGGCCGAGGTCGACCCGCGCATACACCGGCGGGTGAGTGGCATAGGAGCGAACCTATCCCGATGACCTACTCTCGGGTCCTCTGCAACCACGGGTCTGCACTCCCTCCGCTCCCACTCTCACTCCTCTGGATCCTCCTGACTATCCAACTGGCCCTGAACTCCTTGAGTCACGCGCTCCAACTCATCCTCGACCGCCTCTAGGGCCTCTCCCAGCTCAGTGATCATCCCGATGGCTGAAGCACGAGTCACCTCAAGCTCATACTCTGCTACTCTGAGTGCCTCGTACACAGTCTCCAGCTCCTGAGTAGTCTCTCTCATGTGATCCTCCTGAGCAAGGGCGAACTCTGCAAGGTGTGTGGCTGTGGCACACTCGTCCTCCACGATCCGTCGGCGTCGGCATGCTTGAACGTCTGGATGAAGGCGGAACACTGAGTCGTGAAGCTCGTCGGCGTAGTCGCGGCAGACACGGCGAAGAGCAAGTCGAGCGACCTCCTGAATTGCAACCTCGTACGAGAATCTTCTGGCAGAGATGTTGATTGGCCTGCTAGCTTCCTCGTTCTGCTGAGCGTAGATAATCAGCTTGCAAATAAATCCTCGGTGTACACCATTAACTGACCAGCTGCCTCCTCGGTAAAGCGGACGGTAGAGCCTCCCAGCGTCTGAAGAACTCTCCAGAGCTCCATGGCGTAGCCGCCAGCTGACTCTTCGAAGGTCGGAACGATCGGCATCTGCTCCACAAGAACTTTGAATAAGTTCTCCACCCGAAACGGCAAGTAAAACGAGTAAATTCAGCAAAGGCAAGAAGTAGAGAATGAGATGAGTCGAGAGTGTTTTATTAGTCATGTTTAGATTTTCTTTTAGAAAATAGTTTGGACACACACAAGACACCTCCATACTATCTAGGGCCAAGACCTACAATCAAGATGCTCGATACCACCTTCAGAAGGACCCGAATCCATCGATTCGAACCCCACTGTGTTTACCGCACTAGTCCTGTGATCAACGCTAGTGCACACGACTCAACATTGGTACATATCACATCATACACAACGATAATAGAATAATAGTTCATTTATTGATATAGCTAAATGTATGATCTTATGACCAACTTACATTATTAAGCCACGAAGGGCAAGACTGAAAATATAAACTAGTAATTAAGCAGCGGAAAGTAGGAAACGTAGTTAGCTCATCAGTTCACCACAGGCAACCGATAAGGCTCGGACCCTAATGACTCGTGTCCTTCTGGACTTCATCTTCCAACACAGGTGTAGATTCTTCAACTGTTGATTATTGTTGTTTGGCAAGGGTAAGTACTTAAAGCACTCAACAAGTTGTGCACAGAATGCAATTCTATGTATCTATATGTAAGGCTTATTCCAATGGATAGGCTATCATGGCTATTTTGCAATAAGCAGCATTTATGAACAAATACAATAAATAGATTGTAAAGAATGTAAAACAAATAACAGTAATAAATTCAATATTTCTTAAGTAAACCAAGTTTCCAATCCTAAGTCAAATTCCATCTTCCATATGGCATCTCGCCATCCCAACCATGTTGTCCAATTAATTAAGCTAACCCTTAACTGTAATTCCCGAGCATTGCTCAATACCGCGAGCACGGCTATCCGAATAGTTTTACACTCTGCAGAGGTTATGCACTTTACCCACGTGATACAACCAAACACCACCAAGGCGAGTGATTATAACAAAGCCTTTACAATGCTCTGGCTTAACCCGATACTACCCGCTAAGGTTTCAACACTGGTGGGACTGGTTACCACATCCAGGGCCCCCCTCTTGCGCCATGTGAATTACTCCATAACTCGGGAACTCACACCGACCACGATAGTACCAAAATTAAGACATTGCAAATTACTCAGCTAGGCTGGCCCATACCAGACATGTGGTTGCACGATAGACTCAGGTCAAAGGCTTGCAAGGTTAAGTCCTTAGTGTGATCAAGGCAAGACATCCACATACCCTCGCCTATCGGGCCCACCTTGGCATCCTCGCCTTGTCACTTGCCCCAATCTAAGTTATTATCACCCGTTGATTACCAAGCACCACGTGCCATCAACAATTCAACATCGTTGCGTGACATGACTCGCCACAACAACTCAATCTCATCGTGTGATCCCACATGACACACAAGTTCATAATATTGTTCCATATTCCATTAATCAAGATTAATTATCAATGATTCTGACACATGTGATGACGTGGCAAGGCTAAGCAACTAATACGAACTAATCCTCCAATGTTGATCATAATTACTAATCAACTATATTAAACCAATCTAGGGTGACAATGGATCATGGCATACAATGACAAGGTAGGGTATAGATCAATCTCGTATATTAGCTACGCCCAATCTAATTTGAAACAATTGTATATTTGAAATATATGCAATAGGGTAAAACAAATATAGCAATTTTATAAACATGGGTTCAACATGATCAAGCACAACTTGCCTTGGAATAGGTCCTGATCTGGTTCTGGAACTTGCTCTTGAGTTGTTGGATCTTCCTCCGAAGCGTCGCACAATTCAACGTCTACGCGTACCGAAGAAGAAAAGCAAATAAATGCCAAAACAGAGAGCAAATTAACTCCAAAAATCAATTAAAATAAACCATTAAATAGATCTCAATTTTACAAATTTTTAGAAATTTGAATCACTCAAATCCGAGTTACGATGCAAAAGATATAGCCTTTTAAAGTTTGAATTAAATACTGAAATTGCAAAAATCAGAAATTCGAAATTAACCGATTTATTTTTTATCCGAAAACCGAATTATTGCACAAGCGTGACATCCTGCTGACGTCAGCCCTGGCGCCAGCCAATCAGAGCTTGACACGTGTCTCGGGCGTATGGACCCGGTCCACAGAACCTCCTCTGGTCCACCGTGAACCCGGCGCACGGCGCCTCGATACCCGCAGCGCCACGCGTCTTGATCCGATTGGTTGCAGCGCCGCCCCGCCGATGCGCGACACGCGGCACGCTTCTACGGTCCGATCCGATCGAACGGTGAC